>CM043705.1:6515000-8915000 GCA_023935145.1 Bretschneidera sinensis
ATAAACTAGTAGGCCCCCTAGTAATGAAATGAGACAATAATGAAAATAGGGACAGAAAAATATCTGATACTCAAAGCATAAATTGAACAATAAAAACAGATTATATCTCACAATTTTATTGATTTCAAGGCTTTCGTTTCCTTCGACAAATTATAAAAGTTTAGCCACGCAGGGCCATGATGAAAACTCGAAGGAAAAATTAGAGAAGAGGGGAGAGAGAGGCGTCTTGAAGTCTGATGATTTCTCCCCTCTTATACACGTTATTTTCAGTATTGGAAGCCTACAAGATCTCCTAAAAATATTCTAAATATTATCCTAAAATATCAATATCCAAATCTGACTAATTTAAGGAAAATATTAAAAATAAAATAAATCCCTAATATAACTAGGAAACTGGTTTTTTCAGCATGAATTTTCGTGCACCAGATCTAAAAACTTCCAAAAATAAACTGCGTCAAATCAGCGTATTAGAATTGCAGGCTAAGGGACTTTCCAGAACTGTAACAATGCAAGTGCAGTAACTCCAAGCCCAGTTTCTACCTTGATGCAGTCAGTATCTCTCAAAACTCAAAAGGTGAAAGTTGTAGAGCCCTTTCTTAGCATTCCATAGCTTGAATCATCTTAATCAGAGCTCATATGAGAAAGTTATGCCCAGATTATGAAGCAATGTCAAAATTGTCCGAAATCACCCAATTAGTTCTGTTTTGCACTTAACGCCTCCATTTGCATCCTAAATCAAAATATAAGAATAATGAGTACATTTAGGCACCAAATGAGTATAAAAAACTAAAAATTAAGGGAGAAAAATATGACATTTTGCATTCTTATCACCCAACTACTAGTGATTTAGTGTATTGATATGTTTGGAGACTATGACATCTGCATTCATGCATATATGCATCATGACATTAGAAATATTTAGGCTTGGTTATTGTTTTAAGAATTACTATATCGTATGGGTTGTGGGACAAGCAAAAGGGCTATTACCTTATCTTACCAAGTCTAGTTTCTTATGTGTTTCGAGGTGTGTGGTTCTCTACACATATCCTATGGTTACTATCCCTCTTATCTGTTTTGAGGTTTTAATAAATATAAAGTATATTCTCTGTTGAGTATGAGTAATTTGGTAAATCGAATTGCTACTATGTGAGAAAATTTTGAGATTTACTTGTTATATGTTGTTCGGAAAATGAGTTTGTAGAAAATGAGAAAAAGACAAGTTTCATAACTCTTTTATATGCTTTCATTAAAAAGTGATTTTGTTGGAATTGCGATTGAAATACTGCCCATTAAGGGGCATGATTAAGATGTTTGCCCATTGAAAGGCATGTTTTAGATATTTTCCCACTAGGAGGCGTGAGTATGAGATGATGCATCTTGGGAAAATGAAACATATGAATAAAGACCCCGAGGTAACGTGCTATATAAATATATATGGCATGTGATGTTATTGGCCCAATGAGGGGCGATGTATTCAGATTGGCTTAGTAAGGGGTGTAGATATGATTGGCTCAATGAGGGACGTATGTTATGATTGGTCCAGTGAGGGGTGTATGATATTATTGGCCTAGTGAGGGGCGTGATTTATATTTGACCCATAGTTTTCTTGTTTTGATATTACTAATTTATTTGTGTATTTAAATAATATTTTAGATGTTTTATAACTGGTAAAGTGTTGCTACCTAAAAGCATGGTTGGTAAATTCAACTGAGGTTTTAGTAAATAATTCTTCTGCTAGTATATATGTGTAATCTCTTCTTCTTATGTGATTGTATGATACCTGCGGAGAATCTATAGACGTGGTTTTATCTACGAGGAGAATTACTTCAATCTCACTAAGCTATATAGTTTATCCCCACCTTTTATTTTTCAGGTCATTGTAGGTTGAGTTGATTTTTCTTCCATTTAGCTTATGAACAGTGATGTCAGGTGGGGCTTGGCACTTGGACATTCTCTACCAACTTTTGGTTTGAATAAAATATTTGGTTTTGGTTGGATTTTTGTTGGTATTGGAATTTTGTTATTTTTCTTTTGAGTTTAAATTACTTATGGAAAACCTTGACTGTTTTCAAGCAAGGTATTGTTTTACTGAAATTTTTGAGTCAGCATGGAGCTCTACGTACCTTGGAATTTTGTAAAATTATTTATCCAGGGATTTATAGGGTTTTTTTTTGAAATATTATTAGCATATTTCTCTGAAACGGTAACATGAGGATTCTGTCAAGTGGGACACACTATATTATGTATGATAATAATAATTGAATCAGAATTTCAATTAATTTCCTTGAAACACAAAGGGCTAGACTTCGGTCTAGGTAAAAGAGAAAGCTTTAAATCCTCACTTTTTTGCACCAAAATCTCTCAAGCTTTAGAATTTTTTACGTAGACCAATGACAAGGGATTTAATCCCCTTCAAGGTCAAAAGGCGTCTCTTTACCCGTCACCCTTGCTTTGTAATTGGATGACAAATGGCCCATTGTCTAATACGTTAAAAGTGCACCCATCATGTGAGCTTTCTTACTACTTATAAAGGGTTTTTATTAGACTTGGTAAGTTTCAATCGTTTCTATATGCCTACTCATCGTAATCTACACCCTCGCCATACCACATTCTTTAAGAGGAGTGGCCTTGGGTAATGAGGAGGATGCATGGGTAGAAAAGGGTATTATTTAATATTTAGGAAAGGGTGAAAGATTAATAAGGTAATGAAAAATTAACAAAGCAAAATGAGAAGAAGAGAAACTCATTCTTTTTAGTACACATGGCCGTCCAAAGAGGTAGAAAATTCAGCTACATTATAAGTCCATTATTGTTGTGTTTTAGGTGAAAAAAGTCTTATTTTATGTGGAAAAAAGTAGCATTTGGTAAAAAAGAAGATGAACGAATCTAGGAGGGAGATTTTAGTTCAAAAAAGCAAAAAGAAGAGTGAAAATTCCTCATTCTGGCCAGCCACATATGGAGAAGAGAGAGACATCTTTTTTGTTATAAAAAAGTAGCTTTTACTTTGAGAAAAGTAAACCAATCAAGGAGTGCCAAGTGGAGGGTGAAATTGGAAGTCTACCCTTAAAAATTAGAAGTCTTCTTGAGCTTAAAATTTGGGCCAAAAGTGTTTGGGCTTAGGAAAGATCAAAGGGCTTTAGTGGGTTTTGGATTGGGTTAAAATTTAAATGAAGACTTTGGTCTTGGATTATAATCAAATAAATTCCAATTGATTTAAACCCAAAGTGAATTAAATTGATTGAACAAAAAGGTCTTGCAATTGCTCCTACTCCCTAATGAAATCTATACTTCATCACTTACCTAGTCCGAGCACACTAGGATCAAAGATTCGTCATAAGAACCAAAACATGGTTCGTTAAAAAAAAATTGGAACAAAATTGGGTGTCTACAGTTTGCCCCCTTTGATTGTAGCTCATTTGAGAGTTCTAATCAAAGGCTGTGAGTGACCGCTATTTTATTTCAGAATTTTAGAACGACAAATATGCGATGTGTGCATAAAAGTAAACATTTTGTTGGGTAAAGTTAGTGTCATAGGATCATCTATGAGAATGATACATAGCTGGAGTGACAGAGCTGGTGTTCGTTCACTTATGTGATACTTTTGGACCGTTTAGTGCCTGCTGTGAGGATTTTGGTTTGCTTGCTGACAAGGACTTTGAGTTTGTGATTTTGCCGGTTAACGAGGACTTTGATTTACCTGCTGACAAGGACTGATAAGAGTCATAAAATGCATCTAAACAATACTTAATTGTTAGCATTTTAGGGTTGATCTAGGTTGGAATTACACTTTTATACCTTAATAACTCTAAAGTGTTATTCTTGAATCGTTGACTTATTTCAGTGCATTTTTAGGTACTTTGAGCTTAAAAAAGAGATAAAAAAGCTATCATCATTTTAAACACGAAGCTTCAATGAATACTCGAGTGAGATAATGGTCACGGAAGAGCCAAGATGAAGAGAAACCAAGAAAGGAGTTTCACTAAATTGCCAGAATTGCCCATACCGATCAGTCATTTTTGAAAATTAAACTGTATTGATGCAGGAATAACCAGGAGATGAACCATATATGCTTAGAAAGATCCGGAAGTCTATTTTCTAGAGAATTTTACGGTTTGTAAAAATGATTTTTCTAGAGAAAGTTATGGCAGCTTAAGTAGACAAAGCTCAGGCTGTGCGAGATTTCAGCATGAGCAGAAGTTTTTGGGCTTAAATCCCATATCCCACATCGGTTGGAAACACATTTCTATATCCCAAATCCCACATGAGATTGGAAACACATTGCACTCATGGTATTTCCCTATAAAAGGCCTATTGCACTTCAGCTTTGGGAATCATCTGGGATCATCTGAGATCATCAGAAAGTGAATCCAGAGGGCTCTTAGGAGGAAAATTAGAGGCCGGAGATGATCATTGGGAGGCCCGAGGCAGCTCGAGAAAGCATGAGCCCCATGGCCGACTTGTCTCCAAGCAAGGCAAAGAGATGAATCCCTAGGTGTAGTTGTTCTTATCTTCCTTTATTTAATTCAGTTGTAGTTTGAAATTATTTTCATTAAATATTGTTATGATTTATTCTTGATTTAATTAGAAGATTTCCTATTAATTTGGTGATTGCATGCTTCTCCTCCATATAAGTCTAGTCATGCTCTTCATATGTGTATTTGTTTGGGTGTGATTGAGTCCAATAGATATCTTTTATAGATTTGTCCATTGCTGTGATATTGTCATATAGATATATCGCCATCTCTTGATAATTTATAAGTTAGGTCATATGTGCTTGAAAGTAAAGAGTAATTCATATCAGTTACATTAGGGCTTATATATGTGCTTTAATTGAATATTTGCCGATTGCCTGTTTGGGATGTGAAACTTTCAATTGAGATAAAAACAATTGAATCAAGTTAGGATTAGGGCAACAAACCTAGGGAGGATTCTCGGAACCTTGTTGTTTCTCCATCATAAACCTATTTACACAATTTCCTTCACACTATTTTCACACAATTCAGATTCTTTCAATCAATCTTTTATCGTTTGTGTTAAAGTTCACACCTTATTTTATAGTTAACTTGTTTCCCTGTGGAATCAACACCCCAAAACTGTGCTACAACTACCGCGTTATACTTTGGGCATAATCAAATTTTGGCGCCGTTGCTGGGGAAACGCACTTAAGTACGAAGAAGATTGTCAACTTTTGACATGACGGTAGAAGAGTTGTAAATAGTTTTTCTTTTCAGCAGCTATAAAGGCAGTAACTTCGTTCCTTCTTTTAGCTTGCTGCATTAATTTTTTATTTTTTATTTTATTTGACTCTTTTTTTTATATAGTATTTTTATTATTTTGTTACCTCACATGCACAGACATAGAGACACTGTGGGTAGATTTGGTTGTAGGCCTGTTTTAGAGTCAGAATTTAATTCTTTTTCAAATCCTTTATTTGACAATCCATCTAGTCTTGAAGAAATGAGTGAACATGAAGATCAACCCCCTAGGACACTTAAGGATTACTTGCATCCTAACCGTACGGCCACACCATCGTGTATCATGTTCCCCCCTAATATTCAACAACCTGATTTTAAGCCGAGCATGATCCAATTGCTACCAACTTTTCATGGGTTTGAGAATGAAAACCCTTATATCCATATTAAGGAATTTAAGGAAGTAGTAGTTGCTTTTCACAGTAGGGCTGATATGATAGACACCGTCAAACTTTGGTTTTTCCCTTTTTCATTTAGGAAAAAGCCAAGGCTTGGCTATACTCGTTAAGGCCTAGGTCTATAGGTAGTTGGGATGAGATGACCCGAGTTTTCTTCTAAAAACACTTCCCAACCCATAAGACCAACAACCTCAAGAGACAAATCTCAAACTTTGCACAAAAAGAGAGTGAAACCTTATATCAAGTTTGGGAACGTTTCAAGGACCTTTTGAATTCTTGTCCACACCATGGGTATGAGAGTTGGTAGGTAGTTAGCTATTTCTATGATGGACTCCTAAGTAAGGAAAGGCAGTTCATAGAAATGATGTGCAATGGGAATTTTCTTCAAAAAGATCCCGACTAAGCCATAGATTTCCTAGATGACCTATTAGAAAAAGCCCACACTTGGACTGAACCAAATGCCATGGAAGGCACTAAGAGAAATCAACTCGCTGGGATTTACCAACTTAAGGAATAGGATAGCCTTAAAGCCCATTTAGAGGTCATAACTAAGGAAATTGAAGCCTTAAAAATCAAGGATACTAGAACACCTAAACCGGTTGTTAGGGTAGAGTCCTATGAGCTTTGTTTCATGTGTAATGGGGTAGATCATTTACCTAAGGATTGTCCAGTTTATTTTGAGATGAAGGATGAGTGTAACGCTATAGGTATACCCTTTAGGAAACCACACTCACCCTACTCTAACACCTACAATCCCGGTTGGAAGAATCACCCTAATTTCAGTTGGAAATTTGATATACAACCCCTGCCCACTCTAGTACCCAATGGCAACCGAAAGCAACCTCATTTAATGCACCTCAACAATCTTTACTTTGGAAGATATGTTTAAGTCATTTATGCAGGTACATGCCAAGAGTGTGGAAGATTAAGGAAAAATAAATC
This sequence comes from Bretschneidera sinensis, assembly GCA_023935145.1. Taxonomy (NCBI): domain Eukaryota; kingdom Viridiplantae; phylum Streptophyta; class Magnoliopsida; order Brassicales; family Akaniaceae; genus Bretschneidera; species Bretschneidera sinensis. The sequence goes on from CM043705.1 coordinate 6,521,593, forward strand.
AACGGTTGTTAGAGGAACAACAAGCGATCAAAGAGGAACAAAAGGTAATAAAGAGTCAACTCACCAAGTTTACTAGTTTCTTGATGATTCAAGAACAAGGTCGGTTTCCTTCACAGCCACAACCTAATCCAAGGGGACAATATATGGTACAAACCTCCAATCCTGAAAATCAAAACAATAGAGAGGTTAATGCCATAATTGCTCACAGCGGTAAGACAATTGATGGTCCCACTCTACCATCACACTGGATTCCTAATACCGTGAGCAACAAGGATAAAGCCCCCAAGGAACAAGAGGCCCGTGATGTTTATCGCCCACAAGTGCCTTTCCCTCAAGCACTCCTTAAACCTAAGGAGATAAATACAGCATTAAAAAGTGAGATTCTTGAACAATGTCAGCATGTTAAAATTAATCTTCCTATTCTTCATGTCATAAAATGAATTCTTAACTATGCTGAAGTCATTAAGGATCTATGCACACTAAAGAGGAAGCACAATGTGAAGAAGACAACATTCTTAATGGAGCAAGAAAATGCTGTAATTAACAGTAAGACACTACCCAAATATAAAGATCTAGGCTGTCCAACGGTGGTTTGCCAAATTGGAAATAAACCTTGTGGCCAAGCATTGCTAGATTTGGGTGCTAGTGTAAACCTTATGTAATACTCCATGTACTTGCAGCTCGGTCTAGGTGAGATCAAACCAACCTTCGTGGTGCTTCAATTAGCGGATAGATCGGTAAGAAAACTAAGAGGTATTGTAGAAGATGCTTTGTTACAAATTGATAATTTCTACTATCCTGTTGATTTTTTGGTTTTAGATACTGTTTCTACTATAAACACGGAGTCCAAAATTCCTTTGATACTTGGAAGACCATTCCTTGCCACCGTCAATGCCCTCATTAATTGTAAGAATGGCCTAATGACATTATCATTTGGAAATAGGGCTCTAGAGGTAAATGTTTTTCAAGTCCCATGGCAGCCACAGGAAGAGGATGGGTGCATCAAAGATAATTCTAACTCTTTGAAATTCATTCTTAATAATGTTGAGTTCAAAGATTCTTTAAATTATCCCCATTCCATTAATGTTGTTGATGTTTTTGATAAGTCACAGGAATTTATTAAGACATCTTGCCAACCATGCTTTGAGAAGTTGCTTGAGAGAAGTCACATTGATGCGGGAATCAAATACCCTACTGCTGATAGTAAATGGGCATCACCAAAAACACTTGAGCCACATGTGGTGGACTTTAAGTATTCCTTGCCATCGCCAAAGCATACAAGCACCGAATTTGGCAGTGAAGCAGTGGCTGGTGCATTCAACCTATGTTTTTCTAGGAGTGAATAAGAGCGTCTGGCTGAAGACATAAAACTCAGCGCTCATGGGAGGCAACCCACAACATATCCTTTTATTTTTACTATTTTTTATATTTCTTTTTTCTTGTTTATTATCATTATTTTGCTATTTTCCAGTTTTACTTTCGTATTTCTTTTTCAGGGACAAATATGTGCATCAGTTCAATTGGTGAAACTTTCAAATCCATGCACCTTTGGTTAAAAAAGGGAGTTTTCCATAACTTTTGCTTTTACATTGAGGACAATGCTTATCTTAAGTTGGGGGTGGAGGATACACAATTCCTATTGCATTCCATTGAATTGTTGGGTGTCATTTTCCTTTTTGTGTGTTTTTAGCATGCTTGGTGTTAGTCTTTAAGTTAATTCACATGTCAATGATATAAGCTTAATTGAGATAGCATATAACATTTAGAAGAATTTAAATCTTGCTTCAGTTTGAGAATAATTTAAATGTCAATCTTAATTTGGTTTGAGACTCTAGTTTGTGGTAAGATTGTATGATTAGTCTAAAACATTTAGAGAAGTTTTATGTGTGATTACTTTGTGAATACTTTTGCGGTCTCGACAAGCTCTAAAACTTATTTAATAATCACTTGAGGCAAATTCCTAGAATGCACATTACTTAGGATATGATATAGGCCATTTTTGGACCGTTTGAGCCTGTTAAACCTACCATTGCTATATTTACCAGTAGTCACCTATTTGAGCCTTTTCTTGAAAAAGAAGTGAGCTTTATTTCTTTCAATAGCCCATTTACTCACCTTTATGAGCCTAAAGAGAATATTTTATCCTTCCCTTTCTCTTCAAAGAATTTAGCTATACATATTTGTTGAGAAGCACTTAAAAGGAGTAAGGATGGAAATATGAGAAAATATCACTACCATAACCCAAGTACATTAAAGGAGATTAGTTAGGGGTTATGTAAAAGAAAAGAAAAATAAAAAAGGAGGTGAATAGTCTTATTCCAAAATACAAAAGAAAAGTGAATTACGACAAAGAAAGAAGAAAAGAAAAGAAAAGTGGTGATTTTGAAAAAAAAAATGAAAAATGCTCGAAAAATGGTTGAAAAGTTAGATGTTGAAGTAAAGTTATCTAGCGCTTAAAAGTGATTGTGTTTAAAAGCAAAGAGATTGGGTTCTTTTTCTCGTGAATCCTTCCTATTTTTTCTTAACCTTTACCTTAGCCTAACGTTACAAGCTTATTAAAGACCTATTGATCCAATATAATGTGATTTTTCTACAATAGTGGAGAGTGGTTTGAAATTTAAGCATATGGAGCTTGTTTTTGTGATTGATGTCACAAAATTTATCATGTTTTAGAGGCCAAGACTTGTATTCATGAATGTTATGCATAAAATCATCCGGGTGTTCGGATTAATGGTTTGTGGTAAGATGGATATTAAGAGTCAATAATGATTTTAAGATTGATGTTTGGATTACTTTTAGACATAGGTGAAATTTAATGATTCTATGTGCCGTATGTTATGTGTGATTTTTGAGACAAAAAGTGAATTACTCTTGGTTCAACGCTAACATTGCTTTACTTTGTTTTTAACTACTACCATAGAATTCATCTCTTGTTTTCGTTTGAATTGCTAGGGACTAGCAATAAGCTAGTTGGGAGTTGTGATGAGAGTCATAAAATGCATCTAAACAATACTTAATTGTTAGCATTTTAGGGTTGATTGAGGTTGGAATTACACTTTTATACCTTAATAACTCTAAAGTGTTATTCTTGAATCGTTGACTTATTTCAGTGCATTTTCAGGTACTTTGAGCTTAAAAAAGAGATAGAAAAGCTATCATTATTTTAAACGCGAAGCTTCAATGAACACTCGAGTGAGATAATGGTCGTGGAAAAGCTATCATCATTTAACTAAATTGCCAGAATTGCCCATACCGATCAGTCGTTTTTGAAAATTAAACTGTATTGATGCAGGAAGAACCCAGAGATGATCCATATATGCTTAGAAAGATCCGGAAGTCTATTTTTCTGGGGAATTTTATGGTTCGTAAAAATGATTTTTCTAGAGAAAGTTATGGCAGTTTAAGTAGACAAAGGTCAGGCTGTGCAAGATTTCAGCTTGAGCAGAAGTTTTTGGGCTTAAATCTCACATCCCACATCAGTTGGAAACACATTTCTATATCTCACATCCCACATCGGATTAGAAACACATTGCACTCATGGTATTTCCCTATAAAAGGCCTACTGCACTTCAGCATTGGGAATCATCTGAGATCATCAGAAAGTGAATCCAGAGGGCCTTAAGGAGCAATCCAGAGGGCTCTTAGGAGGAAAATTAGAGGCCGGAGATGATCATTGGGAGGCCCGAGGCAGCTCGAGGAAGCATGAGCCCCATGGCCGACTAGTCTCCAAGCAAGGCAAAGGGATAAATCTCTAGGTGTAGTTGTTCTTATCTTCTTTTATTTGATTCAGTTGTAGTTTGGAATTATTTTCATTAAACATTGTTATGATTTATTATTGATTTAATTAGAAGATTTCCTATTAATCTGGTGATTGTGTGCTTCTCCTCCATATAAGTCTAGTCATGCTCTTCTTATGTGTATTTGTTTGGGTGTGATTGAGTCCGGTAGATCTCTTTTATAGATTTGTCCATTGCTGCGATATTGTTATATAGATATATCGTCGTCTCTTAATAATTTATAAGTTAGGTCATATGTGCTTGAAAGTAAAGAGTAATTCATATCAGTTATATTAGGGCTTATATATGTGCTTTAATTGAATATTTGCCGATTGTCTGTTTGGGATGTGAAACTTGTAATCGAGATAAAAACAATTGAATCAAGTTAGGAATGAACCTAGGGAGGATTCCCAGAGCCTTTTTGTTTCTCCATCATAAATCTATTTACACAATTTCCTTCACACTATTTTCACACAATTCAGTTTCTTTCAATTAATCTTTTATCGTTTGTGTTAAAGTTCACACCTTCTTTTATAGTTAACTTGTTTCCCTATGGAATCGACACTCCAAAGCTGTGCTATAATTACCGCGTTACACTTTGGGCCTAATCAAGGACTTTGATTTGCCTGCTGACGAGAACTTTGAGTTTATGATTTTTTTTGCTAATGAGAACTTTGATTTGCCTATTGACGAGGACTTTGGTTTATGATTTTGTCTGCTGATGAGGACTTTGGTTTGCCTACTAATGAGGACTTTGGTTTACCTACTGATGAAAACTTAGGTTTGTCTGCTGACGAGGACTTTGGTTTTCCTACTGTTGGGGATATTGGGTTGCCTGTTGATGAGGATTTTGGCTGCCTGCTAATGAGGAGTTAGGTTTGCCTGCTGACGAGGAATTTGGTTTTCTTACTGACGAGGAATTTGGTTTGCCTGCTAATGAGGATATTGGACTGCTTCATACGAGGACTTTGGTTTGTGATTTTGCCTGCTGTGAGGGCTTTTTGGTATTTTGCTTGCTGTGAGGACTTTTTTTTTTGTGATTGTGCTTGCTATGAGGGGTTTTTGGTGATTTTGCCTTCTGTGAAGGCTTTTTGATAATTTTGCCTGCTGTTAGGGCTTTTACCTATTGGTTCTGCAAAGTTTTTTCATTCAAATTTGTTAAATCACAAAAAGAACTTAGGTGTGAGTTGAGTCATGGCATTTAGGATTTTGTTTTTTTAAGTTTGGGAAAACAATACATGCAAAAAATGACTTTTGAAGAACAATGCACTTAATGATATTTTCTTTGGTAACTTATTTTATTTGACCCAAAACTTGTAATCCATCTTTCCTCCTAGCGGAGTCGAGATAAAAATATTTAACTCAAAACTTGTGTTTAAATCCATCTTTCCTCTTATTTGGTACACATCCTCTAGTAGATCTAAGAACAAAGCTTAACAACTTTTCCACAATTTTTTTTCTTCAACAGAAAGGCGATGGTTGCTATCTCAGCTCAAATAATATGCAGGATCGACAACGTGAAGGGTATCTAGATCCATAATTTCTCTTGGTAAGGCATCAATGTGATCTTCTCACTCAAAGGCGTTAGGATCAATTGGAATTTCTTAAGGGCTATACTAGAAAAATGGGACCCTAACACCCTCGTACTTGTTCCAATTTGCCCTCCACTATTCTTACTCAAAATCTAGCCCCACTATTGACTGATTCAAAAGAAAAACTTAACGATTCCATGATTCTTCATGTTATTGTCCACTATATGTGTTATGAAATCACTGAAAATGAATGAGTGGCATGAGCCATTTAAAAAAAATGTTAATTTAGATATTAAAACAATTTTATTTTGTTTTGTTCATTCAATCGGGTCTTAGGGATGTATCTGCATGGTTCTGACGAGGACAAAAGAGGATCTAAGGTTCTTTTGCATGATCGTGGCTGCACCAAAGTGGTTGCCTACGTACCCAAAGACGGATCAAGCCATACATAGTTCGAGGGTTTCATCTCATGTATTCGGCGAACATAATCGATTGGCTTAGATGTAAGGTAGGATTTGGTGGAAACCTTTTGTAAGTGGTGCAAGAGTGAGTGTTGGTTTGGTGAAGTTTTTTCGGAGGCGTAATCTTCCACGAGTGGTTTCAAGACGGGGCATATTCGCTCAGAAAAGCTAAGTTGTGAGGCTAAGTGGTCTTCATCAATCTGAGAGGAATTTCTCAAGGTTTATAACGTGATCAATGGTTTCTAAGGAAAATGAAGAAAAGGATAATCGAAAGGCTTAAAAGGTGTTTCAGGGTTCCTATAAGCCAAGGATTACCTTTTAATTTTTTTTTTGCGTTTTTTTTTTTCCGATTTTCGTCTCGTTCATCAATTATTCTCTTCATTTTTTCTTGTATTTTGACTTTTGTCTCCTTCATTAGTCATCTTCATTTTTTTTCATCTTTTTCATCGACTATTCTTCTCTCTTTTTTCATCTCCTCCATTGATCGTTCTTTTCTTTTCTTTTCTTTTTTCTCTTTTTTGTCTCTTTGTTTTGTTTTCCCCTTTGGCGTGGCCTGCTTTTTTTGAAATTTTTCATCATCAAATGTGTTGATGTCGGAAGGAAGTGAAGTCTGCTCGGGTATACCAAAGGGCAAAATCCACTTGGGTCGATCCACTTGAGTCAAAAAATCCACGGTGGGAGAATCTATTCGGGTTGAATCTGCTTGGGACTGAATTCATTAGGGTCCCTAGAGGCTGCCATGTGTCGAGCCTTGATTGGGTGGTGTGAAAGTAATCCTTGGCGAGGGTTATTTTTAAAGATATCATAATGAGGGAAAAATCTTGATGAATAGGAAAAAATAGAATGATGGCCTCTCATTGTCTCAAATCCAACCACTTAGCCTTTCCAAACTAAATATTTTATAGGTTCAAGATTACAAATGAACTTCCCAGTGTTTCATTTTGCTCAAATGTTTAGGTATAAACTAAATATATACCATGAAATGTTTTGTTTTTATTAAAATGGAACACATTTTTTACCCATATTAACAGTCGGTGTTCATTTGTTTCAGTTTTTTCTTTTCCAAATCAAGTTCATTGAAAGGGATTTCTTATCACATATTGAAAACATAGCACATTCAAAATCAAACATCTTTTCATTGATGTGGGAAATGTATTTGAATAGGAGACAGAGACAGTATTCCCCGGGGTCAGGTGTTGTGTTTTAGGTGAAAGGGTCGAGGGTTATGTTTAGGGTGGAGGGGTCAGGGTTTGTGTTTAGGATGGATAGGTCGGGCGTAGTGAGTAATTCTTTGATCATGCTAAAGAAGTTTGGTGAGGCATAATTAGGCACTAGAGCTGAGTCATCTGTAAGTTTTTTCATTGAAAGTGAGACTGGACTCGTAAAAGACATTTTCTTTAGCCTTCCACTAGAGGATCAGTATCAAAATGAGGAAGGACTGTCCCCCGTCCCGGACCTATGACTCTTCTTTACAAAGTAGACAAGATATTTTTTAAGTTCTTCATTCTATGAATCTTTTTTTGCCATGCTTGCTTATCCGTAATATTACTTTAACTTTATCAATGGGTTTCGATTTTACATCTAAAGGCCCACTAAATTAATTAAAATCCACTTGCGGATAAGTTCTCAATTAGCCCAATTAGGTGGAGACAAAAACATAAAGGAAAATTTCCTTTGATTAAATTACAATCAAATTTTCTTGGTTTTCTCATGGTTAAGCATGGTGGATTTGACATCAACAAGCTTCCCAAGGGGGTCAGACCCTAATGATGATTTAGGCTAAACCAAGAAGCCCAAATGAAAGATAAATATTACCCCTTACATGGATTGTTCCACTCGATCCTTGGGCCCTCAGTCACTTTCATTTTAGATTTCTTGGGTTAGGGCCTAATCAACGTTAGTTTCTTCTGATGAGCTTCTTAATGATTTCAAACTACCTTAACTAAGGGAAAAAATACTTTATTTTGAAACAAATTGGGCTCAATGTTGGGATCATTTCATTTGGTTATAATTTAATCAAAAGAAATTTCCTCTAATTAAATTCCAATCAAACTTCCTTAGTACGGGTCCCTTCAATCTTTAATGGGCTTTCTCATAGTTAAATATTGTGGTTTTGATATCATTAAGTTTCCCAAGAGATTTGGAACCTAGTGGTGATTAGGGCTAAATCCAAGAAGCCCAAATGAATGATGAAGTTTTCCCCTGACATGGATCTCTCCACTTGATCTCTGGGTCTTCAATCACATTCATTTTAGATCTCTTGGGTTGAGGCCTGATCACCACTAGTTTTTTTTGTAGGCTCTTTAATGAGGTCAAATTAACAAGACTTCACTAAGAAAAAATCCGCCGTTTTGGGCTAACCTAGGCCCAACATTGAGTTTAATTTATTTGATTGTGATTTAATCAAAGGAAACATTAAATTAACAAACATGTTGTGAAATAAATTGAATTTATCTTTCCTTAACATGTGAGGCGAAGGTAAACACACGCAAGCAAGCAAAGCGATAGAAAAAGGGTCCCTGTCCTAGATGGAAAGGTTCCTAAGTTTACTTAAAAGAAGGTAGGCTCACATTATAACTCCAATGGGCTTAGGTTCCCTATGGCTAAATGCTATTATGCTCCTCTAGTGGCCTGAAAGTGGACCACAAGAGTACAAACATGTTTGATAGACCTTCGTTACATGGACAAGAACCAAGAGGAACTTATCCCACACCAAGGGCTGACGATAAGCAAATGGGGGTTAAACCAGAAACCAAGAGGAAATGAGCCCCCCAATTTACTCCGTCGAGAGCAAAGGGTAAATGCTAGTGTGCAAAGTGAAGTATGAAATAATTACTCAAATTAAAATTTCAAAATATTTCCAAGAAACACTTTAAGGTTAAATCTCCCTAGTGGAGTTGCCAACTATAGGTACTGCTCTTTTTCGCCTGAGGCCTATGCATCCAGCTCATTACCCAAGGCCACTCTCTTTAAAGAAGGTGAATATGACAATGGTGCGGATTATGATGAGTAGGTATATGAAAATGAGTGAAACCTACCATGTCTAATACAAACCTTTTATGAGTAGTAAGGTGGCTCCCATGATGGATGCACTTTTAATGTATTAGACAATGGGCTATTTGTCATTCAAGCACAAAACAAGGATGACGGGTAAGGAGCCGCCATTTGACCTTGAAGGGGGTCAAATCCCGGGTCATAGGTCTATGTGAGAAATTCCAAAGCTCGAGAGATTTGGGTGCAAAAGAGTGAAGATTTAAAGTTCTCTCTCTTACCTAGACCGAAGTCTAGCCCTTTGTGTTTCAAAGAAATTAATTGAAATTTTAATTTAAGTATTATTATCATACACTACTAATAAAATTGAGCACACATTTTGCAATTTTTATTCAAACAAAGCAACACTAAATATTAACTTTAAAGTAATGCGGTAAAAGTAAGCATATAAAGGAAATAAAATGCTTTGACTATGAAGAAAAAAGAATATTAAAACTACTTGCAAAGTATGGATGAGAAGTAAATTAAAGTGCGTGCATTTAAACTAGGTGGATTAATTATGTAAGTTAAACTAGAAGGATTGAGACTAAATTATTTTAAACTAGATGAATTGAACTTGAAGACTAAATTGAATGAATTAAACTAAGCTACTTTAAACTAGACGAGTTAAAACAAATAAGAATTAAGCTAAACAGATTTAAACTATACCTTAAAGATAGGATTCAAAATAACTAGTAACTAGTAAAAATTTTATTGGGCCAAAAGGAGGCCCCAAATTAACAAGGACCAAGGGGGCCCAAAATTGTTCTTAAATAATTAAAGTTCACATGTAATTAATGACAACTTAAAATAAAACATCTAACTTAGAAAACATAAAAAATCTTAAGGTACTAAACTAAAGGAAAATTTTTTAAAACTACCGTTAATTTAACATTGCATTTAATGGGGAGATTGCATTAGGACTAGTGGCTAACTATAGAAAGACATATAACTAGTGAAAAATAGAATGCTAACAAACTAGTAAGTATTTTGAGACGAAACTTTTAAAGTGAGCCAAATTAATCTAGTCTATTTTGAAGGTGGTTTAAACAGATGAATCATGCTAACAATTTAGTTTGCAAAAAGTAGAAGCTTAACCAACCTTCTTTGTCTAAGGAAAATTTCCACGCACGGGGATTATCCTTAGAGATCCTTGTGCTCTTGTGGACTTAGTGAAGTTGGAAGAATGATTCCAATGAAGATTAGAAGACCAAAAAACAAAATGTTGTCGAAAATGATGAAGTACTCTCACTAGTTCTTCTTTTGTGTTTCACTCTTTGCGCTTTTCTCACCTTTCTTGAACACTCTCTTCTCTTTTGTTATATTCCTCTCTTTGATCTTCCTACTCTTTTTTTTTTTCTCTTTTCTCACTTCTTTCTTTCTCTCTTTTCTCTCTTTTTTTGCGTTACTTTGCCTTAATGTTGTGTTGTTTTCTTTGTGTTAGCAAAAAGAGTTATTTATACGAGGAGTAAGGGCTGGTCAAGAGATTAAAAAAAAGCAAAATAATGGGTGAAAAGAAGGTGCATGGCTGGTCATATAGGGAAAAGGAAAAGTAGTTTCAAGATTTGAGATGAAAAATGTGTTTCACTTTTAGGGTGTAAAGGTGAGGCTAGAGAAGTGAGGTGTGGTAAACCAAGTGAAAAGCAAAAGGGCAAAGACTTTTAGGTGGATGGACATGGGGAAGAGGGAGGGGTTTCTTTGAAGTGAAAAAAAAATTGAAGATGAAAATTTGCAAAAAGGTGAACTAGAAAGGACATTTTGGATTGTTTTCAATAAAGTAAAAGCAAAAGCAAAAAAAGTGAGGAGAAACTCTCATTGCTTTATGGTTAGGGCATGAAAATGCACTTCATATAGAGTTAATTATATGCATTTGTTCAGATTAATTTTGATTATTCATTGAATTTCTTGACAAGTGTGGTCCTTTGGAGAATTCTATGTTTTAGTGTGTTTTGCAGATTTAAAAAAATCAAAGAATCCTTAAATAAAAAATATATAAAATATGTTCAAAAGAATTCAAAACATTTGGACCAGTTCAGAGTAGGGAAACCGGGTTTCCCAAGAGGAGTGCAACAAAACCCATCATTTATAAATTGTTAAAGATAAATAAAGCATTTTGCTAAGTCAAGTTGTCACTAGTAAAGAGTGAAAAGGAGTTTAACTAAATTGCCAGAATTACCGTACAGATCAATCATTTTTGCAGATTAAACTATATTTATTCAGGAAGAACCAAGAGATAAGCCATATATTCCTGGAAAGATCTGGATGTCTATTTTCTGAAGAATTTTACGGCTTGTAAATATGATTTTTCTAGAGAAAGTTAAGGCTAAAAATAAGCCAAGTTTGCTATCTTAGTAAGATGAAGCTAAAATTAATAAAGCCCAAGGCCCAAAAGATAGAGCTCAATTCAAGTGGGCTTGGCCCAACCCAATCAAAAGAAATGAAAGCTGAATGGAAGAGATCAAACAAATAGAAACATTGTGGGTTTAATGTAATCTCGAATTGGAAACATCTCTAGACAGTCTTAAGTAATCTCACCATATCTTACTCATACAACATCGTATTGAGTTGATTCAAGAAGTGTTGGAAAGCTAGGTCAATGGGCTATAATTGTTCTTCAAATAAAAGTTTCATGATTGGAACATTTTGAAGGTGGAAACAGCCCCGCAATCTAAGGCAAAAAATCTGCAGAATCTATGATTCGACAAAGGGGAATTATTTTTTTTGCTTGAGAGGTTGGTTCCAAAACAAGGGGAGGGAGGAGTCTATCACTTTGGAGAGAACCAGACACACACTGGTTTTTTTTTCATGGTTTTTTTTGGGATTCATTTTTTGGAGCAATCAAAGGAAGCAGAACATCAAAGAGCAGACTGGTTTTTGAGTTTTTTTTTCTTTATTCCGAATTTCTTTCAATTTCTTGATGTTAAACTCTTTGATTATGTTTTTATTCAAGTTTATCATGAACTAATCTCAATTTTCTAGGGTTAAGATATAGCCTAACTATGATTGAACTAATTTAGTAGTTGTTTCATATTGTTGATATTTCATTCTAGGCTTAATGCTTGTGAATGATTGATCAACATTTGCATGATTTGGGATTCAATTTGAGATTAAGAAGTGATAATTGTTTTAGCATATGTTTGAGATACTACAAGGAATCTGTAGGATAGAGATATCTATGGACTAGTGTAATCTTTATGGGGGGGTTTCTTGTTCTTACTGAATTTTGACAGGTTTAGAGTTTTCACAGAGATGTAGAAGATTTTCTTGTTGGGATATTTTATTAATGCTTGAGAAAGATTAATTGATTAATTAGAGACCCGATTATCAACAATAGGAAATAATTGCAATTAGTTCAAGTAGAAAATTCTCGTAGGTTCAATTATGGTGAATCAAAAGCCCTAGAATCTTGTTTCCTTGATCTCAACTTGCTTATTTAATTTCGTTATTTTAAACTCTCTAGTTCAACAATTCACTCTCATTCGAATTATCAAATAGATTATAGTTTAATAAATTTTGGTACTTATTAGTAATTTTTCAATCCTCGTAGGACGATACTCTTACTCATTCACTTTATTACTTGTTACGATTCGTGCACTTGCGATTTCAATCAACAGAAGGTTTGCAAAAAGGTGAACAAGAAATGACAGCTTGAAGTGTTTTCAATAAAACAAAAACGAAAGCAAAAAAGGTGAGGAAAAACTCTCCTTGCTTTAGATGACCAATGAGGGTGGAAAAGACATAATTTTCTTTGGTTTTTGATATATACTAAAGTAGAAAAGCTTAAGGAAAAAAGAGTGCTGTTACAATGTAAAAGGAATGAGAAAAAAGGCTTCACATTCTAAAAAAAAAAACTATTGTTTTTTAGGTGCTGTTTTTGGGGTATAATATTTGATTTTTTGGGTAGAAAAATGTGTTATTTAATATTTAGGAAAGGGTGGAAGATTAATAAGGTAATGTCCAATTAACTAAGAAAAATGAGAAGAAGAGAAACTCCTTCTTTTTGGTACACATGGTTGTCCACAGAGGGAGAAAAATCAGTTACTTTATAAGTGCATTGTTGTTGTTTTTTAGGTGAAAAAAAGTCTTATTTTGTGTGGAAAAAAGTAGTATTTGGTAAAAATAAAAGAAGATGAGGGATTCTAGGAGGGAGAAATGAGCTTAAAAAAGCAAAAAGAAAGAGTGAATATTCCTCATTATGGCTAGCCACATAGGGAGAAGAGAGAGACATCTTTTTTGTTATAAAATATAACTTTTACTTTGAGAAAAATGAACCAATCAAGGAGTGTCAAGTGGAGGGTGAAATTAGAAGTTCACCCTTAAAAATTAGAAATCTTCTTGGGCTTGAAATTTGACCTAAAAGTGTTTAAGCTTAGGAAAGATCAAAGGATTTAGTGGATTTTGGATTGGTTAAAATTTAAATGAAGACTTTGATTTTAGATTAGTTGAATAAAATAAAGTTCGATTGATTTAAACCCAAAGTGAATTAAATGGATTGAACAAAAGGGTCTTGCAATTGCTCATACTCCCCAATTATATCCATACCTCCTCATTTACCAAGTTGGAGCACACTAGGATCAAAGATTTGTCATAGGAACCCACACTTGGTCCGTTAAAAACTTTTTGGAATGAAATTGGATGTCTACAATAGAGTGGTTTAAGATTCTGTAGATTTTTGTTTTGCTTAAAAAATTTATTAAAAGGTTTTTGTGAACTCAATTTTCATGTTCATGCCTGTTGGATGTCGCCCTGCTATTGAGCTCGTTCTAGTGTTAGTGGTAGATTTTTGAGATTCTATAGATTCCTTGTCTCGATAATGATTTTCATTGAAAAGTCTCTTTGTGTGTTGTGGTCTTTTGAAGATGCCAATTACGAGAGTTTTTATCAGAGCAAATGTTTTAGTAACCTCGTCAAAGTTAGATTACTCTCGTCTTGTTGTGGTCGAGGTTATGTATAGGGACTGTGGTGGGTTTTTCAATATCCTTAGTTTCATGTGTAGACATGGTTTTGGATATCTAATGGGAATGGAAAGATCTTTCATGTTTAGAGAGAATCTTATTGACATTAAGGTGATAATTTATCAATTATAAGAAATGTTGGAAATCACCTTGACAATATACCCAGGTGGTGATCTTTCAAACACTCAGGTCTAGAATGACTTGTAGAAAGAAATACAGCAATCAAAGACATGAACAAAAAATTAAAGAAAGAGAGAAGACAAGCAATTGCTATCGAGGTTCGGTAATGTGCCTATGTCCCTATGAGTTCCTCTGAACTCTCTGCACTAAATCAAATAGTTCTTACAAGTTACAGCAATCCCCTTCAAGAAACCTCAAGTTCTTGAAGAAACCAAGAAAAGAAGTAAGGAAGAAGATAAGGACTAACAATGCTCTCTATCTAATCTAGACTTCTCTCTCTTTACAACCAGCCTCACTACAAAGATTCCATGTTGTGTTTATGTTTCTCACACAATTCTCTCTTGTTTTACAATTGATCTCAAAGTATGTCACATATTTGTGTTTTTCTATATGTGAAAAATGAGGCTAGGGAACCCCTTTTATAGCCACCCACTTCTTGGTCATTCTTGAGATTCAATCTTCATCCTTTGATCATGATTACCACTTAATCATGGCCCTCCATCACTCCTAAGTGGTTCTATGTATTTTAACCTTACACTCATGCACCTAAGAGAGGGTTAAAATAGGCTGTCCATGTGTGCTTGACTTTGCCTAGCGCCTAGGTGCTCAACAGGGCGCGGTGCGATGCTGGGCAGAGTGCCTTTGCACACTTTCTGGGTGGTGCACCACTGGTGGGGAGTGGTGCGGTGCTGGGGCACTTCAAGAGGCATGCATTCTGGATGGTGCAGTGCTGGGCTGTGTGCGGTGCAGTGCTGGCCATCACTTGTAGTGCGCACACACCTTCAGCGTGTGTGCAGAAGTGCACACACTAGTGCGCCTACCCTTACCTTGCTCCAAAGTGATGCACACACATGTGTGCAGACCTTTAACTTGCTGAAATTTAATCCTCCAACCTTGGTTTAGACTTTAACCATCTTTGAACCATGTTTAGACATGTTTGAACCTTAGACAAATACCAACAAGAAATTATATATTTAGTGGAAATGAGTTTGATTCTCAAAAGTTATAAAAGTGATGATTAATCTTTTGAGCTAATTTTATGGGTCTTGAATAGCTAAAAAGTTTGGTAAATGATTTCTTGGAAAAATTTTATTTTTGTTTTGGCCTTTAATGAATATGCAGTTATTGGGCATTCTTGGTTTTGTGTTCAGCCCTTGTATGATCTTAAAGAATGATTTCAATCTTATATAGGTGTATTGATTTGGTATGTCAAACCAAATTAATTGTCAGGCTGTGAGTATATGTATGAGATGGAAAAAATAATAAAACAATTTCACTTTTTATGTATCATTGGTTAAAAAATTGCTTCATTCAAGTTGAGTTATTTGTGAGGTTGAGGATCAAGTGGAAAAAATATGGGATGATTGTGAGTTATACTCCTACAGTAGATATGATGTCTTTGACTTATGCATAGTATATTATTTGGTTAGAATGCATAGTTTTAGTTCTATGAAAGATAATGATTACTTAAAATTTTGGTGTTAAATAGCAACTTAGAATCAACCTGATGCTTAAGAATCATAGATTTCCGTACAAGTCAAGGTATACAAGAACTTAATCGTTTTTGTGTGTGTGTGTGTGTGTCTATATATATATATATATTCTATCTTGAAGGATGTATAAAAAAAAAAGTTAGTGATTAGTTTTGAACATTTAGGTTCTTGAGAATAATTGAGTATCAAAATGGTAAATTAGTGGGATGACATAATCATAAATAGTGAGAAATCAAGTGGCAAAACATTAATTCCAAAGAGAAAAAAGTTAAAATGCTGATTTTTAGGTAAGGTCAATGTAAAGAAAGTAGTTTTCAAGTTTCAAAGATATTGGAGACTGATCAAAAGTGAGAAATTAAGTGCTTTATGTTTAATTTGGATGTAGTGTGGACAAAATTGTTTACTTAAAGTTTATTATTGGGGTTTCACTTAGTAAATGGTTCAACTAATTTGATTAATAAGAGAGATTAAGGATATCATGATAAATAGTTTACTTGGATGATATATTATTTAATGATGAGAAAGGTAATAAGCCTAAGGTATCAAACATGACGCTCTTGAGGTGTTCTAGAAAGAGAAATAGCTAGATCAAAACTATAGGTAATAATTGGAGGTATTAATGAGGTAATGTTGATTGGTCAGTAATAAGTGAAGTTTGATTCATGTAATTTACTAAGGAGCGTACATAGTATTTAGACAAGATCAATCATTGGTGATTGTTGGTATTTGTCTAAGGTTTAAACATGGTTAAGGTTTGAATAAGAGATGGAAGAATGAATTTCAGCATGTTAAAGGAGTGCACACAAGTGTGCGCCTCACTTTGGGTGTGTGCACACCTCTCCATTCAGCAAGACAAAGAAGTGCGCACAGCTTTGAAGGGTCCAGCATCAGTGTGCGCCACAACCCTGCTCCTCCTAGGCTACAGTGCCTAGCAAGTGAGGATGCTGGAGGAAGGCCAAGGCCACAGCGCCCCCTATCCAAGGCTGCAACGCCCAGAAAGTGGTGAAAAGGTGTTTTGCCCATGGTGGCAGCGCGCCCTGTTGGAGGCCTAGGCACTAGGCACACTGATGCACACATGATTAACTTGATTCAAACTTTTGTTAAGTGCGTGGGTGCAAGTCTAAAATGTACAGCATCACTTAGGATTGATGGAGGGCCATGGTTGATTGGTCATTAAGATCTAAAGGTGGAGAATGACACTCAAGATTGGTCAAGAAGTTGGTGCACTATATAAAGGGTCACCTAGCTTCATTCTATAACGACAAGAAAGAATTTAATTGTGAGATACAAGAGAGAATTATGTGAGAGTGCAAAGACACAAAATACAAGAGAGACTCATTGTAGAGAGGCTGGTTGTAAACTGAGAGGAGTATAGATTAGACAAAGAGCATTGTAATAGTTCTTATCTTCTTCCTTTCTTCTCTTCTTGGTTTCTTTAAGAACTTGAGCTTCTTGGAGAAAGGTTGCTGTGATTGTAAAAGAAAGTGCAGAGAGTTCAGAGGAACTCATGGGGACGTAGGCTATTGTCGAACCTCGATAATAAATCGCTTGTCTTCTTTCTTTCTTTGATTTCTGTTTCTGTTTCCGATTCCTAATCTTTACAAGTCATTTTAGACTCGGGTGTTTGGAAGATCACCACCTGGGCATCTTGTCAAGGTGATTTCCAACAGTGGTATCAGAACTAGATGAGCTTTGGTGAGAGGGTATCAGAGCAAGAACAAGAAGGTGACGGAGTCAAGACTCCAAGAATCAAAGATCAACTTCTTGGGTGATTCAAGAACGGAGTAAAGATCAAGATCAGATCGTGTTCTTGAGAGTGATTCAAGAACGGTGTTAAGATCCATCTTCGATTGTATTCTTGAGGTTGAAGAAAGCATTTGTGGGTATTGCATAAATCTGGGATTTTCTCCGCAAAGATGGCTTCAAATTTCGTTGTTGAGAAGTTTGATGGAAAGAGAGATTTTATCCTTTGAAAGCGAAAAATCAAGGCGGTTCTTATGCAACAGAAAGTGGACTTGGCTATTGGAGAAGATGATGTTTTTCCAATAAGTGTCACGGAGAACCAGTGGATTGAGATGAACAAGATAGCATACAACACCATCTTCTTGCACATGTTGGATAGTGTCACAAAGGAGTTCGGAGACTCGGAAGATTCGACTGTCATATGGAAGAAACTAGATGAGTTATTTCTTACCAAAACTCTCCCTAATAAAATTTATCTTCTTAAAAGAATCTTTGGTTTTAAAATGGATCCTAATAAGGAGTTACAAGATAATCTTGATGTCTTTAATAAACTAGTTCAAGATTTGGCTAGTTGCAGTATTAAATTCCCGGATGAACAATTGGCTGTTATTTTGTTAAATTCTCTTCCTTATTGTTTTGATAATTTGATTAATGCTATTGAGTATGGAAGAGATATTTTAACCAAGAAGATTATGATCAATGCCATAAGGGCACATGATTTCAAAGTCAAGATGAGGGACGCATCAAGTGGAGAAGGGATGTTCATTAGAGGAAGGCCAGCAACTCAGAATGGTAGTAGCATTCATGGAAACTCCCGAGAAAAATCAAGAGCTAGAGGGTAGAGCCGTGGAAGATCTCATTCCAAGACAAGACTTGGAGGAAAGTGGTGCTTTTACTGCAACAAGGAAGGTCATTTCAAGAAAGATTGCAAGAAGAGGTTGTGGGATGAGAGAGGATGAAGCCATACCAACAATGGAGAGGCTTCGGTTGCCAAAGGAGAACAACAAGATAATGTTCTTGTTGTGTGCTCAAATGTGAGCAGGAGACAAGACAGCGAGAAGTGGATTCTGGAATCCGGGTGTACTTATCACATGCGCCCTCACAAGGAATGGTTCAAGAATTTCAAGGAGATCAATGATGGAAGGGTCTTCTTGGGTAATGACAATTCTTGCCAAATAAGGGGGATAAAAGACATCCAGTTGAGTATGTTCGATGGAGACACAAGGATGCTACAAAATGTGAGGTATCTTTCAGATTTGAAGAGGAATTTGATCTAATTGGGGTAGCTGGATTCCTTGGGGTATTCATGCAAAGTAGAGAAAGGAAAGATCAAGGTGGCCAAGGGATCTTTGGTAGTGATCAAAGCAGCAATAAAGGATGGACTCTATGAGATGATTGGAGAGACAGAAATTAATGATCAAGCAGCAAGCTTGATGGCTGAGATGGATAGGGCAATCCTTTGGCACACTCGCTTGGGACACATAAGCGAAAAGGGCCTGCAAGTTCTTAGCAAGGATGTCCTATTTAGTGGAGACAAAGTAAGAAACTTGATTTCTACGAGTGTTGCATTCTTGGGAAGCAACACCGAGTCAGCTTCAACACCGGAGTGCACAAGTCTAAGGGGATTCTTGACTACATTCATTCGGATCTTTGGGGACCAACAAGG
The DNA here is from genome assembly GCA_023935145.1 of Bretschneidera sinensis. NCBI lineage: Eukaryota > Viridiplantae > Streptophyta > Magnoliopsida > Brassicales > Akaniaceae > Bretschneidera > Bretschneidera sinensis. The sequence continues at coordinate 6,540,429 of CM043705.1, forward strand.
ACACCAACACAGGGAGATAACTTTTACTTTCTGTCTTTAATTGATGATTATTTAAGAAAAGTGTGGATTTATTTGCTTAGAAATAAATCAGATGCATTGAATAAATTTGTTGTGTGGAGAAAGTTGCTGAAGACTCAAATGGGTAGGGTAGTTAAGGCTTTACAAACCGATAATGGCTTAGAATTTTGTAATAAGGATTTTGATAAATTCTGTGAATTAAATGGCATTCTAAGGCATAGAACGGTTATAAAAACACCTCAGCAAAATGGAGTTGTTGAGAGGATGAATAGAACCCTTATGGAAAAGGTTAGGTGCATGTTAATTGGGTCTAGTTTACCAAAATATTTTTGGGGAGAAGCTGTGTCTACAGCTGCATACTTGGTTAATAGATCACCCCCTAGAGCTTTAGAGCTCAAGACTCCCATGGAGATGTGGAGTGGAAAATCCCTTGAATTAAGCAACCTTAGGACTTTTGGGTGTGCTGTATTTGCACATCAAAAGGATGATAAACTTAACCCAAGGTCTTGAAAATGTGTGCTTCTAGGGTATGGTGATGGGGTTAAAGGATATAGATTGTAGTCCTTAGAAAAGAAGGGCATGAAACTCATAATAAGTAGGGATGTTATTTTTAATGAATTTTTATTTCCCTACTTGGAGAAAACTAACCCTACAAGGGCTAGTGAGAAAACCAGTCCGAAATTTGTAGAGCATTGCATCAAGGAGAATTCAGTTCAGGTAGAGCAAGGAAGGCAAGAGGGTTCGGACCAGGTAGAGCCCATTGATGAAGGCCAAGCTCAAGAAACTCAAGATGAGGCTGAACTAGAAGAGGTTGATGCAGCAAGTCAGAATGACTACCAACTCACAAGGGACCGGGAAATTAGGGTTGTTAGACCACCTTTGAGATATGGGTTTGCAGATGCTAATGTAGCAGCTCCTTGGACAGAATGAGAGGTTGAACCAGAAACTTACACGGATGCCATGGAGTGTAAGGATTCGTCAAAGTGGCAGCTAGCTATGGAGGAAGAAATGGATTCTTTGAGGAAGAACAACTCTTGGGAACTAGTGCCCAAACCAGAAAAATAGAGAGTTATGGACTGTAGATGGATCTACAAGATCAAAGAAGGGAATGCTTTAGGAGATGAAGTCCAGTATAAAGCTAGGTTGGTGGCGAAGGGGTTCACACAAAACAAAGGCATAGATTTCATCGAAATCTTCTCACCAGTTGTGAAGTACAAGACGATACGGATAGTATTGGCAATGGTGGTCCAATTTGATTAGGAAATCGAGCAAATGGATGTGAAGACAGTGTTCTTACATGGAGGGCTTGATGAGACCATCTACATGAGGTAACCCGAAGGCTATAAGGAAGGAAGACAGGGAGAGTTGGTGTACAAATTGAAGAAATCTCTTTATGGCCTGAAGCAATCACCTCGGCAATGGAATAAGAGGTTTGATTCCTCTGTAATCAGCTTGGGTTTTATGAGGAGCTACTATGATTCGTGTTTGTACTAAAAGGGGCAGAAGGTTGAGAAAGTGGTGATCATCCTCATCTATGTTGATGATATGTTACTAGTTGGGAGCAGCATGGAGAGGATAAACGAATTAAAGTCTCAACTCAATGAGGAGTTTGAGATGAAGGATCTTGGCCATGCATAGAAGATCCTTGGGATGTGTATCATTCGAGAAAGGGAGAGAAACAGATTGAAGATCTCTCAAACTTTCTACATAGAGAAGATGATATCTAAGTTCTCTATGGAAGATAGCAAACCAGTGAAGGTTCCCCTTGCTGGACATTTCAAGTTCTCCAGTGATCAATGTCTGAGATCGGAGGTGGAGAAGAAGGAAATGGAAAATGTCCCTTACTCTAGTGAGGTTGGTTCAGTTATATTCACCATGGTAAGTACTAGACCAGATATTGCTCATACAATAAGTGTCATCAGCAGGTTTATGAGTAATCTCGGAAAGGAGCATTGGCTTGGGATGAAGTGGTTGCTGAGGTACTTGAAGGGAAGCCCAAAAGTAGGGCTGATTTATGAAAAGAAGGGTAAGTCCATCCATCTTGAAGGTTATGCGGATTTAGACTATGGAGCAGACCAGGATAAAAGAAGGTCGATTACCTCTTACTTCTTCAACTTAAACGGATATTGTGTAAGTTGGAAGGCTCAGTTGCAGTCGGTGGTAGCACTCTCAACAATCGAGGCTGAGTATATAGCGGCTATGGAAGCCACTAAGGAGGTTATATGGTGCAAAGGGTTGTTATAAGAGTTAAAGGTCTTGGAAGAGCAGGTGGTGGTGTATTCGGATAGTCAAAGTGCATTGCATTTGTGTAAAAATCCAGTGTTCCATGAGAGGACAAAGCACATGGATGTTCAGTATCATTTCATTCGAGAAAATGTTACGGAATGATGCATCCATATGGATAAGGTAGCCACGGAAGAAAATACTGCGGATTTAGGCACTAAGATTCTACCTCTAAGTAAGTTCAATCATTGCCTTGGACTACTTAGGATTGGAGTCGGTTGATATGATGACTCAAGATGAGTTTGGATCCTAAAGTTCTCTGCACAATGGTTTGGGTTTAAACGCTTAGACAAAGGTAGAGATTGTTGGTATTTGTCTAAGGTTTAAACATGGTTAAGGCTTAAACAAGAGATCGAAGAATGAATTTTAGCATGTTAAAGGTTTGCACACAAGTGTGCGCCTCACTTTGGGTGTGTGCACACCTCTCCATTCAGCAAGACAAAGAAGTGTTCATAGCTTTGAAGGGTCCAGCATCAGTGTGCACCATAGCCCTGCTCCTCCCAGGCCATGGTGCCCAGCAAGTGAGGATGCTGGAGGAAGGCCAATGCCGCGACGCCCAAAAAGTGGTGAAAATGTGTTTTGCCCAAGGCCGCAGCGCGCCCTGTTGGAGGCCTAGGCGCTAGGCACACTGATGCACACATGATTAACTTGATTAAGCCTTTTGTTAAGTGCGTAGGTGCAAGTCCAAAATGCACAGCATCACATAGGATTGATGGAGGGCCATGGTTGATTGGTCATCAAGATCTAAGGGTGGAGAATGACACTCAAGATTGGTCAAGAAGTTGGTGCACTATATAAAGGGTCACCTAGCTTCATTCTATAACAACAAGAAAGAATTTAATTATGAGATGCAAGAGATAATTATGTGAGAGCGCAAAGACACAAAACACAAGAGGGACTCATTGTAGAGAGGCTGGTTGTAAAGTGAGAGGAGTATAGATTAGATAGAGAGCATTGTAATAGTTCTTATCTTCTTCCTTTCTTCTCTCCTTGGTTTCTTCAAGAACTTGAGCTTCTTGGAGAAGGGTTGCTGTGATTGTAAAAGAACTATTGATTTAGTGCAAAGAGTTCAGAGGAACTCACGGGGATGTAGGCTATTGTCGAGCCTCGATAACAAATCGCTTGTCTTTTTTCTTTCTTTGATTTCTGTTTCTGTTTCCGAGTCCTAATCTTTACAAGTCATTCTAGACTTGGGTGTTTAGAAGATCACCACTTGGGCATCTTGCTATGGTGATTTCCAACAATGATGTATGTTAAACATGAGGAAATTAAAAAAAAAATGGTAATAAGATGATATAGTGCGTTCAGGATGAGAATTGATAGTTTAAGTTATTTATGAGTAATCTATGTGAGGGAAATAAAAGAATTTTAAAAATTGGTTCAAATGATGGATAATTCTATTTCGATTTGGTGGAAGCTAGTTAAGGAAAAGAATATTTATTTAGTGAAGTTTATTTTAGGCAAAAAATTACACTTAATTAGCTATGGATTTTAAATGGTTTAAAGAGTAATTTGCTTGAATTTTTTAATCTTGACAAATGATTTTGGGAGATAATTTCAATGAAGATGGAAAACTTGATCAAGAGTTGGCTTGGGAAACTAAGATAGTAATTATTTTAGTTAGTGATCATGCATAAAATGATGTTGGAGTTGGGTGGACTTTGACATAGGTTTGTTTATAATGCAAAGTTAAGAGGTCAATGTATACCTTTGAATTATTTTGTGGGATTTAATAATGGTGAACGTGATTACCATCTAAAGGATATATGAGGGAGACATGGTAACTTGCTTAGAAAATAAAATTTGTAGTTCGACGAAAATCAATGGGGATGATAAACATCCTTTTTGGAGTGATTAATTTGGGTTATGATATTCAACATTATTGACCTAACTAAAGGGTTAAAATTTGAAAGTTTGTCGAAAGAGTTGTGCGTAAATTGGATCTTAAATGAATCCCCTGTTTAAGTGGAGTTCTAACAAATATCTTATTTAAGGATTTAATAACTAAAATAATTAATATATATTGAAGCATGTATATATGAAATTTGGTGAAGGCATGTACTTTGAGGTTATAAAGATCGTGGATAAATGACATCTTAGACATTTTGAAAGTCGGTGAGCATTATATAAGGTAATTGTTATTGAAAGGAATAAGACTTAATCCATATGTAATTTTCCATAATCTTATCTGGTTACTCAATATTGGTGATTCAGTATAGTTTTGAGAGTATGTTTTTCTTGATTTGGTGCCATTTCGACAAAGATCTAGTCATCATGAATTGGGTTGAATGTTGATACTGGTTTTGAACAATGTTATGACTTAGTAAAATGATCTTATGTTATGGAGGTTAGTCGATTAGCTAGATTGATACACTTATTTGGAAATGATAGGCTTCGGGAAATTGCATTAGTATGAGCAAATCTCTTAATGTTATTAGTTGTTGATACTATAAGAGAGGTTAAAAAAAATAGGTATTAATGATCATCGGTGGATTAGGATGATGTTGGGACGGTAAGTTTTAAGCTCGAGTGGAGTTATGTTGTTGTTGTAAAATTAAAGATCATAACAGAACTTGTGAAGGCATCTTATAGTCAATAAAGGGCTACGTAAACTAAAATAGTGTAGAGTTTTAAGTGAGTGAGTTTAAGTTCTTGCTACAGTCGCCTTACATGGACTTTGTATGGGTTGTTCAGTAGGAAAGGATGACATCTCACAATTTTGGGACACATGGAGTGTTTGGAATGATATTAGTGTGGTTGTGTATTGTTTCATCTTGCATTTAGAGCTATCTTTCAACAAAAAAAAATCTTATCATGTCCAATGCTTGTCTTTAGAGAAAGTTAGAGGAGAGTTGTTTCAGTGCTTATTTTGTTGGGGTGAGTTATTAGAGGACCTTTACTCTAGCAGAACAATTTATCTTGATCCTTGTATTATGAATTTGGTCTTATGTCTCAAACTTTTCCATCCCTTGGTATAGACATTTTGTCGTAACTAAGTGACAGAAGAGGCCACGTGAAAGCGTGAGTTAAATAGGTAGATTTTATATTCGCGTTTTTTTAGGTAAATTTCAAGGTCGAAATTTCTTTAAGGGGATAGAGTTGTAAAACTCACAATTGTTAAAAAGGGCATTTTAGTTATTTTTCAGGCGTTATTATCCTACATTTCATGCATATATTTAATTTACATGGTTTATGCTATAAATTAAAAAAGAAAAAAAAACAATGGATTAAAGGAAGAATTGAACATAGACTTAAAGATTAAGGAGGTAGCTCCTAATCATTAAGCTTACTCGTTCTTTTTGCCAATTTAATTCAATTTAAAGTAGTTTAACCAAAACTAATATATATATATATATATATATATATATATATATATATATATATATATATATATATATATATATACATATCAAACAAAATAACCCTAACTCTATATGAGAACTTCATTCCCCCAAAAAAAGTCTGTAACAATCCCAACCTCTCCCCTAAAATTGCCGACAGCAACCCTAACCCTCTCTCTTGAAATAATCTCTAGCTTATCTTCTCTCTATTTTTCTTCTTATTTTCTTTCTTTTTTTGTGTATTCTTCTTCATTCTTTTTCTCCTGATGCTACCAACCTTTTCTTAGTGTGAAATTTCTTCTTTCTCTTATAAAAATCATCGCGATGGTAAATTCCCTCCATCAGTTGATGCTTTACCACCTTCAATTGGCCAGAATCATCATTCCCGTCACGTTAAGATTGGATTATCAAGTGGGTAAGTCATATTTCTCTCACCTCTCTTTTCACATGATTTCTCTCTCTAACACCCAATGAATAACTTCGACTATCGACATATTTTCCTTGTCGTCAATCCATCACTACAACCTTTGAGCAAATCTTCATTTTTTCGATAACATCATCTATTTCTCTATAATTAAAAATGAAATTTATAAATCTGTTATACATATGAAAATTTTTTGATGCATGAAGTACAAAAAAAATGTAGAAGCAATTCTAATTTAATATACTTTATAAAACATTAGATTTTATTCTTGAATACTTGAATTGTGCTCTATATATGAACAAGACACTAGAAATTTTTATTCACATCTAGAGTACTACACATTCACAATTTTTTTGTAGATTTTGTTTAGACATACTTGAAAATAAAGACCTTAAAAATAATAAACAAAATTTTTAACTTGAATGTGGATGTAAAATAAGCAAAAATAGAGTGCAATATACCCGTAGAGTGGCTGTTTTGGGGTTAAAAATTGACATAGATACATATTTCGAGTTAACTAACTATATATGTGTAGTTAGAGATAAGAATTTATTTTTAACCAATGCTGAAAATTGTTTTTTGGTGTTAAATCTTGATGGGATGATTTAAGTGTGTAAATATAGACGTAAATAGAAGTTAAAGTAAACGTAACATGAATTTAATTTAGGATATAAAATTATAAAATAGATTCCGTCCAGTTTCTATAAAACGATTTTGAGAACTTTTTAGTCATATAGCATTACTATTGATCGATAGAGTTGAAATGTTGGGGTTAGGTCTTGTTTCAGCTAATTAACTAAACACTTTAAGTGAAAATATGAATTTTGCGTTTATAATATAGTGTGATCAAGATGAGTTAAAACATACTTTACGTATGCTTAAGTTAGATAGTAGAGTTGATGTTGAAATGTTAGAGCGAAGAGGTAAAATTAATTTTTTTTTTATATTTATCAAAAGATAAATTATTATATTATTTTTTTAAATATGTTGTGGTTGAGATAAATATAGATTGAATGAAGAGGTTGGGGTGAATGATCGTTCTGGCTATAGTATGTTGTGGATAATGGATAATGAGCTTTAAATAGGTTGGATTGAGTTTTGTGGACATTTTTTTTTACTTGGTTACAAGTTTAATTAAAACTTGGGAAATGATCGAAAAACAGAGGAGACTCTACTGCAATTTCTGGAAAATTTATATTCTAATTTAGCTTAAAAGAGAAATGGATATGTTATTAACTTAACTAGATAAAGTCCATGTTTATCTATATTTTTTTAAGGCATAAAGAAGCTCATCAATGAACCTAGAATTATTTAGAAAACTAAGAATATCTTGTTAAGTATAATTGTGCTACCCAGCTACTAGTGATTTAGTGTATTGATATGTTTGGAGACTATGACATTTGCATTCTTGCATACATGCATTATGACATTAGAAAGATATAGGCTTGGTTCTTGCTTTAAGAATTACCATATCGTATAGTTTGTGAGACAAGCGAAGGGGCTATTACCTCATCTTACCATGTCTAGTTTTTTCTGTGTTTTGAGGTGAGTGGTTCTCTACTCGTATCCTATAGTTATTATCCCTCTTATCTGTTTTGAGGTTTTAATAAATATAAAGTATATTCTATATTGAGTATGAGTAATTTGGTAAACCAAACTGCTACTCAGTCAGAAAATTTTGAGAGTTACTTGTTATATGTTGTTTGGAAAATTAGTGGTAGAGAATGAGAAAAATATGACTTTCATAACTCTTTTATATGCTTTCATAAAAAAAATGGGTTTGTTGAAACACTACCCATTAAGGGGGGTAGTTGAGATGTTCGCCCATTGAGGGGTGTGTTTGAGATATTTGCCCACTGAAAGGTATGAGTATGAGATGATGTATCCTGGGAAAATAAAACATGTGAATAAAGACCCCAGGGAGCATGCTATATAAATATATATATATGACATGTGATATTATTGGCCCAATGAGGGGCGATGTATTGAGATTGGCCTAGAAATGGGCGTAGATATGATTGGCCTAGTGAAAGGCGTGACGTATGTTTGATCTATAGTTTTCTTATTTTGATATTGCCAGTTTTTTTGTGCATTTAAATAATATCTGATATGTTTTATAACAGGTAAAATGTTGCTACCTTAAAGCTTGGTTGGTACTAAGGTTTTAGTAAATAATTCTTTTGCTAGTATATATGTGTAAATATCCCAATCTCTTCTTCTTATGTGATTGTATGATACATGTAGATAATCTGTAGATGTGGTTTTATCTACAGGAAAATTACTTTTATCTCACTAAGCTATATGGCTTACACCTAACTTTTATTTTTCATGTCATTGTAGGTTGAATTGATTTTTCTTCCATATAGCTTACGAAAGATTTATTATTGAATAAAATAATTCTTTAAAAAAATTGGACTCGTGGTGGTGTAAAGAAAAAGAAAAAGAAATTAAAAAAATTGAAGCATCCAGGTTTGGAAGACAAAAAAAAAAGGAAAAAAAGGGACGCGTGGTGAGCAAGTAAAAAGTGAAAGAAAAAAAATCAAAATGGCCACACCTGGACACCCAGGTGTAGTCTTCATCTTGTATGCATTATGCATGCAAGACAACACAAAGGTGAACGGTGCAAAAGCATGAGGGATTTTGTGTGTATATATATGTATGTACATACATACATATATATATATATATATATATGTATATATAGTTTTTATTTTATTTAGTTTCTACCAAATCCTGTCTGGTTTTCTTTGTTCTCCAATTCAAAACTATTTTATATCTTTAAACACTTGGGGACTGAAAGAAAGGTCGAAAGAGTAAAATTTTGAAGAGATTTACAAGAGAAATTCTAAGAGAGTCGAGGAAAGCTCTAAGAAAAACCAAAGGTAATAATGTAAATTTTATTTTTGAAATTTAGCGTACATGAAATTTCCTAGAACTCAATGTGGGAATTTTTAAAGGGTATGAATTCTGGAAGAATTGACGAATAAATTAGAAATTTTAATATAATATTATGTTAGGTGTTGATGAACAACAATATGGTGAAATTGGTGAAAATAGTAAGAAAACAGAGGAAGTGATCCACGTGTAGTTTTAAGTACTACGTGGTGAGTTAGATTTATTTTAAATAATGGAGATAAATATGAAATATACAATGATGATATTTGAATTAATTATTAACCTATGATTTGATGGGAGATGAAAGTTGGTTGATGGATATGATAGGAATAATTGATATGTTAAGGTTTTATGATATGAGAAGTAATAGTATTGAAATAATGATTGATAATTTGATAGAAACTATGAGGAGATAATTTAATGAATATGATAAAATAATAAAGAGTTGGATAGCTAAATTGAATGACTGAATATATGTCTATTTTTATATTGTTGCATATATGTGTCGTGCTGGGATTTCAAAAAGTGACGACACCGTCTCGGGGGTGGTCAACTCGGGATGAGTCATTATAATTTTGGTATCAGAGCATTAGGTTTTATGATTCTGTAGACTGCATAAAAAGAAAGAAAGTGGAAGATTAAAATAAATTATAATTTAATGAAAAATCTGAGGATGACACATGTACATGCTAGAGCTAGAGTTAGAGTTTTTGGCTTGAGAGGGTGTGGTAGGCCCCAATGTTTAAACGAGCTAAGGTTGAGATGGAGGCTGAGTTAAAGCAAATTTCCTAGAAGGGAAAGTGTTGATTGTATAATTGGTACTAGTAGGGGTTTGAGGGGATCTAGAGTTGAAAAAGATGAGCTAAGAGAAGCTTATACTCATCTCTTGAGAAAATGAATGTAACAGATGATAGAGTTGATAGTCTATAGCATAGACTGGATAAATAGGCTAGAGTAGTGCCCGAGGTTGTTGTAAATCAAATAATGGTAGACATTAAAAAGGGGAAAGGTGAAGTTATGCATGAGATGTAGGGAGATTGTTTTGTAGATATAATAAGTCGAATGCTTTGTTGTTTAAAGGATCTATGAATCCTTTTAAGCCTGAGTTATGGATGAAACATATAAAGAGATTATTTGATATTTTATCAATGACTAACATGCAAAGGGTTACCTTTGCTATGTTCAAGTTAGAGAGAGGTTTTAGAATGGTGGGAGGATACACTTCCCAAGGTAAATGCAAATGTTGATAGACCCTTAACCTGTAATAGTTTTAAGGATGTTTTCCTTGATAAATACTTTCCCTATACCTCTAGAGCCCAACAAGAGAGAAATTTTATTTATTTGAGGAAAATATATTGACTATGACTCAGTATGATAGAAGATTTATGGCTTTGTCGAGGTTTGTATCGAAAATGGTAGACCTAGAGGAGAATAAGTGTAAGAGGTTCATAAATGAACTACATTTTAAGATTAAATCGAAACTATCTTATATGAGGCATATAAATTATGCTAGGTTGATGGATATAGCACTACAGATTGAGAATGATGTGATGGAGTTTAGAAGTAGGAGGGATTAGTTGAAAAGGTCTAGATTTGAGGGACCCAGAAGTGGTAGTAGTATGAGTATGCAGAGTGGGGGACCACCCTAGAGGGGCGTGTTCCTTTCCATAAGGAACTATAGTACAGAGTCAGAGACAAGCAGGATCTGTTGCTTCTGTAGCTCGGAGTAATATCGGTGGAACCCCTAGATTTGGGAGATAGTCTGTGGGAACTGGAAGTTATCGTAAAAATGGGAGTGTACTACCAAGAGGATGTGGTAATGTGATAGAAATACTAGAACGTGTTATAGATATTTATCCAAGAATTGTCCTAAATTGAGGTGCGTTGTATGTAATAAAGGTGGACATATCAATGTTGGTTGATCTTAGTGCATCTCATTATTTTTCATCCAATGTATTTATGAAGCCTATTGATGCATGTATTAATCCTTTGTTACATAATATTTTTGTTGAAGTTCCCACTAGAGATAGAGTGATAATCATAAATGTTTACAAGGGTTGTGTGATTCATATCGGTGATAGAGAAATTGAAGTTGATTTATTACCTTTAAATATGATAGAATTTCACTTGATTTTGGGAATGAATTAGTTGTCGATATATTATGCTTGGGTTGATTGTTCCAAAAATAATGTAGTGTTCAAGATATGGACAAGAGGAATTTAGTTTCCAAGAGAACACAAGATTCTCTCGAATTATCTTATTTTTCCCTGGTTACTAGTAAATGGTCAAGGAAAGGATGTGAGGGGTATGTGGCATATGAAAAGAATTTTAGAAATGATATTAAAGAGTTGGAAGAAATCTTAGTAATGAACGATTTTTCTGATGTGTTTCTTGATGAGTTGTCTAATTTGCCTCCCAGTTGGGAGATTAAAATCTCTATTGATGTGATATTGGGTTTATCACATATATCTATAGCACCTTACAGAATGACACTCATTGAGTTGAGAGAATTGAAAGTTCAGCTTCAAGAGTTGTTATATAAACAATTTATTCGACCAAATGTGTCACCATAGGGAACCCCTGTATTGTTTGTGAAGAAAAAAAAAGATAGAACGATAATGTTGTGCATAGACTATAGAAAGTTGAATAAGATCACTATTAAGAACAAATACCCTTTTTCTAGGATAAATGATTTGTTTGAACTATTGTAGAGAGCGAGGGTGTTTTTGAAGATAAACTTGAGATAAGGTTATCACTAGTTAATGACAAAGGAGGGAGACGTGCCTAAGACTAATTTTAGGACACATTATGGTCATAAATTTTTTGTGATACCATTTGGGTTGACTAATGCTCCAACAACATTCATGGACTTGATGTATAAAATGTTTAAATCATTTCTTGATAATTTGTGGTTGTGTTTATTGATAACATCTTGGTATATTCTAAGACTAGGGAAGAACATGTAAAACATTTAGAAATTGTTTTGGAGATTTTAAGTAGAGAGAAATTGTATGCTATAATTTCCTAAATGTGAATTTTGGCTGAATGAAATAAATGTCTTAGGGCATGTAGCATCTTGAGATGGTTTAGCAATTGACCCACAGAAGGTAGAGGTGGTGTTGACTTGGGAAAGACAAACTAATGTGACTGAGATCAAAAGCTTCTTAGAGTTGGTTGGTTATTATAGATGATTTTATCTATAATTTTTTTCTATTATTGCAGTACTATTGACTAAAATGACCAGGAAAGAGGTGAGAGTTGTATGGTCTGGGGAGTGTGAGAAAAGTTTTCGATTACTAAAGGAGAAATTGACTACAACTTCAATATTGGTATTTTCTTCTGGTGATGAAGGATTTGTAGTGTTTAGTGATGCATTCCAACAAGAATTGGGATGTGTGTTGATGCAGCATGGGAAGGTAATAGCATATGCCTCTAGGCAATTGAGGAATCATGAGAGAAATTACCCTACCCATGACTTAGAGTTAGCTGCCATAGTATTTGCTTTGAAGGTTTTAAGACATCATCTGTATGGAATCACTTTTGAGATATTTACTGATCACAAGAGTTTGACATTATTACCTACCTAGGGAGAGTTGAATTTGAGACAGAGGAGATGGATGGAGTTAATTAGTGATTATGATGGTATAATTCACTATCATCTGGAAATGGTGAAGGTGGTAGCTGATGCCTTGAGTAGAAAATCTACAGGAAAATTAACTACTATTGAGAGTCGTGATGTGAAATTGATGATAGATTTAAGAGAAATAAAAATTAAGTTGAATATCAGTGATAGAGGATTATTATTAGCAAATATGGTTTTGCAATAATCCATAGTAAAATGCTTGTTAGAAATATAAGTAGAGATAAGGAAATAGAGAAGATTAAGCAGGAAGTGCTTAGCAGAAAGTAATGAGTTAAAAATTAGAAATGATGGTATTTTGGGATCAGAACATATGATATATGTTCCCAATGATGCTGAGTTGAAAAAGGAGATATTGAAAGAGGCATGTGATGATGTATATTCGATGCACCCGAGTAACAATAAGGTGTATAGAGGAATAAGATAGAATTACTGGTAGTCAGAATTGAAGAGGGATGTAGCTGAATACATTTCTAGATGTTTAGTTTGTCTATAAGTGAAGTATGAGAAAAGATATTTAGCAGGCTTACTATAGCATCTTCCAGTGCTTAAATGGCTATGGGAGAATGTGAGTATGAATTTTGTTTATGGATTTCCCTATACCTAGAGAGGTTTTGATGTTGTGTGGGTGATTGTAGATAGATTATCTAAACCATCTCATTTTCGTCTTATTAAACTACTTAGAGTCCTGAAAAGTTGGTTGAAATGTATGTGGCTGAGATAGTGAGATTGCATAGAGTACCTTTGAGCATTGTATTAGATAGAGATGCTAAATTTAAATCTTAGTTTTTGTAAAGGCTTTCAAAAAGCCATTGGTATGCAATTACAATTTAGTATAACTTTTCACCCTCAAACAGATGAGCAAACAAAAAGGATTATTAGAGTACTAGAAGATATGTTAAGGGAAAATGTGATGAGCTATCAGTAAATTGGGATGCTTACATGCCATTGATTGAATCTGCTTATAATAATCAACATCAATCTAGCATTAGAATGACACTGATTGAGACATTATATGATAGGAGGTGTAAAACTCTTATATGTTGGGAAGAAATGGGAGAGAGAAATATATTTGGTCTATAAGTTATTGATTTAACAACTAAGAGAATCAAATTGGTTAAATAGAACCTTAAAGTAGCACATAGTAGACCGAATAGCTATGCTGATAATAAGAGAAGACCTATTGAGTTTCAAATAGGTGGTTAGGTGTATTTAAAAATATCTCCATGGAAAAGTGTATTGAGATTTGAAAAGAAAGAAAAGTTGAGTCCAAGGTATGTGGGACCCTATGAGGTTGTTGAGAAAGTTGGGCTAGTCGTGTATAGCCTGGAATTGCCTCTAAAGTTGAAGCAGTTACACAATGTGTTTCATGTTTCAATTTTGAGAAAGTGTTTAAATGATTAATCCTATAATATTTTGAGCCAAGCTATGGAAATTTAGGAAGATATACAAGTACCAGTGAGAATTTTGGACAAAAAAGAATAAGTCTTGTATGATAAAATAATTCCATTAGTTCAAGTTCTGTGGTGGAATAAACATGTTGAAGAGATTACGTGAGAGCGTGAGGCAGCTATGAAGAAATATTATTCACAATTTTTTCTTGAGTTAGGTAAGAAAATTTCGGAGACGAAATTTTTATAAGGTGTGTAGAATTGTAATACCCGTGTTCTTGAAGTATGGGTAAATAAATAATTTGATAAATATGACATGGAGTTAAAATAATATATATATATACACACACACACACACACACACACATATATATATATTCGTGAAAGATTTATTATTAAATAAAATAATTTTAAAAAAAATAGACACATGGTGGTGTAAAGAAAAAGGAAAAAAAAAAATTGAAGCATCCAGGTTTGGAAGATAAAAAAAAGGAAAAAAAAAAAAAAAAAACGCATGGTGGGCAAATAGAAGGGAAAAGGAAAAAAAAGTCAAAATGACTACACCTGGACGCCCAAGTGTAGTCTTCATCTTACATGCATTATGCATGCAAGACAACACAGAGGTGAATGGTGCAAATGTAGGAGGGGTTTTTTGTGTGTGTATGTGTGTGTGTGTATATATAGTTTTTATTTTATTTGTTTTCTATCAAATCCTGTTTGGTTTTCTTCTTTCTCCAATCCAAAACTACTCTATTTCTTTAACACTTGAGGACTGAAAAAAAAGGTCGAAAGAGTAAAATTTTGAAGAGATTTACGAGAGAAATTCTAAGAGAGTCGAGGAAAGCTCTAAGAAAAACCAGAGGTAATAATGTAAATTTTATTTTTGAAATTTAGCATACATGAAATTTCTCGGAACTCAATGTGAGAATTTTTAAAGGGTATGAATTTTGGAAGAATTGACGAATAAATTAGAAATTTTAATATAACTTTATGTCAGGTGTTGACGAACAACAATCGAGTGAAATTGCTGAAAATAGCAGGAAAGCAAAGGAAGTGATCCACGGGTAGTTTTAAGTACTACGTGGTGAGTTAGATTTACTTTAAGTAATAGATGTAAATATGAAATATACAGTGATGATATTTGAATTAATTATTAACCTATGATTTGATGGGAGATGAAAGTTGGTTGATGGATATGATAGGAATAATTGATATGCTATGGTTTTATGATATGAGAAGTAATAGTATTGAAATAATGATTGATAATTTGATAGAAACTATGAGGAGATAATTTAATCAATATGATAAAATAATAAAGAGCTAGATAGCTAAATTGAATATCTGAATGTATGTTTGTTTTTATATTGTTGCATATATGTGTTGTGCTGGGATAAAGTAACGACACGGTCTCGGGGGTGGCCAACCCGAGATGGATCGTTATACCTCAGGTGGAGCTTAGCACTTAGATAATATCTATCGACTTTTCGTTTGAACAAAATATTTGGTTTTGATTGGAGTTTTGTTGGTATTAGAATTTTGTTATTTTTCCTTTGAGTTGAAATGACTTATGTAAAGTCTTAATTGTTTTCATGCAAGGTATTGTTTTACTGAAAATTTTTTAGTCAACATGGAGCTATATATACCTTGGAATTTTCAAAAATTACTTATCCAAGGATTTCTGAGTATTTTTTTGTGAAATATTATGAGCTTATTTCCCTGACATGGTAACGCATAGATTGTGTCAAGTGGGACACACTATACTATGTTGATTTTCTTTGAAAATAAGACTTTTACAAAACTTTTAAGAGATTAAAAATATAGATTTTATTTTGTTTTATTTAAATTTATGATGTACCTAGTAGGATTATCTGTAACGACCCATCTCGGGTTGGCCACACCGAGATGGTGTGATCACGTTTTGAAATCACAACACGACACATATATGCAACAATATAAAAAAGTATATCAACTGAATGTATATATATCTATACATCAATCCTCAACCCTTAACATGAGAGTTATATTCTTAAAATTTCAACTGAAATAATATATAAAACATATAATGCATGAATATTTACAAATATTTTTTTTTCTTTCCATTAGTTTGAGGAAGTGGACCACGTGGCTTATAGAAAATAATTCAGTCTGAATCTCAGCTCACAATTCTATCTGTCATGCCCGCTACCTGAAATCATTTAACACTGAAGAGTGAGATTCACAAGCTCAGTTAATTAAATTTACTAGAAGTACTCGATTATATACTTCTAGTCACATCTTATAATTTAATCTTTTCTAATTTACCAAAATGAATCATATATTTCTTCACAGATAATTATTCAATCTTTCAAATAATCTTCCCATATTCATTCAACTATTATCTCCTATAAATCAATAATAACATCCTATTATAATTTCAACCATTTATCAACCTCATCTTAAATTAATCATCAAACATATCAATTTTTCTTCTCATATATTTAATCATCTTGAGATTATCAATTTAATATTATTATTTACCTCGCTATGAGGTTCACAACATATAATCAATCAATCAAATAAATTTTTATGATATCATATTGTCATATTTCTTTCTCATCATATATGTCTCTCTGTGAGACTCAATTTTCTATCAAAAAATTTAGAATCAAGAATGATACTTTAGCATCTTAAGCAATAATAATCAATATTTAAAACAAATGCAATGCATGAATTTAAATTATCAAATCATTTCATATTATCATTTGGGAATTTCTTCCCACATGTCAGCATGTTTTAGCTTAGACCAGCTGCCTTCTCGGTTCTTTTATTTTCATTTAAACCGGTTGCCTTCTGATAAGCACTGAATGTCACACATTCAAGCCCCTTAATTTGCATACGTTAATCCTTTAGCCTTGTTACAATTTGATCTTTTGTAGTGTTTTACATGCTTTTAAGTTTCCCAAGAAGAATGCAATAAAACCCATAATTTCTAGACTGTTAAAGATAAATTGAGCATTTTGCTAAGTCATGTTGTCACTAGCAAAGGGTGAAAAGGAGCTTCACTAAATTGCCAGAATTGCCCGTACAGATCAGTCATTTTTGTGGATTAAACGATATTGATTGAAGAAGAACCAAGAGATGACCCATATATGCTTAGAAAGATCCAGATGTCTATTTTCTGGATAATTTCACAGCTCGTAAATATAATTTTTCTAGAGAAAGTTATGAAATTTTTAGTCGACAAATGTCAGGCTGTGCATGACTTCAACATGGCAAACATGGAGGAGCTATTAAATTCCAATTTTTTTTGGGATTTGCATGGTTGGAAAAGGAAGTTGAGTGCCTGAATAAGTCTAGGGAAAAATAAGAAAAATAAAAATAGGCACATGTTCAATTGTTAGGGCTTTTTTTAGGGTTCTATAAATACATGTTTAAGAGACCAAAAAGATGACATGTTTTTTTTACTATATTTTCTTTTATGGTGGCCATCTTCACGGGTGGGGGCTCTTGTTCTCTGAGGATTATCATCATAGAGGAGTAGTTTTTTCTTTCTTTTATCTATTTTTTATGATGAGGATATTTTTCATTAGAATTATGTGAAACTAAATATTTTAGTTAGGGATCGATTGAAGCCTTAGTCATGTTTTCTTAAGGATTTCGATTTGCTTTGTTAAAAGTTATTTTTTTGGTGATTCTTAATTGATTAATTCCTGGTTTTATTTCATTCTTCATATATTTTATGTGTTATGCTTGATCATCATATACATATGTTGTATGGAGATTGTCATCTAGGTAAATTTAGATGACCGAGTCTTGTGCCTACACTAAGTGACGAAGGAACCAATTATGGGTTCTCGGGATTAATCAACATGAAAAACCAGAATAGATACCATGTTCAAGGTTTCGTGAGTTTGTTTATTTCCATTGTTTTAGGCTTTCTTGAAGTGCAACTTAGTAGATACCATGCTAAATACTTTGAGAATGAAAAGAGTTAGAGTAGACACCCATGCTTAACTTGTTTCTTAGGGAAATCAATAACTTAAGGAGTAGATATCATGCCCCTAGGTTGGTAAACATTAAGCATCTAAATCTAGTTTGAAGCATTGTGCAAGTCGTTTGCTTTAAAGAAGATGATTAGTGGTGAATATCAAAGCCTTAACTTATTTCTCATTATTTTAATTCTAGTTTCAAAACTGTTTTATGATTTTCTTTCACGAGTGCAATTTTTGTTGTTTATTCAAATCTATTATTTTTTGCTTCTTTTAGATAGAAGCTTTAGGAAATTATATTTAAACACAATTAATCCAATCCTCATGGGAATGATCTCGTATTTGCTAGCTATACTATTTGTTTGATCTTGTGCACTTACGAGATAAAACATACATTTAGAAGCTTATTATTTAGGTTGATATTTGTATAACAAGTTTTTGGCACTGCTGCCGGGGATTGAACTAAATTGTGTTTAATTTTAGTATTAAAAAAATCAAAATATATATTTACTGTTTACATGATATATTGCAGGATTGAAATTTTGTTTATGAAAGGTCGTCGGTCCCAGAATTTAGCCATCATTGTATACGATCCAGAGATTGAACGAAACCTTAGACAATGTCGAAGGCAAAAAGGAGAATCTAAAAAATAAGAAAAATCAAAATCTGAGGAAGTAATGGAGTATGATCAAGCAGAAAATCCACCAGTTCGAAAGCCAATGAAGAGCTAATTTATTCCACAAAACCTTAATCAACCCTCATGCATCGCCTACCAACGAACTATGCAGAGCAACTTCAATCTATCTTCTTATTTACTTAGTATGGTACCACATTACAGAAGCACACCTTCTGAGGATCCATATTTGCACATTAGAGATTTCTTTGATCTCTGCAAAACTCAGAATATACAGGACTTAACTCCAAAAGGAATCAGGTTAATCCTCTTTCCTTTTTCTTTAAAAGATAATGCTAAGTTGTGGTTGAACTCTTTGTCGTAGGTTCCATTAACAATTGGGAGGAGTTGGACACTAAATTTCTAAAAAAGTTTTTCCTAGCTCAAAAGACAAGGCAACTTAGAAAGGAGATTCAAACCTTTCAACAAAAAGATGGAGATCTTTTCTTTGAAGCATGGGAACATATCAATGAGTTGCTTCTCAAGTGTCCACACCATAATCTATCTTAAAATGATTAGTGCAAGCTTTTTACAAAGGTTTAAATGATACTAATAAAAGTCTTGTTGATTCAACTTGTGGAGGTGTGCTTATGGAAAAGAACAGTGAGGAAGCTATTGAGATATTTGAGATCTTAAGTGAAAATTCTTAACAATTCTCATCAAGAGGGAGGCAAGGAGTAAAAAGTAAGGGTGTGTATGAAGTAAACACCAATGGTAGAATCCAGGCTCAGATGGTGGAAATGGAAAGGAAGTTAGATATGTTAGTGAAAGCAATATCAACCCAGAATATCTATTAAGTTCAACAAGTTGCGAAAGTTGAGGTATATGTTATATGCTCTCACTCTAATCATACTACTGAGACTTATCCTATGTCTTCTTTTATAAAGCAAGAGCATGCAAATTATGTGGGACAAAGTAACTATCCTTCCAAGAACAACCCCCATTCAAATACTTACAATGCAGGGTGGAGAAATCACCCCAATATTTCTTGGAGTAACAATCAGAATGTTATGAATCCATAAGGGCAGTAGAGAAATTTCCAACAGGGAAGTAATTATCAGACTCCACCACAGGTGGTGCAACAGAATCTTGAGCAGAAAAAGAATGATATTAAAGGTGCCATACTCCAGTTCTTGACTACACAACAATAAACTAATGCTTAGACTAATCAAACCATTCAGAGATTGGAGGCACAAGTAGGGCAATTGGCCAAGGAACTGAGTGAGAGAAAGAGAGGAGAAGTCCTATCATAAACCATACCAAACCTAATAAGTCAAGATGAGCTCAAGGCTGCCACAGTCCTTACGAGTGGTAAAGTCATACAACATGTGGGAATGGATAAGAAAGTGGAAGCACCTCTAACAGGAGCTACGACCTCCACAAAGGTAAGCGAGAAAGATAAGGTGATATTGCCACCCTTCCCTCAAATGTTAGTTAAAAAAAAAGAAGAACAACAATGTCTTGATATTTTTGAAACTTTAAGAAAAGTAGAAATCAATATTCCTTTACTTTATGCAATTAAACAAATCCTATCTTATGCCAAGTTCTTAAAGGATTGTTGTACTAACAAAATAAAGTTTCAGGAATATAAGAAAGTTGTATTGACAGAGGAGGTAAGCACGGTCTTGTTGAGAAAGTTACCACAAAAACTAAAAGATCCAAGTAGTTTTACTATTCTTTACAGGATTGGTGATCAACTCTTTGAACGTGCTTTGCTTGATTTAGGGGCAAGTATCAATTTGCTGCCCTATACAGTTTATGAGAAATTGAATTTGGGGGAACTTCAACTAACCTCAATTACGTTGCAATTGGCAGACAGAAGCATCAAGAGACCTAGAGGTATTATAGAGGATGTCTTAGTTTAGGTAAATCAATTTATTTTGCTTGCTAATTTTATTGTTTTGGATATGGAAGAATCACCTATGCCATCATCTTTGCCCATTATTTTAGGTAGACACTTTATGAATTATGAGTACTACTGATACAAAAATATGTGTTAAAAATGGTACTATAAGCATGAAAGTAAATGGTGAAAATATAGAGTTTAGGGTGTTTGATGCATTGAAATTACCAGATGATAATCACGATTGCTTCAATATTTTGTGTTTCAAAGTGTTGTTGAGCAAGTCTTTCAGGTACATAGCATTGATCCATTAGAGGCTACCATAACTCACAGTCTTATAATGCCTAACATTGAGTAGGATTGTGAAAGTGTTGATGTTGACATCATTGAGGCCATATACTCCTTTGAGGATATTAAGCCTTATCCAAGTAAGTACATACCTCACTTTAAAACTCTTGTGCCATCTAATACTACCCTTGTCCCTTCTACTGTCAAAGCACCATATTTGGAATTGAATCAGTTGCTTGAACACCTAACATATGCTTACTTGGGATAGAACTAGACATGACTAGTGATAGTTGCTGCAAACTTAAGTTTGGGGGAAAAGGAGAAGCTATTGAGAGTTTTTAGAGAGCACAAGACTGCATTAGGGTAGACCAGTACTGACATCAAGGGCATAAGTCCAGCCAAGTGCATGCAAAGTAATGAGTGCTAAATATTACATGTTTTAGCCCCTTAGTTTATATTTGTTGAGTTCTTAGTTATGTTATTTCATATTATTTTATCTATTTTATGTGTTTTCTGTGTTTTTATAGGTTTTGAAATAAAATAAAGCAATGTGGAAACTATAGGGCTTAAAGAGCAAAAGCTGAGGATGCCTAGTGCGATCGAGCGCACAGGACATGCGATCGATAGCACCTGCGATCGTGCACACAAGGCATGAGATCAATCGCACCTGCGCTCGAGCGCACTAGACTTGCGATCGATCGCAAGTGACTCGCACATCCCACATCGGAGAGGAAACATTTGCAGTATCATATATATTGCAACGCACTGTGATGCGCTCGAGCGCACCAGACTTGCGATCGATCGCAAGTGACTCGCACATCCCACATCGGATAGGAAGCACTTACAGCGTGCCAGACACATTGCATCGCACCATGCTACGATCGATCGCACTAGACTTACGATCGATCGCTAAGGGATAGTATCCCACATCGAATTTATAGCTCATTGTACTCTGGGAATTCCCTTATATAAACACTACCTCACTTCATTATTCAGGGTGCAGTCTGGTGGATTTCTACTAGCATTCTAGTAGATCTCCTAAGGGCTTTTGCCACCACCGAGGGAAGTGCTGCCCAACAACGTGTGAAATTTCTCCCAATGTACAGTCAGTTTTAATTCTTTTCAAGTTTTTAATGCTTAGCACTTTTAATTGTGAAATTTAGTTTCATGATCATGAGTGGCTAAAATCTTCAGCTGAGGTTGAAGATGAAGCCTCACCATTGTTTAGCATTATATTTTCAGATATGTTCATACAATTCTGATATGTTTAGTTTAAATGTTCTATTTCAATTGTTTGAGTAAATTCTTACGATTGATAGTTTTTAATTGTTCTGTTGGATATTCTGCATGTTTCATCCGAAGGATACATCGAATCCTTTTCGATTAAATTGGATTTCCTTTGTGATTTTTTAAAAGCAGATACATTGGATGCTTTTGGTTTAATTGGGATATTCGTTGTTTTTTGTTTAAGTTGGATTCATGGAATGTTTTGATAGATTACTTTTATATAGAACATAAAGATATATGATTTACTTTGGTTGGGTGGATTCTAAAAACTTAGTGTTTTCATCATTATCTATTAAATCAATTTAGTTTAGTTTATATTTGTTTTGCAAAATATAATTCACAATTTGGAACTAGGTTAAAATAAGGTTAGTTAAGATAAAAAGCTATTTTCACAACTCATTCCCTGTGGATTCGACCTCGCACTTGCACAACACTATATTGCAAATGACTCGTGCGCTTGCGAGTAATTTAAAACTCACAATGCAAAGCCAACCAGAGATAATGCAAAGCAGACTAGAGATGCAAAAAGAAGACTTAACCCACATATAAAGGATGTAGTCAGAGCAGAGGTTCTTAAGTTGTTAGATGTTGGAATCATCTACCCCATCTCAGATAGTAAGTGAGTGAGTCCAGTTCAAGTGGTGCCTAAGAAGAGTGGAATCACAGTGATGAAGAATGAGGAAAATGAGCTTGTTCCTACCAGGATGACCATAGGTTGGAGAGTCTGCATCGATTACAGGAAGCTCATAAGGAAACCAGAAAAGATCACTTCCCTCTGCCATTTATCGATCAAATGTTAGAGAGGTTAGCAGGTCATAGCCATTACTTCTTTCTAGATGGGTATAGTGGCTATAACCAGATTGCTATAGCACCAGAAGACCACTTTCACATGCCCCTTTGGCACATTTGCATACAAGAGGATACTATTCGGGTTATGTAATGCACCTGCCACATTTCAAATGTGCATGATGAGTATATTCTCAGACATGGTGGAAAGATTCATCAAGGTATTTTTGGATGATTTCAGCGTTTTTGGTTCTAACTTTGATAAGTATCTTAACCATTTGTCGGTTGTCCTTAAGAGATGTGAAGACTGTAACTTAGTGTTGAATTGGGAAAAGTGTCATTTCATGGTACAACAAGGTATTGTTTTAGGTCATGTTATTTCCAGCAGGGCCATTGAGGTGGACAAGGCAAAAATTGATATCATCTTCAAATTACCTCTTCCTACATCAGTTAAAGTGTGTGAGAAGTTTTTTAGGGCATGCGGGGTTCTACAGAAGATTTATAAAAGACTTCTCAAAGATTTTCAGACCTCTTTGTGTGTTTTTGACTAAGGATGTTAAGTTTGTATGGACATAAGAGTGCATGACTGCCTTCAATAAATTAAAAAAAATTACTTCTATCTGCACCGATTATGATGGCACCTAATTAGAACCTTCCAATCAAGCTCATGTGTGATGCCATTGATTTTGCTTTGGGTACTATTCTAGGTTAGAGAGTTAATAAGGTACCTCATGCTATCTATTATGCTTCTAGAACTTTAAATGCTGCTCAGCTAAATTATTCTACTACTGAAAAACAATTGTTAGCTGTCATATTTGCTTAAGAGAAGTTTAGGTCATACTTAATTGGTTCTAAAGTTATTGTATTCACTGACCATACTGCTTTGAGATATTTGTTTGCTAAGAAAGATACGAAGCTTAGATTGATTAGATGGGCACTATTATTACAAGAATTCGATCTTGAGATTAAGAACAAAAAGGGTAGTGAGAATATGGTTGTGGATCACTTATCCAGGTTACATCATGATGAAGAAGGAAACGAGCTTCTCTTGAATGAAAACTTTCCAGATTAGCAGTTATTTGTAGTAGATATCCAACTTCCTTGGTGTACAGATATTGTTAATTACATAACTACTAAGGTTTTTCCTCCAAGTATGTCTAGTCAGGAAAGGAAGCAGTTGATGTCTATGTCTAGGCAATGCCATTAGAAATTAAGACTCTTCCCTGGTAAGCTCAAGTCTAGGTGGTATGGTCCTTATGTTGTCACCAACATTTTCCCTCATGGAGCTTTGGAGGTTCATAGCATAGAGAAAAATCATACATTCAAGGTGAATGGACACAGAGTGAAGCCTTTCATTGAGATGAACTTTGAGCCTAAAGATAAGGATGTGATTCTCCAATCTGTCCAGTACATGGTATGAAAGTCACACGGTCTGGCTAAAGACTATAAACTTAGCACTACTTGGGAGGTAGCCCAATTTACATGTTCTTGATTGTTTTCGTTTCAGACTCCATCATTCTTAATTAAAAAAAATCTTTTTTTTTTGTTTCATTTTTGTTTTTGTTTCTTGCCATCTTGTGCACATTTATGCTAGGTTTTTTTAGCTTTGATTTTTCAGGACAGGTGTTTTCTAGGGAGCTTTACCCTTCACCACTTTTCTTTTTCCTCCCGATATTGTATTTCTTACTACATATTGGGGACAATGTGTGATTTAAGTTTAGGGTGTAGGAAAACAATTGTATGTCCTTATGTGAGCATTGTGCACTTGTTTGATCACCCAAATAGTGTTATCTGTAAGAATTTAGTTAAACTAAAACTGTGATTTGATTTCATTGGTGAGCTTAAATTTTTGAACACATGATCAATTCAATAGAAAATCTGAGTCTGGTTACTTGCTTTTGGCTTAGGACACTTCACATGTTTCATCTTGATTTCACCACGAACACATTAGCACATGATCTGTAGGGTATGAAATGAAGAACTAATGATGCCTGTTTTCAAAATCTTGAGTTCAGTCAGATGCTTTATTATATGAATGACCTTGGCATGATTTATTGGCAATGAATAATGGCATGATGAACAATGATGACTTTTCTAAGTTGTTTGCTGAGTAACCGGGCTTTTTGCCACCAAGCATTGAGTGTTCGCATAAAAAAAGGTGAATGGTTTGGATTGGTTAATGACATGGCTAGTTTAGCTTTGTAGCCTTTTTGGCTCGAGTTAGTAAGTCTTAAGGTACTTTACACCTAGTGCCTTAAAGCCATTTGGTTTGGGAGTCACTGGCCTAACACTTGATACATGGGTCAAATTAGAAAGCTTAAGGGAGCTAAGCATTGCACAACCTGCATTTAAATAAATAAAATAATTAATTAATTAATTAAAAAAGAAGAGAAAAGAAGTCATCATATCTGTTGTGATATTACCTTGGTCATTTATTTGATGGAGATTCCATTGAATTTTGAGATAATAATATGCGCATATTAGGATTGAGTTGAAACTCAAGGATTATGTGATAATTCACTTTACACTAGTTGATCTTGTAAAATCTCTGCTAGCCAGCTGTGAGTGATTGGACTTTGAATTCTTTTAGACGTCTTGAAAATAGAGTTTGTCAATTTAAGCTTGTTAATGAATGAAAAACATTATTGATGTGATTCTGTATTCTTCTTGACAACATGATTGTGACATAAATGTTTGTGGGTAGCATTTCTATTAAACCCTCACGAGACTTCACTCATCCTTTAGGGATGCTTAGGGGTTTAAAAGGCTTAATGCATACGCTAAATGCAATCGTACACCTCACGAAAGATGGAAGTAGGTAGTTATTTTATTTTTATTTTTTTATTGCTAAGGGACTAGCAATATGTAAGTTTGGGGGTGTGATAAGTGTTGAATGTCACACATTCAAGCCCCTTAATTTGCAAACATTAATCCTTTAGCCTTGTTACAATTTAATCTTTTGTAGTGTTTTACATGCTTTCAGGTTTTCCAAGAGGAGTGCAACAAAACCTATCATTTCTATACTGTTAAAGATAAATTGAGCATTTTTCTAAGTCATGTTGTCACTAGCAAAGGGTGAAAAGGAGCTTCAGTAAATTACCAGAATTGCCCGTACAGATCAATTCTTTTTGCGGATTAAACTGTATTGATTCAAGAAGAACCAGGAGATGAGCCATATATTCTTGGTAAAATCCATATGTCTATTTTTTGGAGAATTTTATGGCTCGTAAATATAATTTTTCTAGAGAAAGTTATGGCAGTTTTAGTAGACAAAAGTTAGGTTGTGCATGACTTCAATGTGGCTGACTTGAAGGAGCTATTAAATTCCAATTTTTTTGGGATTTGCATGGCTGGAAAAGGAAGTTGAGTGCTTAAATAAGTCTAGGGAAAAATCAGAAAAACAAAAATAAGCACACATTCAATTACTATATTTCTTCTACGGTAGTCGTCTTCCCGGATGGGGGTTCTTATTCTCTGAGGATTATCATCATAGAGGGGTTGTCTTTTCTTTCTTTTATCTATTTTTTTATGATGAGGATATTTTTCATTAGAATTATGTGTAACTAAATATCTTAGTTAGGGCTCGATTGATGCCCTAGTCATGTTTTCTTAAGGATTTCAATTTGTTTTGTTACAATTTTTTTTTTGTGATGCTTAATTGATTAATTCCTAGTTTTATTTCATTCTTCATATAGTTTATGAGCTATGCTTGATCATCATATACATGTGTTGTATGGAGATTGTCATCTATGTAAGTTTAGATGACCGAGTCTTGTGCCTACACTAAGTGACAAAACAATCAATTATGGGTTCTTGGGATTAATCAACATGAAAAACTAGAATAGATACCATGTTCAAGGTTTCGTGTGTTTGTTTATTTCCATTGTTTAATGCTTTCTTGAAGTGCAACTTAGTAGATATCATGCTAAATACTTTGAGAATGAAAAGAGTTAGAGTAGACACCCATGCCTAACTTGTTTCTTAGGGAAATCAATAGCTTAAGAAGAGATATCATGCCCTTAGGTTGGTAAACATTAAACATATAAATCTAGTTGGTAAACATTATGCAAGTCATTTGCTTTAAAGAAGATAATTAGTGGTGAATATCGAAGCCTTAATTTATTTTCTTATTATTTCAATTCTAGTTTCAAAACTGTTTTATGATTTTCTTTCACTAGTGCAATCTTTGTTGTTTATTCAAATCTATTATTTTTTGTTTTATTTAGATAGAAGCTTTAGGAAATTATATTTAAACACAATTAATCCAATCCTCGTGGGAATGATATCGTATTTGTTAGCTATACTATTTGTTTGATCTTGTGCACTTGCGAGTTAAAACATAAATTTAGAAGCTTATTATTTTAGGTTGATATTTGTATAACACCTTCCCGGTTATTTTATTTTCATTTAGATCGGTTGCCTTCCCGGTTCATTTATTTTCATTTAGACCAACTACCTTCCTGGTTCTTTTCATTTTATTTAGACTGGCTACCTTTCCGGTTCTTTTCATTTCATTTAGGCCGACTGCCTTCCCGGTTCCTTTCATTTCATTTAGACCGGCTGCCTTCTCGATTCCTTTCATTTCATTTAGACTGGTTGCCTTCTCAGTTCTTTTATTTTATGCATATGAGCAATAATATGAAATATACATATGAGCAATGATATAAAAATAAGCATACATTCAAGCATTCAATTTAGCTATCTAGCTCTTTCTCAAAATTATTATTTTTATCATATTCATTAAATTATTTCCTTATATATCATATCAAATTATCAATCATGACTTGTCAAGAATTTCATTTATCCAGTCATTATATATATTTCATCAACTCATTATTTTAATAATATTACTTCTCATATAATAAATTTTTAACATATCAATTATTCATATAATATCAATCAACCAACTTTCATATATCATCCAATCATAATTCAATAATTAATTCAAATATCATAACTTTATATTTCATATTTATCTTGATGACTAAAAGTAAATCTAACTCACCACGTAGCACTTAAAGCTATCCGTTGATCACCTCCTTGCCTTTCTTACTTTTTTCAATAATTTCACCCGATTGCTGATCATCAACACCTTTTGTTTTTCTTAAACCTTCCCTCGAATCTCTTAAAAATTCACTCATAAATTTTTTTTAAATTTTAATCTTTCAACCTTTCTTTGAGTCTCCAGGTGTTTAAAGAAATAGAGTAATTTGAATTAAAGAAAGAAAGAAACTAAACAGGATTTGGTAAGAAAATACAAAAAAAGAAAAACAAAATCTTTATCTCCAAAACCGTTTCAATTTGCCACCCTAAGTCCTTGTTGTAAATCATGCATTACTTTGAAATTGTGTGACAACACCTGGACTTCTAGGTTTTGTCCTATTTTTTTTTTTTTAAAAAAAAGAATTATTTCATTCAATAGTAAATCTTTCATGTATATATTATTTTAATTCCATGTAATATCTATCAAATTACTTCTTTACTCTTACTTTAAGGACACATGTATTACAATTCTACCCACCTTATAAAAATTTCATCCCCGAAATTTTCTTACCTAACTCAAGAAACAATTGTGAATAATATTTCTTCATAGTTGTCTCACGCTCTCACGTAATCTCTTCAACATATTTATTCCACCACAAAAACTTGAACTAATGGAATTACTTTATTACACAAGATTTGTTCTTTTCTGTCTAAAATTCTCACTGGTAAAAGTCAAATATTCCTGAATTTCTATAGCTTGGCTCAAAATTTTATGAGATTCATCATGTAAGCACTTTTATAAACGTGAAACGTGAAATATATTATGTAACTATTTTAGCTCTGGAGGCAATTCCAGGCTATACATAACTAGCCTAACTTTCTCAATAACCTTTTAGGGTCCCACATACCTCGAACTCGACTTTCCTTTCTTTTTGACCCTTAACACACCTTTCTATGGAGATATTTTCAAATACCCCCAATCACCTACTTGAAACTCAAGAGGTCTTCTTCTATTATAACATAGTTATTCGGTATACTCTGTGCTGCTTTAAGGTTTTCTCCAACTAGTTTGATCCTTTCAGTTGTTAACTCAATAATTTAAGGACCAAATATATTTCTCTCTCCCATTTCTTCCCAACATATAGGAGTTCTACACCTCCTACCACTCAATGCCTCAAATGGTGCCATTCCAATACTAGATTGATGTTGATTATTATAAGCAAATTCAATCAATGGCAAGTAAGCATCCTAACTCACTGAGAAACATATCACATTTGCCTTTAATATATCTTCTAGCACTCTAATAATCCTTTATGTCTGCTCATCTGTTTGAGGATGAAAATTTGTACTAAACTGCAACTGTGTACACATGGATTTCTGAAAGCCTCTTGGAATCTATATATAAATCTATAATTTTTATTTGATATTATGCTCAAAGGTACCCCGTGCAATCTTACTATCTCAGCTACATATAGTTCAACTAACTTTTTAGGACTCCAAGTAGTATTAATAGGAAGAAAATGAGATGATTTGAATAATCTATCTGCAATCACCCACACAAAATTAAAACCTCTCTAGGTACAGGAAAATCCATACTCACATTCTCTATAGTTATTCAAACACAGAAAGAGGCTATAGTAAGCCTGCTGAATGTCTATTCTCAAACTTCAATCATAGACAAACCAAACATCTAGAAATGTGTTCAACTACATCCCTCTTCAATCCAGACCATCAGAAATTTTGTCTCATTCCCCAATACATTTTATTTTTACTCGAGTGCATCGAATACACTGAACCATATGCCTCTCTCAATATCTCCTTTTTCATCTCAACATCATTGGGAACACGAATTCTATATACCAATACCAACATGCCATCCTTTCTGATTATGAACTCAGTATGCTTTCCACTCAGTATTTCCTACTTAATCTTTTCTATGTCTTCATATCTACCGTGTATCTCTAACAATAATTTTACTATGGATGACTGTACAACCATATTTGCTAACAGTGATCCTCTATCACTGATATTCAACTTCATTCTTATCTCTCTTAAATCTATTATCAATTTCACATCATGACTCTCAATAGCAGTTAATCTTCCTGTAGATTTTCTATTTAATGCATTAGCTACCAAATTCACCTTTCCTGGATGATAGTGAATTGTACAGTCATAGTCACTAATCAATTCCATCCATATCCTTTATCTCAAATCCATCGCTCACTGGGTATTTAAGTATATCAAACTCTTATGGTCAGTAAATATCTCATAAGTGGCTTCAAACAGATAATATCTCCAAATATTCAAACCAAACACTATGGCAGCCAACTTTAAGTCATGGGCAGGGTAATTTCTCTCATGTTTCCTCAATTTCCTAAAAGCATATGCCATTACCTTCCCATATTGCATCAACACACATCCTAACTCTTGATGGGATGCATCACTATACACCACAAATCCTTCATAACCAGAAGGAAGCACCAATACTGGAGCTGTAGTGTAATACCCATATTCGTAAAGTAAGGGTAAAGAAGTAATTTAATAAATATGACATGGAATTAAAATAAAATATATGTGAAAGGTTTATTATTTGAACAAAACAATTTTTTAAAAAAATTTGGATGCGTGGAGGCGTAGTTACAAAGAAAATGGAAAACAAAAAACAAAAAAAAAAATCATAGACAGTATAAAAGAAAAGGAAAAAGAAATTTTTTTCTTTTTTTCGAAAAAAAAAACACATGCCACTTGTTGCCAAAATAGAAGAAATGGTGCATGTAAGCCACATTATCATTTCACGGCAAAACAAATGGGGTAGGGGGCTGATACTTACTTTTGTATATATATAAACATATATATATATATATATAGGTTTATATTATTTATTAGTTACCAAATCCTGTTTGGTTTTCTTTCAACTACGATTCAAATTACTCTCTTTCTCTAAACACTTGGAGACTGAAAGAAAGGTTGAAAGAGCAAAATTTTGAAGGAGTTTACGGGAGAATTTTATAGAGAACCACGGGAAGCTTTAAGAAAAACATAAGGTAATAACATGAAGTTTATTTTGAAATTTAGCATACATGAAATTTCCTAAAATTCAAAGTGGGAATTTTCAAAGGATGTGAATTATAGAAGAATTGAAGAATAAATTAGAAATTTTAATATAAATATTATGTCAGATGTTGACGATCAGGAACCAAAGGAAATTGCTAAGAGAAGCAAGAAAGGCAAAGAAGTTATCCACGGGTAGCTCTAAGTGCTACGTGGTAAGTTAAATTTACTTTAAGTAATCAAGATAAATATAAAATATCTAGGGATAATATTAGAATAAATTATTAACTTATGCTTTGGTGATAGATGAAAATTGGTTGATAGGTGTGATAGGAATAGTGGATGTGTAGAGAATTATTTTATGAGAAATAATATTATTGGAATAATGAGTTGATCTAATAATAAAAGCGATAAGCGAACTTCTTGATGAGCTATGGTTGATGTTTTGATACGATTTATGAGGAGAGAAAATTTGTTGGATCTTGATAAGCTATGATTGATGATTTGATGTCATTTATGAGGAGATGAATTTAGTGAAATTTTTCAAATAATAATTTGAGAATAATCATGATAGCTAATTTAAATATTTGAATTAATGTTTGTTTTTATGTTATTGTTCATATGCATATTTCATATTATTGTTCATATGCATATGCAAGAAACAAAAGAACCGGGAGAGGGCCGATCTAATGGAAAACTCGTGACAGCCAGTATTTGCTAGAAATAAAGGAAAACCGTGACAGCCGGTGTATGCTAGAAATAAATGAAAACTGTGACAGTCAGTATATGCTGGAAATAAATGAAAACCATGACAACCAGTATATGCTGAAAATAAAAGAACTAGGAGGGGGCCGATCTAAGATAAAAACATGTCGATATGTGGGAAGACGTTCCCTAATAATAATTCATGCATAGCATCTGTTTTAAATATTGATTGTATTACTGAAATACTGAAGTGTTATTTGTTATTGTAAATTTATTTATAGATAAATGAGTCTCACAGAGAGACAGATATGGTGAGCAAAAAACATAAAAGTATGATATGATAAGAACCATCTAAATAGTAGACTTTATATTGCGAACCTCATAACGAGGTAATTATAAGATAATTGATGGTTTTAAGGTGAACAAATATATAAGAAGAAGAGATTGATAGAGAATGGGACTTATGATATGTCTCGTGATAGCAGAATGCTATTATCAAGTTATGTGAGACATAATTGATTAAAAGACTATTTATACAAATTGAATACTACTAGTAAATTTAATTCGCTGAGGTTGTGAAGCTCACCCCTCATTGCACAATGATTTCAGGTAGCAGGCAAGACAAATAGTTTGGTGAGTTGAGGTTCAGACGAAATCATTATCTGTAAGCCACGTACGTATCCACATCCTCAAACTAATGAGAAAATAAAATAAAAATTTATTTGTAAATATTCATGTATTTTACGTTGCATATAATGTTTAAGTCAATATCAGAATAATGTATCTCCCCTGTTGAAGGTTGAGGAATGATGTAAAAATTTGTCTCCACTATTTTCTCATGTTGGGATTTTTAAAATGTGACAACACCGTATCAGGGGTGGCCAACCTGAGATGGGTCTTTATAATTTTGGTACCAGAGCATTAGGTTTTATGATTTTGTAGACTGCATAAAAAGTAAGAAAGTGAAAGATTAAAAAAATTATATTTTAATCGTCTGAGGATGACACATGGATGTGCTAGAGCTTGAGTTAGAGTTATTGATTTTAGTGGGCATGGTCGGCCCCCAATTTTTTGACAAGTCGAGATTAAGTCTGAATCTATGGTTCCTAGAAGGGAACGTGTTGATAGTATAATTGATATTAGTAAAGGTATCAGAGAATCTGAAGTTGAAAGAGATAAGTTAAAATAAGCCCTTACACAAGCTCTTGAGAAAATGAATGTAAAAGATGATAGAGTTGGTAGCTTTTAGCATAGACTTGATGAACAGGCTAGGGCAGCGCCTGAGGTTGTTGTAAATCCAGTAATGGTAAATGTTCAAAGGGGAAAAGTGATTTTATGCATAAGACGCAAAGAGATCGTTTTGTTAGATATATTAAGTTGAATGTCTTGTTGTTTAAAGGATCTATTAATCCTTTTAAGCCTGATTTTTGGAGAAACATGTAAAGAGATTATTTGGTATTTTACTAGTAACTGATAGGCAGATGGTTGCCTTTGCTTCATTTGAGTTAGAAGGAGAAGTTTTGGAATGGTGGGAGGATATTCTTCCCAGGGTAAGTGCAGATGTTGATAGACCCTTAACCTGGAATAGGTTTAAGGAGGTTTTCTTTGATAAATACTTTCCTTAGACCTTTAGAGCCCAACAAAATAGAGATTTTATTTATTTGAAGAAAATGGGTTGACTGTGGCTTAGTATGATAGCAAATTTGTGGTCTTTTCAATGGTTGTATCGGAAATGGTAAACCTAGAGGAGAAGAAGTGTAAGAGGTTCAAAGATGAACCATGTTTTAAGATTTGATCAAAACTATCTTACACAAGACATATGAATTATGTTCCGTTGACGAATATAACACTTCAGATTGAGAAGGATGTGATGGAAATTACAGGTAGGAGGAATCGACGGAAGAGTTATAGATTTGAGGAACCCAGAGATGGTACCAGTATGAGTGTGCAGGGTGGGAGGCCACCCAGATGAGGCGTTCTTTGTCATGGAGAACTTTAGTACAGAGTCAGAGGCAAGCAAAATCTGTTGCTTCTGTAGATTAGAGTAATATCGGTAGGACCCTTAGATTTGAGAGATAGGTTATGGGAACTAGACGTTATGGTAAATGTGGAAGTGTACTACTTAGACGATGTGATAACATTATAAAAATACTAGAACGTGTTATAGATGTAATCCAATAAGATATTTATCCCATAATTGTTCTAAATTGAGGTGATTTGTATATAGAAAAGGTTGACATATCAATGTTGGTTGATCCTTGTGCAACACATTCTTTTGCATCTAGTATTCATATAAAGTTGATTTATTACCTTTGAGTATGATCGATCTTCATTCGATTTTAGGAAAGAATTGGTTATCGACATATCATGTCTGGGTTGATTGTTTGAGAAAGAATGTAGTGTTCAAGATATGGACATGAGGAGTGTAACTTTCAGAGAGAACATAAAATACTCTCGAACTATCTTATTTTACTCTGACTACTAGTTGATGGTTAAAGAAATGATGTGATGAGTATTTGGTATACATAATGGATTCTAGAAAGGAAAATAAGAAGTTAAAAGAAATCCTAGTAGTGAAAGATTTTCATGATGTGTTTCGTGATGAGTTGTCTAGGTTGCCTCCTAGTAGGGAGATTTAATTCTCTATTGATGTGATACCAGGTTCATCACATAGATCTAATAGCATCCTACAAAGTGACACCCACTGAGTTAAGAGAGTTAAAAGTTCAAGAATTTTTAGATAAACAATTTATCGGACCTAATGTATTTGGGGAGCCCCTATGTTGTTCGTGAAGGAGGAAGATGGAACGATGAGATTGTGTATAGACTACAAATAGTTGAATAAGAATAAATGTCTTTTACCCAGGATAAATGAATTATTTGAGCAATTGCAAGGAGTGAGAGTGTTTTCTAAGATAAACCTAAGATCAAGTTATCATCAGTTAAGGATAAAGGAGGGAGACGTGCCTTAGACTGCTTTTAGGACACGTTATGGTCATAAGTTTCTTGTGATGTCATTTGGATTGACTAATGTACCAGAAACATTCATGGACTTGATGAATAAAATGTTTGAACCATTTCTTGATAATCTTGTGGTTGTGTTCATCGATAACATCTTGGTGTATTCTAAGACTAAGGAAGAGCATGCAAAACATTTAGAAATTGTGTTGGAGATTTTGAGAACAAAGAGATTTTATGTTATAATTTCCTAAATGTGAATTTCGGCTGAAAAAAATGGCCTTCTTGGAACATGTAAAATAAGGAAATGACATAATAGTTGATCCACAAAAGGTAGATGCAATGTTAAGTTGGGAGAAACCATCTAATGTGACTGAGATTAGAATCTTCTTGGGGTTAGTTGGTTATAATAGAAGATTCTTTTAGAATTTTTCTATTATTGTAATATTATTGAATAGACTAACTAGGAAAGAGGTGAGATTTGTATAGTAAGGGAAGTGTGAGAAAAATTTCCAATTATTAAAGGAGAAATTGACTACAGCTCCAGTATTGGTGTTTCCTTCTGGTGATGAATGATTTGTGGTGTATAGTGATACGTCATATCAATGATTGGGATATGTGTAACATAGGAAAGTTGTGGCCCATACTTCTAGGCATTTAAAGATGCATGATAGAAATTACCTTACTCATGACTTAGAGTTGGCTCTTATAATGTTTACTTTAAAGATTGGATACATCATCTGTATGGAGCCACTTGTGAGATATTCATGGGTTATAAGAGTTTGACATACTTACCTACCTAGAGAGAGTTAAATTTGAGGCGAAGATGGTGGATGGAGTTGATTAGTAACTATAATTGTACAATTCACTACCATCTAGAAAATGCGAAGGTGATAACTGATGCATTGAGTTCTATAAGAAGGTTAACTGCTATTGGGAGTCCTGATGTGAAATTGATGATAGATCTAAAAAAGATAAGAATGAAGTTGAATATCAGTGATAGAGGATCATGGTTAACGAATATGGTTGTACAGTCATCCATAGTAAAATGCTTTAGAGATACAAGGTAGAGATGAAGAGATAGAAAAGATTAAGCATTGAATGCTTACTAGAAAGCAATATGAGTTCAAAACTTTGAAATGAGGGTATTTTGGTATTGGAACATGGATTTGTCTTCCTAATGATGCGGAGTTAAGAAAGAAGATATTGAGAAAGGTACATGATGATGTATATTTGATGCACCCGAGTAACAATAAGACGTATAGAGGATTGAGACAAAATTTCTAGTGGTGAGGATTGAAGAGTGATGTAGTTGAGATTGTGAGATTGTATGGAGCACCATTAAGCATAGTGTCAAATAGAGATGCTAGATTTACATCTTGGTTTTGGAGAGACTTTCAGAAAGCCACGGGTACGCAGTTACAATTTAATACAATTTTTCATGCTCAGACAGAAAGGATTATTAAAGTACTAGAAAATATGTTAAGGGAAAATGTGATGAGTTTCTCAGTAAGTTGGGATGCTTACATGCCATCGATTGAAATTGCTTATAATAATCAGTATCAAGCTAGTATTGGGATGGCATCGATTGAGACATTGTATGGTAGGAGGTGTAGAACTCCTATATATTGGGAAGAAGTGAGAGAGAGAAATATATTTAGTCCACCAATTATTAAGTTAACAATAGAAAGGATCAAACTAGTTAGAGAGAACCGTAAAGTAGCACTGAGTAGACCAAATAGCTATGCTGATAATAGAAGAAGACCTCTTGAATTTCATGTAGGTGATTGGGTGTAATTAAAATTATCTCCATGAAAAGGTGTGTCGAGGATCAAAAAGAAAGGAAAGTTCAGTCTGATGTAAGTGGGATCCTATGAGGTTATCAAGAAAGTTGGGCTAACTGTGAATAGCCTAGATTTGCCTCTAGAGTTGAAGCAGTAACATAACATATTCCATGTTTCACTTTGGTGTGAGTGCTTACTTGATAAATCTCATAATATATCGAGCCAAGCTATAGAAATTCAGAAAGATTTGACTTTTATATAAGTACCAGTGAAGATTTTAGACCAAAAAAAAAAAGAACAACTCTTGTATAATAAAATAATAGCATTAGTTCAAGTTTTGTGGCGGAATAATGATGTTGAGGAGATTACGTGAAAACATGAGACAATTATGAAAAAAATATTATTCACAATTGTTTCTTGAGTTAGGTACGAAAATTTTGGGGATGAAATTTTTATAAGATTTTTATAAGGTGGGTATAATTGAAATACGCGTATTCGTAAAGTAAGGGTAAAGAAGTAATTTAATAAATATGATATGGAATTAAAATAAAATATATGTGAAAGATTTATAATTTGAATAAAATAATTCTTAAAATAAAAAATAAAAAAAACTAGACGCATGAAGGCGTAGCTACAAAGAAAATGGAAAACAAAAAACAAAAAAAATTTGTGGACAATATAAAGGAAAAAGAAAAAGAAAAAAAATTCTTTTCTTTTGAAAAAAAAAAAAACACATGGCAACAGGTTGCAACACCTGTTGCGAAGAAATGGTGCATGTAAGCCATATTATCATTTCGTGGCAAAACAAATGGAGTGAGGGGCTGATACTTACTTTTGTGTGTGTGTGTGTCTATATATATATATATATATAAGTTAAGTTTATATTATTTATTATTTACCAACTCCTGTTTGATTTTCCTTCAACTACGATTCAAATTACTCTCTTTCTTTAAACACTTGGGGCCAAACGAAAGGTTGAAAGAGTAAAATTTTGAAGGGGTTCACGAGAGAATTTTTTAGAGAACCACGGGAAGCTCTAAGAAAAACATAAGGTAATAATGTGAAGTTTATTTTTGAAATTTAGCATACATGAAATTTCCCGGAATTCAAGATGGGAATTTTCAAAGGATGTGAGTTATGGAAGAATTAAAGAATAAATTAGAAATTTTAATATAAATATTATATCAAGTGTTGACGATTAGCAAGTGGGGAAAATTGCTGAAAGGAGCAGGAAAGGCAAGGAGGTGATCCACTGGTAGCTCTAAGTGCTACATGGTGAGTTAAATTTACTTTAAGTAATCAAGATAAATATGAAATATCTAGTGATAATATTAAAATAAATTATTAACTTATGTTTTGGTAATAGATGAAAATTGGTTGATAGGTGTGATAGGAATAGTGGATATGTAGAGAATTATTTTATGAGAAATAATATTATTGGAATAATGAGTTGATCTAATAACAAAAGCGATAAATGAAATTCTTGATGAGCTATGGTTGATGTTTTGATGTGATTTATGAGGAGGGGAAATTTAGTGGATCTTGACAAGCTATGATTGATGATTTGATATGATTTATAAGGAGAGAAATTTAGTGAAAATTTTTAAATAATAATTTGAGAATAATCAAGATAGCTAATTTAAATATTTGAATTCATGTTTTTTTTTATGTTGCTGTTTATATGCATTTTTCAATCATTGTTCATATGCATATACATGAAATAAAAGAATCAGAGGGGGCCAATCTAATTGAAAAATCGTGACAGTAGATATATGCTAGAAATAAATGAAAACCGTGACAGCCGGTATATGCTAGAAATAAATGAAAACCATGACAGCCGGTATATGCTGGAAATAAAAGAACTAGGAGGGGAGTGGTCTAAGATAAAAACATGTCGACATGTGGAAAGATGTTCCCTAATAATAATTCATGCATTGCATCTGTTTTAAATATTGATTGTATTACTGAAATGCTTAAGTGTTATTTGTTAATGTATATTTATTTATAGATGAATTAGTCTCACAGAGAGACAATTATGGTGAGAAAGAAACATAGAAGTATGATACGATAAGAACCATCTAAATGGTAGACTTTATACTGTGAACCTCATAATAAGGTAATTATGAGATAATTGATGGTTTTAAAGTGAACAAATATACAAGAAGAAGAGATTGATAGAGAATGGGACTTATGATATGTGTAGTGATAGTAGAATGCTATTATCAAGTTATGTGAGATATAATTGATTAAATATTAAAAGACTATTTATACAAATTGAATACTTCTAGTAAATTTAATTCACTAAACTTGTGAAGCTCACCCCTCATTGTACAATGATTTTAAGTAGCAGGCAGGATAAATAGTTTGATGAGTTAAGGTTCAGATGAAATCATTATCTGTAAGCCATGTACGTGTCCACATCCTCAGACTAATGAGAAAATAAAATAAAAATTTGTTTGTAAATATTCATGCATTTTACGTTGTATATAATGTTTAAGTCAAGATCAGAATGATGTATCTCCCCTGTTGAGGTTGATGAATGATATAAAAATTTATGTTGGGATTATTTTTCTTGTTGTGTATATGTGTCGTGCTGAGATTTTCAAAATGTGACAACACCGTGTCGAGGGTGGCCAACCCGGGATGGGTCGTTACAATTTTGGTATCAGAGCATTAGGTTTTATGATTCTGTAAACTGCATAAAAAGTAAGAAAGTGAAATATATATATATATATATATATATATATATATATATATATATATATATTTTAATCATTTGAGGATGACACGTGGACGTGCTAGACCTTAAGTTAGAGTTGTTGATTTTAGTGGGCGTGGTAGGCCCCCACTATTTTGACAAGTCGAGGTTGAGTCTGAATCTGTGGTTCATAGAAGAGAACGTGTTGATAGTATAATTGATATTAGTAAGGGTATGAGAGAATCTAAAGTTGAAAGAGATGAGCTAAAATAAGCCCTTACACATGCTATTGAGAAAATGAATGTAACATATGATAGAGTTGGTAGCCTGTAGCATAGACTTGATGAACAGGCTAGGGCAGTGCCTGAGGTTGTTGTAAATCCAGTAATGGTAAATGTTCAAAGGGGAAAAGTGAGTTTATGCACGAGATGCAGAGAGATTGTTTTATTAGATATATTAAGTTGAATGTCTTGTTGTTTAAAAGATCTATGAATCTTTTTAAGCCTAAGTTTTGGGAGAAACATTTAGAGATATTATTTGGTATTTTACCAGTAATTGACAGGCAGATGGTTGCCTTTGCTTCATTTGAGTTAGAAATAGAAGTTTTGGAATGGTGAGAGGATATTCTTCCCAGGGTAAGTGTAGATGTTGATAGACCCTTAACCTGGAATAGGTTTAAGAAG
The DNA here is from genome assembly GCA_023935145.1 of Bretschneidera sinensis. Taxonomy (NCBI): domain Eukaryota; kingdom Viridiplantae; phylum Streptophyta; class Magnoliopsida; order Brassicales; family Akaniaceae; genus Bretschneidera; species Bretschneidera sinensis. Next base: position 6,580,128 of record CM043705.1, read on the forward strand.
GTTTTCCTTGATAAATACTTTCCTTAGACTTTTAGAGCCCAACAAGATAGAGATTTTATTTATTTGAGGAAAATAGGTTGACTGTGGCTCAGTATTATAGTCTTGTCAATGGTTGTACCGAAAATGGTAGACCTAGAGGAGAAGAAGTGTAAGAGGTTCAAAGATAAACTATGTTTTTAGATTTGATCGAAACTATCTTACACAAGGCATATGAATTATGTTACGTTGACGAATGTAACACTTCAGATTGAGAAGGATGTGGTGGAAATTAGAGGTAAGAAGAATCGACAGAAGAGGTCTAGATTTGAGGAATCCAAATATGGTACCAGTATGAGTGTGCAGCGTGGGAGACCACCCAAATGAGGCGTTCCTTGTCACAAAGAACTTTAGTACAGAGTTAGAGAAAATAAAAATTTGTTGCTTCTGTAGCTCAGAGTAATATCGGTGGGACCCCTAGATTTGAGAGATATGTTATGGGAACTGGAAGTTATGGTAAATGTGGGAGTGTACTACTTAGTGGATGTGATAACATGATAAAAATACTAGAACGTCTTATAGATGTAATCTGATAAGATATTTATCCCATAATTATTCTAATTTGAGGTGCTTTCTATAGAAAAAGTGGATATATCAATGTTGGTTGATCCTAGTGCAACCCATTCTTTTGCATCTAGTATTCATATAAAGTTGATTTATTACCTTTGAGTATGATAGATCTTCATTCAATTTTGGGAAAGAATTGGTTATCAACGTATTATATATGGGTTAATTGTTCCAGAAAGAATGTAGTGTTCAATCTCTTTCTCCTCAGAATCTCCAACACAATCTCTAAATGTTTCACATGTTCTTCCTCATTTTTAGAATATACCAAAATGTCATTAATAAATATAGCCACAAATCTCTCAAGAAATAGTTTAAGCACCCTATTCATCAAATCAATGAATATTACTAGAGCATTTGTCAACTTAAATGGCATCACAAGAAACTCATGGTGACCATAACGTGCCATAAAAGCAATCTTAGGTGCATCTCTATCCTTTACCTTCAACTGATGATAACCTGACCGTAGGTCTATCTTTGAAAACATCCTTCTCTCTGTAACAGCCTAAATAAATCATCTATCCTGGGTAAAAGATATTTATTCTTAATGGTGATCTTAATCAGCTGTTTGTAGTCTATGCACAACATCTTCGTTCTATCTTTCTTCTTCACAAAAAATACATTAGCTCCCTATGGTGACACACTTGATCGAATAAACTGTTTATCTAACAACTCTTGAAGCTGAACTTTCAACTCACTGAATTCAGCGGGTGCCATTCTATAGGGTGCTATAGATAAATGTGATATACCTGGTATCACATCAATAGAGAATTTAATCTCCCTACTGGGAGGCTAACTAGATAACTCATCAAGAAATACATCAGAAAAAATTCTTTCACTACTAAGATTTCTTTCAACTCTATACAATCACTTCTAAAATCCACCACATATGCCAAATACCTCTCACATCCTTTCCTTGACCATTTACTAATAGTTATAGCAAAATAAGATAATTCGAGAGTATCTTACATTCTCCCTGAAAGTTAAACTCCTCTTGTCCTGGTATTTTGAACACCATATTCTTCCTAAAATAATCTACCCATGCAGAATACGTCGATAACAATTTCATTCTCAAAATCAAATCAAAATTAACTATATTCAGAGATAATAAATCCACTTCAAATTATCTATCACCTATATGAATCACACAACCATGATAATAATTTTTTATCACAATTCTATCTCTAATAGGAACCTTAACAACAATATTATCAATCAAAGAACTATCACATGCATCAATGGATCTCAAAAAAAGTACTGGATGCAAAAGAATGAGTTGCACTAGGATCAATCAATAATCTGGCAAGTCTATCAAGAATAGATATTGTACCCATCGCAACATCAGAAGTAGCTTGGGCATCATGCTAGGTCAATGCCTAAATTCTGCTATCTCTGGATTGCATCTGACTACCTCACCCTGTTTCAGTAACTGCTCCTCTGCCTCTGCCCCACATACTTCCTGATCCACCACCTCTCTCATCCTATCTTCTCCCAACACCTCTAGAACTTATCTCAACAGATTTTCCCACTGGACAATCTACACTAATATATCCTCTCTCACCACATACAAAACACATTAGAGTATGACAATTCTGAGATAGATGCCATGTCTGATTACATTTGTAATAAAATCTTGTTTTTCTATTTTACATCAGATTACCACTTCCTCTTGGTGGCATACTTACTCCTCTACCATAACTTCCAGTTCCCATAATCTGTCTCCCAAATCTAGGAGTTCCACCAATATTACTCTGAACTACAGAAGTAACAGATCCTGCTTGCCTCTAACTCTGTATTACAATTTTCTGTGACAAGGAACGCCCCCTTTTGAGGTGGTCTCCCAACCTGCACACTCATACTACTACCACCTCTGTGTCCCTCAACTCTAAACCTCTTCAACTAATCCCTTCTACCTCTAAACTCTATCACATCCTTCTCAATCTGTAATACTATATCCACCAACCTAGCATAATTCATATGCTTTATGTAAGATAGTTTCGGTATAATGTCAAAATATAATCCATCTAGGAAACTCTTACACTTCTTTTCCTTTATGTCTACTATTTTCAATATAAACCTTGTCAAGGCCACAAATCTACTATCATATTGAGCCACAGTCAACATATTTTAGCTCAAATAAATGAAATCTCTCTTCAGTTAGGTCTGAAAGTATATGAGCAATATTTATAAAAGAAAAAGCCTCCTTAAACCTATTCTAAGTTAAGGGTTTATCAATATATGCTCTTATCCTAGGAAGAGTATCCTCCCACCATTCTAAAGCTTCTCCTTATAACTTAAACGAAGCAAAGATGACCTTCTACGTGTCAGTCATTGGTAAAATATCAATTAATCTTTCTACATGTTTCACTCATAGCTCAAGCTCAAAAGGATTCATAGATCCTTTAAAAAATAAAGCATTCATAGATCCTTTAAACAACAAAGCATTAAACTTAATATATCTAACAAAACAATCTCCCTATATCTAGTGTATAAACTCACATTTCCCCTTTTGAATGTCTACCATTACTGGATTTACAACAACCTCAAGCAGTGCTCTATCCTGTTCATCAAGTCAATGCTATAGACTATTAACTCTATCATTTGTTACATTCATTTTCTCAAGAACATGAGTAAGAGCTTCTCCTAGCTCGTCTCTTTCAACTCTAGATTCTATCACGCCTCTACTAATATCAATTATACTATCCACACTTTCCCTCAAAGAAACTCACTCTAACTCAGCCTCCATCTCAACCTCAGCTCGTCTAAAAATTGGGAACCTACCATGCCCTCTCTAGTTAAAACTCTACCTCTAACTCTAGGAAATCCATGTGTCATCCTCAGACTCTGCATTAACTATAGTTTATTCAAATCTTCCACTTCTTTAAATTTTTATATAGGCTACAGAATCATAAAACCTAATGCTCTGATACCAAAATTGTAACCACCAATCCCGGGTTAGCCACCCCCGAGACGGTGTCGACATGTTTTGAAATCTCAACATGACACATATATGCAACAATATAAAAACGTACATAAATTAAATGTGTGTGTGTGTATATATATATATATATATACATACATATATATACACATCAATCCTCAACTCTTAATAGGGGAGTTATATTTTTAAAATTTCAACTGAAATAATATACACAACATATGATGCATGAATATTTACAAATATTTTTTTTTTCTTTCCAATAGTCTGAGGATGTGACCACGTGGCTTATAGAAAATGATTCAGTTTGAATCTCAGCTCACAATTCTATCTGTCATGCTCGCTGCCTGAAATAATTTAACACTGAAGAGTAAGCTTCACAAGCTTAATTAATTAAATTTACTAGAAGTACTCGATTATATACTTCCAGTCACATCTTATAATTTAATCTTTTCTAATTTACTAATATGAATCATCTATTTCTTCACAGATAATTATTCAATCTTTCAAATATTCTTCTCATATTCATTCATCTATTATCTCATATAAATCAATAATAACATCATATTATAATTTCAATCATTTATCAACCTCATCTTAAATTAATCATCAAACATATCAATTTTTCTTCTCATATATTTAATCATATTGAGATTTTCAATTTAACATCATTATTTACCTCGCTATGAGGTTCACAACATATAATCAATCAATCAAATATATTTTTATCATATCGTATTGTCAAATTTATTTCTCGTCATATCTGTCTCAATGTGAGACTCATTTGTCTATCAATAAATTCACAATAAAAAATGATACTTTAGCATCTCAAGCAATAATAATTAATATTTAAAACAAATGTAATACATGAATTTAAATTATCAGATCATTTCATATTATCATTTGGGAACGTCTTCCCACATGAAGACATGTTTCAGCTTAGACCGGTTGCCTTCCTGGTTCCTTTATTTTCATTTAGATCAGATGTCTTCTTGGTTCTTTTCATTTCATTTAGATTTGCTGCCTTCCTGGCTCTTTTCATTTCATTTAGATTGGCTGCCTTCCTGGTTCTTTTCATTTCATTTAGACCGGCTGTCTTCTCCGTTCTTTTATTTTTATTTAGACTAGCTGTCTCCCAGTTCTTTTATTTTCATTTAGACCGGCTGTCTTCTCAGTTATTTTATTTCATGCATATGACCAATAATATGAAATATGCATATGAGCAATGATATAAAAACAAGCATACATTCAAGCATTCAATTTAGTTATCCAACCCTTTCTCAAATTTATTATTTTTATCATATTCATGAAATTATCTCCTCATATATCATGTCAAATTATCAATCATGGCTTGTCAAGAATTTTATTTATCCTTTCATTATATATATTTCATCAACTCATTATTTCAATAATATTACTTCTCATATAATAAATTTTAACACATCAATTATTCATATAATATCAATCAACCAATTTTCATATATAATCTAATAATAGTTCAATAAATAATTCAAATATCATCACTTTATATTTCATATTTATCTCGATTACTAAAAGTAAACCTAATTCACCACGTAGCACTTAAAGTTACCCGTGGATCACCTCATTGCCTTTCCTGCTCTTTTCAACAATTTCACCCGATTGCTGATCATCAACAACTTTTGTTTTTCTTAAACCTTCCCTCGAATCTCTTAAAAATTCTCCCGTAAACTTATTCAAAATTTCAATCTTTCAGCCTACCTTTGAGTCTCCAGATGTTTAAAGAAAGAGAAGAAAGAAAGAAACCAAACAAGATTTGGTAAGAAAATATAACAAATAGAAAAAAAAAAACTGAATCTTTATCTCCAAAACCGTTTCAATTTGCCACCCTAAGTCCTTGTTGCAAATCATGCATTACTTTGAAATTGTGTGACAACACTTGGACGTCCAGGTGTTGTTCTATTTTTTTATTCCTCTTTAATAATCACAAACGACGTCCGTTTTTTCTAAAAAAAGAATTATTTCATTCAATAAATACATCTTTCATGTATATATTATTTTAATTCCATGTAATATCTATCAAATTAGTTCTTTACCCTTACTTTAAGGACACGGGTATTACATTATCCCTCCCAAGTATGAGTCGTGACAGTTTTAGACTCAATTAAGTATCAATATAATAGTCTAAAACTCTGATAACTTACTCTATAATGTTAGCATAATCGTGCAAATCAAATTTTATTGTCAACTTACATCTAAAAAAGCATATGCAATTTGTATAATGACATAGACCAAAAGGTAGCAATTCAAGCAAGTCCGAAGCAATCTGGATTAGGCACGAACCAAGCCCATCAAGTATTCCCAGACTGGGTCGACCAATCTAGGTCTTACGCGATCGATCAAGGCAGTAATCCACTTGATTGATCCTAATTGATCTTAACTGAGCTTAATTGATAAGGAAAGTGAAAAGCACAAAATATTAATATTTAAAGCACTTCCCTTTCTTTCATTTATTTTCAATTTGGGGTAAGAAAAATAGGTTTGAATTTGGTGTCATTAGGTGTTTTATGACACTAAAAAATGACACATTTTTTGATATTTTTGGTAATATTTTTGTAGTATTTTAATTACATAGATTATAAATTCTTACATTTGATGGTATTTCCACCAAATATAAGCAGTACCACTAAATAAAACTTAGATTAGTATCAATGTCATCAAAATTGTCAGAAAATTTATTATTGTTTTGATGTCATAAAACATGTAACGACATCATATATTTCTACAAAAATTGAGCTATGCTATTTAGACCATCAAATTGAACATTTAAGATGTTTTACCAAAAAAAAAAAAAAATTGAACATTTAAGACGGACACAACTAATGAAAGTTCACAGATGATTTGTAGAAATTTTCTTTGATATTTTGTAGGGAAATAATGATACTCGTACAACAAAAGCAACCAACATTTTTAGTTAACATATCGATTGGATTGGCCAATAAAAGAACGCCACATTGCGTGAAGCAAATGGGATTTTGTTTTTAATCCTACACGAATTGTCTGTTACAATTCGATCTCTTCATAATTACAACTTGAGGTATGGGAAATTCCCTCTCCAATGATATTACATCACATGGCAATTTTTAGTGACAAAAAAGTGATTATACAATCTAGACAGATCAACCAATCAAATCTCTACACTTGGTAAAGGGCATTACGGTAATTTTATATCGGGGACATCATAGTAATCTCACACCAATATCCTAGTACCACTATAACACTCAAATTTATGGATAAACTGTTATTCAAATCCAATATGTGGATAACTCCGGTCTTATCTAAGAGGAATGTTATTCCTATCACAAAACTAAAATCATTCTTCTAATCGGACTTTACACCGACACACTATAAAAGGGGGCTCTCACAATCAAAAGGCACACTCAATTCATTACTCACAACTCTCTTTATTTTTCCAAAACTTTTTACTAACTTAGGCATTGGAGAGTCCCCTCGGAGGCACACCCTCTCCGGTCCTCCGATGACTTTTAAGTTTTCTCCTTGATTCATGTGTGCAGGTTTCGCTCCCCGACTGTTCTAATTCTCGATAGATTTTCGGCATCAATAGATTGGCGCCGTCTGTGGGAAACCACACTCTTTAACTTTGTAATTAAAGATGCAAAGAAATCATCCGTCACAATGCCGCCTAAGAACCATGCCAAGAACACCACTGGAACCAGCTTAACCGCCACACGAGTATACACTCGCAGTCAATTTGGAAAATGGCTCCCTGCTATCTTTGAATATGGTACCTCCAACCAAAATCATAGTGAACCATTTGATGGATGAAACAGGATTGACCCAATAGATCTTCCATCGCTTGACTTAGTACATCCTCCACAGCTCAACCCCGTGGACCTTGATGACCATGAAAACCTAGAGATGCCTCCTGCACCTGATCCAATTGTACCAGTGACCCAAGAATAATTCTTAGAACTTCGAAAACTTGTTATAAGTTTGGCTGTCGGACTTAGAAGGAAAGCTCACCCTCCTACATCTCCATCTTATCCTCAACAAAACCCTTGCCAAACAAAGCACTCTGATCCCAATGAATCAGCTTATAGTCATGATGAGAGCCATAAAATACATCTTAATAGTTCTTAATCATTAGCATTTTAGGGTTGATCTAGATCTTAATTGCACTTTTATACGTTAATAACTCTAAAGTGGTATTCTTGGATCATTAACTTATTTCGGTGTATTTTCAGGTAATTTAAGTTCAAAAGAGGAGAAAAAGCCATTGTTGTTTGAAGCACAAAGACTTGAGGCATACTGAAGTAAAGACATGGTTGCGGAAGGGAAAATGAAGAAAAATCAAGTTTCTAGAGTGTGCGCTGCGGCCAAGAATTATCCAAGCCTCGGCCTCCAGAAAGTGTATCAAAAGAGCAAGGAATAAGCATCAGGTCAGGCCTAGGCCTGGATCAAGGTGAGCCTAGGCCTGGATCAAGCTAGGCTGCGGCCCACAAAAGGAGAGGAAATCAGTACAATTTGAGCCACGGCCTGACCCAATCTGAGCCTAGGCGCGACCCCGATACCTTGTCTCCGAGTTACAACTTAATTAGGGCTTTTAATGACTTTTTAAACCCTAAAACACCCTTGGACTTTGTGATTATAAATAGACCACTTAGGGTTTGTGAAAAACATGATCTTTTTGAGAGGCTGGAGGCCAGGGAAAACATCATAAAGGCTGCCACACTCTCCCCTATGGCCAACTAATCTCCAAGCAAGGCGAAGGGATAAATCCTTAGGTGTAGTTATTCCTATTTTCCTTTCTTTAATTCAGTTGTAGTAGGGATTTAATGTCAAAAAATTGTTATGATTTACTTTGCTATCTAATTATAAGATTTTCCCTTAATCCGGTGATTGCATCTTTCTCCCCCATATAAGTCTAGTCATTCTCTTCTTATGTGATGTTATTGAGGTGTGATTGAGTTCGGTAGATTTCTCTTATAGATTTGTCCATTACTGCGGTATTGTCATTATGATATATTGTCGTTTCTTGATAATCTATAAGTTAGGTCATGTGTGCTTGAAAGCAAAGAGTATTTCATAACAATTACATTACAGTTTATATATGTGTTTTAATTGAATATTTGCCGATTGCTTGTTTGGGATGTGAAACTTGCAATCGAGATAAAAACAACTGAATCAAGATTAGAATAAGGCAACGAACTTAGGGAGGATTCCCGAACCCTTGTTGTTCTCTATTATATTTACACAATTATTTCACACTACTTCAAACTCAGATTTTCTCGTTTAACTTTTATCGTTCGTTTTAAGGTTTGCACTTTCTCTTGTAGTTAGTTTGTCTCCCTATGGAATCGACACCCCAAAGCTGTGCTACAACTACCGCGTTACTCTTTGGGTGTAATCAAATTTTAGTGCCGTTGTTGGGGAGACGCGTTTAAGTACAAGGAAGATTGTCAACTTTTGACATGACGGTAGAAGAATTGTAAATAGTTTTTCTTTTCAGAAGCTATAAAGACGATAACTTCGTTCCTTCTTTTAGCTTGTTGCATTATTTTTTTTCCTTCTTTCTTTTTATAATATTTTTTTATTATTGTTCTTTTTTTCTAAGTTTTGATTTCCTGATTTTTTATTCTGTTTTGTTTATTTCCTCTCTGATTCATTTGGTGTATGCTTAGATCGAGAGATTTGCAAGGTATGAGAATTAAGGAATTGTTGAGTATATGCCCTCACCAGGGGTATGAGAATTGGCGCTTAGTGAGCTATTTTTATGAGGCACTTACATATAGGGAGTGTCAATTTGTAGAGATGATGTGTAATGGTGAATTCTTGGAGAAAGATCCTGATGAGGCCATAGAGTACCTCAATGAGCTTGCTGAAAAAGCTCACACTTGGACTGGACCTAGTGCTATTGAAAGAACAAATAGGTCACGACCTATAGGGCACCCAAATGGTGGTGGAATTTACCATCTTAGGGAAGAGGATAACCTTAAGGCTAAGGTCAAGATACTCACTAGGGAACTAGAGGTGTTAAAGACTAAAAGCTCAAAGCCAACACAAGTAGCTAATCATGCAGCGTCTTTGAAACCATGTTTTGTGTGTAGCAGGGTAGATCATCTCCCCCAAGAGTGCCCCACATTTGCTGACATAAGAGGGATGTATGAGGAACAATGTAATGCCTTGGGCATGTACAAGAAGCTTTTAGCACCCTTCTCTGATAACTATAATCCGGGATGGCGAAATTACCCTAATTTCAGTTGGAAGTCTGAAAACCAGCAGCTTGCACAACCCCCTGCACCATATCTTTAACCATGTCATGCACCTGTATCTTCTAGGAGTTCTTTAAAAGACACTTTACATGCTTTTATTGAGGTACAGGGTAAGACTAATCAAAGACTTGAATCTTTAATTACGCAGGCTGTTGAAGAAAATAAAGAGATAAAGAGCCAAGTGTCCAAGTTAATGAACTACTTGAGTGTGACTGAGCGAGGCAAATTCCCTTCTCAAGCTCAGTCCACATCCCATGGTCAGCACCTGGCACAACAGAATTTGAAAGAGGTGAATGCCATTGAGACACTAAGTGGTAAGTTATTACACATCCCAACAACGAAAAAACCAGAGGATGTGAACGAAAGCCACCAAGCATACATGATTGACTCATTCATAGAAAAGGTTCAACACCTTAATCCATTGGAGTCCACCCTCACCCATGGCTTCACAAGAGCATATATCGAGCCAGAGTTTGCGAATGTTACTGATGACATCCTTGAGGCCTCTCCAAAATATACAAGCACTGAATTTGGCAGTGAAGCAGTGGCTAGTGCATTCAACCTATGTTTGTCTAAGAGGAAATAAAGGCATCTGGCTGAAGACGTAAAACTTAGCGCTCGTGGGAGGCAATCCATAACATATCCTTTTATTTTTTCGTATTTCTTTTTCTTGTTTATTATTAGTATTTTGTTATTTTCCAGTATTAACTTCGTATTTCTTTTTTCTTCTTCAGTGACAAATATATGAAGCAGTTCAAATGCTGGAGCACAATTTTCAGCTTCTGTGCACCTTTGGCTACAAAGGGAGTTTCCTTTACTCTTTCTTTTACATTGAGGTCAATGTAATTTTTAAGTTGGGGGTGGAGGAAACGCATCTCTTTGTTTCCATATTCTTTATTTCCATACATTTTTTTTTTCATTGAACTGCTTGGTGTCGTTATCCCTTTTTGTTTGTTTTTAGCATGCTTTGTGTTAGCCTTGGATGTAATTCACATGTCAATGATATGAGCTTAATTGAGATAGCATATGGCATTTAGAAGTAGTTAAATCTTGCTTCAATTTGAGAATAATTTAAGTGTCAATCTTGATTTGGTTTGAGACTCTAGTTTGTGGTAAGATTGTATGAATAAGTCTAAAGCATTTAGAGAAGTTTTATGTGTGATTGTTTTGTGAATACTTTTGCGGTCTCTACAAGCTCTAGAACTTATTTGATAATCACTTGAGGTAAATTCCTAGAACGCACATTACATAGGATATGATATAGGCCATTTTTGGACCGTTTGACCTTCCAAACTTATCCTTGCTGTATCTATCACTAGTCACCTATTTGAGTCTTTTTCTTGAAAAACAAATTTGAGCCTTGTTTCTTTCGAAAACCCATTTACTTACCCTTATGAGCCTAAAAATATTTTATCCTTACCCTTCTTTTAAAATAACTTAGTTATACACATTTGTTGAGAAAGCACTCAAGAGGAGTAAGGATGGAAATATACAAAAGTATATTACTACCATAACCCAAGTACATTAAAGGAGATAAGTTGGGGGTTGTGGAAAAGAAAATAAAAGAAAAGAAAAGAATGAAAAATGAGGTAAATGATCTTATGCCAAAAATACAAAAGAAAAAGAATGAAATATGGCAAAGAAAGAAGAAGAGAGAAGAAAAATGGTGACTTATTGAGAGAAAAGCTCTTATGAAAATGTTTGAAAGAGTTGGGTGTAGAAGTAAGGTTATCCAGTGCTTAAAGTGGTTGTGTTTAAAACTAAGAGATTGAGTTCTTTTACTTGTTAAATCCTTCCCATTCTTTCTTAACCTTTACCTTAGCCTAACGTTACAAGCTTATTAAAGACCTACTGATCCAATATAGTGTGACTTTTCTACAATAGTGGAGAGTGATTTGAAAATAAGCCTATGGAGCTTGATTTGTGATTGATATCATGCAGTTTAATATATTTTAGAGGCCAAAATTTGTATTCATGAATGTCGTGCATAAAATCATTCGGGTGTTCGAATTAATGGATTGTGGTAAGATTGATGTTAAGAGTCTATAACAATTTTAAGATTGATGTTTAGATTACTTTTGGACTTGGGTGAAATTTAATGATTCTATGTGTCGTGTGTTATGTGCAATTTTTGAGACAAAATTTGAATCACTCTTGGTTAACACTGAAATTGCTTTACTTCATTGTGATTCTCACCATAGAATTGATCTCTTGTTTTCGCTTGAATTGCTAGGGACTAGCAATAAGCTAGTTGGGGGTTGTGATGAGAGCCATAAAATGCATCTTAATAGTTTTTAATCATTAACATTTTAGGGTTGATCTAGATCTTAATTGCACTTTTATATGTTAATAACTCTAAAGTGGTATTCTTGGATCATTAACTTATTTCGGTGCATTTTCAGGTAATTTAAGTTCAAAAGAGGAGAAAAAGCCATTGTTGTTTGAAGCACAAAGATTCGAGGCACACCGAAGTAAAGACATGGTTGCGGAAGGGCAAATGAAGAGAAATCAAGTTTATAGAGTGTGCACTGCGGCCAAGAATTATCCAAGCCTCATCCTCCAGAAAGTGCATCAACAAAGCAAGGAAGAAGCATCAGGTCAGGCCTAGGCCTGGATCAAGGTGAGCCTAGGCCTGGAGGGCTGAGCCTAGGCTTAGATCAAGTTGGGCCGTGGCCCACAGAAAGAGAGGAAATTAGCACAATCTGATTCGCGACCTGACCTAATCTAAGCCTAGGCGCGACCCCGATACCTTGTCTCCGAGTTACAACTTAATTAGGGCTTTTAATGACTTTTTAAACCCTAAAACACCCTTGGACTTTGTGATTATAAATAGACCACTTAGGGTTTGTGAAAAACATGATATTTTTGAGAGGCCAGAGGCTGGAGAAAACATCATGAAGGCTGCCACACTCTCCCAAATGGCTAACTAATCTCCAAGCATGGCGAAGGGATGAATCCCTAAGTGTAGTTGTTCCTATTTTCCTTTCTTTGATTCAGTTGTAGTAGGGATTTAATGTCAAAACATTGTTATGATTTACTTTGCTATCTAATTATAAGATTTCCCCTTAATCCGATGATTGCATCTTTCTCCCCTATATAAGTCTAGTCATGCTCTTCTTATGCGATGTTGTTGAGGTGTGATTGAGTTCGATAGATTTCTCTTATAGATTTGTCCATTACTGTGGTATTGTCTTCATGATATATTGTTGTTTCTTGATAATTTATAAGTTAGGTCATGTGTGCTTGAAAGCAAAGAGTATTTTATAACAATTACACTAGGGTTTATATATGTGCTTTAATTGAATATTTGCCGATTGCTTGTTTAGGATGTGAAACTTTTAATCGAGATAAAAACAACTGAATCAAGATTAGAATAAGGCAACGAACCTAGGGAGGATTCTCGGACCCTTGTTGTTCTCTATTATATTTACACAATTATTTCACACTACTTCAAACTTAGATTTTCTCGTTTAACTTTTATCGTTCGTTTTAAGGTTTGCACTTTCTCTTGTAGTTAGTTTGTCTCCTTGTGGAATCGACACCCCAAAGCCGTGCTATAACTACCGCGTTACTCATTGGGAGTAATCAAGTCGCTCCACCACTGAGTCATCTTCTCATTCCAAGGTAAGGTCCCGAGACTTTTCCACCTCTAGGAACCACGCTGACCTAGACAGAAGGCTAAAAGATATGGTAAAAAGGATAAGGGGCGTTTACGAAGGGAGAAACACTAATATCTTAGATGGACTCAACTCCCAAGATCTGCCATTCACCTAAGAGATCCTCGAAACTCCTCTCCCTCGGCATTTTCACATGCTAATCATAAAGGCCTACGACGGCACCACGGATCCCATAGACCATCTTCAGCTTTATAAAACCACCACGATGTTGCACTGCCACCCAGATATCGTACTATGTTGGGCATTTCCTTTGATGCTCGAGAAGGCCGCCAGCACATGGTACTCTCTTCTCAAACCAGCGAGCATAGGCTCTTTCAAGGAACTCATTTGTGCCTTTATCGCACATTTTCTCAATAGCAAGGGACTTCGAAAGACTTCAAAAAGTTTGTTCAGTGTCATCCAACACAAATGAGAGAAACTTTGGGAGTATATCTTAAGTTTCAACACCGTAGCATAGGAGATCTCTGATATAGATCCGATGATCCAAACTCTTGCTTTCAAAAATAGGCTTCGATTAGGGACCTTTAGCTCCAAACTGACTAAACTACTGACCAAAGATATTAATGAAATCCTTGCAAGGTTAAAGAGTTTATATTGGCTAAGTAAGATTAGGCATTTCGAAGAAAAAGAGAAGAAGGAAGAGGAAAAAAGAAGTCGTTGAAGCAAATGACCATTCATCGAAAAAACCATGGCAAGAAAATAATGCTAAGGGATCCAGGAAATATGACAGCTATATCCCATTGAATGCACCCAGGTCTAATATATTGATGAACATTTAGGACCGTGATCTTCTTCACTGGCCCCTAAGACCTGCACACCCTAGAGAGGACAAAGATAAGTTTAAATGGTGTAGGTTCCATAGGGATAATGGGCATGATACAGAGCAATGTCGGGGATACCTGAGAGAGTTCACCGACCCCCGTAGCGGAGACCCTCCGAGGTAAAGTCTTTAATGTTTTACTAGACGGAATTTTGAGCGGTAGAACTCAAAACGAGACTCTTGGCCAAGTCTGAGATAAAACCCTCAGAGGGATTCAAACGCTTGAAGGGATTTAAGCCCAAGAAGGAACTCAAAAGAAAATAGAGAATATGATAGGTGCCACACATCTATAGCGACAGACACCATCAAAACAATTTACTGTGACCTTACCCATAGAGGTCGATGATCTACAACAAGACTATACATGTTGGTCCAACGATAGCCCGATTCCTAAAATGGGAAACGCTAAAAACATTCAAAAATTCCATCAGTAGACATTTCTTTTTTCTTTTCTAGATATGCAGTTTCGGCTAGTTATAAATAAAGTTGTTATTTCGGAATTCATGTCAAAATTACTTCGCTAAGAAAGAAGCCCTGAGCTTCCTCCCACCATATAATCCTCATCAAAGTCATCACTAAGAGTGCTAAGCTTCATCTCTTCTCAAAATCCTTTTCAATCAAAGCTTAGGAGAGACCGTCGAATTTTCTTTCTCCTCAGAAAACCTTTCACTTAAGACCGATGAGGTAGTGTTGAGTTCTTTCTCTCCCCAAAAGCCCTTGCAAAAAGGGTCCACGCCCATATCATTCATTAAAGATAAGGTCTAAGGCATTACAAGCATTTCCAACAAAGCAACAAATCACTAATTGTTATTACTTGGAAATTTTTTGCAAGGCACTCCTCATCAGAAACATCTCCACAACTCCGAGGAGTTTGATCCAAGTCATTCTCCTCGAACCCAACTCCATAACTCCAAGGAGTTTGATCCAAGTCATTCTCCTCAGACCCATCTCCAAGACTCCGAGGAGTTCGATCCTAAGCATCCTCCTCTAACCCATCTCTAAGTCTCCGAGAAGTTTGATCCCAAGCATCCTCCTTGGACCTATCTCCAAGACTCAGAGGAGTTTGATCCGACTCATCCTTCTCAAACACATTTTCACAACTCCGAAGAGTTTAATTGAAGTCATTCTCCTCAGACCTATCTCAAAGACTCTGAGGAGTTTGATCCAAGTCATTCTTCTCGAACCCATCTCCACGACTCTAAGGAGTTCGATCCCAAGCATCCTCTTTGGACCTGTCTCCAAGAATCTGAAGAGTTTGATCCAAGTCGTTCTCCTCAAACCAATCTCCAAGACTCCGAGGAGTTCGATCCCAAGCATCCTCCTCGGACCCATCTTCAAGACTCCAAGGAGTTTGATCTAAGTCATCTTTCTTGGAAACATCTCCATAACTCTAAAGAGTTTGATCCAAGTCATTCTTTTATGACCCATCTCCAAGACTCCGTGGAGTTTAACCTAATTCATTCCCTTTAGACCCTTCTCCAAGACTTTGAGGAGTTCGATCCCAAAAATCCTCCTCAGACCCATCTCTAAGACTCTGAGGAGTTCGATCCTAAACATCATCCTTAGACCTATCTCTATGACTCCGAGGAGTTCGATCCCAAGCATCCTCCTCAGAGCCATCTCCAAGACTCTGACGAGTTTGATCCAAGTCATTCTCCTCTAAACCATCTCTAAGACTCCGAGGAGTTTGATCTAAGTCATTTTCCTCAGACTCGTCTCCAAGACTCCGAGGAGTTCGATCCTAAGCATCCTCCTCTGACCCATCTTCAAGACTCTGAGGACTTGATCCAAGTCATCCTCCTCGAACACATCTCCACAACTCTGAGGAGTTTGATTCAACTTATTCTCCTCAGACCCATCTCCAAGACTCTAGGGAGTTTGATCCATTCATTCTACTCAGACCCATCTCTAAGAATCTGAAAAGTTTGATCCTATGTATCCTCCTTGGACCCATCTTCAAGACTCCTAGGAGTTTGATCCTAAGCATACTCCTCAGACCCATCTCCACGACTTCGAGGATTTCGATCCCAAGTATCCTCCTTGGACCTGTCTCCAAGACTCTGAAGAGTTTGATCCAACTCATTCTCCTCAAACCCGTTTCCAAGACTCCAAGAAGTTTAATCGAAGTCATCCTTCTCGAACACATCTCCACAGCTTCAAAGAGTTTGATCCAAGTCATTCTCCTTGGTTCCATCTCCAAAATTCCAAGGAGTTCGATCCAAGTCATTCTCTTCGGACCCATCTTTAAGACTTTGAGGATTTCGTTCCCAAGTATCCTTCTCGGACACCTATCCAAGACTCCAAGGAGTATGATCCGAGTGATCCTCCTTGGACCCATCTCTAAGACTCTAAGGAGTTTGATCCAAATCAGTCTCCTCATACCCATCTCCAAGAATTCGAAGGAGTTCGATTCCAATTATCATCCTCGGACCCATCTCCAAGACTCTGAGGAGTTTGATCAGAGTTATCCTCATCGGACACATCTCCATAACTCTAAGGAGTTTGATCCAAGTCATTCTTCTCAGACCCATTTCTAAAACTCTGAGGAATTTGATCCAGGTCATTCTCCTCGGACTCATCTCTAAGACTCCAAGGAGTTCGATCCCAAGCATCCTCCTTGCACCCATCTTTAAGATTCTAAGAAGTTCTTATCCTAAGCATCATCCTCGTACCCATCTCCAAGACTTAGAGGAGTTTGATCAGAGTCATCCTCATCGCACATATCTCTACAACTATGAGGAGTTTGATCCAAGTTATTCTTCTCAGACCCATCTCCAAGACTCCGAGGAGTTCGATCCCAAGCATCCTCATCGGACCCATCTTCATAACTCCAAGGAGTTCTCCTTGGACCAATCCCCAAAAATCTAATGAGTTCAATCTTAGTCACCATTCTCGAAACAATCTCCTATGTTCTGAGGAGTTTACGACAAGTTTAACTCCTCGGGCCTATTTCCAAGACTCCGAGGGGTTCACTATAAGTCATTTCCCTTGGACCTTTGGTCCTTGTTGGTGCTAAGGAACACCATGTCGCACACTTTGGAGCTTTTAATGCACACTACCAAGCTGACACAAGCTTTTGAGTTTCAGGCGCAAACTGATGCACACTTCCGAGCCGTGGGAGACCATAAAGTTTCAAACGCACATTGGTGCAGACTACAAAGCCGTGCAACACCATGTCGCACACTTCAGAGTTTTGAGTGCACATTGGTGCACAATTTTGATCCACAAAAGATAATGTTGCACACTTCAGAGTTTTTAGTGCACACTAGTAAACACTTCCAAGCTGCAAGAGACCATGTCACTCACTATGGAGTTCCAAGCGCACACAATTGAGTCACATGACACCATGACACACAAATTGGAGTTTTGAGCACATACTAGTGCACACTATCGAGCTGCAGGACAACATGTCGCACACTTTAGAGTTTCGAACGCACACTAGTGCACACTTCCGAGCCACGGGACACCATGTCTAACACTTCGGAGTGTCGAGGTGTACATTGGTGCACACTATCGAGCCATGTGACACCATGTCACACACTTCAGAGTTTCGAGCGCACAGGAGTGCACACTTTCGAGTCGCGTAACACCATGTCTCACACTTTAGAGTGTCAAGGGTTACACTGGTGCACACTTCCAAGCTGCGGGACACTATGTCGCACACTTCAGAGTTTTGAGCGTATTCTGGTGCACACTTTCGAGCCATGCGACACCATGTCTCACACTTTGGAGTGCCAAGACACTCATCGGTGTACACTACTTTCGAGACCGAGTGTCAGTACCCATACCGCCTCTAAGCTTTAACATCAGTGCGCACTCTGCCTCCGAGCCCAAGCATCAGTGCCTACATTGTCTCCGAGCCCGAGCTTTAGTGCGCACACTGCCTCCGAGCATGAGCATCAGTACTCACATAGCCTCCCAACCCTAATATCAGTGCGCACATCGTCTCCCAGCTCGTGCTTCAGTGCACACACCGCTAACGAACCCGTACCTCCGAGCCCTAGCATTAATGCAGATGCTATATCCAAGCTTGAGCATCAGTCCTCATGCCTTGTCCGAGCTCAAGCCCGAGACTTGGTGTGCACATCGCCTCCAAGCCCAAGCATCAGTGCATATGCTGCCTCTGAGCCCTAATATCATTGCGCACACCACCTCTAAGCCCTAACATCAGTGCGTATGCTACCTCTAAGCCTAAGCATCAGTGCACATGCTACCTTCGAGCCCGAGAATCAGTGCACATACCGACTCGGAGCCCTAACATTAGTGCACACATCACCTTCGAGCCTTAGAACTAGCGGGCATGCCGCCTCCCAGCCCGAACCTCAGTGTGCATGCCGCCTTCGAGCCCTAGCATTAGTGTGAATGCCACATCCGAGCACAAGTATCAGTGCACATGCACAATTCCAAGTCTGAGAATTATGGGCATGCACACTGACGAGACTAACATCGATTATCTTTAAGCTTTGGCCACTGCACACCGACCACGACAAGCCTTAGCTACATCATGCCAAGCATCTGAAGCCTCAGCTACTGTATACCAAGCTTGGCGGTCTAAGCTTTGGCCACATCATGCCAAACACCTCAAGCCTCGGCTACCACACATCAAACATAACATATCAAGCCTCGGTTACCACACACTAAGCACGACAAACCAAGCCTTGGCCACATCATGCCAAACACTTTAAGCCTCGGTTACCACACACAAAGCATGATATACCGAGCTTTGGCTACCTCACACAAAGCAACTCAAGCCTCAGCCACTGCATGTTGAGCACAACATACCAAGCCTTTGTCACATCATACCAAGAACACATTTCAGAAATTACTTCTTCAACTGCATAACTATATTCAAGGAAGTAGGGGGCATCTAGATGTAGAGGAAATTTTTTCTCCAATGATATTACGACATGCAGTTACCTTTAAGGGAAAAAAAGTAATTACACAATCTAGACAGATCAACCAATTAAATCTCTACACTTGAAAAAGGCCATTACGATAATTTTACACCGAAAGGCATCATGGTAATCTTACGTCAATGTCTCAATACGACTACAACACTTCAATTAATGGATAAACTGTTATTCAAATCCAACATGTGAATAACTCCGGTCTTATCTAAGAGGAATGTTATTCCTATTACAACACTAAAATCATTCTCCTAATCAGACTTTGCTCCGATACACTATATAATGGGGCTCTCACAATCAATAGGTACACTAAATTCATTACTCACTACGCTTGATTTCACACAACTCTCCTTATTTCTCCAAAATCCCTATACTAACTTAGGCATCGGAGAGTCCCCTCGGAGGTACACTCTCTTCGGTCCTCTGGCGACTTTTAGGTTTTCTCATTGTTTTGTGTGTACGGGTTCCGTTCTCGGCTGTTCTAATTATTGATAGATTTTCGGTATCAACACAACTCGAACTTCCTGACGGTCATGTTATCAAATTATGTTGGTTGTAAGTCAATCACCACTCTTTGTGGGGACATAAAATAACATTTTTTGGGGTAAATTATAAATTTATTCTTATATTTTAGTCCTAATTACAACCCATTCCACTAGTCTACAAATTGGACAAAGTCCTTGACACCAAAGATCAATTATTTTAAAGTGAAAATATTTAAATTTCCTTTCATAATATTGGTGAACTTTGTACAAAAAAGTAACACTCTATAGTCGTATTTCTCATTCTTTATCTCTTTCACCCCATCTCCCCTCTTTGGATCCATTTTCATCATTAAACATTAGGTTTTACAAGCAAATCTTCAACTTAAACACAATCTAGAATATCTTTCATATTATATTGGTAATATCATGTTTCTTTTCATTTCTTTTTATTATTTTATTTGAGAAGTTTATTATGAACTAAAAGAGAGTCAGTTATTTTTAAAATCAATTTTACAAGTAAACATGGATTAGATACATAAGATATTTGACAAAAAAAAAAAAAAAACACCTTGCATAAGTCCAATTTGAATTTATGAAACCTGAGTTTTCAACACAAAAGAATCCATGTCATTTTCATTTTAGATTTATTATTAATATTTTTTCATTTGTCGCATTATCTACATGCACTACCAAAAAAACATGTATCAATGATAGGTATTGTCCGTCATTGATACTCATTCATCCATTGCTAATACTCATCACCGATGAAATTTCGTCGGTAATACCCTCCTTGCTAATAATTTTTTCACTAAGGGATTTTATTATCACCGATAGACTTTCCCTTGGTGATAATATTTTCCCAAAATTAAATTTTCCTCGGTTTTACCTAAGAAATAATAAAAAAATTCATTATCACCAATGGAATATTCCCTCTGTGATAATAATTTTTTTAAAAAATTCATCATCACCAACAGACTATTCCCTCAGTGATAATGAATTTCGAAAAAAAAAATATTACTGAGGGATAATGAGAAATTTCTCTCAATATGACCAGCCAAATTAAATTCCCTCGATGATAATGAGAAATTGTACCCATTATCACCGACGAAATTAATTCCCCTCGATGATAACGAGAATTTGATAAATAAATTTTTTTTTCAGTTTTAAAAAAATAACAAAATAATATAAAACAAATTTTTAAATGTGGTGATAATATTTTTCTTATAAAAAATTAATTAGAAATTAAAAGATGGTTTTGAAAAAGCTATCACCAAGGGAATTCAATATAATTCGTCGATGATAAGTTTTTCACATATCACCAAAGGACACCTGTCCCTAGGTGATAATCGACGGGTATTGTCTGTCATTGATACTCATCCATCCGTTGCTAATACTCATCACCGACAGAATTTCGTCGGTGATACTCTCCCCGCTAATAATTTTTTCATCGAGGGATTTTATTATCACCAACGGACTTTCCCTTGGTGATAATATTTTCTCGAAATTAAACTTTCCTCGATTTTACTTAAGAAATAATAAAAAATTCATTATCATTGACGGAATATTCCCTTGGTGATAATACATATATTTTTTTTGAAATTTATTATTACCGACAGACTATTCCCTCAATGATAATGAATTTTGAAAAAAAATTATTACCGGGGGGTAATGAAAATTTTCTCTCATTATCACCAATGAAATTAAATTCCCTCGGTGATAATGAGAAATTGTTCCTATTTTCATCGTGGGAATTAATTCCCCTCGGTGATAACGAGAAATTAATTAATAATTTTTCAGTTTTAAAAAATAACAAAATAATATAAACCAAAATTTTAAATGTGGTGATAAAATTTTTCTTATGAAAAATTTCATTAGAAATTAAAAGATGGTTTTGAAAATACTATCCAATCCCCTCAGTGATATAATGAGAAATTGTTCCCATTATCACCTTGGGAATTAATTACCCTCGGTGATAATGAGAAATTGATAAATAATTTTTTCGGTTTTAAAAAATAACAAAATAATTAAAAACAAATTTTAAAATGTGGTGATAATATTTTTCTTATGAAAATTTTCATTAGAAATTAAAAGATGGTTTTGAAAAAACCATCCCCAAGGGAATTCAATATAATCTGTCGGTGATAAGTTTTTCATATCCCTCGGTGATAATCCGTTGTTAAAACCAGCAATCACCGAGGGATAAGTGTCCTTCGGCGATAGCTTTTTCTTGTAGTGATGTATAATGTCAAATTGATCTACAAATTCATACTAATCACTCTTTATAATTTTTTTTAAAGTTGAGTTAATGAGTTATATATCTATATCATAAATCAGGATGATGATATAAAATGTGTCATTGCTAGACTATCAATAATGCAAATAGTGTATTACCAAGTCTTTGTTAAATACTTGATTCACTTTAAAAGCTAGGTGGAGGTCAATGATTTTATGGAAGCAATAGAAATTAATTATGAAGAATTATAACAAATATATACATTTTTTTGCTTTTTAAGTAATACTAGCATCTCAACACATAAGCTCTTTTATGTTATAAAATAATATGCTAACAATTATCATTTATATATTTAAAAAGGGTTTATAAGATAGATTTGCCCAAAAGAAAAATTAAACACCATGCACATAACAAATGACTATTTAACTAAGTGTATTTTTACTATTAAAAAGGTTAGATTCTGTTAAACTTAAATTAATATGAATGACTAATTTGTAAACTACATGCAAAATTTTTGGGTGAGTTGTCTTAGATTGTAAATTAATGGACTAAATTATAATTAGGTCTCTCCTATCAATTTTGTGTGGTTGCGTGAACATGTTCAATTTGGTTTTACAAATAAAGGGTTCAAACGTCAATTATTGAGAAAATTACTATTCCATCCGTTCCCAACGCCAACTTTTTCTCATTTTGGCTCACGAGCTTATAGCTCCGCTGTCATCAATTATTCCATCTCCTGCTTGCCTCATGTCTCTTTCGCTCAAATTCACCGGCCACCGCTTACCTCTCTCGCCTGATCTGGTAATCTTTTACTTTATGTGTGTGTGTGTGTTTTTTTTTTTTTTTTTTTTAAGTATAAATTTTCCATCTCTATGTTGTTTCTAGTCTCTAATGCTTCCTTTTCTGTTTTTCTTTCATCTTTGCTTGTAGGGTTTCAGCGAGTTCTCCCATTTAAGTATCGATAGGATTTGGACGCGCTCTTACTCGGCTAAATCAAAGAATTTCTCTGTAAATCAAGACAATTATCGACCACTTGGTTCAATTAGCAGCGACAACAATAATGTCAGTGACTTTTCTTTACATCGATTTTTATTAGTTCTTATTCGTCCTAATTTTTAATTTTTAAAATATTTTTTTATGACAATATAATTTACCCAAGTGAATCTATTAAGAGAATTACACAATTCAATGAACACGATGAAAGAATAAAAAGGAAAGAAAAGAAACACGCAATCCTGTGAAACGTTTGGATTACGCTACGTGCTTAAGTGACTGTCGTGCAGCTATTTCTGAATCCTAGTATCATGACTACAGTTTTCAAATAATTCAATATCCAAAATTTCAGTTCTGTTATTACTTAATGAGCCAAAATCAGCGTGGGTAATCACCATTTGAATTGTGTTTGATCTCTTTTGCTACAGTGACTTTGCCACCCAATCAATTGATTAAACATAGGTAAATTTGTTCATAATCACTAGATTAAGCTTTTCGATGTCAATTAAACAAAGATTGGAAACTTTATTTACTTTTAAGTTTCTAGGTCGAATTTATTTATTTAAGGCTTTACTTTTTTTTATTGCAATTAAATATTCTAAATAAGATGTGGTGATTTTTTTTTTTGTATGTTTAGCCCTATGGTTCATCCTATGATGCTCAGAGCTGCTCAACTAATGATGAAGGTATTTAATATATCGGATGTTTGTATCAACAAATCTACTCAAATGAGCGTGTACACACACGTCTATTTATTATGCTCATATTCTCTCATTTCATTTACATGATCTCAAATTTCAGAGAATTTACTTTGATTTTTTAGTAGTTCATTTCTATGATTGTTTTTTTTTAAGGTTCAGTGGAAAAGTCTGAAAGTAATCGGGGAGAATCACTCTCATCCAACGAGTAATTGCTATTTTCCTTAAATTTTGTTTTTGTCAATAATAATGACAAGATGATGGTGAGCCTATTGATTTAGCTACTGATTATTATACTTATTTATTCAAAGTATGTTTGAAACAAATGAATTCTATAAATTTTATGGAATTTATTTATAATTCTATACTTGTTATGTTTGGAAAGAAAAAAACTATAGAATTCATTTGTAAAGTGTAATTAATAACTAATAATAAAGCAGGTGTAATTAGTTAATTTTATTTTTGATTGATTAAATTTATAATCTTAGTTATTGGCTTAATTTTGTTAAAGACAAATAAATACGAGAAATAAAAACTGCGTTCTAATTTTTTGGATCATTTTTCTAGTAATGTTCTAAAATGGAAGTGGCTAATTAATTGTTGATTGGGTTCAATTAATTAATCTATGGTCATGAAAACTGATAGATATTAATAATTTTTAACTATCGACAGCAAGCTTAAATTAAAATATATATGCTATATTTTATGACATGATTATAATTGAAAAGTGAAATAAAATGCAATGAATTGCTTGAAATATTTTTAAAAAAAGAGTTATTGAAGTTATAATTATTATTTACTTCATTTTATAGTAAGTTGTGCGAAGTCGGAAAAATTCACGATCGCGATGCTTGCGACCCACATTTTTACACCCGAAGTGTCCGCGACGCGATAACCACTTTTGCGACAACAACTGCAATTTAAAACCCTGGTGGGGACAAATGGGGAAGAAGTTGATGTTTCCCTTCTTCTCTTTGCAGATCACACTATCTCTTTTTGTGGGGTGGGTGTGCATCACATTCTCCCGACTTCAGATTAATTTTGCCAAAAGTGACTTGATTCCACTGGGTGGCAATATTAATGGGCAATTCCTTGCTAATGTGTTGGGTTGCAATTTGGCTTTTCTTCTTGTTACTTACTTAGGGCTACCTTTTGGTGGTAAGTTTAAAGAGAAAAGTATGTGGAATCATATTATTGAATGGTGTGATGAAAGGTTAGCTGGGTGGAAGAAGAATTACTTATTAGGTGGGTGGAGATTGACTCTAATTAAAAGTACTCTTGCTAGTTTCCCCATTTGTTTCATGTTGCTCTTTCCTATTCTGGGCTCAGTTGCTAAGAGGTTGGAAAGCATTCAATGTAACTTCCTCTGGGCATATGAGGACCAGTATAAATACGATTTGGCTATATGGTTATTGTCAAGCAACCGTTGGAGCACAGGGTTAGGGCTTAAATCCCTCACTTTGTTTAATAAAGCTTTGCTTGGAAAGAGGTTATAAAGATTTATGAGTAGGGTAATGGACAAACAGTTCGGTTATGGCACGATGTTTGGTGTGGGGATGGTGCATTGAAGAAGTGATTTACGGAGGCTTTTGAAGACACTTTGATTAAAATCCTATATTTTCTCTTTTAATGGAGTGATCACTTTGGCTATTTCTTTTATTCAAAACGTGCATTATTGGGAATTTGACAGTGTGGGTGTCTTCTTTGAATTCATTTACCAAGTTACGCTCAATGTGGATCACGAGGATAGACCGAGATGGATAGCGAACAAGGGGAAAGATTTTGGTGTTTAGTTTTTCTACATTGCCCAGTTTGGTGATCTTCCCATTTTAGTTAGACTGGACTTTCCTTGGAAAGCAATTTAGCACTCGAGTACTCCTAAGATTAGTTTCTTTACTTGAGAGGTTTCTTAGGAATGTATTTTGATAATTGATAATGTACAAAAGAAAGGAAAAATGGTTGTTAATCGGTGTTATCTTTGCAAGGAAGAGGTAAAGAATGCTTGCCACATTTTGTTGGGATGCTCCTTTTCAAAGAAACTTTGGGAGATGGCATATTGTGTGTTGGGTATCACTTGGGTTATGGTAGGTTCAATTTAGGGTGAGATTTGGACTTAGAGGAATTAGAGCTTCTATGGAGATGAGGAAGGTTTTTACTTTGATTACTCTCTTTATCTTTTATTCAATTTGGAAAGAGGGGATTTAGGGAATAGTAAGGGTTTTTTATGGTGTAGAGAGCTCAATAGATACCATTAAAAGTAGATTGTTAAATACCTTTTATTTTTTATCTAAGGGGAAATATTTTGTACATGAGGAAGAATTTTTTGATTTTATAGATATACTATCATGTAGATAGTCCTTCGTAAATGGGTTGGCACCCCTCCTTTGTGCTTTCGTATGAATATTTACTTATCAAGAAAAAAAACTCGAGGTCAAATTTTTTCTAAGTGGGGAAGAGTGATGAAGTATGCAGGGAAGATTTAATATTTGGGGTTTTAATATTATGAATTATTTTGTAATCAAATGGAAATATATAATTTTGATATTAGGGATATTTAGGTGATTTATAATATTTTTGTAGTTTCTTAGACATTTTTAGGATTTAGGGAATTAAATAGTTTATTATTTGGATTTTGTTTGGTGCCTTTATAAACACTTCTAGTAGGATTTTAAGTAGATCTGATTATTGAAAATTGAATTTGATTAATAATATTGTACTTAGTTTTCAAGGTCTAGGTCTTTTGTTTCTTTAGTCTCAACTATTATCTTGGCGTTCTTACTCATGACATTTTGGTATCAAACCCTACTTGTCCTACATCGCTTGTGCCTATTTCCAATGGTAATTTTTATCATCCTGGAGCTAGTTTTGTCTACTTGTTTGTTTCCATGGCAAGTTTTCAAAATCGATAAAATTTTACTACAAATTTATTGAATCAATGGCATGCCAGTTGTATATTAGCTGTACCTTAATGTTCTGAATATCCTGAGTCTTATAAAAGAAAATGGGCTAAATATCCTAAGAAAGTGATGCCTTGACATTCTATCATGAAGGTAAGCACCATAGGAGGCTGGGATGGGTCTCTTGGTATCTTCTTTCTTTTCCTTTTCTTCTCTAGATCACTTTCTTCTTTGCCCCATAACTGCTCTTGCCATCTTTCCTAGCATTATGTTTTCTTCGTAACGTATCATTGTGGCGACATGTAGAATGTTCATCGGTGCTCCTAGTTAAACAAGAGTGTCTTAACATTTTTCATATGCTTTTCCTCTTTTTAAAAATAATTTTACTTTTCTAGTGAATATTTAGTGCATCCAATTGTAATTTGGCAATTATTATCTTCCACCACAAGGGAGTAGTGCCAGTGAGAATTTTCTTTTTTTAAGGTCTAAAATCTTCTTTAGCCTTATCCTACTTAGAATGTGTATGGTGAAGGGAGGAAATGTGTAAGTAAGGATGCATGCCAATTTTCTTTTATCCTTCCTTTTATCCTCTTGGGTATGACTATGTGCACTTACACATTGGGTTTTATTGTTCAACTTTCAGGGTTTTGAAAAGATTGAGGAGATATGGAATTTCTGGAATATTATCCTATGGGTTACTGAATACAGCCTACTACCTTACAGCATTTCTCTTGGTATGGTAAGTGAAATAAAATTTCCATATCTAATTACCACTAGCTTGGCTATCCCTTTTGGTAATGTACTTTTTTGTAAGTAAAAATTGTATAAAAAAAGCACCAAAGTGGTGCAACCCGTGTACTGAAACTATCTACACGATATGTAGATAATAAATCCACAAAATCTATGAGTTCATTCTCATTTACAAAAAAACTGCCCTCAAATCAAAAACTAAGGGAGTTGAACAATCTTTCTCTAATCACTTCTAAAGGCCTCTCATCACAATTAAAAGCCCTTCTATTTGGTTCATTCTAAACCAGCAAAAAAATAGAGAAGGGGAATCAAAGAGTAAGCCTTCTTTATCTCTTTAGAAGCTCGCAAATCATTCCAAGCCTAAAGTTCATCTCTCACAAAACCTAAAACCACTCAAGAGATACCCAAAACACAATAATCCATTTCGTATAAGTTTCGAGCCAACGAAAATTGCAACAAAAGATGAAACACAGACTCGACACATTCTTTGTAAATATAATACCTATTATCAAGCACTTTTCCCCCTTTTTTGAAGATTATCCATAGTCAGTATATTTGTCTAAGAAGCTTCCCATGCAAAGAAACTAACTTTTTAGGGGGCATAAGGAATAGATTTTCAATGGAAGTTAGGGGGCCTTCCATTGAAATCTCATAAAGAAGAATCTTAAAATAAAACTGCACCTCAAACCCCTTATCGGGGCTGAACTTTCACCTTGTCAGATCCTATCTTGTCACATCGAAACGAGTGCTATACAAGACCTCTAGAAAAGTACCTTTTCTCTGGAGTTCCCAATTATAGACATTGCAAACAAAGGGAGCATCCCAAGAAATCACACCATCGGAAGATGAAACTCTCAAAATTGGATGTTCAATGAAGTTTCCCCAAACCAAGTATCATGCCAAAGTGAGATTCTTTCTCTATTTTCCACCAAAACGTCCACACAAAGGAAGAAATGATCCCACCCTTTTTTAGTCCATTTCCACACACCCACACCATGGGCCCCTTCGATATCCACCCATTAAGCTCTGCATCAAACTTAGATTCAATCACTTTCCTCCAAAGATGATCTTTCTCTACCATAAATCTCCATAATAACTTTCCAAGGAGAGCCTCGTTGAACAAAGAAAGGTATTTTAGGCGTACTCCCTCTTTTTCCCTGGGTTGTTTAACAACACTCCATTTAACCAAGTGATATATTCCTCCCTTGTATTATCCCATAGGAATCTTCTTTGAATGCCCTCTAAACGGTTAGACACCAAACAAGGAATCGGGAAAAGAGACATAAAGTAAAAGATAAGGCTTGAAAGTGTACTTATGATGATAGTAAGTCTACCTCCTTTTGAAAGATAATGATTCTTTTGTCCTAGTAGCCTCTTCTCAAATCTTTTAACAATCAAATCCCGTACGCTTTTATCCTTGAACTTCATCCCTAGAGGAAGTGATGAGGGACCAACTAAGAATTTCTTTATTAAAAAGTATTTCAGGAAAAGGCCTAATTGTAATAGGAGTACTAGTATTTAATTATGGAGTTTTAGTAATTATTTTCTTATTTGAAGTAGTATTCCTTATTGGAATAGGAGTAAGGTTATATAGTTGATATCTTTAGTTATTTGGCTTAGAAATTGATTAATAAACAAACTATCATTGATAATTGATTGCATCCCTTATGATTAGTTTTTGCTCCTTTGCTGATGATTGGGTTGTTGCTTCCTTGTGATTCGGAATATCCCCGTGATTGGGATTGCTTTAGTTCCATTTCCTTGTTATTGTGTTATTTCTCCTTCTATTCTACATCAAGTGGTATCAAAGCCGAAAGATTTTTCATCTTCATCAGATCCCACAACTTTTTCTCGGCCTAACTCAACAAGCCAACCCAACCACTTTTCTTTCAAACTAAAACCCCGGCCCATCTATGAATCCATGGCCTTTTGGAGAGGGGCTTTTGGCTGAGTTTGCCTACGTGGCCTTTGGACAGCCTCATTTGAAATTTGAAGATTCTGACCCCTTTTTCCCAAACATAGGCCTCCTCCACACTCGGCCTCTCCTGCGTGGGTCCATGCTCACCCCACTCTAGCCACGTTCTCCGCCCAAAGACCACCATCTTAGACACCGAGGGGTTGCTGCAACTTCCACCATTACTCAGCAAACCCACCCTATCCAAGCCAAACCCGTATCGGGGGGAAGAACCCACTCAAAGTGAATGGTGACTAGCCATAACGCACTAAGTGAATGGGTCATCCGCTAAAACCACCTGCACCAGCTCTTGGTACTTGATCCCCATCTTTGTTTTGCTTTGGTAACATCAAATTACCAGCTCTGACAAAGCCCAATTCACCCTTCTCCACACTTCGGCCTCTCCCCTCAGGAAGTACCACGAAACAAGATTTCCCCGGGTTAGCCTAGTGAGTGATATAGTTGTTCCATTGAAATTCTTGTGCAAACCCACCAGGGAGCGATTGTATTTTCAGAATCTATGTAACCAAAATTTCTCCCCCTTTTCAAGTCAGAACTAATGCCACGACTTCATCAACCATTGAAACTTCTCCCTGTTCAAGCAAAATGAGATTCTCCTTTTAGGCTCATACTCGAAAATCCTTAGCACATCCTCAGCCTTCCCTTCAATAACAAACTCAAAAGGTTTCTTTTCCATCACCAAATAGCGCTAACACTCTGACCTCTTCATCACACCACACACAAAAAAAAAAAAAAAAAAACACTCTCAGGAAGAAAGAGGAAGAGGACAACAAAAGAATCATTAGAAATGATGGGAATAACAAGACATCTGTAACAAGGATTGGACTAATCAATCTAAAGAAAATGGGTAAGATATAGTCAATCGAATGAGTATTGCCTTAGGTAGGAGGATGGGAAGCTACTTCACCGAAATTACACATTCATGGTTTTATAATTTCATAACATTACAGCAGTGCTTCACATCAATGATTTGGGTGTGGCAGTGCAAAACACCCCTTTTGGTAATGTTGACATAAAAAATTTAGCGTCGTAAATGCTGTTCATTGCCCAAAGCACCGTTTATTGTTAACCTCTTATGTTCATATCACGAGCATTTGGCAGTGGGCCACAACGGTTTCAGGGTTTGTGGAATCGTAAAATTATCTTAGCGTTATTCTTTGAATACTCAACTAATTGATTCATCTTTGTTGCTTAGACTTGATGAAAATGCTTGTCTTATTATACAAATACATTAAAATGGAATTCGATTGGTCCAACGTTCGACAAGTGACTTTGGTATTATTTGACACGTGAATAGATAAAGAAGATGCTGAATGAAGGGTGGTCCGTCCTCCATTGAAGAGCCATGTATAGTAGGTTGACCACATCATCACGATTTTATCAGTGTGTGACCATAGTCTCAATTGGGTCAGTGTTAAGTATGCCCAAGCTTGACAATAGCTTAATTCTCAAGTACCTAACCAATCATCCTCGAAGCTAGAGTTCTATCACCTTTTTTTATAAGTAAAAATTGTATAAAAGGGCACCAAGGAGTGTGACGTAGGACAAAGAAATAAAAACCATGCTATCCTAGAGATTGGAAGAGAAACCAAGCTTTCCTAAAGGTTGAGAGAATTTCAATAATATCAATTTAATCGAACAACGTCAAAAGTCTGATTTTTATTCATTCATAAGCTAGGTGAAAATTAACATAGGGATTTCTCTTATATAGAGATTTTAGTAATCCTAGTCTTACTTCAATAAGGAATACTTTAAATAAAGAAATTAAGTACTAATGAAATACTAAACTTAAATAAGAAAACTATCTAATAATTCATAAAACTCAAAATACACATAACATTTTACTATTACAAATTTGAACCCATATTCTAAAGTAAAACCCCTAACACTATTATTCTTTGTGTACCCCATCATTCTCCACCACTTAGAAAAAACTCGATCTCTAGTTTTGATGTGAGGAAGCACAAAGATTTGTGATGCTTGGAGAAACAAAGCATATTAATGAAATTCTTGAAAACCGAGGTCTCTACTAGATTAAAAAAAATTGACGAAGAACGTAGTGGAAGTGCTTCAAACGAAATAGAAGCATGCATATCAACCATTGCTTGACTTCAATCTTTTTGTGAACTTGCTCAACATATGAAGGAGGAATTGTTGCTATTACAACCTCTTGATTAACTTTTTCATCTATAAGTGCCCTTTCTAATTTCCTCTCATCAACATAAATATCCGTTGGACTTGCAGTTTCTTGGCATATAGCATCATCCACGGTACTATAGTCATTTGAAGAAATACCCAAAATTTGAAGCTTCAAATGACAATGTTCAAGAACTTTTTTGGATAAATTCCGAGCAATTGGCAAAACTTCCTCGCTGTCCTTTCTAATAGTAGCTAAAATAGGAGAACTTTTAAAACATCATCCATGTTTTCTAGAACATCGAACATGACAGTCTCCCTAAAAGAAAAAACATCCTCTTGGTGATAATCTCTTACATGGTTGTAAGAAAATGCTGAAACATATTGATAATCAAAGTACCACATTCAAGATTTAGCATCACTAGACATAATTTGACCATAGCGAAAATCTCAAGAATTGAGATCTTTAAGTATAGGACCGACTAGACTTGTCAACTAGATTTTCAAACGAAGACACAGTCAGCTGAAAAACCTCCTTCATTTGATCATCATCGTAAGGGGTAGGGGTGTCTGGTGCAGTTATTCTTGTTATCTCCCTTATGCAAGAGGCGACTGCAATTTTCATATTAATATGTGAATGCCTGAAAAGTTGCTCAGCAACTAAAACTTAAATCAACAAAGAAAGTATAATCTGCACCAATGTAGTTGTTGATTGTGTTACCTTTAAAAGGTATAGTTTAGTCTGATCAAGAAGACAAAAGGAGCTTATCAACCGTAGAATGAGGACTTGTATACTTATATCGAACTTCAATGAGTTTTTGGTGAAGCTTGAAAATAGATGACATATTTCTAATTTAAATAAATCAGAAAAAAGAGATAAAACAAGAAAAGGAAATCTGTTATATTTTTTTTCCTACAATTTTTTTTCTCTATTTTTTTATTCAAAAGGCATAAATAGGGCAAATGTCAAATAAAAAAGGAAAAAAAAAAACCTGGAAGTGGCGCAACACTTAAGGTGACTAACACTGGAGGAGGCGATGTTTTGGGATTGGGCATGTGGGGTTTTGACTGTTTGAGGTTGGCAAACACGGTGGTGGTTAGCGAAAATACCATAAACTACAAGTCTGAAGGGTAGTCACGCGTCTTCGGCGAGGCTTCTGGCGGTGATTCCGGTGGTGGATGGGGTTGATATTCCAGGGTTGTGGTCTCCGGCTCGCATCGATCATAAGGGTGCCGGCAACACCATAAAAATCCGCTGGAAAAGGAGATCAAAGGCGGTGGTAGGTGCGGTGATTGTGTGGTTTTTGGCTGTTTTCCGGCCAAGAGATGGTGCTTGGGATTCGAGGTTGGGTAGATTGGAACGTTTAAGTCAAGATGGTGTGTCCAGATCTATGCAGAAAGGCTTACCGGCAACGACGACGGCTGGGAAGTTTGCTGTTTTCGTATTTGTTTACTTTCTGTGATTTTTTTTCAAGAGGATAAAGTTGTGGTTGAATATGTTGGATTTAGGGTTTGTGCGATGGAAATGCCAAACTGATGTAGGACAAAGAAATAGAAACTAGACTATCTTGGGATTGGAAATATCAATTTAATTGATCAATGTCAAAAGTCTGATTATTTTTCATTAATAAATATGGATCTCTCTTAGATAGAGATCTTAGAAATACTCCAATAAGGAATACTTTAAATAAAGAAATGAAGTACTAATGAAATAATAAACTTAAATAAGGAAACTATCTAATAATTCCTAAAACTCAGAATATCCATAATATTTTATGATTAGAAATTTGTCCTCATAATCTAAATTAAAAACCCTAACTCTATTCTTTCTTGTTTGCCCCATCATTTCTATTTTTCCTTGTGTACCCCATCAGGGTGCAATCCATTTACAAGTAGTGCTATAACTAGGTCTGGGGAAGGATATCCCATCACATCAGCTACCAACAAAGAGCTACCCTTTCAGTAGTTGGATTTAGAACTCTATCTATACAAATACATTAAAAGCCTGTTTTGCCAAACTTCTAGGCACCGTTTCTACTGTGGAAAAACTGAAAGTAGTCCAAACACCTGACAAATGCAGCAGCTAAAAACTGCTGCCAAGAAGTTGAAAAGGATCTAAAAGTGGAAGTATGAAAATAATGCTTTTACATAGAAGAAAAAATAAAAGGCAGGAGAACAGTGTATTTGTAATCTTTTACACCAATGGTGCATTTGTAATCTTTTGCAGGGAAGAAAATATCCCTGGTGGCACAGATATTTACACACATGCTGCAACAAAAACCTCAACGTGCACCTTTTGAGTACTTTCGTTTATCTTCGTCTCTTTCTTTTCTCTCTCCTTTGTCTCTAAGCCACACCATTCTCTTCTCTCTCGTTTGGAATTTTTTGAGTGCCCAGTAACCTTATTTCCTAATTGGGGAAATGTTGTTCATTATTTGTATAAGCATGAAAGGTTTTGCCACTTTTCATCCTGATTATTGTCTAACAGTATCAAATAGATCATATTTAAAGGTTCATAACCATAATTGCATTATCTTCCATTTAGTTTAATGATTTAGTTAGAGATTGACAATTCCTATAAACTTGCGTGTCATAGTTCTAGTGTTGCTCATCTAGAAGCAAATACAGTTCATGCCATAATCTATATTTATAATAGATTTAGGGTCCGTTTCGTTCGTGGACTGGATTAAAATAGGATTGGATTAAGATTGAAGTGGAATTGGACTAAAGTAGGATTGAAGTGGGATTACTATTGTACATTGTTTGGTTCAAAGGATTGGACTAAACAATCCAACTTGATACCAATTTTGGTTCATGAATTATTGACAATATTAAGATTGGATTAAGGTTTAAATGACTAAAATACCATCATCACCTTCTCTTCATCACCAGATTCATGAGAACATGCTAAACAAAAGCTCTTTTACATTTTCACATATGCTTTTTTTCAAATCATCTTCCAAAACCCTAGCCACCTCCCACAACCATCTCTTCCTTCATGCCACCACATCTCCACCTCCACCTTTTCTTTTATCACATCATCAACTAAAAGTCAATGTCATCCACAACAATTCCAAAACAAAAATAAAACTCAACAGATCAGCCACACTCAATAACATTTGAAGAATTTTAAGAAAAAACCACAATCAAAGTAATAAATCCGAGTTGAATAGAAACTAATCAAGTACTGAACATTTCTTCAGCAAAACAATAAAAAGCCAAATACCCAGAAACTAATCATTTGTTTTTCTTTTTCTTCTTCTTTTTCCCCCTCCCACATATGGCCAGCCGCAAATCTGCCATGGTAGATCTGCGGTGCTGAAGACAGTGCTGCAGATCCGCACGGTGTAGATCTGTCACGATAGATCTGCGGCACTGCACATGGCGCTGTAGATCTGCCATGGCAGATTCACGTGCTGTCATGACAGCACCAGCTTGAGAAGACGGAGAAGAAGGAAAAAGTAGAAGGGAAGAACTATCTGGGTGCTCACCCATCAAAATACCATTTGGCACAATATGTCTTACTACTATTAGAGATTGGATAACCCAAAAAATTTGGCCCAACTTTCTAACAAAAAGAATAATGTCAAAACATATATTTTTGTTCAAAAACAGTTTATGTATCCCCATACTTGTGTTGCAGTTTTGAATCCTTTTCAACCAAGTCCCTTAGTTGGACACACGGATATGCACCCATACCGGAATCCATGTAACAAAGGATAAAATCCCAAAAGAAATTCGAAATATATATATAAAACCCCCTAAAATCACTGCTAAAGAGTGAAAGTGTTGCACTACAGTAGTTTATGGAAAAAAAATAAAAAAATTCAGGGTTCTTCTCCTGCACCTTTTGTGCTTGAGACACAATACATGCTCTAATTTGTAGACATTATAAAACCAATAAAATGAATCGAAGGATTCCATGATGACAACAGCTCAATACACCAATATCATCTGGTGTAATCTGTTTATTCAAGAATTAGTAATAGACTGTGCTGGGAGTAGCAGACTTTTATATCCTGCAGTGACTATGTTGGTAAAATCCACTTCATATGGTCTTTGTGACAAAAAATTTACTTGCTTTTTAGGTTTTATGTCGCTCCAGCTCCTGGAAGAATGGGTTACATTGCAGCTGTCAAGAGGTGACATCTTGTATTTTGAATGTTTCTGTGAATATAAAGAATGTCTTGATTTTTAGTTCCTTACAGATTTCTAAAGGTAATGGCCATGGTGTGGGCTGGAAGCCAAGTTACTAAGCTTGTAAGAGCTGGAGGGTGAGCTGCTAGATCTCGATCCCCCCCTCTCTCTTAAATTTAGTAGTTTAAATTGACATCCTGGTGCTTCTATTTCCTTAAGTAACAGACTTCAGGTATCTGTATATATCCATATATTTAAGCCTTTTGATTTGTGGAACCCATACAAGTTTTACTGTCAATCTTTATCCCATTTTTGTATGTTGTGGCTGCATTTATGTGTAGCATAAGGGTTACTTTGATGACTCCATTTATGAGTAGCTTGAGGTTCATTTGGGTGGCTAAGAAATAACATGCTAATTAAATGCGTGTAGCTGAATTCAGAATGTTGAGATAGGTGTCTGATAAGGGAAATGGACACATTCACTAGAAGATACTGAGATGGTTTTGACATGACCAGCACAGACTTATGGAAGCATTGATTGGAAGAGGTATTTGATCAAAATGAAACGGAAGTGAGAGCAAACAAGGTAGACCAAAAATTACATGGATTTAGGTAAGAATTATTTTCTGTGCAGCCTACAGAAAATGTGCCTTTGAAGGACGGGTGGCAAAGGACCTTTTCTAGAATAGTGGTATATGCCCTGCGATTTTGACAGCCGTTATCTTGTTTGTGAAACTAAATACATTCCATCTCTTTTAATATTCGTTGAATATTTTATCTTTTAGAAGTTGGGGATAAGAAGTGTTTGATGACCATAGTTACCAGGATCTCTATATCCACCTTGGAACCAAAAAATGAATGCAAAGGGGGCTAGGGTCCCCCACCCCAAACATCCAAAAATCTCCCTTTTGCATATATGGTGTTGTTTGGGATCTTCTCAAAGGTTGGTTTAAGAAGGTGTTGTTTGGGATCTTCTTAAAGCCTGATTTAAGAAAACTTGGTTAAATCAAGCTTTAAGAAGATCCGAAACAATGCTTATGCTCCTATAGAAAAAAAAATCTATAGATTTAATAGGTGATCCCCAACCCCGCAATGATAAAAAGAAAAAATGTTATACCAAAAGGTTTTCTCAAGGTTTTCTGTTTAAAATTATTTTGGAGACTTAATATGGAAATAAATTCTTTTTTTGGCTAAAAAGATCAATACTCTCATTAGCACTTTTTTTTTTGGTTAGAGACATACTTTTTCTCATTTTGAATTGTTGAATTGGTTTTGTTGGTTGACTAAATAATGTTGTGAATTTTTTTATTATTGTTAATGATGATTAGTTTGATTTAAGAAAATATTTATTAAGGTTCTTTAATAATTTTTTATATAATTATCTCTTATATATATATATATAAGTTAATGTTAGATACTCTATATTAGAGGTTCTAAAATTCGGCAATACTAGACTTTAAAATATATGATATTAAAAAGTAAAGTAACCAATCAGATGAAAATCAATAAAATAGTAATTTAATTCAAGTTGATAAGTGGTTATAGCTAGATTCGCATATTCCATGATTTTTTTGGTTATATATTTAGTTTATAATTTTATTTTTAATATAGTTTAATGAATTTTTCAGTCTCATTATGAGAAATTTTGACTGAACCTTGGTTCCCCCTTAACAATGATCCAGGATACATCACTGCTTGGAACTATAATCCTGATCTTGGGCACCAATTTGTGGTACGCCCGTGCACCATACAAATTTTTATTAAATGATTAGATGGAGGAAATTTTAGCTGAAAAGATTGAAAAAATTCTCGGCACAAGAAAAGAAGAAGAGAATACTCATAATCTATTTCAAACATATATTATCTAAAATTTATGGTTAATAATTGTCAAAACTTATGTTAGCTTTTTAAATTTTACTGTGCAACTCTTTATTTAAATTCTCATGGATAAATTTAATATCTTAATTTTATACATGCACTTTTATGTAATAAACCATCTAAATCCTTAAGGATGGCAGATCTGTGGTTGCCATTGGGTAAGTACACTTCAAGTGTTTGATGAAATTCTGCGATAAGCTGAATGTAGCTAACCAAAGGTAGGCAGTTATGGTGAGTAACTTGAGTTACTCTGAGGTGTGTCAATTTCATAGTGATAGTCTGATAGATGTTTTGTTCAGGGGTGGACTGTAGCAAAGGGGATTAGTGCTTGTTGAAATCTTGTAATTACTAGTTTAGAGTGTGACGTAATCAGTTGTTCTTAATTTGCATATAATGGATATATGGAGGAATATATAGGGTGAAATCTGAGTTTGTGTTTGATTTCAAGCCTTAAAAATGATGATATTGTTGTACCATTATTGCTTTTATTAATAAAATCTTTATTTTGCTGTTCAATAAAGAAAAGCAAATAATCAGCAAAGCATGATAAGAGAGTAAATGTAAGTTTTACATATAAGGGTTAGTTTGTTAAATCAAAATTACTGCTGCGACATTAACATTTGGTTCTCTGACAATGGTCAGACTGAAATCATAAGTTTTTATTGTTGATTAGATATGAAACCAAACAAATGATGGATCAACAAGTAGCTTAGTGGGTGTGCGGTGGCACATTTACCAAGTTTGTCCGGTTTAAAGCCTTGCCTTCATTTTCGGAGTAAAATCTCATTGAAACCCCAATTCGCGCAGATTCTCCGTAAACCTGCACAAACTGTGCAGGATTCGCTAATTGGGGCTAGTTTGTAGCCTCTCTGACTAATCGTGTATCCTTGACTTCCTAGTGTTAGAATATTTATTTGTTTGGAAAGTTGTCTACATAGTTGTAGTTGGAAGGTTTGTTTAATATTTTTCAGTGAAGTTTATTAATTCTCTTTTATGCTAACTTAGCTTTTATTTGCATTATGTATGAAGAATCAACTAATTCCATAGAGGTGCTTCGTATGTAGGGCCCTTGCTCTTGCACCTTCCGTAGATAGAGGATTGTCACGGTTTACTGTCAAATTTAAGTTCAAATCTCAAGGAAAAGTGAGTTCTGCATTAAATTTCAAAAACTTCATATATTTTTTAATTTCAGGTATCTCCAT
Source organism: Bretschneidera sinensis (assembly GCA_023935145.1). Taxonomy (NCBI): domain Eukaryota; kingdom Viridiplantae; phylum Streptophyta; class Magnoliopsida; order Brassicales; family Akaniaceae; genus Bretschneidera; species Bretschneidera sinensis. The sequence goes on from CM043705.1 coordinate 6,618,726, forward strand.
CTTTTTCAGCTCTTCATAGATTGTTTCTTTTCAAGCATCTCAGTCCTTTTCAGCTGTTTCCAGGCTTTCATGGCAATTGTGGCGTTTTGTTTTGGATTGGCTGTTATGCTATTTCTTGTTGTCACAGTGCTTTGGGCATAAACTTGGCTTGACAGGAGAAAACTACTCTTTCAACATTATTAATCCCAGAATTATTACTCTGTATTTGGGTTGTCTCAATTGCTTTCTGTATCTTCCTTATATACACGTTGCAGTTGTTGTACATGTAAATTCCAGTCTCTTTAAGGAGCACTAAAAATTTGTTTATCGAACAATTTTTGTCTAATAATTTGAGGTTTTTTTTTAATAAAAAAAAATATGGCCATAAGTGATTTTGCAAGAATGTGTACCGGAGATATTTAGGTTGCGTTTAGTTGTGGAAAATATTTTTCGTATTTTATTTAAAATTTTCTTTAATAATTTATACATTCATAACATAGCATAGAAAATATTACTTTAGTAGAAGAAAAGTGAGAATAAAAAAAAGGAAATATTAAAAATAAAAAAATTGATTTTTTTTTTTCACGTGATTGGTAGATGATAAAAAACTAATAGAAAGAATATAACTTTCTCTTACTTTTATCTAATTGAGTGAAAAAAGAAAATGTAAATAATATTGTTTTTATTATCATATTAAATTGATAATTTTATTTTTTATCTTTTTTATTCTTTTTAATTTTGATGGATTATAATAAAATAACAATTATTTTAGTTTCTAAACATGATTGTTAAAAATCTTTATTCTTTAAATAAAGTTGCTCTAATCTTATTCATTAAAATATTTTTTTTTATGTCATATAAGCACCACGTGGATGTTCACTTTATTCTTTTAAGCAAGAGTAAATTGTAACAAAATGTAAAATTGGAGATTGGAACCTTGTAACCCTGAAATTATTGAACATTATATATATATATAATTTCACTATTATTAAAATATTAAAAAAATATTTTAAAAATTTTAAAAAATATATTATATATCTATGATCTGGATACACTCCCATCCTTGCTATTTTTTGAAACTGAGGATCTTACACTCCCACTCTCAGTCGCGTTTTTATACCTTAAATTTTTTAAACTCATTAACGCTCCTCCAAGCATTTATAGCTGGAACTCCAAATAATGTCTCCTTATATCAGTAGCAAAGGCATGCCTTAGGAATTTTTTTTTCCCGAATACTTTGGATCTTTTACTTCATACAAATGTATAAATTTCACTGTAAACTGTTTCTTTTTTTCCTTGGATCACATCGTCAAGCGATCAAGTGGTCCTTCCAACAGTTGATGTTAATTTCAAAGAGAAAAACACCCTACTGCTGAAAAAACCAAAGCTTTTAAGTTCTATTGAAAAAAAAAAAAGGTTATCGTGGAGTGATCCAAAGGGATTTTGTTCAATCTGCAAGACAAAAACCAATCTACTAGCTTTATACAGGAATACGTAAATGAAAATGGGATTTAAGGGTCCAAATTGTAATACCAGTAGAGAGAAACAAATTTGAAGAGAAATACTGATTTTGTAAAATTACTAGCTCTGCCTCAATTTATATATCATAGGGCATTCATTTAATTAAATAATTATTATTTTTAATTTTAAATTAATAAAGTAATTAAATTTTATAAATAATATAATAAAACTTTTAAGTATTCAAAAGTTATTTTATTATAATTTTAAAATAATAATATATTAAAAAAATTAAAGACAAAATTATTTTAAAAAATCATCTAAGATATCTATATTATTAAAAAACATTAATGAGTTATTTTAAGAACAATCTTCCCCTTGTCCTTGGTCACTGATAGAAGAAACTGCTAGAAAAACAACCCTATTAAAGGAATCCATTTCAGAATTCAAGTAATAACAACCCTACTTTATAAAAAAAAAAGCCACCACTATCACCCATATAATTTACCCGGGTTTGTAGCTTTCTTTTCTGCTCCCACTCTTCTCTGTCTTCCACCTATCTTCCTCGTCGTGAACTGCGCTGCCACGAGGTACATACACTCTCCAGAGAAGCAGAGGAACAGCTATGGCCATCGACTGCCTCGTCCTCGGTAGATTCTTCTTCATTTTTCATGCATCCAAATATATATCCTACATGCTGTCAACATAAATAACGCTTACATACACATGCATTATGTGTATATCAGGTGCAGGGCAAGACGTAGGGAAGAGCTGCGTGGTGGTTACGATCAATGGTAAGAAGATAATGTTCGACTGCGGGATGCACATGGGCTACGACGATCACCGCCGATATCCCAATTTCTCTCTCATCTCCAAATCAAATGATTTCGATAACGCCCTTGATTGCATCATCATCACCCATTTGTAATTATGTTAACGCTCTCAAATCTCATTAACCATTCCTTTCTTTTTTCCCTAATTTATCTATTATTTTTTAAAATCATACTTATTATGTCTTTTCTTTCTTAATTCAATTTTTACAGTCACTTGGACCATGTTGGGGCGCTTCCTTACTTCACCGAGGTTTGCGGATATCGGGGACCCATTTACATGACGGTAAGTTCTGTTATGTGCTCGATAGGATGTCAGACTCGTGCTTTTCATGTTAACAACATGCACTGTCTCAAAATTACTCGATAAATTGATGCCGGTGAACACTCATGTTCTACTGTGTATATGTTGTTGTGGACTATGGCCTATGGTGGGTGATTTATTTATTTATTTTTTTATCAAGAAGCTGTTTGAACAAATTGTTAGAAAGAAAGGATAGGCTTTAAGGCGCGTTGGAATATACTTTCCTTAAGAAGATATTGCCTCCACACAATAAGGGAATTAAAACAGAGGCAAGTCTTCTCCAGGATACAACAAAGCCTTTTATAGATAAAACTCTCAGATGATTGAAGAAGAGAAAAACTGGATTTTTTCTAATATACCTTCTGTCTATTTATAGAGTTTGAACAGACATTTCAAAATGATGTCTTTTCTAATATGAGTAGCTATGTCCTTTCAGATCAAATTCGAAAAAATAAAATACAGATTTTAGTTATTTGCCATACGTGCCATGTGTCCAAGTGCCAAGTGAGCCTTTAAAGTGGCAACAATGCGCTACATATGCGCACGCTCGTGTGGGAGTCATGTCTTGCATAGCTACACACAATCAATTACTAAGGACATGCGTGTACGACTATATAAAGCTTTCAAACTCACTATTTCTTTCCACTGTGGGATTCTTCTACCACACAATATTTCAAACTACTCCAACAGAAGCTGTAACTGTTTCATGGTATTTATCAAAAATAGAAAAGAAATAATGAAAAAAAAAAAACAGAAAAAAATGTTTCATGTCTGATTGGGTTCCAAGTTCATGATTGGTATTGGAAATCTGTGTGTTTGATGATATTCTTCTGATTGTCTCTACTGTAGTACCCGACAAAGGCGCTGGCTCCTCTGATGTTGCAGGATTATCGGAAAGTAATGGTGGACCGAAGGGGTGAGGAGGAACAATTCACTACTGATCATATTGCAGAGTGTATGAAGAAAGGTACATGGGTTCCACCTTTCCTGTGTTATAGTTTTCACTGGGCAGTCAGTTTTGTTTAGCTCATATAAACGCCAATTGAAGAGTTCTATATTTCAGAGTTGGCTTGGCTTGATTGGTGTGCTGTAGTCTGCTGTGGAGTATACATTTATATTCCTCCATTTTTGACCTTTTTGTGATCTCACTGAAAAAATCCATAAAGTTAGATGAAGGCTTTTTGCATCTAGAGTGCCATGCTTTTTTTAAATTTTTTTGTTTTTTTATAACTTACACATGCAATTAGATTATGCTACCATTCAAATTCAGATTTCTGGATAATGTTCTTTTTGCAGTCTAAAACTTTGTTATTTTTTATTTGGTCCCTCATTGCAGTTATAGCAGTGGATCTGAAGCAGACTCTGCAGGTTGATAAAGATCTTCAGATCCGTGCCTACTATGCTGGACATGTAAGATTTTTAAACTTCACCTTTCATAACACGGACCTTGTTGGCAGCCTTATCTGCGTACACAGTGATAGAATTAGAAAATTTAGTACTTTTCTCTTCTGAGTTTATCCAGTTCTACAAATTTTCAAATTTTCACTTATGGACTATGTATTTTTTTTATTGTTAAAACCCACACACACGCCTCGAACCCCTGTCCACTTAATGGGCAGGGAAATGTTCTTACCAACGCTCCAAAGCGTGCAGGAGCTCTTATGGACTATGCATTGACCTTGTGTGAAATTTGCACATGATGCTAGTGGCCTACAGTTAGTTGTTGGGCTTCACTGCTTTGTTAAGCTATCTAGCTCCTTACTTATAAGAAAAAGAAGCTATCTAGCTCTTTGGATATTGGAGAGGCATAGCAGGATCCAAATGTGGTGTTGAGCACTGGGTTGCTCAAAGTCCTTGCTGGCTTATTAGGCTACATATATAGTTACATTTGACCATCATTTTGTGAACAGAGATTTTGCATTCACTCATTTAGTTTGAAGCAGTCCTGTAGCGAGAAACCTTCCTGATGTATGAATATATTATGGAATAGAAGTCTTTTCTGGCAGTAATCTTGGCATAATGAAGTAATCAGTTGCTTGTATGTGAGGACTTGTTTTAAAGTAGTTCATGTTGGAAAATCTCAGTGGATATTGAGAAGTTCAGGATGAGTGATTTAAATGACTCAATTTGCGTAAAACTGGCCTCAGTTTGGAGGAGCCTTGACACTGGATGGTTCCTTCCTTTTGTGTAAGCTAATGCTCTGTACATATAGCCTGCTTAGAAGCCACAAACAGTAGTTTAGCTTATTTTGTAATATTCATGCAACAGAAGATAAATCAAGAGAGTAAAGAGAAACTTATAGCGAAGGATTGGGGATGTTTTTCTCCTCTTTGTTGGTTACATTTGTTAGGCATGTCTGTCAATAGATATGACAGATCCAAATTTAGTGTAAAATGTATTTTAAGAAGATCTTTAACGTAATTGCCTTCTTGTAATCTGGTTGCACCCACTTGTTGCCTTTTTATAGTAATTTCTACTTATAAAAAAAGTTATTTAACATAATTAGTTCTATGATAAAGTCTTTTCTTTAAAAAAAATCTAATCAATCATTTTAAGAATTTAATCAGTATTCTTTTTCTTTTTTCAATCTAAAAGGTAAAATCCATGTTGTTGATTTGAGTCTTCCTTGTTTGACGTTTTAAGGTTCTTGGAGCTGCAATGTTTTATGCAAAGGTGGGGGACTCAGCTATAGTGTACACAGGAGATTATAATATGACACCAGATAGACATCTTGGGGCAGCTCAAATTGATCGACTTCAGCTAGACCTTCTTATAACAGAGTATATAAATTTTGCATGTGAATGTGAAAATGTCTGGAGCAAATTATCCATTGTGGTACTTAGGAGTTTCTACTTGTGCATATTTCATTTTAAGAGTGTAGCTAGAGCATCTTTTACCTTTGTTGTGGTGATAAATTAGTTAGATTGTTTTTTATAAGTAAAAAAGTATATAAAGAAATGCACTAATGGGGTGCAACTCATGTACAACGATTATCTAAAAGATAAAAAATCCACAAAATCTAAAAGATCTATCTCATTTACAAAACAATTCCCTTTTACTCAAAAATTAAGGGCATTGAACCATCTATTTCTAATTATATCAATAGGTCTCTCAATGCTATCAAAAGCTCTACGATTCCTCTTATTCCACACGATCCAAAAAATAAAAAGGGGAATCAACTAGTAAACTTTCTTAAGCTCCTTATGAGCCCGTAATCCACTCTAATCCCACAACTTTATAAGTCATCTCCCACAAGTTTCTAGCGAAAGAACACTCCATCAAACGATGAAACATGGAATCGCCACAACGTTTGCAAATGAAACACCTATTAACAATCACTTTCCCCTTTCTTTGTAAATTGTCTCCCAAGAGGCTTCCTCCACCAAAAAAAAAAAAACCTCACTTTTTTGGGGATACGAGAGCACCAAAGGGCTTTCCAAGAGAAATTAGAGGATCCTTCTGAAGGAGCCCCATCAAGAAAAATCTTATAAAAAGATTTAACCTCAAACCCTTTATCCGGGCTATCCCTCCATCTAATCATATCCTCTCTAGCCAAATCAATCTTATAACTATGCAAAGCTTCCAAAAAACTTTGAACCCTCTCAACCTCCCAATCATGGACAATACATTAGTTAGATTGTTCCTGAGTTAATTTCTCCTTTTAATTAGTTTCAATTGCATGCATGCTAAAAATGTGTCTTATTACAAAAACAGAAAGAACCCCAACCGCCGCACCCCCCCCCCCCCCCCCCCAAAAAAAATAAAGCTCCTAAATTAGATAATAAACATCTCTTCCCATATTACCGACCCTCTTGTACACCCTCTTGTAGCTTTGTGGTTGTGTATTTATTTCACAGCTATTTGGTCAAAGGTTCGACTTGGGTTGGTAGTGGCGGTGGTGATTTTGATTTTCGGGTTTATCTTAAGAAAACTTGTCAAAAAAACTCTCTCTTTCCATGTTACTTCAGATTTCTCAATTCTTCAAATTTAAAGGGCGGGTTAGAATAGCATTTCACCATAAAATATTTTTGGTACATTTTTTCACAATATTGCAGTCTTAAATGATCAGAAGTTCAAGTCTTGTGCCTTGCTTCATATAGCCCAAATGGTTCAGTTACACCTATATATTGTTATGACATTTTCTTATATTGTCTGTTTAAAAATCCATAAAGATGAGGTCAAGCTCTTGGTTTGATCCTGAAGTTGTAAAACTATATATTGCAATTCATTTAGGCTCCATTTGTCTTTTGAACATCTAAGCTAACTAGTTGTCACATTATTGGCCTTTTTGGCTTTGATTTCATCAGTGATCTAGATATGCTGGAATGGTAGAACTGGCTATTGGGTAGATGCTTTGATTGAAAACATGGGAGATGAGAGTGTCTGTGTTTGTGTATGTGGCCCCCTCTCCGAATATATATGGAATTTAAGGGAGTAGGGACAGTGTCCATGAGCTATGTAAGAAAAATGTTTCATGTTCCATTGAGGTCTTCATATAGTGGATCTTTTATCACTTGGGTTCTCTGTTATAATGAGCAAGGAGGCATTCATTTGCTAGGAGGTTTGGCTGTGCCATCTATGACCTTTTTTCCAATAATTTTTGGAAGGGTCGGCCAGGGTGAGGAAGTCATTCCAATTCTACTCGAAATATGGTCCTTTCAGACATCTAATATCTTTTATTTATTGTTGAATAAGCTAAATTAAATATCAGCAGTCTTTATAGTTTATATTGGTTTTTATCTCTTAATTTGTTTCTTATTTGTTCTTAAAGTATAAATGATTTCTGGAATATATTATTTCTGATGTTGTTATGTTCAAATATCTTATGATTATTTCTTATTTACAATAATGTTGCCAAATATTAATATTCATGAAACCTTACTTTTGCTTAGATATGATTTTAGACCAGGATATAAATCAGCAGTTGTATACCAGGCTATAAAACAGGGTATGTTAGGATGAGGTTCTGATAATCTTCTCCTTATAATATCCAATGGCAGGTCCACATATGCAACAACAGTACGAGATTCAAAATATGCTCGAGAGAGGGAATTTCTTAAAGCTGTATGTCGACAACACTGTCAAATTTTGAAATATACCTGAATTTCTTCTATATTTGTTGCTTCAGTTCTCTACCTTTTTCTTTCAATGTTTTCCTATATGAGTGGCTATAGTTTTCTTATGAGTAAATTATTTTTCCCCGGTATTGGATTGATATCATCGTAGGAAACATTTAAATAAAGTTGTTGGAAGCTGGGATTACTGGTTAACAAAGGACACTTAAAACTCCTTGGATGCTGATGTGCCTTATATGGTAACATATGGTTCCACTTCCAATTATGACAAAAGAGGAAGATTGGGTGCACCTAGACTCCTAGAGAGATTAAATGATTTGTGGACATTTCTTAAATATATGTTTTGGGTTAATAACTTTAAATGTTATTGACAGGGATAATCTAGAAATTTTAAAGTAATGGTTAAGAGAAGCAAATCATGCTGAAGTTCCATTCTCTCTCTCTCCCCTGAGAAAATGCTCCTACGTGACTTTTACCATTCTTTTTTTTTTTTTTTGGGGGGGGGGGGGTGGAATGACGATTCTCTATTGTTACATGAGTTTTATTTGTTTTCCCGAGTTACTTCTTCGGACACTTATCATTTTAGCGTTTTTCTCTGTGAAGTTATTTATTGTATCAACCTTATTTAGTGATAATTGTCTTCTTTTTGGAAAAAAAATGTAGGTTCATAAATGTATTGCCGGTGGAGGAAAGGTGCTCATTCCTACATTTGCTCTTGGAAGAGCTCAGGTCTTCTCTTCACATTAGCTAGTTGTTTTCCCTTCTATTATTGTTATATTTGTTTTAGAGTTATAATTTTATGATTTAGTTGGCTGATAACTCAAAACGATTGTCAGACATGCCTTAGCTATGCTCTATGGGGAAAAAGGAGGTAGGCTTTGAGGCCATATATGCAGTGCTTCTCTATTGCAAAATTTTGAGTGGTTTGTAGATTGCTAGTATGTCTTGTAGACTTCTGAGAGACGAATATGCTAAAATTTGTAATTATTTAAATACCAATATGCAAGGGATTCTCATACCTTAGTATAAAAATTGGTTGGCTACCAGTTGACCAAAGAAGAAAGGAAGCAAAGGTGTCTCTCAACTCTCTTTTCCAAATTGTAGAAAAAATGTGAACTTTTCAAGATCCTATTAGGGTATCTAACCAGTCTTATAATCAACTGGTAGTGAAATTTTTTATAATTATTGTTGGAGAATTGATAGAGAAATTGAATAGAAATATTGTAGAACTCTTACTACTATTATTATTTTGTAACAAACCAATACAACTATATATATATATATATATAAATCCTAATAGAAATAGGAAACATAAACCAAGAAAAACTAGAAAACCTAATACATATGTAATTAGGAAATATCTCAACATTCCCTCTCAAGTTAGAGCATAGATGTCATATACATCCAACTTGTTGTAAATAGATTTAACATGGGAACCATCTGATGGTTTAGTAAACAAGTCTACTAACTAATATCCCGACTTCACATGTCTGGTACTGATCACATTTTGCAAATTTTTTTCCGAGTGACATGACAATCAACTTCAATATGCTTAGTTCTCTCATGAAACACGAGATTATTTGCAATACGAATAACTGCTTGATTATGTGCCATTGTTCTGTATTCAGACTCAACACTTGATATAGCAATCATAGTTTGCTTCTTACTCTTCCATGATACTAGATTACCACCGAAAAACATATAATATCTAGTAGTGGACCTCATATCAGATGGAGAACGTGCCCATTCTGCATCAGTATAACCCTCAAATTGAGTATGACCATGATTTTGATAAACCGCGACCAAGAGAACTGTTAAGATATCTCAAAAGACGAATAACAACATCCCAATGACTAGTCTGTGGGCATTTAGAGATGGACTAACCACACTTATTGCAAGTGAGATGTTTGGTTTAGTAACAGTCAAATAATTCAATTTCCCAACCAACCGTCTATACTGTCTTGGATCAGACATTAATTCACCTTGATCAATCCCAAATTTTGTGTTAGGATCCATAGGATTGTCCATAGGCTTACAACCTAACATCCCCGTATCACTCAACAAATCAAGAACATATTTACGCTGAGATTAAGAAACATAATGAACAGATCTAACAACTTTAATGCCTAAAAAGTATCTCAGTTTTCCTAGGTCCTTTGTCTGACACTTAGTTCCTAGAAACTGTTTCAGTGCTAGAATTCCCTTTGTCATCTCTCGTGATCACAATATCATCCACTTATCTGTAAAATACAGAATGTTTTACACCACATATATTGAGACCAAAGTCAATTACCATCTCACTGAACCTGCCAAATCATGATCGAATCCATATAGAGACTTCTTCACATCTAACTAATGTATTGACCAATTAAACATAGCCACTAAGGAGATAAAGACACTGACGAGGTAATCTTAGCCCTATAAGAGAATGTCTGAGCATAGTCAATACCATACACGCGTGTATACCATTTCGTCACTAGAAAAGCTTTCAATGTGTAGTATCATCAGGATGAACCTTCACAGTATAAACCTAACATCCACCAACAAATTTTCCATTCTGAAGAGGAACCAAGTCTCATGTATCATTAGTACTCAAGGCATTCATCTCCTCTTCATTAGCTGCTTTCCACCCAGAATGAGAGAGAGCTTTTCTAATAGACTTAGGAATAGAGATAGTATAGACTGAAGCAACAGTGAAAAAGATAAATGATCATAAGACACAAAATTAGCAATAGGATAAGCGATGCATAAATGTTTGCCCTTACGAAGAGTAATGGGGAGATCATCCTATGAGGAGGAAGATAAAGGTGGATTCAGATCTGTTAACGAGGAAGCAGTTGGTGGAGTAGCAGAGGATGGAGGTCGTGGACGATGTGTGTAAACTTGCAGCGGAGGAACCAACCTAAGAGGAACTGACAGAGGAGGAACTAAAGTAGGAGGATCCAACTGTGTAAAGGGAATTGGAATAGATAATGGAAAAGAAAAGGAATCTGCCACATCAGAGACAAAGTGAGACTCATAATAAAATGAGGTAGACTCAAAGAATATAACATCGGCACAAAGAAAATACCATTTTAGATACGGACTATAACATCAATAACTCTTATGTGTGCGAGAATAACTTAAGAAAATACACTTAATGGAGCAGGGATTGAGTTTGTCAACACCTGGATTGAGCTGATGAACAAAACAAACCGACTCAAAGATACGAGGAAGAAAGTGGAATGGAGCATCTTGAGGAAATAATACGAAGCGAGGAGATTTGCCATCAAGAACAAAGGATGGTGTACGATTAATTAAGTAACATGCAATAAGAACAACCTCACTCCAAAACAATTTGGAGACCTGCATGTGAAATAAAAGAGTACAAGCAATATCCACATGATGATGATTTTTTCGTTTCACAATTCCATTTTGTTATGTATAAGATCAAAATGACTCATGAATAATGGAAGAATTGGGTATGAAAGTTGTAAAAGGATCAGAAAAATATTCGTGAGCATTATCACTACGAAGAATTAACAGATAAGTCAAATTGTTTTTTTATCTTAGCACAAAAGACACAAAAGATATAAAACATTTTAGAGCAACCTTTCATTAAATAAATCCAAGTGAGCCTGGAATAATCATCCACAAAAGTAACAAAATACTGAAAGTCAAGTTTGGAAGACACACGGCTTGGACCCCAAACATCGAAATGCACTAACGTAAAAGGAGTAGACATACGTTTATTAACTCAGGAAGCAAATGACACACGACGATGCTTTTCCAATTGACAAGTCTCACACTCTAAAGACACAACATGACTCAAAGCAAGAACTAACTTCTTCAGATTCTCCAAAGACGAATGAGCAAGACGACAATGAATCTGAAAAGGACAACGGGTGATGGAGTAGGATCAAAGTGATAAAAACCATTGGATTCATGCCTTCCACCAATCATCTTCCGCGTTTTCAAATCCTGAATAAAAACAGAATCAGAAAGAAAGGTAACAAAACAATTAAGACGTTTAGTAAGTCGATTAATAGATATCAAATTATACTGAGAAAAATGAACATAAAGTACATGATAATCACACATAAGAACTAGGGTGCACGACAGTACCTGACAAATTAGCTGCAGAGTTGGGAACCCAAGGTCTAGACGGAGAGTTACCAGAGGAGAGACAAGCAATGGGTGTACCTTTCTGGCCAAAAGAGCTTATACTATAATAACTCATTATACTCAACTTTGGAAATTGTTAGAGAAGTTGGAGGCACAGAACTTGGGGTAGGATCACACTCAACAAAATCAGAAGTCACAACATTAGCAACTAGAGGTTGACCAACCAAGTCCTAACATGTCTTACGAGTACGTTCATAACGGTGGCAGTAAGTACATTGATGAGAAGAACCACGATCAACACCACCACCACGACCAACACGAACACCACCTCTGCCACCACGACCAACACAAACACCCCTTCTACCACCACGACTACTCATATCACCAGAACCACGTCCTCTACCACTACTAACATCAGCTCGACCATCTTGCCAAGTTTGAGTAAGCAAGGCAGATTTCTCAGCAACAGATCCTGTTAACAATTCACTTTCTTATTTTGTAGTTGCTTGGTTTCTTTTATTGTAAGATAATACAATATAAGTACCAAAGGGGAGCGTAACAAATTAGTTTTTCTCTCATCATCCATTCACCTAAAAACTTTTTCCTCCTCTTCCTCCTTTATTTTTAACTTGGTATCAGAGCAATTTTTTTCCTTAGGGTTCTTAAAAAAAAATTGACATCATCATGATATCAATGTCATCGGATGGGGTTGAGATTATTCTACTAGCAGGAGCGACTCTTTGAGTGGAAGAAAAATCATTAATCAATTTTATGATTAGATTAATCTAGACCCATTGATAACGACTCTTTGAGAAGAACAAAACCCATTAATCAATTTTATGATCCGATTAATCTAGACCCATTGATTTGAGTTTTTCCTTTCAAAATTTTCCTTCGTTTTTTTGTGAAATTCTACTTAATCTGTCAAATCAGAGGCTTTGATCATGGTTCAACCACCACAAAAGGGTGCACTTAGGGCATGGGTATGTCTCCACAATTTTTTTGACACTTGATCGTGATTTGGAAGCATTTTAGTGACTGTTTGGCTATTGTTTTTGATCGGTGTTGCTGTTTTTCAGATAGTGTGGCTATTTTTCTAATCGGTGAAGCTGTAATCAGGTCTGTTTTGCCGTTTCTACATTTTCTTGTTGTTTTGGAGTGGTTTGTTGGATCTTTGTTAGGTATTACAGTTCAGCATCATGTATTGCTTCATCAGAGGTTAATATGATCTTTATTTGAGTTTCATTCCCCCAATTTTGGTGGCTGATCTGGTTCACGTAGTTGTTTTTGATTGGTTGTTGTGAAATCTGTTTTTTTTAGGCTAATCCCAATGTTTGAGGATAGTTCAGTCTCACAGAGTTTGGGTAATGGGGGTCTAGGCCTGGATGTTGTCCCCAATAACACCCATTCAATAGATTACTTCAATCAAGCTCAATGAAAAAAACTACCTTACTTGGTCACGGTCAGTTAGTCTTTTCCTTAAAGGAAAAGGAAAAATGGGATATCTTGGTTGTTGAATACCATGGAACTTGATATTAGTAGTACTCTCTTGTTCTTAGACTCTGCTAAAGATATTTGGAATGTTGTTTCTGAGACTTATTCTAAGGTTGAAAACTCTGTCCATATATTCGAGTTGAAGCAGCAGATACATGGCATGACTCAAAAGGAATTATCAAGTCTCTACTTATTTCAACCAGCTTCGTAAATTATGGCATGAATTGGATCTCTACGATGATCTCCATATAGTGTGTATTGCAGATGCACAAAAGGTCCAAAAACGGTTAGATCGCCTGATGGTGTTTGAATTTCTTGTTGGGTTACGACCTGAGGTTGACTAGGTTCGGGTTCAGATTCTAGGTAAAGAACTTTTCCCATCCCTTTCAAAGGTCTTTGCCTATGTTCAAAATGAGGAGAGTCGACAGAGTGTGATGTTTCCTCGTGTCTCTTCCTATATCTCATGCCTCTTTAGAACTGGTTTCATCTTCATATCGCCCCTCACAGACTGCATAAGTGGATGAAAAAGATAAGTTATTTTGTGATCATTGTAAAAAGCCTCGTCATACGATGGATACTTGTTGGCAGCTTCATGGTCGTCTAACTAATAAAGGCAGAGGTGGTGGTTCTGTTGGTGGTACTTCTCTACCAGCTAATAGTGGCTATAAACCCTCTCGTGCTCACCATACTACATCTATAAATGAGACTCCTTCTGATGGTCTTTCTATGGAATTTAACTCTGGATCCTTGAGTCAAGATGAGATTCACACTATTAGGCGTCTGGTGTCTAAACTGAATCAGTCCTCTGTAGCCACTTCTTCTTATGCTCATTCAGGTAATTCTGCTATGGCTCTCAAAGCATCCTCTGATTCCTTTGATCCTTGGGTCATTGATGGGCCATTGATCATATGATTGGTGAGTCTATTGAATTTATTTCTTACCACTTGTTCAGGTAAAGATAAAGTTAAACTTGTTGATAGTTCCTTATCCTCCATTTCGAGCAAAGGCTCAATTCCTGTTTCTTTTAAGATGATGTTATCTTCTGTTTTACAAGTTCCTATTCTCGCTACTAACCTTTTATATGTTAGTAGTACTACATAATCTCTTAATTGTAGTGTGATATCTTTCCTTTCCCATTGCATCTTTCAGGACTTGAAAATAGGGAGGATGATTGGAAATGGTAAAGAGAGGGATGGCCTTTATTATCTGGATTCTGCTATCTCTGAGTTGGCTCAGGCGTTGTAAGCTCATCATTCTACCAGTCATGAGAAGTCTTCTGATTTAGTGTGGCTATGGCATAGATGCTTAGGACATCCACTTTCTACTTTGTTGAAACGCTTATTTCCGTCTTTTTTTTCTCATTTGGATATATCTTCGTTTCAATGTGATAGTAAGAGTTAGCCAATCAATGTGGAGCTCAAGGTATATTCAAGGAGACAGAAGAATAAGATCATTCCTCATACTCTCACTTGCCGATCAGAATCCCTGGAACTAGGTGAGTCCTTTAAAGTACTTGATTCTGATCCTAATCTTGACGCTCCTATTACCCATTGTAAAGGTAGTAGGGCTTGTACTGAGCATCCTATATCCAACTTTGTTTCATATTGTCATCTCGTCATCTTATCATGCTTTTGCACTCAGTAGTCTTCTGTTTATATTTCTCATAATTGGCAGGATGCTTTGAGAGATTCTAGGTGGAGAGATGCCTTGTCTGAGGAGATGAAATCTCTTTAGAAAAAAAAATACTTGGTATCTCACTAAATTACCTAATGGCAAGAGGATTGTTGGTTGCAAGTGGGTGCATATAGTGAAGCATAAGGTTGACGGGTCAGTAGAATGATACAAGGCTAGATTGGTAGCTATAGGGTTCACTCAGATCTATGGAATTGACTATCAAGAAACTTTTGCACCAGTCGCCAAGATGAACTCTATCACGGTCCTATTATCTTTAGCTGGAAATTATAGGAAGAAATGTATATGGACATTCCTCTAGGTTTCTCCACTACTTTAGACTCAAGGAAAGTGTGTCAACTGAAAAAAGCTTTGAATGGGTTAAAACAATCTCTTAGGGCATGGTTTAAGCGGTTTTTCCGAGCTATGTTGAGATATGGCCATCTAAAAAGTCAGAGTGATCACACCTTATTCATCAAGCACTCACCTCAAGGAAATGTAACTGCTTTGATTGTTTATGTTGATGACATTGTCGTAACAGGTGATGATGACATAGAAATGACTAAACTCAAGGCTTATTTAGCAAAGGAGTTTGAAATCAAAGATTTAGAGAACTTAAAAGTATTTTCTTGGCATAGAGGTAGCCACATCAAGGAGAGGTATCTTCATTTCGCGGCGGAAGTATGTTCTTGATCTTCTCCAAGAAACAGGTATGCTGGGTTGTTGACATACCAATAGAGCAGAATCTAAAACTAGGAGAAGACAACGATAGTGTTCCTACCGATAGAGAAAAGTATCAAAGGTTGGTTGGGAAGTTGATTTATCTTTCTTATACACGTCCAGATATTGCTTATGCAGTTGGAGTGGTCATTCACTTTATGCATGCTCTAAAGGAATCTCACATGGAAGCTGTCTGTCGCATTCTTCGATACTTAAAAGAGTGCTCTTGGGAAGGGTCTTCTGTTCTCTGGAGATGATCACATATGGGTAGAATGTTATACAGATACAGATTGGGCTGAATCAGTGACAGATTGAAGATCAACCTCCGGGTATCTTACTTTTGTGGGTGGTAATATGGTGACGTGGAGGAGTAAAAAACAAGTGGTTGTTGCCCGATCTAATGCAGAGGCAGAATTTCGGGTTAGCTCCACAGTAATTGTGAGTTAGTTTGGATTCGTATGTTGCTACGGGAACTTAAGTTTCAATCTGATGGTCCTATGAGGTTGTATTGTGATAGTAATCAACATTACTCTTAATCTGTTTCAGCATGACCGAACCAAGCATATTGAGGTGGATATACATTTTATCAAGGAGAAGCTTGCTTTCGACATGATTTGCACTCCTTTTGTAAAGACAACAAAACAGTTCGCAGATGTTTTAACTAAAAGAGTAGCAAGCAGAATGTTTCATAGTGTCTTAGGCAAGTTGGGCATGTGTGATATCTATGCACCAACTTAAGGGGGAGTGTTAACAATTCACTTTCCTTATAATTATGTTTCTTATTTTGTAGTTTTCTGGTTTCCTTTATTGTAAGATAATACAATATAAATACCAAGGAGAGAGTAACAAATTAGTTTTTCTCTCATCACCCATTCTCCTAAGACCTTTTCTCTCCTACTCTCAACTGATTCTTTGTCATTACTCGGAGAAACTGCACGCAACACACAAGCATAAGTCTCGGACCAAGTAGAAAGTTCAGCCTTACCTAGGATAAGTAATTGAACTGTGAGGCTTTAGACCAGTCAAAAATGTGAGAACCTCGATTTGTTTTTGGCGTTTCTGCATTGCCTTAACATCAACAGAAATAGACATCAAGGCACACAACTCTAAAGGCATCCTCTTCATATCAGCAAAGTACTCAGTAATATCATCCCAAGCACCATGTTGGCCATGAAAGAACTGAACATTCACATCATACATCCGATTAAGATTGTTAGAATACAACAGACAAACATGCTCTCAAACTTTCTTATAGGTTTCAAGATGTGTATACATATTAACAATTTGGGGTTCTATCGAATTTCATAACAAAGTAATAAACAAAGAGTCCTCTTGTTCCCACCCATCAAACAATTTCTTATCCATAGACGAGTCATCAGTAAGAAGTTTGCGCTTACCCTGACTAGTGACATACTTATGCAGTACCTTGGACCACTAAAGATAATTATTACTATTCAGCTTCCGAATAGTAATAATATGAAGACTTGGATGGGATGGGGAGGCACACTAGTGATAGACTTGGAATCCATAGTTGATTCCATAGGAACAAAACCAAAGATAATCACACAAATCACACACAAGTTGATAGGAATAACAATAAGGTGCCTCCATAAACAGCCACATGTAAGCCAAAAACAAGAAAATATTCAGGCCATAACACAAACCGAACAAGCAAGGAAAACAAAGAGGAACATTATGTTTTTTTCTTAACTTATTCTACGAATCTGGTGGGTCACGGATCCAAGAGAACTAAAATGCAGGGGAATACGAAAGTGGACAGAGGAACATTGGACTGATCAGATCGACGGCGAGTGGTAGGGAAAACTTCGAGGTTTAGCACTGCAAAAATCTGGCAGAATCTGAGTGCGTGGGTAGCAGGACTGAACAGATCAGTGTTTTTCAATCTGCACAGGGTAGTCTGTTACTGGAGGCAAGACTATCGGAGTGTGCCATAGTGGCAACGCGGCGGCGCGTGTGGTGGCGGTGGCAGAACGTGATGAAGTTGTACGAGTTTGGTTGCCAAAGAATTCTGGTTCTGATGGTGGCAGCGGCTTAACAGAAAGTGGGTTTAAGTGCTGGGGTGGGTTTGGTGATGCAGATTGGCGGAGGAGGAAGAAGATAAAAAAATTGTATTTTTACATTATATATATTTTAATAGAAAAGTTTATTCAAGGTCCCAAGAAGCATATTGCTCAGATACCATGATGGAGAATTGATAGAGAAATTGAATAGAAATATTGTAGAACTCTTACATAAGAAACATAAACCAAGAAAAACTAGAAAACCTAATGATAAGGTACAGAAGGGTATGGGGACAAGGTTTTAATTTTGTAATCTTGAAAGAATTATATTTTATTAATAGGATTAGAATATAGTATTTATTTTATAGTGTTAGCTTAGGGTTAGGATTCTAAAGATTTCTATATAAGGGATCTTTATGTTATTTTTTGAATAGCTTTGAATAAATAAAAGTCAGATTGATATTGGGATCAATTTTAGGCTTTGATACCAAATTGATGTAGAACAAGAGAAATAGAAATCAGGCTACCCTAGATTGGAAGAGAAGCCATGCTACCATGGGATACATAAGGGTATGGGGACAATGTTGTAATCTTGTAATCTTGAAAGAATTATATTTTATTAATAGGATTAGAATACGATATTTATTTTACAGTGTTAGCTTAGGGTTAGGATTAGGGATCCCTATGTTACTTTTCGAAATCAGATTGATATTAGGTATCAATTTCCTCTCAATCTTCAGGGTAGCTTGACTTTTCTTCCAATCCCTAAGGTAGCTTGGTTTCTATTTCTTTTGTTCTACATCAGTTTGGTATCAGAGCCTAAAACAGATCCAAAAATCAAATCTAATCACAAAATCTACCCAAAAAAAACTCTCAACACCTGCAAAAACAGTAACTCTATAAATAGACCTTAAGCAAAAACAATCCATATAAAACCAGATTTGACCACTTTTCGGTGACAGCCCGTTGACATCACCACCACCAATCACCTCGCCAGGCTTGGGCGACAAGAACCCGAGCTTCCCGGTACGATCCTCCACACGTTGCCGCCCCAGCGCAACTACCCGCCGTAGCCAACCACCTACCAGGATCGGAACTGATCGATCTACCCACTCCCGGTGTCCACGCGCCAATATCTTTACCGGATTCTGGCCAAATCACACAAACGCCACCGACTTCATCGATCTCCATATCCGACAGCTCTTCCACTGAGCCAAATTCGTGCTATTTGTTCTTCTGCTTATGTGACAGAAGCTTAATAGTTAACTTTTACTTATATTTGTATTTGTATTTCTAATTTTTATTAAAAAAAAGGTATAAAAAAAGAGCAAAAAAAGTTTCATTTTCATGTTTTATTTACGTTTTTAAATTAAAAAAATGTTGTCGATTTTTTAGCTTGGCCAACAACTCACAAAAGTTCGATATAAGCTTACAAATCCTTCTTTGTCGGTTGATAAGCTCATTTGTCTTCTTGACCATACCACACTGTCTTTCAAAGGTAACACAATCACCTCTTGCATTGCTGCAAACCTCACTCATTTTGTTAATGCAATTTTTAGTTAGTGACCAACTTTTCAGGCATTCATATATTGATGTGAGAATTGTGGTCGCTGCTTGAATTAGTGAAATAACAAGAATAACTGCACTAGACATGCCTTATGATGATGAACAAATGAAGGAGGTTTTTCAGTTAATTGTGTCATCATTTGAAAATCTAGCTGACCCGTCTAGTCGGTCATATATTAAGAGTATCTCAATTCTGGAGACTGCCAAGGTCTATTAGAAGAAAGTGAAGAAATCTCCTGAGTTACTCTCCATAATCTTAGCTACTGCTAAGAAGGTCAATGTGGAAATTACACCTATAGTTAAGAAATTGGCAAAGAGTTCTTGAAAACTCTGTTACTAAGCTCAAACCATACCTGATAGAAGAGCAGAAGGTTGTACTAGCCACAACTCATCCTTCAGATGTTGAGCAAGTTCATGAAAAGTTGGAAACATAGGTTGTTATTCAGGCTCCTAGTGTTGATTTTATCCTGCCTGTTTGGTTTGAAGCACCTCCACAACAGACATTCTTCGTCAAATTTTTTTTTTTATTTTAGTCGCGAATTCATTTTTCAAGACTTGCGTGACTATACTTCATTTCTCCAAGCATCACAGTTATTTTTGTTTCTTCTCTTCAAAACTCGAGGTTGAGTTTTTTCTAAGTGGTGGAGAATGAAAGGGTACAGAAGAGTACAGGGACATGGTTGTAATTTTGTAATCTTGACCATGGTATGGGGACAAGGTTGTAATTTTGTAATCTTGAAAGAATTATATTTTATTAATAGGATTAGAATATATTATTTATTTTACAGTGTTAGCTTAGGGTTAGGATTCCTAAAGATCTCTATATAAGGGATCCCTATGTTACTTTCGAATAGTTTTGAATAAATAAAAATAAGATTGATATTGGGTATCAATTTCCTTTCAACCTCCAGGGCAGCCTGGCTTCTCTTCCAATCTCCAGGTAGCTTGGCTTCTCTTGGCATCTTTTCCAACCCCCAGGGTAGCTTAGTTTCTATTTCTCTTGTTTTACATCACCTAATACATATGTAATTAGGAATATCCTAACCTTATCAACTAATAGTGATGCAAACTACTTACACAGATTTCTCTGCTTGATTTTATTGGTATTTTAACAACTGCATTGTTGATTTCTCAAGAAACTAATTCCGTTCTAAGAATTGGAATGATTTGCATAGACGTCCGTATCTATGCATCTTTTTGTGACGTTTTTCTCTATTAAACATGCATGGTGGCACATGGCTTGCATTTAGGACATACCATTAAAATGGAAAGGATCATCCCTTCCATCTAAAAGAATGTATTAATGTTTTGTTTTGTCAATCTTGCTCTGCATCCTAAATGCACATGGCTTGCATTTAGGACATACCATTAAAATGGATTAAAAGGGAAAGGATCATCCCTTCCATCTAAAAGAATGTATTAAGGTTTTGTTTCGTCAATCTCGCTCTGCATCCTCTAGTGTTGTTGCCTTGAAGATCATCAAGTTTGCATGTCATCCTTCATGAGTCTTGCGTCTGGTTCAACTTTCTCCTTATATTTCACTGCAGAATACTAATCTTCATAGCTCATCGCCGCAGGGACTCAATTGCTATTGCTTTGGGTGGTCTCTTCTAACCTTCCAACGAAGTTGGATGAAATCCAACAAAAGTAGGACCATCTTATGTAAAAGGCCCTGGAAACAACCAATATTTTCCAGTATTCCTTCAGCAGATGAACTTACTTGATATGCGTGTACTTATTTTACTTGCCGGGAGTTGGTGTCAGAGTTTCTACTGCATAATTTGTGTGCCAACACTTGAAATCCTCTTTGGGTAAATCACATCAACAATTTGAATCTTAGAGTTTTTTTGTGTATTTTGGAAACACGATTACTGATACTTAGGTTGGTTCTACATATTTTATGGTACAGGCCACTAGATATTTAGGATATTCAGATTTGCAGATTTAAAAGGCAAAATAAAAGTTTTGTATAGGAGGGAATCTAAGAATCATGTAGTTGATAAACTCAATAAGTCTAGGGACTGTTTTAGAAATAAGATTTGCATTTTAGATATACCCCTAAAAGCTTTTGGAGTTACCTTATGCTTATCATAAGCCTAAGGACTGGATTGCCTTAAGCTTTCTCCTTTGAATTTTATGTTAAGACGTTGGAACATGATATGCTAGATCTTTATTCCAATAGCGTAATTACTTGTTTTTTTTTTTTGTCTAATTGGTCATGATTCACATGGTTTCCGAGTTATAGTTACCTTGGTTATGAGCTCTGTATTGATATTTCATGACTTGATTGTGTATTAATCTCTAGCACTGTGGTATGTCTATGCAATTTTTTTTTCCCTTTTTCATGACAATTCATTGATCATCATGTAGGAACTCTGTTTGTTGTTAGATGATTATTGGGAACGCGTGAATCTAAAGGTTCCTATTTACTTCTCAGCAGGTACATCTCTCTGCTGTTCTTTCTTTTTCTGCTTATTATGCGCATGAATTTCGATATAACAATTTATTGTGGTCTAAGTCGTATTTCATTATATATCACTGAATGGTGAGGAATTATTTTTTAAATATAGAAAGTCAGTTATTAGCAACGATTAGCATTAATTGATGAATCTCAAATTTCATTAACAATGCACTGAACTATTAACGAAGCAGTTAACAGTACACCAAATAGTACTGTGTCCAGAAGTATCACTTGGTCCTTTTTTTCCTCTTTATATGTTATCCTTTGTTCTTTTATGAGTTTATTACTTGAGATTGTTCTGGCAGATGAGGTAAAATTAAATTCATCATACTTTTATCACGTGGAAAGTGACGAAACTGATATTACATTTTGTAACACAGCATGTTTAAAAATTAATTTAGGGCTAGTTTGGAATATTAATTTTATAAGAGTTGTGCGTGTTGG
This sequence comes from Bretschneidera sinensis, assembly GCA_023935145.1. NCBI lineage: Eukaryota > Viridiplantae > Streptophyta > Magnoliopsida > Brassicales > Akaniaceae > Bretschneidera > Bretschneidera sinensis. The sequence goes on from CM043705.1 coordinate 6,640,853, forward strand.
AATCCAAAAAAGGCTGAATAGAGCTTAACACTGATGGGAAAAAGTTTTTACTTCCATTTTGGTTTTTGTGAAGGAACAAAATATCAGGTCTAGGGTGTTAGTCAGCAACAAACTACAAGTTTATCTTTATATAAATAGGTGAGGGATTCAAAAAGGTGTAGTTCTAATACAGATAATCAAAATTATGGAACTAAACCGACACAAGTGTTTTTGGGATGCTATTTGTTATAGTAGAAGAGATATTTCCAAGAGCTCTACATGACTGTACGAATAATGGGTTGAGGATATTCTGCTGAAGCCATGTGAATTGCCTGTCCTAGGTTAAGGCCATTCACTCATCTCGATTTTTGAATGGCAGGAGGACACTTATTCCCCCTTGATGATCTTTCTAAGTTAAATTTCTTCCCTATTATTGGAATAATTGGCTAGATGAAATTCTTTTCAATTGATTTTCAATAGGTGATTGCATATACATACATACATATATATATATGGGGATGCTAACTTACAACACCTTAGTTGTAAGTTAGGATTGTACATCAATTATTTTGGATCAAATTTATTTATCCTTGACATGCCATTTAAGTAGGGGTATTTTAGACTCTTCCCAATTCCTCTTCCCGTGTGATTTTTACTTTTTCTTCTTTCTTGCAGCGCTCTCTCTCTTTCTTGCCTCCTTATGTTGTGGTTGCCTCTCTCCCCATGATTTCTTTGTTGTTTTTTCGGATATCTCTCGCTTCAGCGCTCCAAAGGGAAACACCCAACCACGTTTTTTTAATGGTGCTCATTCTACTAACAAAAACGACCATCTTTGTGTCACTATTTGTCCACATGTTGAACTCTGTCAACGATGCAAAATCTCTAGAGAGGCAAAGTGGTTGCATTTTTGTCCACATATATTAGCAAGGGAAAAGATTTGTGTTCGCATTTTTCCAAGGTAAGTAAGAAATTTTTCAGGAGGAAACAAAACCTACAAGGAAAAACTTTCTGAGGATTTGGAAAGAGTAAAAGATTTGATAAATTAAATTCTTTAGTGAAAATCTTTGGGATTCAAGCTGATGACATAATTCGCTTTGGAGAATTATTTTTCCTTCCATGACACCTGATGGTTTTTATTGTATTTAAAAATGTATTAAAATACCCTTAAGTTTGTATGAAAATAAGGGTAGCTTTTTTCCAAAATGTTAAGGGCCCGTTCAGTTATGAAAAATTTCCATAAACATTTTCCTTAACAATTTCTTCAATAATTTGGACATTCTTACCATAATTTCAAAAACAACATAATATTGAAAATTTTCCACAACTGGGCCCTCAGTGTACAATGCTAACTTACAACTAAGGTGTTGTAAGTTAGTATTCCCCAATATATATATATATATACACTTTTTACTATTTTTATCACTGTTATCTATTTGATTTCATTAATTCTTTTTGCAAACCAGAGTTTAAACAACAAATAACAGACATCTGCAGTGGAAGGCTTTCAGGAATTTTATTTTTGAAATTTATGTCATAAAATAATGGATAGATTTACCCAAGGATAAGAATATTGGTAATTATTTTAATTTTGTACGGTTACAGCATATCTGCGGCAGTGATGGTTACTATCTTAGCAGACTCATGGAATTCATGGCTTGGTACATAATGGTGTCTAAAATTCCACTAATAATTTGGATTTCATTTTCCAGGTTTGACCATCCAAGCCAATATGTACTACAAAATGCTTATTAGTTGGACCAGCCAGAAGGTCAAAGAGACATACGCTGGACGCAATGCATTTGATTTTAAAAATGGTACCTCAACATCTTCATCAGTTAACTTTTGGGTGATAAAGCTTCTTGCTTTTTCTTTTTCTTTTTCTTAAGCATTAAAACACAGTATTTTTCTTTGGGGTCGTAGCAACAATACTGTCTGAATAATATTAACTACTCCCCTATTCCCCCACTTAAAACCCCCCAAAAAGAGGAAAAATAGAACAACAAACTAAATAACTCAAGCTTTAAGGTATATCAAATTGGCTGGCATCTTTTGCTTTTTACACTATTCGTAATTTATTCTAAAATAGGTCATTTAATAGGATTGTCAGTGCTTCCTCATTTCTAACCTGTCAAATGTTTAATTTGCATTAATTTCTTTTTCTTTTTTTTTTTTTTGGTTGGGGGGGGGGGGGGGGTGGAGGGAGGAATTGAAAGTTGAAACTGTAAGGAACGTATTTGAAGAAAATTATCTATTTTCTACCCCTCTTGGATTCAATGAGGAGAAACTAAATTTTGTGCAAGGATTGTTTCTCTTCCCATGTCTGGTTTTGTAAGATTATAAGTTCTCCCTAAACATTGATCCTTATGCATTTTGTGGAACTTTGAAAGTAATGTCTCTCCCGCAACTACAGAGCTTTCAACTTTAACTTTGTATACCACACCATTCATCTCTTCTTGTGACAAAAAGAATGTTTAGCTATAGGAAATGACATTTAGTGTTGTACCTTGGAATTTTCCTCCCTAAATTATCTCTCAGCCGTAAGCAACCCACTATTGAAGAGATGGCAGCATATTCAGAATTTGAAGATTTTTTTAAATTAATGAGCCTATTCTTGTGCAATTTCATTCTTGGTGTGGTTTCTACTTCTAAATTAAGTTGCTTCAAATTGAAGCTATTTTCTATTTTCATTTATGGCGAGTGCTCCTATGCAAACATTAAAAAAATGTCCATTTCAAAAATCAGACTTCTCTTTGTGAAGTTTCTTCTTTTTAGGTTTCCAATCATTTATCTTACTGAAGTTCTATCATACTACTTTATGCTCTCTCTGCATGTCTCTCTAGACCTCCATTCTACAGTTTTGAATTGGAAGCTTAGGATTGTTCCAGTTACATTTGCCATTCTACTTTTGTTGCAAAACCAGTTTGTTCTTTCAACCTGAAAACTGTGTACAATAGGTGAAATAGATTGCAACCATTGATTTTACTTCTTAAATATGAAATTATACAAGATTTGGAAAACGTGGCAATGCATGATTTTCTGATTTATCGAAAAATGAAAAAAGAAAAAGGAAAAGACAATGTATGCTGTTTGCTGAACTTTTCAGATTTGGAAAAGACTACATGTAATATTAAAATTTCTTATTTTTTATCATTTATTTTGAATTCCAAGTTACCATTTGCATGCTCACAGAAGAATATCTAAAAGGCCTCATACATGCTATATATAGAATATCCTAAAGCTCTGCTCTTATTTCTGTGTTGACTACTTCGCAAATCTTCCAATTTCAGAGGATTGTTAAAAGGGATTAATTAATAGCCTCTATTTATATAAAGTATGGTGTTTTAAGAAAACCTGTTTCTTTCTCTTTTAACAATTGTGGAACCGTTATGGAATGCTAACTTTAATTAATAGCCTCTATTTATATAAAGTATGGTGTTTTAAGAAAACCTGTTTCTTTCTCTTTTAACAATTGTGGAACCGTTATGGAATGCTAACTTTATTTCAATCATATGAGGCTATATATTCATATATTAAAAATAATTTGATTACTTTTCATCCCTAAGTTGGGGATGGAGCAGTATTGTTATTCATACTGAATGTATAATTAATTAAGAAAGTATATTCCATGACATAATTTAAGTCTGATTCATTGTATCTCTTAACTCATCTGTGTTTGGATGTTGCAGTTCACAATTTTGACCGTTCTATGATAAATGCTCCTGGACCTTGTGTCCTCTTTGCTACACCTGGGATGATTAGTGGTGGTTTTTCACTCGAGGTTTTCAAGCAGTGGGCTCCTTCTGAAATGAATCTTGTTACATTGCCTGGGTACCAACCTTGTTACTCTGTTTTTTATCAAACATATACTATAACGGATGTCAGCATTTGGCACTTTTCTGGATTGAAACTTAAAAACTAGTCTGTACATAAACCATTGCAAATTCTTTCTGGATTTATCAGTTTCAAGTCACAATTCGATAAATGCTGGAATTGGGTAAATCTGTAGTCTATATAAGAAATGAAGTATAATAATACTGGAGTTCTCAATCAGATGTCTGTCATAACTTTTTAGTTGGATTATTCATAATATTTGTAGGCACACCAGCAGTATGCATGACATTGAATGGCTAGTAATAGTATTTCTCTTAGCGGCTTCTGTCAAATTCTTGCATGCACTATCTTCACAGTTGTAAGGTGTGCTGGAATAAGACGGTTGAGGTCATTGTAATATCTCCAGTTATACTAGTTGTTATTTCAGTGTATGAGCATCTCCATTCTGTACCTTACTTTTTCTAATAAGTAAAGTCATTAGCAAAAAAATTACATCATTGAATATGCATATATCATGCATGCTGCTTTGATATTTTGTTATCTAATTGGTTGAGTTGAAAATTTCATGCTTGTGGTTACGCATTAAAACTAGCTTGTCCTTTCGAGATGCAGTATTAGTCTAATTCTCATGTTCTTAGGTACATACTATCATTTATTACCATAAAATTTTGTGCAAGGATGAGTCAAAGTTCTGAATCCCAATTACTCAGGTTTTTTTTCCTTGTTCTTATAATTTTTTTTTTCTTATTTATTTTCTCCAGGTATTGTGTGGCTGGAACCATAGGGCATAAATTGATGTCAGGTAAACCTACCAAAATTGATCTGGACAAGGACACCCAAATTGATGTGCGATGCCAGGTTATTTTGAGACGTTACTTTCTTTCTTGTGAATTATCTCAATTGCTTTATTATTTTCCTTTGGTTTCCTGGATCATGAATGTTTTCAAGCTTAGTGAAAATCAGTTACTTTCACCATGTCAGCTATTCTAGATGTTGCCCCTTTTACCAGTCTCTCCCTTGCATCTATCAATGCTGTTTCTGCTGATAGAGGTCAATTTCATTACCCATCTTGTTTCCTTTGCAATGCTACAAATAAAGTAATATCAATTACAAAATGATGTCTTATAGTTTATAAATTTATATCTAGCACAATTACTTCTAATTGATTGTTTTTACAATCAATTTGGAACCAAATGAAAAAGGATTCCATTTCATTTGCAAATAAATTCTTTAATTGAATACATTTGCATATGGATTCCAGTATTTGGCTCATTATATAGTATGAAATTGTGGAATTCATTTACCTTCTTACTAAAATACCCTTAGATGTGGAACTGTATTATGGTCTTACGTGCTCCCTTTTTTCATTTGTTTGTGGAAGTCATTTGCAAATCCAACCTGCTTTAGTCGGATCTGCAAATCATATATATTTGTTAGCAGTCCCCCTGCGTTGTACCGCAGTGGTAGGGATACCACTTCCCCGCCCAAAAGGGCAGAGGTTCGATTCCCCCTTCCCTAATATGTTGTAATGTGTATTTCTTCTGCTATCAAAAAATGTATTTGTTAACTTTTTTAAAAATTTTGGATTTGAATTCAATGGTTTGTTTCGCTTTCCAAAAAAGTATTAGCTTCTCCAACTCAAAACTATCATAATAAATGATCCTTTTTTTCTTGTTTTGGCTGCACAAGACATGGTGTACTGGCTCAATTTTATATGATGCAGTTTTGGAAGCATGTAGTTGACTGATGAATTTTGCACTGCAGCAAACTTTATGTTGACTTGGATTTGTGTGTATTCCATGTATTTTTACTCTTCTTATTGGTCTGTGCGCGAACATTTTGGTTAATTGCGATTCAGACTTCAGAGTTTCAGCATGTTCCAAAGTCATCTTTTTTTTGGGTGATCAATATGTGTTGTCTCTATAATTATCCTGAATATGTGTTTTATATTTTCAGATTCTTCAATTGTCTTTCAGTCCTCATACAGATGCGAAAGGAATTATGGATCTAGTCAAATTTCTCTCCCCTAAGCATGTGATACTTGTACATGGTGAGAAGCCTAAGATGGCTACTCTCAAGGGAAAAATTGTGTCTGAATTGGGAATTAAGTGTTATGATCCTGCTAATGGTGAAACTGTGTGCATTCCTTCAACTCACTATGGCAAAGCTGATGCTTCAAACATGTTCATCAGGAGTTGCTTGAATCCAAACTTCAAGTTTTCTAAGAGCAGTTTGGAAGATAAATCTAATTTGCAACAACTGCACATAATCGATGATAGAGTTTCTGAAGGGACTCTGGTTATGGAGAATAACAAAAAGGCAAAGATTGTGCACCAAGATGAGCTTTTGCTCTTAATGGGAGAGAAAAAGCACATGGTTCATTTTGCTTACTGCTTCCCTGTACATGTTGATGAATCGGAAAAGGATGAAAGTAAAAATATTTCATCAGAAGATACTGTGCTTTCCCTGCAAGACAAGGGCGCTTTGATTCAACAGTTACTGGCAAAGCTTTCAAATGAAATTTCTGGAGAGAACATACAAGATTTTGGGGAACATCTACAAATAGAATCATTTCATGTCTCTGTATGTTTGAAGGAAATGTGCCCTTATAGAGTAACTGAAAGTCTTCTGAATAAATCCAGAGCAGTGTTCTTTTGCTGCACTTGGTTTGTGGCAGATGAGGAGCTTGCATGGAGAATCATTTCGATTTTGAAGAATCTCGACTTACATACGATTTAAAGGTCGTTTTAAGTAGCCTGACATTTATTATCAATGAGCTGAGTGAGTTTATGGTGAACGAATTTATCATTGAAGTTCCATCTATCTTTTCACAACGTGGTTAACAAAGAGGAATCAATTACTGAACTTTACACAATCTTTTGAGTTCTTAGTTTTGGTGTGTATTCTTGATACATGACGGTGTACGTTGTCTTTGCAACTTCAGGTTTGCATCATAGAAGGTTAATTATGTCAAAACTGCACCGCTTGAACAACAATGTAAAATATAGTTAAAGAGAAGATGGACAAAGTTATTCTGTTCTGAGTCTAGCTTAATTATAATAAAAGGCAGAATGTATAGGGCCTGAGGGATTATCTCTACAGTTACATCTCTTCAATGTGTTAGATATGTTTCGGATTTTATCTCGATTGTCAACGTCAGCATAAGAGGAAGTAGAAGAAAAGAACAGATCGGTTGGACTATTTGGGTAAAGATAGAAAGTGTTTTCCCTGGACAGCTTGGCACCCAAAATTCAAAACAACAGATCTGGATAGAATTCTTTAAAAAGATGCTCCTAACATGGATTATGTATGTCGAAATCCAATTGGTAAATTGCATGTCATGGAATTGAAACCTCGGAATACAGCCATCCTGCTTATCACATGGAAATTGTTGATACCCACATTATACAACCATGTGGTAGCACCGCATTGGTCCTCACGAAGGGTAAATCCTCGTAAAAAGTAAATGTACACCCAAAACATTCGAACACTCATTTATCTTACTATAAATCTTGGAAAAAGGCCTAGCAGCTCATATCTCGGTTCAAGCACATTAAAAGGTCCACTTATTTCAAAAAGCCTTATGTGGCTCACTCACAAAGTTCCGACCCATTACAAAAAACTGAAGAATACTCAAAATTAGGGGTAAGCATGGGTCGATTTGGGTCAAATTATTTTAAAATTTTAACTCAACTTATTTATACTGGGTTGAAAAAATCCCAACCCAACCCAACCCAACCCATGAACCCATCCAATTTTAACTCAACCTAACCCATTCTAATCAGTTTGGGTCGGTTTGGGTCACCGGGTTGATATCTTTTTTTACTAAATAATAAAACCATACATATTGCATAACAAAAAAAATATTCTATTAAATCCAAAACTAAATCCATTCATATTACAAGTAAAATATGTGTGCCTGTCAGCACAAATAATATTTGATAACATGGAAAAGAGAAAAATTGTCTTATAGACTACAATGGTTGTAGGCTATGCTAAATTTGGTTTTTTGGATATTGCTAAAAAGTTTTTTTGATGACATGCAAGAGAATGATATTATTTCATAATTGGGGGCTGCGTTGAAGCCAAACTTGGTAAGGATGCTTTGGCATTGTTTCATGAAATGCAAACGAGTAATATAGAGCCTGATGAAGTGACCATAGTCAATTGCTTATCTGCATGCTCACAACCTGGAGCTCTTGGTGCTAGAATATGGATTCATCGTTATACTGAAAAACACAATCTTCATCTGAATGTTGTGCTAGGAACTGCTTTAGTTGACATGAATTTACTTACTTTAGAAGACTGTTGAATTACGAAGGAAATATGGATTTATGGACATATGCTAATAAAATATTTTAGTAACTAGGCATTTGTTGGCCGTGCTAGTGCTTTCTCACTAATCAATCTAATTTTTGAACTATGCTTTAATGCACTTGGAAGCGACGTGGGGCTCTTAAAAGCTTATAGAGAGGCAAATTGAATGGTTCAATAATGTTTGCATGAAAGGCTTCCAACAAGTTGGTATTAGTGAGCTTTATCATACATTCAACATTTTTTCCATCAACATTATGGTATATCTTTTTGGAATATAAGTTTATCTGCATACATGGATCTCGACTGGAATCTTGTAGATTAGAGTGTTAATTTCTATTTTATTTTATAGTTACAACGGTACAAGAAATCAAAATTTTGTTAGCATAAGTTAACTGTGCATCAATTTTTTATTATTATTAAAGTTATACTTAAGAATAATTATGAAAACTATTTCATAACTCGAAATCAGTATTTGTTTATAGTGTAAATATTTGAAATTAAAATATGGGTAATTGAAAAATATGATACTTGTTTGGACATTAGAGTATCTGCTATATATAATTTTACACACTAGTAGTAATTAGAATGGACATTTTATTATTACATATTTTACAATTATACTATAATTATTTGTATACTATTTTATATTCAATAAATATAAAATATATAATTATATATTTGATCGGGTTATCAGTTTGGATCGGGTTGAAAATTTTAAACCCATGACCCAACCCAACCTACCGGGTTCAAAATATTTTCAATCCAACCCAACCCAATCTCTAAAAAAGACACAACCCAACCCAACCCATTATATCGGTTTGGGTCGAGTTCGCGGGTCAACCAGGTTCCATGCTCACCCCTACTCAAAATGACTTCTTATAGCCTCTCTATCATAAACTCAACCATGCAACCATGGGTTTCAGAGACACAAGCTATTGCCAAACTCTCATTACTTATACAACCAAAGAAGTACCTTCCTAAAACAAAGTTTTCGTGGTCATGATCTTTGACCATAACATGGCTTTCGTAAAAGGACTTAAATGATTTTCAACCACTATTATGTGACTAAAAAGGTTGCCTTCATAAAACAAAGCTTGCATGGTCATGTTCTTCGACCATAACATGACTTTTGTAAAACAAGGATCTAAATAGTCACTAGCTACTACAAAACCAAAAGGAATCTTTGTAAAACAATGCTTGCATTGTCATGATCTTTGACCATAAGTGAACCTTAGTAAAACAAGGACTTAAATGGTTATAAATCATTCACAATCTACTATTGCAACACGAGCCACGACTATAACTAATCCAACAACATGCTCTAAGCTAGATGAAGATCATTACAATGTCATTCCAACTAGTCTAAGCAGTATAACTCTCATAACTACTATATGGGCCTTGACCCAACACCTATATCCTCAAAAACATTCCAAGAACCTACAACCACAAGAGGCACGCTAAATGAAATTGAAAAGAAACATAAAACCACTGTTGTAACGCAAGCCACGACTGTATCTGGTCCAACAACAAGCTCCAAGCCAAATGGATATCGCTACAAGGTCAGTCTAGTTAGTCTAAGCAGTAAAGCCCAAGAAAACAAGTCTAAGAAGCCTACAAAAGAGCTATAGTGTCATTAACAAGGGGTAAAAGCGTTTAATCTCAAACACACCCCTCCCTAAAGCTCTTACTATACTATTATGCATACATATCATGTATCATGTGGATCCCAAACCACTCCATGGGGATCTCATATGGGGATTATGGTTTGGTTGGCAGAGGAAAATATGATCAAAGTCTTATGGGAACTAAGTGAGCTCACAACTGCTTGAGGTGAACTTGGACACCTCTTGCAAGACTTTTTAGCCACTTGGAATCTACATGATTAGTTGGGGATTCATCATGCACATGTGACACACATTGATTAACTTCTAATCTTTCCATCTGCATGTACTTACAACAATAGATCTAAACTCATCTATTTTCTTTAGCAACCTAGCCATTTCTTATAAGGAGACTGATAAGGACTCATGAATAAACTCCCTCTCTGTAATACTCGTAATTATAAAGTAAGGATAAAGAAGTAATTTAATAAAGATGACATAGAGTTAAAATAATATATAGATATTTTAAATGCGAAAAGTTAAAATTAAAAAAAAAGAAGAAAAAAAAAGGGACACGTGGCAGCAGGTGGCAGCACCTCCTGCCAAGTGCAACTTGAAACCTTGCATGTGTTATAGCAAGGCTTTTACGTGGAGAAATTTTAAGAGTTGCTAAATGCATTTTTACAAACAATATGAGCTGGCGTTGTAGCAAATTTCTATATATACACTTATGCGTAAACCTAATTTTAAACTTACCAAATTCATTTAATTTCCTTCAAATTACTCGTTTTCTTTAAACACTTGGCGACCCAAAGAAAAGTTGAAGAGCAAAATTTTGAAGAGGTTTACGGGAAAATTTTATAGAGAGTCACGAGAAACTATCAGAAAAACAGAAGGTAATAACGTAGTGTTTATTTTTGAATTTTTAGCATCCATGAAATCTCATAGAATTCAAAGTGAGAATTTTCAAAGGGTGTGGTTTATGAAGAACTGAAGAAATAATTAGAAATTTAATACAAATATTATGTTAGGTGTTGACGATCAGCAACCGGGAGAAATTGCTGAGAAGAATTGGAAAAACAAAGAGGTGATCCACGGGTAGCTTTAAGTGCTACGTGATGAGTTTGATTTACTTTAAGTAATCTAAATAAAAATCAAATATATAGTAATAATATTAAAATAAATTATTAGCTTATGCTTTGGTGATAGATGAAAATTAAATTGATAGGTAGGATATGAATATTGGACACATAAAAAATTATTATGTGAAAAGAAATATTATTAGAATAATGAGTTGATTTAATAATGATGGTGATAAATAAATTCTTGACGAGTTTTGGTTAATAAATTGATGTGATATATGAGGAGAAGAAAATTGTGAAATTTATCAAGTAAAAAGTTGAGGAAAGACTGGATAGTTAATTTAAATATTTTGAATTCATATTATTTTTATATTACTATTCATATGCATATTTCATATCATTGTTCATATGCATATGCATATAAGATAACCGAAAGAACCGGGAAGGGGCTGGTCTAGTTGAAAAACTGTGACAACCGATATATGCTGGAAATAAAAGAGACATCGTGACAGCCGATATATGTTGAAAATAAAAGGGACACCATGACAGCTGGTATATGTTGGAAATAAATACCGTAACAACCGGTATATGCTGGAAATAAAAGAATCGGGAGGGGGTTAGTCCAAGATAATAAAAACATGTCGACATGTGGGAAGACGTTCCCATAATAATAATTCATGCATTGCATCTGTTTTACATGTTAATATTTTTACTGAATATTGGTGATATTATGCATTTATTTGTAAATAAATTAGTCTCACAGAGAGACAAGTACAGCGAGAAAAAGACATATAAATATGATATGATAGAAATTATTTAAATGTTAGACTTTATGCTACAATCCAGTTATATGAGAGATAAATGATTAAATATAAAATGGCTATTTATGTAATTTGAATACTTTTAGGAAATTTAATTCACTGAGCTTGTGAAGCTCATCCCTCATTGTACAATTATTTCAGGTAGCAGGCAAGACAAATAGTATGGTGGGTTGAGAGTCAGATGACATCATTTTCTGTATGCCACGTACATGTCAATATCATCAGACAAATGAAATAACAAAATTTTATTTGTAAATATTCATGCATTTTACGTTGTATATTATGCTTATGTTAATATCATAATGATATAAAAGAAATTCTGTTTGTATTATTTTTATTGTTGCATATATGTGTCGTGCTGAGATTTTCAAAATGAGATGACACTATCTCGAGGGTGGCCAACCTGGAATGAGTCGTTACAATTTTGGTATCAGAGCATTAAGTTTAAAAAGTGAAAGATCTAAATATACTATATTTTAAATGCGGAGTCTGAGGATGACACATGATTGTGCTAGAGCTAGAGGTAGAGTTATGAATAAGAGGGGACGTGGTAGACCCCCAATTTTTAGGAGAACAGATGAGGAAGTTGAGTCTATGGTTCCTGCGAAGGAACATATTGATAGTGCAGCTGGTACTAGTGGAGCTGGGAAAGAATCTAAGGTTAGGAAGGATGAATTAAGAGAAGCTCTTAATCGTGCTATAAAGAGGATGAATGCAGCTGAAGAAAGGGTTGATAATCTGTAGAGAAGATTAGAGGAAAGGGGCAGAAGAGAACCTGATGTGGTGAGGCAATAGGTTCTTAAAGGAGAAGGTGTGTTTGCACATAAGATGCAAGGTGATTGTTTTGTGAGATTTCTTAAGTTTAAACCCTAGTCTTTTAGAGGACCTGTAAATCCTATAGAAGCTGTGTACTGGATTAGATATGTCGAAAAATATTTTGAGGTATTACCAGTGTCAGATAGACAGAATGTTGTTTTTGCTTCATTTATGCTAGAGGGTGAAGCTTCTTAATGGTGGGAGGATATTTTGACCAGGGTAAGCACACGGGTAGAACAACCTTTAACTTGGAGTAAGTTTAAGGATGAGTTCTTTGCGAAGTATTTCCCAGATACCTTTCGGGCACAACAAGAGAGATTTTATTCATCTAAGACAAGGAATTTTATCGGTGGCTGAATATAATAGTAGATTCATAGCCTTGTCAAGGTTTTTATCTGAATTAGCGAATACAGAAGAGAGAAAGTGTAAGAGATTTTTATATGGATTACACTATAATATTCAAACTAAACTCTCTTATATGGGCATAGGGAATTATGTTGTACTAGTGGATAAAGCATTACATATTGAGAAGGATTTGATGGAGTTGAGAGTTAGGAGGGATTGGCTGAAGAGGTTTAGATTTGAGGGACCTAGAAGTGGCAGCAGTAGTGGTGTACAGGGTGGAAGACCACCCCAGATGAGGAATTATTTGTCACAAAGAACTGTAGTGCAAAGTCAGAGACAAGCAGGATCTGTTGCTTCTATAGCTCAGAGCAATACCGGTGGGACCCTTAGATTTAGGAGTTATGGTAGAGGAGGAAGTAGGCCACCAAGGGGAAGTGGTAATCTGATGTATGGTCGAGAGGCAAAGGCTTGCTTTAGATGTAATCAGATGGGGTATCTGTCTCAGAATTTCCCTACACAGATATGCTTTGTATATGGTGGGGGAAGACATATTGCTGCAGATTGTCTAGCGGGAAAATCTGCTGACATAAGCGTTGGAAGTATTAGGAGAAGATCAGTGGAGAGAGGTGATGGATTAGGGAATGTACGGGGCAGAGGTCGAGGATCAGTAGCAGAGCGAGGACGTGGCAGCCAGTTTCAATCCAGAGATAGCAGAGTCTATGCATTGACCCAACAGGATGCACAAGCCACTCCTGATATTGTTATGGGTATGATATCTATCCTTGGTAGGCCTGCTAAATTATTGATTGATCCTGGTGCAACCCATTCTTTTGCATCTAGTAGTTATATGAAATCTATTGATGCTAGTGTTAGTCATTTGATGCATGCTATTGTTGTTGAGGTTCCTTTTGGAGATAGAGTTATTATCACGAAAATCTATTGAGATTATGTGATTAATATTGCTGATAGAGAATTTAAAGTTGATTTATTGCCTTTAGATATGACATATTTTAATTTAATTCTAGGGATTAATTAATTATTTGTATATCATGCTTGAGTAAATTGTTTTAGGAAAAATGTGGTGTTCAAGATACCCGGACATGAGGAGTTTAATTTTCAGTGAGAACATAAGATACTTGCTAATTGTCTTATTTCTGCCTTAACTGTTAGTAAATGGTTGAAGAAGGGTTGTGAGGGGTATTTGGCATATGTGGTAGATTCTAGCAAGAAGAGTAGGAAGTTAGAAGAAATCTTGAAAGTAAAAGATTTTTTGATGTTTTCCCTGAAGAGTTGACTGGGTTGCCTCCTAATAGGGAGATTGAGTTTTCTATTGAGGTGATTCTAGGATCAGCACCCATATTCATAGCACCCTATAGAATGGTACCAGCTGAATTAAGAGAGTTGAAAGTTTAACTTCAGGAGTTGCTAGATAAACAGTTTATCCGACGTAGTATGTCACCCTGGAGAGCCCCTGTGTTATTTGTCAAAAAGAAGGATGGGACGATAAGGTTGTGTATTGATTATAGACAGTTGAATAAGAACACCATCAAGAATAGATATCCTTTACCCATGATAGATGATTTATTCAAGCAGTTATAGGGAGCTAGAGTGTTTTCTAAGATAGACCCGAGATCGGGTTATCATCAATTGAGGATAAAGAACGGTGACGTGCCTAAGACTGCTTTTAGGACACGTTATAGCCATCATGAGTTCCTGGTGATGTCATTTGGGTTGACTGATACTCTTGCAACATTTATGGATCTTATGAATCGGGTGTTTAAACCATTCTTGGACAGATTTGTGGTTGTGTTTATTGATGATATTTTGGTATATTCTAAGAATGAAGAGGAGTATATGCAACATTTAAGGAAGTGTTGGAGATTTTGAGGAGAGAGAAATTATATGTGAAGTTCTCTAAGTGTGAGTTATGGTTGAGTGAAATATCTTTCTTGGAGCATGTTGTGTCAGAAGAGGGGATAGTAGTTGACCCACAAAAAATAGAAGCAGTATTGAACTGGGAAAGACCCACGAGTGTAACTGAAATTAGAAGCTTTTTGGGGTTGGTTGGTTATTATAAGAGATTTATCCAAAAAATTTCTATGATTGTTGGACCATTGACTCAATTGACAATGAATGATGTATAGTTTAGGTAGTCAAAGGAATGTGAGAGAAGCTTCCAGCTGTTGAAAGAAAAATTGACTATAGCCCCGGTATTAGTGCTTCTTTCTGGTGATGAAGGATTTGTGGTTTATAGCGATGTGTCACATCAGGGTTTGGGATGTGTATTGATGCAACATGGGAGAGTTATAGTTTATGCATCTAGGCAACTTAAGAACCATGAGAGGAATTATCCGACCTATGATTTAGAATTGGCTGTCGTAGTTTTTGCTTTGAAGATTTGGAGACATCATCTATATGGAGCCAATTGTGAAATTTTTACTGATCATAAAAACTTGATGCATTTACCGACCCAGAAGGAGTTGAATTTGAGGCAGATGAGGTGGATGGAATTGATTTGTGATTATGACTGTACAATTTATTATCATCCAGGAAAGGCTAATGTAGTAGCTGACGCATTGAGTAGAAAGACTACAGAGAGATTAGCTGTTATTGGGAGTCATAATACTGGTCTAATGATAGAATAAAAAAGAATGAGGATACAGTTGAGTGTCAATGATAGAGGAGTATTAATGGCAAATATTGTGAGACAATCTTCTATTATTGATCGTTTATTACAGATGCAGTGTAGGGATTAGGGGATAGAGAAGATCAGGAGGGAAGTGCTGAGTGGGAAGCCAACCGAGTTTAGAATTAGAGAAGATGGTATGGTAGTACTGGGGCATAGAGTTTGTGTTCCCAATGGTGTGGAGATGAAAAATGAGATACTAAGGGATGCTCATGATTCTGTATATTCCATGCACCCAGGTAATAACAAGATGTACTGGGGGTTGAGACATAATTATTCGTGGTCAAGGATGTAGCAGAATATATTTTTAGATGTTTGACTTGTTAACAGGTGAAGGCTGAGAATAGACATGGAGTGGCCATGAGAAAATGTGAGTATGAATTTTGTCTCTGGTTTTTCTCGTACCTGGAGGGGACATGACACTATGTGGGTTATAGTGGATAGACTTTCTAAGTCTTCACATTTTCTTCCTATTAAAACTACTTGGAGTCCAAAAAAGTTGGTTGAATTGTGTGTAGCTGAGATAGTAAAATTACATAGAGTACCCTTGAGTATCATATCAGATAGAGATTCTAGATTTACATCTAGATTTTGGAGGGGTTTCCAATAAGCTATGGGTACGCAGTTGCAGTTTAGTACAACTTTTCATCAATAAACTGATGGGCAAACGGAGAGAATCATTAGAATACTAGAAGATATGCTGAGGGCAAGTGTATTGAGTTTATCAGTGAACTAGGATGCTTATTTTCCTTTGATCGAGTTCGCATACAATAATCAGTATCAAACTAATATTGGGATGGCACCCTTCGAGGCTTTATATGGTAGAAGGTGTAGAAGTCCAGTATGCTGAGAAAAAGTTGGAGAGAGAAAGATATATGGCACAGAAATGATAGATTTGACTATTAAGAGGATCAAACTGGTTAGGGAGAACCTTAGAGCAGCCCAGAACAAACAGAAAGGATATACTGATAATAGAAGACGACCTCTCGAGTTCCAAGTTGGTGATTGGGTATTTTTGAAGATATCTCTGTGGAAGGGAGTGTTGAGCCCGAGATTTATCGGGCCCTATGAGGTGATTGAGAGAATTAGACCAGTAGCATATCGTTTGGATTTGCCTCTAGAGTTAAAGCAATTACATAATGCATTTCACATGTCGTTGCTGAGAAAGTATTTACACGATGAATCCTATAGTATCTCGAATCAAGCGATAGAAATTCAAGAAGATTTGACTTTTATGCAAGCACCGGTTAGAATCTTAGACAGAAAAGAACAAGTCTTGCGCAATAAAGTCATTCATTTGAGTCAAGTATAATGGCGAAATAAAGATGTCGAAGAAGTCACGTGGGAGCATGAAGCAAGAATGAGGAAGGATTACCCCCAACTTTTTCTTGATTTTAGGTAAGGAAATTTCGAAGACGAAATTTTTGTAGGGTGGGTAGAATTGTAATACCCGTAATTGTAAAGTAAGGGTAAAGAAGTAATTTAATAAAGATAATATAGAGTCAAAATAATATATAGATATTTTAAATGCGAAGAGTTAAAATTAAAAAAAAAAAAAAAAGGACGTCCAAGGACAGCAAAAAGAAAAAAAAAATTTCTTTAAAAAAAAAAGAAGGGACACATAGCAGCAGATAGCAGCACCTCCTACCAAGTGCAAACTTGAAACCTTGCATGAATTATAGCAAGGCTTTTATGTGGAGAAATTTTAAGAGTTGCCAAATGCATTTTTACAAACAATGTGAGCCGCCGTTGCAACAAATTTCTATATATACACTTATGCGTAAACCTAATTTTACACTTACCAAATTCACTTAATTTCCTTCAAATTACTCATTTTCTTTAAACACTTAGCGACCCAAAGAAAAGTTGAAAAAACAAATTTTTGAAGAGGTTTACGGGGGAATTTTATAGAGAGTCACGAGAAGCTATCAGAAAAACGGAAGGTAATAACGTAGTGTTTATTTTTGAATTTTTAGCATACATGAAATTTTTCGAAATTCAAAGTAGGAATTTTCAAAGGGTTTGGTTTATGAAGAATTGAAGAAATAATTACAAATTTAATACAAATATTATGTCAAGTGTTGACGATCAGCAACCGTGGGAAATTGCTGAGAGGAATGGGAAAGGCAAGGAGGTGATCCGCGGGTAGCTTTAAGTGCTATCTGGTGAGTTAGATTTACTTTAAGTAATATAAATAAAAGTCGAATATCTAGTAATAATATTAAAATAAATTATTAGCTTATGCTTTGGTGGTAGATAAAAATTAAATTGATAGGTATGATATGAATATTAGACACGTAGAAAATTATTATGTGAAAAGAAACATTATTAGAATAATGAGTTGATTTAATAATGATGGTGATAAATAAATTCTTGATGAGTTTTGGTTAATAAACTGATGTGATATATGAGGAGAAGAAAATTGTGAAATTTATCAAGCAGAAAGTTGAGGAAATACTTGATAATTAATTTAAATATTTTGAATTCATGTTATTTTTGTATTACTGTTCATATGCATATTTCATATCCTTGTTCATATGCATATGCATTAAATAAGATAACCGAAAGAACTGGGAAAGAGTCAGTCTAATTGTAAACCTGTGATAGTCGGTATATGCTGGAAAAAAAAGGGATACCATGACAGCTGATATATGCTGGAAATAAATACCGTGACAGCCGGTATATGCTGGAAATAAAAGAACCGGGAGGGGGCCAGTCTAAGATAATAAAAACATGTCGAAATATGGGAAGATGTTCCCATAATAATAATTCATGCATTGCATCTGTTTTACATGTTGATATTTTTACCTAATGTTGGTAATGTTATGCATTTATTTGTAGATAAATGAGTATCACAGAGAGACAATTACAGTGAGAAAAAGACATAGAAATATGCTATGATAGAAATTATTTAAGTGTTAGACTTTATGCTACTATCCAGTTATATGAGATATACATGATTAAATATAGAATAGTTATTTATGCAATTTGGATACTTTTAGTAAATTTAATTTACTGAGCTTGTGAAGCTCATCCCTCATTGTACAATGATTTCAGGTAGCAGGCAAGACAAATAGTTTGGTGGGTTGAGAGTGAGACGATATCATTTTCTATAAGCTATGCATATGTCAATATCCTCGGACAAATGAGAAAAATGAAATAAAAAAATTTTATTTGTAAATATTCATGCATTTTACGTTGTATATTATGTTTAAGTTAATATAAGAATAATATAAAAGAAATTCTGTTAGTACTATTTTTATTATTGCATATATTTGTCGTGTTGAGATTTTGAAAATGTGATGACACCGTCTTGGGAGTGGCCAACCCAAGATGGATTGTTGCACTCTCTCTCCAATCCCATAGTAATCTTTCAAGATTACATCTTAGTTAACTAAAATCTTGGTTAAACACCATTACTGTGTAGGAGACGCACCCCCTATAGAAACATTGTACGTCCACTGTTCACACCATACAAACTACTGTTGAGAATATCTAGCCCTCAAACAACACCCAAACAATGCCCCAAACAGTAACCACTGACTCCCTTACATGCCTGGGGCACCATTCTGACCACTATTCACCATTCTCTCTCTCACTGCAATAGTGAAATAGTGCCTGACCAGGCCCTTTTTCCCAAGAAAGCTATAGCACTCCCCCATCACTAAAAATCACCTAAATCATGGATTTCCCCAATAATCTGCATAGGTTTCAGTGTTAAGTTTTTCCACCACACAATAAAGCTTCTTCCCTCTCAATATAAACACATTTTTCATCTTCTTAAAGGATAAGATGAGGACTTGGAAGGAGGATCATATCATAAGAGATTACAACTTACACTTAGCTAAGAACAAAATATATGAGCAACATGGGAAAATGGAAAGTGTTTATGCGATGTTGCTTCATTTGTAAGAGTTGTATGGTGAGCACAGTCGCATTGCGATGTTCAGATCTCAAAAGATCTCTTTAGGCTAGGATATCGAAAGATCATTAGTCTATAAGCATGGATTGAAAATAATCAACTATATCAAGCAATTAGACAAAGTCGGTGTTAGTATGGATGTAGAATTATGTAATAACTTGATCCTGTAGTCTCTTCTAGATTCATTCTCGTAGTTTGTTTTGAGCTATAACATGAAGAAGATAGAAGCTACACTTTCAAAGCTTGTTAACATGGTAAAACTACATAAATAATGATTAAGAAGGGAAATACACTGATTATACTTGTTGATGGGGCTTCTTTTTCCAAGCCCAATAAGAAAGAAAGTCTTAACAAAGAAGAAGAAAACATTGGAAGCAAAAAGGATGTGTTAACAATGCCAGTTCTTCAAAAGAAAAGAAGGAAATTGACAAGTGCTTCCGTTGTGGCAAAGATGGACACTGAAAGATAAACACAAAGGAGTATTTTTTAAGTTTAAAGGGAAAGCCTTCAAAAGATATGTCTAATTTATTTCTTGTTGATATCAATTTGTCAATAAAAGATGCTTCTACTTGGGTATTAGATACTGAGTGTGGCTCACACATTTAAAATAATTAGCAAGAGCTAAGAAAAAGCAAGAAGCTGAGTAAATTGAGTTACCCTTCGCCTTGAAAATGGAGCAAGTTTTGTTTCATTAGTTGTAGGGACGTCTTACTTAGTTTTACCATCTAGAGAGATTTTGGAATTAAATGATTGTTTTTATGGGCCAGTTTTAATTAGGAATATTATTTCAGTTTCTATTTTGGACAAAGAGTGTTATTAACTATCTTTAAAAAATAGTTTATGTTTCTTTTTTTTTTAAAATAATAAGTTATTTGGTACGGGCACACTTATAAATGGTCTTTATATTCTTGAAGTGAATGGTAATATATTGCATATTGATCAATAAGGTAGTAAAATGAAAAGAGATTAAATTAATCATTATTATATGTAGCTTCTCAAACTTGGTCATATCAATAAGAGTAGGATTTGCAAGTTGGCTAAAGATGGATACTTTGATTCATTGACTTTCAAGTCATATCCAACATGAGAATCTTGTCTCATTCGAAAAATGACTTAAGACTACATTTAGTGGACAAGGAGGAAGAGCTACTAACATATTAATATTGATCAATAAAATGTTTGTGGACCATTAAGCTCAATTGTTAAGGGTGGTTATTCCTAGTTCATTACCTTCACTGATGACCATATGAGGATAGGTTATGTGCATCTTATTAAGTAAAAATTCGAATCATTTGAAAAATTCAAGGAATTTAGATATGAAGTAGAAACACAAATTGGCAAAAGTATCAACGTTCTTCGATTTGATCGAAGAGGTGAATACTTGACGAATGACTTTTTGGATCATCTCAAAGAGAATGAGATTCTCTCACAGTGGACTCCTCCTGAAATACCTAAGCTGAATGGTGTGTCTGAAAGGAGAAATCGTAATTGATTGGATATGGTTCAATCAATGATGAGCTACACCAATCTTCTAATTTCATTTTGTGGCTATACCATGGAAACTATTGCATATCTATTAAATAGAGTTCATTCTAAGTCTATACCAAAGATACCATATGAGATGTGGAATAATAGAAAATCTAGTCTTAAGCATGTTAGGATTTGGGGTTTTCCTACATATGTTAATAGATTAGTTGCAGACAAGTTAGAAGCAATGTCTGATAAATGTAGATTTGTGGGATATCCTAAAGAAAGTTTATGATATTACTTTTATCTCCCTAATGAGCAAAGAGTGTTTATCTCTAAATTTGCTACCTCTATAAAGAAAGAGTTTGTACTAGAATGGAGCACTGAGAGTAAAATAAAACTTGAAGAGGTGTCTTAATAACCACAAATCAACAATGTTAAACTTAAGGATCCTATTGTAACAAAGTCTCCTATCACACAACCTCCTCATAGATCAATTAGGATACCTAGAGCATCAAAGAGATATAGGTATCTTATCGAGGGTGATGTTGAGGTACAACTTATTTTGGAATAAGGATTCTACGAACTACTAGGAAGCGATGTCAGACATCGATTCATGAAAATGGCTTGAAGTTATGAAATCTAAAATGGAATCCATGTATTCTAACCAAGTTTGGACTTTGGTTGACCCTCCTTATGGTATTGTACCTATTGGTTGCAAATGGGTATGTAAAGAAAATATAGGTGCCGATAGAAAGGTAGAGACCTTCAAGGTAAGACTGATATTAAAAGGTTATAAGCAAAGACAAAGAGTTTACTTTGATAAAACATTTTCTCTCGTGGCCATACTCATCAGGATCTTGCTCGCAATAGCTGCACACTAAGATTATAAGATATGGAAAATGGATGTTAAAACCATCTTCCTCAATAGTAACATAGAGAAAAATATATACATGGAGCAACAAAATAATTTTTTCATAAGTGGTAGTGACCACAAAGTGTGCAAGCTGCAAAGATCAATTTATTGATTAAAGCAAGCTTCTCGAAGCTAGAACATCTTATTTGATGCGGCAATCAAAACATTTGGTTTTCTAAAAAATGTGGATGAACAGTGTGTATAAAAATATTAGTGGGAGCGCAGTTACATTTGGTATTGTATATTAATGACATACTACTCATTGGAAATGATGTAAGTATGTTACAATCAGTCAAAGTTTGGTTTTTAAAAAATTTCTCCGTGAAAGATTTAAGAGAGGCATATCTTCTTGCCTTATCTCAATCTACGTATGTAGATAAAATATTGAAGAGGTTTAACAGGAAAAACTCCAAGAGAGGATTGTTACATTTTCGACATTGAATACATTTCCTTAAGCAGATGTCCTCAAAGACATGTGAAGAGAAAGAGAACATGAGACAAATCCCTTATGATTAGGAAATAGAAAGTCTTATGTATGCTATGTTATGTACTAGACTTAATATTAGTCATGTTATAAATATTACTAGAAGATATCAGTCTAATCCAGGTTTGAAACATTGTGTTATTATGAAGAACATTCTTAAGTACTTGAGAATGACTAAAGATTTGTTCATCGTGTATAGAGGAAGTGACTTGAAATTGGAAGGGCATACTGACTCAGACTTTTAGTTTTCTAACTTACTGCTCCACCATTCAAGCTGAACACAAATCTATAAGTGGATTTTCTATCATTCATATTTGTTCATCATGTATGAAGGAAGTGACTTGAAATTGAAAGGGCATACTAATTCAGAATTTTAATCTTATATGAATGATAGAAAGTCCATTTATTGATTTGTGTTCACCTTGAATGGTGGAGCAGTGAGCTAAAATAGTTGTAGGTAAGATACAACTGCAGATTCCACTATTGAGGTTAAATATATTGTTGTGTCTGAAGATGAAAATGTGGCGGTCTCAATCAAGAAGTTCATTACTGAGCTAGGAGTGGTTCCTAGCATTAAACTCTCAGTACCCTTATACTATGACAACAATAGGGCGATAGCTCAAGCTAAGGAACCAAGATCTCATTAGAAATCCAAGAAAATTGAGCACCACTTCCACTTGATTAGAAATATCATTAAAAAAAAGGACATAAGCATATAAAAGGTTAGCAAAGAATATAGAAGATCTACTAACTAAGGAATTGACACAACAACACTTCGATGATCATCATGAGAAGATGGGTATAAGATACATGAGTGATTGGCTTTAGTGCAAGTGGAAGATTATTAGTAGTATGCCCTATTAGCCAATGACATTTAATTTCTAAGGATATTATTTGTAAAACAATCTTATTCAAATTTTTTATCATAATTAATGCAAGTTTATTTATCATGAATATTTGGTTAATCACATTGCATGATTTTAGGGTCAACTGACACTTGATCAACAGTACGCAATACCTTCATTATTTTTCTCTGAATTCTTTTTGCAATAACTTAGTATTTTTTTAGTGCAAGTGAATAGTGAAATCCAAATGTTGTTTCTATTTTGCATGAAGGATGCGCCATTGTAGAGTGGCGTATAGGCCTGTGCGCTATTGTAGAATGGAATAGGTTATGGATGAACTTGAATCATGTTAATCTTTTTCCAATGACTTCCTGCTACTATATGAACACTATGCTATGTTGAAGCTATTTGATGGCACATTTAAGTATGACGAACTCCAGCATGCATAATTATGCTTGTAATTGAATGGATTATGATTCATATCTTGAATATGATCTGTTGTGATGATTTCTCTGATGAAATTGGTGTGTTATTCCCGTTGAAAATCCATTTGTCTATACATACTTACTTGGTTGATTGATAACATGATACTTTTGTTTTGTGCGCACTTTGATATGCTTATTTTAAATGCTTTATATCATTTTGATATTCAGTCTATATCTTGTTATACATTCATCATTATATTATGTGCTTCATACTGCTGCTTGTGTTATTAATCATGGAATTAAAATTTGAAAAATATAAGTAAATATTCTTAATTCAATTGTCCCTTAACAAAAAAAAATAAAAGTAGAGGCTAGGTCCTTTGTGGCATAGGTACATGTGTAGTGCTACTTCTTGCGACCTTCCCACAGTATACCATAAGTCCCAAATTCGATCTCTTTTTGACCACTGGCCAAAGTTTCTTGGTTCTTTGAATTAACCAACTAACCCCTCTAATCAAATTTTCTAACCTTTGAATTTGTGTCTCAAGTTTGTTACTCTTTTATTGGAGTTGAACATTTGGAATAGCCTTTTTTTTAAAAAGATACAATTTAAGAGACATTGTTGCACCAAGGAAACTGTTTAAAGGGAAAGTACCACATAAACGTCTTGACACTTAAAGTCGCAGCTCTCACAAAGATCCCCTTTACTAATGACAAAAAGGTTGTGAAAAGCGTAATAGAACTCTCATTTTTCATAAGTTGGATCCCTTCAAACACTCACTGCACCTCGGTGAAGGAGGAGCCTTGGATATTTAGTTAGAGTTTGGGAAAAGGCAGAACTTGAGCAAGTACCATATACCATTATATGTGTATACGTAGATGACTTGCTTATTTTTGGAACAAACATTCATGTTGTGAAAGAAACTAAATTATTTATTTCATCTCATTTTGATATTAAAGATATGGGTAAAGCTAATGTTATTTTGGGAATTAAAAACATTAGAAATGAGAATGAGATCTGTCTATCCCAATCACATTATGTTGAGAAAATTTTGAGAAAAAATAATTATAAACCTATATCTCTAACATGCATTTTGTTAAAAATAAAGACTATGCATGTATTATATGTAGCTTAATGTTGTCATAATATTGTTTATGCAGTGGGCAGATTAAGCATATACACTCAACATGCTAACAAGGACAGTTGGGTTGTTGTAAAAAGCGATTTGAGATACTTGAAAGCGACCATTGATTATGGTCTAGCGTATTGTGGTTATCCCGCTGTCATTGAAGGGTAATGCGATGTAACTGGATCTCAGACTTTGATGAGTTAAAGCCAATTAGTGGTTATGCGTTTATACTAGCTAGAGGTGCAATTTCTTTGAAATCATCTAAGCAGACATGCTCCAACATGCATTTCCTTAAAAATTAAGACTATTAATTTATTATATGTAACTTAATGTTTTTGATGAATTGCACTCGTCTTGATATTGTTTATGCAGTGGCTAGATTAAGCGGATACACTCAACATGCTAACAATAACAATTGGGTTACTATAAAAAGAGTTTTGAGATACCTAAAAGGAACCATTGATTATGGTATAGTATATTGTGGTTATCCCGCTATTCTTGAAGGGTAAAGTGATGCTACTTGGATCTCAGACTCTAATGAGTTAAAGTCCACTAGTAGTTATGTGTTTACATTAGCTAGAGGTGCAATTTCTTGAAATCATCCAAGTAGACATGTATAGCAAGATCCACTATGGAAACAAAATTTATAGCCTTAAAAAAGACTGAGTCTGAAGCCAAATGGCTAAGACATTTATTGGTGGATATCCCCTTGTGAAAGAGACTAGTACCACTTGTGTCTATTCACTATGATTATCAAGTTATCATTGCTCGAGCAAAGAATAAACTTTACAATGTAAAGAGCATGCATATTCGCCTAAGACATAATATTGTGACGCAGCTACTTAAGAATGACGTTATGTTCATGGACTTTGTGAGGTCAAAGAAGAACTTGGCGGATCCTTTGATTAAACTACTAGCTAGAAAGCTAGTATGTGAAACATCGAAGGGTATGGGACTGATGCTTAGGTCATGAAACGATGTCGCTTACTCTAGTATATCCACTATCATGTTGAGATGATGGTGATGAGTCATTCCCTATTATGTATGAAAGTTCCATTGTAGTGTTAGATGTTGAGTTTAAAGCTCTTAATGGTCCATAAACCCTAACATTTTGATGGAGTGTCGACTGCAGAACACTCATGATGGATGCCACCTACTTGAGTGTAGATGTGGTGTCGTTTCCAATGAGACTTGGGTAGGTATCTAGAGTACTCATGAGAATCTAAGTAGGTGTATGACCTGGATAAGGCGCCAACCCGTAAAAGAATAGCTCTAGACTAGCGACCATCATATAGGTAACAAGGTTGGTCGTTTCACACCGGTTAAATTAGGTTCAATGACTTTAAGTCTGACCTAAATCTAGTGAACCCAATCTTTTTTATCTTAGATTTGATCAAATCTTCGAGTACCGAATCAATGCATGGTTATCTCATGTTCTTACTCTTCATAAATTTAATTTAAATCATGGATGTGAAAGATTGTTAGTGTTGATTTAAATTAAACTAAATTAAATTAATTAATCTAACTAATTTCCACATGTTCTAAGGTGGCATATTTATGAACCACATGTCAATCAAATACCAAACTTATGATACATGGCGTACACTTGCCAATGGAAGAACAAATTTGTGACACATGGATGCCACATATCAAATATAAGAATGACAAATGGAAGACACTTGTCATATGATGTCTTTACACTTGTCATGAGATGACATTATCATTGACACATGTCAAGTGGTGTCAATATAATAGATTTTATTTTGACACCAAGATTGCCACTTATTCTAAGGTGGCAAAAGGGGTGTTAGGAAGTTGGCTCCTAGCATGTCATCTGTCATAGCTTGATTATAGTTCTCATTCCCTATAAATAGTGATCCTAACTCTCATTTCCAACACTCTACCATACAGGCACCAAACTCTTCACTCTTTATTTTCTCTCTGTGTATAAAAGTTATGTTAAACACTTTACTTTACAAAGAACAACCACCAATTACACCAAGTTTACGTTGAACAACGTGTGTATATTAGAGAGCTGTGCATTAGAGAACCCAATTACACCAAGTTACAACTTTGAGAGGCGCAAATCATCTTTTAAAGACAAAGCTATACACGCAGCAATAGATAAGTGACTCTTTCTCGCAATAGATAATTTCTTATATTTATTAAGAGTTTTAGCATCATATATTTATAAGTTCTAATACTTTTTGGTATCAAATTCCCAATTTAAAATCTCAAATGTTAGCTAGATGATATAGTTTAAAGATCTCTTTTGCAATTTGACCTTTTTTTTTTTTTTTTATCATTGTATATATAGTTAAGCAACCTTTCACTATGATAATAATATACATTATCATTTTGCATGGACCAAAAGACACTATTATATCATTTGAACCACTTGCGGTTATTAAATCATATCTTATATGCATACAAATAAAATAATTTCGTGTATATATTATATATGCACCATTAGTATATTTTAAAATAAGAAATACATGATCCACTTAAGGAGCATTTATGATCGATGATGCCTCCCACTGTTTCACAAAAGGTCTTGGCCTTACTTATTCATCCATCCATCCAACTACTCAATTATTGTCATTATTTATTATATATATGATTTATTTATTTTTCAAATATTTAATATTCTTTCTTCTAGATCTTACCGTTGATAACCACCAATCAGAGGGATTCTCAGGCTGGGCTAATCATTGGGAGGCTGAAAATTAATTAAGTCGTTAATTTGTGAACATGCCTGCATGGAGATTAGCATGCAACAAACTGGTTGGAAGAATAAAGTATCAATTAAATTTGGACCATTGTTGTTGGACCAAAACAAACCTTTGTTTTATATTCCATTGAAAGAGTAGGGATGAAAATTATTAATATATATTACCGTACACTCATCAGCAAATTTAAACTTAATTAAGACAGAAAATAAAAAAAATAAAAAAAAACTTACAATTATACGTTATTTCAAAATTTAATCAACTATTTATTCTTATTTCAATTATTCCAACAAAAAAATGTTAAGAAAATAGAAAATATGGCACAGACTTTAACTAGCAATCATGAGTTGAGGAGATCTCAAACTGGTTTGTTACTCGATCAAACCTGTCTGATAGAAAGAAGCTTTGAAATCCTTTGAGTGTACGTAAAATCTCAACTTCTACGGTAAATATTGCCTTGACAGGACGGTGATCAGACAACTTTGATTCGCTTCTTGTGTATAGATGTTGCTTTAGTCCCTTCCCATACCAAATTATTCTATCGCACCTGAATGGGCAAATCCGAAGAACATTTAGAAAAATTTATGATCTGTTATAAGTATTTTTAATTATTGATGATGATCGGATGGGGGATGCATATGTCACATAAAGTCTTTATATATCCGAAGATCGAATTTGCCGAATTTAGTAAAAACAATAGTTATATTAATGTAATATGTTACCATGCAGGATCACGCTTCTTCTTTGTGCCGTGAAGGCATCCGTAATATACGTCAGAATCCAGACAATATTTGTAAGTGGGAGCAAATTTGATTGTTCCTTCATGCCAACCTTGGAATTGTTCACCATTCAACAGCTCCATACTTAGCTTAATTTACATATAAAAATATAAAAAATTTAAATTGTCAATTACCAAGTTTAAACACTAGATATATAGGAAAAATCTAAAAGAATGTTTAAATATATGCAACTTTTTTTTTTTATTTTTACATATAGAAAAAAATATATATACCTGATCATTTTCGAGTAAGATATCCCATTGTCGTCTATCCGCCAATAATCTTGTTGTTTCTTCTGGTAGGGAAATTCTATAATTTAAATCTCCAAGTAGAATCACCCGACTGGACTAAACAAAGCATAATTAGCTGAGATCACCAAGATATTATTAGTTTCAAAGCAATTCAAGTCACTTATTTTTTAATTATAGGCTTAAAGAAAATGTTTTTATATATAAAGACGGTTAACCACTGTAGAAATCATCCCTTTCAAGTACTTTAAAAAATATATATTTTATATTTTTTGGCCACCGCAAGTGGATCACGACAAGCTCAAAGTTAGAAATTAAACTAGCAATAATGCTGCTTAACTAATGTTTTAATTTATGGTGTATCTGTCTTATTTTCTTGTTTTAGTAATATACATTGGTTAATTTAATTTAATTATATATACATAAAAAAACGTATATAAATGCATATATAATTAATTTGTTTTGAACTGTTTTAATAAAAGAAATTTACAATCCCGGATTTTTTGATTTAGTGTTACTTTCGAGTTTTTCAATACGAAAATTTGAGGTTCTGCTCACCGTTAATGTACAAGTAAATAAAAAATAAGCGAAATTTGCATACTCGTGATCTAGAATCTTTCGCGGCAAATCAAGTGAAGAGCCTTTAGGAAAGCTTGACCTTGATAAAATTTCAGAGACATTGTAGTTCCTATGCTTTTCATCCCTTTCACTACCCCCTGAAGCTAGATGGCTACACACAAAGCAGAAGCTTGTTTCATGTAACTTAAATCTAACTGACACTGAACCCTGCAAATTAATTAACCAAACATTTAGAAACTGATTAACAGGAATATAAGAATTATGCTTTCAAGATGATACAAATGTTAGTCATTGCTAGCTAGTACAAATAACACCGTAAGTATATACAAGGAAATTTGCACCAGAGGTCCATAAACTTTGGGATTCATTGTATTTTATCCCTTAAACAACGAATTTAACACAATAAATACTTAAATTTTTACTTAGTTGCAATTTTTGTTATAGTGTTCATCAATTTAACATTTATATTTCACTTTTATTATTTTAAGAAATAAAAATAAATAATTTTAGCATTCAGAAAAAAAATTCCTTTTTTTCGTACAAAAAATTCCGTCACGAATAAATATGCTTACGTAATCAATTCAAAGCATGAGTACCTGATGTCAAATTCTCAGTCTAAGAGCCTTGGTGCTTAACGTCTCCAATTTAAAGACGATTGGTACAATTTTTTTTATTTCATCTGACATATTGGTGTATTAGAAATTATATTTGCTAATGATGTTTGCAACCATAAGCAATATTAAAAATATATATTGTTATAAACTGGTTATATATATTATATTGCATAAATAATAGTATGATGATCCCCATGCCATGCACATTGATTTTGAAGTAGAGATCTAGAAGAAAGATTTTTTTCGTTATCGTCTTTTAATTTTTAATAGTTATATTTATACATTTTTTTGAAGTTTGTGTTCTATATAATATATGTACTTTAATTGTTTTTATTATTGCATAGCAAAATTTATATTAAAAGGGATTGTCAATTGTAAATTCTTAGAAATTATTCATACTAATAGCAAAATTATGAGGTAATATTAATTTATTTTAAATATGATGCTTTAAATTATATAATCAATCTTTAACTCCTATAAATTGGTTTGCAGGGAAAATGTAACAAAGATGGATAAAAAAATATAGTAAATTTGTTGAAAAGAGAAGTATTAGACTCGATAATAAATCTGATATTTTCCATAATAAAGTTATGGTGGACCAACGATGCAATAAATCTATAGCAATTAAATATCTATTCATATATATAAACAAACATCTTGATAAAGGAAAATTTCCGTGTAATAAATATTGAAGCTTATTTGGATTGTCGTTACATTGTTGTTATATTCTTCATTGTCTTCAATTTTAGATTTTTTTTGTTTAGAATAATAAAATAAATTATTTATTACTTATTAAAATAATAAAATAAATTATTTTTATATTATTTTGCACGGGTTTACAGATAGTGTATAGGCATGATATTACCATTTGATATGGTGGTAATACAGATGCGCTATTATTGCTAAATTATAGCAGTAGTAGATTGTTACTTTTAGATGAATTTGAAGTATACAAAACATTGATGTGAGTTTCCGTATTAATTCCTATATATGAAAAAAAAAAAAAAAATAAGCAATTGAATTACCTTATTCCCTAGACAGCCCATAATGCCGCAGCCAACGCATGAGACGCTTGGATTACGGATGTATGGACCAAGATCACTTCGAACCCAAACAGATATCAATATTCCAACCATCTGCTTACTGATTATACACCGGAAGTCATTGTTGCTTTCAAATTCAGTTGACTTTCCTTCTCTGCTATTATTATTGGGAGACTGCATGTCTTTATCATGTTTCTTCTCTCGGCCGCGTATTTTCTTGTTCAAAGCTTCTCTAATTAAGGAATTCCATTTCATGGATACCTTTTCGTTCTCAGATCCTAAAACATTCGATGCTCTAAGTGGCACGATTTCTTGAAACCTACACGGATACAATAAATAACATGAAAGTTACTTTTCAGGGTTAGATAAGGAAAGAAAGATAAACTTCTCCAACTTTTCTCTAAGTTGATCGCGAAAAGTACATTTGATGCAATGAAATCTCATGAATCATGACTAAACAAAAAAAAAATATTTAGGATGCTTTTTCATTAATTTTTATACCCGAGAACATAAATGTCACAGGATGTGTTAAAAGAATCCAACAACTCATCCATATCCAAATCTTCTCGTGGTGCAATCCCTCCAATGTTCCATGTACTAACAAAAACCCTTCAAAATTTAAGAGCTAGCAAATGAGAGATTTACTCTACAAAGATGGAAGAAGAAAAATAATAATTACATTAACATGGGGGGGTGGTGTTGCTTACTTGTACTTTTGTATGTCCCTTTGATGATTAAAGAAGATTGTCCTACTAGGGCTGGAAGTTGGTTGATCTAAGCTTGAAATTTCTGAAATATTGGTTCGAAAATCAGTGACAAAATTATTGCTTCCCAATCTCTTTCGAAGGATCTTATTAGCTACCAGTCTAGGCCACATGACCTATATAAAAACAGCAAACACCACAAGCTAATTTTAGCACATTATGACCTTAAAAACAGACAGCTGTGGAAGAAAAAAAGAAGAATGAAGAAAAAGAGAAAGAGCCCACTTCTCCTGGGTTTCCTGAGAGTGAGAGAGAGAGAGGTAATGTTGGTGGAGGAGAAGAGGATGAAAAGTAAAGAAAGGTTTAGACAGAATGACAAAAACAGATAAAATGAAATATTGTTAGAGATCATGCTAAGTAGTAGATCGGAGAGAGACCTCTGCAAGTTGGGAGCTAGGGAGGGATAGAGCTCTTAGGAGTGACGTGGATGATGATGCATCTTTATATATTAATTAACATTTAAGTTATGTTTAGAATGAGACAAAATGAAGTAAAATCAAGAGAAGAAAAATAAATTGATGTATATAGCAGTTTTTATTTCTCAGAAATATGAAAGATTTGAAAGTGAATGATAAAATAGTAAAGTAGGCCAAAGTTGACCATACCCCCATAGCTTTTCAATATTTTTAATGGTGTATGTCTGATTGTTAAAAGGAAAAATGTCTGTATTGTGTATATAACGTTCCTCCTACACAAGTTATATCAAAACTACGTAGTGTAAATTGTGAAGGAACAAAAATCTATTAATAGTAAATTATGTCTAGACAGGTGTAAGCCTATATATGTAGTCCACAAGATTATTATGTTTTATTTAACTGAAAAATACATTACTCTTAGACGAATTATTTCCCATATTTCGATCATTCATATATTCTGAAAAGGTAATAGTGTGGCTGATGGTTTGGCTTCCTATTGATTCTAGTGAGAGCACCGCCTCTTGTTGTTTTTTGTTATGCAGGATTGACTGGACGATCTTACTATACATACTACTTAGGTTCTTACTTGGCTATAACCATGGTTCTTCCAAGATTAAAGGCTCTTTATACAGCCTCTTAGCGTCAGTGCATCATAAAGTGATCTTTGATCAGCAGGAACTGTATTATTTTCGTAATCATTAGCATTGTTTATTTGTTTGGTTGGTTTGCAGGTTATGTCCTTGTTAATTTTTTATTGTCTTTCTAGGTTGTTGGTCCGTTATTGTAGCCGTTTGGCCTCTCTAACTATTTTTTTCACAGGTGTCGATACCGAAAATCTGTCAGGCGAGTTTGCAAATGCAATAGGGTACCTGCACACATAGATACATAAGAAACTCTAAGGAGTCACTGGAGGACCGGAGGGGTTATGCCTATAGGGGGACTCTCTAATGCCTAAGTTAGTGATCTACTAGAGAATAGAGAACAAGAAACTAGAGGGTTCTTAATTGTGAAAAATTGTGTGTTCTTATGACAATGAGAGCATCTTTTATATAGAATCTTAGAGTAAAGTCCAATTAGGAAAGTGATTAATGTTGAGTGTCATAGTAGGATTAGGGTTCCCATAGGCTGGAGTATTCTGATAGAACTATGGTTTCCTTAGGCTAGAATGTTCTAGTAGAATTAGGGTTTTGGTACGTTTTACCCTTTGTCACGTGTAACTATCTAACAGGTTACTTTGCCTTGTTTATGAATTTACTTTCCTACCATTGGAGAGTGCCACATGTCTTCATATCGTATGTAGGGAAATTTTCCTCTACATCATATGACCACACTTCTTTAAGTGCAGTTATGCAATTAAGAAACTATTTCTCCATAGATGTGAAAATGGGAATTTATGACTCAACCTTTCTGTGTTTCGAGCCCTTGAAGAGCTCGGGGCTCAGGGCTTAGCACTTTGGTGTCATGGGTACTAAGCCCTCGAAAAACTTAGGGCTCAAGGCTCGGTGCTTTGATCTCATGGGTATCGAGCCCATGAAGAGCTCAAGGCTCAACATTTTGGTGTTGTAGGTACCGAGCCCATGAAAAGCTCAGAGCTTAAAGCTAGGCACCTTGGTGCCGCAGGTACCGATCCCATGAAGAGCTCAGGGCTCAAGGCTTGGCACTTTGGTGTCTTAGGTACCGAGACCATGAAGATATCGAGGCTCAAGGCTTGGCACTTTAGTGTCGTACGTACTGAGCCCATAAAGAGCTTGAGGCTCGAGGCTTAACACTTTGGTTTCGTAGATACTAAGACCATGAAGAGCTTGGGGCTCACGGCTCGACGCTATGGTGTCATAGGTACCAAGTCCATTAAGAGCTCGGGGCTCAAGGCTAGGTACTTTGGTGCTATAGGTATCGAGCCCGTGAATACCTTGGGACTCAAGGCTCGACACTTTAATATCATAGGTACTGAGCCCATGAAAAGCTTAGGGCTCAGCAAAGCCCATGAAGAGCTCGGGGCTCAAAGCTCGACACTTGAGGTCGTAGGTATCGAGCCCAATCTATGAAGAGCTCAGGGCTCAAGGCCCAGCATTTTGGTGTTGTAGGTACCGAGCCCATTAAAAGCTCGGGGATTAGGGCTCTGTACTTTGGTGTCGTAGGTACTGAGCCCAACCCATGAAGAGCTCAGGGCTCGGGGCTCGACATATTAGTGTTGTAAGTATCGAGCCCATGAAAAGCTCGAGGCTCATGGCTCGATCCTAAGCCAATTTGTCAAAAGTGACCGAGGATAGAAAGAGCTTGGGGCTTTATCCTCGAGATTTTCCTTTAAAGGTGTTAAAAGTAGGAAGAGCTCGAGGGCTTGAATCTCGACCATTTTTGGGGATTGAGGAGGTGAAGAGCTTAGGGCCTTCACCTCAACCATTTTAGGGAAATGACGAGGTGAAGAGCTCGGAGCCTTCACCTCGGCCATTTTTAAGAAATTATAATGAGGTGAAGAGCTCAGAGCCTTCACCTTGGCCATTTTTAAGAAACTGTAATAAAATGAAGAGCTCAAGGCCTTCACCTCTACCATTTTTGGAAAATGACGAAGTCAAGAGCTCAGGGCCTTCACCTCGGCCATTTTCAAGAAATTGTAATGACAAGGTGAAAAGATCAGGGCCTTCACTTCGACCATTTTCGAAAAATGGGAGGTGACGAGCTAGGGGCCTTCACCTTAGCCATTTTTGGAAAATGAGGGGGCGAAGAGCTTAAGGCCTTCGCCTCGACTATTTTTGGAAAATGAGGAAATAAAGAGATTAAGGCCTTCACTTCAGCCAATTTCAAGAAATTACATTGAGGAAATGATGAAGTTAGGCCTTCATTTTAGCAAATTTTGGAAAGCGATATATTGAAGACCTTGAGGCTTTCACCTCGACCATTTCTAGAAAATGAGAAGGTGAAGAGCTTAGAGCCTTCACCTTGGCCATTTTTAAAAAATTGTAATGAGGATGTGAAGATCTCGGGGCCTTCACCTCAGCCATTTTTAGAAAATCATGAGGTGAAGAGCTCGAGGCATTTATTTTAGTTATTTTTGGAAAATGAAAAGTTGAAGAGCTCGGGGCCTTCATGTCGGCTATTTTTGGAAAACGATGAGGTGAAGAGCTCGGGGACTTCACCTTGGCCATTTTTTATGGTCATTCTTGATAAATGATGCACTAAAGAGATTTGGGCCTTCATCTCGACCATTTTTGGAAAATAAGAAGATGAAGAGCTCGGGGCTTTAATATCAGTCCAATTTTTGGAAATGAAGAGGTGAAAGGCTTGGGGCCTTCATTTTGGCCTTCCATTTTCTTTAGTTTTGTGTATGACCTTCAACATATGCAACCAGGTTTCCGAGGCTTTAGACTTAAGGGATTCTTCTTGATTTGTTCAAGAAGGAGTTCTAAGTTTGAGCTTGGTGTGTTTTCAATTTTTCACCCAAGGGTGGTAATGCTTCGGGGATTTATGTTCCGGTTTGTTACCCTTTGGGTTTAGACTTGAACCTCATCCTTTTAATCTTGAGATGTCGATTTCCTAAGGTGTTAGGTCCTTAAAGGTAGGGAGAAGCTCCCAAATTAATGGTTATGCCATTCTCCGAGCCTAGATAAACCTAGGTCTTTATTGCGACAAAGGCTGACGACTTTTAGCACATCAGAGGCTGAAAACTTATATGTGTCAAAGGCTGACGGCTTTTGTGTGTTAAAGGTTAATGGATTTTGTGCGTCAGAGGCTGAAGAATTTGGTGCATTAGAGGATGACAGCTTTTGTGCATCAGAGAATGTTGGTTTTGGTGCATCAAAGGCTGACGGCTATGGTGTGTCAAAGGTTGGCTACTTTGGTGGTGCATCCGAGCCAACTTCATAAGTGAGTACTTTTGTTGTTTTCTCTATGTGTGTGTTTCTTAAAAGGAGTCAAAGTATAAGGGTGAAATAGTAAATAAATGATTTTATTGATTGAACAAATTGTGTTGAAGCTGCAATATGATTTAAGGAAAACGAAAATGAATAAAAGAGAAACGACTTCACTAATTGTATTGAAGTTCTAGGCCTTCTTGCTTTGTATACCCTCTAGGTGTGGTAGGTTCCTTCAATACTCAAGGAGCTAGGTCTTGATCTTCTTATGTTCCTTGATGCAGTTAAAATAGAATAAAAGAGATGTCGCTTAACTTCCATGGATTTTTCCTATGATGTATTCGGTAGGGAATCTCATCTTCAAATGGTAGGTGGAGACTACCGCTTTCATAGAATTTTGGCTTAGCCTACCAAGGATGACATTTTAGGAGGATGGATGTTTGAAGACCAGGAATGTGGTCATGACGGTGGTCTGTCAGGGGGTTGTTCCCTTAGTAACTAGTAAGAAAATACTGCCTTCTAGGAGTATCAACTCTCACGAAAACCCATAGAGTGGAAAAGTGATCGGTTTGAACTGGTTGTCATCGAGCTTCATCTTTTTGAAAGCATCTTAGTATAAGATTTCAGCTGAGCTTCCATTATCGACAAGGACCCTTTCCACATTGTAGTTCCTAATTAGCAAAGTGATAACCATTGCATCATCGTGGTGTATCTATAGCCCTTCTAAGTCGTTATCCATAGAGGATATAACTTATTAAGCCCTTGCATTTTGTTTGGCCCACTGACGAACACTACTGACCGAGCATAAGCATATTTTTATTGGAGTGACTGTTCATCAATGGTTAGTCCTCCAAAGATGGTTTTGATGGTGCCCGTGTTATCCGATCTATCTTCTCGGTGTTGGTCAACATGAGCTTCTCTCCTTGGGTTTCACCAAAGTTTTCATTTTGGTTGGACTTTGTTGTTGTAAAACTAGGGTTCCAATGCATTCTTTCAACTACCTTTGTCGAATGATAGACTCTATTAGATTTTTAAGTGTGTAGAACTCCTCAGTATCATGTCCGTGATCGCGGTAAAATTGGTACCATCTGGACTTCTCTTTTTTCTCACTGGACTGCTTGGGCTTCAAGGGCCAGTGGACTAGATCGTAGTCTTGGATACTTACTAGTATGTTCGCCCTAGGAATGTTTAGTGTTGTGTAGCTCTCAAACATTTAGGAAGGCTTTTCGATCCCTTCTTTGCGAGGAGTCACTCTTTAGGTCATTATGTTCTTTCTTGCATTTCTCTTTGACCTATTCACATTCCTTTTGGAATGCTTGATCTTCCTCAACAATTATATATTCTTTGGCTAAGGCGAGGATTTCGTTCATATCCTTGGTTGAGTGCTTAGTAAGCTTAGAGCTGAAAGTTCTTGACTTTAGCTCGTTCTTGAATGTGACCATCTAGATCTTGGGGTTAAGGTCAAGAATTTCCCATACTACTATATTGAAGCGCGAAATGTATTTGTGGAGTATCTTACCTATTCGTTGGATGATATTAAAGATACTTTTAAATTACTTTTTTAGTCCCTTACTACTGAGGAAACGTGCAGTGAAGGTGCGACTGAGTTCCTTGAAGGAGCTAGCTTATGCTCCCGGGCTTCAAGTGGGAGTACAAAGTACTAGTAGCTTTTTCAAGCATCAATGGGAATGCCCGACACAAGACTGTATCTAGGTGTCAATGCAGAAGCATCATGGTCTTGTAGAGTTATAGGTGATCCATGAGGTTGGAGGTGCTGTCATAGGATTTGATAACGGTCATCCTGAAGTGTATT
Organism: Bretschneidera sinensis; assembly: GCA_023935145.1. Lineage (NCBI taxonomy): Eukaryota > Viridiplantae > Streptophyta > Magnoliopsida > Brassicales > Akaniaceae > Bretschneidera > Bretschneidera sinensis. The sequence continues at coordinate 6,678,353 of CM043705.1, forward strand.
GAAGCGTGAAATGTATTTGTGGAGTATCTTACCTATTCGTTGGATGATGTTGAAGACACTTTTAGATTACTTTTTTAGTCCCTTACTACTGAAGAAACATGCAGTGAAGGCGTGACTGAGTTGCTTGAAGGAGCTAGCTTATGCTCCCGGGCTTCAAGTGGGAGTACTAAGTACTAGTAGCTTTTTCGAGCATCAATGGGAATGCCTGACACAAGACTATATCTAGGTGTCAATACAAAAGCATCGTGGTCTTGTAGAGTTATAGGTGATCCATGAGGTTGGAAGTGCCGTCATAAGATTTGATAACGGTCATCCTGAAGTGTTGAGGGAGAGGGGTGTCCAAGATTTCTTAAGTGAAATGAAGGTCTTGGGAGTCGAGTTCATTCAGAACATTGGTCCCCCGGTGCTTAAAGGCCTCACCTATCTCCTCATCCATATCTTCTAGCTCCTTGTCCAGGTCAGTGTGGTTCTTGGAGACAAAGTAGCCTCAGGAATTTGGTTCGTGGTTAGCGGGAGAAGATCCTGTGGTGGACTTACGATATAAGGTGTGAGCATGGTGGCTAGAGTTCTGGTGCCTCGTGGGTAGAAGGCGTTGCAGTGATGCTTGAGGTTGAGAAGGGGCCTATCTCCCGAGCCAAGCAGCTAGGTTAGCCACCAGCTAGGTAAGTTCTAGGAACTATCCTTGTGTAATTGGAGTGTTTGGGTTTGCCTAGACTTGGTACTGAATTGGGTGATTTTATTGAGATTGTTGGTCATGTTGTGACCATTTGGATGGTTCGTTAGGATTTTGGTTGGTCGTAGCATGTTCATGGATGACTGGGAGTTCAATACTAGTGTGTAAGTTGTGACTAATTGAGGCTCGAGTAGTGGTGGTGTTTGATGTAGCGGCAACGGCGAAGGATAATGTGGTAGTTGCTACGACGGTTGTGGCTGCAAAATTTCTAGATGTATTTTTGGGCAGCATCTAAAACATATGAGTTGTTGTTTTGGTTCTCATAGACAGCATCAATTTGTTGATTTCGAAAATTTGTCAAGCAAGCTTACGAATGCGATGGAGCACTTGAGCACATAGAGACAGAAGAAACTCTAAGGACTAGTTGGAGGACGCCTAAGTTAGAGATCTGCTAGAGAATCGAGAGTAAGAAAGCTAGAGGGTTCTAAATTGTGAAAAATTGCATGTATCTATGATAATGAGAGCTCCATTTATATAGAGTCTTGGAGCAAAATCCAATTAGGAAAGTGATTACTGTTGAGTGTCATAGTAGGATAAAGGTTTCATAGACTAGAATATTTTGATAGAACTAAGGTTTCCATAGGCTAGAGTGTCATAATAGAATTAGAGTTTTGATGTAAGATTATCGTTTTACCTTTCACCACATGTAACAATCTAACAAGTTACTTTGCCTTGTTTATGAAATTACTTTCTTGCCATTGGAGAGTGTCACATGTCTTCATATCATAGGTTGAGAAATTTTTCCCTACTTCAATAAGGTTTTGGTTTATGTCCCCATGCTTTCTTTGTACTCAACTTTTTATTATTATTTATAAAACCAGTTAAGGTTCTGACAAACCCCTCTCCACTTCAAAAAGGGTTTGCCAAAAAAAATTACACTAATTTATTTAATTAAGAAATTATTTTTAGGGTATTTAGTAATTATATAAAAAAATAAAATTAGCTAATATTGTGTCTATATATATATATGTATATTCTTCAAAAGAAAAAAAAATTATATTTCAAAAATAAAATTTTATGTGAAGTTATTGTATACTAGTTTATAGATGAATTTATTTTACGAAACATATTCGAACACGACTTCAATAAATTCATTATACAGTGACAAAAGAAAATTTCATAATTAGATTTTGTTATTAATGTATGAAAAGGTTTATTTTTCTCACACATATAATATTTTGTATTTTAGTTATTTATAATTTTAATTTTTTTCATTATTATATTTCAGTGAAAAAAAATTATGGGTTCACCCCTGCCATCAAGAATACACGAATCCTTCCATTTTTCCTCCTTTCTTTATTTTTTATATTTATTTTTCTTTTATTTCCTTCCAAACTTCTAAACATAGGGTAAGTTCCATTAAAAAAAAATATATATATATATATATATATATATATATAATAGAGATGATAGAGAAAAACATGGATAAATGGCTCACTTGGCAGGCTTAAACGATTCTGTTTTTTGGGCTGATTGGATGAGGATATCTTTTTGTTGTTGCAGATTTCTTTAAGGTGCATGTTGTCCAAGTGGAGGAGAGCGTCCAATCACAAAAATACAGTATACAAATTGGAAAACAGTTCAACAGATGAGCTTCTCCAGCTCCTGCTCCTACTACAGGAAACCATGCTTTTGCTGACATGTCAATAGCTTATTGATTACCTAACACTCTTGATTGCCGTCGTTGTTTTTTAATGCCATATTTTCTTCCAACGATGGAATTTTCTTTGGATGTCAATTAATCAACTTTTATCTTCTCGGACAATTTGTGTAACGGACCCAATTTACTTTTCTAGTTCATGAAGTAGCAGAAAGAAAGAAATAGTAGTTGGTGTTTTGTGGCAAACTGCTACTTCTTGAAAGTTCTAGTAATATAGTAGTTTTCTTCATTCTTAATTTAAAAATTCCTTGTGGATATAAAATATACATATAAGCAAAACATCAATTCAAGATGGATGGCGTCTTTCTTTCAGTTTTGGTTTTGTATATTGACATTTTGTTCTGCTCCCCATTCATCTTGAATTGTCAATTAATAATGAATACTTGAGTGTACCCTCAACGTATGGGTGGATCTATGTATATCTTAGTAAATGTGAGCATGGGTCGGTTTGAGTCGGGTTATTCTAAAATTTCAACCCAACCCATTTATACCGGATTGGAAAAATCTCAATCCAACTCAACTCATGAACTCATCCAACTTTAACCCAACCCATCCTAATCAGTTTGGGTTGGTTTGGATCACCGGATTGATATATTTTTTTTTACTAAATAATTAAACCATACATATTACATAAAAAAATATTTTATTAAATCCAAACTAAATTCATTCATATTACAAGTAAAATATGTGTGTCTGACAGCACAAAGAATATTTGATAACATGGAAAAGATAAAAATTGTTTCATGGACTATAAGGGTTGTAGGCTATGCTAAATTTGGTTTTTTGGATACTACTAAGAAGTTTTTTGATGACATGCAAGAGAATGATGTTGTAATATGGAATGCCATAATTGGAGGCTACGTTGAAGCCAAACTTGGTAAGGATGCTTTGACATTGTTTCATAAAATGCAAGCGAGTAATATAGAGCCTGATGAAGTGACCATGGTCAATTGCTTATCTGCATGCTCACAACTTGGAGCCCTTGATGTTAGAATATGGATTCATTGTTATTTTGAAAAACACAATCTTCATCTTAATGTTGCGCTAGGAATTGTTTTAGTTGATATGAATTTAACTTACTTTAGAAGACTGCTCAATTACGAAAGAAATCTGGATTTTTGGATAGTTGCTAATAATATATTTTAGTAACTCGGCATTTGTTAGCCGTGCTAGTGCTTTCTCACTAATCAATCTAATTTTTAAACTATGCTTTAATGCACTTGAAAGCGACATGAAGGCTCTTAAAAGGTCACAGAGAGGCAAATTGAATGGTTCAATAATGTTTGCATGAAAGGCTTCCAGCAAGTTGGTATTACTAAGCTTTATCATACATTCAACATTTCTTCCATCAACATTATGGTACATTTTTTTGGAATATAAGTTTATCTGCATACATCGATCATGACTGGAATCTTGTAGGTTAGTGTTAATTTCTATGTTTATTTTATAGTTACAACGATACAAGAAATCAAAATTTTGTTAGCATAAGTTAATTGTGCATTAATTTATTCTGATTGAAGTTATGCTTAAGAATAATTATGAAAACTATTTCATAACTCGAAATCAATATTTGTTTCTAGTGTAAATATTTGAAACTAAGATCTAGGTAATTGGAAAATATAAGACTTGTTTGGACATTGGAGTATTTGCTATGTATAATTTTACACAGTGGTAATTAGAATGAACATTTTATGATTATATATTTTACAATTATACTATAATTATTTATAGACTATTTTATATTCAATAAATATAAAATATATAATTATATATTTGACCGGGTTACAGGTTTGGGTCGAGTTGAAAATTTTGAACCTATGACCCAACCTAACTCATCGGATTCAAAATATTTTCAACCCAATCTCTAAAAAGACACAACTAAACCCAACCCAACCCATTATATCGGTTTGGGTCGGGTTCGTAGGTCAACCGGGTTCCATGCTCACCCCTACATCTCAGTGTGGGCAATGAAGACCCTAAAAAAATAAAATAAGATAAGAGTATATTCATAATTTAGAAAGATATTCCAAAAGTTTTTTTTTTTTTTTTTTTCAGATTTCCCTTTTAGTCAAATAAAGAGAATGAGGATGATTAAACAATAAAAATGCAACGTGACCTCTAAAAGAAATTGGATAACAGTTATAAGATCATGATCATCTCCATTTGAAAATTGAAATATATTCAAGTTTACAGTGAGGTTGAATGCCACATCATTAAATGCAGAATATTTAAATTCAAATTTGTCAATGTGGCATTCAATCTTATTATCAACTTGACCTTCATTTCAATTCTTAAATGAAAAGGACTGTGGTCCATAGTTATAATGCTAAAAATTTTATTGACAAATATGTTTAAAAAATGGACAAATAGTTTCAAGGCACAACGTTGTTAACCAATAAGTTTGTCAACACACAATTCAGCTTTTGTGATAATAATTTAACTGTTTCCAAATAGTTCGTTCAAAATGCACCAAATTTAAAGGATGAAAGAAAGTTTAACCTACATTTTTTCGATGATTTCTTTTTGGTTTCATATTCTAATTGTTAGGATTTCACTTTTAAAATTCATATACTTAAATTTACAACAATGAAATAGACAAATAAATACACAACAAGAAGAACAAAAATTAATGTGGTTCGTTAACCTCTTAGTCTACGCCACCAACAAACTCAATACTTTATTAATCTTTAATCACAACTTTAAGAAAAGTAAAGTTGTTCAACTATCACTACTTCACAACCCAAGAACCCCCATATAACCAAATATCTCAAACTAAGCTCTAGTTGTAAGTGTTCTCTTTACTTGACAATCCAAAACTCTAATACATTAAAACTCTCAACTTGACTCTAGTAGTAAATCTCTCTGATTTATGACGTATATTGAAACTATGTGTATGTCTCAAACCTTCTCTAGTACCCATTTATATAGTGAATATTAGAAAAATAACAACACTATAGGAAACTACTACTACTAGAACAAGCACCAATCTAATAGGAAACTGCTACTACTCCTATTAGAAAAAGAAACTATAAAATAGAAAATTAAACTTTTCCTAAACTAATTAGAATTCTTCCTTGTGGAGATTTGAGCCACAAATCCTAACAATCTCCACCTTGGTTCAAATTCCTAGCTAACTCTCTTCTTGGTTGATGCAATCCTTCCTTTTGGTCCTTCCATGTCTCCTCCACCTAGTTTTCCAAACAAAACCTTCTCATCCAACACATACAAGCCCTTCTTATCCATCGTAGCCTTCAACACTACATTTGATCAATTTAGAACTTGCATCTCTCTATTTTTCACAGTCTGTATGTATCCCATCTTATCAAGCTCCCCCAAAGAGATGATATTTGTGGTAAGAGAGGAAGCAAACTTTACCTTCTCAAGTTTCTTCATGCTTCCATCATGGATCTTCAACCTTATGCTTCCTTCAACATCAACTACTTTTTGTTTCCCATATGCGATAGTAACCAGAACATGAGTAGGTACCTTCATACAAAAAAAGTACTTCTTCTTGTTGAATATTTGAGTGGAGAACGCCGAATCAAGTAGCACCATATCACTTCCATCAACTTTTTCTTCAATGTGATTAATAGCTATCACCACTTCTTCATTACTTCCCTCGGCGATATTAGCCCTTTCACTATTATTTCCATTATCACTCTTATTACCACTTATCATTCTTAACTCTTTTAAATCATCGTTCATGGCCTTATAATAATATTTTATATGTCTTATCTCTCCACAATAGAAGCACTATTATCACTATCGTCTCTAGGCCTAGATTTAGATCTCCCCTTTGAGCAACAGTTCCTTCTCCATTGATTCCTCCCTCAATTATAACTCTCCACAACAAGCGTTTGACTACCACTAGACAAGCTCACGTTTCCCATCAATCTCTCATTCTCACACAAAAGCGCGGTCACATCATCTAAGATAAATTTTGGCTTGCCCACCAATATTGTATGCACCAATTGTTTGTAATATTTTGGCAAAGATAAAAACAACAGAAATGCATTTTTCTCATCCTTCAATGTTTATTCTGCATTCAACAATTGAGACACTAGTATGTTAAATTCATTCAAGTGATCATGAAGACTTGTACCTTCTTCCATCTTTAGAGAATAGAGGTTCATCTTGAGACAAAATATATTGGTCGAAGACTTCGACACATAGATGCTCTCGAGCTTATCCCACAAACCCTTAGGTATAGTTTCCTTAAACATATTGTACTTGATTTCAAGATCAAGAGCTAACCTGATTGTGCTCATATCTTTCTTTTGAATCGATTGTCATTTTCTATCAGTCACCCCTTTTGGATTTTTTTCTTCTAAAGCCTTATCAAGATCTTATTGCACCAAAAGATCTTGAATTGTACTTTGCCACAGAGTGAAATTATTTTTTTATTAAATGAAACAATCTCAAATTTAGGTATATCTATCAACAAGGTGGCGCAGAGACAACAAATAACAACGATGCAAGCAAATTCTCCAAACAAATCCTGCGATGCACTTTCAGCAATGAACAAACCTGGCTCTGATACCATTTGTTAGAATTTTACTTCTAAAATCCACTTACTCAAACTTACAACAATTAAATAGGCAAATAAATAATAAAAAAAACAAGAATAACAAAAATTAATGTAGTTCGGTAACTTCTTTGCCTACGCCACCAACAAACTCACAACTTTATTATTCTTTAATCACAACTTTAGGAAGAGTAAAGTTGCTAAAATTTCGCTACTTCATAAACCAAAAGCCACAATACAACAAAAACTCTAAATCTAACTCTTGTTGAAAGTGTTTTCTCTACTTGTCAACCCAAAACCCCAATACACTCAAAGCTCTCAACCTAACTCTAGTAGTAAATCCCTCTGATTTACAATGTATATTAGAATTATAAGTGTGTCTCAAACATTCTCTATTTGTCCCTTTTAAATAGATGATATTTTGCTAATACTACTAGTAACATAACAACAACATAGGAAACTATTACTACTATAACAAGCAACGATCCAATAGAAAATTGCTACTACTCCTACTATAACAAGCAACTATAAAATAAGAAATTAAACTTTTCCTAAACCTATTAGAATTATTCTTTATGAGGATTTAAGCCAAATTCTTAACACTAATACTCAATACTATCAATTATGTTTTCTGGTAACTATGAGAATCTATGTTAACAACTACTTTTATGTTAAGTTTTGCCTATTTTAAGATAGAATATAAAACATTTGATGAAAAATTTATTGAGGGCTTTTATGGAAGGTCAATGGGAAATATCTCAAATATAAGAGGTTTATAGCTAGAAAATGTGGAAGTGAGTGGGTTAGATGTGAGAGGGTTTACATTTCTACTATGTGTGTGTGAGAGGGAGAGAGAGAGAGGGAGAGAGAAAGGTATATCGTGTACTAATCTTGAGATGCGTGCTATAAGAGAAGGGGTATACAGTGCTATGTTTTGTGAACTATGGTTTGTTATACAGAAAACGTATGATATTTTAACACGTTCTATATATTGAGAGTTTTTTCAATGATATATAATTCAAATAGAACTCGAGATATTACCATTGAAAATAAAATATTGGTTTTAAAAAATAAAATATAATTCAAAATAATTGTTTTCATTATTATTATAAACTTATGATTTATATATTGATTAGTTATCTCATTTCAGATGGATTAAGTGGTTGTATTATAGTTTTACATGTGTTATATGATAATACATATGGATTAAGTGGTTGTATTATAGTTTTACATGTGTTATATGATAATACATACCATAAGCTTATATGATGATTAAATTAATCATTATATTAATTAAATATGGTATTACTCTAATAAAAAATAAAAATTACGATCATTATTATTATAAATTTTCATGTGGTCTATTAATTGATTCTAGTGAAATGCTATTAGGTAGAAAACTTGCGGGCTACAAGCACCTTATCCAGTGGTAACTCTATATTTGAAAGATGACGAAAGGGATAAGTCAGAAAGAGTGGAAGTTAAATACAAGTAAAATCTAAACAAACAAGAAAAGTAAGAGAATTACTTCAGCCAACCCTGGAAATCCCGACCAAGGTTTAGACTCACTTATCATGGAGCAACAAAGCTTGATGAGAAGTTTTCATAAAATTATCTAAAAGATCGTTATCTATCTTCATTAATTCGGATGCATCCAATTTGGGCTCAGGGTTATCCTAGGAAGTCCTCATCCCAAAAGACTCATCACTTAGAACAAAGAAATATTTTTGCCTCCATTCATGGATGGAGCTTAGGGTACCTTTCACCATCGTTTTTCCCTTCCTTTAACTAAGGTTATACCATCCCTTTTCAAAAAAAATGTTCATTTGGAAGAAATTTCTAAAATTTTCACAAGTATTGAAGGCCATCCCCACATTCAAAATCCTATAAACAAAACCAACCAACGTATGAATAGAGTTCAATAACAGCTAGGTCAGAGCGATACGGAGGAAGTTGAAAATCTTCTAAAGAGAGGGTGGATAGGAAGCTTGAACTTATCATTGAGTGTCATTATATATACATCTCGTAGCAGACCAGAAGAAGGGTCATTGCAAGCCCTTTCACCCACACTTGGGGCCCAAAGAATAATAAAAGAGGGTATGGCATCACAACACCAAATAAATTCTAGCAAAGTGGTCCTCCCTGATAATAATCTCCTTTCTAATGGCATTAAGAAAGTCATTCAACTCGGAAATGTCTAGTGCATAGATATCTAACCCTATCAATTGGAAGAGGAGCCACACTTTGTCTACCTCAGAAGGTTAAAGCCGGAGAACTACCAACTGAACTACCACTGTCATTATTTCAACTATTCCTAGAGTTATCTTTATTCTTAGACATTTTGCAAAAATTATGTAAAAATGGAAGTTGAGGCTCTTACCAAGGAAAGAGGAAGAAGAAAGAAAAAGATGAAAACTAACAACTTACTCTTTATAAATAGTTTTCATCAGTCCAGGTCATTGGAAATGAAGGTCTCTAATCGAGTCACTTTCTCTTCCAACTCAGTGAAAGCCACATGATAGGAAAATAGGGTTAAAAAATCATGTCTCATGGAGATGAAATGTTTTGGGTAAAGGTTACCACTTTAAAATCCCACAAAAACACACCCCAAAAAGCCCTAGATTCTCCTTAAAACCCTAAAAGATGTGACATTATGGAAAAATTTAGCTCAGCTCGGGTGCAACCCAAAAGATCTTAAGGGTGACCCCCGATGAAAACCTCTATAGGAGCTCTAGGTGTAGAAATTACTTAGAGAAAATTTCAAGAAATAAAAGATCAATAGCTCATAATACCAGTTAGAAAGGTAACAACCATTTCGACTAACATAACTTGGTGATCAAGACAAAGGTTGACCTTCCTTAAGTGAGGTGTCATTTTGCTTGAAGAACATGCAGAATGATAAGACATAAATACCAACTGGAAGAAAACATCGAGGTAATGGTCATCTTGGCTGACAAAAATCATTGACCAATTTAAACACTGAGCTCCACTGGATGAGGAGGTGATAGGCTTGGACCACCTTTAGCTCATAGCTCGATAAGAACCTAAAATACTGAGCTCTCCTGAATTAAAAGGCAGAGAGCTTAGTCCACTTTCAACTTGTACCTTGGTAAGAAATTAAAATACCGAGTTCCCTTGGATGATGACGTCTTAAAGCCAGACCACCTTCAGCTTATAGCTTGGTAAAACATGTAAGTACCAAGCTTAGAATCCTAGACTCAACAAGCTCTTAGGTTAGTAAAATCCTTAATACAGCTCACCTTGGTAAAATCCAAGCCACCAAGCTATCCGCACCGAGAAGCTCAGAAGTTTAGTCATAAGGTAACTCGGTAATATTGATAACATCGAGCTGACAAGAAAAAAGAGGGACTCTCAAAGCATTAGCCCCCAAACTTTTTAGCTAAGAAGACCTCGAGGTCGATCAACTTTTAGGTCGGCCCTTGATAGGGCACTTATTGAAAAATAGACCTAATACTACTTTCTTATCCCAAAAAGCTAGCCTAAGAAAGCATGAGACATTAATCTGATGTAGTCAAAAATCCGCCATCCAACCAGAGGTTGACACGTGACAACTACTAAGGAAAAAAAAAGGATAAATCGAGTGGTAAGAACGTATAGTGGAAAACAACACAGTAATACATAGCCCTCAATAAAGACAAAATTCTAACCTCTTTCCTAAGAACAAAGAGGTAATTTCGTCCTATAAACCCTAGAAAACGTAGATACATTGGTTACATCATAATAGGAAATTAGAGATCGGGAAAGATACAATTTTCTTATTAAATTCTAATTCCTTTTTCATATAAAGGGGACTCTAGACCAAGTAACATGTATTTCATTCTTTTACCTTTCTCTATATTTATCCAAATTATTTCGAGTTACGAACTGATCGATCTTTAGAGAGTCTCTCTTAAAGAACTAGGGTATGTTTGTTTAGGATTTTCCAAAACAGTTTTGGGTTTTCAAAACTTGAAAATAGTTTTTAAGATACACAAACATGTTTGGGTATCAGTTTTGAGACAGAGTTTTTGAAAACTATTTTCAAAATAATCATTTTTGAAAACTGTTATTTGGTGTTTTCACAACTAAATTTTTAAAAATAATTTTCTTTTCTCTTCTCTGCTTACTCTTTCTTTTCTCTCACAAACTCACGACTTCTCTAAACTTCTTATACAAAACCTTCATCTCCTTCTTCCCTCTTTCTTTACATCTCCTTCTTTCTCTTTCTACCTCATATTTCCTTTCCCTCTCTCTACAACCAGGTCTCTCTCTGCAACCCTTATCTACCCAAAATCCCTAAATCACTCTAGCATCTATATATCTGAAACCTAGAAGCTTCTCATCTACCTTCGTCGTGATCGATTGTTCACCTCACCACCATCACTCAGCCAAACGCAACAAACATACATGTAAGTCTCTATATTTTTCCTTCTCTCTCTCCTCTCTCTCTCTCTCTCTCTCTCTCTCTCTCTCTCTCTCTCTCTCTCTCTCTCTCGTTCAGGACATCTCTCTTACATGTTTTGCCGATTATTTAACTACTGTTTTGGATTGTTTAATTTTGTGACCCTTTGTTTGGTTACTAGGGAGGCTAACCAGTAGAAGGAAATGGAACAAGTCTTGGTTAACATGTTTTGTGGCATATAGGTTTTTATCTTGTAGTGTACCGTGCTATGAGTCAAGTGTGATCTTACTATTTCATCTTTGAGTTCTAACTCTTGTTCAGAAACAGACTAAAAGATGGAATACACTTTTGTCTAATAGAGTGGAACTTATGTTTTACTTGTTAAACTCTTCCTTCATCATCTTAACCTGTTAATTGAAAAATTAGAAACATAAAACATTATTTAGCAATTATTCATTAGAGAAATGATGCCAAGAGCACTGATAAACCTCAAATGTGAATGGTGTGACTAAATCAACTGCCAATTAAAATGTTCCACCTTTTGAAATGGAAAATTTTGAAGGATAAAATCTCTGAATAGATTAAGGAATTCAATAGCATTATCACAATGGACATTGAGTATATTAATGAAATTTTCAAAATTATACGAATAATTAACTAGATTTCATGTCAAATTCTAGCTTTACTGTGAGAGATTATACAAATATTTAACCAAGCTGGCATTAGTAGTTGGAATTCATGAGTTGAATTCCTCCTAAATGTAGAGTTCCACGTGGGTCAATATCTTCCTAATGAACCTTATTAATCTTCTCCAGAGATGCAAAAATCCATAGAGTCTGTTTGGTTCACGGACTAGATTACAATGGGATAGGATTAAGATTATAGTGGGATATGATTAGGTGGGATTAAAGTGAAACTATTATAGTTCTATGTTTGGTTCATAAAATTTCAGGATTGAGATTAAAGTGTGATAACAAATATAAAGACTATAATAACTTTTTTATATTTTATTATATATATTATGAAACCTTAAGTTAGTCAACAGTGATTTTATTTCCTTCAAAAAAATTTGGTCTTCTTCCTCCACTGTGCCTGTCTACGTAAAACAGGAAAGAGACTTTTTTTTCCTTTCTTTGTCCTTCATCTTCCTTCTCTTTCTTCTCCATCTTCCTTCATGGGTTATGGTCACCAATTCAAGGTGAGTTCAATGATGGCAGCGACTCAACCTAAAAGTCACCAAAAAAGTAGATAAATGATGGTGAAAGCCATGGTGGTATGATGGTTTTCGACTGTTTTTTGGCGAAATCTCGACGAACGAACACCAAATCCAAATAGATTGAGGAATTCTGAACCGTATTGTATGGCCAGATTATGGTGGTGTGACTTTTTGATGACAGCGATCGACAGCTTTTGGTGGCGGCAGTGGCAGAACCAGGATCAAAGATAATTATTTTTTGTTTAACCAAGAAGATGTGCAATCAACTATCCCGTCACCTTGTACGCAAGTTTAGAGCTTCTTCCATTGTTGTGCGATTATCTTCCTAAATAAATATGCAAATAATTGTACTTGTTTTACTTGCAAGTGCACAAGGTCAATGGTAGCATAGTGTGCAAGTGCGAGATTATTTCCACAGGGATTGGTGAATTTTGATTTAGAATTAATTTCACAAAGTAAAAATATATAGAAATATTTATTGGATTTAGATAATAATGATAAAGGCGTAAGGACTTGATATCCACCTCTAATCATACTACCCCAACAAAACAGTATGCCAATGCTCTATTCATGCGATGAATACCTAATGGTTATCAACCTAAGGGCTTGGTCCACTCCTTAGGCTATTGATTTCCCTAAGCAACGAGTCAGGCATGGTGTATACTCTAACTCTTTTCTCTCTTAAGGGATTTAGCATGATGTATACTGAGTTGTTCCTTAAGAGAACAATGGATCTGTGGAAATCGACAAACACACGGGACCTAGAGCTTGGTCCACACCCGGTTTCCCATGTTGATTAACCCAAAAATCCGGTGTGGATATCTTTTGTTACTATTGTTGAACCCAGGACTCGGTCATCCAAATTGATTCAACTAACTAATCCATATCACATGCATACGTTGATCTGACACACACATATGAGGAATTTAAATAAAAACAAGTATTAATCAAATTAAGAATTACAGCATAAATATTGCAAATGCGCCAATACTGAATTATTGAGCAAACATAATTAGGGCTTCAATCAAGCCCTTACTAAAAGTTTAGTTACACATAATAAAATAAAGGAAAGAAGAAACCCGAGAGAGCTCTATTGAAGAGTCGTCAATTCTTCTCTAGAATCCCCTCTGGCCTCCGGCCTCCCTACCTAAAACTAAATTAAAAGGGAGATATGCTCCTAAAAAGGGAGATACTATTTCTGTGTTTTACAAGTCTATTTATAAGGTTTTAAAGGTGCCTCGAAACCTTAATTTCCAAAATAGATATGGAAGAAATATTTCCAAAACTGGCTCTGCCGCCTCTCTGTGCGTGTGTGCTCGATCGCATGCTTCTGCACTTGAGCCTTCAATGTGTGCGCTCGATCATAGTCATGTTGCGCTCGATCGCACTAGCTCTTTCCAGATCTTCAGTTTTCTTCCTTTAAAGCTTCAAAATGCTTTCTTTTCTTCACAAGCCTATAAAAAAACACAGAAAACACAAAAATGAAGTAAAACATAATAAAATATGTAAACAAAGAGCTTAACAAATGTAAATTAAGGGGCTTAAATATGAATATTTAAGCTCATATCACACCCCGAAACTTACATATTGCTAGTCCCTTTGCAATACGAAACTAAAAACTAAATAAAAAATAAAAACGCAAAGATAAATCCATCATTCAAGGTATCCGAAAATTTAAGTGTCACACAAACCACAATATTTGTTCATGAGCAAGTTTAAAGTACAACCCATCTTCACAATGAATAGGAGTTTTAAATTTTAATTACTTACAAGAGGCATGCTAAGGCATCAAAAGTCCGAATCAGTGTATGGTGAACTAGTACATAAAAGATGAAGCTTCCAAACGATTCCAATGTGTAGTGTTTCAGTGTCTTAACATTCATCGAATTCCCTTTTAGAATGAACAATAATGACATAGTTTTATTTCTTTTCTTTTTCTTTTATCATGAGCTTTTTGCTATATTAAGTTCCATTAAGCTTTTTAATTGACCCATGTAGCGAGTGTTTAGCCAATGACTCCCAAACCAGATGGTTTTAGGGCATTAAGTGTAAAGACACCCCTAAGAACTGACTAACTCGAGTAAAAAAGGCTACGAAACTAACTGGTCTTAATGTTTCCAATCAAAATCCCCACCTTTTGACGTGAACACTCATTACTTACTGAGGCAAGAGGTCTAGTTACTCAGTGAAAACTTTATTTAATGATCATTATATGCATTATTCCCACCTTTTGACGTGAACACTCAATGCTTACTGAGGCAAGAGGTCCAGTTACTCAGTGAAAAATATATTTAATGATCATTAGAAGCATTTTTTTTTTTTTACATAATAACATTCTTCTCTATTTTTCTATGCCAAAGTGTTATTTGAACAAGTTATCTGATTACAGTTAGGTCATGGAAACATACACAGAGAAATTATATGTCATACCTCACACCATTATGTGCTAATGTGCTTGTGTCAGTTTTTAGATCAAACTTGTGAATTCTTAAATGCCAAAAGTAGGTAACTACACCTTAAAACTCTATTATCAGCTAATGTGTTTAGGATTTTAAGCTCACTGATGAAATCATATCACAGTATTCTTTTAGATCAACAAAAATTTTCAACATAATTGAATATGCATTTATCTTTTCAAAAAAAAAACTGGGACAAGTGTGTGAATGTGTCTCCCATACCCCCAAACTTAAATTATACACTGTCTCCAATGTGTAAATAACATGGAAAGATCTGACCTGAGAGATGGAGAACTAGCTGGGCTGGTATGGCTCATAGCACAGCCCCAAACTTGAATGGATGTATACATTGTCCCTAAAAAGAAAAACTAACATAATACGGGAAAACAAAAAGTACGAAAAATAAATAAATAACAATAAATATGAAAAACAATAAAAATAAAAGAATAAGTTGTGGGGTGCCTCCCATGAGCGCTAAGTTTAACGCCTTCAGCTAGACCAAGCCTTATTCTTCCCCAAAACTAAGATTGGCAGCAACTAGCACAAGTAGTGTCTTATTCTCTCCCATATAAGCATAAATCAAATGTTTCGGCAGTTGCTTCAACTCCAAATTTGTTGCCTGGACAATAAAAGGAAAAAAAATGGTATTAATAAGCACATGAGGTTCAAATAGATCGGTGTACTTACTTGGATGCTTTGGAGAAGCCTCTAGAAGGTGCACAGTTTCAATGATGTCATCAGTAACATCCTCAGATTTTGGCTCAACGTCTGATCCTTTGAAACAATGAGTGAGGGTGGTCTCTAATGGATCAATGTGATGGACGTGAAAAACTTGCTCAACAACACCTTGCTGTTGTTCACGCAGCTCCTTAGCCAATTGCCCCATTTGTACTTCCAATCTTTGAATGGCTTGTTCATGCCTTGCAGTGGTTTGCCTTATCTCAGTCCAAAATTGTCTTTCCTCTGCCATAAACTGTTCTTGTGAGGTCATCAATTGTTGTTGCTGAGTTGCCAACTACATCACAAGACTCTCTAGGTTGCTTTTCTTTGATTCAGGAACTGAGTGGGCTGCTTGTTGGGAGTTCCTTTGTTTCCCTTGAAAGTTCAATGTATTTTGATCGTTGCTCCATGAGAAGTTGGGGTGAGTCTGCTATCCAGGATTATAGGTATTTGCATATATATTGTAGTTGTTCGGTCCCACATGATTTGCTTGCTCTTGATCTGTAGATGAATACAAATGGCAAGTGTCAGTAGTGTGATCGAAACGAGAACATATAGCACATACCTGGAGTTGTTTGGCTCATGGACTAGGTGAGATGTTTTGAGCAGTCATGGCTTTTGTAAGCATATCTAGCTTCTTCTCCATAGTAGTTAGATAAGCATAACTAGCTTCCACTATTGGTGCTTCTCCTTCGAATGAATTAGTTGAAAAGCTTCAGCGTAGCAGTTTTAGTACTGCTTCTCGGGTACTCTTTGGAGCTTTTGCGCTCGAATGCACCAAGAACAGCGCTCGATCACACTGGGATTGCGCTCGATCTCACCAAGGAGTGCACTTGATCGCAATGAGGACAGAAACTCCTTCTCTACACACCTGAACAAAAACAGAAAACGAAAAGAAGGAACAAATCCGATTTTTGATAAAAATAAAAATAAAACAAAACAGAATAAAATAAAATAATAAAAAAAACTAACAAAAATAATTCCAAAAAGAAATTTAGCACAATCCCCGGCAACGGCGTAAAAAACTTGTTGTGCGATTATCTACCTAAATAAATATGCAAATAATCGTACTTGTTTTACTTGCAAGTGCACAAGGTCAATGGTAGCATAGTGTGCAAGTGCGAGATCATTTTCACAGGGATTGGTGAATTTCGATTTAGAATTAATTTCACAAAGTAAAAATAGATAGAAATATTTATTGGATTTAGATAATAATGATAAAGGCGTAGGGACTTGATATCCACCACTAATCATGCTACCCCAACAAAACAATATGTCAATGCTCTATTCATGCTATGAATACCTAATGGTTGTCAACCTAAGGGCTTGGTCCACTCCTTAGGCTATTGATTTCCCTAAGCAACGAGTTAGGCATGGTGTATACTCTAACTCTTTTCTCTCTTAAGGGATTCAGCATGATATATACTGAGTTGTTCCTTAAGAGAGCATAGGATTTGTGGAAATCGACAACCACACGGGACCTAGGGCTTGGTCCACACCCAGTTTCCTATGTTGATTAACCCAAGAATCCAGTGAGGATATCTTTTGTTACTATTTTTGAACCTAGGACTCGGTCATCCAAATTGATTCAACTAACTAATCCATACCACAACCATACGTTGATCAGACACACACATACGAGGAATTTAAATAAAAACAGGCATTAATCAAATAAAGAATCACAGCATAAATATTGCAAAGGTGCCAATACTGAATTATTGAACAAACATAATTAGGGCTTTAATCAAGCCCTTATTAAAAGTTTAGTTACACATAATAAAATAAAGGAAAGAAGAAACCCGAGAGAGCTCTATTGAAGAGTCGTCAATTCTTCTCTAGAATCCTCTCTGGCCTCCGGCCTCCCGACCTAAAACTAAACTAAAAGGGAGATATGCTTCTAAAAAGGGAGATATGCTCCTAAAAAGGGAGATTTTGTTTCTGTGTTTTACAAGTCTATTTACAGGGTTCTAAAGGTGCCTCAAAACCCTAATTTCCAAAATAGGTCTAGAAGAAATCTTTCCAAAACTGGCTTTGCCGCCTCTCTATGTGTGTGCACTCGATCGCATGCTTCTGCACTCGAGCGCATGGGTGCGCTTGAGCCTTCTATGTTGCGAACGATTGCTTTTATGCTCGATCGCAGTCATGTTGCGCTCGATCTCACTAGCTCTTTCTAGATCTTCAGTTTTCTTCCTTTAAAGCTTCAAAATGCTTTCTTTTCTTCACAAGCCTATAAAAAACACAGAAAACACAAAAACGAAGTAAAACATAATAAAATATATAAATAAAGAGCTTAATAAATGTAAATTAAGGGGCTTAAATATGAATATTTAAGCTCCTATCATCCATTCATGGAGACAAATCCCAAAGTGAGAGGGATTATGTGTTGAATCAATTTCGCACTGGGAAATCTCCGTTGCTTGTGGCCACTGATGTTACTGCTTGTGGGCTGGACAAATCCTAGACCTTACTTCACTTTATATGTGGATTAATTTTTATGAGCTCTAGATTAAAGGGAAATGATAGAAGGAGTAGGCGGAGGATGAGGGAAGGAATGAGATGATGAATAAGGTCTGCTGTTACACGGGCAAAATGAGTCTGAAAAAAAAAATTAATCCCACAGAGATGGGATTACTTCTGTCCCAGAGAGGCTAGGACAAATTTCATGGGATTACAACTAAGTTAGTCTCACCCTAATCCTATGTAACAGTTAATTCTCTCAACCAAACATATGATTAATTGTTCATATGAGACTAATTTAGTCATATCTCACCTCTGTACCAGATACCAAACATGCCCATAATATATACACTTGAGTATAAGGATGTAATCAGTTGGATTAGTACAATAAATTAATCTTTATATATAACTATCAATTCAATCAGAAAGGGAAAAATTATTTTAATGTAAAAGAAAATGATGTTCTGACGCTACTATATTTTAGTAGGAACTTTCTTCCCTAACAGTTGATCAAGAATTGTGTTGTAGTTATTAGACATTAACTGGAAGAGGATATGCGGGCATAAAGTGTTACAAGATTAGCTAGCATAATGTATCACAGACATATGGTTTAGTGTTACCCGTTTGATCAGACCCAAAGGTATAGTAGGATTTAAGATGGGGGATAGAAATTGATTTAATTTTGTTGTATATGGAGAAAAGGGGTCTTAGTTCATTTTCTTTTCAACCTTCCTTTTTCCAATTAAACTATGATTTCCTATAGGAAATATGAGAAAGATGTTATGATAGTATTTCACAATCATAATGTTTTTCTTTCATCTTAGGTTTCCAACCCAAAGATATTAATCAACTGCTCTAGGTTTTCGTTTGTAAAGAAAGTAGTAGAGCTTGGAGCCATTACCTCATTTAACCAAGAAGAAAACACTTATTAATTAATACAAGTCCCTCATAAGATGACCCTATAAACACAAAGCATTAATGATATACTCTACCACTTAGTGGCAAGAAAGAAATGCAAGACTTCTGACTTCATAAGAGCATCATCCAAAGTGTAGGTCAAGTTTTAGCTCTTATAATAACATTTTTTAGAGAGAAATTATTGAGTCTTAGTTTCCAGAGTGAAAGTACATTGATATTGAAATTGTTGTTAACTTGGATAAGGAAGTGTTGAGCAATTACTAGAAAATTTCAGTTCTAATTAAAAAAAAAAGTCAAGAAAACCTTGTTGAAAATTTTGAAAACCTTTGGTAAAATATTATTATGGGTAACTGGGTCGGTGTTAGATGCTATTGAAATGAGACATTTGCTTGCCATGTTATACTTAGTGGAAGATTTCCTCTTGATTATGAGGATATATCAAAAAGGAGTTTAAAGCAATAGATTTTTCTATCTGTATTGCGTATTTCTTGGTGCAGGAAGAGGTGGAATACTTTGTTCATTTCTAAAGAAATTATTTGGATCAACTTTTCTCTTCACTTGTTCCAATATTTTGAAATTTCCCTTGAAATACTTTGTGCCCCAAAGACATGCCTCTGAGTAGCTTGTGTTGATCTGCTTTTTGGTCCCCAAATCAAGATCTTTGTAGTTGAGATAGGTAGCCCTAGGAGACTTGGAATCAAATGGCCTCATGTACCTATAAAGCATCCCCATCCAATGCACATGCTTGATGGATGCCTCAACCCCATTCACTTCCCACTTCACTAGGTACTCTATATTGTACAAATTAGATGCATGTGCTATTACTATTTTGATTCCAAGGCTTCTTGCTTGATTTGTAAATAATATTTTTTGACTGTTTTTAATGCTTTAATTTTCAGAGACCTTCTATCCACTAGGAAATATTGCTACTGGAAATCATTTCATGCTTTCCAAGGAATTAGGATTTCAAAAGCAAGTATTTAAGATAGAATGGAATTTTGTTGTTCAACCCAAATATGTTTTTATATATATTAAACATTATGCAAGATTTTATCTTTTCAATTGTACGTACTTGTTTTTGGATGAAAGAAATGATTTCTTCATATAATGTTCGTGTACTCAATTATTTATTTTAATATTTTGTTGATATTATGATTTATTATGCATTAAGCATTAAATTTTGGGAGTAAAAAAGCAAAATGATATATATTGATAGAAAAAATAGTCTTTACATGTCTTTAAACTTGTCAAGTTGTGAAAGTTGTATTAATCCATGAAAGTTGTATTTCTTATTTTAATTTTTGAGAATTTATTTAATAAACATACGTGACATGAGAAGGGGGAAGGGAATATGTTTGATCCATGGTTGTTATAGTAAAATTGTACTTAACTATCTTATTATTTTCAACAAAAACACTATTATATGATATATATAAAATATTAAAATTTTGAGAATTGAATAATATTATTTATTTTCAAGTGTTTGGTGTGTGCTATAGAAATATATTTAGTAAAATTCATAAATGAAATTAATATAGATTTCAAAATTAAAGTAAAAACTGAAAACAGTTACCAAAAAGTGTGTATCCAAACAGTTTTCTATTTTTAAAATAGTTTTCAAAATTAAATTATTCAAACCACTTTTCACTGTTTTTTGTTTTTTAAAATTGTTTTTAAGTTACAGTTATGCAAACATGTTTTCTTATGAAAACATCATAAAAGTGTTTTCAATTTTCATTTTCAAAAATAATTTTCGAAAAGTGAAAAAAAAAGAGCATTCAAACATATCCCTAAACTCAAAGTGACTTTTCAGTTTCAAGTTCTAGCGCACGCAATTGTACATGGGATCATCCATCTAATTTTCAACATCAATAAATTAAAACTAAAACTTAATTATATAAAAAAGAGAAGAAGTTATTTAATTGATTTAATAACATATCATTTATTTGTGGGAAAAATTATTATTTATATAAAGTATGAATTATTTGTCAAAGATTTAAATATAATTATCAAGTAGAATTAATTTTGTCAGTTAAATGTTTTACCTTTAATCGTACTTTTGTACATATCGTGGTCATTATAGATGTGTAGTATGCGTGTGAAAGGGGACAAAACTTTTCTTTCGGCTAACGGATGAATAACGTGGTTGTAGAGCAAGTACGAAAGCTGGAGTTATATGCCAAATTAAGAACAAAGATTAGACAAACCTGCGTGTAATTAATTCTGTCTGTGTCATGGATATGATTAAAAATACCATATGACCTTGAAATTGTATTTAACCTAACCTTGAAAAATATTTCAACTTTTAAAGTATCAAGTGCATGTATGCCATCATCCCATATCAAATATAAAACTTTAAACATCCACCAAACAGTTTTACATTCAAATTAAACACTTTAAAAACTTAAGTGGATAATTATTCTTTCAATTTTCTATTTTTCGTAAGTGTTTGTAGTTAGTGTACACAAATCATATAGAATTATTGATTATAATATTTAGCTTTAAAAATTATATTATATAAAGATTTTGCAAATGGTTTGGATTTTATAAACATAGAAGGACCATTTTTGATAGTGATCCCTCTCTTTCTCCAACACAAATCAAAATATAATGCTTGATTTTCTATTGTAGTTTTAACTTTGAATACTCCTTATGGGATGATTGTTTTCTTGTTCACTGCCTTGTAGCTTTGAAGGAAATCAAAGACAAGATTCATACCGTTGAATTAAATAAAAAAATATCTTCCAGTTCCCAAAGTTATAAGTAATATCATTATAATATCATATTTTATATATATATATATATATCAAATAGTGATATTATAATGATATAATCATAACCATTAATTTAAATTTTAAATGGCATGACCTATGAAATGATGGATTTTTGTGAGCACATATATATAAAATCAAAGTAGGATGCATGCTATTTTTGTAAATTTAAATAATAAAATAGATACTTACCGCGGTAGAAGCATGTGAATTTACTGTCCTTATGAGTAGTTAGCTTCATTCGGAGTTCATTACTCGTTGCAATAGGTTAGTGACGATTTACTCTCCGAGATTCAACTACTATGTCATCCGCAATTGTGCACTCAAGATGCAAAGGTTCAAACTAAAAGCTCAAACCTGCTCCATTGGATGGACAAAAAGATAATTTGTAAAATTTGTAAAAATTGAATTCATTTGCTATGGGGAAAGTAACTAGAATAGAGATAATGGTTCTGCATATCTATGTGTAGAGAAATGAGGAGAGGTAGTCTATTTTTAAGAGAGGTGAGGGAGCAAAGCATTTATCATATGGCTGAAATGATGCAACAATTTGTAACAACCAAGCAATTATTTAATGTAATGAACTTTCCAATTAAACTGAAATAAGATTGTATGTTACCCCTCATTATTTCTAACTTTTTTTTTTTTTTTTTAAAGCTAAGAAGCAAATTTTATTGTTAATCATCTAATGCAGTTATTACAAAACTCATCATCCGCAAAAACAAAAATCACAAGCACCATAAACCCCAAATACATGGAAGACTTACACAGTAGAAAAAAAACTAATATAATTCATGTTGTACATGTTGGTAACAAAGAAAAATAATGATTCCCAGAACATAACATGTAAGCAAGTTAAATACAAACTCAAAATCTGCACACAACACCATCAAATAATCCCAAGAGAAGCGTGAATGAAGCCCTATATCATGCCATTGCCAAATAAACTTCACTATCCATATGTTGTCCTTTGCGCATTCAGAACAAGATCTCCTAACCAAACTTTTAAATCAGTTGATCTATCAACACCCAACTTGGCAAAGAAATCAGCCAGAGAGTTTGCACTTCTTGAAATCCGATTCATTGATACAAAACTAATTTGAGATAAAAAAAAATAGATTTTCCTAAAATAAAATTTTTGAAGGAATTTTTTTCGAATAAGCATGAGAATGTAATGCATTGATAATGGTGCATTTGGAACTATGAACCATACTTGAGGAATGTGAGTAGTGGATCTACAGGAGACTGGTGAAATATAAAATTTCTATGAACGAAGAATCTTTAGTGTAGACCAGTTGACTCACAACCCACATTACACCTTTAAGGTCTTAGCATTTCAAAACTAGGTTAGCACAAATAGGTCATGCACCATACCTGGATATTCATGAGTGCTCTAGATAATTTCCTAATTCCCATATGAAGCGGTCTCACTTCCACACGCATATAGATGAATCCATTAAGTGTGCACACATGATCGACTTAGTGACTTATTGTTACCCATATGAACCTACTTTTTAGGATCTCTATTCACATAGGTTGGGTTTACGTCAATGATGATCTTGCTTAAGTCACGTTCCCTCGATGTTTCACTCACTAACTCTATGGTTAGTGATTTTGTCACAGTATCTGCCAAATTCAACTCTGACCTCACAAAGTCAAGGGATATCACCCCATTATTTAACAATTGTCTCACAATATTCTGTCTCAACCTTATGTGTCTATTTTTCCCATTATAAATTTTATTTTCAGCATTGACAATTGTCGCCTAGCAGTCAAAATGCATAGACACATAAAATAATGGTTTTATCCACAATGGAATATCTGGTAAAAGGTTTTTAAGGAGCTTAGCCTCTGCTCCTGCCTAAGGAAATAAACTCGGACTCCATTGTAGACTGAGCAATGAAAATTTACTTGGAAGATTTCCATGAAACTGCACCCCCACCAAGTATAAAGATGTAACCACTAGTGGATTTCATCTCATATGAATCTGAAATCCAGTTAGCATCGTTGTATCCATTTAATGAAACAAGAAATATACTACTCCATCTGTCCCATAATTTTAGTCACTTATCATTTTTTTTACTTAAGTTTGACTTTAATTATTTTATATATATATAATTTTTAAAATATAAAAAAAAATATTTTTTGGCAACTTTTAAACTCTATTTATGTATATATGAAAAAAAATTAAATTTTTTTATGATTTAACAATAGAAAAAAAAATATTTATTTAATTGACTAAATAGTAAACGTGACAAAAAATTATAGGACAGAAAGAATATAGAGTAGACCATGATCTATTGTCCCTCTCAAGTATCGAAGTACTCTATGTATGACGACAGTTCAATGGTCCTTGCTAGAATTATGAATATATTTAGTAAATCTACCCACTACATAATATATATCAGACCGAGTATTGTTCATCAAGTACATAATACTACCAATCATTTTAACATATTCATGTTGAAAAACATTATTTCCTACATTCTTTTCAATATTTTCTCTATGTAGAGCGTGACAATATGATCCCATTAAGAGTTTCAAAAATTTTAATGCCCAAAATTACATCAGCTTCACTCACATCTTTCATATTAAATTTTGAAACTAAAAAATTCTTAATCTCATTCACAACATTTAGATCAATACTCTATAAATTTTATATATATATGCATTTATCGAATCATTAATTAAATAATCATTATCAAACAAAACACTAAGAAAATTATGTTGTTGTTTAAGAGCTTGTTTTAATCTATAAAAAGATTTTACTACCTCACAGATATTATGTTCATCACCAAGAACCACACACCCTTCAGGTTGGCCAATATAAGTTTCCTCTTCTAAGTCACCATTCAAATAAGTTGTTTTCATATCAATTTAATGTATTACCAAGTTATGAATGGATGTTAATGCAATCAATACTCAAATGGATGCAATTCTAATGACAGATGCAAATGTATTAAAATAATCAACACCTTTCTTCTTCTTTTTTATAGCCTTTAGCAATCAAACTTATTTGGGGAAGGTATGCTTTAAACTTCCAAAACTCTAAAGCATACCTTCCCCAAATACCGAACATAAACCTCAATCTATTCAGTGCTCTTCCATTTGAACCCTCAGAAGAAATTTTACAAAACCCTGCCCTTTGTCTTCCTCTTTTCTATTCTCTACCATTTTTTTCAATTTTTTTCTCCCAAAACCCCTCATTTTTCTCCTTCTCTTTTAAAGCCCTTCAAAATCTCTTTCCTGTGGTATCATTGTTCAAGATTCGCAAAGTCATCACCTGAAAATCAAGAAACAGGAAGCTAAATCAGTTGAAGAAAAAAATATCCAATAAAAATCCAAATAAAATGTCAAAAAAACTAAAGAACTAAATCTAAAAGAGAGAGAGGGCTACAAGGGAATGTAGGAAGTGGGAGAATGGAAGAAGAGAGATACCATAAATCTAAGAGAAGGGGGCACTGGTGACACTGGTTTTACTCTGGAAAATGAGAGATATCGACGAGGGAGGATACTGTGATGGAGAGAAATCACAGAGTGAGACTGGGAAATCAAAGAAAGGAGAAAAACGACTTGTTTTAGGATAGTTTAACTGTTTAAGAGAATAAACAACATTTTATTGTTTTAGCAGAGCATATTTTATTATTATTTAAATAAGCCTAAAGCAACAACATTTGTTGTTGCGAAAGAATTACCCAATGAAAATATAATTGGCATTGCAGAAAACTTGATGACCTAACACAAGAAGTAAAATAATATGTTAAAAACAAAAAACAAAAAAAAAATGTAACCTCTTTCGAGAAATCTTTTTTTTCCTTGTTTTCTTTTTTATTTTTTATAAGTGAAAGAATATATTAAAAACAAAAAACACACCAAGAATGTGCAATCCATTTACAACAATTATCTATAGGATAGAAACTCTACAAGATCTAATAGACCTATCTTATTCACACACAAAAAAATCCCTTTAAGCCAAAAATTAAAGGCGAGAAATGATTTTTCTCGTAGTGTCTGTTGCACATTTAGCAATGGAAATTAATCTCCATCGTCAAATTGCTTTTTAAAAACTACTCTTAAATTAAAGTTATGTAATATGGATTGTCCAGAATTTCCCCACCTAAAAACTGAAAATTATAACAAAATAACAGCACCTCTGTAATTTCTCAATAGAGGAACAGTATATTTTCTAAAAGGATCAGCTCAATTAATTGATGTTTGACTGCACACAATTTCAAAGACTGCCTAAAGTTCTCACCAAATCACTTTCTAAGGCATAAATGATTAATTACAGCACCCACGTTGAATTGTGAATAATGTAACCTCTTTCGAAAAGAAAAACTCAAACTCTCAACCTTATCTAAACAAATTCAAAATCATGGTCAAAACCATGCCAAATTAAAATGGAAAAATGAAGCATCTCATCTTCTCACCTGCAATTTAACTGCTTCACACAAATCCCAAAACAGAAATTTAAAATAAATTTCCAAACTTTTCAAGGAAAAATGAGAAGCAAAAGAAAAAGTCCATAACCAATATTCATCTTATGCAAGGAGCATCTAAATCATCCAGTAACACCATGGAGATTTATTGGTGATGAAGAGAATTTCTAAAATCGGTATCTAAAGCAACTGTCAAATTGATATGCAATCAAAACTCAAATGATCAAATAAAAAAAATAAAACATAAAATGATCAAATAGACAAAAAAAAAAAAAACAAGACTCATATGAGAATGTAAAAGAGAAAGATAAATGCATTCTTATTAGCAAAGATATAAAAATAAATAAATAAATAAATCTATGTAAGAAAAAAACAATCTGTGTAACAAATTAAACAAAAAAAATCAATAAAAGATATAAATGAGAGAAAGAGAGAGATAGAGAGAGGTAAGAAAGAGGTATAGTATGTTACCTGTGCTTGATCTTGTAGCATCCGAGAGAGAGCTCTCTGTTGTAGCTACCTTCGCAGTAGAACAAGAGAAACGATGAAGTTTGATTTTGCACCTTAACAGTACCTGTGATTGTTGATCTACATATCAAAACCCAATCTGTATAAGAAAAAAACACTCTGTATAACAAATTAAAGAAGAAAAATCAATAAAAGAGACAAGCAAGAGAGAGAGAGAGGTTAGGTATTATATTACCTGTGCTTGATCTTGTAGTTTCAGAGAGATAGCTCTCTGCTGCAGCTCCCTTCTTCTAGACAGAACAAGAGAAACAATGAAGTCTGATTTTGCACCTTAGGTTTTGAATTTATACCAAAAGTAAAATAGTGAAAACAAGTTTGAATGACCAAACACATCAAAGCTCACTGTTTTGCCAAACTCATCTAGCCCTCCTCTCCCTCATCCGACACCCCAACCCCAGATGACCTTATCTGGTCATCACCGGGTTAGAAATCCGGTCACTCATCCCATGTTGCCTTCATCCGGCCCTTACTGCATAAAAGAATCTTTCAGCAATGTATAAACTAAAATACACATTCAAAGGTTCCTGGCAAAAAAACAGCACAAACACCAAACCTGACAACAATGTGCTACTCTTATAATTCAGACAACCAGCAAAACATATTTTCAAATGATATAAATTTTCTAGATGAGCTCACAATTAATGAGTGCTCTGGCAAATACAAAACAAATTAAGTTGCTAAATAAATCCTTAAATTTATCCACTAACACTTCAGATGAAAATATAGTAAATTGTCACGATAACAGGCAACAGAAAATCCATAACATGTCCCCAAGAAAAAACAGTTAACTCATGAGATACTGATAGAAACAAACAAAACTCTCTTTAGACATAGAGAATTCCCCATCAATTCCTCAACGGTTGGCCTTGGCAACTCTCTCAATTTCATCCTTTTTCTTGATGGCATAGCTGAACAAGCAAAGAAACAATCAGTACACACAGGCAGTGACTAAAAGATGGAGTAACAGAATTCAAGATGCATACAACAAAGTAGATCAAATGGTATAATAACTACCATAGTATATATAAGATTAGATTGGGGCCTTGTTTACCTGTTAGAAGAACCCTTGGCAGCATTAATGAGTTCATCAGCCAAACATTCAGCAATTGTCTTAATGTTTCTGAAAGCAGATTCACGAGCACCAGTGGTAAGCAGATAGATAGCCTGATTCACACGTCTCAAAGGAGAAATATCAACAGCCTGACGCCTGACAACACCAGCTGAACCAATTCGAGTAGCATCTTCACGGGGCCCACTGACATAAAAAGAATACAGAAGGAAAATGTTATAGAAAATCCTAGCATCAAATGAAAGGGAGCTAATATAAATTGTCCAAAATTATCATGCCATACAAGATAGGCAAAAATGGGTTACCACTTGCATGGGGCAAAGCACATTAAATCATGAGTGGGGACAAGTTGCTCTAACGATTTAGAGAGACCTAACATGTTGATTAACATGCAAACAAAAAAATAGTTTTAATACTCTCCTGTTTTAGTACCTGTTGACGACAGCTTCAACAATAACTTGAATTGGGTTCTGGTCTGTCAGGAGATGAATAATTTCCATTGCATGCTTCACAATCCTAACCGCCATCAGTTTCTTTCCATTGTTTCTACCATGCATCATCAATGAGTTTGTAAGCCTCTCCACAATTGGGCACTGGGCTTTCCTAAAACGCTTCACTGAGTACCTCCCAGCAGTATGTGGTACAAAGGTTGCATGCTTGGCTGGTTGGACCCCAATGTAGTCACTCAAAGAAATGTCACCGACCTATACAGAGGCACCAGATGAGTAACAAAAAGTTAAAATATTTTCTAAATACCAACTGATTAATAATCGTAATGAAGTCAAATGGATTTCACAAAGATCAAATGTACACAATTGCATTGACTTACTAACAAGACGACATTTGTTCCAAGAACGCAAAAACAAAAAAGAAAAAGTTATATCCGGCGATGAACTTCATTTTGGGAGGAAATGGATTGAAAAGGAGAAAGTAAACATCAGAATATCATAATATCAAATCTAAAAATTCATACAAAATAAAATATGATTCACAATGTACATGGAATGGCAACTTCACAGCCTATGTATTATCATATTATGGATCATCATTCAAGAATTAACTTTCGAAAATTTATAGCAACAAAATAAACAAACACAAAGGCGTACAGTCATTCTACAGCAACCTATTTGAAACTAAATATTTTGCTAGAACATCAATTATACACCGTTACATTCACAATACACGAAACCTAGGATAATCATACATACAAAGAGTTAACAAAATATGTAATCACCAATAAGTAACCTTCATTAAAGTAGTGATAAATTGTTAATCAAATTCATTTAAATTGCCAAATGGAGTGTCCTACAGCAACATATATGTAAAACAAAATCCCAATTATCCAATAAACAAATTATTTTTTCAAACAAGGTTTGTGACTTGTAACACTTTTCACCTAATCAGTCACCTTCAGTAAACTTGCTCAGTTCCTCAAGAATAAAATACACCAAAAGTCCATATCCCATGGTCTTTTCCTAAAATGAAACTGCATATATAAATCCACCAAAAACTTACCAAACTCCACCATTCATTTTATATAAATGAAACTTTTGCATATTGGACACACTAAACACCTTGAACTTTTCTTATCTTAGGATTGAATAGTCAAAGTCCAGCATTTAAAATTATAGGATAACCTAAAAACCTAACAGCTAATATTCAGTTCCTTCTCATATTCCTAGAACAAAATTTAAAAAAAAAAACGCTCAACTAAAAACTCTCATTAACCACCACTTTTCTTGTCAACCAAAGAGTAAGCAAAGAAATAAATCTAACTGAGAACTGTATTAAATGATATTTAACACAAAACAAATAAAAAATAACCACAAAAGTTAAAACAGAAAGGAAAAAAAACATAGTAATAAGTACTATTTCTGTTACAAACTCTTCTATTCTTTCAACTCCCAAGAACAAACAACAGATCAGAGATTACAAAAACCGCATATAGAATAACATAGACTTATCCATGGCTAAGTGAGTCTGATTAAGTGTTATAAACAACGGTTATCTTCTTTTTCTGTAATTAAGTTAACCATAAATAACTAATGGAACAAGTCCAGAAAGTTTATGCCAGCTACCTGATGGAAAAATCACATATTTTCCACTCTCTGATGGTTATCAATGTCTTTGATGGATAAAACAAAGATTAATAGCTAGATTTATGCCCATAAAAGTCTAATCAATAGTGAATCTGAGGTATCAAAAAAAAAAAAGAATGAATAAGAAAGAGATCAAGACCTGCACATCATCAAAGTTCCAGCGATTGAAGAGCTTCACTTCGTGGTGAGGCTGCTTCGGTTCCTCAGGTTTTGCTACCGCAATGTCCATTCCTATAACACATTTATTGAGAAATCTCATAAAGATCAAATATTGTATAGATAAAGAGAGAAAGAGGGTGTCTTAAGGATGGCAAAGGGTAGGATACCGCGAAATTTGCCCTACCCATTACCAAACTCGATTAATAAAACGTATATCCCAACCGTTTAATTTTGTATTCCTAAAACCCAAAGCCGATATCAATACAATTTCCCATACCTATTCTACCAGAAACATACCGATTACAAAGGTACCGGACTCGAATCTGACCCAACAACAATTTACCCAAAAAAGGCGCACACAGCAAAAGTCCCATAATCAAACCATGACAATAATATGGCACAGACCTCATCTTCTATGATATCAACATACCAACTGCATTGCATTGTTTTGATCAAATGCATGCAAACATACTTAACCGGAAAATCTATCCAATACAAGATATTAAAGTACAAACACGAACCGAGAAGCACAAAATTACTGGTTCAAGTCTTTAATTTCAGAAACCTGCAATTTAAAGAGAAAAAATATATTACAAGAGAGAGAACAGAGAATGAGAGAGTGAGGTGAGAGAACGAGAGAAACTTACCGATCGGCGGCGTCAGGCAGCAGCGGCTGTGGCAGTCAGAATGAAGAGAGAACGTAGTATAAAGAGAGATACTGAGAGAGAGTAGTCTGAGATTAGAGAGCCGTATACAGAACGGCTGGAACTTTTGAAGCAAGAGAAACGAGCGATAGGGTACTAGGATAGAATTTTTTTCAATTAAAACAAATATAAAAAAAAATAATTTATTTTATTATAATAAATAAATATATTTAATATGTAATTAAATATTTAAATCAATAAATATTATAATATTATGCGCACGTGCAAATGCACGTAATAAACACATTCTAGTACATTTTTTATTTTAAAAATTGTTAAGAAATTAAGCTTGTCATGTTTGTATTGTGATATTCATTAAATAAAATTAAAAAAAATTAAATAAATGTAATTATTAAAATTCGAATTGATAATCCTAATTGATAAATTGAACAAACATAAATTTTCAGATAAAGAAAAAAAATTCTTGTATAATCTCATAATTCAATTAAAATAAACAATCAAATTCACTATTGTTTTTAACCGCTTCTTACTCAAATGAGTTGCTTCTTCTCTACATACTCAAAGTATTGAAATATATAAATTTAATTTTTTTTAAATTTAATTATGTTTTTTGAAAATGATAACGATTTTTTTGCAATAAAAATTTTAGGTATATACCCTCTTATGCATATCTTTTTTAACATAAATTCCTCAACATTTTGATCAGGCACATTTGACGTAGAAAACAAACGTTTCGGAGGTTGAGTAATCTTAGCATTTGAGTTAAAATATTTTTGTAAAATAAATGATATGATGAAGAATAAGACTGCAAGATCCATCAAGTATTTTTCTTGTTAAAAAATTGAGATATTAAAATATTAAATTAAAAAAAATTATTAATACTTTTTTACCTTTCCTATCAAACCTAATAGATGACGACATTCATATGAAGGATCAAGTCATAAACCCTTGCAACTGTGAATTTTGTAGTCATTTAGTCTTATCGGGAATACATATATTTGCCCTATCATCCTCTTCAGTATGTTTTGCACGCTATCAAGTCAACCATCCTATATAAATTTTCTTAAAATAATTTTAAATCAGTATATATAAACAATTCATTTAATACTATCAATTCGAAAACAATTCTTATGTAAAATGTATTACCTTATTACTTGTTTCAATAAGATGTTTTACTGAATACTGGATAATTTTTTATGCTTATTTATCAAAAATGACAAATGTAGGGCCCCCAAAAGATCGTATGCTTCAATAGTTAACATATATTTGTTTAAATGATGTAGCTTATAAGTTGACAAAATAACTTAGACTAAGAAGAAAGTAATATTTATTTAAGTAGATACTTCATTGAACTTATACGAAATTTCATTATATGGAAACTAGATCTTTCGTATCTAAACCACATACACACCGGTATTTTGCATTATCCTCTAAGTTTTTTCCAACAATATTGGCAAGACATGTAATGGCATCCATGTGTGATATCAATATTCAATAATGTCGCTCTACATGCATAATTGTTCTCTTATAATAAAAAAGATGAGAAACATTTAGTATGAATGAGTAAATTATATATAAAAAAAATTAATATGCATGAAGAAATATTGTTTTCAAATTATCATCTCTATAATCCTAATACATGTAACTTATTGTAATAACATACATTGCATGTAGGATTATACATAGCGTTTAAAATACTAGCTATTGTGGTCCTATTATTGAACATCAGTTCTTCAATAGAAACTATCACTCTTTGTGGCGTTACATATTCTTTTATTTGTGAATCTACTGTGGATACACTGCAAAAGTAAATTTAAATAATAGACATAAAGCATGATATTTTTTATATTATTGGTCTTTTGAAAATAATTATAATTTTTACAATATCATTAAAAATATAGAGATATGAAAATGAACATGTAAAAAAATCAAATGTATGTAGATATATACGTAGAAACAATTTTAATCCATACTTGCTCATCAAAGTTTTCACTTCTGGTATATTTAGATTTATATAAATCTTGGTGGTAGATGTCGTTGACAAATTATACACACCTAAAATAAAATATATATCATATATGATACTATAATTTAAAATTTATGATGTTATCATTGCAACTGAAGTCAAATCCAAAGTAAATCATGAATTATGATACCCATTTATTCTTTCACCGTAGTCGATGTGACAATCAAAATTAATAGAGTTGATGTGTTCAGAATGTTTTCTATTTAAAATGCAACGTCATTCCACATGGTGATCTCAAAAGTTTAATATAATATTATTAGTATTAAGCAATTTAAACGTGATTTTTTATAGTTGTTCAACTTTTTGAAGTCATTTATGTTTGAGTTCAAAAATGTTTGCTAACCTTGCATCCTCAATTTCAATCACCTTATTCTTCATCAACTGATCTTTAAAACTCAGATATTGGATGTGAGAATATCTTTGAACTCTTCAAAAACCATCTTTAAAATAAATATAAAAAAATTAATTCATTTAATTAATTTATTCCTTCCAATTAACTCAGTTGCTTCATCAATCGGGGTAACCAGAGTGGTTATTGTAAAATGGATAATGTACTCATGGTGAACAAGAATGTAGTTGTTCGAAGATTTTTTCACTTTGAAATTCTGTATAAAGAACATCCCTCCTTATTTGAGAATTGGTCTATACTTAGAAACTTGACCTTTGAAGACTCTAGCATAAATGTGATCATCCTATAAAAATCAAAATGTAACAAACATTTGTTTAAAAAGGTCATTATATTTATTCAAATAAACATAAATAAATCTTATATAACATAGTAACTTATTCATTCAAGAGAGACCATATCTAAAGAGAAATTCATTCTTTTGAAAAATTTCCATAGTATCCCACATTCGAGTTACACGAACTTTGATTTTGCAACAATTACGCATATAAGATATTTGACTCAAAAGTTGATATCCTCGAATCAAATTTGACCAATATTATCTGGATACAAATAATGCAATTCTGGTTGATAAACATATAATCGAAAATAATTTTTAAACTAACAACATAGTAATCAAGAAACATAATATGATGATAATGCTATGAGAATGAGTAATGTAAAATTATTGAATATAATAAGTGTTGTATAGTAACAACTATAAATGATAATGAATACAGAATATCATGGAAATATTATTAAAATTTTATTACCACATTTCGTCAAGCAAAAAAGAAGATACTTGTATGCAATTTATTGAACACTTCACTATAAACGATGTTTTTTTGTATAACCACTTATCTCTTCATTGTTGTTATCAACTAAAATTTTCAATCCCTGTCTAGAAGTCACTCGCGAAACAGTTACATATAATTGACTATGACTATATACTGGTTTTGGTAGATAAATACCAACATGTTTGAAAGTTTGTCGTTGAATTTTGTTGAAGGTCATTGTGAAGAAAATTTTTATTGGAAATTATTTGCACGTCATAAAGAAAAGGGCATTTTGATTCACTCAGAGACATTTCAATATGATGAATGAAAACTCTAGCTTCGATGTTATTTCTTGTTATAACTTTTGCTTCCATGATTTGAGTTATCAATCTTACAATAGTCAATATTGTCTCATTGCAAAGCCAATCACTTTGATTTATGTTGCGAAGAAGAATTATTAGAACTCCAACTTTAAGTTCACTTTCATGATTAGGAATTCTGGAAAATTTCAATGTGTTGACCCTTAACTTGATTTTAATGATGATAAAACTGTATTAAATTGTGCTAACCAATTTATCTAAATGTTGAAAGCTATAAAGATGTTTGTACAAAGACAACCAGTACTTGATAAGCTAAGTACTCAACCTTGGAAGAAGTTTGAAGATCAAGATTAGAATATTCAAATGTTATTGATATAATTGTAAATTTCTCTATCAATTTCCTAGCTTTATGTATGGCTCAATTTGATTACAAATACATTTTTGACAAATTCATTTTGACTGGGTCTTGGCTTTAAAAGAAAATGAAAACATAAAATTATGTTTCAGGAGATCCAATCGAGTGAATAAAAGGAAGAATTTTCTTGCCTTTGATCCAATTGATTAAAGGATCTATTCAGTCGACTAAATGCTTCTTACTTAAAGCTAAATCACTTGATTCAGTCCACTAAATGATGATCCAGTCAACTAAACGATGATCTATTCGAAAATAACGGCTTTATTTTGAAAAGAAAGGCATCGTTCAGATCATTTAATGCTCCAAACTGCCACATCTTTGTGTCTAACGACCATATGAGGCTTGGGCTATATAAACGCCATTTTAAATGAGCTGAACAACCAACCAAGAACATTCAATTCATTCTTGAGCTCATTTATTATTCATCAAAGCTTTCAAAATTCTTTTTGAGCCATCTTTGTTGCTTTATTCTTAGAATAGAGATATTCTTCATCTTGTAAATGCATTAATTACTATCTCTTCTGTACACTCTTAAATTCTAATCATTGTAAGAGAAAAGAGTTGGTGTAACTGATAAGTACTTAAATATTCCTATCTAAGCCCTTTGATTTACACTTGTCAAGTTCCTAGTCATGTTATTTCGTGCTATTTTATTTTTTTCTATGTTTTCTGTGTTTTTCTAGGATATTGAAGAAAATGGAGCATTATCTGGTTTGGAGAACAAAAACTAGAAGAACTGAAAACTGCACACAGTGCGATCAAGCACAGAAGTGTGCACTCGTGCGCACAAGAAGAAGGCTCGAGCGCACCAACATTAGATCGAGCACACACGTGCAGTAAAACGGCAGAACCTGTTTTGGAAACTAGGGTTAAGGTTTCTTTTTTCGAGTTAGGGTTTCCAGATGTCTTTGAACCTTATAAATAGGCTTGTAAACACATAAACCACATCTTCTCTTTAGTTTTGAGCTTCAGGAGAATTGATGACTCTTCTAAGCCAGTATTTTTCTGGTTTATTATTTTCTCTTATTTTACATTATAAAGATGTTTAACATCACAACCATGTGTAACTAACTCACTAGTATGGCTCGATTGAAGCCCTAATTATGTTTTTCCATATATGAATATTGTTGCCCTTGTGATAGCTGTGTTATGATTCTTAACTTGATTAATGCCTATTTTTATTGAAATTCCTCATTTATGTTTGCCTGATCAATATATGCATGTGGTATGGATTAGTTAGTTAGATTAATTTGGATGACCGACTCCTGGGTCTGACAATAGTAACAAAATAAATCCACGTCGGGTTCTTGGGTTAATCAACATGGGAAACCAGGAGTATATAACATGTCCTAGGTCTTGTGTGTTTGTCGATTTTCACGGATTATATGCTCTCTTAAGGAACAACTTAGTATACACCATGCTAAATCCCTTAAGAGAGAAAAGAGTTAGAGTATACACCATACATAACTCGTTGCTTAGGAAAATCAATAGCCTAAGGAGTATACACCATGTCCTTAGGTTGATGACAGTATGTATTCATAATATGACTAAAACATTGGCACATTGTTTTATTGGGAAAATATGATTAGTGGTGGTATCAAAACCCTATGTTTTTATCATTAATTCAAACTCAATACTTATTTCTATCATTTTATATTACAAATCTAATTTTAAATCGAACTTTATCAATCCTTGTAGAGATGATCTCGCATTTTGCACACTACACTATTCTGTTGACCTTGTGCACTTGCAAGTAAAACTGTTCAAATATTTTCTTATTAATTTAGGTAGATTTTTGCACACCAGTAACTCTTAGTAGTGTTTAGGTGTTAAACACTTGTATTAGCTTCCTTGGAAGAGACCTTTGTAACGATTTGAGCAACACCTGTAAAGTTGCTTGTTTAGTGGAATACTTCAAGGAGTCATCTTGAAAAGAGTGGATATAGAGCTAGAAAGTTTTTGATACTGTCAAACAGAGTTTGCTCTTTCTCTTCCTTTACTCCTTTAATTTCCAACAATTTAATTATGGTATTTGCTTGAGTTAATTAAGTGCTTAAAACTTATTTGTTGTTTGCAAAAAGTTTTTAAACCCAATTCACCCCCCTCTTGGGTTGCACCTTGGTTTACACAATGTATTCAAGAACTCTGTGGGGTACAAAATCAATTGTTCATCAATAGTATCTGATACAGGGGATATTTTGTCAGCACTACGATACTTATTGTTATCTCCAAGAAGCATTGAAATAATTTTTTCATTTACTTTGCCAACACTTTCATTCGACAGTGTCAAAACTGCTCTATCTCTCAAGTAATCGGGTTTGCTGAAGCTACTAA
This sequence comes from Bretschneidera sinensis, assembly GCA_023935145.1. Taxonomy (NCBI): domain Eukaryota; kingdom Viridiplantae; phylum Streptophyta; class Magnoliopsida; order Brassicales; family Akaniaceae; genus Bretschneidera; species Bretschneidera sinensis. The sequence goes on from CM043705.1 coordinate 6,715,426, forward strand.
GTAAATTGGGATATGTACTTGAGACTATTTGACTAATTGGGTCTTGATCAGGTTGGATAAGGAGATCTTCAGGTAAGTTGATCCATTTATATTCTTCATCACCTATCACTATAATTGAAGGCAATTTACCTTCTCTGAGATCTAATACCCATTGGTTAAACATATGACATTGCTTCTATAGTTGCTCGTTCCATGTTACAATTTCTAAGTCTCATGTTTGTTGTCAATGATTAAATTCAAAAATGATTCCAAATTCCTAATTCACTTATTGAAGCTCTAATTATATCTTATGTATCTTCTAGTGAGATAACTGGTCGTATTTGTCTGAAATCACTTCCAAGCACAAATTTTTTCCCTCCAAAAACTTTATACTCAGAATTTGAATCGTTAAATATCATAATATCTTTGAATATTCGATTAGTTGCTTCAAATGCATGGCGATATGCCATTGGTGCTTCATCCCATATGATAAGACTCAATTTACAAATCAATTTTGCTAACAATGTCCCTTGCTTGATTTCACAACATGATTTTTTGTCCAAATTTATAGGGATTTTAAATCTAGAGTGAGTTGTTCGTCCACCTAGTAATAAAATGGAAGCGATTCCCGATGAAGCAACAACTAATATTATTTTACCTTATCAGTGTAACCTAGTAATTATTGTCTTCCATAAATATGTTTTCCCATACTACCGCTTCCATGGACAAAATATAAACCACCATACCCATTATTAATAGCTTCTAAAATAGCATTGTAAACATGTTTTTGTTTATTGTTTAACCCAATAAATAATTGAGCTTGCTCTTAGGACAATGCTTCTTTGTCATAAATCAGTTCATCGCTTAACAACAAATTGTGTTCTTTATATATTGCAATCAAGTCTGGAAAGGAGACTCGATCTCTTTCAAAGATCTATCATTTTTATTCAATACCTTTTCGGTTTCGTACAACATTTTTGAAAGTAATTACCAACTTCTATTTCATAAATCAGCAAGATCAACAACTTGACATAATAATAACATTGTCACAAATAATTAGCGCAATTGATTACCATAACCCCATTGTGTCGCTTCACGAATTGCTTCATGTCATTCATCATCATTATCTAACAATCCCAAATCATGACATGCAACTCGGAAAGCAGGGTGAACAACTCCATTAATTGTCCTTATGTCTTTATAACATGTAGGGCCTTTAACAATATTCAAAATAATACGAAGCTCTCACGTGAAGATTGATATGCGTAATAGATTCTACCAATCAGCCTTCATTTTTCCCTTATCTTCAATTTTTGTCCTTTTTACCCCATACCCATTTTGTTGGGAACTCAACATAAGTTATTTCTTTCATGTCTTTATACGACTTATTAGTTTCCATCCACTTAGTGGCCAATGTTTTCTCCACGTTATCCCTATGTGTTACATGAGTCAACTCATCATTGTCATCGAAGGCTACACTTTGTTTTCCAAGCAAATGAAATATTAGCCTTTCGACGGATGGATCACAAAGTTGTACATTGAATTGAAATATTCTCTAGTAAGATTATGATACTGACACGTAATGAAAATCCAAATAGTTTTTAACCTCATCTACCTTAGTGATCATTTCTACATCATTTTCATTATTGGACAATATAATTTTTACGATTACAAATCTTGTTCTGTGTGGGCCCTTGTGAATATATTGAACAAATATTTAATGGATCCACCATTCAACATTTTTGTACTCATCATATTTCACAATTAAATAGACAATGTAAGAAATAACCCATCTATTATCCACTTCAACACCATTTTTCACTGCAATCCTGCCATTATATCTTCTTTTGTACATATGGCATCCATCTTTATCAATGTTAGTTCCAGAATAAAACCTTTTGGGATAGCTTTTGAACATTTATTGTCAACCATGGATAGAGATTTCAAGTTGGCACTCCCACATGATCCATGTATCATGTATTGCACAACAACATTGTAAGCTATGAGATTACTATTCTCATCATAAAGTTTTATAGATATGATATTGTCAATATCGGATGATTCTACATTCTTATCTTTTGGGGAAGGAAGAGTAACATATGAGTATGAGGTAGACCTCTTTTTTGAAATTCGATCATATATATACCTGAAAGGTATAGAATAATGAACTTAGTATAACTATTAAACATGTTACTACATATTAAGAAAAAAAATGGAATAATATTTCTAATACCTGCAATAACTTGTCCAAAATATTTTTCTATTAATAAATCCTTCATTAACTGGTTTAATTTTATTTTGAAAACTCTAGCAATGATCTTTACCATATCTTCTACTTTTTGGCCTGGTATCGTATCCAAGAACTTTTGAATCTCTGGCCACTTTGGATTGCAAGCAAAAGTGAGAAACATATTCATCTACAAATATCTATTACATGTTGATAATTTGATAATTTTGTACCATATATCTTGGACCCCTAGTAAAAGATGATTACAAAATAAATCTTTTCCCAACAAAAGCAGTTGTTGTGTCTTCTTTTACAATTGCATCCATAAGGCCTCCATATAAATTTCTATGTAACTTTTTCTTATTTTTTCTCACGCACCATAAGCTATATTCCTTAATACATGTGTAATGACCCATCCCGGGTTAGCCACCCCCGAGACGGTGTCGTCACATATTGGAATCCCAGTACTACATATATATGCAACAATATAAAAATACCAACATAAATTATCTACATATATAAATCCACAACCCTAAACAAGGGAGTTACATTATTAAGATCTCAACTGAAATATTATATACAACATATTATGCATAAATATTTGCAAATATATTTTTTCATTAGTTTGAGGATGTGGACCACATGACTCATAAATAATGACTCAGTCTAAATCTCAGCTCACCAATCTATCTGTCATGCCAGCTACCTAAAATTATTTAAAAATGAAGAGTGAGCTTCATAAGCTCAGTGAATTAAATTTACTAGAAGTATTTAATTTTTATAACTCTAGTCACATCTTATAATTCAATTGTTCAAATAATGTTTCAATATTCATTCATCTATATCTCATATAACTCGATAATAACATTCTATTATCACTACTCATATCATAATCCTCATCATTTATCAATATCTTCTTAAGTTAATCATCAAATATGTAAAGACCCATTCCGGGTTGGCCACCCTCGAGATGGTGTTGTCACGTTTTGAAATCCCAGCACGACACATATATGCAACAATATAACAATACCAACTGAAATTATCTACATATATAAATTCTCAACCCTCAACAGGGGAGTTACATTATTAAGATCCCAATTGAAACATCATATACAACATATTATGCATGAATATTTACAAATATTTTTTTTTCTTTTCGTTAGTCTAAGAATGTGGACCACGTGGCTTACAGATAATGACTTAGTCTGAATATCAGTTCACCAATCTATCTGTCCTGCCTATTACTTGAAATTATTTAACAATGAGGAGTGAGCTTCACAAGCTCAGTGAATTAAATTTACTTAAAGCATTCAACTGTTCAAATAGTCTTCCAATATTCATTCATTTATATCTCATATAACTCGATAATAGCATTCTATTATCACTACTTTTATCATAATCCACATCATTTATCAATCTCTTCTTCTCATATAATTAATCATCTTGAGACTATCAATTCTACCTCATTATTACCTCGTTATAAGGTTCACATCTTATAATAATCACTCAGATAATTCTTATAATATCATACTTTCATATTTCTTTCTCATCATATCTGTCTCTCTGTGACTCATTCATCTATCAATAAATTTACAATCAAGAATAACACTTCAGCATCTCAAGCAATAATAATCAATATTTAAAACAAATGCAATGCATGAATATCAATTAAATTATTATTTGGCAACATTTTCCCACATGTCGACATGTTTTATCTTAGATCGGCTGTCTTCCCAGTTCTTTTGTTTCCAGCATATACCAGCTATTGAATTAAGCCCAAACAGTATTATGCGGTAACAACAATATAGAATGAGGTGTCGATCCCATGAAGAGAACTTCTATAATCAAAGTCTCAGGCAAAAAATAATGGAAACAAAATTAAAAATTAATATTAAGAAAATGTTGAGAATTAAATGAAACAATTGAATTAAGTGAAAGAAAACCAATAATGAGCAACACAAAGGTCCAAAAAATCCCTCCTAAATTTCACATCTTCAACTTGTATCAATTCAGTAATTATAACTCAACTACGTATTTCACATCCCAAATACGTAATCGGAAAATAATAGTGAAAGCACCAAAAATATTCTTTTGTAAATTATTATGAGAAATCCCCTTCTTGTTTTTACAAGTAATGCAACGGTCAATCATATATGATATCCTAAATCGATGATATATCCGGAGACAATAACGCAGTAAAAGACCAACACATATAATTAATATACTGAAATTAATTGCATCCTAAATTCCACACATAAGAGAAGCCTGACTGAACTTATATGGAGAAAAAGAACAACAATCACCAAAGTTAAATAAAATCTATGAAAGAAGAAAATATAATTGTTTGTCACAAAAAAACATCAACTTCAATATTAAATAAAAGGAACAGCCAAAAATAATTATTCAATGTTAAAAACACAAATATTGAATTAAATACAAGCCAAACCCGCTATGTCTAGGAGTTCATCTCTTCACCTTGGTTGAAACTTAGCCTAGCCAATAATATATAATCACAACAGCTCTCTAAAAATTCAGTGTGTACCTCTTCAGTCCCCTATTCAGCCCTCTGTTCTTTGAGTCTAAAATCCTATATATAGCTGTATGGAGACAGCTTTGTAGACAGAAAAGTCGCCCTAGGGTTTCTGTTCAGGCCGTGTGCTTCTACTACTGTCCAAGCCCGGTTGTGCTTCTGTCCAGGCCATGTGTTTGCTGCTGTCTAGGCTCGGTTTCTGCTGTCCAAAACTGGTCTGGTTGTGCTGCTATCCAGGTTGTGCAAATCCCAAAAAAATGGAATTCAATAGCTCATTCACTTCTGCCACGCTGAAATCACGCACAGCCTGACCTTTGTCTACTAAAACTCTCATAACTTTCTCTAGAAAAATTATATTTATGAGCTGTAAAATTCTCCAGAAAATAGATATCCAGATCTTTCCAAACATATATAGCACATCTCTTAGTTCTTCCTAAATCAATATAGTTCAATTTAGTGAAACTCCTTTTCACCCTTTACTAATGACAACATAACTTAGCAAAATGCTCAATTTATCTTTAAAAGTCTAGAAATGATGGGTTTTGTTGTACTCTTCTTGGGAAACCCAGTTTCCCTGTTCTAAACTGGTCAAGATGTTGTGGATTTTTTCGAATATATTTTATATATTTTTTTGTTTAAGACTTCTTTGTTTTTTTTTGTTAAATCTGCAAAACACACTAAAACACATAATTCTCCAAAGGACCACACTTGTCAAGAAATTCAATGAATAATAAAAATTAATCTAAAAAAATGCATATAATTAACTCTATCTGAAGTGCATTTTCATGCCCTAATCACAACCCCCAACCAGCTCATTGCTAGTACCTAGTGATGTACGCAAAACAGCAATGCAGAAAAGTAACATAGTATGAATGTTGTTTATCCGAGAATTTTGCAGAATTGTCTAGTATTTAAACAAAAGTTGGCCAAAACTCACAGGTGCTAACGAGATTTTCAAATCATGTCTTCTGAGAAACTATGAGTGTGTGCACTAAGCCTAAACATTCTTACCACAAACCAATGATGCATAAAACTTTGAATTCAACCAAGAAAGAAGCCTCAACTCTATTTTCCTCACAGGTAAAGTGTTTATCAATTTAAAGAGGCAAGGTATTTACTCATGAAGTTGGAAAGCAGATAAAAGCACTCAGTGAATGGGTTAAGCAATTTATGACAAGCAAGTGAACAAGAATCGACAACAAGATAGGTTAATCACACAATTCAGAACACTTTATCCGACTTACCAATATAGTGCCTCAAAATTTCAATGGTTAATCAATAAGCCTTGGTGTTGAAGTTCCTTTCTTTTGAGTGTGGTGTGACAACTTATCTTCCTTAAATTTTTGAATCTTCCTTCTTTCGAATACAAACTGAAAACTGAAGTAAACAAAAACTGATATTTTCTTCTTCTTTTTTTCTTCTCTCTTTTTTTTCTTCTTTTTTTTAGAGAATTACAAATAAATAAATAAGCTGATAGAAGAATGATTTTTTTTCTTTTATTTTTCTTTTTCTTTTAGAGAATTACAATATAAATAAATAAACTGATGGAAGAAGAATCATTCCCAAAATATTGTCGACGATCAAAACTTCGTGCAAATGTCAATGATGGATTCAAAGGCTTTGACGACTAACCAAATCATTTCTCCACATGTAAGGTAAGCCAAACAAAGCATCTCAAATAGCAATAAACCAATTCAAGTAGGCAATAAAAGTTCACAATGCTAGTTTTCTCATACTCTCCACTCAATAAAAACAAATGTGCTTCAAATATGGTTAAAAACCAAAGATCATATGCATCACTCTCTAAACAATCCACAAAGCTTAGTATGTGCTTAGAAATAAGTTTCCAGAAAACAATCGATGTTAATCGAGATAATGTCATTAGATCTTGACAAAAACAGAGTTGTAATCATGCATCAACAGTTCACAAAATCGCAAAATCTCACAAACATGCCATGATAGTTTCACACAAAACAATATATAACAAGCACCATGATAGTTTCACACAAAACGATATATAACAAGCATGCATATGCTACCACCCCCAACCAAAATGTGACAGTGTCCTCATAGTAACCAAAAAATAAGAAAGTCATACCGACGAGAGAGAAGAATTCCAATAACGTAGCGTAGGTAAACCTGCATCACACAAAACAAAACGTGAAAGAAAACAAAGTAAAACAAAATAAACTAAACTAGAAAACAATAAAATATAATATAGATAGAAGTACCAAACTTCAATCAAAGTAGACAGGGGCAACCAGAGAGATCTCCTTTAGTTCCTCTACTTTCTCCACATAGTGCTTCAGACATTGCCCATTCACTTGAAATACTCTCCCATCTTTTGGATCTTCTATCTCAACCAAACTATTTGGAAAGACTTGTTTAACCACGAACAGGCCGGTCCATCTCGATTTTAGCTTGTTGGGATGAAGGTGAAGCCTTGAGTCATAGAGGTGGACTCATTGAGTGGGTTCAAAATGCTTCCTCAAACTCTGCTTGTCATGAGCTGCCTTCATCTTTGCCTTGTAGATTCTAGAGTTATCGTAGGCATCATTTTGCAACTCTTCAATCTCATCCAATTGAAGCTTCCTATGAATTTCTGCATCATTAAGATCAAAGTTAATGCTCTTTACATCCCAATAAGCATGATGTTCTAACTAAACCGATACATGGTAAACTTTCCCATTGACAAGCCGGTACGGAGACATCCCGAGGTTGGTCTTGTAAGTAGTACGGTAAGCCCAAAGAGAGTTGGGAAGGCGCAAAGACCAATCCTTTCTATTCAGGTTCACCGTCTTCTCCAATATTTGCTTCACCTCTCGGTTGGCCAATTCAGCCTAGCCATTCGTCTGTGGGTGGTAGGCGTTAGCGACCTTGTGGTGCACTCCATACCTGCGCATCAAAGCCTCAAAAGAACGGTTACAGAAATGAGTGCCTTGATCACTAATCATAGCTCGAGGCGTGCCGAATCTGGAGAAAATGTTTTCCTTAAGAAATTTGACAATAATGTTGTTGTCATTGTTTCGGCATGTCACAGCCTCTACCAATTTTGATACGTAGTCCACTTTAAGCAAGATATATAGATACCCAAAGGAAGGTGGAAATAGTCCCATAAAATCGATCCCTCAACAATCAAATATTTCAATGATAAGAATCGAGTTAAGGGGCATCATATGCCTTTGGGACAAAGCACCAAGCTTTTGGCATCTATCACAAGAACGACAAAAATTGTTAGTGTCTTTAAACAGAGAAGGCCAATATTATCCAAACTGTAGAATTTTTGCGGTAGTCTTTTTCATAGAAAAGTAACCGCCACAAGCTGAACTATGACAAAAATGTAATACACTATCAATCTCAACCACAGGATGCACCGCCTCATAATTTGGTCAGGGCAATACTTATAAAGATAAGGGTCATCCTAATAGAAATTTATTACCTCGACCAAAAATTTGCACTTATCTTGCGCGCTCCATGTGGATGGCATTTCACCGAAAACAAAGTAATTGACAATGTGTACATACCATGGTACTTGGCTTACGGCGAATAGATGTTCGTCGGGGAATTCATCTCGGATAGGTGATCCATTTGAAAACTCATTGAACTCTAGGTGAGACAAGTGATCTGCCACCACATTCTCCACCCCCTTCTTATCCTTAATTGTTAAATCAAATTCATGCAAGAGTAATGTTGTGAGTTTTAATTTACTCGCAAGCGCACGAGTCGTTTGCAGTATAGTGTTGTGCAAGTGCGAGGTCGAATCCACAGGGAATTGCGTTGTGAAAATATAATTTTTAATCTAAACTAACTTTATCTTAACCTAGTTCCAAATTTCAGAATGATATTACAAAATAAATTAAAACTAAATTAAATTGGTTTAAAATCTAATAATAAAAAGCACTAAGGTTTCCGAATCCACCCCACCGAAGTTAAGCATACATGTTCTAAAAATATAGCCTATCAAAACATTCTATGAATCCAACTATAAGACAAAAAACAAAGAATATCCCAACTAAACCAAAAGCACCCGATGTATCCGCTCTTAACAAATCACAAAGGGAATCCAATTTAATCGAAAAGCATTCAATGTATCCATCAGATGAAACACAAAGAAAATCCAACAGACAATTTAAACTCAATCAATTATAAGATGAACTCAAATAATTGACAGAACATTTATACTAAAAATTGTCAGATTTGTACAAGCAAATCTGAACTACTACGCCAAACAACGGCGGGGCTTCATCTTCAACCTTAGCTGAAGAGTCTAGCCACTCATAACTATAAAACTATAATAACAAGTGCTAAACATTTAAACTAAAACAACTGAATATAAAGAAATAAATAAAAAACTTTACATGGGAGAAATTCCACTCGCTGACGGGCGGCGCTTCCCCTCGTGGTAGCAATGCCTTCGGGATCCACCAGAATGCTAGCGGACATCCACCGGTAAACACCAAAGTGGCTCAGGAATTGTACACTGAATGATGAGGTCAGATGGTGTTTAGTTAGGGGGAGTCCCGGAGCACAATGGGTTTCAAAATCGATGTGGGATACTGCCCGAGTGCGATCGATCGCACTCTGGTGCGCTCGAGCGCACATTGGCTCACTACAGAGCATTTTTAACCGATGTGGGATGTGCAAGAGCGCATTTGCGATCGATCGCAAGTCTGGTGCGATCGAGCGCACTAGACTTCTTCAGCTTGAACCTTGTTTACTAAAATGGCCATAACTTTCTCTAGAAAAATCGTTTTTGCAAGCCGTAAAATCCCTCAGAAAATAGACTTCCGGATCTTTCCAACCATATATGGCTCATCTCCTGGTTCTTCCGGAATCAATACAGTAAAATCCACAAAAATGACTGATCTGTAAGGCGATTTTGGCAATTTTAGTGAAACTCTTTTCCCAGTGCTTGTAAACCTGAAAAACAATGAAAACAACTCAAAGTAACAAATTACTAAGCTAACAAATGTAAATTAAAGGGCCAAAATATGCAATATTTGACACTCATCAAATACCCCCAAACTTACAATTTGCTAGTCCCTTAGCAAAACAAAATAAAAGACTCAATGAAAAACAAAGAACATAAAGATAAAGTCATCACTCATGGTATCCAAAAATTTAAGGAGCACACATCACCATGATATTCATTCATAAGCAAGCTTAAAAAGGTAAACCCATCTTCGCAATGAATAGAAATGTTAAAATCTAATTACTTACAAAAGGCAGGATAAGGCATCACAAGCTTGAATCAGTGTAAGGTGAATTAGCATATAAAAATGAAGCTTCCAAGTAACTCTAATGTGTAAGGTCTCCATGTCTCAAGATTCACCGAATTTCGCATCAAAAATGAACGAAAAGGCATAGTTTTTATTTTATTCACTCTTTTTTTTTTTTTTTTTTATTATTAAGGCACGGCTATGCTTAGTTCCCTTGAGCTTTCTAATTGACCCATGTAGCGAGTGTTAAGTCAATGACTCCCAAACCAGATGGTTTTAGGGCATTAGGTGTAAAGACACCCCTAAGGACTTACTAACTCGAGTCAAAAAGGCTACGAAATTAAACCGACCTTAATATTACCAAGCAAAATTTCACCTTTTGACGTGAACACTCACTGCTTACTGAGGCAAGAGGTCCAGTTACTCAGCGAAAAGTTTATTGATAATAATTTTTTATTTTTTTTTATATTTTCCTATGCCCAAGAGTTCATCCAACAAGTCATCCAGTTACAGTTAAGATAAGGAAAAATACACATTAAAATCACGTGTCATACCTCACATAATTTGTGCTAATGTGCTCGTGTTAGATTAGATCAAACATGTGAATTCTCAAAATGCCTAAAGTAAGTAACTAAATTTTAAAAATTTATCACCAGATCATGTGTTCAAAATGTTAAGCTCACCAATGACATCACATCACAGAAAATATTTAGATCAACCAAAATTTCACGATAACATAAGCATGCATTTATCTCTATGACGAAAAGACAACAAATTAGGACAAAGTGTGTGATGTGTCTCCCATACCCCCAAACTTAAATTACACATTGACCCCAATGTGTGACTAATATGGAAAGAGCTGACATGAGATATGGAGAACTATCTGGACTGGTATGGCTCATAGCATACCCCCAAACTTGAACTGAAGTACGCTTTGTCCCTGAAAAACAAAAACTGGAAAACAAAAAATACTGGAAACAAACATTAAACATAAAAATGCGAAATAATAAATAAACAAAAGAAAAGATAAGCTGTGGGGTGCCTCCCATGAGCGCTAAGTTTAACGTCTTCAGCCAGACCCAACATTAGTAAACAGGCCCAACTAAGCTCTCCACCATCTGATCAATAAATGGGAATGGAAAATGATCAGGCCTAGTGGCAGCATTCAATTTACGGTAGTCTAGACACTTTCTCCATGTTGACTGCACTCGAGTTGGAACCAACTCGTTGTCTTTATTTACTACCGTAAATTCAGCACGTTTGGGCACGATTGGAATCTGGCTCACCCACTTGCTATCAGAGATGGGATAAATGATCCCTGCCTCTAACAGCTTAATATCTTCTGCCCTCACAACCTCTTGCATAGCAGGGTTGAGCCTTCTTTGTGGCTCCCTCGATGGCTTGGCATTCTCCGCTAACTGTATCGTGTGTATTACCAATGAGGGGTTGATTCCCTTGACATCCTCAATAGTCCAGCCTATAGCTTCCTTATGCTCTCTTAAGACGTCCAATAATTTCTCCTCTGGAGCATCATCCAAATCTAAAGCTATGATTATAGGCAAAGAATCTGCTGGACCTGGGAACTTATACTTAAGATTATCTGGTAAAGGCTTAAGTTCCTTCTTGGGGGTGTCAGGTGCGGCGGTCTCCTCCGTCTTATTGCTTTCTCTAGGATCAGACTCCAAAATGACATTTACTTCATTAAGTAACTTATCTAAGCCCAAGTCCTCTCCAAAGTGAGCAAAGCATGCCTCCAAGGGATCCTCAATACGGGATTCATCCATAGTCTCCTCTGTCCTACTACTCTCTCGAGGAGCAGACTCCACGATAGTATTTGCTTGCTCAAGTAACTTATCTAAATCCAAATCCTCTTCAAACTGAGCAAAGCATGCCTCCATAATGTCCTCAGACTTCCTTTCTTTCTTGGGCACTTGTAGTCTCTCAAGGTAAGGCGCTTTAGGTAAAAACGACCTAGAGAGATCCTTAATAATACGAGTGGCTGTAGATGGCTCAGCATCTCTCTTCTCATTGTTGCCACTCTCTTGCCCTTGGTGCATAGCAGGGTTCTCTTCCACTTGATTGTCCACTTGTCTCCCAGACAAGTATGGGACAGTTGATTGCACTTGTTCCTGCCAATGCATTGGAGTTGAAGAATTTCCCACCGCAAACTGTTCCTTTGGGTTAGGCTCAGATTGACTGGGAAACTCTCCTTCCTCGCCTTCACCCACGTAACTTGCGATCTGATCAATTTGACTCTCTAGTGTGGCAATCGCTTGGGTGTTTTCTATTGTTGCACTCATCACTTCACTCATAGATTGGCTAGTCGCTTTCATGAAGTCATTGAGAGCGTCCTCCAATGACTGTGAAACCGACACTGGCGCTTGAATGGGAGCTTGGTGAGCGGGTGATGGTGCTGGATAAGCTGAGTGACCATAATTTGGAATTAGTGGAGGAAATTCGGGAGTGTATTGATTGTGAGCATGGTAAGGGGATCCTCCCTGATTCATTGGTTGGTTCTGCTCCCATGAAAAATTAGAGTGGTCCCACCACCTTGGATTGTATGTTTCGGAGCAAGATCCATTTGATTGCCAACAACAGTCATTGAAAGCATTCATTTGTTCCATAGGATACTCGGCACAAGCCGGCATTGATGGGCAATTCTGTGCTAGATGCATGGGACTAGCACAGATGGAACAGCTTTCAACATTGAAAGTGTTGGCAGCATTGAGGGACGGGCCAGTCATTTTAATGAAATCCTTGAGGGCGTCCTCTAAAGACTGTGAAACCGGCGCTGGATTCATCCACATGATTTTTTTCTTTTTTTTTTTTTAATAAAAAGATAACTAACTAGTAGAAAAATAAAATCATTTTAGACCAAAAATTTTCACAAACCAAACAACTCCCCGGCAACGGCGCCAAAAACTTGTTGTGAGTTTTAATTTACTCGCAAGCGCACGAGTTGTTTGCAGTATAGTGTTGTGCAAGTGCGAGGTCGAATCCACAGGGAATTGCGTTGTGAAAATATAATTTTTAATCTAAACTAACTTTATCTTAACCTAGTTCCAAATTTCAGAATGATATTACAAAATAAATTAAAACTAAATTAAATTGGTTTAAAATCTAATAATAAAAAGCACTAAGGTTTCCGAATCCACCCCACCGAAGTTAAGCATACATGTTCTAAAAATATAGCCTATCAAAACATTCTATGAATCCAACTATAAGACAAAAAACAAAGAATATCCCAACTAAACCAAAAGCACCCGATGTATCCGCTCTTAACAAATCACAAAGGGAATCCAATTTAATCGAAAAGCATTCAATGTATCCATCAGATGAAACACAAAGAAAATCCAACAGACAATTTAAACTCAATCAATTATAAGATGAACTCAAATAATTGACAGAACATTTATACTAAAAATTGTCAGATTTGTACAAGCAAATCTGAACTACTACGCCAAACAACGGCGGGGCTTCATCTTCAACCTTAGCTGAAGAGTCTAGCCACTCATAACTATAAAACTATAATAACAAGTGCTAAACATTTAAACTAAAACAACTGAATATCAAGAAATAAATAAAAAACTTTACATGGGAGAAATTCCACTCGATAACGGGCGGCGCTTCCCCTCGTGGTAGCAATGCCTTCGGGATCCACCAGAATGCTAGCGGACATCCACCGGTAAACACCAAAGTGGCTCAGGAATTGTACACTGAATGATGAGGTCAGATGGTGTTTAGTTAGGGGGAGTCCCGGAGCACAATGGGTTTCAAAATCGATGTGGGATACTGCCCGAGTGCGATCGATCGCACTCTGGTGCGCTCGAGCGCACATTGGCTCACTACAGAGCATTTTTAACCGATGTGGGATGTGCAAGAGCGCATTTGCGATCGATCGCAAGTCTGGTGCGATCGAGCGCACTAGACTTCTTCAGCTTGAACCTTGTTTACTAAAATGGCCATAACTTTCTCTAGAAAAATCGTTTTTGCAAGCCGTAAAATCCCTCAGAAAATAGACTTCCGGATCTTTCCAACCATATATGGCTCATCTACTGGTTCTTCCGGAATCAATACAGTAAAATCCACAAAAATGACTGATCTGTAAGGCGATTTTGGCAATTTTAGTGAAACTCTTTTCCCAGTGCTTGTAAACCTGAAAAACAATGAAAACAACTCAAAGTAACAAATTACTAAGCTAACAAATGTAAATTAAAGGGCCAAAATATGCAATATTTGGCACTCATCAAGTAAAATCCACTAATTAATCTTTCCTTAGCATCCTTCTTTGAAAGAATGTATTTAAAGGCTGCATGGTCAGTAAAAACAGTGATAGGTGTACCAATCAGATAAGCACGGAATTTATCTATGGCAAAGACTACCACTAGCAATTCTTTTTCAGTAGTGGAATAATTTATTTATGCATTATTAAGAGTTCTACTAGCGTAGTATACAACAAAGAGCTTCCCCTCCCTTCGTTGTCCCAAAACTGCCCTCACCGTATAATTACTTGCGTCACACATAATCTCAAACGGTAAATTTCAATCTGGTGACTGCATAATGAGGGCGGACGTAAGCCTATCAATGAGTGTTCAGAAAGCGTCCTCACACTCTTGTGTCCAATTGAACATGGCTTCCTTAGCTAGAAGGTTATACAATGGACTAGATATAACAGAGAAACTCTGTATAAACCTCCTGTAAAAACCAGCATGCCCAAGAAAGGATCTAAGATCCTTAACAGTTTTGGGTGTAAGCAATTTAGAGATCAATTATATTTTTGATTTATCCACTTCGATCCCTTTTTCAGAAATTATATGCCCCAAAACTAGTCCAGAGGGAACCATGAAATGACATTTTTCCCAATTAAGTATTACACCTTTTTCTTCATATCTACACAAAACAGCATGTAAATGGAGTAGGTATAAATTAAAAGAATCGCCAAACACAGTCAAATCATCCATAAAATACTTCCACAAATTTTTCGACCCTATTGCTAAATATACTCATCATGCATCTTTAAAATGTAGCCGGCACATTACACAGTCCAAAAGGCATACGTCGGAATGCATAAGCACCAAATGGGCATGTGAATGTAGTCTTATCCTGATCTTCTAATGCAATCTCTATTTGATAATATCTTGAATACTCGTCTAGAAAGCAATATAAGGGATGGCCAACTACATGTTCTAAGATTTGGTCTAAAAATGGAAGTGGAAAGTCATCCTTGCGGGTGGCGGAATTAAGTTTTCTATAGTTTATGTACATACACCACCCTGTCACTACCTTGGTAGGAACAGGTATCCCCTCCGAGTTAGTTACCATAGTTACCCTAGACTTTTTAGGCACTACCTAAGTCGGGCTAACCTATTTACTATCAGAGATGAGGTAAATGATACCCGCATCTAATAACTTTAAAACTTCCTTTTTCACGACTTCTTTCATAGTGGGATTAAGTCACTTCTAGGGGTCTCTACAGGGGTTAGCTCCTTCCTCTAAATGGATCCTATGGAAACATATCAAGGGGCTAATATCTTTAATGTCAGCAATTATCCATCCTAATATAGCTTTGTGCTCACTTAACATGTCAATCGATTTTTTTTCTTGTGAATCACTAAGTACAGAGGAAATAATAACAGGAAAGGTATCACCTAGTCCCAAGAATGCATGTTTGAGTCCTTCAAGTAGCGTCGCTAAGTTGATCTTTAGGGTCTCCTCAGTAGATGGCTTAGGTCTCTCTCCATCTCTTGGTAACTCCTCAAAGCTTAGTTTTCATTTTCGTTCTCCTTTATCCATTGACCTTGAAATAGCAAAAACATCGAAAATATCATCAGGATAAAGTGAACTCTCAGAATCAAAAATACCAATGAGATATTTTAAAGATTCTGAATTTTTACTCAAGTGAGCCTCCTCTGGGATCAGTGTGTCTATCATATAAGTATGATAGTAATCATCATCATCATGTGGTTACCTTCCAATGTTGAAAATGTTGACCTCAAGAGTCATAGTCCCAAAAGACAGCTTCATTAGACCGTTCCTATAATTAATAAGAGCATTAGAGGTGGCCAAGAAAGGTCTTTCTAAAATGATTGGAACTTTAGACTCCATATCAACCACAAAATGAGCATCCATAATGAGAAAATCAACAAGATAGTAGAACTTATCTATCTGTATCAGTACATCTTCGACTATCCCATTTGGTTGCTTAGTCGACCGGTCAACCAACTGTAGTACCACAGATGTGGGTTTGATCTCTCTTAGACCCAGTTGCAAGTAGACAGTGTAAGGCATTAGGTTCACATTGGCTCTTAAATCCAGCAAAGCTTAACGGATCTCATGAGTCCCAATTTGACAAGTGATTGTGGGACACCCCGGGTCTTTATATTTGAGCAGTGTCTTTTACTCAATCACCACACTCACTTGCTCAGTCAAGAACGTAGTCTTCTTGACTTAATACTTCTTTTTTATGATACACAGATCTTTGATTGCCTTTGTATAGGTTGGTACCTATTTAATCACATAAAGCAAAGGCAAGTTAATCTTAACTTGTTTCAAATGTTCTAGGATTTCACCTTGTATTTTCAATTTTTTTTCCTTTTGGTCGGAGCGCTTGGGGAAAAGGGACTTAAACCAGAAAATTTTCATTTGGCTCATTCTTGGGGGTGTTCTCCTCGGTGCTTAGAGAGGTGCTCACGGTCGTCATCTGACTTGGTCCATTTAACACCTTACCACTCCAAGCAGTTATGGCATTGACCTCTGTGATATTTTGTGAATCTGAAGTAGAGGTTTGTGCCATATATTGCCCCCTTGGATTTGATTGAGGCTTAGATAGGAATTTACCTCGTTCTTGCACTGCGAGAGAACTTATTAGCTTAGTTATTTGACTTTTAATTTCCTTGTTCTCTTCCATTACCTATGTCATAGCAGTTTCTAATCTCTGAATAATTTTACATTGTGACTCCATAAATGCATTTAATTTTTCCTCTAAAGGGATTCTATTAGGTTACGCATTGTATAAGGTTGTAGGGTATGACACAGGTGGTTGTGCACGTGCGTGTATGGATTGGTTTGAGTCAGGCCTCTAGCTAAAGTTCGAGTGGTTACTCCGACCAGGATTATATATATTGGAGAAAGGATTATAAGGCTTCCTGTAAATCCTTAAGGTGTTACATTGTTCATCAAAAACCCCTCTCATCTCTACGTAAGTCGGGCCATCCTGAGCTAAGTGTTCCACTTCCCCATAGACGAAACAAGCACCTTATGACTCGACTTTTGCAACAGTATGCGTGAGTCTATCATCTTAGGTCATAAGTGCCTCTAACTCTCGAGTTACTCGCTCTAATTTGGATTTTATGCTATCCTCTTCCCTAAGTTGGTAGATCCCAGTCGCTCTTGCTCTATTTGTGCTTGCAACAGCACTTGGCCCTGTCCAAGTGTGGGCCTTCTCAACCTAGTCATTCAGATACTCAATTGCGTCATTAGGTTCCTTTTGAATAAAGTCCCCGTTGCACATCATCTCTATGAATTGACGCTCTTTACTCGCAAGTCCCTCATAAAAATGATTAACTACGCACCAACTCTCGTACCCATGGTATGGACACATATTTAACAAATCTTTATACCTCTCCCATGCCTGATATAATGTCTCGCTATCCTTTTGGGTAAAGGTTGAAATTTGTCTTCTCACACCATTAGTTTTGTGAATTGGGAAGTATTTATTGAAAAATACTTGCGTCATTTCTTCCCATGAACCTATGGACCTCGGTCGCAAAGAGTATAGCCAATTCTTTGCTTTGTCCTTTAAAGAAAAAGGAAATAACCTCAGTTTAACCGAGTTAATAGCCTTAGGTCTGCCATGAAACGTGGCCACCACTTCCTTAAATTCACTAATGTGAACATAAGGGTTTTCGTTTTCTAAACCGTGGAAGGTGGGTATCAATGCTATCATGCCTGGCTTGTAATATGTATGTGGTTTGTTTGGCGGAAACATGATACATGATGGTGTAGATGTGTGTGTGGGATGAAGGTAGTCATTTAAGGTCCTAAAAGGGTCATCTCCGTGATTGTTCATGGTGTTAGAGCTTGTGTTTGAACCCGTTTCACTCCTAATGTAATTTGGTGGGTATTCTAACCGAAGGATTCTAACCAATCATGCGTGTTCGTCTCTATCCCAATGTGTATACCACCAACACTTTTTTTTTATTTGATTTATTTATATTTTTTAATTATTAATTTAAATTTTTAATTAATTAATTTTTTTTTGAATAAACGAAAACTGAAAAATAAACTAAAGCTAGAATTAAAAAGAAACTAAAAGAAAGAGTTTGGAAAGATAGTACCTAAAAACCTCTTTGTAGACTGGTGTTTTCCCTGGTAACAGCACCAAAATTTGAATTACTCCCAAACAGTACTATGCGGTAGTAGCAGTATAGAATGAGGTGTCGATCCCATGAAGAGAACGTTCTACAATCAAAGTCTCAGGCAAAAAATAATAGAAACAAAATTAAAAATTAATATTAAGAAAATGTTGAGAGTTAAACAAAACAATTGAATTAAGTGAAATAAAATCAATAATGAGCAACACAAGGGTCCAAGAATCCCTCCTAAATTTCACAGCTAAACTTGTATCAATTCAATAATTATAACTCAACTATGTATTTCACATCCCAAATACATAATCGAAAAATAATAGTGAAAGCACCAAAAATATTATTTTGTAAATTATTATGAGAAATCATTTTCTTGTTTTTACAAGTAATGCAACGATCAATCATATATGATATCCTAAATCGACTATATATCCGGAGACAATAACGCAGTAAAGGACCAGCATATATAATTAATATACCGAAATCAATTGCATCATAAATTCCACACATAAGAGAAGCCTGACTGAACTTATATGTAGAAAAAGAACTACAATCACTAGAGTTAAATAAAATCTATGGAAGAAGAAAATATAATTGTTTGTCACACAAAAACACAAACTTCAATATTAAATAAAGGGAACAACTCAAAATAATTATTCAATGTTAAAAACACAAATATTGAATTAAATACAAGCCAAACCGGCTATGTCTAGGAGTTCATCTCTTCGCCTTGGTTGAAACTTAGCCGAGCTGATAATACATAATCACAATAGCTCTCTTGAAATTCAGTGTGTATCTCTTTAGCTCCCTGTTCTCTAAGTCTAAAATCTTATATATAGTCGTATGGAGACGGCTTTTTAGACAGAAAAGTCACTTTAGGGTTTCTGTTCAAGTCGTGTGCTTCTGCTGCAGTCCAGGCCCGGTTCTTGCCCGATTTCTGCTGTGCAAAACTGGTCCGGTTGTGTTTCTGTCCAGGCTGAGCAAATCCCAAAAAATCAGAATTTAATAGCTCATTCACTTCTGCCACGCTGAAATCATGCACAGTCTGACCTTTGTCTACTAAAACTGCCATAACTTTCTCTAGAAAAATCATGTGAACAATCAAATTCTCTAGAAAATAGACATTCGGATCTTTCCAAGCATATATGGCTCATTTCTTGATTCTTCCTGAATCAATACAGTTTAATCTGCAAACATAACTAATCTGTACGGGTAATTATGGTAATTTAGTGAAACTCCTTTTCACCCTTTGCTAGTGACAACATGACTTAGAAAAATGCTCAATTTATCTTTAACAGTTAGAAATTATGGTTTTTGTTGCACTCCTATTGGAAAACCCAGTTTCCTTGCTCTGAACTAGTCTGGATGTTGTGGATTCTTTCGAACATATTTTATATATTTTTTTGTTTAAGGCTTCTTTGTTTCTTTAAATCTACAAAACACACTAAAACACAAAATTCTTCAAAGGACCACACTTGTCAAGAAATTCAATGAATAATAAAAATTAATCTCAACAAATGCATATAATTAACTCTATCTAAAGTGCATTTTCATGCCTTAATCAGCTGTCACGGTTTCATTTAGACCGGTTGCCTTCCCGGTTCTTTTATTTCATGCATATGCATATGAACAATGATATGAAATATGCATATGAACAATAATATAAAAACAATCATACATTCAGACATTCAATTTAGCTATCCTGCTATTTCTCAAAATTATTATTTTTATCATATTCATTGAATTATGTCCTCATATATCATATCAAATTATCAATCATAACTTGTTAAAAATTTCATTTATCCCTTTTATTATATATTTAATCAACTCATTATTTCAATAATATTATTTCTCATATAATAAATCTTTAACATATCAATTATTCCTATCATACCCATCAACCAACTTTCATCTACAATCCAATCGTAGTTTAATAATTAATTCAAATATCATCACTTTATATTTCATTTTTATCTCGATTACTAAAAGTAAATCTAACTCACCACATACCACTTAAAGCTATCCGTGGATCACCTCCTTGCCTTTTTTGCTCTTTTCAGCAATTTCATCCGATAGCTGATCACCAACACCTGATATAATATTTATATTAAAATTTCTAATTTATTTTCAATTCTTCCAGAATTCATATCCTTTAAATTTCCACATCAAATTCTGAGTTTTTTCATGTATGCTAAATTTCAAAAATAAAATTCACATTATTACCTTTTGTTTTTCTTAGAGCTTCTCTCGAATCTTTTTAAAATTCTCCTGTAAACCTCTTCAAAATTTCAATATTTCAACATTTCTTTGAGTCCCCAAGTATTTAAAGAAATAGAATAATTTGAATTGAATAAAGAAGAAAACCAAACGAGATTTGGTAAAAATAAAAACAAAAAGAAAAGAAAAAAAAAGAAAAAACAAAACTGCATTTTTTTTACACTTAACTCAGCCATCGCCATTTCCATGTTATGCTGTCCAACATTCATTTCTTTGCATGTTGACAGCTTACACTTGGACTCTAAGTGTTTAAATTTTTATTTTCTTTCTTTGCAATACACCTGGACGGGTTTTTTTTTTTTTACTTTTCTTTTGTGACAACGACCATAATTTTTTTTTTTCAAAAGACTTATTTCATTCAATATTAAATCTTTCATGTATATATTATTTTAATTTAATGTCATATTTATCAATTACTTCTTTACCCTTACTTTAAGAATACGGGTATTACAATTCTACGCACTTTATAAAAATTTCGTCTCCAAAATTTCCTTACCTAACTCATGAAAAAGTTGGAGGTATTCTTTCCTCATTCTTGCCTCATGCTCCTAAATAATTTCTTCAACATCTTTGTTCTGTTATAATACTTGAATAAAACGAATGACTTTATTATGCAAGACTTGTTCCTCTTTGTCTAGAATTTTGACTCGTACTTGCATAAAGGTCAAATCTTCGTGAAGTTCTACAATGTGATTTGGAATACTATAGGATTCATCATGTAAACACTTTCTGAAAGTGAAACCTGAAACACATTATGTAATTGTTTTAAGTCTGGAAGCAAATCCAATTTGTATACTATTGGTCCAACTCTCTCAATCACCTCATATGATCCCACAAATCTCGGACTTAACTTTCCCTTCTTTTTAAACCTCAATACACCCTTTCACGGTGATATCTTCAAAAAACACCCAGTCACCAACCTGAAACTCAAGAAGTCGTCTTCTATTATCAACATATCCCTTTTGTTTGCTCTGTGTTGCTCTGAGGTTCTCTCTAACCAGTTTGATCCTCTCAGTAATCAAATCTATCATTTCTGGATCAAATATCTTTCTTTCTCTAACTTCTTCCCAACATACTGGAATTCTGCACTATCTACCATATAAAGCCTCAAATAGTGACATTCCAATACTAATTTGATGCTGATTATTGTATGCAAACTCAATCAAAGGTAAATAAACATCACATCTCATTGAAAAGCTCAATACACTTGCCCTTAGCATATCTTCTAGCATTCTGATGATTTTCTTTGTCTTCCTATCAGTTTGAGGATGAAAAGTTGTATTAAATTGCAACTATGTACATGTGGCTTTCTGAAAGTCTCTCCAAAACCAAGATGTAAATCTAGCATCTCTATTTGACACTATGCTCAATAGTACTCCATGCAACCTTATAATCTCAGCTACATACAGTTCAACCAACTTTTTAGGACTCCGATTAGTTTTAATTGGAAGAAATTGAGATAACTTAGAAAGTCTATCTACTATCACTCACACTGTATCGTGACCTCTCTGGGTATGGGAAAATCCAAAAACAAAACCCATACTCACATTTTTCTATGGTCATTCAAGCACAGGAATAGGTTGTAGTAAGCCTCCCGGATGTTTATTCTCTGACTTCACTTGCTGACTAACCAAACATCTAGAAATTTTATCTCAATCCTACATCATCATATACCTCTCTTAATATCTATTTTCTCAACTCAACATCATTGGGAACACAAATTCTACATTCTAATACAAAAATACCATCATTTCTAATTTTGAACTTATATTGCTTTCTACTAAGTACTTCCTGCTTTATTTTCTCTATCTCTTCATCTCTACCTTACATTTCTAATAAGCCCTCTACAATGGATGACTGTACAACCTTGTTTTCCAATAATACTCATCTATCACTAATATTCAAGTTCATTATCATCTCTCTCAACTTTACTATCAGATTCACATCATGGCTCTCTATAGCAGCAAATCTTCTTGTAGATTTTCTGCTCAATGCATCAGCTACCACCTTTGCATTTTCTAGATGATAGTGAATTATACAATCATAGTCACTAATCAACTATATCCACCACTTATGTCTCAAATTTAACTCTCTCAAGGTAGGTAAGTATGTCAAACTCTTGTGATCAGTAAATATCTCACAAGTGGTTCCATATAGATGATATCTCCCAATCTTCAAAGCAAATACTATGGCAGCTAACTCTAAGTTATGGGTAGGGTAATTTCTCTCATGATTCCTCAATTGCCTAGAAGAATATGCCATTACCTTCTCATGTTGCATCAACACACATCCCAACTCTTGATGGGATGTATCACTATACACCACAAATCCTTCATCACCAGAAAGAAGCACTAATACTGGAGTTATAGTCAATTTCTCCTTTAGTAATTGAAAACTTTTCTCACACTCCCTAGACCATACAAATCTCACCTCTTTCTTGGTCAATCAAGTCAACAGTATTGCAATAATAGAAAAATTCTGAATGAATCTTCTATAATAACCAGTTAACCCCAAGAAGATTTTAATCTCAGCCACATTAGTTGGTCTCTCCCAACTTAACATTGCCTCTACCTTTTGTGGATCAACTGTTATTCCATCTCCAGACATTACATGCCTCAAGAAAGTTATTTCATTCCGCCAATATTCACATTTAGGAAATTATAGCATACAATCTCTCTCTCCTCAGAATCTCCAACACCGTCTCTAAATGTTTCACATGTTTTTCCTCATTTTTTGAATATATCAAAATGTCATCAATAAATACAACCATAAACTTGTTAAGATTTAGTTTAAACACTCTATTCATCATATCTATGAATGCAGCTGGAGCATAAGTCAACCCAAATGGTACCAAAGAAACTCATGGTGACCATAACGTGCCCTAAAAATAATCTTAGGCACATCTTCATCCTTTACCTTCAACTGATGATAACCTAACCTCAGGTCTATCTTAGAAAATACCATTGCTATCTACAACAGTTCAAACAAATCATCTATCCTAGACAAAAAATATTTGTTCTTAATAATGATCTTATTCAACTGTCTATAGTCTATACACAATCTCATCATTTTATCTTTCTTATTCACAAACAATACAGAGGCTCCCCATAGTGACACACTTGGTCGAATAAATTATTTTTTTAACAATTTCTAAAGTTAAACATTTAGTTCTCTCAATTCAATAGGTCTCATTCTATAGGGTGCTATTGAAATAGGTTCAGAAACCATTATCACATCCATGGAAAGCTCAATCTCTCTACTATAAGGTAAATTAGACAACTCATAAAGAAATGCATTAGAAAAATCTTTCACCACTAAGATTTCTTCCAGCTTTCTATCTTCCTTTCTAGGATTCAAAACATATGCTAAATACCTCTCACAACCATTCCTCAGCAATTTGCTAGCAGTAGAAATAAGACAGTTGGCAAGTATTTTACGTTCTCCTTACTCCTCTTATCCTGGTATCTTAAACACCACATTTTTCTTAAAACAATCAACTTAGACATGATACGCCAACAACCAATTCATCTCCAAAATCAAATCAAAACCAACCATATTCAAAGAAAACAAATCAACTTCAAAATCTCTATCATCCATACGGATTATATAACCCCAATAAATAGTTTTAATCATAATTCTATCTTTAGTAAGAATTCTGACAATAAGATTATGCATCAAATGACTAATATAAACATCAATAGACTTCATAACACACTGGATGCAAAAGAATGAGTTAACCAGGATTAACCAACATTGATATGTCAACCTCTTCTACATACAAAGTACCTCAAATTAAGATAACTCTGGGATAAATATTTTATCTAATTACGTCTATAACAAACTTTTATCTCTCAATCATATGTCAGATTATCACTTCCCCTTGGTGGCATACTTACTCCTCTACCCTAACTTCCAGTTCCCATAAACTATCTCCCAAATCTTGGGGTCCCACCAACATTACTTTGGATTATAGAAGCTACAGATCTAGCTTACCTCTGACTCTATATTACAGTTCTC
Source organism: Bretschneidera sinensis (assembly GCA_023935145.1). Classification (NCBI taxonomy): domain Eukaryota; kingdom Viridiplantae; phylum Streptophyta; class Magnoliopsida; order Brassicales; family Akaniaceae; genus Bretschneidera; species Bretschneidera sinensis. The sequence continues at coordinate 6,740,041 of CM043705.1, forward strand.
TATGATAAGGAATGCCCCCTTTGGGGTGGCCTTCTACCCTGCATACTCATACTGCTACCATCTATGTGTCCCTCAAATCTAGACCTCTTCAGCCAATCCCTCATACCTATAAATTCTATCACATCCTTCTCAATCTGAAGTATTATATTCACCAACCAAATATTATTCATATGCCTCATGTAAGATAGTTTTGATCTAATCCCAAAATATAGTCCATCTAGGAACCTCTTACACTTTTTCTCCTTATGTCTACCATTTTTTATACAAACCTTATCAAAGCCACAAATCTGCTATCATACTGAGCCACAATCAACATATTTTACCTCAAACAAATGAAATCTCTCTTCTGTTGGGCTTTGAAAGTATAAGAGTACTATTTATAAAAGAAAAAACCTCCTTAAATCTACTCCAAGTTAAGGGTCTATCAACATATGCACTTCCTTTGGGAAGAGTATCCTCTCACCATTCAAAAGCTTCCCCTTCTAATTTGAACGAAGCAAAGGTGACCCTCTGCCTGTCAGTCACTGGTAAAGTACCAAAATAATTTCTTTACATGTTTCACCCATATCTCAAGCTCAAAAGGATTCATAAATCCTTTAAACAACAAAGCATTTAACTTAATATATCTAACAAAACAATCTCTCGGCATCTCGTGCATAAACTCACCTTTCCTCTTTTTAACGTTTACCATTTTTGGATTTACAACAACCTTAGGCACTGCTCTAGCCTATTCATCAAGTCTGTGCTATAGACTATCAACTTTATCATTTGTTACATTCATTTTCTTAATAGCAAAAGCAAGAACTTCTCTTAGCTCATTTTTCCAACTCTGGATTCTCTCACACTCCTACTAATATCAATTATACTGTCAACACGTTCCCTTCTAGGAACCATAGACTCAAACTCAACCTCTATCTCAACCTTGACTTGTCTAATTGGGGGCCTACCACGCCCTCTTAAGTCAACAACTCTAACTCTAGCTCTAGCATGTCCATGTGTCATCCTCAGGCTAATCATTAAAATGTAATTTATTTTAATCTTTCACTTTCTTTCTTTTTATGCAGTCTACAGAATCAAAAAACCTAATGCTCTGATAGCAAAATTATAACGACCCATCCTTGGTTAGCCACCCCCGAGACGATGTCATCACGTTTTGAAATCCCATCACAACACATATATGCAACAATATAACAATACCAACTGAAATTATCTACATACATAAATCCTCAACCCTCAACATGAGAGTTACATTATTAAGATCCCAAACTGAAACATTATATACAACATATTATGCATGAATATTTATAAATATTTTTTTTTCTTTTCATTAGTCTAAGGATGTGGACCACGTGGCTTACAGATAATGACTCAGTCTGAATATCAACTCACCAATCTATTTTTCTTGCCTACTACTTGAACTTATTTAACAATGAGGAGTGAGCTTTATAAGCTCAGTGAATCAAATTTACTTGAAGCATTCAATTGTTCAAATAGTCTTCCAATATTCATTCATCTATATCTCATATAACTCGATAATAGAATTCTATTATCACTACTTTTATCATAATCCTCATCATTTATCAATCTATTCTTCTCATATATTTAATCATCTTGAGACTATCAATTCTACCTCATAATTACCTCTTTATGAGGTTCACATTATATCATCAATCACTCAGATAATTCTTACCATATCATACATTCATATTTTTTTCTCATCACCACTGTCTCTCTGCGAGACTCACTCATCTATCAAAAAATCTGCAATCAAGAATAACACTTTAGCATCTCAAAGAAAAATAATCAATATTTAAAACAAATACAATGCATGAATTTAAATTATATTATTATTTGGGAACATCTTCCCACATGTTGAGATGTTTTATCTTATATCAGTTGCCTTCCCGGTTCTTTTATTTCCAGCATATACCGACTGTCACAGTTTCATTTAGACCGGCTGCCTTCCTGAATCTTTTATTTCATGCATATACATATGAACAATGATATGAAATATGCATATGAACAATAATATAAAAACAAGCATGCATTTAGACATTCAATTTAGTTATCCAACTATTTCTCAAAATTATTATTTTTATCATATTCATTGAATTATCTCTTCATATATCATATCAAATCATCAATCATAGCTTGTCAAGAATTTCATTTATCCCTCTAGTATATATTTAATCAACTTATTATTTCAATAATATTACTTATCATATAATAAATCTTTAGCATATCAATTATTCCTATAATACCGTTGACCCTCACCTATATTTTAATGATGACAAAACACAACTATTATTATACTAATAGTGCAATCTAAGAATTTTAAGCAACAAAGAGCAATTAACCAAGGATCAAGGTGCAAGAACTCATCCTAAATCAAATATCAAGTGAAGACGGAAGAACTAGTATAGGTCTATGGTATTAAAACAAGTTGTAGTCTCACTTGTTCAGGTAATTAGCTTGTCCAATGGCTCGTTTTGAAAAAAAAATTTAACATAACCTTTTAAACAAATGTTTTTAAAGTTAAAATCCATTCAACACTTGAAAACTGGGTTGTTAAAGCAACCCAGTCGACTGGATACTTTTACCAGTCTTCTGGTATAAAGGTCAGTATGTTCCCAGTCGACTGGATGCTTCATACTAGTCGACTAGTGTTTTGGTCAGAGACTTCCCAGTCGACTGGTAATCTGGGCAAAAAGCCTCCAGTTGACTGGTAATAACTACCCAGTCGACTGGTACCTTTAACAGCCTTAAAAACGAGATTTTCAAAGTGGACCTAGTAGACTGGTATTCAGACCCAGTCGACTGGTAATTCAAAAAATATGACCATTATAACGCCAGACCTGTACATTTGATGTATAAATGTGTACCAAATTAATTTAGAACGGAAATATTTCATCAACCCACACTACTGAGCATTTCAAAAGAGCTTGACACATTAAAACAAGTTTTTACTCATTGATACTCAAAAAGCTTTGAAACATTCATATTGAGCCATTCTTTAAGCTTTACCTAGAAAGAGAGATATTATTCAATTGTATAAGCTTCCTTAGTTGTCTCTCTACCATTTACTTTACAGCACTTATTGTAAAGGGGATTACTAATGAGAGAAAGGGGATTACTTCCAAGAAGAAGGGGATTGCTTCCAAGAGAAAGGGATTATAAGGTTTGTGCAACACTCGTGAAGTTGCACGACTAAGTTTCTTAGTGGAGTACTTCAAAGAGGTTCTTTGAAGAGAGTGGACGTAGGGTCGAAACGATTCCAATATTGCCGAACCACTATAAACTGTGTTTGCATCCTCTATCCCTTAAACTCTTTATTTATAGCACATACTACTTGTTTATATGCTTGTTGTGTTATCTATTTTATAAACTTGGGTTTAATCCACAAAAAGTTTTTAAAACCTAATTCACCCCCCCTCTTGGGTTGAAACCTCAGTCTATAATTGGTATCAGAGCCTCGTTCTCAATTTTAGGCTTAATATCCTTGAGTTGATCCGATGGCAGCAAATAGCTATTCTAAGGGACACTCATATACTGGACCTCCCTTGTTCAATGGCTCCAACTATAACTACTGGAAAAACATGATGAAAATATTTGTCGAATGACAAGATTGTAATCTGTGGAGAGTCATTGAAGAGGGACCTAGAATTTCATAAAAGGAAATCACTATTGGAGATACCATTCATACAATTCAGAAACTCAAAACTGAGTACAATGAAGAGGATTGTAGAGTGATATCTTTCAAAAATATAGCAACAAGTATTTTACATTGTGCTTTAGATATATCTGAATACAATAAAATCTCCGCATATGTTTTAGCTAAGGAAATATGGGATAAATTGTAAGTGACATGTGAAGGAACTAGTGAGGTTAAAAAATCAAAAATCTATATGCTAGTATCTGAATATGAATCTTTTAGAATGTCTCCTAATGAAACAATTTCTCAAATGCACTCACGTTTCACAACTATTGTTAATGGTTTGAAGCTTCTTGGTAGGAACATTGAGGAATTTGAATTAACAAAAAAAATCTTAAGGTCTTTGCCATCCACATGGAAAGCAAAGAAGATGGCTATTCAAGAAGCCAAAGATCTTGACAAACTTGATGTTGAGACACTTCTTGGGTCATTGTTGACATACGAAATGGAAGAAATGAATCCCACTGTCAATGATGATGAGAAGAAGAAAAAGGTGATTGCTCTCAAAGCCTACACAAGCAACAAAGAAGAAGAATTGGAAGAAGAGGAAGAGAACAGCGAAGAAGACGGTGAAATGGCCTTAATCACCAAACGGTTTCATAGATTCTTGAAGAAAAGCAAGAAACCATATACCAAAGATCCCATTTCAAAAAGGGAACCACTTGTGTGCTATGGATGCAAGAAGCCCGGTCACATCAAGGTCGATTGTATGGCAACGAGTAAACCATACAAGAACTTCAAGAAGAAGGCTATGATTGCAACCACTTGGAGTGATGACGAAGAAAAAGAATCCTCGGATAAAGAAGTTGGATATGAAGAAATTGCCAGCCTATGCCTTATGGCAATTGATGATGAAAATAAGGTATTATCTTCTCCCTCTTCTAAAAATAACATTGTGAGCAGTAGTGAAGAATTGTTAGAAGTCATAAATGAAATGCATGATGAATTAAAGAAATTCGATTCTAGGAACTCTACTCTTAAGAAAGAGGTGTCAACCCTTTCTAAGGAGATGATATGTCTAAGAGAAGAGAAAGAAAAATTATCTTTATTGCTGTATGATGCTTCTCAAGACTTCCTCAAATATGAAAATGAGAATTTAAAGAAGAAGATATTAGAATTGAATGGTACTATATCTAGACTCATGCTTGGTAAAGAAAAGCTTGATGAAATGCTTTCTTGCCAAAGATTAAGTGGAGAAAAATCTGGTTTAGTATACTCTCTATTAGGCAAACAAAAATTAAAAGAGAGTTTATTCATGAAAGCTTCATATGTGAATAAAACCTCTACTTCTAAGGTTAAAATCACACCACCATTAAATGATAGCATGTCTAGAAATACTAATTCTAATGCTATTACAAGACTGAAGAATCCTAAAAATACTCATGCTTACATGTATGCTCGTTCAAGGAATGTTTATGCACATATTAGGAATAATCATCATGTGCATCCTAGGAACAACTTGTATACCTAAGACTTGCATACTGCACAAGCATATCCTAGGAATTACTATCATAATTATTCTAGAAATAATATGCATACTCATGATAATGCAAGCATGTATCTTAGGAATCATAATCATACATTTTCTAGAAATGACATGTATATTCATACTCCTTATAATTAGAAACATGTATCGTAGGAAGTTATATCCCAAGCATTATAAGCATGCACAACTAAGAAATTCTAGAAATTTCAATAACTATTATCCTAGAATTGTGCATCATCAACATATCTATAGATCACCATATACTGTTAAGAAAGTATGGGTCCCAAAAGGAACCGTATTTTCAAGGACTAACCCCAAAGGACCCAAGAAATTTTGGGTACCTAAAAATGCCATTGTGTATCCTTGTGTGATGTAGATATGTCTCCACACCAAGAAAAAGGGTAACTGTTGGTACCTTGATAGTGGATGCTCAAAACACATGACTGGTGATAAAAGCGTATTCAATGAGCTAACTCTAAGAGATGGTAGACTTGTCACCATTGGAGACAACACAAAAATAAAGATCATCGGGCATGGAAAAGTTGGTAATGATTTCTCAACCATAGATAATGTATTGCTAGTACAAGGCCTTAAGCCAAATTTACTAAGTATTAGTCAACTTTGTGACAAAGGCAACAAAGTCAAATTTAAGACCTCTCATTGTCTAGTTATAGACATCAAGAGTAACAAGATTAAATTTGTTGGCCATAGACATGAAAATGTCTATATAGTTGACTTGAAATCCTTGCATTCCAAAAATGAAATTTTTTTTCCTGCATTTAGTGAAAATCCATGGCTATGGCATAGAAGGTTTGGTCATGTGAACATGAACTTGCTGAAAATTATTTCAAGAAAAGTGTTGATCCTGAATGATTTTGATAGTGACAAAAATCTTAATTAAGCACTAATGAATATTACTTAAGTAATACAGATTGTTAATAGTGCTTATACATCAAAGGAGATCAAGATTGTAGAAATTGGTGAATCAAAGTTGATGATCTCAAAAGTCAATAAGCTCTCCAAAAGATCAAATTCAAGGAGAATAATTGAAACGCAACTTTAAAGACAATAGGGATAAATTATAGGTTTGAATCCTAAGATACTCTTTAAAAATTTCAATTGTTATGAGCTAATTATATTTGCATTGAATTTTATTATATATTCTTAATTAACTGAAGATATAAAATCTCCAAGTGATTTTATTAAATGCAAATAAATTCTTTGGTCTCAATACTTAACATTCTCTAATTAAACTTAAGAAGCATTTATGTTGACATAGAAAATTACTTGAGCATTTGTAATTTATCATTCTTCATATATCTTGCACACACATTATGCTTAAATTTGTAATATGTTTTGTCATCATAAAAAATATTTTAATCAAGAAATTGATTGGATTAATTTTGATGATAACAAAACACTTTTGAAGTGTTTAACTCGTGTGTTTAATGTGCAAGAAAGTTTGATTCAATTAGGAGATTTTTTGGAACTCAAAAATCCAAAAAGAATAAAGAGATATGAAGAAAATTGATGCTGAAAACACTGTTCATCCAAAAACACTGTAGCAGCGCTCAAACAGTGACCCAGTCGACTAGGTGAATAGTACAGTCGATTGGTAAAATGGACAGAAGATTCCCAGTCGACTGGTAAGTCATACTAGTCGACTGGTAACACTGTAGCAACAAAAATGTGATTTTTAAAGAGGATCCAGTCGACTGGTATCACAACCCAATTGACTGGTAGTTCAAAAATATGATTATTGGGACTCGAAATCTGAGATTTTAAAGGCACAATCAATTCAAATTAAATTCTAACGGCCATATTAATTGATGGCTATATAAACTCACTCAATTCAGCATTCAACAAGAAGGAGAAGACATTCAAAAAGAGAAGAACACACACAATCAAGTCATTCATTCTTTGAAACTCAAAAAGCTTTGAAATACTCATGTTGAGCCATTCTTTAAGCTTTACTTTGAAAGAGAGACATTATTCAGTTGTATAAGCTTTCATTTGCTGTCTCTCTACCATTTACTTTACAGCATTTATTGTAAAGGGATTACTTCCGAGAGGAAGGGGATTACTTCCGAGAGGAAGGGGATTACTTCCGAGAGGAAGGGATTGTAAGGTTTATACAACACTGGTGAAGTTGTACGACTAAGTTACTTAGTGGATTACTTCAAGGAGTTCCTTGAAGAGAGTGGACGTAGGGTTGGAACGAATCCGATATTGCCGAACCACTATAATCTGAGTTTGCATCCTCTTCTCTCTAAACTCTTTATTTACAGCACATTACTTGTTTTAATTGTTTGCTACTTATTCGTTTTTATAAACTTGTTTTAATTCCGCAAAAAGTTTTTAAAAACCCAATTCACCCCCCCTCTTGGGTTGAAACCTTGATCTACAAAAAGATTTAGTCATTGGATTTCCCAAAATCAATTTTGAAAAATACAAAGTATGTGATGCATGTCAAATGGGAAAACAAATTTCTATTAAATCAAAGAATGCAGTCTCAACTACTAGACCTTTGGAACTTTTGCATATGGACTTATTTGGTCCAATAAGTACCATTAGTCTAGGTAGCCATTAATATGCTCTTGTTATTGTTGATGACTATTCAAAATATACCTTTGTTATTTTTATTGCTTACAAGGATGAAGCTTTCAAAGGATTTGAAAACTTTTGCAAAAAGGTTCAAAATGAAAAAGGAATTTGGTGATCATGGAAAAGAATTTGAACACCAAAGTTTTTCAAAATTTTGTGATGAAAATGGAATTGATCACAACTTTTCAGCCCTTAGAACTCCTCAACAAAATGGAGTTGTTGAGAGGAAAAATAGAGTTCTAGAAGAATTTTCAAGAACAATGCTTTGTGAAAATAATTTACCAAAATACTTTTAGGCTGAAGCGGTAAACACCTCTTGCTATATCTTAAATAGAATTTTAATTAGGTCTATGCTTGACAAAAATCCATATTAATTATGGAAAGGTAGAAAGCCTAATATCTCTTATTTTCGTACCTTTGGTTGTAAATGCTTCATACTAAACAACAATAAAACTAACTTGGGTAAATTTGATTCCAATACTGATGAAGGAATATTTTTAGGATATTCAACCTCTAGTAAGGCTTATAGAATTTTCAACAAGAGAACTCTAGTAGAAGAATTCATACATGTAACTCTTGATGAGTCTAACCCAATTAGAAGTAGAGAAGCTTCTTTTAATGATGATGCAGATTTTATTCCAAGAACGGAAACTCCTACTCTCATTGTTGACCCAAAGGAGAGTCCACCTCAAACAAATGGAGAGATGAAAACTCTCAAAGTTGACCAACCATCTACAAGCCGACAAGAGGACAGGCTTCCCAAATATTAGAGGTATGTAAATTATCACCTGATTGATCAAGTGATTGGTGATCCTTCACAAGGGGTAAGAACTCGTTCCTCTATAAAAAAAATATTTGTAATTATGTAGCCTATTTGTCTCAAATAGAACCTAAGACATTTAGTGAAGCTAAAAAGGATAATGGTTGGATAATTGCAATGCAAGAAGAAATAAATCAATTTGAGAGAAACAATGTTTGGAATTTAGTTCCAAGACCTAAGAATCATTTAATAATTGGAACTAAATGGGTATATAGAAATAAGATGAATGAAAATGGAATAGTAACTAGAAATAAGGCTAGACTAGTTACTAAGGGATATAATCAAGAAGAAGGAATAGACTTTGATGAGACCTATGCTCCTGTAGCTAGATTAGAAGCTATTCGAATGTTATTAGCCTTTGTATGCTTTAATAAGTTCAAGTTATTTCAAATGGATGTAAAAAGTGTTTTTTTAAATGGTTTTATAAAAGAAGAGGTTTATGTTGAACAACTTCTTGGATTTGAGAATCCTAGTCTTCCAAATCATGTCTACAAGCTTTCTAAAGCCCTATATGGGTTGAAGCAAACTCCAAGAGCATAGTATGAAAGACTAAGTAAATTTTTAATTGGCAATAACTTTGTAAGAGGTAAGATAGACACAACCATATTTACAAAAACTCATAAAAATGACATTTTACTAGTTCAAATATATGTTGATGATATAATATTTGGTGCTACTAATGAATCTATGTGTCAAGAGTTTGCAAAATGCATGCAAGGTGAGTTTTAAATGAGTATGATGGGAGAACTTACCTACTTTCTTGGACTTCAAATCAAACAACTAAAAAGAGACATCTTCATCAATCAATCAAAGTACACTAAGGACCTACTAAAGAGGTTCGGGATGGAAAGCTCAAAGCCACTTGGAACACTCATGAGCACCTCGACAAAGCTTGATCTTGATGACGGAGGTAAATGGTAGATACTAAATATTATAGAAGCATGATAGGAGCTTTGCTTTATTTGACTGCAAGTAGACCTGATATAATGTTCAGTGTATGCATGTGTGCTAGATTTCAAGCTAATCCTAAGGAATCACATGTAGTTGCAGTAAAAAGAATCCTTAGATATCTAAAAAGAACTCAAATTATAGGATTATGGTACTCTAGAGATTCATCTTTTGAGCTTGTAGGATATTCAGATGCTGATTTTGCTGGATGTAAGTTAGATAGAAAAAGCACAAGTGGAACATACCAATTCTTAGGTGCAATGTTAACCTCTTGGTTTTTCAAGAAACAAAACTCAATTGCACTATCAACCGCCGAGGCGAAATATGTAGCAGCTGGAAGTTGTTGCGCTCAAGTATTATGGATGAAACAACAACTAGAAGACTATTGCATGATCTTTAAAAGTATCCCAATTCATTGTGATAATACTAGTGCTATCAACCTAACCAAGAACCCTATTCAGCACTCTAGAACTAAACACACAGAAATTAGACATCATTTCTTAAGAGATTATGCTAAAAAATGTGATATAAGACTAGAATTCATACCATCATAAGATCAAATAGCTGACATTCTTACAAAACCTCTAAATGAAGCTAGCTTCTGTAAAATTAGACTATTAATGGGATTGTTGGACTATGATAAATTGAATGTCTAATTACTTCATCATTCATCATTATGTATATTTGACATCGAGTGAATGAGTATTAATCCTTGTTTAATATTTCTCTCACACAAGATGGCATAGATAAACAAATTTCGTGCTAAGACTCAAAACTGAAAAAGTTTCTCAAAGACTCCAGTTGACTGACTGGGAAGTCACTGCCTAATTTCCCAGTCGACTGGTAAGTCAATACCAGTCAACTAGTTCAACTAGACCTTGTTTGGAGCCAAAATTTTGAAATTCAGTTATCACACCAGTCGACTGGTAAGAACTACTCAGTCGACTAGCATCTCTCTGCCTATTATTCCAGTTGACTGGTACCCTGACCCAGTCGACTGGTATGCAAAATGATTATCTTTACAAAATGACCCAGTCGACTGCTATCCTAACCCTAGTCGACTGGTATCGCGATTCTATAAATAGACTCTTCATTTTGTCCAGATTTTTATGCCATTTTCAAAAACCCTAGCTTTCTCTCTCTACAAAATCTCGCCATTTTGATCCAAAAACCACCAAAACAATACCTAAACACAACGATCTACTCATCCAAAACCTTATTTTCAACTTTCTAAGGTCGAAATCTCCCATTTCTACTAAAAACCACTTTTACCCAAAAACTTTATTTCTTCGAAAATGTCTGAAAGAATCCAGATAAAGACCAATGTTGGGGTACCCCATGCGCCTACAAGGCCAAGGTCCACCAAATCCACGACTTCGGAGTCACGGGGGAAGGGTGTCGTGGCCTCATCAAGCAAGAAGCCCATAACAAAGCTTGATGAGTCTCTGTTTTCCAGTCCTGCAGCGAAGGCCAAGTATAATTCAGTCATTCGCAACAAGAAAATCATGACGGATAGAGTTGTTGACTTCGACTCTATTTGTCATGATAATTTTGATATTTTACCTGCCTTCGAGGCAATACACCTAACCGCACTAATCAAGGTGCATGAGAAATACTATCCATGACTGATTCACCAGTTCTATGCGAACTTGGTGAAACTCAGTCCACTGGCTCTGACATTCATAACTAGTGTTATGGGTGTGGAGTTTGAGGTCAACACTGACCTCTTAATGAGCATTTTGGGGATCCCTGTGGAAGGGATCCAATGGAGTTTGGATGGATGACCAGACAATTTCGAGGTTGAAGAGGCTTATCAGATAGTTAGGGGCGACCCTAACTATGTGTACAGACCCACTACATTTCACATATGTAGTGATATGCCCCTAGACTCAAAATTGTTCAAACTCATAGTGAGTTGGACCATCCACCTGAGACTAGAGAGTCGGGGGTATCTATCTAAGATAGATACTGTATTGATTTGGTGCCTTAAAACTGGGCACCACTTCAATATATACCCCCTACTGCTCGCCAACATGATTAATGGCGAAGCGAGCGACTCTGGGTGTCTTCCCTACGGGATGCTCATCACGCTCATACTCCAGCACTTCCGAGTGCCTCTCCCCGCCTCCAAGGCTCAGGATATCGGGCCAAAAAACAACATCAATGTCTCCTCACTGAAGAAGATGGGATGCACGGTCTGTGATGGCTTCATCTATTCGAAGGCCGGGAAGCACATACGGATTCGGGAGGATGAGAGCAGTGATGATGAGGACGAGGATGCTGCTGCTGCTACTGCTAACATGGAGACAGACACCCGAGCACCTCCTATGGGTGACACGAGTACTGGTCAGGCTGGGTATGATGATTTACTACAGGCTATCACGAGCCTCCAGCTGACCATGCAGTCCGGATTCCAAACGTTGAGCTCCTCCATCGAGCACCTCCAGGATTATTTCGAGCTGCACCGAGAGTGCACAGAGAGTTCCCTAGCCGAGATTCGGGATCTCATTTGTGATCGCTTGGACTTTCCCGATCATTGAGTCTTTTTTCTGTTTTTCTTTGATGTACTTAGTACTTTCATTTCTAGTTCTTAGCACGGACATACTTTATTATATTTCTTACTTATATATGGCTCTACAAAGCCAATTCATGTATAGACTTTTTATATATATGATGATGCTTCATGATTAGACATGTTTCATGCACCTATTTTACTTATTTGTGATGTGCTTGCATGTTTTATAACTGCTTATATTTGGATTTATGCCTTAAAACTATTTCTGCTTGTATGAAAACTTTCGGGTCTTCTCGCGAAGGCTTCTTAACTCCGAATGGAGCAAAATTTTCGCATACAAGTTTGTTTAAGCATACTCTAGATGGCTATAGTAGCTAAGTAGCTTATCTTTTAGTTTCTAGCCCCTTTTGTTGCTGTTGTCAAAACAGGGGAGAAAATATGAGAAAACAAGAAAGACAAAGTAAACAGAAACCAGTGCATAGATTTAGGGGGAGCACTGCTCCAAAGAATATGGTATATGATTCGTTGATTGCTTGAGTTGGATTTTGATTGGTTGAGTTACATATATAAACTGCGTTTACTTGTTTACAGGATGGTTTTACTCGTAAAACAGAGAAAACTCATCCCAATTTTTCTCAAAAATTTTATATGTAGTTTTTAAACTGTTTTCTTTTAATTAGTTTTGTCATCATCAAAAATAGAGAGATTGTTGACCCTCACCTATATTTTAATGATGACAAAACACAACTGTTATTATACTAATAATGCAATCTAAGTGTTTTAAGCAATAAAGAGCAATCAACCAAGGATCAAGGTGCAAGAACTCAACTTAAATCAAATATCAAGTGAAGATAGAAGAACTAGTATAGGTCTATAATGTTAAAACAAGTTGTAGTCTCACTTATTCAGGTAATTAGCTTGTCCAATGGCTCGTTTTGAAAAACCATTTTAACATAACCTTTTAAACAAACGTTTTTAAAGTTAAAATCCATTTAACACTTGAAAACTGGGTTGTTAAAGCAACCCAGTCGACTGGATACTTATACCAGTCTTCTGGTATAAAGGTCAGTATGTTCCCAGTTGACTGGATGCTTTATACCAGTCGACTTGTGTTTTGGTCAGAGACTTCCCAGTTGACTAGTAAGAACTACCCAGTCGATTGGTAATCTGGGCAAAATACCTTCAATAGCCTTAAAAATGAGATTTTTAAAGTGGACCCAGTAGACTGGTAATTCAAAAAATATGACTGTTATTGCGCCAGACTTGTACATTTGATGTACAAAAGCGTACCAAATTAATTCAGAATGGAAATATTTCATCAAGGCTATTTAAACCCACACTACTAAGCATTTCAAAAAGAGCTTGACACATTAAAACAAGTTTTTACTCATTGATACTCAAAAAGCTTTGAAACATTCATATTGAGCCATTCTTCAAGCTTTACCTAGAAAGAGAGATATTATTCAATTGTATAAGCTTCCATAGTTGTTTCTCTACCATTTACTTTACAGCACTTATTTAAAAGGGGATTACTTCCGAGAGGAATGGGATTACTTCCAAGAGGAAGGGGATTGTAAGGTTTGTGCAACACTCGTGAAGTTGCACGACTAAGTTTCTTAGTGGAGTACTTCAAGGAGGTTCCTTGAAGAGAGTGGACGTAGTGTCGGAATGATTCCGATATTGCCGAATCACTATAAACTGTGTTTGCATCCTCTATCCCTTAAACTCTTTATTTATAGCACATACTACTTGTTTATATGCTTGTTGTGTTATCTGTTTTATAAACTTGGGTTTAATCCGCAAAAAAAATTTAAAACTCAATTCACCCCCCTCTTGGGTTGAAACCTCAGTCTACACCCATCAACAAACTTTCATATATCATCCACTCATAGTTTAATACTTAATTCAAATATCATCACTTTACATTTTATATTTATCTCGATGACTAAAAGTAAATCTAACTCACTATATAGCACTTAAAGCTACCCGTGGATCACCTCCTTGCCTTTTTTCCTCTCTTCAGCAATTTCACCTGATTGTTGATCACCAACACCTGATATAATATTTATATTAAAATTTTTAATTTATTTTCAATTATTTCAGAATTCATATCCTTTAAATTTCCACATCAAATTCTGAGTATTTTCATGTATGCTAAATTTCAAAAACAAAAATCACATTATTGCCTTTTGTTTTTCTTAGAGCTTCTCTCGAATCTCTTTAAAATTCTCTTATAAACCTCTTCAAAATTTCAAAATTTCAACCTTTCTTTGAGTCACTAAGTGTTTAAAGAAATAGAGTAATTTGAATTGAAGAAAGAACAAAATCAAATGGGATTTGGCAAAAATAAAAACAAAACGAAAAGAAAATAAAATAAAAGAAAATTTGTATTTTATTTTACACTTACCTCAGCCACCGCCATTTCCATGTTATGTTGTCCAAAATGCATTTCTTTGCATGTTGGCAGCTTACATCTGGACTCTATGTGTTTAAAAAAAATTTTTCTTTGCAATACACCTGGAAGTTTTTATTTTTTTTACTTTTCTTTTGTGACAACGTCCAGATTTTTTTTCTTTCAAAAGACTTATTTCATTCAATAATAAATCTTTCACGTATGTATTATTTTAATTCCATGTCATATTTATCGAATCACTTCTTTACCCTTACTTTAAGAATATAGGTATTACAAAATATATCAATCTTTCTTCTCATATATTTAATCATCTTGAGACTATCAATTCAACATCATAATTACCTCATTATAAGGTTCACAACATACAATCAATCACTCAAATAATTCTTATCATATCATATTTTTATATTTATTTCTCATCATATCTGTCTCTCTGTGAGACTTATTCATTTATCAATAAATTCACAATCAAGAATAACACTTTACCATATCAAGCAATAATAATCAATATTTAAAACAAATGCAATACATGAATTTAAATTATTATATCACTTCATATTATCATTTGGGAACGTCTTCCCACATGTCAATGTGTTTTAGCTTAGACTGGCTATCTTCTCAGTTCTTTTATTTCCAGCATATACCGGTTGTCACGGTTCTTTTATTGCATTTAGACCAGCTACCTTCCCAATTCTTTTATTTCCAGCATATACCGGCTGTCACGGTTCTTTTATTTCATTTAGACCAGTTGTCATCCCAGTTCTTTTATTTCCAGTATATACCAACTGTCACGGTTCTTTTATTTCATTTAGACCGGCTACCTTCCCGGTTCTTTTCGTTTCATGCATATGCATATGAACAATAAAATGAAATATGCATTTGAGCAATAATATAAAAACAAACATACATTCAAAAATTTAATTTAGCTATCCAGCTCTTTCTCAAAATTATTATTTTTAACATATCAATTATTCTTATAATATCAATCAACCAACTTTCATATATCATCCAATCATAGTTCAATAACTAATTCAAATATCATCACTTTAAACTTCATATTTATCTCGATTACTAAAAGTAAATTTTAACTCACCACATAGCACATAAAGCTACTCGTGGATCACCTCATTGCCTTTCCTGCTCCTTTTAGCAATTTCTCCCGATTGTTGATCGTCAGCAACTTTTGTTTTTCTTAAAGCTTTCTTTGACTCTCTTTAAAAATTTCCAGTAAATCTCTTCAAAATTTTACTCTTTCAACCTTTCTTTCGATTCCCAAGTGTTTAAAGAAATAAAGTAATTTGTATTGAAAAAAGAAGAAAACCAAACAGGATTTTGTAGGAAATAAATAAAGCAAAAACTATATGTACAAAACCACCCCACCATTTATTTTACACCATTGTTGTTCAACATGCAAAGGATTGCATGTTGGCAATTTACACCTGGACTCCAGGTGTTAACGTCATATTTTTTTTACTTTTTCTTCTTACACACTGGACGCTTCTAGTTTTTTTTTAATTTTCTTTTTACACGCTGGACCCTTCCAGTTTTTTTTTTTCAAAAAGGATTATTTTATTCAATCATAAATCTTTCATATATATATATATATATATTATTTTAATTCCATGTCATATTTATCAAATTACTTTTTTACCCTTACTTTAAGAACACACGTATTACAATTCTACCCACTTTATAAAAATTTCATCCCCGAAATTTTCTTACCTAATTCATGAAAAAGTTAGGGGTATTCTTTCCTCATTATTGCCTCATGCTCCCAAGTAATTTCTTCAACATCTTTGTTCTACCATAATACTTGAATCAAATAAATAACTTTGTAATGCAAGATGTGTTCCTTTTTCTCTAGAATTCTGACTCGTACTTGCATAAATGTCAAATCTTCTTGAAATTCTACAGCCTGATTCAGAATACTATGGGATTCATCATGTAAACACTTTCTCAAAAGTGAAACATGAAACATATTATGTAATTGCTTTAACTCTAGAGGCAAACCAATCTATATATGACTGGTCCAACTCTTTTAATCACTTCGTATGGCCCCAAAAATCTTGGACTCAATTTTCCCTTCTTTTTAAACCTCAATACACCATTCCGTGGAGATATTTTCAAAAATGCCCAATCACCAACTTGAAACTTAAGAGGTCGTCTTCTATTATCAACATATCCATTTTGTCTGTTCTGTGCTGCTTTAAGGTTCTCTCTAACCAGTTTAATCCTCTCAGTTGTCAAATCTATTATTTCTACACCAAATATCTTTCCTTCTCCAACTTCTTCCTACATTACTGGAGTTCTACACCTTCTACCATATAAAGCCTCAAATGGTGTCATCCCAATACTAGTTTGATACTGATTATTGTATGCAAACTCGATCAAAGGTAAATAAGCATCCCAACTCACTGAGAAACTCAATACACTTGCCCTCAGCATATCTTCTAGTATTCTGATAATGCTCTCTGTCTGCCCATCAGTTTGTGGATGAAAAGTTGTACTAAATTGCAATTGCGTACATATATCTTCTTGAAAACCCCTCCAAAATCTAGAATCTATATATGATACAATGCTTAAAAGTACTTCATGTAATCTCGCAACCTCCACTACATACAATTCAACCAATGTTTCAGGACTCTGGGTAATTTAATATGAAAGAAATGCGAAGATTTAGAAAGTCTATCCACTATTACCCATATAGCATCATGACCTCTCTGGGTATGGGAAAAACCAAAAACAAAATCCATACTCACATTCTCCTATGACCATTCAGGTACTGGAAGAGGTTGTAATAAACATGTTGGATGTCTATTCTCAAACTTCACCTGTTGACAAGTCAAACATCTAGAAATATGCTCAGCTACATCTTTCTTTATCCCTGACCACCAATAATTCTGTCTCAATCCCAAGTACATCTTATTATTACTCGAGTACATAGAATACACTGAATCATGAGCCTCCCTTAGCGTTTTATTTCTCATCTCTACATCATTGGGAACACAAACTCTATGTCCCAATACCACCATACCATGTTCTCTAATTCTAAACCAAGTCGACTTCCCACTCAATATTTCCTGTCTGATCTTCTCTATCCCTCCATCTCTACTCAACATCTATAACAAGCGATCAATAATAGGAGATTATACAACCATATTTGCCATCAATACTTCTCTATCACTGATACTTAACTGCATTCTCATTTCTCTCAGTTCTACCATCAAGTTAATATCATGACTCCCAATAGCAGCTAATCTCTTTGTAGATTTCTACTCATTGCATCAGCTACTACATTAGCCTTCCTTAGATGATAATGAATTGTAAAAATATAATCACTAATCAACTTTATCCACATCCTCTACCTTAAATTCAACTCTTTCTGGGTAGGTAGATGCGTCAAACTTTTATGATCAGTAAAAATTTCACAAGTGGCTCTATATAGATGGTGTCTCTAAATCTTCAAAACAAAAACTATGGCAACCAATTCTAAATCATGGGTCAGGTAATTTCTCTTATGGTTCTTTAATTGCCTAGAAGTATAAGCTATAACTCTTCCATTTGCATTAACACATATTCTAACCCTTGATGTGACACATCACTATATACCACAAATCCTTCATCACCAAAAAGAAGCACTAATACCGAAGCAGTAGTCAATTTCTCTTTCAACAGCTAAAAACTCCTCTCACATTCTTCTGACCACCTAAACTTCACTTCTTTTCTGGTCAATCTAGTCAATGGTCCAGCAATCATAGAAAAATTCTGGATAAACCTCCTATAATAACCAGCTAACCCCAAAAAACTTCTAATTTCAGTTACACTTGTGAGTCTTTCCGAATTCAACACTACTTCTACTTTCTGTGAGTTAACTGCTATACCATCTCCTGACACCCCAAGAAAGATGTTTCACTTAACCAAAACTCACACTTAGAGAACTTTGCATACAATTTCTCTCTCCTCAGAATTTTCAATACTATATCTAAATGTTGCATATGCTCATTTTCATTCTTGGAATATACTAGAATATCATCAATGAATACAATCCCAAATGGCATCACAAGGAACTCGTAATGGCCATAACGTATCTTAAAAGCAGTCTTAGGCATGTCCCCCTCCTTTATCCTCAACTGATGATAACCCGATCTCAGGTCTATCTTAGAAAACACCCTAGCCCCTTGTAACTGCTTAAATAAATCATCTATCCTAGGCAAAGGATATCTATTCTTGATGGTGATCTTATTCAACTATCTATAATCAATGCACAACCTCATCGTTCCATCATTCTTCTTGACAAACAACACAAGGGTTCCCCAAGGCGACATACTAGATCGAATAAACTGTTTATCTAGTAACTTCTGAAACTGAACTTTCAACTCTTTCAACTCAGCTGGTGCCATTCTATAAGGTGTTATAAATATGGGTACTGATCTTGGAATCACCTCAATAGAAAACTTAATCTCCCTATTGGAAGGCAAACTAGACAACTCTTTAGGGAATACATCAGAAAAATATTTCACTACTAAGATTTCTTCTAACTTCCTAATCTCTTTTTTAGAATCCACCACATACGCCAAATATCCCTCACAACCCTTCTTCAACCATTTACTAGCAATCAGGGCAGAAATAAGACAGTTGGCAAGTATCTTATGTTCTCCCTGAAAATTAAACTCCTCTTGTCCTAGTATCTTGAACACCATATTCTTCCTTAAAAAATCTACCCAAGCATGATATGCAGATAACCAATTCATTCCTAGAATTAAATCAAAATATGTCATATCTAAAGGCAAAAAATCAACTTCAAATTCTCTACCAGCTAGACTAATCACACAACCCCGATAAATAGTCTTGATACATGTAGAAACCTCAACAATAATAGCATGTATCGAAGGATTAACACTAGTATCAATATATTTCATATAAACTGTGGATGCAAAAAAATAGGTTGCACCAGGATCAATCAATAATCTAATAGGTCTATCAAGAATATATGCCATACCCATAACAACATCATGAGTGGCCTGTACATCATGTTGGGTCAACATATAGACTCTACTATGTCTGGACTGCAACTTACCACCACGTCCTCTCTCAACTATTGATCCTCTGCCTCTACCCCGCATACTTCCTGATCCATCACCTTTCTCCATATGTCTTCTCTCAACACCTCCAGCACATACGTCAATAGATTTCCCCACTAGACAATCTACACTAACATGTCCTCTCTTACTGCATACAAAACATATCTGAGTAGCATTAATATATTCCATATAAACAGTGGATGCAAAAGAATAGGTTGCATAAGGATCACTCAATAATCTAGCAGGTCTATCAAGAATATATACCATACCAATAACAACATCAAGAGTGGCATATACATCATATTAGGTCAATACATAGACTCTGCTGTCTCTAGACTATAATTGACCACCACATCCTCTCTCAGCTACTGATCCTCTACCCTGTATATTCCTTGATCCACCACATCTCTCGACATGTCTTCTCCCAACACCTCCAACACCTACATTAACAGATTTTCCAATTAGACAATCTACACTAACATGTCCTCCCTCACTACATACAAAACATATCTGAATAGGGTAATTCTGAGAAAGATGCCCCGTCTGATTACATCTAAAGGAAACCTTTGGTTCTCGATTATACATCAGATTACCACTTCCCCTTTTGTGGCATATTTACTTATCTACCATTACTCCCAGTTTCCATAGCTTGTCTCCTAAATCAAGGGGTCCCACTGATATTACTTTGAGCTACAGAAGCAACAGATCATGCTTGCCTCTAACTTTGTACTATAGTTCCTTGTGACAAGGAACGCCCCTTCTAGGGTGGTCTCCCACCCTGCACACTCATACTGCTACCACCTCTGGGTCCCTCAAATCTAGACGTCTTCAACCAATCCCTCCTTCCTCTAAACTCAATTAAATCTTTCTCAATCTATAATACTTTATCCACTAGTATAGCATAATTCTAAATACCCATATAAGAGTGTTTAGTCCTAATTTCATAGCATAACCCGTTTAAAAATCTCTTACATTATTCACTTACTCAAGTAAAAACCTTGACATGGCTATAAAACTACTATCATACTCGGTCACAGATAAAGTACTCTGCCTTATATGAATAAAAATCTCTCTTACTATGCTCGAAATACGTCTGAAAAATACTTCGCAAAAAACACATCCTTAAACTTATGCCAAGTTAAAGGTTGTTTTACCTGTGTACTCAATCTAGGTAGAATATCTTCCTACCATTGAGAAGCCTCACCTTCCAACATAAATGAAGCAAAAGCAACTTTCTGTCTGTCTGTCACTGGTAAGTCTTCAAAATATTTCTAAACATGTTTAATCCACTACTCAGCTTCTATGGGATTTACAGATCCTCTAAAAGACTGGGGTTTAAACTTAAGAAATCTCACAAAAAATCCTCTTGCATCTCATGTCCAAACACAACCTCTCCCTCATGAGCTATTGTCTTACCATATCAGGTTCTATTCTACCCTTTCTTCTAATCTCCTCTGCAAATTATTAACTCTTTCTTCTGTTGCATTCATTCTCTCTATAACACGATCAAGAAATTCTCTCAACTCATCCCTCATAATATTATATTTTCTTCCATCTCTACTAGTACCAGCTACACTAGCAACCTGTTCCCTTGTATGAGCCACAGACTCAACCTCTCTCTCTGCTTCAGCTCTTCTAAATATTGGCGGTCTATCATGTCCCCTCTTATTCAAAACTCTACCTCTAGCTCTAGTATGTCCACGAGTCATCCTCAGACTCTGCATTAAAATATAGTTTATTTAAATCTTTCACTTCTTTAAATTTTTACGCAGTCTACATAATCATAAAACCTAATGCTCTTATACCAAAATTGTAACGACCCATTCTGGGCTGGCTACCCCCAAAACGGTGTCGTCACATTTTTGGAATCCTAACACGACACATATATGCAACAATATAAAAATACCAACTGAAATTATCTACATACATAAATCATCAACCCTCAACAGGGGAGTTACATTTTTAAGATCCCAACTGAAACATTATATACAACATATTATGCATGAATATTTACAATCAATAATAACACTTTAGAATCTCAAGCAATAATAATTAATATTTAAAACAAAAGCAATGCACAAATTTAAATTATATTATTATTTGGGAATGTCTTCCCACATGTCGACAAGTTTTATCTTAGACCAGTTAACTTCTCGATTTTTTATTTCTAATATATACCGACTATTATGGTTTCATTTAGACCGACTGTCTTCCCGGTTCTTTTATTTCATTTAGACCGGCGTTCTTCCCTATTCTTTTACTCCCAGCATATATCGGCTCTGTAATACCGGTGTTCTTAAAGTATAGGTAAAGAAGTAATTTGATAAATATGACATAGAATTCAAATAAAATAATATATACATGAAATTTTTATTATTGAATAAAATAATTCTTTTGAAAAAAAACTGGATGTGTGGTGGTGTGGTTACAAAGAAAAAGAAAAAGAATTTGAACATTAGAAAAATAAAATAAAATAATGGTGGGACAACACCTGGATGTCCAGGTATTGTCACCATTTACAACATGGGACACTAATTTAATTGATGGTGCAACACCCAACACCTAAAATGTGTAAAAGCGGTCTTGAATGGTGGTGGACTGTTTTATATATAAAGTTAAAATTTTGTTTTATTTTAAATATTTCTTACCAAATCCTATTTTGTTTTCTCCTTTCTTCAATTCAAATTTCTTTCTTTCTTTAAACTCTCGTGGACTGAAAGAAAGATTGAAAGAGTAAAATTTTGAAGAGGTTTACGGAAGAATTTTAAAGAGAGTCGAGAAAAGCTCTAAGAAAAACGAAAGGTAATAATGTGAATTTTATTTTTGAAATTTAGCATACAAGAAATTTTTCGGAATTCAATGTGGAAATTTTAAAAGGACATGAATTCTGGAAGAATTGAAGAATAAATTAGAAATTTAATATAAATATTATGTTAAGTGTTAACGATCAACAATCTGGTGAAATTGCTGAAAGGAGCAGGAAAGGAAAGGAGGTGATCTACGGGTAGCTTTAAGTGCTACGTGGTGAGTTAGATTTACTTTTAGTAATCGAGATAAATATGAAATATACAGTGATGAGATTTGAATTAATTATTAACCTATGATTTGATGATAGATGAAAGTTGGTTGATGAGTGTGATAAGAATAATTGATATGTTAGAGATTTATTATATGAGAAGTAATGTTATTAAAATAATGATTTGATTAAATATATAATGAAGGATAAATGAAATTCTTGACAAGCTATGATTGTTAATTTGATATGATATATGAGGATAAAATTTAATAAATATGATCAATTAATAATTTTGAGAAAAAGTGGGATAACTAAATTGAATATCTGAATGCATGCTTGTTTTTATATCATTGTTCATATGCATATTTCATATCATTGTTCATATGCATATGCATGAAATAAAAGAACCAGGAGGAGGCTGGTTTAAATGAAAACTGTGACAGCCGGTATATGCTTGAAATAAATGAAAACCGTGACAGCCGGTATATACTGGAAATAAATGAAAACCATGACAGCTGGTATATACTGAAAATAAAAGAACTGAGAGGGCAGCCGGTCTAAGCTAAAACATGTCGATATGTGGGAAGACGTTCCCAATAATAATAACATTTAAATCCATGCATTGCATTTACTTTAAATATTGATTGTTATTGCTTGAGATACTAAAGTGCTATTCATGATTGTAAATTTATTGATAGATGAAAAAGCCTCACAGAGAGACAAATATGCTGAAGAAGAAATATGGAAATATGATATGAAGAAAATTATTTGGGTGACTGCTTATATGCTATGAACCTCATCATGAGGTAATTATGAGATATAATTGATAGTCTCAATACGATTAATTATATGAGAAGAAGAGATTGATAAAGGATGAAGATTTTGATATGAGTAGTGATAATAGAATGCTATTATCAAATTATATAAGATATAGATGAATGAATATTGGAAGACTATTTATACAAATTGAATATCTCTAATAAATTTAATTCATTGAGCTTGTGAAGCTCACCCCTCATTGTTAAATAATTTCAAGTAACAAGTAGGACAAATAGATTAGTGAGATGATATTCAGACTGAGTCATTATTTGTAAGCCACGTGGTCCATATCCTCAGACTAATGGAAAAAATATTTGTAACTATTCATGCATAATATGTTGTATAAAATGTTCAGTTGAGATTTGAATGATGTAACTCCCTTGTTGAGGGTTGAGGATTTATTTCTGTAGATAATTCAGTTAATGTTTTTATATTGTTGCATATATGTGTCATGCTGAGATTTCAAAAAGTGACGACACTGTCTCAGAAGTGGCCAACCTGGGATGGGTCGTTACAGGCTGTCACAGTTCTTTTATTTCATTTAGACCGACTGTTTTCCCGGTTCTTTTATTTCATGCATATGCGTATGAACAATGATATGAAATATGCATATAAACAATAATATAAAAACAAGCATACATTCAGACATTCAATTTAGTTATCCAGCTCTTTCTCAAAATTATTATTTTTATCATATTCATTGAATTATCTCCCCTTATATCATATCAAATTATCAATCATAGCTTGTCAAGAATTTCATTTATCCCTTCATTATATATTTAATCAACTCATTATTTCAATAATATTACTTCTTATATGATAAATCTTTAACATATCAATTATTCCTATCATACCCATCAACCAACTTTCATCTATCATCCAATCATAGTTTAATAATTAATTCAAATATCATCACTTCATATTTTATATTTATCTCGATTACTTAAAGTAAATCTAACTCACCATGTAGCACTTAAAGCTACCCATGGATTGCCTTCTTGTCTCTTTTGCTTTTTTCAGCAATTTCACCCGATTACTGATCACTAACGCCTGACATAATATTTATATTAAAATTTCTAATTTATTTTCAATTCTTTTAGAATTCATATCCTTTAAATTTCCACATCAAATTCAAAGTATTTTTATGTATGCTAAATTTCAAAAATAAAATTCACATTATTACCTTTTATTTTTTGTAGAGCTTCCCTCGAATCTCTTTAAAATTCTCCTGTAAACCTCTTCAAAATTTCAAAATTTCAATCTTTCTTTGAGTCCCCAAGTGTTTAAAGAAATAGAGTAATTTGAATTGAAGAAAGAAGAAAACCAAATTGAATTTGGTAAAAATAAAAACAAAACGAAAAAAAAAAAACAAAACTGCATTTTATTTTACACTTACCTCAGCCACCACCATTTCCATGTTATGCTGTCCAACATGCAAATGCATGTATGTTGGCAGCTTACACCTAGACTCCAGATGTTTAAATTTTTTTTCTTTCTTTGCAATACACTTGAACATTTTTTTTACTTTTCTTCTGTGATAAGATCCAGAATTTTTTTTTTCCAAAAGACTTATTTCATACAATAATAAATCTTTCATGTGTATATTATTTTAATTCCATATCATATATATCAAATTACTTCTTTACCTTTACTTTAAGAATACGAGTATTACAACATGTGAATGCATCAACAACATATTATTGGAATAGACAACCCCCCAAATAAAGTTTCGATTCATTTTTCCTTTGTTGCATCATGTAAGCATAAAATTCTCACATAGTAACTCTGTTCCTTTTTGTTAAACTATCAATGTCTAAAGCTCTTAACAATATGTCTAGTCAAAAATCATTCTTTGCATAAGAGAGCAATATAGGGTACTGCATTGCAATGAAGCTGAGATGTAACTAATTGATTTTTCACAAGCCAACACATTTCTCTTTGATAATAACATCTCAATAACCAACAGATTGATCACCATTGTCAACAATCAATGTTGTAACGTCCGATGCTAACAGTAAATTGTCTTATCTTCCATCAATTTTTCAGGTCCCAATCAGTCTAATTCAAACTGAAGTATAATCTGAATCTTGAAAATGATCTCTCACCATTCTAAAAGTTTTAGCAAGCTGATTATTCTCATCAAGCATCTTAAGCAACCCATCCACAATTTTAGGATCCAAACCTTAACCATTATCACCAGGTCTCATCGTCTGCAAACGATTTGATATCTCATTTTATTTGTCATATATGTATAACTAGAAAAAATTTGGTCTTTACTAACAGCTTGGCAATAATGATCCAATTTTATGATGGTTTTGACCATTTATGAGAAACATATATGGCCCATCACCACCTCTATTTATAGTCTTATCAATAACTCCACCCATCAAAGTAAAGACAAACATTTATTTATACGCCCTTATATTTTCTCTAATTTTTTTTTTACCGTTGACCACCTTTGTAGTCCAAAAGATTCTTTAGAAACTCAAGAGTATCACCAAGTGGAGGGATTGCACCTCTTATTGTAAACAACATAGCAAAAATTTTGGATTCAATGAGTTTATGGACTTGTTAACTCTTTCTTTATACCACATTATTGCTCCACACTTACTAAAAAAGTCTTTGAGGGCTCCAAAATTCCAAGCCTAAAAAAATTTCGTACAACATAAACTAAAAATGGTACTTAATTTCGATTCTATATGAATTTCTATGATATTAGCGCTGTTTGGGATTCTCTTAAAGCATGATTTAAGCAAGTTTGCTTAAATGGTTCAAGTACAAAATTGTCTTGAACCATTTAAGAAAATTTACTTAAATCATGCTTTAAGATGATCCCAAACAACGCTATTAAATACCATACAACATACTTATAGGTGTAGCTTGCAATGCCATTGCACAATTATGCTGATTATACCTCTTGAACCATTTAAGCAAACTTACTTAAATCATGCTTTAAGAGTATCCAAAACAATGCTATTAAATACTATAAAACATACTTGTAGGTGTAGCTTGCGATGCCATTGCGCAATTATGTTGACTATACCTATTTGTTTCCGTTGGATAACGACAAGGTGTTGTAATACATGTATTAACACATGAAGATTATAGTTTTGATGTGACAATATAGATATCTTTCGATGAGCCTCTGCATTATCATACTTGATAATCTTGATCATGTAAAACTTAAATATAATCTAAACATGTTAAACAATTTAAGTAGTATATATATTAAAAGTGGAATTAATATGGACTGTAAACATATCTCCGGCCATTGACGTTTTTCACTTACACAATATGCTATTCTTTCAGTATTGGTACTTCTAAACTCTCAGAACTCTCCTATTTGATGGTGCATGATCGAAAGAAAATGAGTCGTACCGAGTCTAGGGACCAAACCATGTATTTATACTTGTTCTCCCATCAAGAACATCCACTCATATTCCATACATTAGTTACCACAATCAATGGATAACCAAAAGGTTGAACGTTTGGACCATAAATGGATTGGTTACATTCTCCCACTTGGTCCATACATTTAACCTAACTTAATCCCATTGTTTATATTTTAAGAAGTAAATACATGAATCATGGTAATAAGTCCTCTAAGATTGAGTATTACCTTCCACATATTACGATGCATTTAGTTCCTCAAGTACTATTCTTCATGTGGCAACATTTCTTAATGAATAAACCCTATGTTTATTTTTGCTCCTATACAGATGAATTTTCCTAAAGAAATTAAGGTGCACATGAATACGAGAAAACATCAAAATATATAAGAGTTTCATTAATAAACTGTATGTATACAATTATAAAATGGAACCAAGTCCCATTTTCTCTCAATGATCCTTGAATTTCATAGGTGATATGCCTTTAGTCAAAGGATTAGCGATCATCAATTCAGTGCTAATGTGTTTAATGACCACTTTCTTTTCTTTTATACGTTCTCTTATAGATAAATACTTAATGTCGATGTGTTTACTTCGACTTTCACTTTAATTGTTCTTAACCATAAAGACAGCAGCTGAATTATCGCAGAAAATTCTCAATGACCTAGATATAGAATCAATGACTCTAAGCCCAGAAATGAAACTCCTAAGCCATACACCATATGAAGTAGCCTCAAAACAGGACACGAACTCGGCTTCCATAGTAGAAGTAGCAGTCAATGTCTACTTGACACTTCTCCAAGAAACAGCTCCACTGGCCATCAGAAAAATGTACCCTGATGTAGATTTATGTGAATCAACATAGCCAGCAAAGTCTGAATCAGAGTAGCCAATCACATCCATATTGTTTGTCTGTCTATATATAAACTTGTAGTCTTTAGTTTCTTAAAGATACCTCATTACTTTCTTTGCAGCTCTCTAGTGGTCTGTACCTGGGTTACTCTAATATCACCCTAGCATCCCTACAACAAATGCAATGTCAGGTCTAGTACAGACCTGAGCATACATAAGGCTTCCGACTGCAGAAGCATATGGAATGTTCTTCATGGATTCCCTCTCAAAATCATTCTTCAGGCATTGGTTCAAATTGAAACTAACACCCTTCACAATGGGAGCTACACTTTGTGAACAATCTATCATCCGAAATCTCTCTAAAACTTTGTTGATATAGTTTCTTGTGACAGACCTAAAATACCTTGAGGTCTATCTCTATGAATCTTAATGCCAATGATATAAGATGTCTCACTCATATCTTTTATATCAAAATTTTTAGAAAGAAATTGTTTCACCTCATGCGGCAAGCCCTTTATCATTGGTTGCAAGTATAATATCATCCACATATAAAACTAGAAAACAAATTTTACTCCCACTGACCTTCTGTTATATACATTGATCTATGGGGTTTTCAACAAAACCGAATGAAGAAATTACTTCATAGAATTTAAAATACCATTGATGGGAGGCTTGTTTTAAACCGTATATGGATTTCTTAAGCTTGCAAACCAAATGCTCACCATCATTAGAGGAGAAACCTTTAGGTTGTTTCATATAAACCTCCTCCTCCATATCTCCATTAAGAAATGCGGTTTTCACATCTACTTGTTGCAACTCAATGTCAAAATGAGCAACTAATGTCAAAATAATATGAAGAGAATCTTTCTTAGAAACAGGAGAGAAAGTCTCCATGTAATTGATTCATTCTTTTTGAGTAAATCTCTTAGCAACGAGTCTCGCTTTGTATCTCTCAATGTTGCCTAATGAATCTTTCTTGATCTTAAATACCCATTTGCAACCAATGACCTTCGCCCCATTAGGCAACTCTACAAGATTCCAGACTCCGTTGCTTTTCATGGAATTCATCTCTTCCTTCATGGCATCGTGCCATAAGGTTAACCCTTTGCAACTTATGGCCTGTGAAAAAGTTTCATGATCATTTTTGGCTCCAAAATTATAGTTAGATTCTTGTAGATACACAATGTAATCATTAGGAATTGTTGATCTCCTGTCTCTAGTAGATCTTCTTAATATTGTACCAATGTCTCCCAGGGGAGCTTGTGGTTCAACTGGTTGTTCAGGAGCTTGTGGTATTTCCTGAACTGCTTGATCTATTAGAAAGTTGTCAGCAGCTTGCGGAACCTCAATGATTGATCGTTCAACATGAGCTTTTACTTGAGGTATGCTAAGAACTATAACCAATCTATCGTTTGATGTGGAGGGTTGAGATTATGTATGATCATGTGCAGGAACTAAGTTCCTGAATCGATCCCTCCCACTGATCATGTCATTCTCTAGAAACTTAGCATTTCTCGATTCCACAATCCTAGTAGTATGAGTTGGACAATAAAACCTGTATACCTTGGACTTTTTGGCATATCCAACGAAATACCCACTAATGGTCCTCGAATCCAGTTTCTTCTCTTGTGGGTTATAAATCCTCACCTCAGACAGACATCCCCAAACGCGCATATGTCGTAAACTTGGTTTTCAACCTTCCCATAATTCAAATGGTGTCTTGGGAACAGTCTTGGTTGGAACTCGGTTTAATATATACACAGCCGTCTTAGTGCTTCAATCCACAAGGATGTAGGAAGATTGGAGTTGCTAAGCATACTCCGCACCATGTCCATCAATGTTTGATTTCTTTTTTCTGCAACACTATTCTGGTCTGGGAAACCAGGCATAGTGTAATGGGCAACAATCCTATGTTCTTGAAGAAACTTAGCCAAAAAATCAGGTGCTTGTCCACTTTCTGTGTATCTACCATAATAATCCCCACCTCTATCGGATATCACAATTTGTATTTGTTTTCCACATTGGTTCTCAACTTCAGCCTTAAAGACTTTGAAGGTATCTAATGCTTCATTCTTCTTATGAAGCAAATAGATATACATATATCGTGAGTAATCATCGATAAAAGTGACGAAATATTTCTGACCATGTGCATCCATGTCTGGACAACATATATCAGTATGAATGATTTCTAATATGTTTGAACTCCTATTAGCACTTTTCTTGGATTTTTTGGTTTGCTTTCTCTTCATACAGTCCACACCAGTCTCAAAATTAGTATAATCTAGAGTACTAAGTACCCCATCATTCACTAATCTCTTAATTCTTTCTATGGAGATATGTTCTAATCTCCGATGCCATAACATAGAGGAGTCCTCGTTAATATTACACCTTTTAACGCCAGTTTGAACATGCATTGAACTATAAGTGGCAGCATTTTGCAAATAAAGATGATAAAGACCATCAGACAAAATATCATTCCCAACACAATCAGTTTTATAAAATAAACTGAAAGATATGTCTTAAAAATTAAAGAAATATCCAAATGGTATAAGTCCGGAAACATAAATCAAGTTTCGTGAGAAACTTGATACATAAAAGGTCTGTTCCAATTTTAAAATAAATCCACTACTTAAAGTTAAAATGGAAGTTCCAATCTTCTCCACATGTGAGCCCATCTTGTTGCCTGATAAAATGCTTTGCTCATTTCCCATTAGCTTCCTTAGGTTTACATACCCTGCAAGGAGTTTGTAATATGGATTGTAGATTCAGAATCAATCCTCCAGGTGTTAATATTAACATTAACCATATTAGATTCATAACAAACAAATGACGTTGGATTACCTTTCTTCTCAAGTCATTTTTGGAATTTGATGCATTCCTTCTTCATATATCCCTTCTTTTTACAAAAGAAACACTTTTCTTCTTTCTTAATATCAGCTTGAGGTGATATTTTTCCTTTTCCCTTATGATTAGATTTGTGATTGGCTTGAGATTTGATAGCTTTAGCTTTGTCTTTCCCACGGGTAGTAGCCAGCATTGCACCCTCACCCAGTTCCATCACAAGTCTCTCTTCTTCTTGAATACACATAGTCATTAATTCATTGATTGACCATTTATCTTTGTGTGTGTTGTATGAGATTTTGAAAGGCTCATATTGAGTTGGAAGGGTGTTCAAAATGTAGTGCACCAGGAAGACTCTGACATATCAACCTCGAGTTTCTTAAGTTGAGCCGCAATGTCACTCATTTGCATTATGTGCTCTCACACACTTTTTACACTAGTGAGTTTGAGGGATGATAATTTCATTATCAGGGTGCTCGCCAATGCCTTTTCCGAAGTGATGAATTGATCGTCAATGACTTTCAGCAAATCATGGACTTTCTCATGCTAGTCGACAGAACCACGTATACCAGCAATTATCTTAGTCTTGATAAACATCACGTTGAGCCGGTTGGATCGATCTCATTGCTTATATAGCGTGACCGCAGCTAGAGTGATATTATCGGTGATTGCAGGTGGTTCGTTCTTCCTAATAGCATAATTTATGTCCATCCACCCTAGATGGAGGAGAATCCTCTCCTTCCATACCTTATAGTTATATCTCATAAGTTTGGGTATGTCACAACGGATATTAGAAAAATTAGTGAGTTGAGAAACTGCATAAAGTCCAAAAGCTTATGTCAAGATTTGGGGTCTAATACTCTAAATTGCATGTTTTACCAATGTAAAACATGCTAAAATTGAATCTAATTTCCATTAAAAATTACCCGTGGGCTAAATTTTTAATTCAATAAGATTTTTTATACTTTATGATAGATTTTATCAAACTATTTTTTCTAAATTCATAATGTATATTATGATTACAGTTTGATGTTTTTCTATCTTTAAACTTTATGATAAAACTATTAAATTAATTCTTCCTAACTTATGTGGGTAAATTAAGAAAAACTAATTTTAATATATTATCCTAATTAATTATATAAACATAATAAAATCCCTGTGAGGTAACATTATTATATTTATATAATTAATTACAATTAATGTCCATTATGTGATCCCAATCCACTTAATATATAATTTTTATATAATTAAAGATGTTGTGGCTACTCCTTAAATATTTAAAATTATATGGTTCACTAGACATTTATATTTACTATATTCTAGGCTCTACTTAATGCCTAAGAACAATTACGCAGTAACATAATGAGCAATCACTAAGAGTGCTCCCAGGATAATTGGTCGGGACAAAGCCTTATTAAAAACCAGAATCTTTAGACAGAACATTGTCCCAGATCATGCTATTTTATGCCTACTATAAATTGCTTATGAATTATTCATAATTTTTAACTTAATTGTTCATACCAATATATTATGAACCTTAATGTGTTATGCACAAATTAAGTTTTATGAGAATAACCTAAGTTTACATAATCTAACAATATCTAAACTTAATAATATGTTATCATATGTAAATAAAATTATTTAAATAAAACATAAATTGCACAATTAAACATAATATTATGCACTTAATTTAATTCTTTGCACAAAATAAACTCATTCTAAAAGCATGAATTGAAAAACAAAAAATCATGCGAAATATGAGCATTTAATCAAATTGCATATATGGAACTAACATAAATAGTATATATGCATAATCTTAATTTGAGCAAAATAATCATAAAAATTAAATAAATGCCCAACATTAAATTATTTATGCATTAAAACTATTTAGACTTAAATTGCACGGATAACAATAAAAACAAAATTATACATACATAGCAACATAATTTTAAGCACATAAATAAAATAAATACTTATAAGGGTTCATAAACATTATTTTTGCAAATAATTACAAATTATATGCAAAATTATGAAAATCCATAAAATTAGGCCAAAATCTGAACTTTATATATATATATATATATATATATATATATATATATATATATATATAATATTTCTGGAAAGTTACCAAATTCTGAAATTGCAAGATATTTTCCTAAACGGCAGAAGGAAAAAAATGGTATTTTTTCAATCTACAGTTGTCTTCAACCTTCAACCGGATCGATTTTGACCGTTTTAAAAAAACCCAACTAAATCTTGGCTCCCAGGATACCAAGGCAAGATTTTAAAACTCAAAAATACTAGAAATCAAATTATTTTTCAGGTATAAAACGAAAGTTTTACAGATTGCTTAATACTTCAAGGCAGAGACAAACAAGCTTTGATACCAAATGTAAAACTTAAATATAATATAAACATGCTAAACAATTTAAGTAGCATATAGATCAAAGGTGGAATTAATATGGAATGTAAACATACCTCCGGCCATTGAAGCTTTTCACTTACACAATCTGCTATTCTCTCGGTATTGGTACTTCTAGACTCTCAGAACTCTCCAATTTGATGGTGCATGATCGAAAGAAAATGAGTTGTACCGAGTTTAGGGATCAAGCCATGTATTTATACTTATTCTCCCATCAAGAACATCCATCTATATTCCATATATTAGTTACCACAATCAATGGGCAGCCAAAATGTTGAACGTTTGGACCACAAATGGATTGGTTACAGATCAATCCTTACATCGTTTTAAATTTTTCTTCAAATTGTTTGTACATCTTCAATAATTTGTTATGATCTTATTTCAACTTTTTGTCTTTTAAAGACAATGTTTCATAATCATATTGCAACTTTTTGTTCTCTAGCAACACACTTTTATAAGCTGAATCCATTTCGTTGTACAACCATTTGTAATACTTCATGTCTTCAAAATTGACATTTAAAATCATGGTATTGAAAATATATTTCAAACATTGTATTAGTTGTTGGATAGCTTCTTGTTCCGTTACTAATTTTCTCTAAGACTTTAAATATTCTTTGATTTGATTACTTTTATTTAGTACGGCCTCCACATATGCCTGGACAATTCCATCTTTCACATTGTTCTAATCTATAATTTGGCTCATTTAGACTCAATTTTTGGGCTATGTTAGTTAAAAGTGCCTTGTAACAAATACTAATAGCCTTCATATCCGTAATAACGATAATTAGAAATGTTATTAGCAAAATTAAATTAAATAATTTTTTAATCAAATAATATTTAGACATCCTCTGCATTGGTGATTGAAATATTTAAAAATAAACATGAAATACTATATTATTATTAGTGATATTTTGTTTCACAAAATTTATGTTGTCGAACTCATTTTTATGTATAACTAAACATGTTGCTATTAAAATTTTCTATGAATGTTTTTCACATTACACATAATTTAGGAGTTGATAACGCACAAAATTAAGTTAAATGAAAGGTGAATAATTAAATAGTTGATAGAAATTTAAATTAAATTAATATACCTCATTGAAAGGTTAATAAATGACAGTGAATAATGAAGAAAGTTGATGAACTAAAATTTTGGAATTGATACAACTTAGTTCAATTGTTAAAAAAAATGAAAAATCACTTGTACATATTATATTTAAGTAAACTATTTTAAAAAAGTAATATTATAATTTACTATAAATAATATTATAACATAGTACTAAACCTTGGACCCTTGGTTATGTGGGCATTTGGGCCACAACAAAATAATTTATCACCGGTTGGTGGCATGCTGAAATCAAATCACTTGTTGTTTAGCTAAATTAAGTACCCAATGAAAAACTTGACAAAAAAATTAAGTTATAAAAAAAACAAAGAATCCACAAACTTTAAAAAAAATAAGATTGTAAACATGAATATAAAAAATAAAAAAACAATAATCAGTAAACTTTTTTAACTAATTGCTCTCCAGATAAATGAAAACATTAAAAGAAAAGATCAAATTTAAATGGAACTAAACATTTATTGATTAATAAGATAAAAATATTTTTTTATTTATATCTGTTAATATAATAAACTTATTATCGGTATGTAAAATGAGATGAAGGTTAATTTATATATACAATAAAAAATCAATTAATTTAATCCGCACATATATCTTATATATTTAATCTCCAAACATAAAGCTTATCAAAAGATATTTTAAAAAATAGTTGGATGAAGATTAAAGAGTTTAAGTTATTTTAAAATTACCATGGATAAAATGGGTTATCAATTTTTCATAACAAAACAAATCTTTAAAAATCAATAAAAATACACTACAATATAAAATAAAATAAAAACGCTAGAGTGCTATTCACCTTACTTAGGTTCTAAAATCATTGTTTAACCCTTCACTGCAGGCCTGAATTCCTAGGTTGTTTTCTTTGTCCCTAGAAATTATTCTGATATAGGATTTTACAAAGAATTTATGCATTATATGAGAGAGAAGCATTAGGTAGAGTTGCTAAAATAAATTTTTGCGTAGAACACAAAAATGTGAGATAGAAAAGAGAGGAAAAAGTAGTTATTGGGTTTAAAACAATTTACAAAATTGAGTCTCAATAATCTTTCTCTTTGTTTAATAATCTTTACTATGTAGTAATAAAATATCGAAAAGGATAATATATTACTCGATTAGAGTATATACTTGTCATTAAAGCTGGGCTCATAAGGTAAAGATACCATGTGCCTTTTCCTTTTCCAAAAAGCATTTGGGATATTAGCACAGATTTCTTTTTTAAAAATTGTTTCTAATTCCTTGATTTGGGCCTGAATTTGGGCTGTGGCTAACTGTTGCTCTATTTTCTTATAATGAATTTCTTCTTTTAAGAAGTTAATATAGGCTTGCTTATTTTGAACTAAATTTATTTGTCGATGCAAACTATTGGCCTGTAATAAATTTAAATCCCTAGTATCTATGGGTTGAAAGAAAGGGAAAAATAGTTTTTGTCCTAATAAATTAGTTTCTATCCCTAAGTGACTAACTGTAAAGGGATATATTTGAATAAGGAAAGGTGTTCCTAGGATAATGTTTTGACGGATATTTTTAACTAATATAAAATGAGTTCTTAGGCAGTAACCATCGTTACATACATAAGAATTGATTATTTTATATTCTACATTTAATTTGGAACCACTAGCAGTATTTAATCTTTCAGTGGTTTTTTTATAATACTTTGTGGGAACTAATCATTCTCTGAGGCAATTCTGGTCAGCACCAGAATCAACAAGGGCTATAGTGTTAATATGATATTCTTCATTAATAACAATAGAAATTATAATGTACCATTTCTGGTAATTAATTCTTTCTATTAAACTAATGAAGCTTTTATCCAAGGGTAATGAAGATTCTTTATTTTCTAGAGGTAAGGGAGCATAATCAGAAATAATGGTTTTTCCTTTTTTGTCTCTGGGAGACATTATGGAATCTTTGAGACTTTTAATCTCAATGTTGATCATTCTAGCATTAAGATCTACAGTTTCTTGTTGAATGGTTTTTATTTGTTCTTTCATATTATTGACTTCTACTTGTAAATCTTGAATACTAGCAGTTTTTGGTTTACTAAAAGATTTTTGATAGGTTAAAGGGTTCTGGGTCCTTTTTCCTTTTTTCTTCACAAATAATATTTCTTAATTTCATTAAATAAACTTTTTTAATGATAGGGTCATCAATTTTATCTATTATGTCTAATAAGAATTCCTTTTGAGAGGAAATCATGTTTATAGTTTTACATTTACAAAATCCTTCATCACAATCACAATCAGGTGACTCATCAGAGGATTCTAAATTAGAGGTTTCTTGGATATGATAAATAATATCATTATCCTCAGAAGAGGAAGAGTCTTCTTCTGATTGGGGTTCTATAAGCATAATTTTTGTTAATTGTTGCTTTAAAAAATCTTCTAATTCTAATTCATTTATTTTCTGTTTTACTCTGCAGTCTTTGGCCCAATGACCAAAACGACCACATTTAAAACAAGTTTTAGAAGACTTGTTTATGTTATGGGTTTTTGGACTTTTATTTTTCTTGGGCCTGAGACTAGAAGTACTAGGCTTACTAGGCTTTATGAATCTATTGGGCCTAAAGGGCTTCCTATAGGTTTGCTTTCTAATGGACTTAGCTTTCTTTTTCTTAATGGCTGAAGGGGCTCTAATGGTTTCAAATCCATATTGAGCACAGAAGGATCCTAATTCTTTTTTACTCTGATGGAGTTCTGATTTCATTTTGGATTTTAACTTAATATCATTGCAAAGGGCTAAACCTTCATAATTGATAAAACTAATGATCTCACCATAAGATAGATCATCATATGGAAGATTTCCATTGTTGAGATCTCTAATTCTTTGCCTTACCTTTTCAGCAAAGAGTCTAGGAAGTCCACTAATAAATTTTTCTTTCCAATAGGCATTATTGGGGTATTTCCTAGTGAATACTTTGGTAAGGAATACATCCTTATACCATCTAAAGTCTTGCATGGTAGGGCAGGTCAAATTGAGAAGAATCTCAGTAGTCCTGGCTATCCATCTGTCTAGATCTCCTATAAAATGTTTTGTAATTGCATATATGAGGGTTTCAAATGCATTTTCTATTTGTGGGGTGAAAATACTAACTTTTCCTGTTTGAGGGTTTATAATAGATTGAGGGTGACCATCCTTAGTGGCTTCTAATACTTCTTGTCTGTTTTCTTCAATAAGGTAATTAGTCCACCATCCTTTAAGGGTTCCAGTAAACTCTGTAATGATAGACTTGGTAATTCCTTTATTAGTATTTGTGGGTTTAGTTCTATAGGATGTTGCAGCCATGACCATTTCTTGAAGAATATCAAGAATAATATGCTCACTGGCACCATCTATATTCCATTCATAAATGGCATCACTGTCATACTTGGCTTGTATGGCTAATTGCCTATCTTCAAATTGAAGATCTGGAGGTGTTGGTCTAGGGTAATAGTTCCTAATTGTGGGTAAAGGTGCTCCGGATCTAAGATTAATCTTGTTGATTTCATCAGATCCTCTAATTTCACTAATTAAAGCTCTATCTATTTCATGAATATTTTCTTGGGAGCTTGATTCTTCCTTAGGTTCATCCTTTAAACTTAATTGTTGTAATCTTTTATTAATAGAGGCTAATATATCATCATCACCTAAAGTGACGATATCAGTTTCTATATGAGGATTGAAAATGGGTTGAGTAATGACAGGTGGTTTTTGGATAATTGGTGTAAAAATAAGAGGTTTTGAGGGTAAAGAAGTTGAGGAAGAAGATGGGACTCTCTTCCGGGGAATTTTGGAAGGAAAATTCTCAATCTTCTGGTCGATAGAGTTTACAGTATGATTAATGGCATACAAATGGGTTGATATTGTAGCTAAATTTTGGTTTGTATAATTATTTTGTTCATATAAATGTTCTATATCATGCCCTGTAGGGGTTCTTTCCTTATTATCAGGGTTCTTAATAATTTTAAAGGGGGTTGCAGGAATTTCTCCCTTAAACTAGGAGGGTTTTAATTTAAATTATTTAAAAAGGGATGAATAAATGAGAGAACCTCGTTGGTCGAGGAAGTCCATTTTTGTTCTAAATTGGTAATGGCATCTATTTGGTCTATTTTTTCTAAATCAGGATGGTTGGTTACAAAAGGGTTATTAATTTTTTTTATTGAAAGTATAAATTTCAAACCAGTCAAAGAATAATATGTCACAATGAATTTCATTCATTTGACCATACCATTCTTCACGGATTTGAGATTGTTCTTGTTTAGAAAATGTTTGGAAAAACCAATTTGTTTTTTCCCTGTTTTCTAATGAATAAAAATATTTTCGTAATAAGTCTTTGTTAATTTCATAATTACTACTCATTATGACATTTACTTCATACATATCTGACCTAGTGGGAGAAGGATCATGAATAGAATCCTGAACTTCATTTTTCCTAGAAGTTTCTCCTACTGGATCATCATCTAATGCTGTTTTAAAGGAATCATTTTCATAATATCCTTTAGGGATTGTTGGATGAAAATCTACACCTAATAGATAGTTATGGGACCTTGAAAATCTACACCTAATAGATAGTTATGGGACCTTGAATCTAGACTAAGTCTAGGAGGTAGTATATGAGGATCATCATATAAAGGGGTGGTTGTTCTAATTCTATTGGAAACTGATAATCTAGATGGTATAGAAGAGGAAGGGGAATTATCAGAGGCAAATCTGATAATAACACTTCCATCATTGGATTCATTAATGTAGGAAACATTTGAATTTATTAATTCCCTGGGGGAACAATAGATTCAAATTTCTAACTTTCTAGAATAGTTATTTGATTCCATTTTAATAACTTAGGAGTTATAGTATTGGCATGAAAAGTATTGGCTTCTAAAAGGAGGGTCTCTCCTGGTTTTGTCCGGAGTAATGCCTTAGGGTTTATCTTTGTAGTCATTACTTTATAATAAATTTTATAAATAATATTCAAATTCCTAGTTCCTGTTTTTAAGTCTAATCCTTGTAATTGAATATCTAATGTAAGTGTGTCAATGAGATTTGGATCATACAAATCTATTGAAAAATTAGGATAACAATTAAAATAAACAGGACCATTATGAATATTGGATGCAACTAATGATAACAAAGAATTCTTAAAATTCAAATGCCTAGCATCTCTAAGCATCATTAATACAGGAGTGTCTATTCCTAGACGATGCAAGGGTTTAATGGCTATCTGGACTAATCCTAGATGCATGTATTTAAATCCTTCTTGCCTATGCTTTCTCATGGCGGGTAAAGATAATAACTTAATGCTTTCATTTTCTTTACTTATACTATAAGTTTGCTCTGTTATTTTAATGGAGTAGTCTGACCTAAAGTCAAAGCTACCTATTTGGTAAATCTTATTGATCTTTTGATTGGGGATATGCCAATTAAGAAGATCTTGTTCTACTTTGGCCATATTTATTTCTTGACTGTTTATGGTATAATTTGGGTCATGATCACCAGTGGGATGATCATGTTGAGGAGATGAAGGGTTAGATCCTGAAACAGATGATGAAGAGTCATCACCCTGTTTTCATCTCCTAAAGATCCTATCCATACTATATGATTTGAAGATATGGCAAAAAGATGACTGCTATAACAGGTGAATAGTGACTGCCGGGACCACCTAACACGGTTGACCAACGGACTTACAAAGGGCTGACCAACGGCCTTACCACCACGAACGACCTTACCACCACACTGACACCAGAATAACAGTAATCTAAAAGCAATATAATCAAAGCAGGAAGATGAACAATATCATAAAATAAACATGAACATGGCTCTTAGCTCTGATACCAAACGTGTGCAGGATCGTTATCGTTGAAAAACAATTAAAAACAATAAAACATAAAACAATAATGAAAGTTCTGAAGAAATATGCAACGTTTTTTAAAATGATAAATTTTTATTGATAATCAAGAGAGTATTTCTTACAGTGGGTAAGTGTAGCTGAAAGGCTCACTTGTGAACTAACTTCATTTTTTCTCACGTGTTTACAGATTATACAGAGCACTCTCAAACAGTCAAAGCAAACTGAAAAACAAACTCTGATACCAAACGTGTGCAGGATCGTTATCGTTGAAAAACAATATCGTTGAAAAACAGTATCGTTGAAAAACAGTTAAAAACAATAAAACATAAAACAATAATGAAAGTTCTAAAGAAATATGCAAGGTTTTTGAAAATGATATATTTTTATTGATAATTAAGAGAGTATATCTTACAGTGGGTAAGTGTAGCTGAAAGGCTCACTTGTGAACTAACTTCACTTTTTCTCATGTGTTTACAGATTATACAGAGCACTCTCAAACACTCAAAGCAAACTGAAAAACAAACTCTGCCTAGGGCAAATTTACAACACTTATTTATACTAAAACTAATCTAGTCTTGGTCTTCTTCTTCGATGAAGATGATGCGCTGAGCTGTCTTGAATTATGGCAACTTTTGCTGTGGAGACTTGTTAACTTTATCCGGCTGAGAATCATGCTGCTTTTGAGCTGGCTATAACTATTTGTCTTTTTGCGTCGGCTGATCATTTTACCTTTTTACTTGGCTAATACTGTTCTTGTCTTTGGTATCTGTTAATGATTCTTGTTTTTTTGCTGGCAAGGACTATTGATGACTTCTTGTGTCGGCAGCCTCATAATCCATATCTGCAAATGGATCTTGGGCCCAGTAATCAGGAGCAAGTGGAGGAGAGTGGGTGCTTTCATTATCACTTTTGTCAGAATCTGATATTTGAGATAACTCTTCGAGTAGCTTCCTCCGTCTGTCTCTCTTGGATGAGCTGGAATGTGTCTCACTGATTGTTGCTTTTTTGAGATGAAGAGGATTATCATGAAACCATTTCTTGATAGTAATGAGATCTGAATAGGTGCAATCATACTTAGGCCACCATTTGATTTTGAAAGTCCTTTTTAATGCAAGTAAACCAAGATGGGATGGCATGATGGCATAATCCCAAGCAAATATCCATGGAATGACAAACATGGCAACAAAAAGTAGTTCATGGGCATAAGGTTTATTATCTGAGATGTGGGTCATGAAATAATGAAGGGATTCTTGGGTTTTTCCTGGGAAAATGACTGAACTGGATCAAAAGAAAGACCACCAATCAAAAAACCAGGTTGGAAATTCAAATTGAACTTTCTTGTCAAATAAGATAAACTAGGAATGGGTTTTGGGTTTTACGAAGAACATATTGTACCAGGCTAATTGATAGTCATGATAATAGTAAGTTGGGGGAACAAAGGGAATAGAAAAGGGTTTTGGTAAATAATGGTCTTGGATTTTTTCAGGATTAATTATTTTCAATATTTTACATTTGGAATATAATATCCTGGAATGATCAAGAGGGTCATAGGTGTGAGTAATTTCAACAGATTTTGTATCAACTAAAATTAACTCATAAAATCTTTGAGTCTTGTGAATATCATCATGAATGTACTGGAAACCTGTAGG
The DNA here is from genome assembly GCA_023935145.1 of Bretschneidera sinensis. Taxonomy (NCBI): domain Eukaryota; kingdom Viridiplantae; phylum Streptophyta; class Magnoliopsida; order Brassicales; family Akaniaceae; genus Bretschneidera; species Bretschneidera sinensis. The sequence goes on from CM043705.1 coordinate 6,781,555, forward strand.
GAAAATCTTGTTAGAATATAACCATTGAATAATTTTGCTTTGGTCATTTTCATTGGATGGAATGGGTAGAGTGGTGCATCTTATGTATTCTTGGTTGGGTTTTTCGTAATATTGAGTAGGAGGGCTTTTTGGTTGAGATGATAGGACTTGAGAGTAAGATTGTGATAGGTCTGGAAAAGATTGGAGATCTTCCAGTGGGGAAAATCTATTGGATTTTTGTGGAGTTTTTGGGGCCATAGGAGGTCTAGGTGGTCTTGGAGAGGTGTAATAGTCTGAAGGGTCTTGAAGTATTGCAGAAGGATTAACCTTCTCTTTTCCATTGCGGGATGTCGACATGGTTCTTTTTGTCCTGTAAAAATTCCCAAGTAAGGAAATCAGGAAGGGAATTATGCTCTCTTTTTATGTATTCTATCTGGAAATCAAAAGCATTTAAGATTGCTTGCCATCTTGCAAAAATTTGTTTTGAAACCAAGTTTTAAACATCTTTTTGTAAAACTTCTTTGGCTGATTTGCAATCAATGCATAATAAAAATGTTTTTCCGTATAAATCATCTTGAAATTTTGATATGCATAAAACAATAGATAAAACTTCTTTTTTAATTGTTGAATAATTTTTTTGTGCTCCAAGCTGGATACCATAATGATAACGGACAACTTGTTCAATGGATTGACCTGGAAGGAGTTGTTTGAGAATACCACCGTATCCTGTATTGGAAGCATCAGTCTCAATAATTATTTGAGCTGAGGGGGACATGATACCTAAACATGGAAGACTAATGACTTTTGTTTTAATAAGTCTGACAACCTCAGTATGATGAGGGGACCATGGTTCTGGATTTTTACGAAGCCTTTTATATAAAGGTTCGCAAATTTGTCGCATATGGGGGAAAAAATCTGATATGTAATTGAGGCATCCTAAAAATCTCTGTAGTTGAGTTTTGTCTTTAATCTCATCAGGAAATTTACTTGCAAATTCTATGGATCTATCTATTGGTTTAATGGTTCCTTGATATATAAGATGTCCTAAAAATCTAACCTTGGTTTGGAATAGTTTCATTTTAGTTTCTGATAAAACTAATCCATTAGTCTTGATTATCTGGAAAAAAGATTTAAGGTGTTTAAAATGTTGATCTATGGACTTAGAGAAAATTAATATGTCATCTATATAGGTGATGCTAAAAGAAGAATAATCATTAAAAATATCATTAATGATGTTTTGGAATTCTGAAGGTGCATTCTTGAGACCAAAGGGCATTACGTTCCATTCATAATGTTCAAAGGGAACATTGAAAGCTGTTTTGTATTTATCTTCTTCACAAATTTGGATTTGCCAAAATCCTGATTTTAACTCAAATTTTGAAAATATAGTGGAGTCATGTAATCTGTTAAGAAGGTATTTCTTATTGGGAATAGGGTATCTAATCCATTGTAATACTTTATTTAATGGTTTATAATTAATGACTAACCTAGGAGCTCCTCGTTCTAGTTCAGCTTGTTTTTGGACATAGAAGGCTGAACAACTCCAAGGGGACTTACTAGGTCTGATTAATTTTTTATCTAATAATCCTTTGATTTCTTCTTGACAGTAACTTAACAATTCTTGGTTCATTTGGATGGGCCTAGATTTTGAAGGAATGTCCTTCTCATTAAAGCTGGGCTCATAAGGTAAAGATACTAGGTGCCTTTTCCTTTCCCAAAAAGCATTTGAGATATTAGAACAGATTTCTTTTTTAAAAATTGTTTCTAATTCCTTGATTTGGGCCTGAACTTGGGCTGTGGCTAACTGTTGCTCTATTTTCTTATAATGAATTTCTTCTTTTAAGAAGTTAATATGGGCTTGCTTATTTCGAACTAAATTTATTTGTCGATGCAAACTATTGGCCTGTAATAAATTTAAATCCCTAGTATCTATGGGTTAAAGGAAAGGGAAAAATAATTTTTGTCCTAATAAATTAGTTTCTATCCCTAAGTGACTAACTGTAAAAGGATATATTTGAGTCAGGAAAGGTGTTCCTAGGATAATGTTTTGATGGATATTTTTAACTAATATAAAATGAGTTCTTAGGCAGTAACCATCGTTACATACATAAGAATTGCTTATTTTATATTCTACATTTAATTTGGAACCACTAGCAGTATTTAATCTTTCAGTGGTTTTTTCATAATACTTTGTGGGAACTAATCCTTCTTTGAGGCAATTCTGGTCAGCACCAGAATCAACAAGGGCTATAGTATTAATATGATATTCTTCGTTAACAACAATAGAAATTCTAATGTACCATTTCTGGTAATTAATTCTTTCTATTAAACTAATGAACCTTTCATCCAGGGGTAATGAAGATTCTTTATTTTCTAGAGGTAAGGGAGCAAAATCAGAAATAATGGCTTTTCCTTTTTTGTCTCTGGGAGACATTATGGAATCTTTGAGACTTTTAATCTCAATGTTGATCATTCTAGCCTTAAGATCTATAGTTTCTTGTTGAATGGTTTTTATTTGTTCTTTCATATTATTGATTTCTACTTGTAAATCTTGAATACTAGCAGTTTTTGGTTTACTAAATCTTTCTTCTAAGATTTTTGATAGGTTAAAGGGTTCTGGGTCCTTTTTCCTTTTTTCTTCACAAATAATATTTCTTAATTTCATTAAATAATCTTTTTTAATGATAGGGTCATCAATTTTATCTATTATGTCTAATAAGAATTCCTTTTGAGAGGAAATCATGTTTATAGTTTTACATTTACAAAATCCTTCATCACAGTCACAATCAGGTGACTCATTAGAGGATTATGAATTAGAGGTTTCTTGGATATGATAAATAATATCATTATCTTCAGAAGAGGAAGAGTCTTCTTCTGATTGGGGTCCTATAAGCATAATTTTTGTTAATTGTTGCTTTAAAGAATCTTCTAATTCTAATTCATTTATTTTCAGTTTTACTCTGCAGTCTTTAGCCCAATGACCAAAACGACCACATGTAAAACAGGTTTTTGAAGACTTGTTTGTGTTATGGGTTTTTGGACTTTTATTTTTCTTGGGCCTGGGACTAGAAGAACTAGGCTTGCTGGGCTTTATGAATCTATTGGGCCTAAAGGGCTTCCTATAGGTTTGCTTTCTAATGGACTTAGCTTTCTTTTTCTTAATGGCTGAAGGAGCTCTACTGGTTTCAAATCCATATTGAGCACAGAAGGATCCTAATTCTTTTTTACTCTGATAGAGTTTTGATTTCATTTTGGATTTTAACTTAATATCATTGCAAAGGGCTAAACCTTCATAATTGATAAAACTAATGGTCTCACCATAAGACAGATCATCATATGGAAGATTTCCATTATTGAGATCTCTAATTCTTTGCCTTACCTTTTCAGCAAAGAGTCTGGGAAGTCCACTAATAAATTTTTCTTTCCAATAGGCATTATTGGAGTCTTTCCTAGTGAATACTTTGGCAAGGAATACATCTTTGTACCATCTAAAGTCTTGCATGGTAAGGCAGGTCAAATTGAGAAGAATCTCAGTAGTCCTAGCTATCCATCTGTCTGGATCTCCTATAAAATGTTTTGTAATTGCATATATGAGGGTTTCAAATGCATTTTCTATTTGTGGGGTAAAAATACTAACTTCTCTTGTTTGAGGGTTTATAATAGATTGAGGGTGACCATCCTTAGTGCCTTTTAATACTTCTTGTCTGTTTTCTTCAGTAAGGTAATTAGTCCACCATCCTTTAAGAGTTCCAGTAAACCCTGCAATGATAGACTTGGTAATTCCTTTATTAGTATTGGTGGGTTTAGTTCTATAGGATGTTGCAGCCGCAGCCATAGCCATTTCTTGGAGTATTTCCAAAATGATATGCTCACTGACACCATCAATATTCCATTCATAAATGGAGTCACTGTCATACTTGGCTTATATGGCTAATTGTCTGTTTTCAAATTGAAGATCTGGAGGTGTTGGTCTAGGGTAATAATTCCTAGTTGTGGGCAAAAGTTCTCTGGATCTAAGATTAATCTTGTTGATTTCATCAGATCCTCTAATTTCACTAATTAAATCTCTATCTATTTCATGAATATTTTCTTGGGAGCTTGATTCTTCCTTAGGTTCTTCCTTTAAACTTAATTGTAGTAATCTTTTATTAATAGAGGCTAATATATCATCATCACTTAAAGTGACTATATCAATTTCTATATGAGGGGTAAGGATGGGTTGAGTAATGACAGGTGGTTTCTGGATGATTGGTGTAAACGTAAGAGATTTTAGGAGTTGTTAAGAAGGTGAGGAAGAAAATTGGACTCTCTCCCGGGGAATTTTGGAAGGAAGATTCTCAATCTTCTGGTTGACAGAGTCTACAGTATGATTAATGGCATACAAATGGGTTGATATTGTAGCTAAATTCTGGTTTATATAATTATTTTGTTCATATAAATGTTCTATATCATGCCCTGTAGGGGTTATGTCCTTATTATCAGGGTTCTTAATAATTTTAAAGGGGGCTGCAGGAATTTCTTCCTTAAACCCGGAGGGTTTTAATTTTAAATTATTTAAAGGGGGATGAATAGATGAGAGAACCTGGTTGGTTGAGGAAGTCTATTTTTGTTCTAAATTGGTAATAGTATCTATTTGATCTATTTTTGCTAAATCATGATGATTGGTTACAAAAGGGTTATGAATTTTTTTTATTGAAAGTTTAAATTTCAAACCAATCAAAGAATAATATGTCATAATGAATTTCATTCATTTGACCATACCATTCTTCACGGATTTGAGATTGTTCTTGTTTAGAAAATGTTTGGAAAAACCAATTTGCTTTTTCCCTGTTTTCTAATGAATAAAAATCTTTTCCTAATAAGTCTTTGTTAATTTCATAATTACTACTCATTATGACATTTACTTCATACATATCTGACCTAGTGGGAGAAGGATCATGAATAGGGTCCTGAACTTCATTTTTCCTAGAAGTTTCTCCTACTGGATCATCATCTAATGTTGTTTTAAAGGAATCATTTTCATAATATCCTTTAGGGATTGTTGGATGAAAATCTACACCTAATAGATGGTTATGAGACCTTGAATCTAGACTACGTCTAGGAGGTAGTATCTGAGGATCATCATATAAAGGGGTGGTTGTTCTAATCCTATTGGAAACTGATAATCTGGATGGTATAGAAGAGGAAGGGGAATTATCAGAGGCAAATCTGATAATAACACTTCCATCATTGGATTCATTAATGTGGGAAACATTTGAATTTATTAATTCCCTGGGGGGAACAATAGATTCAAATTTCCAACTTTTTGGAATAGTTATTTGATTCCATTTTAATAACTTAGGAGTTATAGTATTGGCATGAAAAGTATTGGCTTCTAAAAGGAAGGTCTCTCCTGGTTTTGTCTGAAGTAATGCCTTAGGGTTTATCTTTGTAGTCATTACTTTATAATAAATTTTATAAATAATATTCAAATTCCTAGTTTCTGTTTTTAAGTCTAATCCTTTTAATTGAATATCTATTGTAAGTGTGTCAATGAGATTTGGATCATACAAATCTATTGAAAAATTAGGATAATAATTAAAATAAACAGGACCATTATGAATATTGGATGCAACTAATGATAATAAAGAATTCTGAAAATTCAAATGCCTAGCATCTCTAAGCATCATTAATACAGGAGTGTCTATTCCTAGACGATGCAAGGGTTTAATGGCTATCTGGACTAATCCTAGATACATGTATTTAAATCCTTCTTGCCTATGCTTTCTCATGGCGGGTAAAGATAATAACTTAATCCTTTCATTTTCTTTACTTATACTATAAGTTTGCTTTGTTGTTTTAATGGAGTAGTCTGACCTAAAGTCAAAGCTACCTATTTGGTAAATCCTATTGATCTTTTGATTGGGGATATGACAATTAAGAAGATCTTGTTCTACTTTGGCTATATTTATTTCTTGACTGTTTATGGTATAATTTGGGTCATGATCACTAGTGGGATGATCATGTGGAGGAGATGAAGGGTAGATCCTAAAACAAATGATGAAGAATCATCACCTTGTTTATGTCTCCTAAAGATCCTATCCATACTAAATGATTTGAAGATATGGCAAAAAGAGGACTGTTACAATAGGTGAATAGTGACTGCCTTGTGACTATCGGGACCACCTAATACGGCTGACCAACGGACTTACAAAGGGCTGACCAACGGCCTTACCACCACGAACGGTCTTACCACCACACAGACACCAGAATAACAGTAATCTAAAAGCAATATAATCAAAGCAGGAAGATGAACAGTATCATAAAAGAAACATGAACATGGCTCTTGGCTCTGATACCAAACATGTGCAGGATCGTTATCGTTGAAAAACAATTAAAAACAATAAAACATAAAACAATAATGAAAGTTCTGAAGAAATATGCAAGGTTTTTGAAAATGATATATTTTTATTGATAATCAAGTGAGTATATCTTATAGTGGGTTAGTGTAGCTGAAAGGCTCACTTGTGAACTAACTTCACTTTTTCTCACGTGTTTACAGATTATACAGACCACTCTCAAACACTCAAAGCAAACTGAAAAACAAACACTTATTTATACTAAAACTAATCTTGTCTTGGCCTTCTTCGATGATGATGATGAAGCGCTGAGCTGTCTTGAATTATGGCAACTTTTGCTGTGGAGACTTGTTAACTTTATCCGGTTGAGAGTTTGCTGCTTTTGAGCTGGCTATAACTATTTGTCTTTTTCGGCTGATCATTTTACCTTTTGACTTGGCTGATACTGTTCTTGTCTTTGGTATCTGTTAATGATTCTTGCTTTTTTACTGGCAGGGACTATTGATGACTTCTTGTGTCGGCAGCCTCATAATCCATATCTGCAAATGGATCCTGGGCCCAGTAATCAGGAGCAAGTGGAGGAGAGTGGGTGCTTTCATTATCACTTTTGTCAGAATCTGATATTTTAGATAACTCTTCTAGTAGCTTCCTTCGTCTGTCTCTCTTGGATGAGCTGGAATGTGTCTCACTGATTGTTGCTTTTTTGAGATGAAGAGGATTATCATGAAACCATTTCTTGATAGTAATGAGATCTGAATAGGTGCAATCATACTTAGGCCACAATTTGATTTTGAAAGTCATTTTTAATGCATGTAAACCAAGATGGGATGGGATGATGACATAATCCCAAGCAAATATCCATGGAATGGCAAACATGGCAACAAAAAGTAATTCATGGGCATAAGGTTTATTATCTGAGATGTGGGTCATGAAATAGTGAAGGGATTCTTGGGTTTTTCCTGAGAAAATGACTGAACTGGATCCAAAGAAAGACCACCAATCAAAAAACCAGGTTGGAAATTCAAATTGAACTTTCTTGTCAAAGAAGATAAACCAGGAATGGGTTTTGGGTTTTATGAAGAACATATTATACCAGGCTAATTGATAGTCATGATAATTGTAAGTTGAGGGAACAAAGGAAATAGAAAAGGGTTTTGGTAAATAATAGTCTTGGATTTTTTCAGGATTAATTATTTTCAATATTTTAAATTTGGAATATATTATCCTGGAATGATCAAGAGGGTCATAGGTGTGAGTAATTTCAACAGATTTTGTATCAACTAAAATTAACTCATAAAATCTTTGAGTCTTGTGAATATCATCAGGAATGTACTGGAAACCTGTAGGGAAAATCTTGTTAGAATATAACCATTGAATAATTTTGCTTTGGTCATTTTCATTGGATGGAATGGGTAGAGTGGTGCATCTTATGTATTCTTGGTTGGGTTTTTCGTAATATTGAGTAGGAGGGCTTTTTGGTTGAGATGATAGGACTTGAGAGTAAGATTGTGATAGGTCTGGAAAAGATTGGAGATCTTCCAGTGGGGAAAATCTATTGGATTTTTGTGGAGTTTTTGGGGCCATAGGAGGTCTAGGTGGTCTTGGAGAGGTGTAATAGTCTGAAGGGTCTTGAGGTTTTGCAGAAGGATTAACCTTCTCTTTTCCCTTGCGGGATGTCGACATGGTCCTTTTTGTCCTGTAAAAATTCCTGAGTAAGGAAATCAGGAAGGGAATTATGCTCTCTTTTTATATATTCTATCTGGAAATCAAAAGCACTTAAGATTGCTTGCCAATCTTGCAAAAATTTGTTTTGAAACCAAGTTTTGAACATCTTTTTGTAAAACTTCTTTGGTTGATTTGCAATCAATGCGTAATAAAAATGTTTTTCCATATAAATCATCTTGAAATTTTGATATGCATAAAACAATGGATAAAACTTCTTTTTTAATTGTTGAATAATTTTTTTGTGCTCTAAGCCAGATACCAGAATGATAACGGACAACTTGTTCAATGGATTGACCTGGAAGGAGTTGTTTGAGAATACCACCGTATCCTGTATTGGAAGCATTAGTCTCAATAATTATTTGAGCTGAGGGGGACAGGATACCTAAACATGGAAGACTAATGACTTTTGTTTTAATAAGTCTGACAACCTCAGTATGATGAGGGGACCATGGTTCTCGATTTTTACGAAGCCTTTTATATAAAGGTTCGCAAATTTGTCGCATATGGGGGAAAAATCTGATATGTAATTGAGGCATCCTAAGAATCTTTGTAGTTGAGTTTTGTCTTTAATCTAATCAGGAAATTTGCTTGCAAATTCTATAGATCTATCTATTGGTTTAATGGTTCCTTGATATATAAGATGTCCTAAAAATCTAACCTTGGTTTGGAATAGTTTCATTTTAGTTTCTGATAAAACTAATCCATTAGTCTTGATTATTTGGAAAAAAGATTTAAAGTGTTTAAAATGTTGATCTATGGACTTAGAGAAAATTAATATATCATCTATATAGGTGATGCTAAAAGTAGAATAATCATTAAAAATATCATTAATGATGTTTTGGAATTCTGAAGGGGCATTCTTGAGACCAAAGGGCATTACGTTCCATTCATAATGACCAAAAGGAACATTAAAAGCTGTCTTGTATTTATCTTCTTCACAAATTTGGATTTGTCAGAATCCTGATTTTAAATCAAATTTGGAATATATGGTGGAGTCATGGAGTCTATTAAGAAGATCTTTTTTGTTGGGGATGGGATACCTAATCCATTGTAAGACCTTATTTAATGGTTTATAATTAATAACTAATCTAGGAGCTCCTCATTCTAGTTCAGCTTGTTTTTGGACATAGAAGGCTGAACAACTCCAAGGGGACTTACTAGATCTGATTAATTTTTTATCCAATAATCCTTTGATTTCTTCTTGATAGTAACTTAATCGTTCTTGGTTCATTTGAATGGGCCTGGACTTAGATGGAATGTCTTATTCATTAAAGTCGAGCTCCTAAGGTAAAGATACCATATGCCTTTTTCTTTCCCAAAAAGCATTTGGGATATTAGCACAGATTTCTTTTTTAAAAATTGTTTCTAATTCCTTGATTTGGGCCTGAACTTGGGCTGTGGCTAATTGCTGTTCTATTTTCTTATAATGAATTTCTTCTTTTAAAAAGTTAATTTGGACTTGCTTGTTTTGGACTAGATTTATTTGTCGATGTAAACTATTGGCCTGTAATAAATTTAAATCTCTAGTATCTATGGGTTGAAGGAAAGGAAAAAATAGTTTTTGTCCTAAGAGATTAGTTTCTATCCCTAAGTGACTAACTATAAAGGGATATATTTGAATCAGGAAAGGTGTTCCTAGGATAATGTTTTGATGGATATTTTTAACTAATATAAAATGAGTTCTTAGACAGTAACCATTGTTACATACATAAGAATTGCTTATTTTATATTCTACATTTAATTTGGAACCACTAGCAGTATTTAATCTTTCAGTGGTTTTTTCATAATACTTGGTGGGAACTAATCCTTCTTTGAGACAATTCTGATCAGCACCAGAATCAACAAAGGCTATAGTGTTAATATGATATTCTTCATTAATAACAATAGAAATTCTAATGTACCATTTCTGGTAATTAATTCTTTCTATTAAACTAATGAAGCTTTCATCCAGAGGTAATGAAGATTCTTCATTTTCTAGAGGTAAGGGAGCAGAATCAGAAATAATGGCTTTTCCCTTTTTGTCTCTGGGAGACATTATGGAATCTTTGAGATTTTTAATCTCAATGTTGATCATTCTTGTTGAATGATCTATAGTTTATTGTTGAATGGTTTTTATTTGTTCTTTCATATTCTTGACTTCTACTTGTAAATCTTGAATACTAGCAGTTTTTGGTTTACTAAATCTTTCTTCTAAGATTTTTGATAGGTTAAAGGGTTCTGGGTCCTTTATCCTTTTTTCTTCACAAATAATATTTCTTAATTTCATTAAATAATCTTTTTTAATGATAGAGTCATCAATTTTATCTATTATGTCTAATAAGAATTCCTTTTGAGAGGAAATCATGTTTATAGTTTTACATTTACAAAATCCTTCATCACAGTCACAATCAGGTGACTCATCAGAGGATTCTGAATTAGAAGTTTCTTGGATATGATAAATAATATCATTATCTTCAGAAGAGGAAGAGTCTTCTTCTGATTGGGGTTCTATAAGTATAATTTTTGTTAATTGTTGCTTTAAAGAATCTTCTAATTCTAATTCATTTATTTTCTGTTTTACTCTGCGGTCTTTAGCCCAATGACCAAAACGACCACATTTAAAACAGGTTTTTGAAGACTTGTTTGTGTTATGGGTTTTTGGACTTTTATTTTTCTTGGGCCTGGGACTAGAAGTACTAGGCTTGCTGGGCTTTATGAATCTATTGGGCCTAAAGGGCTTCCTATAGGTTTGCTTTCTAATGGACTTAGCTTTCTTTTTCTTAATGGCTGATGGGGCTCTAATGGTTTCAAATCCATATTGCGCACAGAAGGATCCTAATTCCTTTTTGCTCTGATGGAGTTCTGATTTCATTTTGGATTTTAACTTAATATCATTGCAAAGGGCTGAACCTTCATAATTGATAAAACTAATGATCTCACCATAAGACAGATCATCATATGGAAGATTTCCATTGTTGAGCTCTCTAATTCTTTGCCTTACCTTTTCAGCAAAGAGTCTGGGAAGTCCACTAATAAATTTTTCTTTCTAATAGGCATTATTGGAGTCTTTCCTAGTGAATACTTTGGCAAGGAATACATCTTTGTACCATCTAAAGTCTTGCATGGTAGGGCAGGTCAAATTGAGAAGAATCTCAGTAGTCCTGGCTATCCATCTGTCTGGATCTCTTATAAAATGTTTTGTAATTGCATATATGAGGGTTTCAAATGCATTTTCTATTTGTGGGGTGAAAATACTAACTTCTCCTGTTTGAGGGTTTATAATAGATTGAGGGTGACCATCCTTAGTGGCTTCTAATACTTCTTGTCTGTTTTTTTCAGTAAGGTAATTAGTCCACCATCCTTTAAGGGTTCCAGTAAACCCTGCAATGATAGACTTGGTAATTCCTTTATTAGTATTGGTGGGTTTAGTTCTATAGGATGTTGCAGCCATGGCCATTTCTTGAAAAATATCAAGAATAATATGCTCACTGGCACCATCTATATTCCATTCATAAATGGCATCACTGTCATACTTGGCTTGTATGGCTAATTGTCTATCTTCAAATTGAAGATCTGGAGGTGTTGGTCTAGGGTAATAGTTCCTAGTTGTGGGTAAAGGTGCTATGGATCTAAGATTAATCTTGTTGATTTCATCAGATCCTCTAATTTCACTAATTAAATCTCTATCTATTTCATGAATATTTTCTTGGGAGCTTGATTCTTCCTTAGGTTCTTCCTTTAAACTTAATTGTTGTAATCTTTTCTTAATAAAGGCTAATATATCATCATCACCTAAAGTGACGATATCAGTTTCTATATGAGGGGTAAAGATGGGTTGAGTAATGACAGGTGGTTTCTAGATGATTGGTGTAAACGTAAGAGATTTTGAGGGCTGTAAAGAAGGTGAGGAAAAAGATGGGACTCTCTCCCGGGGAATTTTGGAAGGAAGATTCTCAATCTTCTGGTCGATAGAGTCTACAGTATGATTAATGGCATACAAATTGGTTGATATTGTAGCTAAATTCTGGTTTGTATAATTATTTAAAGGGGGATGAATAGATGAGAGAACCTAGTTGGTTGAGGAAGTCTATTTTTGTTCTAAATTGGTAATGGTATCTATTTGGTCTATTTTTTCTAAATCAGGATGGTTGGTTACAAAAGGGTTATTAATTTTTTTTTATTGAAAGTATAAATTTCAAACCAGTCAAAGAATAATATGTCATAATGAATTTCATTCATTTGACTATACCATTCTTCACGTATTTGAGATTGTTCTTCTTTAGAAAATGTTTGGAAAAATCAATTTGCTTTTTCCCTGTTTTCTAATGAATAAAAATCTTTTCGTAATAAGTCTTTGTTAATTTCATAATTACTACTCATTATGACATTTAGTTCATACATATCTGACCTAGTGGGAGAAGGATCATGAACAGGATCCTGAACTTCATTTTTCCTAGAAGTTTCTCCTACTGGATCATCATCTAATGCTGTTTTAAAGGAATCGTTTTCATAATATCCTTTAGGGATTGTTGGATGAAAATCTGCACCTAATAGATGGTTATGGGACCTTGAATCTAGACTACATCTAGGAGGTAGTATCTGAGGATCATCATATAATGGGGTGGTTGTTCTAATCCTATTGGAAACTGATAATCTGGATGGTATAGAAGAGGAAGGGGAATTATCAGATGCAAATCTGATAATAACACTTCCATAATTGGATTCACTAATATGGGAAACATTTGAAGTCTTTAATTCCCTGGGGGGAACTATAGAGTCAAATTTCCAACTTTCTGGAATAGTTATTTGATTCCATTTTAATAACTTAGGAGTTATAGTATTGGCATGAAAAATATTGGCTTCTAAAAGGAGGGTCTCTCCTGGTTTTGTCTGGAGTAATGCCTTAGGGTTTATCTTTGTAGTCATTACTTTATAATAAATTTTATAAATAACATTCAAATTCCTAGTTCCTGTTTTTAAATCTAATCCTTGTAATTGAATATCTAATGTAAGTGTGTCAATGAGATTTGGATCATACAAATCTATTGAAAAATTAGGATAACAATTAAAATAAACAGGACCATTATGAATATTGGATGCAACTAATGATAATAAAGAATTCTGAAAATTCAAATGCCTAGCATCTCTAAGCATCATTAATACAGGAGTGTCTATTCCTAGACGATGCAAGGGTTTAATGGCTATCTGGACTAATCCTAGATGCATGTATTTAAATCCTTCTTGCCTATGCTTTCTTATGGCGGGTAAAGATAATAACTTAATCATTTCATTTTCTTTACTTATACTATAAGTTTGATATATTGTTTTAATGGAGTAGTCTGACCTAAAGTCAAAGCTACCTATTTGGTAAATCCTATTGATCTTTTGATTGGGGATATGCTAATTAAGAAGATCTTGTTCTACTTTGGCTATATTTATTTCTTGACTGTTTATGGTATAATTTGGGTCATGATCACCAGTGGGATGATCATGTGGAGGAGATGAAGGGTTGGATCCTGAAACAGATGATGAAGAGTCATCACCATGTTTACGTCTCCTAAAGATCCTATCCATGCTAAATGATTTGAAGATATGGCAAAAAGAGGACTGTTACAATAGGTGAATAGTGACTACCTTGTGACTGCCGGGACCACCAACTGGGACCACCTAACATGGCTGACTAACGGACTTACAAAGGGCTAACCAACGGCCTTACCACCACGAACAGCCTTACCACCACACAGACACGAGAATAACAGTAATCCAAAAGCAATATAATCAAAGCAGGAAGATGAACAGTATCATAAAAGAAACATGAACATGGCTCTTGGCTCTGAAACCAAACGTGTGCAGGATCGTTACCGTTGAAAAACAGTTAAAAACGATAAAACATAAAATCTTATTTGTGAAGATTAAAGAGTTTAAGTTATTTTAAAATTACCGTGGATAAAATGGGTTATCAATTTTTCATAACAAAACAAATCTTTAAAAATCAATAAAAATACACTACAATATAAAATAAATAAATAAACGCTAGAGTGCTATTCACCTTACTAAGGTTCTAAAATCGTTGTTTAACCCTTCACTGCAGGCCTGAATTCCTAGGTTGTTTTCTTTGTCCCTAGAAATTATTCTGATATAGGATTTTACAAAGAATTTATGCATTATATGAGGGAGAAGAATTAGGTAGAGTTGTTAAAATAAGTTTTTTGCGTAGAACACAAAAATGTGATATAGAAAAGAGAGGAAAAAGTAGTTATTGGGTTTAAAACAATTTACAAAATTGAGTCTCAATAATCTTTCTCTTTGTTCAATAATCTTTACTATGTAGTAATAAAATATCGAAAAGGATAATATATCATTGAAATTTTAGAGGAAAAAAACAAATTAGTCACAATATTTGTAATTTCTTTTTTTAATTTCGATCATAGTAAATTAACTCTATAAAGGCAAATTATGGTCATTATAATGACAAATAAAACATTTTGCCTCCTAAAAGAGTTTTGGAGGCTAAAACTTTCTTTTTGCCTATATATTTTAGTCTCTAATAATCACTTTTATTGTTGTAGTCATCAAACTATGTAATATAAATATTTTTTTTTGTGGTGTTTGGAGCTTGTGATTTAGTTCAAAGAAACTCAAAACTTTTTGGCCATTGTGAAAGCAAAGTTATGTGATTCTCGCTACTTTTTGTGTGTTTTTTTGAAACAAATATCGATAAATGCTTCAACGTGATCAATGCGTTTTTGGACGGGATGATGTCCATAACAATGATTTTTGTTCATGACATCTTGTCTTTTGTGACAATGTTTAGTCTTTCTTTTGTTTCTCTAAAAAGATGAGAGATAGAGAAAAGAGAGAAAAGAAAAAGAAAAAAATTGGAAGGAGGAGAGATGGAAAGGTAAGAGAATGCTATTTTTTTTTTTTATATTTTTAATATAACTAATTGATTGATTTTTTTTTCTTCACATATTTAATTAGATGGAATTTGAGTTTAGAGAATACTTAATCAATAGTGTAAGAGTGCTATTGTAAAACTTAGAACATAAAAAATATAAGTGCAATTCAATTAAAGTTTAAAGACGTCCTATACAATTCTTTTTTTAACATTCCAATACAATTCACCATATATAGGTGATGCTTGGTGCTCCAGCTTAAATCTAAAATTTTAAATTTCTTCGTAGCAAAAAAACTGAATTTAAACTGGATTTAAGTTATATTAAATCTAACACTAAAGGTTGTTTGGTAAGTGAGAAAAAATTAGCCATAATTCCGTATTTTTTGTCTCACTTCTATGAGATAAAATCTATCACATGTATGTGAGACTAAAATTTTTCTTTTTATTATTTTACCCTTGAATAATAATAATAATAATAATAATAATAACAATAATAATAATAATAATATTTAAATTAATAGAAATAATTTCTATAATTATTATAATATTATTAAAAATATTTTTATTATAATAATAATATTTTTAATAAAAATAATTATTGAAATAATAATAACGATAATAGTAATATTATAATAATAATAATAAATAAAAATTACTATTATTATAATAATAAATATAATAACTATAATAATGATAATGATTATTATTATCATAATTATAATAATATTTTAAATAAAAATAATGATTAAAATAATAATATTATTATAATAAATAATAATAATAATAAAAATATTAATAGTTTTTTTATCATTATAATAATATTAAAATAATAATTATGATAATAATTATAATAATTGTATTAATAATAATAATTATATTAATGATAATTATAATAATTATATTAATAATCTTAATAATATAATTATTATGATAATAATAATAATTACATTAATGATATTAATAATATTAATAATATCAATTATTATGATAATAATAATTATTATTCTTAATTAATTATAATTAAAAAAATATTGTTATGGTAATTAGAATAATAATTATTATAATTATGATGATAAAAGTAATAATGTAATAATAAATCTTATTTATTACTCTATTAATAGGAATTATAATAATTATTATTTTTATGATAATAAACGTAATAAAATTTTAATGATGATAATAATAATAATTATTATAATAATGATATTAACTATTATAATTATAATAATATAATTGTATTTATATTATTATTATAATAATACTGACAATAATATAATTCTTATAATTATAATAATATTATAATGATAATGATAATAATAATTATAATACTAATACTAATAATAATAATTATGATTATTCATTATAATAATATGTATTATAATTATAATTATGGTAATAAAAATAATAATTAAATTTTAAGGTTTGTGAAAAAATCAGATATTGTTAAAGATGATGAATAGTGTTAAGGTATTTTGGTACTTAAATTTGTTATCTCACTTTAGTCCCAATTCAACATGCTCATGAATCAAACATAGTATTAAGGTATTACCAATTTAATTCACATTTATCTTATTCTACTATCCCATGTTAATCGTAATTCTATTACTGCACCCCTATTCATGAACCAAATGAACCCAAATGTTGCCATATATGTATATAGATAATACTTAAAAAGCAATATTACAATTTTCAACAACAAACAAAATTGTTTATAAAATTAAAATTAAAAATAAAAATAAACAACATCAATATTAAGAGAGCCGAAGTGCAATTTTTAAGGAAAAAAGGAAAAACACAAGAGTTTCAGATACTAATTTTAGAAAATCAATTCTGAAAACACTAATTTAAAATTTTTTAAAACTATTTTTGAAAAACATTTTTTTGGGAAATATTTTTAAAAACCATTATAATAATATTATAATGATAATGATAATAATAATTATAATACTAATAATAATAATTATGATTATTCATTATAATAATATGTATTATAATTATGATAATAAAAATAATAATTAAATTTTAAGGTTTGTGAAAAAATCAGAGATTGTTAAAGATAATGAATAGTGTTAGAGTATTTTGGTACTTAAACTTCTTATCCTACTTTAGTCCCAATTCAACATGCTCATGAATCAAACATAGTATTAAAGTATTACCACTTTAATTCACATTTATCTTATTCCACTATCCCATGTTAATCGTAATTCTATTACTGTATCCCTGTTCATGAACCAAATGAACCCAAATGTTGCCATATATGTATATAGATACTACTTAAAAAGCAATATTACAATTTTCAACAACAAACAAAATCGTTTATAAAATTAAAATTAAAAATAAACAACGTCAATATTAAGAGAGCCGAAGTGCAATTTTTAAGGAAAAAAGGAAAAACACAAGAGTTTCAGATACTAATTTTAGAAAATCAATTCTGAAAACACTAATTTAAAATTTTTTAAAACTACTTTTGAAAAACATTTTTTTGGGAAATATTTTTAAAAACCATTTAAAAAAAGTTTTTCAACATGTTTTTAAATTTTTAAAGATTAATTTTAGTTTTTTAAATTGAAAATGATTTTCGAAAAAGGCTTCCGAACATGCCAATTATTTTCCGGTTTTCTATAAAGTTTTCAAACATGCTTTAGTTGGGATTTGAGATTTAGAAAAACCCAACGAAACGCTGCCGTTAGTCTGTCTCTCATATGGTCTGTCGTCTGTGAGTGGGTTTCGGTCTAGGCAGAGAAAGAAAATGTATCGGGCCACTGGACACAGTAACGGGTACGAGCAGCAGCAGCAACAATGCTCGGCAGAGAAGCCAGTCGGACAGAGTCACAGGGACCGATTTAGGAGGGGAGGCCGTAGGTCACGTGACTCAAGACGGGGCCAAGGCCTTAGGGTTTCTGAGCAGCAGCAGCAGCAAGAGAACGAGGAGAGAACTCCTCACCCTTATACAGACTTCGACATGGCATACTTCCACTCGTACGCGCACGTTGGCATCCATGAAGAGATGATCAAGGTCCCTCTTTCCCGCTGTTTTATTTTCTTCTCTCTCAATATGTATACGTTGGCTTTTATAGGGGATGTGTGTTTGATGGGGTTTATTGGGTTTTAATTTTTCCCCCTTTCTTTGCCTTCCATTAGGATGTGAGTTTATAAATTTGTTTATAAATTGTTTTGGACTTTTGGTTGTGGGTGGTGATAATTTCTGTGGAAGTTCCTGAATTTGCATCTTTCTTAGTCACTTTTTGTCAGTATTTTAATTACCACTTCAGCTTTGTGATTTTCTTCTGTTTGTAGGTTTTATTTCCCTTCAGTGTTAACAGAGGCTATGGTTGCTTGTTACTTTCTGAATTTAGGTTGCAGTGTCTTTTTAATTTTTGTTTGGAACGTCATAATCTTTTTTTTTTTTTTCCATTTTTGGAAATTGTTATTTTTGATAAGTTGGTTTGGATTTTTAACTTACATGGATTGAATGATTCTTGACTTTATTTTATGCTGATGATGAAATGGATAAGCTAGAGTAAGCATATGGAGGAGGATTGCGAGAATGTGAGAGGGGCATCATAAAGGGAGAATTTGATGGAGAATTAAATAGAAATAAATCGCAACACATGGTAGGTGCGGTTTACTCAAGTAGTTGGGAGCTAATCACCAAGCTAGAGAGTAAGGATGCAGCTGTAATGTTAGGGTTCAATATAAGCTTGGGTTTTGAGCATCTGTTGAGTGTGCTATATACATATGTATAAGCGAAGATTTATGCAAGCATGCATATATTTGTATAAATTGTCTGCTCCATTCCATTCCTATGCCATAGTTTGTATGTATTGAGTGTAACATAACATGCATAGAGATGCATGCGCATTGATATTTTGTTATGCATAGCTATACTGCCTACTTTTTCAAACAAGGTTGAGAATTGAGATGTGGATTAGCTCTTGTTGGAATGACATTTCATATGGAGGATCATGGAGCAAAGACAAAGTTATTGGGCTTTTAAAATTGATTTTGTGCCTATTGTTTATTTGGGAATGGTTTCACTCCCTTCCTCTTGCTAATGAAGGGTGCTTTTAAATATTTTTCTGATCATTTGGCTTGTTAGCTTCATTTTCCTTTTGAGCCTTTGAAATATTGGAATTGGAGTTTGGATATTTTTGGTTCTATTTTTTTTTTGTCACAACCTATGTTACTCGGATGTGTCCAAGTGTTAGGCTTATCTATTTTTTTAAGGCTTTGTAAGTTTTATTTTGGTTTGGATTGCCGAAGGGAAGAGTCCATATCGGACATGTAAAATGAAATGTCCAGGTCACAACAGTTCTCCCATTAACATGATCTTATGTTTTTTCTTTGGACTATACAGGATCGTGTACGGACTGAAACGTATAGGGCGGCAATCATGCGGCATCAGAGTTTTATTGAAGGCAAAGTAATATCATTGTTGCTGTAATCTCAATTGTGCAATGCATAATCTGTGGTCCTTTTTCTTATTCCAAATCTAATATTGGGACCCATCCATGTCACCATCACAATTGACTTAATAGCATATATACGCTCTCTCTTGCTGTATTGTAACATTTATTTTATGCAGTCATTTTTTTAATCAGTAAAGTTAGATGTCTATAGATATATATACAAAGACCTATCTACAAGATAGTAAATCTATAAAATAAACGAAGTCCTCCTCATGTACAAAATTATTTCCATTAAACCAAAAACTAAGGGTATTAAGCCATCCATTTTTATGGTATCTATGGATTCCTCAACCTATCAAAAGCCCTCCTGTTTCACTCTTTCCAAATCAACCAAAAAAGAGATAGGAGATCAAACCATAAGCTTTCTTCATCTCATTAGAAGCCCTAATATCACCCCAAGCCCACAACTCCTCAATAATAGAGCCGTAAACCAAAAAAAAAGTATTAAACCATCCAGTTTTTATGGTATCTACCGGTACCTCAATCCATCAAAAGCCCTCCTATTTCACCGTTTCCATATAAAAAAAAATAGATATGGAGATCAAACAATAAGCTTTCTTCATCTCCCTAGAAGCCCTAATACCACTCCAAGCCCACAACTCCTCAAGAATAGAGCTGGCCATAACCCAATTGATTCCCAAAACACAATAAGCCATATCCCAAAGATGTTTAGCGAAAGAACAATCCAAAAGAAGATGGTAAACAACTTGGCCCTCTTTTTGCGAAGGTAGCACCGATTAACTAACACTTTCCTTTTTATGCATTCATGTTTTATTCTAGATGTGAAAAATGATTTCTATGGAAATCAGAATCTGATTTGCATTTGGCATGAAGACACTGCCTAGTTTGAAGAGTTCCAGGACAATGTTTATGCAGTTCGTTTCCTCATTAATTGAATTCTATGTGATCATGCTTACAGGTTGTAGTGGATGTTGGCTGTGGGACAGGCATTCTTTCTATATTTTGTGCTCATGCTGGTGCAAAACGAGTAAGATATTTGGTACTTGTTATATTCTAAAGTGCACATGTGAAATCCAACAAATTTATACCATAAATTTCAGGAAGTATGGGGAAAAATCTGAATATTAAGATCTTACGCGATGGATGAGTAATTCCAATGATGTATTTAGTTTCTTCTCTCGTCCTTAAATTAGTCTGTGGCTGGAATTTGTGTCGCAAGTTATTGCCTCATGACTAGTGTCTTCTTTGAAAATTAATCACATAATGATTAGGAGGCACTCTAACTGGCAAAGTGGCAAGCTACATTAGCTTCATATATATAAGCATTAATTCCAAATATAAGCACCTATGATTAATACATATTGCATAAGAAAAAAGAATATTAAGGCTAACTGGTGGCTTGTTAGCAAGTCATTGGGTTTTACTCCTTGCCCATCTGACTTTTAAAGAAATATTTGGATTGTTGTCCCAAAGACATGGACTACTTGTCCTTTGATTTCTCAGTGCAACTGTTTCCAACATTTTGTTATATATATAGTTTGTACTTATTAATTTTGCTTAATCATTTCATTTTTATTTTCTTTTAGTAAATAAATTCTTAAAAGTACCAAAGGTTATGCATTTCATCATTAGTTGGAAAAGAACTGGCTTCTCTTAGTTTCTTGACTGGGTGGAGGCTATTTGTAAATTTCTTATGTTATCAAAAGAATTTGGATGTAGTTTATTTTCTTTGAATTAATTTTTGGGGTTGGGGTGTGATGTGTTTATTTGTTACTGTGATTACATTAGTTTTAATTTGTTTTACTTCCAGGTATATGCAGTTGATGCAAGTGACATTGCAGTGCAGGTACTTTGCTGCAGTAATTCTCATTATCTTGGCCTATACATGCTGCATATGATTTAGCCATCTGGTCTTTGGTTATTCTTAATTTTTTTTCCTTGCAATATTGATTTAGCAGATATTTTTTGCTTGTCACGAGTTTGGTCATTGTATTTGTTTACAATAAAGATAATGTGAAAGTAATCCCATTAGTTCTTACATTAAAAAGTAATTGTATTACTTCTTTGTTTTGATGTATGATGTTAATGTTTTTGGAGAAAGAGGGAAAACTATGTAGTATGATTTGGTGTTGGTTCAAATTTTGACCTTAATGAGAACTAAAACGTTTCAGCTGCAAGTTTGTCATAGAATGATATAAAATGAAAGTGATACTACTGTGAATTGTTGGGATTAACTATATGCTTGTTATACAATTTCTTAAATAGTATTCTAAAATCCTGCATAACCCAAACAGTTTTGTTGGTCTTACTACTGGGGATTATCAGTGCACATAAAGAAAATAGTGAATCCAGTCTATTTGATTCATTTTATCCATTAAATTTTGGCAAATAAAATAAACTTTCAGTTGTAATAACTGAAATAGTCTCATTCAGCCTGATTTTTTTTTCCTTTTCACTAAATTTTTTAGTTTATATTTTTGAGTCTCCTTTTTAGGCCCTCAGGGGGTGTTTATGTGGGGTTAGGGCATCTTTTTTCGTTGTGTCGGTTATAAATAAATGCCCTTTTTATAAGTTGGCTATAAATAAATGTTTGTGGTGCATTGTATTGGAGTTTTGTATTTTGTTATATCTTTTACTTAATTTTTATGGATGACATGTACCTTTTGATCTTCTCATATGCAAGCAGGCAAATGAAGTTGTGAAAGCAAATAATTTGTCTGATAAGGTCATTGTATTGCATGGCCGAGTTGAGGTAAGCTACCAAAGAATGATCTTTGTATCGTGATGATCTTAAATTAACTTGTATATATGATTAACTTCAATCAATTTACATATTTGCATTGGTTTGCTTATTTCAAGGTAGCAGGCACCCATAAGTTCCATAATATATATATATATATATTTTCTTTTTAAAGATAAAAGACAATAGCTCCTTAGTCTATATGTGCTAAGATAAGCTTTCTTTTTTTACTTACTTTTGTCGAGAAGGTTCTATATAGACAAAAGTATTTATAGTTCAAAAGTTACTACAATGGTTCATTGCCCCGTTGCCCTTCTTTTCCATAGTACCTAATAATTATTTTTGCTTTTTTTTTTTTGATAAATTAATAATTATTTTTTCTTAAAATATCTATATCATGCTGCCATCCTTTTGTAATGACCTGTCCCCTAGTTGGTTCTACCCGAGGAGGTATCATCACCTCTTAGCTTTGATCACACCGATCTATATGCAAACATACAATTTTACAAGACAAACAATCACAATTTACATAAACAAACAACCTTTACAACACACGGGGTCAAAGTTTAAAACTTTGGGATTATACATAAAGGGAAAATTTCCCACTACAAAACTCTTGATTAGACTCCTAACGAAAAACCCAAAAATGAGCATGTTGTAGATGAATCCCTTATGAATCACTCCCTTCGACTTGACCATTAAACTTCTGGTACTTCCTGAAATATTAGTAAATGAAGTAGTGAGTTAAAAAGCCTAGTGAGAAACACATTACTAACCGTAATCGTATTGGAGGAGAAATTTTCGTTTTTTTTTATAACCACAGCATAAAATTCATCAATTTCGAAGGTACTAAAATTTAAGTTTTATTGAGTTTCCTCCAATCATCTTATCTCTATTTCATAACAAGAAGAAATAACAATTAAGCCAGGACTTACTGAGATCCTTTCAAGCAAACAAAGCTTACGACACTGTACTTAATTATAAAGTCAATAAGAATGAGGAACTTCCAATGAAATATCATTCCATCATCACAATCATCGTTCATGCCCTTCACCGGGCCCAACACATCACATGCCTCTTATGGGCCAATCATAAATGCATGCCTCTCATGGGCCAATCATAAAAGCATGCCTCTCATGGGCCAATCACAAACGCATGCCTCTCATGGGCCAATCATAAAGTATGCCTCTCATGGGCTAATCATAAAGTATGCCTCTCAGCTTTGATCACATCGATTTATATGCAAACATACAATTTTACAAGATAAACAATCACAATTTACATAAACAAACGACCTTTACAACACACAGGGTCAAAGTTTAAAACTTTGGGATCATATATAAAGGGAGAACTTCCCACTACAAAACTCTTGATTAGACTCCTAACAAAAAACCCAAAAATGAGGATGTCGTAGACGAACGCCTTATGAATTACTCCCTTTGACTTGACCATAAAACTTCTGGTACTTCATGAAATATTAGTAAATGAAGCAGTGAGCTAAAAATCCCAGTGAGAAACACATTACTAACCGTAATCGTATTAGAGGAGAAATTTTTGTTTTTTTATAACTATAGCATAAAATTCATCAATTTCGAAGGTACTAAAATTTAAGTTTTATTGAGTTTCCTCCAATCATCTTATCTCTATTTCAGAACAAGAAGAAACAACAATTAAGCCAGGACTTACCGAGATCCTTTCAAGCACACAAAGCTTACGACACTGTACTTAATTATAAAGTCAAAAAGAATAAGGAACTTCCAATGAAATACCATTCCATCATCACAATCATCATTCATGCCCTTCATCGGGCCCAACACATCACATGCCTCTCATGGGCCAATCATAAATGCATGCCTCTCATGGGCCAATCATAAAGTATGCCCCTCATGGGCCAATCACAAACGCATGCCTCTCATGGGCCAATCATAAAATATGCCTCTCATGGGCTAATCATAAGGTACGCCTCTCATTCTAAGATTATTTAATTTCGAGGCCACCACGAAGCTAACCATCCATAATGCAACTATCCCACTACCCTTTAACAAGATCTTTGAAACCGTCCACCTTGAGCCACATGTTCTCAAAACAAAAGGAAGTGGGTCCCCATTCAAGCCTCCCACCTCAAGGACAATAGGAAGATGGTTCGACGTAGGGCAAGGCAAGAGCTTATGAATCATGGTAGGAAAGAGTACCTCCCAACAACCAGTAACAAGAAAGTGGTTAATCCTAGAGAAACAAGGAGTGCACCTAAAATTAGACCACGTAAAACACTCACCGACAGTGGTCAATCCACAAGATCATGGCTCCTCACAAACTCCAGAAACTCCTGCTTAGAACTCGTCTCCAAAGATTCACCAGTTCTCTCGTGAAGACAGAGCAGAACATTGAAATCCCCTCCTCTCTTCCACCACCTACAGGAGGACCCAACGGCCTCTAATCTCTGACAGCTCATGCCAAAATAGTGAATCACTCCACATTCTTTGATACCCCCCTAAAGACACAGGACACTGGCCCACTTTCTTAGAGTGGGTTTTTAGAATATTTTTGAAGTCCTAGATTTCTTTGGTATCAAGTAGGGTTTAGGAATTAGGGATTTAGTTGCTTTTTTAAAGTGTGTTTGGTTCTATATAACAGCACCTATTCTAGAGTTTGGAATTAGTTGTATTGCATTAATAACAATAAACAAATTTTTGTTATCTCCTTTCTTTTCTCTTTCTCTGCTTAATTCTTTTATTCCTTATCTCTTTCTTCCCTTCTTCCTATTCTTCCTCTCTCTCCCTATTATTCTCTTCCTCTCCTCTTGAATCTTCTTGTCCTACAACAGAGAGAGAGATCATCAGTATTGCTACGGTACGAGTTTGAGTAGATTCATCAGTACTTTATGGAAGCTAGGATGTTGGTTGCGACCATAGATCGCTTCAGAGTACGCCAAAGAGAGAGAGAGAGAACTGGCTGAAATTCAGTTCCTTTCACCCGCACTCAATTACTCACTTGTGCTTATAATCTCTGCAGGATGTTGAAATTGATGAGGAGGTTGATGTTATAATTTCAGAGTGGATGGGCTACATGCTCTTGTATGAGGTGACTTTTAGAATCTTGAATATGTTAACTTTGAAGTTGCATTATGTTTGGAACAGTTCCTGGAAGACATTGGGGGTAGATGTATTATTTTAATACTTAAACCTTTGATGACAAATTCCACTTTTCTTTTACCTCTTTTTGTTATTTCTCTCATTTCGAGATTTTTTTTCCAATTTGTAGAGCATGCTGGGAAGTGTCATTTCTGCCAGAGATCGCTGGCTAAAACGTGGGGGTCTAATTCTTCCATCAAATGCAACGGTATGCTTATGTTTTCTTTTGTATCTCATATCTACTCTTGATCTCTGCAGCAGTGTTGAGGAGATCTATTTCTCATGTTCTGCTTTCATTTACATTCAATCGACGGTGGAGCCAACTTTAGTTCATAACTTCTTATGTGCCAATCCCTGTGTCATCATATTTGGTTTTGCTTTGTTGTAGAATCTAGCAGTTGTTGAAAGTGGACTTAGTTATATAGTGCTGATATTTTTTTATTCACTGCTTGCAGCTGTACATGGCACCTGTCACACACCCTGACAGATACAGTGAAAGTATTGATTTCTGGCGCAATGTCTATGGAATTGACAGTGAGTATAAACTAACATTAATTTGAATTATTATGAAACTGTGTTAGATTCGTCTTGCAGCACTATACCTGATATTTTTCTTTTATATTTGATTTGGGAGTAGTGTTATTTGAGTTCAAATATTTATGGTCCCAGTTTGAGTTTTACTTTCTGAAATAGTCATATGTCAGAAGGTGTTAATTTGAGGAAGTCAGCTGTTAGATTACAATGTAGTGCTAACTTCAGAAATCCCCTGTAGATTACCTCCTACAGTTAATACATTTCACTCATAAATGTCATTTCTTTGAGGGGAGGAGGTTTGTGCTTAGTTTTAAGACAAGTGAAGTTTTTATTGGGGATGAGGCATGGGAAGAGGGGTTGGTTCACATAGGAGTGAAGGGTAATTTTTGAACGGTGGTAAATGGTCTAATGGAAAATGTAAAAGAAGAAAAGATTAGTTGCATTAATATCACCATTCATATTGCCTATGAAATCCAAAGCCAGGCGGCTCTCAGGTCAAATGTTTTAGACCCCAAGGTGTGGACAAAGTGCTCCGGAAGAATTCTGGGCAAGCATCATGGTCGTGATTCTCCATATTCTTCAGCGAGCCTTTTTCTGGGTAGATATGGGTTCTCAGTGCTGTTCTAGGCCCCCACTTTCGATCAATGGAATCTCCTAAATTTATTTCTGATGTAGATTGTGTTTGGTGTTGATACATCGAGGGAAGAGAGGGAGAGAGATGGTGGCTGCGAGAACACACAAGCTTACTAACTCTAATGGGTTAGTAGTAGTATTTATAGATAAGACAATATAAAGAGATTACAATATTACTCTTACACTCTAATACTCGTAATCAAGTTGGAGCATACTCCAATTTGTTACAAATAAACTCATATCATAACAAACAAACTGATGGGCTACAGAAAGGTATGGGAACAATGTTGTAATTTTGTAATCTTGAAAGAATTATATTTTATTAATTTCTTAGAATATGATTAGAATATAGTATTTGATCATTTTTGAATTTCTTTATTTACAGTATTAGCTTAGGGTTAGGATTCTCTCCTATTCTACATCCCAATCTCGATACAATATGAAAACAAATAAATCCAACATCCATAAATTATAGTAATCCATGAGAGATCGAGGCTCCACACCCACAACAAATAGGTAGGTCACCACGTTGCACCGCCTAACAACAAGAAGATCTGGGCAACACCGGATCAACAAGACATTGACTTTTATGTCTTGTTTTTTTTTTACTTTGACTAGGCTGTAATCAAGGCTGAATCAATGAAACAAATAGATTGGGTCGTCTACAACTAACACAAGGGGCAAATTTGACTTGGATCTGCGAGGGTATAGTAAAAAGTACAGCATAGAAAACACCACATTTTTTCTTCTCCAGCATCATCATCACACCACACAATTTTTTTTCTTCTCTCTTCGACTTTCTTTTCTTTTTCTACTTTTTTTTCTTCCCCTTTCGGCCACTTTCTTTCTCTTTTTTGTTTCTTTTCTTTTCTTCTCATTTGTCTCTCCCACGTTTTTCTCTTTTTTTTTTGCTTCGCTTCTTCTGCAACAGAAATAGAGAAACACAAAAAAACTTCAAAGAGACATGAAAACAGATAATGGAAGATTGGATGGTTGGCATTGACCGGAATGGAGCTCTGGTGGCTAGGTTTTAGTTGCTGGACCATGGTGAGTTTGTGGTTTCTGATCATTGACCCGACTCCGGAATCCGGTGGTACAAGAGGAGATTTTATGAGACTTTACTCTGGCGGTTGGGTTTTGGTTGCTGAAGCATGGTGAGTTTGTGGTTTTTGATCATTGAGTCGATGCTGGAATCCGATGGTACAAGAGGAGATTTTTCGAGACTTTAAGTCTTAGATCCGCCACTTCCCAGAGCATGGTGAGTTTGTGGTTTTTGATCACTGAGACGATGTTGGAATCCGGTGGTACAAGAGCAGATTTTTTGAGACTTTAAGTCTCCAATCCACCATTTCTCGACGTCGCACAGCCAAACCGATTATAGATCCATGACCGGAAGACTCAGACGAGCTTGACAGTGGGTTCCGATCATCGGAATACTATCGGAATCCGGCAAAATCTCGTCGTAATCTTGTTAGAAGTTGCTGGATTTGCCAGAAAAGAACAAAATCCATTGGAAAAGAAGAAAAGCAGACCGGAGAAGACAACCAAAGCTCGCTGCCGATCGCACCAGAGAAAAAATAAACTACCATAATACAAATAGATGATGACACACATCAGAAAAGTTTGACTGGAATATTGTAACAGAAACTAAAAAACAGATTCTAAACCTTTTTTTTTATTTTACAGATTTATTATAAAACACTAGGATCCCAAACCATGGGTTTTGATACCATGTTGTAGATTGTGTTTAGTGTTGATACAATGAGGGAAGATAGGGAGAAGAGAGAGAGAGAGAGAGAGAGAGGGAGATGGTGGCTGTGAGAACACACAAGCTTAGGGTTAGTAGTAGAGATTACAATATTACCCTTACACTCTGACAATTTCATTGGATAGAACGAGTCTGTGCATGTGTAAAATTTTCTTTTATATCTGTTTTTCGGTTCCTTTATTCTTTTTTGTTTTCCGTTGAAAGTTGTAACAACTTCTATAAACATTATGATTAATGCTCCCGCGCTCCTAAGAAATAAGGTATTTATTTATTTATTTTTTTTGTGCGGGAGGTTTTGTGGGAGAAAATTCTTACTCGACAATCTACAAAGAAGGGGGAAAGTGATTGTTAATAGCTGTTATATTTTTAAAGAGTGTGCCGAGTCCGTATTTCATCTTTCAATGGAGTGCTCTTTAGCTAAAAGTTTGTGGGAGATGACTTATAGAATTGTGGGAATATCTTGGGTTGTTGCGGGCTTCGTGAAAGATGACATTTGGGCTTGGAGTGGTTTGAGAGAAACCAAAGAGGTCAAGAAGGCTTTGTTATTGATTTTGCACTCTATTTTTTGTATAGTGTGGAAAGAAAGGAATCGGAGGGATTTTGATGGAGTAGAGAGACCTATTGGAATTAGTAGAGATAGTTGGTTCAATACTCTCAATTTTTGGTTTAGAAGGAATTTCTTTGTAAATAATGATGATTTTTTAGATTTGGTGGACTTCCTTCATTGTACGTAGCTTGGGCTTTGAGTTGCACCTTCTTGGTGCTTTTTAATAATTTTTTACTTATAAAAAAACATTATAATTAAAATTATTGGAGAATGGTGATTATGAAAAATACAGAAAAAAGGATTTCAGTTGCAAGATATGCCCCCAAAGTTATCTGCTTTAGCTAGTTTTTGGGTTATAAGGGTGCGTTTGGAGCACCAGATCAGTGACCGGATACGATGTTTTTTATCTTATCCAGTTTTAATACTCACTCTGAGGGGCAGATAGGGTTAAGACACGGATTGCTAATCCGGCAATAGTTGGACATAATCATCCGGTGTTAGGGTAGGATAAGAGATCCAATCCCAATGCTTCTCCTCTTTTCTTTTATGTTTCTCTCTTTCACAAGTTTCCTGTTTTGCCCACCACTTCGTGCAGTGCCAGATCCAATTTCCAGTCCCGTCTCTGCTCTATCTTTTACTTGGCATGTATTTAAGCATTCTTTGTTATTTTTTTAAACTTAAATGGGACAGTGTTTTATTAATAATAATAATAATAATAATAATAATAATAATAATAATAATAATAATCTTTATTGGTTTATGGAATTTGTTACTCTGATATACTCGTCCTTCAATGCTCTTGACTTAATGGTTTATTGCAATTATGATCATCACTTCTTGCTTTATTTAAAATAATGATGAGACTGTGACTCTTGGCAAACAAGACACTTTTAATTTGTATTTTGCCACTTGGTTGCATTTTGAACTCAAATAGGAACAAAGTTCACACTTGTTAATATGACAATCATTCCAAGATTGCCTTTATATAATTCTAGTATATTTTTGTTAACAATTGCCCTTATGTGATATTGTTACATTATAAAATTTTAAGCTTAAATTTGGATTTTATTTCTCTTTTATTTTCTCAAATTATATGTTTCAAAATATGAAACCAAAAATTACATTCATTCTTTTGGCCTTTTAGCTTGAGTTTGTCTCATTAATTCTTTTTCATATTATTTAACAAGTATATTTGTGTTAGTTTATTCAAAAAAATAAGCTAAAGGCTTAATTATAAAAAAAAAACCCGCAAATTTTTTTGGGAGGGGGGACTACTTGCACGTACTACCCTCCTTTTTAAATTGTTTCAATTTGACACTTAGATTTCCATGATTGTAGCAATTGCTATCTTTGGTCAATTTTCCGGCCAAATTCTATCTTATTTAAAAGCCCCAAAAACGCCACATCAACTAAATATTATAAAAAATAAAAAAATTTAAAAATCCCAAAATCTAAAAAAAGATAACGAAATATAAAAGAAAAAAAACGAATTTTCTAAGAAATTTTAAAAAAAAGGAAAATTCTTCTAAATATTTCAGAAAATCTTCTAACTAGTATTTAAAAGAAAAGGCAAAATTTTCTGGAAATAATCCAGAAAAAACATATCTAAAATCCAGAAAAAAAACAGACCTGATCTTCTTCTCTCCAAACAGATCTTCTTTTTTCCAAAAACCAAACAAGAAATCTAGAAAAAATAGACTTCATCTTCTTCTTCTCTCCAAACAGAACAAAACAAGAGATTCAGAAGAGTTGCAGAGAGATGTGAAGTAGAGTTGATGATTAGTCATGAGAGATGGGTGAGAGTGAAAGCAGAGGTAATAAGGTAACAAGGTGGAAGCAGAGGTAATGAGGGTATCTGGTGGAAAGATGGAAAATGAGAAGTGTAATAAGGTCTTTTTCTTTGGTTAGTGTTAGGAAAATTTTCCTTCTTTTTTTAAAATTTCTTAGAATTTCGTATTTTTATCTTCAGATTTTGGGATTTTTGATTTTTTTTTTGTAATATGTTAGCTGATGTGGCACTTTTGGTGGTGTTTAAATCAATCATATGGTCGGCACATGATTGGTCTGGTAGAATTTGGCCAGAAATTGACCGGAGATAGCAATTGATACAATTATAGAAATTTAAATGTTAAATTGAAACAGTTTAAAAAGGAGGCCAGTAAGTGCAAGTACCCCTCAAAATTGTGGGTTTTTTTTTGTTGTTGTTATTAAGCCAAATTTAAAATAATTAATTACAGAAGAATATATTAAGAAATATAAAAAAATGTCACACTTAGTATATAAAGTGTAATAGAGGGTATTTTAGTCAAAATAAATTATGATCTAATCGTTTCCTTAATCAAGTATATGCCAAACAAAACACAAGATAAAGATCATCATATTTTCTCCTTGAGGGGAAGTGACAATCTACATATGAAAGAAAAATTCGAAGTTCGGACAGACATCAATGTCTGGTACATGGGTGCACCAAACGTAGGATGGGATGATTATCATCTCATACTATCCTCCTACTTATCTTATGTCATCCTATCCTTCTACTAATCTGTAATCTGTATACCAAACGCACCCGAAGTCTATAAAAATTTTGTTGGTTTCCTGTTGCTTTTAATTGTTTGTTTTTCAATCAGTATATTGTGAATTATGATTTTGCTATTGTGACATTGCTGGTGTTTGTGGCAGTGTCTGCTATGTTGCAATTAGCTAAACAGTGTGCATTTGAAGAGCCCTGTGTTGAGACAATAAGCGGTGAGAATGTTCTGACATGGCCACATGTGGTAAGTCCTCTTGTTTAGTTTCGCTGTCAAACCTCGTATTTTTCTTTGCAGTTTCTGCTATATATTGAAGGCTTCGTTCTCTCCTCAAAGATGTTTCAGTGCTTTGTCGTACGGATTGCAATTGAATTTTTTCTTTCAGACCCAACTGAAGGGCTTCTATGTTGGTTTGTGTTAAACAAAATAACTGAAGAAACTCTCCCTAAAGTTGGAGTATAGATGTCATGTGCACCAAACTTGTTACAAATAAATCGAACTCGAGAACCATCCAATGGTTTAGTAAATAACTCTGCTAACTGATCGGTCAACCTAGTACTAATCACATTTTGTAGAAGCTTTTCTCGATCAACTTGACGATCAACTTGACGATCAACTTTAATATGTTTAGTTCTCTCATGAAACACTGGATTATTTGCAACATGAATAGTTGCTTGATTGTCTCACACCAGGCTCATGGTTAATCCTAAGTTCTGCTAACAACTGCTTTATCCAAACCATCTCACAGGTAGTATGCACATTTTTATTCGAACTCAATACTTGACCTAGAAACCACAGTTTGCTTTTTCCCTTTCCACGATACTAAATTACCTCCAACAAATACATAATACCCAGTAGTGGACCTTCTATCATATGAAGAATCGGTCCAATTTGCATCAATATAACCCTCAACTTGAGCATGACTATATGATTTTGATAAAGTAAACCACGATCAAGAGCACGCTTAAGATATCTCAAAATTCGAATAACATCCCAACGACTATTTCGTGGAGCATCTAGAAATTAACTAACAGTTGCAAATAAAATATCAGGTCTAGTAACAATCAAATAATTCAATTTTTCAACCAAACGCTTATATCATCCTGGATTAGATAATAAGTTACCTTGATTAACTGTAGGTTTTGTGTTGGGATCCATAGGACTATCTATAGGCTTATACCCTAACATTCCAATATCAGTCAACAAATTAAGAATATATTTGCGTTGAGATAAAGAAATACCATGACGAGATCTAGCAACTTCAATACCCAAGAAATACCTCAATTCCCCTAAATCTTTTGTCCGAAATTTAGTACTCAACAACTGTTTCAGTGCTAGAATGCCTTCTTTGTCATCTTCTATGATCATAATATCATCCACATATACAATCAACAATATCCTACTTGTCTCACTGTGTTTATAAAATACATAATGATCTACACATCTACTGAGACCAAAATTAATTACTACGAACTGATCAAATCATGCTCGAGGAGATTGTTTCAAGCCATATAGAGATTTTTTTAATTAACATACTAACCCAGACTCCCCTTAAGCAACAAATCCGAGTGGTTGCTCCATGTGTATTTCTTGCAAGTCACCATTGAGAAACGCATTTTTCACATCCAATTGATGTAATGGCCCATTAAAATTAGCGGCTAGAGAGATGAACACATGAAAGACGTAATCTTCACCATTAGAGAAAATGTCTTCGCATAGTCAATACCATATACCTGTGTATACCCTTTTGCTACTAGGCAAGCTTTTAATTTGTCAATAGTACCATCAAGATGAACCTTTACAGTATAAACCCAACGACAACCAACAACAGATTTCCCATATGGGAGAGGAACCAAGTCCCATGTATTATTAGTACTCAATGCATGTATTTTTTCATCCATAGCGATTTTCCACCCAAAATGAGACAACGCTTCTGTAATAGACTTAGGAATAGAAACAAAGGAGACTGAAGCAACCAACGAAGCATATGAAGGAGATAAATCATCATAAGACACAAAATTAGCAATCGGATAAGCAATAGATAAACGTTTACCTTTACGAAGAGCAATTGAACAATTGTCCTCAGATGATGGGAGGAGGATCGGGATCTATCAACAAGGGAGCAATTGGTGGAGCAACAGAGGTGTAAGGTCGCATACAACGTGTGTAAACTTGCAACGGAAGGGGATTTGAGGGTGTAAGGGGCATGAGAACGGGTAATGTTCAAAGAAATGAATAGCCAGATCGAAGATTGAATGAGACTCGGAGTAATATGGAGTAGACTCAAAGGATGTAACATCAGCACAAACAAAATGCCTTTGTAAAGAGGGACTGTAACATCGATAACCTTTCTGTTTACGAGAATAACCTAGGAAAATACACTTTATAGAGCGGGGATCAAGTTTGTCAACTCTTGGATGGAGCTAATGAACTAAACAAATGGATCCAAAGATACGAAGAGGTAAGTGGAAGATCACTTCAATAAGGAAAGAGCACGAAGTGAGGGGTTTGGCCATTAAGAATAGAGGATGTTATACGGTTTATTAAGTAACATGCAGTCATAACGGCCTTACTCCAAAATTATTTGGGGACGTGCATATGAAATAAGAGAGTACGGGCAGTATCCATAAGATGACGATTTTTCTGCTCTGCAACCCCATTTTGTTGGGATGTATGAGAGCAAGATGATTGATGAATAATGCCAGACTTAGTAATAAAAGTTGTAAAAGGCTCAGAAAAATATTCACGAGCATTGTCACTACGAAGAATCTTAATAGATAAGTCAAATTGGGTTTTTATCTTAGCACAAAAAGCAAAAGAAAATAATAGAAAACAACTCAGAATGGTCTTTCATTAAATAAAATCAGGTAAGCCTGGAATAATCATTCACAAATGTAATGAAATATCGAAATCCAAGTTTGGAAGTCACACGACTTGTACCCCGAATAAAAGCACTTGACACGTTTATTAATTAGGAAAGCAAATGACACACGATGATGCTTACCTAATTGACACGACTCACTCACTAAAGTTGAAATGTGACTTAAAGTAGGAATTAACTTCTTCAGCTTTTCCAAGGATGGATGACCAAAAAGGCAGTGGATCTGGAGCGGAGACACGTCAATTGAGCAAGCAATGGGTGATAGGGTAGGAACAAAGTAATACAGGCTGTCCGATTCATGCCCACCACCAATCCTCTTTGTTTTTTTCAAATCTTGGATAAGAACAGAATCAAGAAGAAAGGTAACAGAACAGTTAAAGACGTTTTGTAAGCTGACTAACAAATATCAAATTATAATGAGAAAAAAGAGGATAAAGAACAAATGATAAAGACATAGAAGAACTAGGACACACAGTTTCAATACCATTAGCAGCGGTTTTAGATCCATCTGCAAGAGTATCATCAGGCAAAGATGAAGAGTGATAAAAACTAGAGAAAACATCAATAGTACCTCACAAATGATCAGTACTTGCAGAGTCAAGGACTCAAGGTCTAGATGAAGAGTTACTAGATGATAGACAAGCTTTTGATGTATTTTTCTCGGTGGAAAGAACAGTCGAGGAAGATGTCTGGCTGGCTGCTTTATACCGTAAGAGTTCATCATACTCATTTTTGGAAATCACCATAGAAGTTGAGGGCACGAAATTTCAGGAGGTAGATCCACACTCAACAGAACCAGAATTCATAGCATTAGCAACCATGGGACGACCAACTAACTTCCAACACATCTCCTGGGTATGCCCGAAACGATGGCAGTAGGTACATCAACAAAGCGAGCCTCTACCATTACCACTAGGACTTAATTTTCAATTTATTGGGTAGGGGTCAGCCTAAACCCCCACCTTGACAGGTGGTTTTTCTTTAAAAAACATTTACTAGAATTTTGAGGCCAGTTTGTTACAGTTTTCGGTAAACAAATTTAGAAAATGAATATAATTTTGATTCCTACATAAAAAAATAAAAAAAAAAATTTATTCATGAAAGATGCATCCATGGAAATAGAAAGCCTCATTTTATGTTGCATATGCCTCCTGTGAGATGTCCGAGTGAATTTGAGAAGTCTAGGCTGTTTGTTTTCCTGTAAGTAGCCGTGGGGGAAGGAAACAAAAAGAGAGAAGAGTGGGTTTGTCAGAGCTATAACATCAAATAGAGACAGCTTGATGGACTTTAGAGATCTGGAGTTCGTCTCAGATGTGACATAACTTTCTACTGAAGAAATCTAAATATGCACATAAATATGTCTGAATGCACATACACAGATTCCCTACAAACTTTGAGAACTGATTACTGGATGCAGGTTAAGCATGTAGACTGCTATACAGTCCAAATTCATGAGCTAGAATCTATTACAACAACATATAAGTTCATGTCAATGATGAGAGGTAGAGATCTCTCTCCCTCATATTTTCTCTAAATACAGATGCACCAATGCACATATACATGCATGTTATTTTTTGCTATATTTTACTTGTACCCTATAAGTATGGTTCTAATTACTTACTGAATTCCAGCACAACTCCATGGGTTTGCCTTTTGGTTTGATGTTGAATTCAGTGGGCCGGTAGTATCCCCTACCAATAATCATGCATCATCCTTGCTTAGTGGGTCATCAAACAATCATTTAATGGATGGTAGTCAGCGGAAGAAACGAGCAAATCCCAATGAAGAGCTGGTGCTGTCCACTGCACCTGAGGACCCTCCAACACATTGGCAACAGGTAGAGGATATCCACACATTCATGAGTAATCAGTGTGCTTCCTTTTTTAGTGGTTGATTTTTCACCCTTATTTTTTCGAGAAGAAATTCTGAGGACTGGTTGATTTTTCACATCTGCAGTCGCGTATGTGTGCTTGCAGACACAAACACAAACTCATTTTATTTAAGTTTTTTGAAACTCACAATAAACAAATGATATACAGTGTCATTGGCTTCTCTTGGAAAGTTTTTTCACTGTGAGGAGAGTTCAGTGATACAAAAAATTCATCAGGAAAATGATTTTGATTTATTGTTATTGCAAAAAAAAGTCTGATAATATCAGTCTCACAATTAAGTAACTAGCTCCTTGTTGAAAATTGCATAATTTATTGTAACAAAGGGTTGTATGTGGATTCTGTTTATCTAATAAATCATTTCTGCAGACATTGATTTACTTCTATGAGCCAATAGAGGTGGAACAAGATCAACTTATTGAAGGCTCTGTGACACTATCACAAAGCAAAGAAAATCCTCGATTCATGAATATTCACCTTGAATATGTGTGAGTAATGGTGGTCTATTTTCAGCTGATAGATTTAACTTGTCATCCATGTCAAAATCATTCTGGCTTATGTATTTTCCTCTTATTGATCTATGCTATAATCTTTACTCTTGCAGTTCAGGTGGACGATCCTTTGTAAAAGAATCAGTAATGCGTTGATGACCTTGAGGATTTGCTTATTAATTTCTTTGCAAGGGTTCTTGAGTTGAAGCCTCGTATGATATACCCGCGGACTTCTTGACAGCAATTCCGGGCAGACTTTGCATTATCAATTAATTCCGTCGGTTGACCATGCAGACTCATGGATTTCACTAATTCTTAGGTTAGAAAGTTGCATGAAGGTGAGACTATCAACTAATTAATACAAATATAGGCCATCTCCAGTTTGGGAAAGTTTTGATGTTAACCAAGTGTGCTCAGCCATTGTTGTTTTAGATTCTTATGATGTATTTTACTTATAGTAGATGTAAGATAGGTGTATCACCCAGAAAAAATGAAGGAAGAAGATGTGAGTCTAAGTCATTGATTTCCATTGTTGCTGTTTCGTGTGATGCCATTTTCATGGCCACAAGCTTAGGGTAGTGTACCTATTTAAACTTTTGAGTCCTGTAACAAATTAAAAATATGAACCATTTCATTGTATTTCCAAAAAAGACATTTACTTCTATCCTTTTTCATTTGTTTATAGTGCTCTTTCCTATTTTAACCACTTTACATATGCGCATACCTTCCTCTCATTTAGTGGAGGTGCAAACGTGTGGTGATTTTTTTTTTTTTGTTAGCAGTGGTGATACAGTTTTTTGGCCAAGTGGTGGTGATTTTAATGATACATAGTAAGAAAAATAATAATTACAACCCAAAAAATAGATTATAAGAAATTGAATTCATGTAAAATGTTAAAGTTTTATTATTGTTTTACCAACACTAAATTATTTTTTTTGGTCACAATGGTGAGAGAAGGGTGTCGAATTTAGATTTTTTTTTATGAAAAATCTTGAATGTAACGGTTAAGCTAAGAGGTTCGGGTTAACAGACACTATTTAACTTTTAACTTATATTATCGAAATCTACTTCAAAAACACTTTTGATTTTTGATAGAAACCGTTGCTAAACCAAGTGGTACTAAAATAATTTTTTAAAGGCTTTCAAAATTGACAATCGTTTTTGAAGTATTTTTTGGTTTTTTTACTGATCAACACACAACATCTAAGTTAGCTTTTACGGAGTCAGAGAGACAAATTCGATATTTAAATTAAAAATTCACAAAAGACATTTTTTGTGTTTAAATATTTATATAAATTTGATTTAATTTATATTAATGTGTGATTTTAGGTGAACTTGCTTAATTTATGAATTAGGATATCACGTGCTATTATGTTAAGAATATGATAATAATTTTTATTTTTTTCCACCATCTTAAAATATTAAATTTATCATTATCTAATTCTTTTTGACTTATTATTCTAGTGACATAAAATTGTACGTAATTTTAAATTTATTAAATATTATGGTCGTGCTTCGGGTCGTGCTTCGTGCCGGGTCTGACCGTGTGCCGTGCCGTGCAAAAGCTAGGCCCAGCACGACATGAGGAATAGTATCATGCCAAGCACGACACGGCCAGTGAAAGTGTGGTAATTTGGCACGGTCCATTGCCACCCCTAGATACCCATTACATGATAAAACCCATTGAGACAAAACTAACATGAAGATCCATTGAAAGCAGAAAATATAATAAAACTTAAAGAGGCTAACACGCATAATATAACCTATTGAAGACTAAAATAAATAAATAGCCAAGAAGGGTCCAAAAGGTCCAAGAAAACATAAAAGTCCCCAGAGATAAAAAAAAAGGTAGGAAAAGCTCAAGAGGCCAATAAGGCATGAAAAGACAAAGAGGCTTAATGGAGCACAAAAAGCCCAAAAAGCCCAAGGAAACATGAAGATATCCAAAAAGACATGAATAATGGGGAAATAAAGCTTACAAAATGAGCTACAATTATAGGGAAGATAAGTCATCCTCCAAAAGCCTAAGGTATGAGCTATTTAATCCATAATTTCATTATTTTATTCTTTTTGTCTATCTATCTATCTATTTAATTAATTAATTATTTATTTTACGTGTGGATCTCAAGTTACATCAATATGGAGGATGATTTATGTGATAGTGGTATGGAAAGTATAGAGATTTGATGTAATGCTATGAAGGCAACACATGAATTACGGGCCATAGGTGATTTTGCCACCTCTAGCACACATAGCAATCCACTTGAAAGCCTAGGTGGCAACTTAAAAGGCAAGTTTAACAATGCACGCGTGACATTCATTGCTCGGGCAACCTATTTTTGAGCTACAACAGTGACAATATTGAATTTCTTGAAAAAGCACCCCTGTAATTATGTAGTTTAGTCCTAACTAAACTAAAATCCAATTCGGTTCAATCTAAACCTTCATTAAGCTTCAAATCAAATTTATCAAGCCACAAATCATGCCTTAATCCACAATCATCACCTTTCTCCATCCCTTTGTGACCACTGAGAGATACCGTGGCCCTATGGATAATGGCCGCCTAGCATGTCTCTTCCACCAAGAAAACTCCCACATGCATCATTTGTCTTTAGTTTCTCTAATTCTCCGTGGGATTAAGGTTGGGACTAAGGGATAAAGAAGAGGGTGCAGAAGATAAGAAGAAAAATGGTGGTGCTGTGATAATGTGACAAGTTGCAGCAGAATGCAGATTTTGTTTAAGATCCCAAAAAAGGAGCTGTAGAGCAAGGACTTGGGGTTGGAATAGTTACTTTTAGGTCTAGGAACCCTTGGATCAAAGGGAAAAAACTATCTCCACCCCTTTAAATGGCCCCCTCTTCGTCTTAAAAAAAAGAGTAAAAAAGGAACTAAAACAGAGCACTAAGCGTGCAAAAATTAAGCAGAGTAGAGCAACGCCTTTTAAGCCTATGAAACACCTTAAACACTTGCAAAAATATACTCCTATTTTACAGAAGCCTTAAGCGGCCTTGTCTGTCATAGAAGAAGCACATAAAAAAGGTAAGCTTTCTTGTTTCAAAAAACAGATTACCGAAATGGTGACTTCAAGACTCTTTTCCAGATTTTCTAGAGGTTTCTCTCATGAAGTTCTCTTATTCTGCAGTTATATAAAGGCTTCCCAAACATATAAAATGCCCAAAAAACCTCCCACAAAGCTATGCAATTTTTGTGACATGCAAACACCTTTAATATTTTGCATGTGTTGTGATTTTATTCTTCCTAGTTAATATGTTATGGGGCTTTAATGTCAAATGAAAAGACTGCATAACATGAGTTTTACTAACAGAAACCACTGCATGATTTTCACCCAAAAGCGCGACTGTAGTTTCATTACTATTGTAGTGCCACTTTGAGACCCTTCTGTAGTGATCTACTGCTCGGTGCATGTCCTAATAAGAAACTACACCAGTTCTCTTATCCTTTAATCATTCACACATATTTTATTCTCTTCGCTGAAGGTTCATTTTATTACTGTTGTATTGCTTGTCTTTTTTGGTCTTCTAAGCGGTATTTTCAAGCAAGACAAAACAATTGGGTTCACCCTAACACAACAAGTGTTTTGGTGCAATCTTGGGCTCGATAACACAAGCGAACCCGGGGTTAGCTGTATTTGCTATCTATTGCGGTAGCATATCTGCGGCCGTAGACTGTGGGACGAGACCAAGTATTAGAGAACAAAATCCTCTACGGTTGAGCACTCCCTGATCCCAATTAGGGTCTGTAGATCGTAAGCACGCATTCCCCTTTTAAGCATGTATTACCAAACAGAAAAATCCACCCAACATAATTGGCCACTCTATTGGGGATCGAGTTGTTTATGCATCCAGAATGCCTCGTCCAAGGAAGTCGAGAAATGTGACAAGCATTGAAATGCTACCTATAGACTCTCAAGAAATGCGAAATGAATTGAAATGTTGCCTGGAGAATCTCCGGTAGACAACGCTATAGACCTCGATGATGGTGACAATTTCTCACACCATGCTAGTTAACAATCGCACTAGGAAAAACCCCAATCATCAAAATGACCTCTTTTTGTCCTTATCGCTTCCATCAAAACCATTCATCAAAGTCATATTAAGTTAGTGGAAACTATTCAAGAACTAAAGAACGTAATCTCTACCACACCAAAGCTTGATGTTGTACCCAACATTATAGTCAAAAAAATCTTGAGAAAAGACTCCCTAAAGAGAATAAGCCAATCTGATTACTCATTGACCTAAACCAGATCCTATTCGGTACATGACCCAAGTTAAAGTCCTAGCTTTCTTCGAAATAAGAAAAATAAGCCTATAACGAAATATCTTGCATTAAAACTGTAAACCAAGGTTTAAACCCAAGAGAGGGGATGAATTGGGTTTTAAAATCTTTTGCTAATTACTTTGCAAGTTTTTAAGCAGTTAAATGCACAAAGCACACAAACAAGTAATATACTTGAAAGTAAAGAGTTTAAGGAAGAGAAAATGCAAACTCCATTTATAGCGGTTTGAAAATATCAGATTCCTTCCAACCCTACGTCCACTCTCTTCAGGGAACCTCATTGAAATAATTCACTAAAACTTTAGTTGTACAACTTCATGAGTGTTGTACAAACCTTACAACCGATCTCTTCCTCGCGGAAGTTAACGTCTTCCTCATGGAAGTTACAATGAAGTGTTTAATCCTAAACACTCTAAGAGTATTACAACTATTTCCCCTTTACAATAAATGATATTTGTGTAAAGTAAATGGTAGAGAGATAACAATAAGTGCTTTTACAAATAAATAATATCTCTCTGTTCAGAACAACCTTGAAGAATGGCTCAACAATAAATATTTCAAAGCTTTTGAGGATTAATGAGCTATCTTGTGAATTGAATGTGTTCTCCTCTTGTTTTAAATGCTCATTGAAGTGGGTTTATATAGCCTTGAATTAATATGGCCATTTGACACTGACTTGGTAGGTTTGGGGCATTAAATGCTTAAATCTCACCTCTCAAACGGTCATATTTTTTGAATTATCAGTCGACTGGGTCCTTGTACCAGTCGACTGGGTCAAGTGAGAAACTTCACTTTTTAGGCTATGGGAGTGTACCAGTCGACTAGATCCTAAGCACTAGTCGATTGGGAACTTTCTATCCTAGGTACTAGTCGATTGGATCCTCAACACCAGTTAACTGAGAATCTTCTGTCCCATATCCCAGTCGACTAGTTTATGGGCCTAGTCGACTGGGTTGACCTTCAACCCATTTTTTCTTTTTCAAAAATAGTTTTTGACTTAGAAACTTTTTGTACTTTGGTTTTGTCAAAGTCTTTTGTAAATTGAGCCACATATCAAGCTATATAATTGAATATAATATATTTACAATTATTTTAATTACCTTAATGCCTATTCTAGATATTCTGTCTTGTTTTGGTGTCTGAATTGGG
The DNA here is from genome assembly GCA_023935145.1 of Bretschneidera sinensis. NCBI lineage: Eukaryota > Viridiplantae > Streptophyta > Magnoliopsida > Brassicales > Akaniaceae > Bretschneidera > Bretschneidera sinensis. The sequence goes on from CM043705.1 coordinate 6,823,491, forward strand.
TTGAGTTTTTGCAACTTGTTTCAGTGCTGAATGCTTTATCGCTTGTACACTTAGATAAAACTGTTAATGCAATTAAAGTAGTGTTTTGTCATTATAAAAATCAAATATAGGTCAACAATCTCCCCTTTTTTTTGATGATGACAAAACTAATGAGAAAAAAAACAGTTTTAAAAGCTAAGTGTTGAGTTTTTAGAAAAAATTGGACAGAGATTTCTCTGTTTTTTAGATAAAACTAACATGTTAAGCATTCAAACATAGTTTATATATAGTTATATCAACCCAAACAATCAACACAAGGCAATATTACATTTGTCAATGTGTTCAGAGCAATGCTTCCACTAAATATATGCTATATTCTAAGTTTACATATAGTTTATTGATTTTTCTCTTTTTTCTCCCCCATTTGACAACAATAGAAAAAGGGTTTAAATGCGAAAAATATGCAATTTGAATATCATAGACATAAAGATAGGGCAAAAACAAACCTGTGTGCAATAATTTGTAATGATTCGAAACTAAGAAGATGTCCCGGGAAGAATCAGAAGTTTGCACACATGCGTGATCAGTTAAAGCATAGAAAGGAGCAAAAAAGACTCAAACTTAGCAATCATATATCTTAAAAGGAAAGCATGTATACGAGTGAAAAGCTAAATAACTAAAAAGTAAGCATTTATATACAAACAACCATACATCATAAACGCACAGAAACTAAATATCTAGTAGAAGCATATGAATGTATGTATAAATGTATGTGCTAAGTATCCATGGAGCTACAGATGTACATATCAATAATAGAAAAAGCTCAGCAAGTGGGGGAATCAGATTTGTCTAGAAGAAGATCCCGAAGCTCAACCAACGAGCCCTCTGTATGCTCCCGGTGCAACTCAAAATCATCTCGGAGTGTGCGAAGGTCGCGATGTATGTGATCGATTGAAGAGCTCAAGCTTTGGAATCTGGACTACATGGACAGTTGGAGGCTTGTCATAGTCTGAAGTAAGTCACCATATCCAACCTGACCGGCACCATAGCCACCATGCTGTGGACTAGGTGCTCGCTCATCAGTGTCCATCACAATAGGAGGAGCTGCATCATCACGAACTTCGTAATCCTCCTCACTGCTGTCATCCTCAGCACCAATTCGTATGTTCCTCCCTGCCTTAGAGTAGATCATACCTTCTCGGATCGTGCACCCCATCTTCTTTATAGAAGAGACATTGATGATGTCCTTCGGGCCGATGTCCTGAGCCTCAGAGGTGGGTAAGGGGACTCAGAAATGCTATAGGATCAGGGTGATAAACATCCCATAGGGAAGGCACCTGAAGTCGTTCGCTTCGCCGTTTATCATGTTGGCGAGTAATAGGGGGTAGATATTGAAATAGTGTCATGTTTTGAGACACTAGATCAATACTACATCTATCTTCGAGAGATAACCTCGACTCCCGAGTTGTGGGTGGATGGTCCAACTCACGATGGAGTTGAACAACTTTGAATCGAGAGGTATGCCACTACATTGGCGAAATGTAGTGGAAATAAAGATATAGTTAGGGTCACCCCTAACGATCTGACATGCCTCCTCATAGTCAAAGTTGTCCGGCCATCCGTCCAGACTCCATTGGACCCCTCCCATAGAGATCCTCAGGATATTGACCAAAAGGTCAGTGTTTACCTCAAATCCTATGCCCATCATACTAGTTCTGAAACGAAGAGCCAGTGGACTAGGTTTTACCAAGTTGGCGTAGAGCTGGTGAATGAGACATAGGTAGTATTTTTGGTGTATCTTGATAAGTGGTGTCAAGTGAATGGCCTGAAGGCAAGTAAATATCAAAATTTGCATGACGGATTGAATAGAAGTTAATGAATCTACCCGTCATGATATTTTGTTACGGATTATGGAGTTATACTTGCTCTTAGTAGTTAGGTTCCAGAAGAGCATGTCATCGAGCTCAGACCTTGCCTTCTTGCTTGAGGAAGCCACTAAACCTTTCCCTTTGGTGTTGGATATCAAGGCCTTTATAGACCGAGGCTTTGTAGGTACGTGAAGTCCTCCAACTTTGGTTTTGATTCGGATTCTCTCTGGCATTGTTAAAGGTCTTTTTAGAGAGAGATTATAAGGAATAAGAAATTTTCAACCATGAGAAGTTGGAAAATGGATGATTTGAGGAATGTTTGAAGGTTTTGTGAAGCTATTATGAGAGATTTTGGACTAAAATTATGAATTTTCTAGAGAGAGAAGGCTTAGGGTTTTAAAATGGCGTGAAAAACTGAAAATTTGAAGAAACTATTTATAGAATCGCGATACTAGTCAACTCGATTAGGGCACCAGTTGACTAGGTTTTTCATAATTTTGAGAATTTTTGACATACCATTCCATTGGGTCGGGACACCAGTCGACTGGGTGATCCATTCCAGTTAACTAGGTAGGCTACCAAAATTTCAAAATTTAGCTTCAAACAATGTCTTGTTGTACTAGGCGACTGGATGCTTTATACTAGTTGACTGCTAAAATGGGCAGTGGGATACTAGTCGACTGGGGTGAACATACTAGTCGACTGGGTCCTCTAGAAAACTTAAAATTTTGAGCTCCAACTTGATATTTTAGCACGAAAATGTTTATCTATGCCATCTTGAATGAGAGATATATTAAATGAGAGTTAATACTCATTCACTAGATGTTAAATATGCATATGATGAATGTTGAAGCAATCAAACATACATTTTATCGTAGTCTATCAAGCCCATCAATAGTCTAATTTTGCAAAAACTATCTCCACTTAAGAGTTTTGTAAGAATATCAGCTATTTAATCCTCTGAAGGAATAAATTCTAGTATAATATCACCTTTTTGAGCATGGTCTCTTATGAAGTGATGTCTTATTTCTATGTATTTTGTTCTAAAGTGCTGAATAATGTTTTTGGTTAAGTTAATAGCACTAGTGTTATCACAATGAATTGGTATATCTTTAAAGTTCATGCCATAATCTTCTAATTGTTGTTTCATCCACAACACTTGTGTACAACAACTTTCGGCTGCTACATAATCTGCTTCGGCGGTTGATAGCACAACTGAATGCTGTTTCTTGGAAAACAAAGAGGTTAGCATTGCACCCAAGAATTGGCATGTTCCACTAGTGCTTTTTCTATCTAGTCTACAACCCACAAAATCAACATCTGAATATCCTATAAGCTCAAAAGTTGACTTTCTAGAATACCATCATCCTAGGGTTTAAGTTCCTTGTAGATATCTAAGGATTCTTTTTACTACAATTACATATGATTCCTTAGGATTAACTTGAAATCTAGCACACACGCATACACTGAACATTATATCAGGTCTACTTGTAGTTAAACAAAGTAAAGTTCATATCATGCTTCTATAAGTTTTAGTATCTATACACTTACCTTCCTTATCTAGGTCAAGTTTTGTAGAGGTGCTCATAGAAGTGCCAATTAACTTTGAGCTTTCCATCCCGAACCTCTTTAATAGGTCCTTGGTATACTTTGATTGATTGATAAGGATGCCATCTTTTAATTGTTTGATTTGTAGACCAAGAAAGTAGGTAAGCTCTCCTATCATGCTCATTTCAAATTCACCTTGCATGCACTTAGCAAACTCTTGACATATAGATTCATTAGTAGCACCAAATATAATATCATCAACATATATTTAGACTAGTAGTGTGTCATTTTTGTGAAGAGAGTTGTGTCTATTTTTCCTCTTGTAAAATCATTTTCAAGTAAAAACTTAGTCTTTCATACCATGCTCTTAGAGCTTGCTTCAATCCATATAGAGCTTTAGAGAGCTTATAGACAAGGTTTGGAATACTAGGATTTTTAAATCCAAAAGGTTTCTCAACATACACCTCTTCTGCTATAAAGCCATTTAAAAAGGCACTTTTTACATCCATTTGAAATAACTTAAACTTATTAAAGCATCCAAAGGCCAATAACATTCGAATAACTTTTAATCTAGCTACAGGAGCATAAGTCTCATCAAAATGTATTCTTTCTTCTTGATTATATCACTTAGCAACTAGTCTAGCATTGTTCCTGGTTACTATTCCATTTTCATTCATCTTATTTCTAAATACCCATTTAGTTCCTATTATATAGTGTAATTCTTTGGTCTAGGAACTAGATTCAATACTTCGTTTCTTTCAAATTGATTTAATTCTTCTTGCATAGCATTTATCCAATCAACATCTTTCTCAGCTTCTACAAAAGCCTTAGGTTCTACTTGTGATAAATAAGCTGCACAATTGCAAATATTAATAGAGGAACGAGTTCTTACCCCTTGCGAAGGATCACCAATCACTTGATTGATTGGATGATAATTCAAATACCTCAAATCTTTGGGAAGACTATCCTCTTGTTGACTTGTAGATGGTTGATCAAGATTGAGAGTTTCTACCTCTTGACTTGTTTGAGGTTGGATCTCATTCGGGTCAACAATGGAAGTAGGTGTTTATATTCTTGGAACAAAATCTGCATCATCTTTTATTGTTATTTAGGATAAAGCATTTATAACCAAAGGCACAAAAATAAGAGATATTAGGCTTTATACCTTTCCATAATTCATACTGAGTTTTATTTAGCATAGGCCTAATTAATACTCTATTTAAAACATAGCAAGAAGTGTTTATGGCTTCTGCCCAAAAATATTTTGGCAAACTATTTTCACAAAGCATTGTTCTTGTAAATTCTTTTAGAACTCTATTTTTCCTCTCAACAACTCCATTTTGTTGAGGAGTTTTAGGTGCTGAAAAATTGTGATCAATTCCATTTTCATGAAATTTTTTTGAAAAGCTTTGATTTTCAAATTCCTTTCCATGATCACTTCTTATACTAGAAATAAAAATTCCTTTCACATTTTGAACCTTTTTACAAAACTTCACAAATCCTTTATAAGCTTCATCCTTGTAAACAATAAAAATAACAAAGGTATATGGTGACCCTTATCTAAATTTTAATAATAACAAAACACTACTCTAATTGTACTAACAGTGTTTATCTAAGTGTTTAAACAATAAAAGCATACAACCGAGAATCAGAATGCAAGAACTCAACCCGAATCAGACACTAAGTCAAGACAGAAGATCTAGTATAGGCATAAGGTATTGAAATAAGTTGTAAATCTTATTTGTTCAAGTAACTAGCTTGTCTTATGGCTCCTTTTGAAAAGCATTTTAACAAAGCTATTTATTCAAACATTTTTAAGTCAAAAATATTTCAAAACATGAAAAACTGGGTTGAAGGGCAACCCAGTCGACTGGGTGATCAATACCAGTCGACTGGCTCATTGGACAAAATGTCCTCAGTCGACTGGCACACTTGACCCAATCGACTAGTACTCTTCACAACCTTAAAAGTGAGACTTTTCACTTGACCTAGTTGATTGGTACTAAGACCTAGTTGATTGGTAATTCGAAAAAAGATGACTGTTAAGGCGCCAGACCTAAGCATTTAATGTACCAAAATGTACTAAGTTAGTTTCAAATGACTATATTGATTCAAGGCTATATAAACCCATTCATATGAGCATTTAAGTAGAGAAATTATGCATTCAATTGAGTTTTTGCTCATTAATACACAAAAGCTTTGAAATATTTATTGTTGAGCCATTTTTCAAGCTTTACTTTGAAAGAGAGATATTGTTCAGTTGCAAAAGTATTCATTGCTATCTCTCTACCATTTACTTTACAGCAACTCATATTTATTATAAAGGAATTAACTTCCGAAAGGAAGAGATTAGCTTCCGAGAGGATGGGATAAGCTTCCAAGTGGAAAGGATTGTTTGTAAGGTTTATGCAACACTCGCAAAGTTGTACGACTAAGAGTTTTAGTGGATTACTTCAAGGAGCTTCCTTGAAGAGAGTGGACATAAGGTCGGAATGAATTCGATATTGCCGAACCACTATAAACTGAGTTTGCACTTTCTATGCCTTAAACTCTTTTATTTAAAGCACTTCTTGTTTATACAATTGTGCACTTAACTGTTTTTATAAACTTGCGAGTAATTAGTAAAAGTTTTTAAAAACCCAATTCACCCCCCTCTTGGGTTGGAACCTCAGTCTACAATTGGTATCAGAGCCTTGTTCTCAATTTTAGGCTTAATATCCTTGAGTTGATCAGATGGCATCGAATTGCTATTCTGAGGGACATTCCTACACTAGGTCTCCCTTGTTCAATGGCTCCAACTATAACTATTGGAAAAATAGGATGAAAATCTTTGTTGAAGGACAAAATTATAATCTATGGAGAGTCATTGAGGAAAGACCTAGAGTTCCTATAAAGGAAATAACTATTGGAGAAATCAATCATACAATGCCTAAACTCAAAACTGAGTTCAATGATGAGGATTGTAGAATGATGTCTCTCAATAGTAGAGCCACAAGCATTTACATTGTGCTTTAGATATTTCAGAATATAATAAAATTTTCGCATGTGTATCGGCTAAGGAGATTTGGGATAAACCGCAAGTTACATATGAAGGAACTAGTGAGGTTTAAAAATAAAAAATCTATGTGCTAGTATTCGAATATGAATCATTTAAAATGTCTCATAACGAAATAATTTCTCAAATGCACTCACGTTTCACAACTATTGTTAATGGTTTGAAGCTTATTGGTAGGAACATTGAGGAGTTTGAACTAACAAGAAAATTTTTAAGATCTTTGCCACCCACTTGGAAAGCAAAGAAGATGGCCATCACGGAGGCCAAATATCTCAAAAAACTTGACGTTGAGACACTTCTCGGATCACTATTGACATACAAGATAGAAGAAATGAATCCCATTGTCAATGATGATGAGAAGAAGAAAAAGGTAATTGCTCTCAAAGCCTCTGTGAGCAACAAAGAAGAAGAAATGGAAGCAGAGGTGGAGAGCAGCGAAGAAGATGGTGAGATGGCTTTAATCACCAAACGGTTTCATAGATTCTTGAAGAAAAGTAAGAAACCATACACAAAGGATCCCACTTCAAAAAAGGAACCACTCGTGTGTTATAGATGCAAGAAGCTCGGTCACATCAAGGCCGATTGTACAGCTACGAGCAAGCCATACAAGTGCTTCAAGAAGAAAGCTATGATTGCAACCACTTGGAGTGATGATGAAGAAGAAGACTCATCGGATAAAGAGATCGGATACGAGGAAATTGCCAACCTATGTCTTATGGCAATCAATGATGAAAATGAGGTATCAACTTCTCCCTCTTCAAAATAACATTGTTAGTAGTAGTGAAGAATTGATAGAAGTCATAAATGAAATGCATGAAGAATTGGAGAAATTCGATTCTAGGAAATCCGTTATTAAAAAGGAGGTGTCATCTCTTTCAAAGAGATGGTAAGTCTAAAATAAGAAAAAGATAAACTATCTTCATTGCCTTATGATTCTTCTCAAGATTTTCTTAAAGATGAAAATGAAAACTGAAAAGAAGAAGATAATAGAATTGAATGGCACGATATCTAGACTCATGCTTGGAAAAGAAAATCTAGATGAAGTGCTATCTTGCCAAAGATTAAATGGAGGAAAATCCGGGTTAGGTTATTCTCCATTAGGTAAGCAAAAATCAAAAGAGGGCTTATTCATGAAAGTATCATGTGTGAATGAAGCCTCTACTTCAAAGACCACTAGCAAGGTCAAAAGCATTCCCTTAATGAATGCTAGTAGGTCTAGAAATACTAATTCTAATGCATATACAAGAATGAAACATCTTAGAAATACTCATGCCTATATGTATTCTCATTCAAGAAATGCTTATACACATCCTAGGAATGACCATCATGTGCATCCTAGAAACAACATATATAATCAAAACTTGCACACTGCACATGCATATCCTAGAAATTACCATCATGGTTATCCTAGAAATAATATGCATTTTCATAATAATGCAAGCATGTATCCAAGAAATCATCATCATACATTTCCTAAAAATGACATGCATATTCCTCACAATAGAAACATGTATCCTAGGAATGCTTATCTAAAGAATTATAGACAAGCACAACTAAAAACTCCTAGAGATTTCAATAACTATTATTCTAGGATTGTGCATCATCAACATGTCTATAATACACCATATGTTGTTAAGAAAGTGTGGGTCTCAAAAAGAACCGTATTTTCTAGGACTAACCCCAAAGGATCTAAGAAATTTTGAGTACCTAAAAATGCAATTGTGTATCCTTGTGTGATATAGATATGCCTTCACACCAAGGAAAAAGATAACTGTTGGTACCTTGATAGTGGATGATTAAAGCACATGACCGGTGAGAAAAGTGTATTCAAAGAGCTAACTCTAAGAGATGACAAACATGTCACCATTGGAGACAATGATGAGTGCCAAATATTGCATATTTTGGCCACTTAATTTACATTTTTTAGCTTAGGAATTTGTTACTTTGAGTTGTTTTACAGGTTTACAAGCTTGGAAAGGAGTTTCACTAAATTGCCAGAATTGCTCGTACAGATCAGCCATTTTTGAGGATTAAACTGTATTGATTCAGGAAGAACTAGGAAATGAACCATATATGCTTGGAAAGATCCGGATGTCTATTTTCTGGAGAATTTTATGGATCAATAAAATGATTTTTCTAGAGAAATTTATGGCAGTTTTAGTAGACAAAGGTCAGGCTGTGCATGATTTCAATGTGACAGATAAGCCATTTTTGAGGATTTAACTGTATTGATTCAAGAAGAACCAAGAGATGAGCCATATATTCTTGGAAATATCTGGATGTCTATTTTCTGGGAAATTTTACGGATCAATAAAATGATTTTTCTAGAGAAAGTTATGGCAGTTTTAGCAGATAAAGGTCAAAGAGCAAAAGCTGGAATCTGTAGTATCCCACATCGGATTGGAAACACATTGCACTTGTAATGTTTCCCTATATAAGCTCCTCTTCACTTCATCTTTAGTGTGCAAAATCCAAGTGCCATTTTGGTGCAATTTGGAGGACTTCTACTAGCATTCTGGTGGATCTCCGAAGGCTTTGTTACCATGAGGGGAAGCGCCGCCCAACAGCGAGTGGAATTTCTCCCATGTATAGTCAGTTTTAATTTACAACTTTTTTTAGTTTAATGTTTAGCACTTTTATTATGAACTCTAGTTTCATGATTATAAGTGGCTAAAATCTTCAACTGAGGTTGAAGATGAAACCTTGCCGTTGTTTGGCATAATAATTTCAGATTTGTTTATACAATTCTGATTTTTTTTTTTATAGTATAAAAGTTCTGTTAATTATTTGAGTAAAATCTTATGATTGATTGCGTTAAAATTGTTCTGTTTTGTTTTAAGTTGGATTCATGGAATGTTTTGATAGGCTATTTTTAGAACATGAAGGTATATGCTTAACTTTGGTAGGGTGGATTCAGAAACCTTAGTGTCTTTATTATTAGTTTTAAATCAATTTAGTTTAGTTTTTATTTGTTTTGCAAAAGACAATTCAAAACTTGGAACTAGGTTAAAATAGACTTAGTTTAGATAAAAATATTTTCACAATACAATTCCCTGTGGATTCGACCTCGCACTTGCACAACACTATATTGCAAATGACACGTGCGCTTGCGAGTAATTTAAAACTCACAACAAGTTTTTGGAGCCGTTGCCGGGGAGTTATTTGGTTTGTGAAAATTAAATTTTTGTCTGAATTAATTTTATTTTTCTACTAGTTAATTAGTATTTTTTTTGTTTGATTTTTTTTCTTCTTTTTGCAATTTTATTTGTTTCTATTTGCATTGGCCTATAAAAAATAAAAAAAATTAGAGATATATAATTTTTTTTTTTTTAAAATGTGGATGAATCCAGTGTCGGTTTCACAGTCTTTAGAGGACGCCCTCAAGGATTTCATGAAGATGACCGGCTAGTCCATCAATACAACCAATACATTCAATGTTGATAGTTGTTTCATCTGTGCTAGTCCTACGCATTTAGCACAGAATTTTCCATCTATGCCGGCTTTTGTCGAGTATCCCATGGAATAAATGAACGCTTTCAATGACTATTGGTGGCAATCAAATGGATTTTACTCCAAGACGTACAATCCAGGGCGGCAGAACCACATTGATTTTTCATGGACGCAGAACCAACTAATGAATCAGGGAGGAGCCCCTTATCATGCTCACAATCAATACCCTCCCGAATTTCCTCCACCAGTTCCAAGTTATGGTCACTCAGCCTATCCAGCACCATCACCCGCTTACCAAGCTCCCATTCAAGCGTCAGCGTCGGTTTCACAGTCATTGGAGGATGCCGTCATTGATTTTAGGAAGATGACTGGTCAATCCATAAGCAAAGTGAGGAGTGCAACAATAGTAAACACCCAAGCAATTGCCAAGCTAGAGAGTCAAATGGGTCAAATCCCAAGTTACTTAGGTGAAGGAGAGAAGGGAAGGTTTCCCAGTCAACCTGAGCCTAATCCGAAGGAACAGTTTACGGTGAGAAATTCATCAACTCCTATGCACGGGCAAGAACAAGTGCAATTGATTGTCTCATTGAGGTCTAGGAGACAAGTGGATAATCAAGTGGAAGAGAACCTAGCTATGCAACAAGGACAAGAAAGTGGCAACAAAGAAAAGAGAGATGCTGAGCCATCTACAGCCACACCTATTATTAAGGATCTCCCTAGGTCGTTTGTACCTAAAGCACCTTACCCTGAGAGATTATAAGCACCCAAGAAAGGAGGGGAGTCTGAGGACATTCTGGAGGCATGCTTTGCTCAGTTTGGAGAGGATTTGGATTTAGATAAGTTACTTGAGCAAGCAAATGCCAATTTGGAGTCTACTTCTCAGAAGAGCAGTGAGACGGAGGAGATTGTGGATGAATCCCGCATTGAGGATGCCTTGGAGGCATGCTTTGCTCAGTTTGAAGAGGATTTGGATAAATGTTTTGAGCAAGCAAATGCTACTTTGGAGTCTGCTCTTCAGAAGAGCAGTGAGACGGAGGAGACCACAACACCTGAACCCCTTAAGAAGGAACTTAAGCCTTTACCGGACAATCTTAAGTATAAGTTCCTAGGTCCAGCAGATTTTTTGTCTCTGACTATAGCTTCAGATTTGGTTGATGCTCAAGTGGATAAATTATTGGACGTTTTAAGAAAGCATAATGAAGCTATCGGCTGGACTATTGAGGATATCAAGGGGATCAGCCCCTCGGTGGTGATGCACAAGTTACATTTGGAGGAGAATGCCAAGCCATCGAGGGAGCCACAAAGAAGGTTCAACCCAGCTATACAAGAGGTTGTGAGGATAGAAGTGATAAAGCTGTTTGATGCAGTGATCAATTATCCAATCATTGATAGCGAGTGGGTGAGCCCAATTCATGTAGTGCCAAAGCAGGCTAGATTGACGGTAATGATGACTAAAGACGACGAGTTGGTTCCAACTCATGTGCAATCAGGATGGAGAGTGAGTATAGACTACCATAAATTGAATACTGCCATAAGGAATGATCATTTTCCACTCCTATTTATTGATCAGATGATAGAGCGCTTAGCTGGGCACGATTACTAATGTTGGGTCTGACTGAAGACGTTAAACTTAGCGCTCATAGGAGGCACTCCACAGAATATCCTTTCTATTTGTTTATTATTTTACATATTTCTTGTTATTGTTTTTCTCTAGTGTTTTTTGTTTTCCAGTCTTTATTTTTCAGGGACAAAGCTTACTTCAGATCAAGTTTGGGGGTATACTATGAGCCATATCAGTGCAGATAGTTCTCCATATCCCAGGTCAGCTCTTACCATATTATTCACACATTGGGGTCAATGTGTAATTTAAGTTTGGGAGTATGGGAGACACATTACACACACTTTGTCCTAATTTTTTGTTGTTTTTCTTCATTTAAAAAAAAAGAAGGTAAATGCATACTCATATTATTTTGAAATTTTAGTTGATCTAAACAAATACTGTGATGTGATGTCATTGGTGAGTTTAAAATTGTGAACACGTGTTTTGATGATAGAGTTTTAAAACTTTGTTACATACTTTAGGCATTTGAGAATTCACATGTTTGATCTAATCTGACACGAGCACATTAGCACATAATTGTGTGAGGTATGACATGCGATTTCAATGTGTATGTTTCCTTGACTTAACTGAAACTGGATGACTTGTGGGATTAACACTTGGGCATAGAAAAAAGAAGAAGAAAAATAATGATCATCATCAATAAACTTTCCACTGAGTAACTGGACCTCTTGCCTCAGTAAGCAGTGAGTGTTCACGTCAAAAGGTGGGAATTTTATTCATAATGATCATTGTGAAACTTTTTGCTGAGTAACTGGACCTCTTGCCTTAGTAAGCAGTGAGTGTTCACTTGAAAAGGTGAAAATTTTGCTCGGTAGCATTAAGGCTAGTTTAGTTTTGCAACCTTTTTGACTCGAGTTAGTAAGTCATTAAGGGTGTCTTTACACCTAATGCCCTAAAACCATCTGGTTTGGGAGTCGTTGACTCAACACTCGCTACATGGGTCAATTAGAAAGCTTAAGGGAACTAATCATAACAGAGCCTTATATAAAAAAAAAGGGTAAAATAAAACTATACCATCGTTGTTTATTCTGATGAGAAATCCTATGAATCTTAAAACATGGAGACATTGTACATTGAAGTTATTTAGAAACCTCATATGTATATGCTAATTCACTTTACACTGATTCAAGCTTGTGATGTCTTGCTTGCCTCTTGTAAGTAATTAGGTTTTAAAATTCCTATTCATTGCGAAGATGGGTTATATTTCTTAAGCTTGCTCATGAATGAATATCATGGTTTTGAGTGCTCCTTAAATTTTTGGATACCATGAGTGATGAACTTATCTTGATGTTCTTTGTTTTTCATTTAGTTTTTTATTTTGTTTTGCTAAGGGACTAGCAAAATGTAAGTTTTGGGGTATTTGATGAGTGCCAAATATTGCATATTTTGGCCACTTAATTTACGTTTGTTAGCTTATGAATTTGTTACTTCGAGTTGTTTTTCGTTGTTTTACAGGTTTACAAGCTTGGAAATGAGTCTCACTAAATTGCCAGAATTGCTCGTACAGATCAGCCAATTTTGAGGATTAAACTATATTGATTCAGAAATAATCAGGAGATGAACCATATATTCTTGGAAAGATCCGGATGTCTATTTTTTGAGGAATTTTACGGATCAATAAAATGATTTTTCTAGAGAAAGTTATGGCAGTTTTAGTAGATAAAGGTCAGGCTGTGCATGATTTCAGCGTGACAGATCAACCATTTTTGAGGATTTAACTGTATTGATTCAGGAAGAACTAGGAGATGAGCCATATATGCTTGGAAAGATCCGGATGTCTGTTTTCTGGATAATTTTATGGATCAATAAAATGATTTTTCTAGAGAAAGTTATGATAGTTTTAGTAAATAAAGGTGAAAGAGCGAAAGCTGGAATCTGCAGTATTCCACATCGGATTGGAAACACATTGCACTTGTGATGTTTCCCTATATAAGCCCCTCTTCACTTCATCTTTAGTGTGCAAAATTGAAGTGCCATTTTGGTACAATTTGGAGGACTTGTACTAGCATTATGGTGGATCTCCGAAGGGTTTGCTACCATGAGGGGAAGCACCGCCCAATAGCGAGTGGAATTTCTCCCATGTATAGTCAGTTTTAATTTACTGTTTTTTTTAGTTTAATGTTTAGTACTTTTATTATGAACTCTAGTTTCATGATTATGAGTGGCTAAAATCTTCAACTAAGGTTGAAGATGAAGCCTCACCGTTGTTTGGCATAATAGTTTCAGATTTGTTTATACAATTCTGATGTTTTTTTAGTATAAATGTTCTGTCAATTATTTGAGTAAAATCTTATGATTGATTGCGTTTAAATTGTTCTGTTGGATATTCCGTGTGTTTCATATGATGGATACATCAAATTGTTTTTGATTAAATTGGATTTCCTCTGTGATTTGTTAAAAGCGGATACATTGGATGCTTTTGGTTTAATTGAGTTATTTGTTGTTTTTTGTTTTAATTTGGATTCATGGAATGTTTTGATTAGCTATTTTTAGACCATGAAGGTATATGCTTAACTTTGGTGAAGTGGATTCAGAAACTTTAGTGTCTTTATTATTAGTTTTAAATCAATTTAGTTTAGTTTTTATTTGTTTTGCAAAAGACAATTCAAAACTTGGAACTAGGTTAAAATAGGCTTAGTTTAGATAAAAATATTTTCACAACGCAATTCCATGTGGATTCGACCTCGCACTTGCACAACACTATATTGCAAACGACTCGTGCACTTGCGAGTAATTTAAAACTCACAACAGACAACACAAAAATAATGATCATCGGGCATGGAAAAGTTGGTAATAATTTCTCAATCATAGATAATGTATTATTAGTACAAGGCCTTAAGCCAAATTTGATAAGTATTAGTCAACTATGTGATAAAGGCAACAAAGTCATATTTGAAACCTCTCATTGTCTAGTTATAGACATCAAGAGTAACGAGATCAAGTTTGTTGGCTACAGACATGAAAATGTCTATATAGTTGATTTAAAATCATTACATTCGGAAAATAAAAAACATTTTCTCGCATTTAGTGAATCCCATGGCTATAGCATAGAAGGCTTGGTCATGTGAACATGAATTTGCTTAAAATCATTTCTAGAAAAGATTTAGTCATTGGATTACCCAAAATCAAATTTGAAAAAAATAAAGTATTTGATGCTTTTCAAATGGAAAAAAAAAACTAGAATTTCTTTTAAATAAAAAAATATAGTCTTAACTACTTGACCATTGAAACTTTTGCATATGAACTTATTTGGTCCAATAAGTACCATTAGTCTAGGTGGTCATCAATATGTTCTTGTTATTGTTGATGACGATTCAAAATATACCTTTGTTATCTTTATTGCTTACAAGGATGAAGCTTACAAAGGATTTTTGTAAAATGGTTCAAAATGAAAAAGAAATTTGTGTTTCAAGCATTAGAAGTGATCATGGAAAAGAATTTAAAAACTAAATTTTTTCAAAATTTTGTGATGGAAATGGAATTGATCACAACTTTTCAGCTCCTGGAACTCCTCAACAAAATGGAGTTGTTGAGAGGAAAAATAGGCTTCTAGAAGAATTTTCAAGAACAATGCTTTGTGAAAATAGCTTACCAAACTACTTCTGGGCAGAAGCGGTAAACACTTCTTGTTATATCTTGAATAGAATTCTAATTAGGCCTTTGCTTGACAAAACTACTTATGAATTATGGAAAGATAGAAAGCCTGATATTTCCTATTTTCGTACCTTTGGTTGTAAATGCTTTATCCTAAATAACAATAAAACTCACTTGGGTAAATTTGACTCAAAGACCGATGAGGGGATATTCTTATGATATTCAACCTCTAGTAAGGCTTATAGAGTCTTCAATAAAAGAACTCTAGTGGTAGAAGAATCCGTATATGTAACCCTTGACGAGTCTAACCCAGTTAGTAGTAGAGAAGTTTCTTTCAATGATGATACAAATTTCATTCCAAGAACAAAAACACCTACTCCCATTGTTGACCCAAAGGAGAGTCCACCTCAAGCAAATCAAGAGACTGTAGCTCTCAAATTGGACCAACCATCTACAAGTCAATAAGAGGATGATCTTCCCAAAGATTTGAGGTATGTAAGTTATTACCCAATCGATCAAGTGATTGGTTATCCTTCACAAGGGGTAAGAACTCGTTCTTCTATTAGAAATATTTGCAACTATGTAGCCTATTTATCTCAAACAGAACCTAAAACATTTGTAGAAGCTAAAAAAGATAATGATTGGATAATTGCCATGCAAGAAGAAATAAATCAATTTGAAAGAAACAATGTATGGAATCTAGTTCCTAGACCAAAGAATCATATAATAATAGGAACTAAATGGGTATTTAGAAATAAGATGGATGAAAATGGAATAGTGACTAGAAACAGGGCTAGACTAGTTGCTAAGGGATATAATCAAGAAGAAGGAATAGACTATGATGAGACCTATACTCCCGTAGCAGGATTAGAAGCTATTCGAATGTTATTAGCTTTTGTGTGCTTTAACAAATTCAAATTGTCTCAAATGGATGTAAAAAGTGCCTTTTTAAACGGCTTTATAGTAGAAGAGGTATATGTTGAGCAACCTCTTGGATTTGAGAATCCTAGTATTCCAAATCATGTTTACAAGCTCTTTAAAGCTCTATATTGGTTAAAACAAGCTCCAAGAGTATGGTATGAAAGACTAAGTAAATTTTTGATTGACAATAACTTTGTAAGAGGTAACATAGACACAACCCTCTTCACAAAAACTCACAAAAATGACACTCTTCTAGTCCAAATATATGTTGATGATATAATAATAGTCTAGTAGTTGAGATTATATTTTTTTATTTAAAAGAAATTCTAGAATGTTTTCCCATTTGACAAACATCAAACACCTTTTCTGTTTTCAAATTTGATTTTTGGAAGTCCAATGACTAAATCTTTTCTG
Source organism: Bretschneidera sinensis (assembly GCA_023935145.1). Taxonomy (NCBI): domain Eukaryota; kingdom Viridiplantae; phylum Streptophyta; class Magnoliopsida; order Brassicales; family Akaniaceae; genus Bretschneidera; species Bretschneidera sinensis. The sequence goes on from CM043705.1 coordinate 6,839,941, forward strand.
GAAATGATTTTAAGCAAATCCATATTCACATGGCCAAATCTTCTATGCCATAGCCACGGGTTTTCACTAAATGCAGGAAAACATTTTTCATTTTCGGAATGCAAAGATTTTAAATCAACTATATAGATATTTTCGTGTCTATGGCCAACAAACTTGATCTTGTTACTCTTGATGTCTATAACTAGACAATGAGATGTTTCAAATATAACTTTGTTGCCTTTGTCACATAGTTGACTAATACTAAGCAAATTTGGCTTAAGGCCTTGCATATATAATACGTGATCAATGGTTGAGAAATCGTTACCAGTTTTTTCATGCCCAAAGATCTTTATCTTTGTGTTATCTTCAATGGTGACATGTCCGCCATCCCTTAGAGTTAGCTCTTTTAACATGCTTTGATCACCGGTCATGTGCTTTGAGCATCCACTATCAAGGTACCAATAGTTACTTTTTTCCTTGGTGTGGAGACATATCTACATTACACAAGGATACACAATTGCACTCTTAGGTACCCAAAATTTCTTGGGTCTTTTAGGGTTATTCCTAGAAAATACAATTCATTTGGGGACCCATACCTTCTTAACATTATAAGGTGCTATATAATTATAGACATGTTGATGGTGCATAATCCTAGGATAATAGTTATTAAAATTTCTAGTATTTCTTAATTGTGCCTGTCTATAGTTCATTGGATAAGCATTTCTAGTATGCATGTTTCTATGATGCATGTTATTATTAGGAAATGTATGATGGTAGCTCCTAGGATGTGCACTTCTGGTTGGAGTATACATATTATTTCTAGAATACGTAAGATGATAATTCCTAGGATGTTCATGTGTAGTGTGCAAGTTATGAGTATACACATTATCTCTAGGATGCACATGATGGTTACTCCTAGGATGTGTATTTCTAGTATATGCATTCCTTGAATGATTATTCTTAGTATTTGCATTTCTTGAGTGAGCATACATATATGCATGAGTATTTCTAGGATGCTTCATTCTAGTATATGCATTAGAATTTAAATTCACATTCTTAGACCTACTAGCATATATTGAAAGAGTACTTTTGATCTTGCTAGTGGCCTTGGAAGTAGAGGCTTTATTCACACATGTTACTTTCTGAATAAAGTCTCTTTTGATTTTTGCTTGCCTAATAGAGAATAACCCAACCCAGATTTTCCTTTACTTATCTTTGGCAAGATGGCACTTCATCTAGCTTTTCTTTTCCAAGCATAAGTCTAGATATAGTGCTATTCAAATCCATTATTTTCTTCTTTAAATTTTCATTTTCATTTTTTTAGAAAATCTTGTGAAGAATCATAAAGCATGGAAGATAGTTTTTCTTTTTCTTCCTTTAAACTTTCCATCGCTTTAGAAAGAGATACGACTTCCTCTTTGAGGGTGGTATTCCTAGAATCGAATTTATTTAATTCTTCATGCATTTCATTTATAACCTCAATTAATTCTTCACTACTACTAACAATGTTATTATTAGAAGGAGAAGAATTTGATACCTCATTTTCTTCGTCGATTACCATTAGACATAGGTTGACAATCTCCTCGTATCCGACCTTATTGTCTGAAGAATCTTTTTCTTCATCATCACTCCATGTGGTTGCAATCACATTTTTCTTTTTGAAGCTCTTATATGGTTTGCTTGTTGCTGTACAATCGGCTTTGATGTGACTGGGTTTCTTGCAACCATAACACACAAGTGATTCCCTTTTTGGAGTGGGATCCTTTGTGTAAGATTTCTTTCTCTTCTTCAAGAATCTGTGAAACCTCTTGGTGATTAAAGCAATCTCACCATCTTCTTCACTGCTCTTTCCCTCTTCTTCATTTTCTTTCTCTTTGTTTCTCGTAGAGTCTTTGTGAGCAATTTGCTTGTTTTTCTGCTCACCGTTATTGACAACGAGATTCATTTTCTCCATCTCATATGTTAACAATGATCTTAGGAGTGTTTCGACAACTAGTTTGTCGAGATCTTTGGCCTCCGTTATGGTCGTCTTCTTTTTCTTTCAAAGTAGATGGCAAAGACCTTAAGATCTTCCTTGTTAGTTCAAATTCCTCAATGTTCCTACCAAGAAGCTTCAAACCGTTAACAATGGTAGTAAAACATGAGTGCATTTGAGAAATAGTTTCATTTGGAGACATTTTGAAGGTTTCATACTCGGACACTAGCATATAGATTTTTGATTTTTTAACTTCGCTAATTCCTTCATATGTAACTTGCAGTTTGTCCTGAATTTCTTTAGCTGAAACATATGTAGAAATTTTATTGTATTCAACTATATCTAGAGAGCAATATAACATGCTTATTGCTATACTATTGAGAGACATCATTCTACAATCCTCTTCATTAAACTCTGTTTTGAGTTTATGCATTGTATGATTGATTTATCCAATGATTATTTCCTTCGTAGGAATTCTAGGTCATTCTTTAGTGACTCTCCATAGATTGTAATCTAGTCATTCGACAAAGATTTTCATTATATTTTTCCAATAGTTATAGTTGGAGCCATTGAACAAGGGAGGCCTAGTATAGGATGCCCTTCGGTATAACTATTAGATACCATCGGATCAACTCAAGAATTTAAGCCTGAAATTAAGTACGGAGTTCTAATACCAATTGTAAACCGATGTTCAAACCCAAGAGGGGGGGTGTGAATTGGGTTTTAAAAACTTTTGCTAATTACTTTGCAAGTTTTTAAACAGTTAAATGCACAAAACACACAAACAAGTAATATACTTGAAAGTAAAGAGTTTAAGAAAGAGAAAATGCAACCTCCATTTAAAGTGGTTCGACAATATTGGATTCCTTCTGACCCTACGTCCACTTTTTTCAAGGAACCTCCTTGAAGTAATCCACTAAAAATTTAGTCGTACAACTTCACTGGTGTTGTACAAACCTTACAACTGATCTCTTCCTCGTGGAAGTTAATCCCTTCCTCACTGAATTTAATCTCTTCCTCACGGAAGTTACAATAAAATGTTTAATCCTAAACACTCTAAGAGTTATTACAACTCTTTCCCCTTTACAATAAATGATATTTACTGTAAAGTAAATGGTGAAGAGATAGCAATAAGTACTTTTACAAATGAACAATATCTCTCTTTCAAGAACAAGCTTGAAGAATGACTCAACAATAAATAATTCAAAGCTTTTGAGGATTAATGAGCTATCTTGTGAATTGAATGTGTTCTCCTCTTGTTTTAAATGCTCATTGAAGTGGTTTTATATAGCCTTGAATTAATATGACCATTTGACACTGACTTGGTAGGTTTGGGGCATTAAATGCTCAAGTCTCGCGTCTCAAACAGTCATATTTTTTGAATTACCAGTCGACTGGGTCCTTATACCAGTGGACTGAGTCAAGTGAGAAACTTCACTTTTTAGGCTATGGGAGAGTATCAGTCGACTGAGTGACTGGGAACTTTCTGTCCCAGGCACCAGTCGACTGAATTCTCAACACCAGTCAACTGGAAACCTTCTATCCCATATCCTAGTTGACTGGTATATGGACCCAGTCGATTGGGTTGACCTTCAACCCAGTTTTCCTTTTTCAAAATTTTTTTTTGACTTAGAAACTTTTTGTACTTTGGTTTTCTCAAAGTCTTTTGTAAATTAAGCCACAAATCAAGCTATGTAATTGAATATAAGAGATTTACAATTGTTTAAATTACTTTAATGCCTATTCTAGATCTTCTGTCTTGTTTTGGTGTCTGAATTGCAGTGAGTTCTTGCATCTTGTTTTTGTGCTGAATGCTTTTACCACTTAAATACTTAGTTAAAACTGTTAGTGCAATTATAATAGTGTTTTTTCATTATTAAAATCAAATATAGGTCAACACAAACCAAGATTCCCATATCCTACTGATTTATTGCAAAAAACTTATTCTAAGAAGTATAAGCCATCCACTTTCTCTTTGTTTGATGGCGGGAAGGGAAACTCCAAGGAACACATCAGTAGATTCATTGACTCCCTTAGTACTTACACCAAAGACCATGATCTATTGTTGCACAAATTTTCAAAGTCCCTAGCTGATCGTGCATACACTTGGCATGCAACTCTTACACCTGGTTCCATCAAAAGTTGGGAAGAAACGGTGTCTCTCTTCTACAGAAAATATTTCCAAAATGAAGAAAGAGTGACTATACAAAATGAAGAAAGAGAGACTATCCTCAACCTCAATAGTGCCCACCAAAGCAACATTGAAAAGTTGTTTGACTATATTCGAAGGTTCGGAGACACGGCCTGTAACGACTCATCCCAAGTGGGCCCTACTCGGAATGACTCCATTACCTTTCGACACTGAGCACCTTAATTTATGATGCAGACAAATAGTTACAAATCGTAAAGACATTTTTCTTCAACACTAATCAAATTACACATCCATTTTACAAATTTAAACAATCTTACAATACAAGATAAACAAGGTTTAAAAATTACAAAAGATGCAAATAAAAAGCAAACTCCTCCATTATAAATAACTTAAGCATTTTTCCTTACAACAACTAAGCCATAACCAAAAGTTTAAAATCCTAGCAAAAACCTTAAAAGACGAGGATACCGTAATCGAGTGCCTTATTAAGGACTCCATTCAACTTTGACCATAAAACCTTCGGTGCTTTCTTGAAATATTAGTAGAAATAAAAAGGGGTGAGCTATAAAGCTCAGTGAGAAACACATTACAAGAAGTAATCACTTTGAAAAGTAACTCATGAACTATCGATCTTATTATATAAATCATTATAGTAACTATTATAACATAGCTTTTATATATAACTTTTGATTTACTTTTCTTCTTTCTTATCACATAGGAAAGTAATCATCAAAACAACATTTAACATTCTTAAATACTTGTAATCCATAATACAACTACATTTACATAAATTCAACAATTCACTAGCAACATCATTCTCAAAATATTTAAATTTACAACTCATGCCCTTCACAGAGCCAATCACATTACACACCTCTCATGGGCTAATTAAAACACACATCACATGCTCCTCATGGGATAATTTCAACATACGTCACATGCCCCTCACGGGTCAATCATCATGATGCATCCATAAAAATGCAATACTATGCATTAATCTCATCATCATGGGGACATCTCCCATATACCGGAACGTCAAATAATCATCTCATATCATATTACAACGGATCCCCTTTCACTCCTTTTTGGGCGGCGTCCTGCAAGTCAAATATCGTTTGGTACACCCCTTATGGGAAGGGACCTACTGACCTCACCTATCACTCACCCCTCAATTACATACCGTCAAATAATTGTTATAATGGAAAAATGCATTCGTGATGAAGTACAAATTAACCACATCACTATTTCATAACAATCCAAGCAAATCATTTTCAATACAAATCACACATCACACAATTTCCCAAACACAACCACATCAATTCATTTCCAAACTCATATCTTATATAATCACATTTCTTATCTCAAATATATTTACTATATATTTATAGCTTTTCATTTTTCATTTTGTACGTTTCACAACACTTACTAATAGTAAGGTGACACTCCCCTTAAACGCATCAAAAGCCAACTTGAAGCATTCCTTGCCCTTGCTACGTTCTTCAATCACACATGGTAATCATACATACTTCACTTAGAATACTAGACTAAGGTACATACACATTCAACACTCCTTTCTTGCCCAAAATCACATTCTTAAAATGAAACCATGTTTTAAGTCTAAAATAATCTTTCTTTCTTTTTAGATTTTGTTTGTAAATCTTACTTTGATCATTGAGTGCGATAGAAAAGAATCTTCTTATGGTCATTAGGTTCATATTGTTAATATGAAATTTCATTAGAGTGTTTTAGAAAGGTTTTCAACTCAAAAGAGTAAGCAAAATATTGTTTAAAATCTAAAATTAGTGCTTCAAAATCGACTATTTTGCTTTACATTCGACTGCTAAGTTTCCAGAATGACTCCACAGTTGATTGTTTTTGTTGGACAGTTGATTGTCCTCATGCTTGGAAGTTTCTGCCTTGCGCACAATCGACTGCTCACCTGATTCCAGCATTGAAACCTTACGAAAATCCATCCTTTTTTCCTTTGAAAACCTTCTTAATTTCTTATGAAACTCTTAATTCTTTTAAACATAAGTTATTTAATGTTTTAAGTTAAACCTCTACATTACCCATTAGAAGATTTGAACTCAAAGTTCCAAAATCAACAATTTTTGTACAAAACCCATTTTCCTTAAAAAAAAAAAAACAAACCATTTTCTCAAGAACACTTTAAATTTCAAATTTCTAAATCTCAAATATTTGGTTTAATAAACATGCTTGAAGAAGAAAGATAAATAAAGTAGATTTTACCTTGAGTTTTTGCAAAAATCTCCCATCTCTTCCCTTTTCTTCCTCTTATTCTCTTTCTTTTTCTCCTCTTTCTTATGGTTATTCTAGAGAATTCCAACATAATTGTTGGTTTCTCTTCCTTGCTCCTCCTATTTATAAACAAACTCTCTCTTAATTGCATACTACCCGTTCTACTTTACAACTTTTCTATAATTTACCACCAAACTCTTTAAAACTCTAAAAGCTTCTCCTAAAACACTTTTTTTTTTTGTTTTTTCTAAACTGTTAAATTGTGTACTTGTTTCAAATTCTATGAATTCTAATAAATTTTAGCTATAAGTCAAACTAGAACAACCATGCCAAATATGCATCAAGGTGTAACCTCGTACGGTAATAGTGGGAGATATTATTTTTTCTACCCCTTGATAAGATGATATATCCAGATGTTAGCCTCTTGAACATTTGTTGGTATCAAAATTCCAAGTTAAATCCATTGCATTCCATTTCTCCCAGATAGTCCAATTATATAATATAATGATTGCATAAATGTCCACCCCAGATGTTCTTGTTATATTGTTTAGTGAACTACCTCATTAAAACCAAGCATATCATTATGCTAGAAGCCCAAAAACAATTAAATCCAAATTCCATACCCAAACACAACATTAGACCTACTAAATTAATTATGTAAAAGATTTTTGTATGAGATTAATATAGTGAATATTACCATATAATTTGAATACTAAACATTTAGCTGATAAAATAAGAGATAATGTTAACCGAAGAAATACTTATCTCTGAATGCCTATCATTGCAAATAATTGAAATCTAATACTAAATATTTTCTCCCCTAGGACTTATGCCAAAGTTAATTGTGATCCTAGAAATATTACTTCTTGGCTTTGTTATTGGTTTATGTTGTTTTGTGTTGCGAATCTATTTCTTTGTTTTGTGTTGAAAATTAAGAATATAAATTCATGAGGTGTTTCTAGCTTATGTCATGATTAATGGTAGGGTAGTGATTTTTGATTTTGATTTTAATTCTTCATTGAGAGAGAGAGAGAGAGTGAGATAAGTGTTTCTGGGTAAATATTTGAATATATGAAGTAGTATAGTAGTGCTTTTAATGGATGTAAATATTTTGAACATATAAAAATGGTGATTATTACTTATAAAAGAGGCTTTTGCAATATATGGAAGCTTAATTACTTTTTCAACTCTGTTATGTTATCTCTATTGTATAGTAGATTTTAGCTTACAGTTGAATTCTCCTTAATTAGTTACAACCACTTCAATTCTCACCATATACATTTGATGCAACTTATAATATAGTTCTGACCAAAAATATGAAATTATCTTCAAAAGTTGTGATGTCTATATCCATACATATAATGAGATAATTCATATGCTTAGAATAATTAGACTTAACAGATGCTAGCATGCATATAATGAGTACGGCTTAAACAAATTGTACCCAATTAGAAAGACCATTCATTCTTGCTCTTCTAAAGGCCTCACTTTTATAGAATTTTCAAAAAACCTTGATCTTCCAACTCATTGTTAACTCAATTGTATCCTATTTTCTATTTTTCTTTAGTTTGTACTCATTGGATTTAGAATTTTTTTTGCTAGGCAGAGACTACAAGAGGCCACACCTTGAAATTGGTACATTTTTGGGTTATAGTTTTACTTGGTTTATTTTTTTTTAAAGTGATTATTCTAGGATCATACACTATTGTTTTGATATATGTCATTTGGGATGGTAGAACCATCAAAGTTTGTTGTTTGTTGTTTGTTGTTTTTTTTTTTTTTTTTATAGCTTCTATGGTAGCTTAGGTTTGATATTGGATATGTTTTTTTTTAGACTGTTATTGAATGGTTATGAAAGGAGTAATATTGAAATAAAGTTTTCTATTCCCAAATGTGGTTGTGTATTTAAGCTTCATAATCTGTTGTTGGTGTTGTTTACAACCATGTTTTGTTTTTGTTTTACTTGTTACTTAAATCAATTTATATTTCAATGTTTCTTTCTAGTAAAAATATACTTATAATGGATTGGTGAAATACTCTTTTTCTGCTTATTTACATTGCTATGTTATATGATTAAGTAATTTTTAACAAGTGCGTATTTGGGTAGACATGCCTAGAATAGAGTGGACAGATGAGAAACACAACTTTTTTCCACATGACGACATAAGAAAAATATTTGAAGGGACTGATCAATCATTACCCAACTAGGGAACTGATCGATATAATTCAGGAAAGCTTTAAGTCCAGGTTCAATGAAGAACTGGGACAAAAAGAATTCAATATTCATTCGATGCATTGTAGGGATCAGTTTAGACACTGAAAAGAGTTGTACTCTCTTAGGGTTATTGACAAGCAAGGGAGAGTTTTGTTGGAGGAGCATCAATGGCCACTGTTATACCATGTTAGGGTTAACGTTGATGAAGTGTTATATTAGATGAATTTTAATTGATTTATTAGATGGAAAGATATCGTGGTATTGACATTAATGAAGTGAACTTTCTTTGCACTATCTTTCAGGGGATACCGAGGTTGGATGTAGGCATTGTACTTGATAAATGCTTATTTGGTGAGCCCTCTATGATTCCCAATGTAGAGGTCATAGATGTATAACCTCATGATGCCCCCGAGTTAATTGTATCGGATGATGATGATGTATTTATCATGGATGTTTAGTTACACATATTTAGATTTTGCTTCAATATTTGTTGTCTATGTATTGATAAAACATTAGTATAATGTTTCATGAAATTTCAAATTTCTAATTTAATAAAAATGTTTCATGATTTTTCTAAACTATCGCAGAATGCCATTATCAAATTCTCAAACACGAGAGGTTTGCTTGTCAGTCATAGCAATACTCATGCATAATAAAACACACAAAAGTTTACCAAGTCTGACTCAGATAGATTTATCCCTAGGAGGTCATCAATTTATGATAGAAGTGTTGGATGGACAACTAATTATATGCCACAACCTCTTTCGAAATTCTAAGGGTAAGTTAAAAATTGTTGCCCAAACGTTGATGGAGAAGGTTTTTTTAGAAAGTCATGATATTCTTGATGTGTGTGGGATATAATGAGCACAATCAGATTTTAGTTGATCGATGCCAACAATGTAGGGAGATAATTTCAAAGTACTTTAACAAAGTACCAGTTGCTTTTTCTCAGCTGTCAATCGAGATAGTTAAACCTGGAGTGCCTTTCACAGAAACTCCTACCCATATTAGTCATCCTTGAGGTTCTGACCATTTTATAGAGTGAGCTCGTTGTTCATGATTAAATCGAAATAGTGTTTTTTCCTCATGATTTTTTTTATTTATTAATTCCTCGCTCATATATGATTTCACATATTTGAACTAAGATTGTATCAGGGAAATTAAGGGTATCCATGTATTTGCATGAGTTCCTAGTGATGAGTAGATCTCGTATCGAGGTTAAGAAATTGCTTGTACACAAAATGTCCTCACGACATGCGACTTTGACATTCACATCACTTATATTAGAGCTAGTTGGGAGGGGATTGTGTGTGACTCTAGAGTTTTCATTACCTCTATACATCATGAGCAATGCAACTTTCCCATGCCTCCTAGAGGTATCAGTTGACGCATTATACCTTTTGATAATGGTTTCTATAGCTTCTGTGCCACTAAAATGCTACTTTTAAAGCAGAGAAATATTATTTGGTGGGTGTAGGGTTTACAAGATACCATTTGTCCGAGTTTAGGATGTTGGCCCAACGATCGAGAGGAATATTTTCATCATACTCATTCCTCTTTAGGGAATATGATTGAAAGGGTGTTTGGGGTTCTCAAAGCAAGGTTCCCAATCTTTAAGTAAATGTCATGCTTTCCTTTGTAGAGTCAAACATTCCTTGTTTGCGCATATCCTTGTAGTCATAACCTTGTTAGGTTGCGTAGTGCGGTGGAGGAGGATGCTTTATTAGCTATATGGTCGAACCATAACTTCATCCCAAAGGATGCTTTACTAGCTATATGGTCGAACCCTAACTTCAGCCCGGAGGATGTATCCACCATGGACGTGAACTTCATGGTGAGAGAACAAAGTAGAATCGCATGTGCCATGTGGATTGCTAGAAGGGTTGAGTAATTCAACCTTAACGATGCATGTAATGAGGTTTTATTTTTTTTGGTTTAATTTTTTAAATGCGTGTATGAATTTTATAAATTATGTTTGTATGAATTTTATATTTATATTTCTATGAATTTTATAATACTTGGCATACGTAAAATATTGTATGATTTTTAATTTCTATTTTGATGAGTTTGATAATATATTAATTATTTGTGAAAATTATTTTTTCTTATTTATGGGATAAATGCAATAAAGTTGGTCATAGTAATCATATTTTAAATTAAAATACAAGTATTAAAAAAATGACATCAGTCACCAGTCAATTGTTACCAAATATGGATAATTGTATGAGACAATATTGAAATCCGACCAGTCAGTTTGCAACCAAACAATTATAAATCAATCAGTTTGATTATAAGAAAAAAAAAATAAAAATCAGTCATTAATCATCAGACAATTTTCACAAGTCTAAACAAACAAGGCCTAATCATGTTCTATATACTATACAAAAAATGTTTTTGAGGATTTATGCATGTTAAATTTATTGATTAGAATTGATAATGTTGATGGATCTCTTTTAGATTTTCGACTTACATCCGTTGTGAAGTTATATTTATTTCAATGATATTGCATCATTAATATATATTTTGATGAATCTAAGTTCTAAATTGTTTTATAAATTAAAAATATAATAGAATGAGAATATCCTTTGCATTGCACGAGTAAAAAAAAGGTTTTTTTATTGGTCACAAGCAAGTTAATACTTTTAAAACTAAGCTTGAGATAAATACAAGGAATGAGACAGTGATATTTTTATTAATAAAATATGTTGCCTCATGCCAATAATTAATAAAGAATAAAAATACCATATCAAATTTGACAAATATTGTATTAATTTTTATTGAACGTGAGACATCATATTTTATTAATAGAAACACCAACGTCTCATCGTCTTAATCCCTTCAAGCTTCATTTTTATATAGCGGCTAATTTATTTTTTATGCTAAACCGAACAGGCTCTTTAAGGATTTATTTATGGGTCCACACTTTTTCTTTTTTTGAGATTTAAAGTGTCTTTTGAAAAAGTTCATATTGCATAAAATTTTCTCTCTGGAGGAATAGAGTATTATTTAGTTAAAATTTGTTACATTCACGGGCTGAAATTAAGGGAGGGAAAGTCCTTCTACATTGTAGGGGATACGTTTCCCTTCTTCCTTGTGTCGCGTTATCGTGTATAAATATCCAAAATTTGCTTTCCTCAAAACAAATACCTACGGAGAGAGATAGAGAAGGAGGAAGGGAGGTGGAGAGATGGCCACTTTAAAAATACCTCTAGGTTCTCCGTCACCACGTGATGACGCCATGAACCTATATAATGCTTTCAAAGGTAATTCCTTACGTTCTGTCAATTCATTTATATATATTTTATAGATAATTTTTGGATGCCTCTTTTTTATTTTTCTTTCGCCGGCAAATGCATCTTCTTTTTCTTTAACATTTCTTGATTTCATTGCGTCTCTATCATTTCTCACATTTTTTTTTTTTAATTTCATTGCATTTTTTCTAATATTTTATTACATGCATTTCCTTTCTTTTTGACGTTTGTTTCTTTATTCCCCACCTCTCTCTATATGGCTGTCAGAAATTTGCAAACGGAAAAATAATATTATATTGAATATTGATCAATTTCCTTCCAAAAACAAAATCTGTCCTTTTTTTTTTCTCGTAATTTTATTTTATTTTTAGGGGAGCGGGGATGTTTTAAAATGAAAAAAGATGTTAAACAAACATTTGGTGATTAATGATATATTGCTTCTTTTTTCAGATACGTTAACTAAGATTGCATTTGAATATCTAAAATAGAAGCGATCTCCACCTCTTTTTTTCTTGTTATTTTCTTTTTCTTTTCAAAATGATATATTCCTTCTGTGCTATGTTAATATCATGTTTTGAGGAGAAAGAAAGAAAAAGCAAACTATGTACAATTTATTATATTTGTAATCATGTTGCAATTTGAATTTAACTTTTAATTTTAATATGTTTTTTGGTTTTTGAAACACGTGATTAACGTTGTGAACTTTTCTTCAAAATCATATGTCTTTTTAAAATCTAAAGACATGATTGGTATCTTTGAGATTGAAAGAGTAAATTCAATGTAATTTGGAAATGATTCTATCAATAAAAATACCCTGACGAATAACAAGAGGAAGATAAAAAGAAAAGAAAAGAAAAGAAAAGCAAGTAAAAAGTATTTTTCAATGGTTTAGCAGAAAAAAAAATATGTGAATTTCAAATTGTACAAATAACAATCCTCCTTATTTGAATCATTTAAGAATGAAAGCTTTTATTTATTTTTATTGTATTTTAAAATAAAAACTAAGATAAGTTATATTTTGTACTTTTTTTTGGTTTCCCTTCACTTTTCCATCATTTTTATTGAAGATATTATAAAAAAATCAATCTTTTTATTGTATCTCCCTCTTCATTCTTCTCCCTTCTCCTTCATCAGATTTTCTGCCGTGTTAACATTGTAATATTTTGGTTTATATATATTTCGGGACTCGGCTGGTTCACGGCAGTTGGGCTATGTGTAATTTGGGTATGGCAGCTGTTTATGTATCGGAACTTTGGGCTATATTAGAAGGTTTGGAAATTGGTTCACGGACTCTATGGTGGCTCTTTTTTTTTTGAAAGCTGCTAATGTGAGTTTTCATCCGCAAGGAGTTTTGATCGCTGAGTGTTGCGTGCTCATGGTTTCTTTTGATTGTTGTGAGGTTTTGTACACTCTGCGTGAGGGTAATTTCTGAGCGTATTTCATGAAAAATCTCGGTCACAGGGGTCCTCTTGGTGCTCAAGTTTTCAACAATTCTCCTCCTGGAGTTGTGGCAGCCATGACGGCTAACGCTGCTGTTTTCTGCTTTCCCAGGCCTTAATCTTGCTGTTTCCCGTTTTGTAACTGAATATTGACAATAATTATAATTTTTTTAATTAGTAGGGAAGGATTGAATCCGGATACGTACTTCACTAAGCCAAGAGGAGTCACATAATTAGAGTCCATATCTCTCATGATTAGTTCCATAGAGACCTTACGCATTTTTTTTTTTCCAATGATGTAGAATAGCTATTATAACATTTAAAGGCAAAACCCCATTTCACAAGCGATTGAGGAAACATAACATACTCCGTATAAATTGAGAGATTCTTTGTAAGATTTGGTTTATGACATTTTTTGAACTAAAAATATTTTCCACCATCACATTGAAAGAGAGGGAGGACACTCAATGTAAGGATGACTAAATCTAGGCAAGAAATTTTCATATAAGTTTAGCTCTAATGCACCTAGAGTCTTTGTCTGAATTATATGGATCAGGACGAGGATGTGAGACCTCAGCAATTATCAATATTCTGGCCCATCGCAATGCGACACAGCGGGGTCTTATCCAACAGGAGTACGAAACCAGGTACTCTGAAGACCTTAACAAACGCCTTCATTCAGAGCTGAGTGGCCATCTCAAGGTATAAACAAAATTCCACTCTTTAATTTGATTGCTGTATTTTAACTAATAATATTTACTGTTTCTTTATGTCCTTGTTCAAGGTTTTTATTGTGATTGTTTCAGAAAGCTGTTCTGTTATGGATGCATGATCCGGTTACGCGGGATGCTACAATACTGTGGCAGGCCTTAAGAGGAACTATTACTGATCACAAAGCTGCTACAGAAATAATATGTTCTCGTACTGCATCTCAGTTGCGACAAATCAAACAAGTCTACTTAACAAATTTCAGTGTTAAGCTTGAGCAGGATATTGAGTATGGAGCTTCTGGCGATCATAAAAGGGTAAACATTAATTGCTTTTCATTTTATATACTGTAATTATTAAATAGTCAAACATTGTATGCTCTGATTTGAATTAATTTAATATCATGCAGTTGCTGCTTGCATATTTAACTACAACACGCTATGAAGGCCCAGAAATTGATGAAATGGTTGTAGAAAGTGATGCTCAAGCTCTCCATAAAGCTGTGACTAAGAAACATGGAGCTGAAGAAAAGGTTTTCATACAGATTTTCAGTGAAAGAAGCAAGGCACATTTAACTGCTGTTGCTTCTGCTTACCGTAACATGTTCAAAAAAGATTTAGGAAAGGTACTTCTGATTGATTAACACACACACACAGATATATATATATATATATATTGTAGTTGTATAATTCCCCTCAACATTGGAATAATGAGAAAATTGAAAATTGCTGCAGGCCATAAGAAGAGAAACATCTGGGAATTTTGAGCATGCCCTTCTAGCCATTTTACAATGCACTGAAAATCAAGCATTCTACTTTGCTAAGGTATGATTCTTCCACAGTAGTAGCTTTTGCTTTCCATTATTTGCACGGAACTAATTATACTTTTTCTGCATGCAGAGATTGCGAAAGGCAATGAAAGGTTTGGGGACAGATGACAGTACGCTGATAAGGATAGTCGTGACAAGAGCTGACCTTGACATGCAGAATATTAAGGCAGAATATGGGAAGAAGTATGGGAAAACGTTGTATGATGCTGTCCATTCAGATACATCAGGCCATTACAGGACCTTTCTGCTTTCTCTCTTAGGCCCCAACCATTAATCCAGATTTAACCTGGGAGATTAAAATGTAACATTGTTGATCATGATTTTGGTTTAGTCACTGATTGACATATATTGGGCTCTCATCAGGCCAAGAATGCCTAAAAATCCAGCAAACAGCCCTTAATGATTCATAGATACTTAAACCTTTGTTGTGTAAGCTTACACCTCCTCATCAATCTGCTTTTATTTCTAACGGATACATTCATGATAATTCTCTCAATGTGCATGAAACTTTGAATTCTGTGAAGAAAAAAGAGGGGAACAGAGGGCGCTATGGCCATTAAAATGGATTTTGGAAAAGCCTAGTAGCCTGCGTTAAAACCGAATGGAGTTTTCTACAAATTGTTTTATTTGGTTGTCCTCCTATTTGGATCCAGTGGCTCATGCAATGTGTTTCTACCTCTTCTCTGAGTGTGTGATCATCTTACAAAACAAATTATTCCATCAAGAGGTCTTAGGCAGGAAAATCCATTTCTCTCTTTATTTGTAATAAGGCCTTCATGAGAAGTGTTTGTAATCTTCAAGTTTCATGGAATATTTTTTGCTTGAAACTTGGGAGGGGAGGACCTCAAATTCCTGTTCTTTTTTATGTTGATGATTGTTTCTTGATCTGTAAATCTACTACTAATGTGTCAGTGCTTCAACAACATTTGTTTTCATATGTTTTGCTTCAGGAGAGACTGTTAATTTTGCTAAATCTCCTATTGCTTTCTATGATAATGTTTCAACTACTTTCACAAGAGATTTATCCGCTTTGCTTCACATTCCTGTGGAGAATGAAGAGGATAAATATTTAGGGTAACCAGTAATTCATTTCCATGTTTTGGGGATGAGCACAAGTTTTGGAGCATAAATGTTTTAGATCATGATAATCTCCTTCCTCATCAAGCTGTTACGTGTGGAAAGATATGTACAAAGCCTTAACTGAGTTTTTATCATTAAAGTTTTAGTCTTAATTACAATCCACTCCTGATAACTCAATCCTACTGTCAAACGTCGGTTAAGTGAAAATGAAATTGGCTAAAGTACTCTCTTTCTCTAGGTTCAGCTGAACAAAGATAAGAAGAGACCGAGAGATCATAAATGGGCTGATCATTTCTCGTCTTTGTGCATGCAGGTTAAACTTTAAGAAGAATAAACATAAGAGAGAAGAGTTAAGACTTTTTTATGAATTACTAGAGAATGAAACTTTTCCTTGGATGCAACTTTTGGCATGTTTTACTGTTCCTAAAGTTATACAATTTTTTATGGTTAATTAGGATCGTCTAACCGCATCAGCTCGTTAGACATGTCCTCCTCTCTCGAATTTGTATTCTCTGTCGTCAAGGAGAAGAGTCGTGTCATAATCTTTTTAATGAATGAGCAGTTTTCTCCTCTGTTTTCAGTTTTAACTCTTCTCTTCGCTTTTTACTTAAAATTTTCTTTTGAACACTTGATTTTGATTTTGATATTAATTAGCAAAATACCTTTAACTCTATTTTGGTCCATGCTTCTATGGCAGGTTTGGATTCAAAGAAAGAAGGCTTCACTAGTTTTTAACTCATCAAATAGCTTATTTCCTATTTCTCTCAATTCTCTTGCTGTGTGTACTTCACCTGTCGAATTGAACTATTTGATGAATTCTAGTCAACCACATTTTAGGCATGCCCTCAAATTCAATAAGGATGGATCATCAATTGAGAACCATGACAGGGCAGGTGTCCTTAGGATAATAGATTCTTCTTCAGACCAGGTCCAAAAATTTAATTTTAGACTGGAGGAAGCTCTAACAAGTAACTTTGTGGTTTGATCTTTCGTGCAGCTTTCACAGTGCATACAGGGATCACGTTCCATTTACATCTTGAAATTTCAATTTTCTCTACAGGTGGTCCGCTAGAGTTTGTTTACTGGAGCAGTCTTCAGCTTAATGGCTGCTTTCAGACAGTGCAAATTTCTTTTTGCTATACAGTAGATAAGATTCTTGCTAAGATTGTTGCTTGTTTCATTCCCATGTGTTCATATTTTTGCTTTCTGGGTTTAGAGAGGGGTTGGAGTCCTTTAGACTGACACCTCTTAGTCCTTTATACTTCAATGTTTGGTGCATATTTTTTTTTATCAATAATTATAATCATGTAGTCAACATTGCTATGTTGTCTGCACTTGTGCTGGCTTTTTTGTCCATTCTTTTTCTTCTTTTAGGCATTATCTTAAAGAACTTTCAGTAGTTTTTTAATCTCATTAACTTTTTGTAAAGTATTATTGTCATGAAACTCATCTCTAGTCCAGTTGGAAGTTTCTGTTAGCTTCCCATGCGGAAATTTCATTTTATTAATCAAATATAAGCTTCTTAAATGCGTATGCGTTTCTCCAGTTGGATAAGATTCCTATTTTCTGTACTTTTTCTACAGAATATATTTCTTCCTTACTTCAATTGATGTACGTGAATAGTGAGATTCATTGCTTCATGAGGTTACTGCTTCATGGGCTTTCCTTAACTGTAAGAACAGTGACCAACTTTGAGTTTTTTTGATGGATTACAGGTTAATAAAAACACATATATTCTCTTTTGTTGTGGGAAGAGCATTTGTAACAGATATTGAAAAGTTAAAAATCATCAGCAAGATAGATCTTTGGATGTAGCAGATGTTCTACAGTTTTTTTTCTGAAGTCATAAAGGTTTGCCTTTTACATCTAAATCTTATTGACATGTGTGTTTCTTTTCTCTATTTTTTTTCTGGATGATTTGTTGTTCGAAGCTATATGAATTTAACAAGTTGTATGCTTTTCAGGATGGTTTGTGTTCTGGTGCAAATTTGTTAACAACTTTAGAAGTAGTGGTATCCAGGGTAATTTTTTATCTTCACCACATTGCTAGATTAATCATAGATTTCTTGGTCTGAACGATCATACTATTATTTGTCTTGTAAATCCTGTTAAACGATAAGTATTTCATAAGAGATGAACTTTGGATTTGGAGTGGCCCACATGCTTCTAAAGAGATTATGAAAATGTACTATATATACAATTTTGAGTAATTACTCTAGCAAACAAGACCACACACAACACAAGAAATTGAATTGCTTTTTGTGTTTAAAACTTAAGAAATGAGCTTATTTTGAAACAAATAGCATGTTTGGTGACATCAGCTGTCGTGATTTTTTAGAACAAAAACAATGAAACACGTGGGGTAAGCTCAAGAAGTAAAATAGAAGCACAAGATTCTTAGAAAGCTCTATACTTGTAGATATTACATTGAAAGAAAAAATGAAAAAAGAAGTCAATCCATACATATAATGTTATTGTTCTAAATATTTCAATTGTTTTGTTTACTTGAACACTGTGAAGGCTCACTGTATTTTGTATACCTTTTAGTTATTTAGATGAGAAAAATGTTTCTTTTTTGATAAGTAGAGTAAATGGGTTTATTTAAGCTATATAATATATTTAAGGAAAAAAAGAATCCATATCGGGCTGTGTTCCTTACTCTGCATCTTTTTCGAGAGTCCAATTGTTCGTGGCTCATTATCCTCACTGAAATGATGATTTTGACCATCTTTTTGCTTAGCCTTACGATGAAAGCACCTCAAAAGTGGAAATTGAAAGAAAGAAATACCTGAACAAAGGTCCACTGTTTGTTAGAACTTCAGCAACGTGTGTGGGTCATGAGGGAATCCTGTTTGTTGCCGCCTCCATGTTTCTTTGTTTTGTTTCTGTTTGCAAACTTATAGGAATCAAAAGTTTCTTGTTCACCACAACCTCCAGAATTTTGTTTTCATTTCCAAACTTTTGGAAACAAAAATACCTAAACAAGATGTACCTTTTCTGTTTTTATTGTCATTTTCTCACTAAAACAAAAACAAAAACAAAAAACAAAGAACATAAACATTACCAGAATAGTTGAACAATCGAACTTTCTTCATATTATTCTTTTGCCAATGCACCATAATTCATTGACTCTATATTTTTTCTCTACATTTGATTCGAAAAACAACAGGCTTACTAAGTTATCACTACTGCATGAGTTAAGTGTTAAAAACAGAACTCCAGAGGGTTGCAACGCGAACTGTTTTCTTTCATTTGTCATTCTTGAACTATATTCCCAACTAGTTATTTGTCCAATCTCCAGAACCAAAAAAGACTTTTAACTCAAAACCCTATCAGCTAAGACTAACGTTTTTCATTGTTATACAAATTTTCTCCAGGTAGAGAAGGAAGCAACATATATAAAAGACTAAACATAACAAAAAAGACTAGAATTCTTTGTATTCTCATGTTAGACACTACAGGGAATTTCCAATCTCAAACAAGTTTAGAGAAAGCATAAATGCAGGATCATAGGCTTCAAGAGAGTTTGCAAGTCTCTCACTTTAGACACATAGGACTGGTTGCTAGTCTCAAATGCATGGGGATACAAAATGTGTCAATTCCTTGGCTGCACCTTACCTATTTTGCAGTTTAGGTGCACCACCCAGGTGAAAATTTGGGTCAAAAGAGAAGTCAATAATGCCTCCTACTATCTCATATAAAGCACTTAAAATTGAGACAATTTCTAAATACTAATAGGTGGTATGTTTAGCTGGATGAAAATAGATACTTAGGTTCTAGTGCGTGGTTCTTGATATCCTATCATACAATCTGTGTATGATATTTTAATTCTCGAAATTTTATTTTCTGCTCCTTGTGCCTCTGATTTATATTTTAATTAAAAGATTTATATATAAACTGACACTTCCTAATAGTGGTCAACTTAGTGCAATTCTTGTATCTAGTTTTTATTTCAGCTTAATTGCTCTGTATATAATGGATAAATCTTCCTACAAGAATGAGCGATGAATACTTTGGCAGGATAGTTAAATTTTTGGATTATGCTTTTGATAGATCATCTAAAGATGAGAAAATCTTGTGCCTTTGTGTGAAATGCGTCAACACATATTGGCATTCTAGTGCAGAAGTCATTGAACGCTTAATTTATAAGGGTTTTCTCAAAGGTTGTGTTCGATGGATTTTTCATGGGGTGACATTAGATGCATCTACTTCTACTAGTGGACCAGGTGAAGGAGGAGGATTTGAATATGACATTCGTGGCCTAATACATGATGTCTTTCCAGTGCATCCATGTGAAGAGGGTATAGATGTGAATATGGATGAAGAGAATACACAAGCAGATGATGGCTTTTGACGACAACAACCTTTAAGAGAGAATGTGTCTTTGAAGAAGTTTCATGAATTAATAAAAGATGTTGATGAGAGATTGTACCCAAACTGTGAGAATTACTCAAAGTTATCCTTTACAGTACAATTTTATCATATAAATTATCTTAATGGGCTGAGCAATAAAGCGTTCTCCATGTTATTGGAGTTGTTCAGAAGCGCATTACCGAAAGAAAACATTTTTCCAAAATCCTACTATGAAATCAAAATGCTCATGAAGGCTTGTCCCAATGACTGTATGTTGTTTTAGGAGAATAATAGAGATAAAGAAGCATGTTCGAAATGTGGTGCTCTAGGTGGGAAGCTAGTGCAAATGATGCAGAAGGTGAATGTGAGGGTACTTTCAAAAAGAGGAAGAATAAAGTTGCGAAGGTCTTGCGTTGGTTTCCTTTGAAACCAAGACTGCAAAGATTATTCATATCTTCAAAGACTGCTTCCTTCATTAAATGGCGTAATGAGGGTCGTACTAAGGATGGATTATTGAGGCATCTTGCCAATTCTTAGGCTTGGAAAGAATTCGATATTTCTTGATATCCAGATTTTTTTTCAGACTCTCGCAATGTTCGCTTAGGATTGTCTTTTAATGGCTTTAATCCATTCAGTACCATGAATATCATTTATAGCACTTGGCTTATCCTATTGATACCTTACAATTTGCCTTCATGGATGTGCATGAAGCAACCTAATTTCATACTCTCATCGTTGATTTCTAGTCCAAAAAGTCCTGGTAAAAATCTGGATGTATACATGCAACCTTTAATAAATGAATTGGAAGAGTTGTGGGAAGTTGGCATTGAGACTTTCGATGCTTTGGGATTCAAAGTTTTCAAATGCATGTGCTATGAATGTGGACTATTAATGACTTTCCTGCATATGCAAACTTGTTTTGGTGGAGTATTAGGGGGAGATATGCATGTTGACGCAGGAGGATCCAAGTCAGATGATGCAGAGTTGGCAGATCAGCGCAGAACTGGTAGGTGGACTACCTAGAATGGGCCACGGGCTCAGATCAGACCTGGAAGACCCTAGTCTGATTGAAAACGGGCCAACGAACAAAACTAAAGCGTTGCCCTCAGTGTCATCATTTTTAAGCCAAAAAACAACGTTTAGGCCCTCAAATTGGCAGTTTACAGTTTTTAGGAAACTTTTTGTTTTAGTTATTTTAATTTCAGCCTTAATTTAATTTTCCTATTTTGTTTCAACCTTATAAATAAGGTCTTAGGGTTTCGTAAACATTATTATTGAATTTGCATAATTTTAAATAAAATATCAGAGCTGTTTCTCTGTATTGTTTTTTAGGGTTTTTCTTGTGTTACTCCCTGTGAACGATCTGTTCGACTAGCCTGCAGAATAATCGCTATTCTGCCCGGCGTCAGTTGGTATCAGAGCTTCAGCGTTTTCCTAGGGTAAGATTTCATCAGTTCCATGGCTGGTGGTCGTGGTCGTGGTCGTGGTCGTCGCGGGCAGGTTCCGAACGAGGAAGCCCCACGCCGTGATTGTAACGTTCAGGATGCGATGATTGAGGATTTACAGCAGCAAGTTGCAGAGTTAACCCAGCGTCTAGCGGCGCAAAATTTCGATGATCGTGAGATTGAAGATCATGATTCCAATTCCAATTATGAAAATCCACATCACAGTCCTGCTCGATTCTAGGAGCACCATGGTCGGGAAGAACGTTATAGAGACCTCGGTTTCAGAGTTGATCTGCCCGAGTTTTTTCGTACGTTACAGGCCGAGGGATTCATTGATTGGTTGAATGAAGTGGAGCGTATTTTCGAGTACAAGGAAGTCCCAGATCATGTGAAGGTGAAACTTGTCGCCATCAAATTGAAGGGTAGAGCATCTGCGTGGTGGGAGCAGTTGAGGTGTTCGCGTGATCGGCAGGGCAAAGCCAAGATTACAGATTGGGAGAAGATGAAGAAGAAGATGAAGGGTCACTTCCTTCATTTCGGTTACACTCAGACCTTGTTTCAGTGTCTTCATTCGTTGAGGCAGGGCACAAGATCGGTGGATGATTACACGGAGGAATTCTATCAGTTGATTGCCCGGAACGATTTATCTGACACAGAGGAGCAGATGGTGGCACGGTATTTGGGGGGATTACGGCAACCCCTACAGGATGTCCTCAGCCTTCACTCGCTGTGGACAGTTTCAGAAGCATATCAGCGTGCACTTGCGATGGAAAAACAGCAGAACAGGAAGCCAATGAACATAGGCGATCAAAACAATCGGCCAGCTCACCCTCAGGAATCCCGTCCTCTCCAGCAACCACCTCAAGGTAACCCTAACCCGAATATTAGATGTTTCAGATGTGGTGAACATGGGCATAAATCACTTGAGTGCAGGAAGCCTGCTAGCAATAAAGGCAAAAATCTCCTGATTTAGGATGATGAGGTAGACGAAACCGAGGAGATTAGGGAGCCTGTGTATGACGATGATGAATATGGAGATGTGTTGTATGGGGATGGCCATGAGACCTTGGTCGTTCGTAAGAGTTTACTGACCCCCAAGGGCGATTCAGGGGACGATTGGTTGAGGACCAATATTTTCCACATGACCTGTACAGTTGCCGATAAAGTCTACAAGATGATCATAGATAGTGGTAGTTATGAGAATGTGGTGTCTGAAGAGGCTGTCTAGAAACTGCAGTTGAAAACAGATCGTCATCCTAAGCCGTGCAAATTGTCTT
The DNA here is from genome assembly GCA_023935145.1 of Bretschneidera sinensis. Lineage (NCBI taxonomy): Eukaryota > Viridiplantae > Streptophyta > Magnoliopsida > Brassicales > Akaniaceae > Bretschneidera > Bretschneidera sinensis. Next base: position 6,862,903 of record CM043705.1, read on the forward strand.
GGCTAAATAAAGGTAGTGAGGTAACGGTGGATAGGTGTTGCCTAGTTTCCTTTTCGATTGGTAAGAGATATTTCGATAATGCTTGGTGTGATGTTGTGTGTATGGATGCTTGTCATGTATTGTTAGGCAGGCCTTGGCAGTATGATCGTAATGTTATTCATGATGGGCGAAAAAACACATAATCCCTTAGCATCAAAGGGAAGAAGATTGTGTTGGTACCTCGTCGGGAAGGAATCACTCCTACCCCGATTTTCAATAATACTAATCTGCTTTCGATGTCCAGGTTTTTAGCGGAGGTTGAGCATGTAGACATGGTTTATGCTCTGCTGCCTTGTGGGAATAATGCAGCAGATCTAAATCCAGAATTACCCGTCGAAGTACAGCAGCTGATGGCAGAGTTTTCTGACCTGATGCCAGAGGATCTTCCTCCTGGGTTGCCACCTATGAGGGACATTCAGCATCAGATTGACCTTGTTCCAGGGTCCAGTTTGCCTAATCGACCGGTGTATCGCCACAGTCCCAAGGAATCTGAAGAGTTGCAGTGACAGGTGGTAGAGTTGTTGGAGCGGGGCTACGTCCATGAGAGTATGAGCCCATGTGCAGTTCCTGCCCTACTAGTGCCGAAGAAGGATGGTTCTTGGCATATGTGTGTTGATAGCAGAGCCATCAACAGGATCAGTGAAATACCGGTTCCCAATTCCACGCCTGGATGATATATTAGATCAGCTGTCCGGTTCTAGGGTCTTCTCCAAAATTGACCTTAGGAGTAGATACCACCAGATCAGAATAAGGCCTGGAGATTAGTGGAAGACAGCGTTTAAGACGCAGCATGGGTTGTATGAGTGGATGGTCATGCCTTTTGGGCTATCCAATACGCCCAGCACATTTATGAGGTTCATGCATTAGGTTTTACGGCCTTTCATGGGGAAGTTTGTTGTAGTTTACTTCAATGACATCCTCATTTATAGTCCGACGTGGGAGTCACATTTTGAGCACCTCCATGCTGTTTTTAATTTGTTCAGGACAGAGCGCCTGTACGTCAATCAGAATAAGTGTTCTTTCTTCACTACTTCTGTTACTTTTCTGGGTTTTGTTGTATTTACTGATGGTGTTCAAGCAGATCAGTCGAAAGTAGATGCAGTCTTGGAATGGCCTACACCGAGGACCTTGCACGATGTAAGAAGTTTCCATGGATTGGCTTCCTTCTACCACCGGTTCATCAAAAATTTCAACACTTTGATTGCTCCTATCACAGAGTGCCTTAAGGGGCTTGATTTTTAGTGGTCCGAGGAGGCAGAAACCAGCTTTCAACTGGTCAAACAAAAGATGACAGAGGCACCAGTTTTAGCACTTCTTGATTTCGAAAAGGTGTTTGAGGTAAATTGTGATGCACCGGAAGTGGGTATTGGTGGTGTCCTAAGTCAAGAAGGATGACCAATAGCTTTTTTCAGTAAGAAGTTATCAGGATAAAAAAAGAATTACTCCACTTATGATCTGGAATTCTATGCCATAGTTCAGTCCCTGAAACATTGGCGTCACTACCTAGTGCAGAGGGAATTTATTCTTATCACTGATCATGAGGCCCTGAAGTACATCAATAGCCAACACAAGCTGAGTAGGCGGCATGCCAAGTGGGTGGCGTACTTGCAGGAATTCACGTTTGCACTGAGGCACCAAGCAGGAAGTCTGAACCGTGTCGCAGATGCACTGAGCCGTCATACATTACTTCTCACCACCATGAGCACTATAATTGTGGGATTTGAGGTCTTATCAGATTTGTATGCTGCAGATCCTTCCTTCGAGAGGATAATTCAGGAGGTAACTACTGGTCAACGACATGATTTTATTTTGCATAATGGTTATCTATTTCGTGGATTGCAGTTGTGCGTTCCAGATTGTTCACTAAGGCAGCAGATTATTAGTGAACTTTATAATGAGGGTCACTTTGGGCGAGACAAGACGTTGGTCCTGATTTCCTCCAACTATTATTGGCCCAAATTGACCAGTGATGTGGCTCATCATGTGGAGCGTTGTTATGTGTGCTAGCGATCCAAGGGAGTTTTCACGGCTTACCCCGTACCCAACGAGGCTTGGATTCTATTTTGGTTGTGGTTGACAGATTTTCAAAGATGGCCCATTTCATACCTTGTAGGAAGACAATGGATGCTACCAGGATCGCTCATCTTTACTTCAAGGAGATTGTGCGTTTGCATGGTGTTCCCTAATCTATCACTTCAGATCGTGACACCAAGTTCATGAGTCAGTTCTGGAAGAGTTTATGGGAGAAGCTGGGGACGAAGTTAAATTTTAGCAGCGCCTATCATCCTCAAACAGATGGTCAGACCGAGGTGGTGAACCGGAGTTTGGGAAACCTTTTGAGGAGCTTAGCAGGAACTAAACCGAAACAGTGGGATCTCGCATTACCTCAAGCAGAATTTGCCTATAACGGATCGAAAAACAGAACCACAGGAATGAGCCCATTTGAGATTGTGTATGGTCAGAATCCATCCGGAGTGCTTGACTTAGCCCCTATTCCACGAGTGGGTCGTTTGAATCCCAAGGCAGATGAGATGGCAGAACATCTTCGGGGTATCCATGAGCAGGCGCAGCTAGCTATTCACGATAGTAATGCCAAGTATAAGGCTCAGAGCGACAGTCACCATCGTCAGGTACTTTTTGATATTGGTGATTTTGTTTGGGCAGTATTAACTCGTGATCATTTTCCCGTGGAAGAGTATAATAAGCTTAAGGAGCGAAAGATTGGACCCTGTGAGATCTTGTAGAAGATCAATGATAACACCTACAGACTACACCTACCCAATCATCTGAGGACTTCTGATGTATTTAATGTGAAACACCTGAGTTCTTGTTTTGAGGATTCCGATGAAGCTATTGTGAACTCGAGGACGAGTTCTTTCCAACCCGAGGCGACTGACGCAGGAGGATCCAAGTCAGATGATGCAGAGTTGGCAGATCAGCGCATAATTGGTAGGTGGACTACCTAGAACAGGCCACGGGCTCAGATCAGACCCAGAAGATCCTAGTTTGATTTGAAACGGGCCAACGAACAAAACTGAGGCGTTGCCCTTAGTGTCATCATTTTTAAGCCAAAAAACGACGTTTAGGCCCTCAAATTGGCAGTTTACAATTTTTAGGAAACTTTTTATTTTAGTTATTTTAATTTCAGCCTTAATTTAATTTTCTTATTTTGTTTTGACCTTATAAATAAGGTCTTAGGGTTTTGTAAACATTATTATTGAATTTGCATAATTTTAAATAAAACATCAGAGCTGTTTCTCTGTATTGTTTTTTAGGGTTTTTCTTATGTTACTCCCTGTGAATGATCTGTTCGACTAGCCTATAGAATAATCACTATTCTGCCCGGCGTCACATGTCCTCATTGTTGCTTTAACACTTCATCTTTCTATTTGCATCCTAGCAGAAAACATAGTTACATGTGTCATTAATGATGGTTAGAACCTAACCACAACTTTCGAACTAATAAACACACTCTTTTGATGGAACTGAAGAACATAGATGTGCACTTAAACCATTATTTGGGGCTGAAGTGTTGAGCCAATTGGAATGCCTTGGAGATGGTAGTAATTATTAGGAGGAAGGGCGATGGAAGAAGAAGAGCATTTTTTTTCACTTTGCCTTATTGTGAGCATCATCTATTGCGTCACAATTTTGATGTGATGCACTTAGAAAGGAATGTTTATGATAATGTTATTGGTACATTGTTAGGTCAAGAAAGGAAGTCAAAGGATAACGATAACACACGACTTGGCCTCGAACATATGGGTATAAGAAGTGTACTTCACTTGAAAAACATCCTATCACCGAAAAAGATGTTATGCCTAAAGCTTGTTATGCTATGACTCCAAAAGAAAAAGTTGTTTCTCTGAAGGTTCTCAAGGAGACGAAAACTCTAGATGAATACTCATCCAATATCTCATGTTGTGTGTAGCTCAAACAATGGAAGTTGACAGGCTTCGAAAGCTATGATTACCATGTTCTCATGCAAGAACTTATTCCTATAGCGATACAAGGTTCTTTGCCTGATAGAGTGTAAATTCGTGTTCCTAAGACAAGGGTAAATAAGTAATTTTGATGTTTATATACTAAATTAAATATGTATACATGAAAAGTTGATATTTGAATTTGAAATAATTTCTGCAGATTGAAATTTAATAATTTATTTGAAAGAGTTAGAAATTTTCAAGAAGAAAAGTAGTGAAAGTTTCTGAAATGAAAGTTATATATGAAACAATTTTGAAAGCAAAAAGCATGGAATAAACTTAAGAAAAATATTTGAAGAATTTTTAAGGAAGAAGATATAATCTTCAGTAATTTTTAGAAAGTTTTGGAAGAAAGAAAGGATGAAAATTGATTTTTAAAGCAATAATGGTAAAATCATAATTAACTTGTGGCAAAAATTGTTAATTTTAAATGATGATGACCAGTGGCAAAGCTGTAAATATTGAGGACCAGTCGATCGGCTCGACCGGACAAGGAAGATGGGTAGCCAATTGGTAGGTGTACCAATCGGCTAGGTAACCGACCGATTGGGTGGTGGCATTTTCAATTTTCTTTTTAACAAATCTGAACTGGTTGATTGCGACTGGTCAGACCAAAAATCTATATAAACTCATTTGGACGTTTGAAAATGGTTTACGAAATTAGTTGTTAAGCACTTGAAATATTTTGAAAAGCAAGGATTGCTGATAGTGTCTTGAAATTATTGGATTCATGAGAAAATTTTCAAGGAAACTAAGAAAAAGCTTTGAAAGGTAATATTTTTGAAGTTTAGTTTTCTATATTTCTTACAAGAAGTGTTGAATTTTGATATTTTACTGAACTAAAAGAATTTTTGTTGAAAATACTAAAAGTTTGAAATTTAAGATAGTTAATTTATGCATACATGAAATTACTCAGAATTGGTATAGAAATTCAAAAGTATGAAATATAGAAGAATTGAAGATTAAGATAGAAATTCTAATAAGAGGTTATGATTATGTGTTGGGGGATCAAAAATCAAGAGAAATTGTTGAAAATAGTAGAAAAGAAAAAAAGATTGTCCAAGAGTAGCTTTAAGAGCTACTACATCTGTTAAATTTTCTTTTAGTAAACGAGACTAACATGAACTATGAATTGATGATAATTGAATTATATTGATTTGATGACGTATGCATAATACATTATAGTTGGCTGGTCAATTAAGTATAAAAAAAAATGAATAAATGATATGTTGAAAATTAATTATATGAGAAACTATATTTTGAAATGATAGATTGATAGAATATATGTTGAATAGATAAATGAAATTCTTGAAAGCTGTGATTTATAAATTGATATGATATATGATGAGACAATTTAATATGTATGTGATAAAATAATGGTTAAGAAAGAGATAATTGAATTGCATGATTTGAAATGTGTATGTTTGTATGTTATTGTTCATATGCATAGAGGGAATGCAAGAATCAATGGTTGGTCTGGATAAAGTATGTCGACATGTAGGAAGACGTTCCCATATACCAGAGATTTGGTATTTCTCATACACTTATAGTATGGAGGGATTCCTATACGTTGATTGTATGGAGTAATAATGAAATGATGATGATATGTTGAGAAAGAAAGAAAGAAAGAAAAAAAGAAATATTTGATGATAATCATGCATTATTATTTAAAGTATTTTATTATTGTTTATTTCTAATGCTAAAGAATTAGAATGATTATATTATGATGATAGAAAGATGAGTCTCATAGTGAGACAAATATGATGAGTAATGATTGTAAATAAATAGAATATGGTGGATATAAATGATTATTTTTATTTTGTGAATCTCATGATAGATATAATTGACTATTGATTTAAATTATTTATATACGAAATATATCATTATGACTAAAGTATGAAATATGAATAGAAGTATACAAATTGAGTATTTCTAGTAAATTTAATTCATTGAGATTGTGAAGCTCACTTCTGATTGTTGAAATTTTTTCATGCAGTAAGCAGGACAGGTAGATAGTTTTGTTGATATCAGAATAATCATTATAAGTCTCGTGGTTAACATCCTTAGGCTTGTGAAAGAAAGAGAAAGAAAATTTTGAAAACTTGAAAATATTCATGCATTTGTTATTATTGTAAATATTTATTTTTGATAGGAGAAATATGATGTATCTCTTCTTAAAAGAGTTGAGGATTTGATGTACTATTTATTTTTAGTTGATGTATTATTTTGTTACATATATGTGTCATGTTTGGATAAAAAACGTGGTGATATCGTCTCAAGGGTAGGTAATTTGGGATGGATTGTTACAATTTTGGTATCAGAGCACTAGGTTTTATGATTATGTAGACTGCATAAAATTTAAAAAAGTGGAAGATTAAACTAAACCATATCTTAAGGCAGAGGATGACACGTGGATGTACTAGACCTAGGGGTAGAGTTATGAACCAAAGAGGGTGTGGTAGACCCTCAATATTTAGAAGAGTTGAGATTGAGATGAAGGTTGAGTTTGTGGTTCCTAGAAGGGAATGTGTTGATAATACAACTGGCATTAGTAGGGCTATGAGAGAATCTGGTCTTGGGAGAGATGAGCTAAGAGAGGCTTTTAATTGTTCTTTAGAGAGAACGAACACAGCAAAGAATATGGTTGATAGTTTACAAAGGAGATTAGAGGATAGAATTAGAGTAGAACATGATGTGGTTTTAAATCTAGTGTAACAAGACGTTCAGGATGGAGAGGGTGAGTTTGTACACGAGATGCAAGGAGACTGCTTTGTTAGGTTTATTAAATTTAAATCCTTTTTTTAGAGGATCTATAAATCCTTCCGAGGCTGAGTTGTGGGTGAAACATATTGAACATTTATTTAGTGTTTTACCAATGACAGATAGGTAAAAGGTTGCTTTTGTTTTATTTAAGTTAGAGGACGAGGCTTCTCAATGGTGGGAAGATATTCTTCCTAGATTGAGTACTGATGTAGATCAACTCTTAACCTGGAGGAGGTTTAAGGAGGTGTTATTTGCCAAGTATTTTCTGGAAACTTTTAAATCCCAACAAGAGAGGGATTTCATCCATTTGAGGCAGAAGATGTTGATTGTGGCCGAGTATGATAGTAGATTTGTGGAATTATTGAGGTTTGTACTTGGGCTAGTGAGTACGTAAGAGAAGTAGTGTAAGAGATTTTTAGATAGGTTACATTTTGAGATCAGATCTAAACTCTCTTATATGAGGCATGTGAATTATGCTGTGTTGGTGGATAAAGCATTTTAGATTGAGAAAAATGTAGTGGAGTCCAAGGATAAGAGAGAGTAGCTAAAAAGATCTAGATCTGAGGGATCTAGAGGTGGTAGTGGTATGAGTGTGCAGGGCGGAAGACCACCCTAGATGAGGTGCTCCTTGTCACAAGGACCTATGATGTAGAGTCAGAGGCAAGTTGGATCTGTAACTTCTATAGCTCATAGTTTAGTTTGTGGGACCCCTAGATTTGGGAGATAGTCTATTGGAGCTGGAGGTTATAGTAGAGGTGGGAGTGTGCCACCCAGGGGAGCTGGTAGTATGATGTTTGATAGAGAAACCAGAGCTTGCTATAGGTGCGATAAGATAGGACATCTATCCTAGAATTGTCCTACTCTTATGTGTTTTGTATGTGGGGATAGTGGGCATATTAGTGTAAATTGTCCATTGGGGAGATCTATTGAGATGGGTGCTGGAGGTGTTGGAAGGGGACAAATGGAGAGTTGTAGTGGATCAAGGAGTATACGAGGTAGAGGCAAAGGATCAGTTACTGAGAGGGGATAAGGTAGTCCATGACACCCAAAGATAGCATAGTTTATGCTTTGACCCAACAAGATACACAAGCTACTCCTGATGTTGTTATGGGTATGGTATCTATTCTTGATAGACTTGCTAGATTACTTATTGATCATGATAAAACTCATTCTTTTGCATCTAGTGTATTTATGAAGTTTATTTGATGCATGTATTAATACATTGATGCATAGTATTATTGTTGAAGTTCCTACTGAGATAAAGTGATAATCAGAAATATCTATCGAAGTTGTGTGATTCGTATAGCTGATAAAGAGTTTGAAGTTGATTTATTGCCTTTAGGTGTGACCGATTTTGATTTGATTCTAGGGAAGAATTGATTATTTGTATATCATGCTTGGGTGGATTGTTTTAGGAACAATTTGGTTTTTAGGATACATGGACAAAAGGAATTTAATTTTTAGGGAAAACATAAGATACTTGCAAACTGTCTTAATTTTGCCCTAACTGCTAGTAAATGACAGAGGGAGATTGGATTTTCTAATGATGTTATTTCAGATGCAGCTTCTATATCTATAGCACTTTACAGGATGACACTTGCTGAATTGAGAGAGTTGAAAGTTCAACTTCAAGAGTTGTTAGATAAACAATTTATACGACCGAGTGTGTACCTTGGGAAGCTCCCATGTTGTTTATAAAGAAGGATGGGACGATAAGTTTGTGTATAGATTATAGATATCTAAATAAAATACCATTAAGAATAAATATTCTTTGCCCAGGATATATGATTTATTTGAGTAGTTGCAGGGGGCAAAGGTGTTTTCTAAGATAGACCTGAGGTCAGGTTATCACCAGTTAAGAATAAAGGAGGGGGACGTTCCTAAAACTACTTTTAGGACACGTTACGGCTATCATGAGTTCTTTGTGATGCCATTTGGGTTAACCAATGCTTCGACAACATGTATGGATTTGATAAATCGGGTGTTTAAACCATTCTTGGATAAATTTGTGGTTGTATTTATTGATGACACCTTGGTGTATTCCAAGTAGAGGTGGCAAACGGGTCGGTTTGGGTCAATTGGGTTCGGGTTGAGTTGGGTTTGGGTCATGTTGAGTTGGATCAACAAAATGGATATTTAAGCTTAATTAAAAAATATATATTTTATTTGCATATAATAGGACTAAACGAGTTATATTGCCAAATCTATTAAAGTTACTTAATAATAAATCAATGCTTAATTTTTAAAATAATATATTTAATTTTTGAATGCAATATGCAATGTTATGACTTTTAATCCCAAAGTTTAGTCTTAAATTATCTCAGACAACTGGTCCACAAAGTTATTCTCACTAGTAACGTCTTATATCAGATTTTATAGATTAAATTTCATATAATCACTTTATTCCATTCTACTTTTTCATGACAACTAAAAATAAAATTTTATTGTGACTTCAAGAACAATGCAAAATTTACTAGTTTTCTCGATTTTTCATTTAAAGTTAATGAGATTACTCATATTAATAAAATGTTGAATCATGTACATCAATTCATATAAATTAATAATTAATTAATCATGATATAATTTATTTTATTTGACAAATAGTAAATTAACTATTATCTCAATTTTATAAAGTGAATCTTTTTTTATAAAAAATATATTTTTAAGCCATTTCGAGTCGGGTCGTTTCAGGTTTTTGGGTCATTTCGTGTTTCGAGTCGTTTGGGTTCGGATCATTTTGAATTTGGGTCATTTCGGGTTTCGAGACACTTGAGTTAGGGTCGGGTCGGGTTCGAATCATATTATTTTGAAGCATTTTCGGGTCGGGTCGGGTCATATTTTGCCACATCTAATTCCAAGAATGAAGAAAAACATATGAAGCATTTAGAAATAATGTTGAAGATTCTAAGGAGAGAGATTATATGTAAAATTTTCTAAATGTGAATTTTGGTTGAATGTAGTATCTTTCTTGGATCATGTAGTGTTAGGAGAGGGTATAACAATTAACCCACATAAAGTACAGCCAGTATTGAGTGGGGAGAGACCAACTAATGTGACTGAAATTAGAAACTTTTTGGGGTTAGCAGGTTATTATAGAAGATTCATCTAGAAAATTTCTATTATTGTTATACCATTTACGAGATTGACCAGGAAAGGTGTGAAGTTTATGTAGTTAGAGGAGTGTGAGAAGAATTTTCAGCTATTGAAAGAGAAGTTGACTACTACTTCGGTATTGGTGCTTCCTTCTAGTGATGAAGGATTTATGGTATACAGTGATGTGTCGCATCAGGGGTTAGGGTGTGTGTTGATACAGCATGGGAAGGTAATAGCTTATGCTTCCAAACAGTTGAAGAACCATGAGAGAAATTACTCGACCCATGATTTGGAGTTGGTTACCATTGTATTTGTTTTGAAGTTATGGAGACATCATTTACATGGAGCCACTTGTGAGATTTATACAGATCATAAGAGTTTGACATACCTACCTACCCAGAAGGAGTTGAATTTGAGGCAGACGAGGTGGATGGAGTCGACTGTACAATTCATTATCATCCATGGAACGCAAATGTAATAGTTGATGCATTGAGTAGGAAGTCTATAGGAAGATTAGCTACTATGAGAAGTCATGATATGAATCTAATGGTGGAGCTGAGAGAAATGAGAATGCAGTTGAATGTCAGTGATAGAGGAGTATCGATGAAAAATATGGTGATACAGTCTTCTATTGTTGAACACTTATTAGAGATGTAGAGTAGAGATGAGAGGATAGAGAAGATCATACAGAAAGTGTTGAGTGGGAAGCAGACTAAATTCAGAATCAGAGATGGTAGCATGATAGTATTGGGACATAGAATTTGTGTTCCCAATAATGTAGAGACGAGGAATAAGATATTGAAGGAAGTGTATGATTCAGTGTATTCGATGCACCTAGGAAATAATAAGATGTATAGGGGACTGAGACAGAATTTATGGTGATCAAGAATGAAGAAGAATGTAGCTTAGTATATTTTTATATGCTTGGTTTGTCAACAAGTGAAGATAGAGAATAGACATCCAATAGGTTTACCACAGTCTCTCTCAATTCCTGAATGGCCATAGAGGAATGTTAGTATGGATTTTTTTTTTCGGGGTTTTCTCGTACTCAGAGAGGTCATGGTGCTGTATGGGTTATAATGGATAGACTTTCGAAGCCATCTTATTTTCTTCCAATTAAAACTACCTGGAATCTTGAAAAGTTGGTTGAGTTGTATGTAGTAGAGATAGTGAGATTGCATAGGGTACCTTTGAACATAGTATCAGATAAAGATTATAGATTTGCATATAGATTCTGGAAAGGTTTCTAAAAGGCTATGGGTACATAGTTGCAATTCAGTATAACTTTTCATCCTCAAATTGATGAGCAGATAGAGAGGATTATCCAAATACTAGAAGATATTTTGAGGGCAAGTGTAATGAGTTTTTCAATAAGTTGAGATGCTTATTTGCCTTTGGTTGAATTTGCATATAATAATCAATATCAAGCTAGTATTAGAATGGCACGGTTTGAGGCTTTATATGGTAGGAGGTGTAGAACTCCAGTATGCAAGGAAGAAGTTGGAGAGAGAAAGATGTTTGGTTCGAAAATTCTTGAGTTGACCATTGAAAAGATCAAATTGTTTAGAGAAAATCTTAAAGCATCACAAAACAGGTAGAAAAGCTATGCTGATAATAAAATAAGACCTATTGAGTTTCAGGTTGGTGGCTGGGTGTATTTGAATTTATCTCCCTGTAAGGGTGTATTGAGGTTTAGAAAGAAAGGGAAGCTGAGTCCGAGGTTTGTGGGTCCTTGTGAGGTGATTGAGAGAGTTAGGCTAATGACATATAGATTAGATTTGCCTCCAGAGCTAAAGCAATTGCACAATGTTTTCTATGTTTCACTTTTTTGAAAGTGTTTACATGATGAATCTCATACTATTCCGAACCAAACTATTGAACTTCAAGAAGATTTGACTTTTATGGAAGTACCAATTAGAATTCTAAACAGAAAAGAACAAGTCTTGCATAATAAAGTTATTCCTTTAGTTCAAATATTGTGGCATAATAAAGATATTAAGGAGATTACTTGGGAGAGAGAGGCAAGTATAAAGAAAGTGTTGACCCTTATTTGATTTTAGTTATGACTAAACACTCTTTAAATTGTGTTAACAATTTATTATCTAAATGTTTTAGTTTCAATAGCACTCATATCAAAGACAATACGCAAAACTCGCAAAGAACACATGTTTGAGAGATACCGAAAGAAGTTTGAAGACTTAGAATAGGTTCTAAAGTAGTCAAATTAAAGTTTTCAATCTCTACTTTCAATACCTAGCTTCAAATGTGGCTCATTCTACTTACAAAATGTTTTAACAAAACCTTTTTGACTGGTCCTGTTTCTATAAAACAAAACTGAAAACAAATTTCACTGTCTTAGGTCATCCAATCGACTGAATGAGTTATTCAGTGACAGAATGAACCCAGTTGATTGAATGAGTTCTTTCAGTCAACTGAATGAAGGTCAGAAACTTTCTGCCTTCTGATTCAGTCGACTGAACAAACCTTTCAATCGACTGAATGAAGAACTTGAAACAAATTTGAATTTTGATATGAGCATCCAGTCGACTAACAACGATCCAGTCAACTGAATGCTCGAAAATGATGGTAATAATTTAGATCTGAAGCATTGTTTAGTGTAATAAATGCCCCGATCCACTCCCAAACGGGATTTTTGAGTAAGTAACGGCTAGTAGGCTTTTAAACTATAAAAGCCCATCATAAATGAGAGAAGAACACATCTCTTGAGGAATTAATCTTCAACTTCTAATTTATTTCATTCGAAGCTTTCAAAAATCTTTATGAGCCATTCTTAAAAGTTTTGCACTTCTAAGAAAGATCTTTCCTTCTTTGTAAGAGCATTAAACACAAAGTCTTTCTTGTTCTTGTTTATTAAATTTCCAATCAATGTAAAGAGAAAGAGTTGGTGTAACTCTTAGAGTGTTTAGGTGTTAAACACTTCCTCGTATACTTCCTTTGGAAGAGACCTTTGTGACGATTTGAGTTACACCCGCAAAGTTGCTTGCTTAGTGGAATACTTCAAGGAGTCTCTTTGGAGAGAGTAGACGTAGGGTTGGAGAAATCTGATGTTACTGAACCATTATAAATAGAGTTTGCATATTCTCTTCCTTTGTCTTTACTTTTAGCTCTATTATACATGCTACAATTGCCCAATTCACCCCCCTCTTGGGTTTAGACCTTAGTCTATAATTGGTATCAGAGTTTCGTTCTCAATTTTAAGGCTTAAAATCCTTGAGTAGATCTTATAGCTAACACTATACCTCCTTTGTTCAATGGCACAAATTATAATTATTAGAAAAATAGAATGAAAATCTTTGTTGAAGGACAAGGGTATAATTTATGGAGGATCATTGAAGAAGGACCTAGAATTCCTAAAAATGATGTAACTATTGGAGAGATCATTCATACAATGCCTAAACTCAAAACTGAGTTTGATGAAGAGGATTATAGAATGATGTCTCTAAATAGTAGAGTCACTAGTATGTTACATTTGCATTAGACTTTGAATACAACAAAATTTCATTATGTGATTTAGCAAAATAAATCTGAGACAAACTTCAATTTACATATGAGGGAACTAGTGAAGTGAAGTAAAATGAACAAAAATCGATATGTTATTATCCCAATATGAATCCTTTAAAATGCCCCCTACCGAAACCATATCTAAAATGTATTCTCATTTCACTAGCATTATTGATGTTTTAAAGCTTCTTAGTAGGAACATTGAGGAGTATGAGTTAACAAGGAAGATTCTTAGATCGTTGCCACCAAAATGGCAAGCAAAGAAGATAACAATCAAGGAAGCTAAAAGCCTTGACATTCTTGAAGTCGAAACTCCTCTTGGCTCTCTATTGACCTGTGAGATGGAGGAACTGAGTGAAGATGTAATCAATGAAGAGTCAAAGAAAAAGAAATTCATTGCTCTCAAAGCTACCATAAGCAAGAAATTACAAGAAGATGAAGTAAGTGAGAGTAGTGAAGAAGCCTTAAACAAAAGACTTCACAAAAAGGGAACCTATGGTGTGTTTTGGTTGCAAGAAGCATAAACACATCAAGGCGGATTGCCCTACAACAAACAAATCGTGCAAAAACTTCAAGAAGAAAGCCATGGTTGCTACAATGTGGAGTGATGATGATGAGGACATCTCGAATAGTGAAATCAATTATGAAGAGATTGCCAACCTTTGTTTGATAGCAGTAGATGACGAAAATAAGGTAACTAGTTCTTCCCTCACTAATGATATTAGTAGTAGTAATTAAGAATTAATTGAGGCAATAAATGAAATGCATATAAAATTAAATAAATTTGATTAAAAAAAACATTTCTCTAAAAAGGCAAGTCTCATCCCTCTCTAAGGAGATAGAAGTTCTAAAAGAAGAAAAAGAAAAATTTTCCTTAGAGCTTGATAACTCATCACTTGACACTTTTAAAAATGAAAATGATGATTAGAAAAAGAAAGTGATGGAGGTAAATAACACTATATCTAGGCTTATTCTTGGAAAAGAAAAACTAGATGAAGTGCTATTTTGCCAAAGAATGAGTGGAGAAAAATTTAATTTGTGTTATTCTCCATTAAGCAAACAAAAATCAAAAGAGACTTCCTTTGTGAAAGCATTATGTGTGGATGAACCCTCCACTTTTAAGGCTTTTAGAAATGTTGAAAAATTTCCTTTAAAAAATGCTAGTAAGTCTAAGAATGCAAATTTCAATTCCAATGCAAAGAATTCAAATGCCTATGCTAGGAATAGAAATTCAAGAAATACGTGTGCATATATGTATACTCATCATAGAAATAAAAATGCTAGGAATGCATATCCTAGAAATAGCTATCATGCATACCCGATAGATAATATGTATGTTCATTACTCCTATACTAGAAACATGTATCCTAGGAATGCTGATCCAAGGAATAATAGATATGCATATTCAAGACATCTTATAAACTTCTATAACTATCATCCTAAGATCATGCATCATCAACATGTCTATAATTACAGAGAACCTTATAATGTTAAGAAAGTATGGGTCCCTAAAAGAGCCGTATTTTTTAGGACTAACCCCAAAGGACCTAAGAAATTTTGGTTACCTAAGAGAGCTATTGTATATCCTTGTGCGGTGTAGATATATCTCCACACCAAGGAAAAAATGTGACTATTGGTACCTTGATAGTGGATACTCGAAGCACATGATAGGTGATCAAAGTGTGTTGAAAGAGTTGACTCTAAAGAATGGCGGACATGTCACCATTGGAGATAACACCAAGATAAAGATCACTGGACATGGAAAGTGGGCAAAAACTCATCAACTATTGACCATGTCTTATATGTCCAAGGCCTTAAACCTAATTTACTTAGTATTAGTTAATTATGTGACAAAGACAATAAAGTAATATTTGAATCATCTCATTCTCTTATAATAGACATAAAGAGTAACAAAATTAAGTTTGTTGGACAAATACATGATAAAATCTATCTAGTTGATCTAAAAACTTTGCCTTCGGAAGATTAAAAATGCTTTTAAGCTTTTAGCGAAAACTCATGGCTATGACATAAAAGGCTTGGTGATGTGAACATGGATTTAATTAAAATCCTTTCAAGAAAATATTTAGTTATTGGTCTTCCCAAAATTAAGTATGAAAAAAAACAAATTTTGTGCTGCTTGTCAAATTGGAAAACAAACAAGAATTTTTTTTTAATCCAAAAATGTGATTTCAACTTTTAGACCATTAGAGCTTTTGCATATAGACTTGTTTGGTCCAATAAACATTATAAATCTAGGTGGCCACCAATATACTCTTGTTATTGTTGATGACTATTCAAAATATACCTTTATTTTATGTTTACTGCTTATAAAGGTTTTGTAAATTGTTGCAAGATTCAAAATGAAAAAGAAATTGCTATTTCAAGTATTATAAGTGATAATGGAAAAAAATTTGAAAACCAATTTTTTTTTTTCAAAATTTTGTGATGAAAATGGAATTGATCACAACTTTTCAACCCCTAGAACTCCTCTACAAAATGGTGTTATTGAGAGAAAAAATAGAGTTCTAGAGGAGTTTGCAAGAACCATGCTTTGTGAAAATAGTTTACCAAAATACTTTTGGGCGGAAGCCGTAAATTCTTCTTGTTATATTTTAAATAGAGTATTAATGAGGCTTACGCTCAACAAAAGTCCATATGAACTATGTAAAGGTAGAAAGCCTAATATCTCTTGTCATTGTACTTTTCGGTTATAAATGCTTTATCTTAAAAAACAATAAAACTAATTTAGGTAAATTTGATTCTAATACCGATGAAGAGATATTCTTAGGATATTCAACTTCTAGTAAAGCTTATAAAGTCTTTAACAAAAAAACTCTAGTGGTTGAAGAATCCGTACATGTAACCTTTGATGAATCTAACCTCATTAGTAGTAGAATAGTATCTCTTGATGATAATGCAAATTTTATTCTAAGAATGGATGCCTTTACTCCCATTGTTGACCTTAAGGAAAGTCAACCTCAAATAAATCAAGAGGTAGATGCTCAGAAACTTGATCAACCCTGTACAAGTCAACAAGGAAATGAATTTCCCAAAGATGGGGGGTACGTGAATTATCACCCAATCGATTAAGTGATTGGTGATCCTTCACAAGGGGTACGGACTTGATCTTCTATGAGAATTATTTGTAATTATATTGCTTTCTTATCTCAAGTAGAACATAAGAACTTTAATGAAGCAAAAAATGATGATAATTGGATAAATATCATGCAAGAGGAACTAAATCAATTTGAAGGAAATAAAGTGTGGACTTTAGTTCCTAAACCTAATAACCATACTATTATAGGCTCATAGGAGTCTTTGCTTTTATATGAATTCTTAATATTAACTTGTTTTATATACCCTTGCGGTTTTAGACTCTCTTGCTTGCTATAAATTTTTTTTTCAGCTTGTTTGTCTTATTTTTTATTCTTCCTGGGAGATCTTAACATCTCGGTTTTGAGTTAAATTTTTGCATGCAAATTTATACTCTCCTTATATTTCTATTTGTGATAATAGAATTGTTTATTTTCTGTGATTAGTACTTCCTTTTCTGCTGTTGACAAAAAGGGAGAAAAAAAGAGAAAAATCTATAAATATGTTTGTATGCAAAGATTTAGGGGGAGCTTCACTCCTATTTGATAAATTTATATATACTAATTGTTTGGTTGTCTTTGATACTTGCAGGTGGATTTTATCTTTAAAACAGAGGAAACTTTGTCCCTTTTTTTTTTGCAAAATTCTAAGACCTAGATTCTAAAATTTGTTTTTCTCATAATAGTTTTGTCATAATCAAAAGATGAGAGATTGTTGACCCTTTTTTGATTTTAATTATGACAAAATACTATTTAAATTTTTGTAACAATTTATTGTCTAAGTGCTTAAGTTTTAATAGCACTTAGATCAAAGACAAGACGTAAAACTCACAAAGAACACATGTTTGAGAGATACCAAAAGAAGTTCGAAGACTTAGAATAAGTTCTAAAGTAATCAAATTAAAGTTGTAAATCTCTACTTTCAATACCTAGCTTTAAATGTGGTTCATTCTACTTACAGAATGTTTTAACAAAACCGTTTTGACGGGACCTGTTTCTATAAAATAAAACTGAAAACAAATTTCACTATCTTAGGTCATCCAGTCGACTGAATGTCATCCAGTCGACTGAATGAAGGTCAGAAACTTTCTGCCTTCTGACTCAGTTGACTAAGTGAAGAACCTGAAACAAATTTGAATTTTGAAATGAGCATCGAATCAACTGTACAACCATCTAGTCGACTGAACGTTTGAAAATAACGGTAATAATTTAGATCTAAAGCGTCGTTCAGTGGAATAAATGAACCAAATCACTCTCAAACGAGATATTTAAGTGAGTAACATCTAGTAGGCTTTTAAACTATAAAAGCCCATCATAAATGAGAGAATAGTACATCTCCTGAGCAATTAATCTTCAACTTCTCATTTATTTCATTTAAAGCTTTCAAAAAGTCTTTATGAGCCATTCTTAAAAGTTTGTACTTCTTGGGTTTGGACATTAATCTACAGAAAGATTATCCCTAATTTTTTAATGAGTTAGGGAAGAAAATTTCAATGACAAAATTTTTAAAAGGTAAGTAGAATTGTAATACCTGTGTTCCTAAAATAAGGGTAAATAAGTAATTTTAACGTTTTATACTAAATTAAATATGCATACATGAAAGATTGATATTTTAATTTGGAATAATTTTTTAAGATTAAAATTTAATTATTTATTTGAAAGAGTTAGAAATTTTGAAGAAGAAAAGTACTGAAAGTTTATGAAATGAAAGTTAGATATGAAAGAATTTTGAAGAAAAACGCAAAAAAACTTAAGAAAAATATTTGGAAAATTTTTAAGGAAGAAAATATAAATTTTGGAAGAACGAAAGGATGAAAAATTGATTTTTAAAGAAATAATGGAAAAATCGTAATTCACTAGTGAAAAGAAATCATAAATTTTAAATGATAATAACCGGTGGCAGAACTATAAATATTGTGGACTAGTCGATCAGCTGGACCGAACCAGTCGATCAGTTAGACCGAACTAGTCGACTAGGTAGCTAACTGGTAGGTGAACCAGTCGGCTAGTTAGCCCATTGGTAAGCTGAACCAATCGATTGTGTAGCCAACCAGTTGGATGATGGCATTTTCGATATATCTTTTTAAAAAATCAAAACCGGTCAAGTGGGTAGCCAACCAGTCAAACCAAAAATCTATATAAACTCATTTGGACATTTGAAAATGGTTTACGAAATTAGTTTCTCTCTAAAACTCCTCTCTCTCTCTCTAGAAAACTATTGTTAAACACGCAAAATATTTGAAAAGCAAGGATTACTGATATTGTCTTAAAATTATTGGATTCATAGGAAAATTTTCAAGGAAACTAAGAAAAAGCTTTGAAAGGTAATATTTTGAAGTTTAGTTTTCTGTATTTCTTGAAAGAAGTGTTGAAATTTAATATTTTACATAACTAAAAGAATTTATGTGGAAAAACTAAAAGTTTGAAATTTAAGATAGTTGATTTATGCATACATAAAATTACTCGGAATAGGTATAGAAATAGTATGAAATATAGAAAAATTGAAGAATAAGATAGAAGTTCAAATAAGATGTAATGATTAAGTGTTGATGATTAGCAATCGAGTGAAATTACTGAAAAAGAGCAGAAAAGGAAAACAGAATGTCCAAAAGTAGCTTTAAGAGCTACTAGGTGAGTTAAATTTCCTTTTAGTAAACAAGACTAACATTAATTGAATTATATTGATTAGATGACGTATGTATAATACATAATAGTTGGTTGGTCGATTAAGTATTAAAAAAAATGAATAAATGATATGATGAAAATTAATTATATGAGAAAATATATTTTGAAATGATATATTGGTATTGATAAATTGATATGATATATGAGGAGACAATTTAATATGTATATGATAAAATAATGATTTTAAGAAAGAGATAGTCGAATTACATGATTTGAAGTGTGCTTGCTTGTATGTTATTGTTTATATGCATAGAGGGAATGCCATTATCTATGACTAGTCTAGATGAACCCTGTCGATATGTGAAAAAACGTTCTCATATACTAGAGATTTGGTATTTCCCATACGCTGATAGTATGGAGTGATTCTCATACATTGATTGTATGGAGTAATAATGAAATGACGATGATATGTTGAGAAAGAAAGAAAGAAAGAAGGAAAGAAAGAAAGAAAGATAAGATGATGATCATGCATTATTATTTAAAGTATTTTATTATTGTTTTTTTAAATGCTAAAGTATTAGAATGATTATATTATGATGATAGAAATATGATCATAATGAGACAACTATGATGAGAAATGATTAGACATAGATAAATTATGATGGATATAAATGATTATTTTTATATTAATTGACTATTGATTTAAATTATTTATATATGAAGGATATCATTATGACTAAAGAATGAAATCTGACTAGAAATAGACAAATTGAATACGTATAGTAAATTTAACTTATTAAGCTTATGAAACTAACTCCTAACTATTAAAAAAAATTTAGGCAGCAGACTGGATAGGTAGATAGCTGTGCTGATATCAGAGTAATCATTATAAGTAAGTCTCATGGTCAGTATCCTCAAGCTTGTGAAAGAAAGAGAGAAAATTTTAAAAACTTTTAAATATTCATGCATTTTGTTATTATTGTATATATGTGTTTCTGATAGGAGAAAGATGATGTATCTTATCTGAAAAGAGTTGAGGATTTGATGTACTATTTATTTTCAGTTGCTGCATTATTTTGTTACATATATATGTCGTGCTTGGATAGAAAATGTGGCGATACAGTCTAGGGGGTAGCTAATCTGGGATGAGTCGTACAAAAGTTAGCTCGATTATAATTGATTTATGTCATTATTTTAGAGGCATCTGCTCTAAGGTTTTGCATGATCGTGACCTCAAGCAACTTAAGTCCCATATTACTTTAATTCTTTACCAAATGGAAAAGATATTCCCTCCATCTTTTTTCACTATCATGGTGCATTTGGTTATTCATTTGCCTGCCAAGAAATAAATTGTTGGCCCAGTAGCTTACCAATGAATGTGTCTTATTGAAATGTACCATTTTAGGTGTGTAATATTTTGAGTTACACTTACAAAGGTAATACAAACTTCAATGTTCCTTATGTTTATGATTTAAACTTCTGTTTATGTAAGTTCCTTCTTACACTAAAGGATTTTGTGCGTAAAAGAGCTCATCCAGAGGGATATATTGCACAAAATTACTTAGCATAAGAATGCTCGAATTTTTGTTCACGCTACCTATCAAGAATTGACACTAGGTTTAATCGACCAATATAAAATGAGGAGGATGACAATCCAAATTTGGAGGAAGAATCTATTTTATTCACCTCCAGTCGACCTTTGGGGGAGAAAAAACAATTGGATTTGATGTTGTGAAGGTCAAGAGTAGACAAAAAGAAACATTGTCCTACTCCGTTGATTGTAGACATAATGACCCAACTAATGATACATATTCCGAAGCTCAATCCCCAAATCATCCATATTAGATTGAACACCTACTATAGTTGCCATGAGATCCTTATTTTACACACCACTACCACCAAAAGGAAAAGGTTGAGCACCATGATCCTGAGTAGCTTCAGGAGGAACTTGTCTTTGAACCTATGTTTCATTGGGTAACTTCTCACAATATTATCTTTTCACACACTCATTATCTGACTTGAACTAATGCCACTTCATCCTATTTAAGATGTGATTATTCACTTTATTAGTTTTGGCCAACTTAACACCCTCCAAGTCATCAAAGTCCACCTCAAAAGCCTTTAAGATACGAGTGATAATCATCCCATATGAAAGCTTACCTTTCTTATAAACAACCTCAACCATTTTAAAATACATCAAAGAAGGAAAATTGTATGGTTAACCGTGAACAATGCGCCACATAAGATAAAAGTCCAAATGAGTAACCATTGAATAACTTCCACTCCTAGGACAGACACTGGCAGATAATAGCATGCAAAACCCTCTTTTAAAAAGTCAATTTGGTAGCATTAACATGCTTAAATCTAAAGTTACAATGTAGGAAGGAGAAGCAATAAATTCACGTGCAACAGATTTGGCATTAAATTCATCAGACCAAATATCAGTTCTAACCCAAGCATTACCATTTAAAGGCATTACAAATCCTACTCAATATGCTTGGAAAAATTTCCATTTTGACACCTTTAACCCAAATATTAATAATATTTGAACCTTTAGACCATCTACTAACATTAGCATAAAAAACATTAACCAAAGTTGGATATATCAAATCTTCCTTATCAATCATAGTTATCCATTTTAATTTCTTAAGTCAATGATCAATTTTGATACTGAAAGTAGATAAAGTACCAAAATGAATATATAACCCAGGCATAATTTCCCTATCACTTAAGCAACTTTCATATCTTGTTTTAACATACTCATTTGGAAAGTGAATAAAGACATCATACTCTTCTTTCTTGTTCCTCTCATTCGACGGACCA
Organism: Bretschneidera sinensis; assembly: GCA_023935145.1. Lineage (NCBI taxonomy): Eukaryota > Viridiplantae > Streptophyta > Magnoliopsida > Brassicales > Akaniaceae > Bretschneidera > Bretschneidera sinensis. The sequence goes on from CM043705.1 coordinate 6,884,843, forward strand.
CCTTGATCTTTACATTTTTTGGTGGGTAGAATTACTTTTAGAGGAATTTTAGAGAGAGAAAGTAAAGAAACAAACTTAAAATTTTTGAAGAATAAAAGAAATGAAGATGATAATAATCTGATGAATAAAAGGAGTGAATGATTTGAGACCTGTCAATCACACGAATTATAAACAGAAAGAAAGGAAGACAAGATTTACCTAGGGTCACCCTAGAATAGGGCTACATCCTGCCAGAAGTTTCTTATTATCAACCTCACAAATCTCCCGTTACAATGTATGCTTAGTACATAAAGAGTATTTATAAACAACTTAAGACGTTCTAATTAAGGTCTAATTAGGATTTTCGCCTTACTGCAGAACTACGGCTATTCATGAGCCCAAGCCCAAACCGCCAAGCAAAAACCCAGACCCAACTCATGTACAAGGCCTGAAAGTTGGGTCCCATGTTCGTCGATCTGGTCTGGTGATGTACGCACCAACTCTAACAATCTCCCACTTAGTAAATACTTCACACACATGAAAAACTTCTCAGGACTTTGTTTCTTCAAGCCCATCTCAATAGCACACCACTCAAACTTTGCTAGACTAACTGCCTTAGTCAAGAAATCTGCATTATTCACTGTTGTATCGACTTTTTCCAAGATTATCACATTTTCTTCAATCTTTTCCCGGATGAAGTGATATTGGATATCAATGTGCTTCGTCCGTGAATGAAATGCAGGATTCTTTGCTAAGAAGATAATACCTTGATTGTCACATTTCACCTTCACTACTTCTTGTTTAAACCCAAGCTAAGCACACAACCTTTGAAGCCAAACCACTTTCCTTTCAGCATTAGTTATTTCCATATACTCTGCTTCTGTAGATGAAATGGCAACAACACTTTGCCTTTTGCTCATCTAACTCACTGCCCCACCAAATAGATTGAACACATATTCACTTGTACACCTCTTGCTATCAATGTCTCATCCCCAGTTAGCATCAACTGATCCTACAATATCAAGATTCTTCTTACTTCCCATACCTCCATAACACAATGCAAATTCAGACGTGCCACGAAGATATTTAAGAACTCTCTTGATTGCAGTCCAATACTCTTTTTCAAGATTAGACATATATCTACTCAATACTCCCACTACTTGGGCCATATCTGGTCTCGTACACACCATGGCATACATCAAGCTTCCAACCGCACTAGCATAAGGTACGTGCACCATCTCTTCAGCTTCTTCCACCATCTTCGAACATTGTTCCACAGATAACTTAGTTCCTAAAAGCATGGGAGTCCCTACCGGCTTGCTGTCAGACATGTTGAATTTCTTCAACACTTTTTCAATATACTTCTTCTGACTTGGACATAGTTTTCGATTTTCACAATCCCTCTTTATCTGCATGCCTAAGATAAAGTTTGCTGGCCCTAGGTCTTTCATGTCAAACTGCCTTGCCAACAATTCCTTCACAGTGCTAATCATCTTCTTGTTATTTTCAATCAAGAGCATATCATCAACATACAAGGTTAAAATGACAAAACCAATCCCTAACCTTTTCACATAGACGTAGTGATCAGCATAGTTATGAGTGAACTCAAGCTGAATGGCATATGTATCAAATTTCTGGTACCACATCTATGGTGACTGCTTTAGTCCATACAAAGACTTCTTCAATTTACAAACCAACTCTTCCTTACCTTTGCTCACAAAGCTTTCAGGCTGTTTCATATAAATTTCATTCTCTAAGTCCCTATGAAGGAAAACTATCTTCACATCCAGTTGCTCAACCTCTAGATCATAAGTAGCTATCATGGATAAGACATATCTGATAGATATCAACTTTGCTACTTGGAAAAATATCTCACTATAGTCAATTCCCTCTATTTGCGAGTACCTCTTTGCAATGAGACATGCCTTGTACTTTTCTACCATTCCATCTGCATTTGTTTTCTTCTTGAAAATCCATTGGCACCCAGTTTCCTTTCTATCTCTAGGCAATTTCACAAGGCTCCATGTTTCATTCTTGTCCAGTGCCTGCATCTCCACTTTCATAGCATCCTCCCACAAATTTGCATCATTCGAGGCTCTTACCTCTTTCACTGTGCTAGGATCATCACCAATAATATTTAAAGCATATGATGCACTACAAGCACTAGGGGAATATCTAATGGGTGGTCTCCTAACCTATGTAGATCGCCTTATGACAGGCATGGTTTCTGCCTCTGAGCTAACATCTGAATCCTCATTCTCTACATAAAAAACATGAATATCTTGCTCAGAGCCAACTGACTCAGTATCTGAAGTATCTAGTGCAGTCTATAGGGTAGTCTCCCATTCTTTATCTTTTGGGTTAAGATCAATTTGAACCTATTTTGGCTGTTCCGGTACATCTTGGATAGCCACCATATCCCTTTGTGTTTCTCTAAACACAACATCACTACTGAAAACTATACTCTTGCTTTTTGGATTCCATAACTTGTATCCCTTAACCCCATCCCTATAACCAATGAAAATGCACTTCATTAATTTTTTGTCAAGTTTGTTCCTCTTTTCTTTTGGCACGGGCATATAAGCATCACACCCAAACACCCTAACATGAGCGAACAACTTCTTTCCGAATAGTGCCTCAAACGGTGTATGATCCTATAAAGCTAAGGTAGATGACCTGTTATTCAGACAACATGTTGTAGCAGCTGCCTCTACCCAGAACTCCGGCTCCAAGCCTGCACAACTCAACATATTCCTCGATTTCTCCATGAGTGACCGATTGAGTCTCTTGGCCACCCCATTCTATTGAGGTGTATATGGAGTTGTTTTTTGTCTTGCAATGTCGTTTGCCACACAGAATTGCTCAAACTTATCAGAGCAAAATTCTCTTCCATTATCTATTCTCATTACTTTTATCTTTCTTTCCATTTGATTTTCTACCAATGCTTTAAACTCATAAAACTTATCAAATGTTTCAGCTTTACCCTTTATGAAGTAAATCTATGTATAACTTGAAAAATCATCAATGAAAGAGACATAATACCTTTATTTTCCAAGAGATTGGACCGAAACTGGCTCAAACACAACACTGTATTTTAAATCAGGTTCCTGCTCAAGCATGGAATATGTATCACGCTTGGAAGTGTTCTGATCGTCCCAGCATTCATCCTCAACTTTACCTTCCCACGACCAATAATTTTCACCGGAAAGTTATCTCCCAATAAAAAAATTTCCCCATCAAAGGTTTCATACTCACTAAACTAGTCCCTGTGAGGTGTCATGTGAAAGGATGCTCTTGTGTTAATTATCCAAACACTCTGATATGATTGAGCCAAACAAGATGCCATATTTAAGTCACCAGCATCATCATCATACTGGTCCTTGTTTTCTGAAGTTGATCTCTCGCCTGTCCACTTTTCAGGATTCACACTCTTACTTCTGCAATCCTTCTTTAGATGCCCAGGTTTCCTACACTTCCAACACTTCAACCCAAATTTATCCCTACTTTTCGATCTTCCCCTGAACTTGGGTTTATCACCAGACCACTTGTAGTCTTTATCATGGGTTCGCCTTCTCACAGATAAGGCCTCCTTTGACGAGTTCTCTGTACCCTGCCACCTCATCTCCTCAGACAATAAGGCTATCACGACATTCTCAAAAGACAGATCAGTCATACCACTACCAATCGCAACTATCAAGTTAACTCAAGAATCGGGCAGTGAACAGAGTAGCGTGATAGCCATATCATCATCTGTCATATCAACACTGATAGATAATAACTGACCTATCAAAGTGTTGAACTTATGTAGATGAATAGAGAAAGAATCGCCCTCAGCCATCCGAAGGTTGTACAACTTCTTCCGCAGAAAGAGTTTGTTTACAAGAGATTTATTTTGATAGAGGGTTTCCATCTTCTTCCAGAGATCTTTCGCAATCTTTTCTCCAGAAACGTTTATCAAGACATAATCGACTAGGCACAACAGAATCAGACTTTATGTTTTCTGATTGAGCTTCTCCCTCTCCGTGATGGCCACTGAAGATGATTTCGAAACCACCACCGGCGACGCCTCTGCCGTAGACGTCGTACACTTCAGCATCTCATCAACTATCACCGTCCACATATCCCTATCCATGAGTAGATCCTTCATCTTCAGTTTCCATAACTTGAAGCTCTTCCCTCTGAACTTCTCAATTTCAATCCGTGATCCAGTTGATACTCTGATCGTTAATCCTTGAACACAAGGCTCTGATACAAATTGAACGATTCGAGACTTATCAATAACACGAATTATAAACAGATGAAAAAAAAGATAAGATTTACCCAAGTTCACCCCAGAATAGGGCTACATGCTGCCAAAAGTTTCTTATTATCAACCTCACAAATCTCTTATTACATTGTATGCTCAGTACATAAAGAGTATTTATAAGAAACTTAAGATATCCTAATTAGGATCTAATTAGGATTTTTTCCCCGCTGCAGAACTACGGGTATTCATGGGCCCAAACCCAAACCATAGAGCAAAAAAAAAAACAAGATTTACCTAGGTTCACCCCAGAATAGGGCTACGTCCTACAAAAAGTTTCTTATTATCAACCTCACAAATCTCTCGTTACAATGTATGCTCAGTACATAAAGAGTATTTATAAGCAACTTAAGACGTCCTAATTAGGGTCTAATTAGGAATTCTGCCCTGCTGTAGAACTATGACTATTCATGGGCCAAGCCCAAACCGCCAAGCAAAAAACCAGACCCGAGTGTTCGTCCTGGGTTCTATAGATCTGGTCCCATGAAGTATGCACCAACTCTAACAAAGAGTGGGGTTTTGAAGATTTTGAGATTAAGTGCAGAAATTTTGGTGGGAATTGAAGAATTTTAAGAGAGAAAAAGTCTAGGTAACGAGTTATGGTTTTTGAGAGAGAGGTTTTGAAAATGATACGAAAAAGGGGCTTGAGAATATATATGCAGGCCAATAATCAACTATCATGGGGTGTAGTCGACTACAGTCCCGTGCCTTTTAAAATTGAGCCAGGTTCAAAGTGTGATAGTTGACTATCAACCCTTATAGTCGACTATCCAAACCTTTTGTTTGAAATCAAGATTAGAGAGATTAAACATATAGTTGACTACCATTAAGAAAATTTTTAAAGATTAAAAGTGGGGAATATCTATTTAATGCAAAAATCTTTTATCTTGAGGTTTAAACATAAAATTTGCAAGAGCTCATTAATTTGTCCATGAGAAAGAGTAATTAATTTCAATATATTACAAAATAAATCATTTCCTTCTTTGGATTAAATGCAAATGATGTATGCTCAAGTAAATGAAAATTATACATCACTTCTTATGCCTAATTCCCTTCTAATCATACAAAATCTATCTTCACTTAGGGATTTTGAATACCAACCAGTTGCTTATCAGCACATACAAATTCAAGTTTAATGTCTCCTTTTTATGCATGATCATGAATAAAATGATATCTAATTTCAATATGTTTAGTTTATGAATGTTGAATTGGATTTTTAGTGAGATTAATTCCACTTTTATTATCACACATAATGGGTACATAATCAACATGCATGTCAAAATCTTCAAGTTATTATTTAATCCATACAAATTTTGCACGACAACTACCAACGACAACATATTCCACTTCGGTCGTTGATAGTCCAACCGAATTTTGTTTATTTGAATACCCTGATGTCAACATGCAACTAAGAAATTGACAAGTACCACTAGTGATTTTTCTATCAATTTTACATCCAATAAAATCCTTATCCGAGTACCTAATCAAATCAAAAGAAGACTCTTTAGAATACCACAAACTTAATTTTTTAGTTCCTATCAAATATCTTAAAATTCTTTTAAACGACAATCGAATGAGATTCTTTAGAACAAGATTGAAAATGTACACATGTACAAACACTAAACATGATATCCGGACAACTAGCGGTTAAATATAACAATGCACATTTCATGCTTCTATATTTCTTAATATGAACATTTTTACCTTTCTCATCCTTCTCAAGCTTAGTTGATGCGCTCACAAGAGTTTCATATGGCTTTGCACCTTTTAACTCAAATTGATTGATCAAATCCCTTATGTACTTAAATTCATTAATGAAGATGTCTTCCTTGGTTTGCTTTATTTGAAGTCCAAGGAAATAGTTGAGCTCTCCCATCTTAATTATCTCAAACTTACCTTACATACACTTACAAAAATCTTCACACATTTTCTCATTAGTAGCACCAAATAAATGTCATCAATATAAATTTGCACTAAGAGAATGTCATGCTTGTGAATTTTTATGAAGAGAGTAATATCAATTTTTTCTCTTGAAAAACTATTAACAAGTGCAAACTTGTTTAATCTTTCATACTATGCTCTAGGAGCTTGCTTCAACCATAAAGAGTTTTAGAAAGCTTATAGACATGATTTAAAAGTTTTAAATTTTCAAAATTGTAAGATTGTTCAACGTAAAATTCTTCTTCAATAAGAAAAATTAGAAAGCACTTTTCACATCCATTTTAAATCTTTAAAGCATGCAAATGCAACATTCTAATAGCCTCAATTCTAGCTACTAGAGAAAAAGTTTCATCAAAATCAATACATTCTCCTTGAATTTAACCTTTAGCTACAAGTCTAGCTTTATTCCTAGTTACTATTTTGGATTCATTCATTTTGTTTCTAAATACTCATTTAGCTCCAATAACGGGATGATCCATTGGCCTAGGAATCAAGGTCCAAACTTTGTTCCACTCAAATTGATTTAGTTCCTTGATCTTGCATAGCAAGAAGCCAATTTTCATCTTGTTCGACTTCTTTAACTGATTTAAGTTCAATTTTAGATAGAAAGGCAGTATGACTACATAGGAGAAGGATGAGGAGGAGAAGAAAGAGAAGGAGAAACGAGAAGAAGAAAAAGAAGAAGAAGAGTGGGATAAATTACGTCCAATAGCTCCATGGGATAAGATATGTGGGATAAGGACTAATTTTTTCCTACCCTAATCCCATATAAATTGTGAATCCCCAAACCAAACATGAGAATAATTGTTCATACAGGGATTAAAATAGTCAATCTCACCTCAATCTCCCTAACCAAACAAGCCCTAAAATAGTTCAATTTTAAGTGAAAATTTCAAATTTGATGATCACTAATTTTGAAAGACTTTAATTGAATTCATATACAAAACCAATAATTTTTTGGGTTAGGTATCATTTTTTTTAAAGGTAAAAGTCTGCATTAATTCAACTACTAAAACAAAGTGATGAATCAGACAATAGAATTGGAGATAGCATATGTGGAGCTTCTTCCAACCATGTCCGAGAATCAACAAAAGTTTTTGCCTCATGAGCTAGCACATGAACGACTCTATTTGCAGTGCAAGGTATAAAAGAAAACGAAAACATTTAGAAAGGTGAGCTTAATTTTTTTTTTTTTTTTTGGTCTTCAATCACAAGTCCTGCTGGTTATAAGTCCGCTCTTGTAGAATGAACTGCCTAGACAAGCCTCAAGCAATCGTCCTCCAGCAATACATTCAGGTAACCCTTGCCCAACGCAAACGCCAAAGCATTTCTTGCTGCCATGGCTTCCACCAAAAAAGGATCGTAGACAGACAAGATCAAAGCTGAAAGCTCTGCCACAAACTCTCCACTATTCTTCCTTACTACAATACCCACGCCACCAGCCAAATCCTCTTGGAAAACCACACCGTCAACAACAGTTTTCAAAAATGGAGCTTCAGGAACTTTCCATGAGGTCATTGAAGACATCCAACCCACCCCTTGATCAGATCATTTTGCACCACTATCCATCAGTTAATCTTTATACGACTTGATAAAACTTGCTACCTCATCTGGAAATCTTCTTTCTTTTCCTAGAATCAATTGTATTTATGTTACTCCATATACCCCACGCCCAATAGCCAACAACGAGACTCTCTCCACATCCCATTCATCCATAAACCAAGCAATCCATTGTTTAAACCCCAATATAGCAAAAAAGTTGCGATCAAAATTAGGCATCACCATTTCCCAAAATGATTCTTCATGCACACACAACACTACACATGACCGCCTTCTCTTATCTTATTGCAAGTGCCACAACCTCCATTGACATCCACCCCTCTGTGCCTCAAATTACCACGTGTGGGCAGTCCCTCATGACATAATCTCCACATGAAGATTTTTATTTTATTTGGTATTGTTAATGATCAAATAAAATTCCATAACAATTTTTTTATTTGCACCAGGCCCTCTACCCTGCACCGAGGAGGCATTATTTGCATCTACTAAACGCCTACCGAGTGCACCACATGGTATGCACTTCATACTGAAAACAAACCAATCGAATTGTAATGCCAGATAATCTAATCAGTTTTGGGAGTAAGCCCAGGAGGAATTTGTGAAATGGTTTCTACCTCATGTGGCAAAAACAATAATTGTAGTTGGTATCGTCTCCATCGCTTGGATTCTGAATCAATTAAGATGGATACATTCGCATTATCTACCACATTAAATTTTGGTGAGACTTGTTTAAAAGACTAAAGACAGTGATCCAAGGATCTCTCCAAATTTTCACACTCTCCACCGAATTCCTTTTTTCAACATTGCCCACTCCTCCCAAATACTTCACCATGAATTAGAACTTAAGAGGGACGTATCCAACACTACCTTAGTAACCCCACGCCACGCATACCATCAAGGCTTCGAGTAGAGGGAAATTAAATTTCAAAACCAAAATGTAACGGACCTTGTCCGTCGCACTTCGTAATTGCGACGGCCACCATTCCATTGCAAATAATCAGTACCTGCAATATTAGTCGTCACAGATATGTCATCACAGATATTTAAATCTCTTGTAGTGTTTGTTGGTTGCATCTGGAACAAGGTTGCTTTCACTTTATCCCCTGAAAAATCATGAATCAATCTCACATTCATCTCTTCCGTAACCCAAGGTACTATTGCCTGCAAAGCTTCTTGAGTTCTATTCGGATTTGATGAAGAAAACAACCGGGATAAGTACTCACATGCTACCGATGAAATTTGCTTATCTTCAGTATATGAAACACCCATCTCATCTCACAATTGATCAATGGTATATTTCTGAAGTCTCTGTGATGCTTGTTTACCGAAGAAGAAGTATTTCTTTCAACAATTGCATTCTAGATCATTGCTTCCATATTATTTCTTCATTCTCAAGTACCTGATTTTTCTCACACATATTCTTACGTGCTTACTGCATAAACTCCTTATGCAATGGCTGTTTTCGAACCCATTGCAACCTCTCTTCATTTCCAAAGCTTCCTTCGAGATTGCCCAAACATTGCATCATTCCAAGCAAATAATCTAGTCCCCAAAGCTTTGATTTTTTTTTTTTTTTTTTTTTCATACAAAGAGCTTATATTTGATGCCCCACCCGAATCTCCCAAACATTCGAAATAATTCCCCTACAATCATCATATTTCTCCCAAAACTTCATAAACCTTAATAATCCTGGCCTCACCCTATTCCGTCCACTAGCGGTAGGTCTGTTACAATCAAGAACAATAAGCAAATAGTTAGCTCGCACTTGAATTGGTCACGTAAAAATTTGGCTTTAACGAGCACCAATCATTTATGAAAAAAATCTATACAACCTCTCTCTAATATAGCCTCCAACCGACCAATTATTTCCCCTAGTAAAAAGATATCCATGGTACCCCAAGTTCCAGAAACCACACTCTGTCAATAACATGCTGAAAATCATCTAATTGACCCATCGATTTACTATTGCCCCCTCCTTTCCAAAATTATCTAGAATTTCATTAAAATACCCACACACACCCAAGGCAAGAACATTTAGATTTTAACAATCGCAGTAAATCCAACGATTCTCCTCTCTTAGCCGTAATAGGTTAACCATAAAACCCTATAATTCTCTATGGATTGGACCACTTTCTCCCATCAATGATAACATCTATGTGAAAATATTAATAAAAACTTAATTGAACCACCAGAGATTTTTTTCCAAAAAAGTACCAGACCTCCAGTACGACTCCGTGCACCCAATTTAATTCCACATTGCAATCCAAATCAATTTTTAATTCTATCCACCTCACTTATCCATAATTTAGTCTCACTAATAAATACTACATCAGGAACTTCACGTTGGAGAACCTCTCCAAGCTCCATTAATTCACGAGAGTTTCCAAGCCCCAGAGCATTCCAACATAAGATCTTCGTTTAGCTAAGTGAAGGGGCTTCTCATGATCTTGCTCTGCTAATTCAATAGCATTTATTATCACCACACTATCCAAACCTCTACACACCCTCTTACCATCTATTACATTGGACACAAAATTCACCTCTTCATCAAGGACACCTGCCTTCCGTTTTCCATCCCCAATATGATTGTTCATTAAACTGTTTATAGCCGCTGTCCTTGGACATCTTTTACACAATCGTTTCCCTTTCCTCCCTTCTATATGCACCTTCCTTTCAACCTCCTTACCCTTTGATACCACATCACCATTCCCTTCTCTCCCTTCTCCCTTAGTTGATGGCACAACAACAATAGGAACCTCAAAGAACACCGAAGGATCCATGTTATGAATACGAGGTGTATGCTGCAATTCTCTGCAAAGTTGTTTGTATGTCCGGTTAATATGAGCTGCTCAAAACCATTGCATTACAATCTAGCGGTGCCACCGATGAAACCTGACCTTGCATACTATTACGTGCAACCTCAGTGGACTCAGAGACTGCCTCTCTTCCACCATTACATCCCAATTAGTATCCACACTCACTTCACCTGCATGCATCTCCTTGTCCCCAGCAATCTCTCTACCTATTGTAAATTCTAGTGCACTACTTCTCCCTCTCAATTCTCCCCAACCGATCATCCTTCCTCACTAGACCCACATACATTGGATTATCACGTTCCTTCTCTACATAGTGGAACCCCCTAGACTGACCCTGTCCACCCCCAAATCCATATCGGAGTTTGTCACTCTCGGCCCTTCAACAACATTCCATATTGATATTCCAGCCTAATCCCTGGTTCCCTCAAACCCTTTGCATACTCACACGTTGTCATACTCATGTTTATAAAATAAGGGTAAAAAAATAATTTTACTTATATTATATTGAATTAAATAGTCCATTGATGAAAGATTTAATATTGATTTAAAATAATATTTGAAAGATAACATTAAAAATTTTGTTGAAAAGAGTTAGAAATTTTTAAAAAAGAAAGTACTGAAATTTTTTTAAGTTTGAAGTTGAAATGAAAGAATTTTGAAAAAAAAAATATAGATTAAAGTTGAGGAAAATAATTAAAAAAAATTGGAAGAAAATATAAATTTTTATATTTCTCTATAATTTTTATAAAATTTTTGGAAGGAAAAAAAATTGAAAAATTGATTTTTAAAGGGAAAATAGAAAATTTGTAATTATATAATGGAAAAACAGTAAATTTTAAATGATGGAAAAATTGTAAATAACCGATGAAAAATATGTAAATTGTATTTAAAAAAAAAAAAACCAAAACCGCAGACTTCACGTGATAGCGGTGAAGCGACGAGGAAAAAAAAAGGATATGGAGATGCTAACATGAAAGTAAAAAATATATATATAATATATTATTTTAAAAAATTGTGAAGATCATGGGCTTTTAGAATCCATGTGAAACACTAATATTAGTATTAATATTATTATAAAATAATATTATAATATTAAAAAAATTGCAAAGCCTTATATTAGTCTCTGAAGCTTAGAGACAATTGTTTCTTTCAAATTTTGTTGGTTTCTTTCTTTCTTCAATCAAATTTCTTAGCAAAAAGTCACAAAGAAAGTTTCTCCAATATTAGAGATAATTATAGTCATCCAATTACAATAGCAATATTTCATCACATTTGCGGTAAATTTTCACTAGGATTCATAACTAATTAATTATATTGTTTGAATTAAGTTATGAAATAGTAAGATTTATGAAAGTTTATGATTAGGTGTTGGTGATTAGCAATCTCATGAAATTGCTGAAAGGAGTAGGAAAGGCAACAAGAAGGTGATCCACAAGTAGCTTTAAGTGATACGTGGTGAGTTAGATTTACTTTTAGTAATCGAGACCAATAAAAATATGAATTTATAATATTTGAATAAATTATAAAATTAGAATGATTAGATGATCTATTTTCTATTATGTATAATAATTGATTGATTAGGGATTAAATAATATGTTGAAAATTCATTGTATAAGAATTCATATTTTAAAAATGACGGATTAATGAAAAATATGCTGAGAAGTTATATGAAATTTCTAAAAATATGACTGAAAAATTGATATGATATATAGGGAAATAATTTAATAAATATGATAAAAATAATAATTTTGAGAAAAAGTTAGATAGTTGAATTGAATGCTTTGATGTATGCTTGTTTGCATGTTATTGCTCATATGCATAAAAGGGAAGACCAGGAAGGCAGCCGGTCTGGCTGAGAGGACCAGGAAGGTAGCTGGTCTAGCTGAAACATGTCGACATGTGGGAACACGTTCCCAGATGATAATATGAAATGATCTAATGAGAAAGAAAGAAAGAAAGAAAATTTAAATTCATGCATTATATTTGTTTTTAATATTTATTATTAATGGCTGAGATGCTAAAGAATCAGTTTTGATTATTAAATGATTGATAGATAGATGAATCTCATAATGAGACAATTTTGATGATTAATAAATAGAAAGGATGATATAATAAAGAATAATATTATTGATTGTTTGTATGATGTGAACTTTATGATGATATTAAATTGGAAATATTAAATTGATAAAATATATGAGATATATGTATTGAAAGAGGATAGCCTGATAATTTATTTATTAAGAAAAATTAATAAATGGTTGAATTAGAATGTGAGAAGAGATAGATGGTTAATTATGATGATTTAACAATGAAAGAATATAACTGGAAGTATACAAATCGAGTATTTATAATAAATTTAATTCATTAAGCTTGTGAAGCTCACTTCTCATTGCTAAATAATTTCAGGTAGTAGGCAGGACAGATAAATTTATGAGCTGAGATTCAGACTGAATTATTATCTGTAAGTCTCATGGTCCACATCCTCAGACTAATGGAAAAAAACAATTGTAGATATTCATGCATCTTTAGTATGTTGTATATATTGTTTCAGATATGATATTAATAATGTAACTCCTCTGTTGAGGGTTGATGTATATATATTTTCAGTTGATGTATGTTTTTATATTGTTGCATATATGTGTCGTGCTAGGATTTCAAAATGTGATGACACCGTCTCGGGGGTAGCCAACCTGGGATGGGTCGTTACACACGCCCTCTCAACTTGTCCCAATACACCACAAACAAAGCAGAAATGAGATATCTTTCATAGTGAAACTTTATCTAATTCCAATCTCATCCTTCTAGAGAAATAAGCATGCCTCTCCTAAGAGATTGCAGTACATTCATAATCACCTTGACCCTTAAATACTTTCTCCACTTGTCTCGTTGTACCGGTGCATCAACGACTAATGTACAACCTATCGAATTGACAATATTAGCTCCCACCTCCATTGATAAACCCGACAGCAGCAAATCATAGATTTCAATCCAAAGTGGAGAATATCGAAATTCCACAGTAGAAGGGCTACTCGCACCATCAAACTCTTGTAAACTACCAACGAATTGTCAAATAACCATGGTGCACCTTGTGTTTACATGTTGAAAATGTGCTTTTTTACTTTTTGATTTTGTGATGAATGTGAGTGCATTTCATTTTATACTAAGTGTTAAAGATAATAATTGCAGGGCCTTCAGGTTCGAAGAAAGGTAGGGCCTTTAAGTCCGAGGAAAGGTAGGACCATGGGTGGTCCGATAAGAGGATTGGATCGTGGGATCCCCTTTTAATTAATTTTAACTCAATAAATTTAAATTTTTGTTTGTTTAATGGTAGGACCTTTGGGTCTAAGGATGGATTGGATTCTCATTAGTCCAGAGTGTGATGATGATTTGACATAGCGGTATGTGGGGAGATGTCCTGTTGTGATGATTAAGATGAGATGAGATGAGATGTTATGCATGTGCATTGCATTGCATATGATGATTGTTTCTTGTGATGTAATAAGAATGTGTATTGAGATTGGTTTTGATGTGGAGATGATGAGAATAGATTATGAATGACTGAGTGTTTATGATTAGGATTTGATGTAGATTGTATTATGCATTTGTAATTTGTGTGATGGTACTTCTTTTGATGAAAAGAGAATGGGAAAGGGTGGAATGGATAAGTTAAGTAAGTGCAGCTAGATAGAGATGCATATAACTTATAAACCGAATACGCAATAAAATTTGGTAAATGAAAACTTAAAAAAATCGATTCTTTTGGTAAATGAACATCATTGAGTTTTTAGCTCAGCCCCTTTTTTTTTTTTTTAATTTTCCCCCAAGTGATTAGCAGGGATTGGAGTAAGCTCTAGTGGAAAGCTTACCGATTTGGCATCCTTAAGTGGGTCCATGAATGGCATCCTTAGCTTTTGTTATGAGTCGGTATTTAGTGAATTATCTTTCTTTAAATATGTATTTAATTAAAAAGAGAATTGATATCTTGTATTTCTATAAGTTTTGGTTCTTATAATGTAATGAATTGATTTGTATTGATGAATGGTGAGGTGTGTATTCTTGTACAATGTGTGTGTAGTATTTAGGGTAGGGCTCAGTGCATAAAGGTAATGATTCCATCTTGGTAGGGCCCACCTGAAAAAGATCGTTACACTTATGTAAAAAAAATAAGTTTGGAGACTCAATATGAACAAGGTATTTAAAAGAACTCTTTAATTTATAAATAAGTTTTCCAAAAAAATCATTATGTAATTAGATATGTTAAATTAACAAAAAATATTAATAAGGATTATATTTAGAATATTTGTCTTCTACTTATATATTAAATTTGATTTTTATCACATTAATAAATTCATTGATATGGTAGATTTAGTTTACACTTTTATTTTTTTGAAAGATTTTGTTTAAATCATAACAAAATTAATATTTTGAATTTTGATGATTGCATTTTATTTCGTTAATACTGAAATCAAAGCATTTTACTAATTATTTTTTTTTAAAATAATCATATATAATATTTATCATGTGCAACGCATGTGGCATGATAGCTAGTTGGAAGAAAAATACAAATAATGACAAAACCTACCATCAACACAAAAAT
The DNA here is from genome assembly GCA_023935145.1 of Bretschneidera sinensis. NCBI lineage: Eukaryota > Viridiplantae > Streptophyta > Magnoliopsida > Brassicales > Akaniaceae > Bretschneidera > Bretschneidera sinensis. The sequence goes on from CM043705.1 coordinate 6,900,039, forward strand.
ATTAAACAATTCATTAATTCTCCATAAATTATTTTTTTCATTTTGTTACATGTAGGTTTTTCAAGGAACAATAACACTAAAACAAGACTAGAATATTTTGAGATTTTATTTAAAAAGACCTTGCACTTTTGGGATTGGTCTCAAATATCAAGATGCACTTTTATGTTGCAAATCTTCGAGCAACTTTTCACACAATGTTTCACTTTTTCCAGATCTGCAACAAAAATTTCACATGTAAGTATCTCTCAACATATATATATATATAAAAGTCTATTCCAAGTGGGTAGGGACACTTTTCCCTGCCCACTTGAACAGAGTTCGATTCCCCTTATTTATGATGTATTGTGTTTCTTCATTTATAAAAAAAAGCACACATATAAAAGGAAACAAAATTCTCTTTGGTTGAAAAAAGAAAAAGCTTTAAGCCAAAATATCTAATAAAACTTATTGAAAAGTACTCGTAACACTGAAAATTCAGATAATTTGAAAAGTGCAAAGTAAGTGAAATGGTATAAAAGGAAAGTTTTTATACCAGCTCCCACATTTCCACACTTGAACTTTGAACAGTTGTAGGTGCAGTTGCAGAGATTATCTGGGATTGACTCTAAGTTCTTGCATTTGCTTATGCACAACGTAGCGCACCAAAGGGGTCGAGTAAGATTGCATCTCGGGTAGCATTCTTCAACGCATTTGTCTAATTTTTTATGATGCATGCCTTCATGCCCTTCAATTGCTACAACCATAAACAAAGCAATTGTAATGACTACTACTCTCTTAAGACCCATAGTTAGTTTTGCTCAATTTCTCTTTGTAACCTTTAATACCTCTAATCTCAAGTTGTCTTTAAAGTTGAAGTTCTGACTTCAATTTATAGGACCAAGACCACAAAATAGGCGTATTTGAGCATTATTTGGCATTAATTATCATTTAAGATTTCCATTTAACTTTTTTATAAGTGGCAAATTGCCTTAACCTTCCATTTATATGTGTCATAATGATCATATCTGTAAGGTATGTGTATCATGTCTCATTGCATGTAAATGCTAATTTTAGATACATTTTTGTTGGTAATACTGCCCGAGCATGATTAATTTGTGAATGACAGAAAAATATTTCTTAAAATAATAAATCCTTATATTATTATATCTTTTTTTCTTTTTCATCTAGGATAATTTATCAATCGGGCTGCTATGTCTTTAACAAATCATGTCTTAACAATATTATATGGTGATATAGCCATAACATAATTTGTTAATGTCAAAGTAAAATATATTATTTAAATTAAAAAACTTACTTTATACTCTTTTTTTGCCTTTCCTATTTCATTTAGGTAAATTTGTTATTTTAAGTAATAGTGTTCTAGTATTAACAAACCATTTTTGGCAATATAGTCACCCATATCACAACTTTTTTTTATATGGTGTATGATTATATCTATCTTAATTTTTTAATGGTGGGGTGAGACATGTAACATTAAGTATGTGTTGCTTTGTTGAGATCAAAATTGTTTGTTATATATGTGTAATGGATATTAGTTTAAAATATTTGTATTTTTCTCAATCTGATTTAAATTTCTAAATTGTAGGGTGAGCTTATCTGTTTTTTCAAACTTTAGACTATTTTTTAATTACAATCAAACTTGAGGGATGCTTTGTATTTTACCTTTTTATCATCTATTAAGCTAGCCCGCTATTTTTACTTTTCTTTATCTATTTCTCGTGAGATTCTGGCCTAAACTTAGTCCATAAGATTTTCTTAGATTAAATGTAAACATTGTGATAAAAGAATAAAAAAATTATTTTTCTTTTCTGTTAATGTGGAAAGTATCTTTGGTCCAAAAAAATCTCATAAACCAAGTTTAGGCAATAATTTATCTTATATTTTGTATTTTCGTAAATAAATTGTTTCGTTGATGATGTGGAGAGATTTTTTTTCTCTACCCATGTGACGCACATGCATTCAATGTGTTTTTACTTCATTAGTTAACAGTTTGAACGAGAGTTGGGAAAATTGTTGATATGAAGGAAAATTCAAAATCTCAAGGGCTAATTTGGTGACTTCAAAATATTAGGATATTAAATGCAAACCTCTTAAGTTTAAATGGGAAAAGACCTTTTTTTTCAAAGTAGATTTGTTTCCCAAAACATTTAAAAAAATATATATAAATAAAATTTGGACTTTTAATTTACATATCAAAGACAGTTGAAGTCCGAATCGGTTCCTCGATTTCATACAGTCAGTATAAATTTTTATTTCTCATCCTCTATATAAAGAATGGATGTTTAATAAAAATATTTATTTTTTCCCCTTAAAAAAATGTGCGGCTTCCTCTTCGCATTTAGTGTTAATAATAGAAAGTGCAAATTGATTGTAATGTTTTCTCTTCTTTGTGCCTTTGATTTTTGATATTTCTTCTTCATGGAAGTACCTTAATTTGAAGGGTTTATGATTTTCTTCTAGATCTGTTATAATTTGAAAAAATTAAAAAGAGACATATTGTAGAGAAAAGATTACACGAGCTGCAACCATTTATTAATAAGGATTAATTATTGTGAGATGAACACTGGAGTTAAAAAATGTAGAAGTAAAATTTCAAGAACTACAAATTTTGTGACAAAATGGAATCTCCAATCAAAAGTGAATTAAATAACAAATAATTTATTTATTCTCAATGCTATATTTTACAGAAATCTGAGTTAGAGAGAACAATTCGAAATCAACTTTGGTGCTTGATTGATTACATAGAAAATTCAAGAGTTCTCTCTTGCTAAAATTTTCAAGATCCTCTTAAATAAGGTTAAAGCACTTATTTATAGGCATTTGAACTAACTGTTTTGGGTGGGAAATGTTGTTAATTTTTATACATAAGATTCAGCCAATTTATGCTTGCTGTAATTGCTATGTTAGTCGTCTTCATGTGATCTTCACCTAAGTTACTTAACAAAAGATTCTCTGCGGTTGATCACTCGCGTGTATGGTATACCCACTTCTGGCATACAATGAAAATACACTACATGGCAATGTACAAAATTCATATCTACATTTTGTCCCTTGCATATTTGTGCGAGATTTTGATTCGCGACATGGGCATAGTTGGTACTTTTATTTTCAAAATTTTGAATTCACGCAGTTATTCTCCAAACCACTTCTTTCATTTTCCTCTCAAATCCTTCTGCCACAAAATTTCCTTTTCCTTTGAAATGTTCATTGTATACACATGATTTCATTCCAAATATTAAAATGAACTAAGTGTGGAGTCCAATAATGAGCTCAAGATGGGTGAATGGATTGTGGAAAAATGAATTTTGATCAAGAATTGATTAGCCAAACTCAAACCAAACCGAAATGTAACAAATTTTTTTTTAAAAAAATCAAGAACTATCGATCAAGAAGGCCAAGAAGCCGATCGGCTAGGTCTGATCTTGGACCTGATCGGGTGGTCCCAAGACACGATCAATTGCACCACCTTATTTTTCCAGTTTTGTTTCAAAACCTTTCAATGAAAACTTAGGTTTTCCTCCAATAAGAAACCTTCACCACCGTTTGGCTAAATCTAACCTATCCTAGCCATCCATTGTCAAATAACCCTAATTCCCGTCTTTCCTATATAACCCACCTCTACCAACCCAAAAAGGCAAGCTACACATGATATTAGTAAGCCCTACAAGCCAATAAAATTTTATGTTATGGGTATGCTACTTTTAATCAATCTTATTCATTATTGACAATAAATATTAATAATGATAATTATCTTATTTATCATATTCATTACAAATCACTGCATCTGGCTTATTACATGATAAAGTTCATAGAATAAGAGCAATAAAAGTAAGCACATTGATGAGATCACGTTCGTGAGATATATTTCCTTAAACTTTATTCTTAAATATTTCTAATCATAGGATCATATAAGAGGTATTAGTGAATTCAGATAAATTAGTACATATTATATTTCCTTAAGAAGTTTAGGGTAGTTGATCTCACGGTCACTAGTGCATGAGACACTAAAACAAGTTATGTAGGTTCTTGTTAAATAACAAATATACCAAACTGACTCGACTAAGAAATTACTAATGGACATTTACTTGCTGTCAATAAGAGTTCTTACGTTACAGTTGTACAAGTGATCTTTAGACTTGAAGTACCATGGATATCTTATGTATATGTAATCATGCTTTGATGTTATTTAAATGTGGTTCTAATCATAGGCCACATAAAGATAGTAATTGGGTATGACCATTTATGCATGGAAGTATGTGAGTGTATAAAAGAGGATTTATAACTCTCAGTAAAAGAGAGAGAATGTTCTATGCTATCTGATTAAGTCATAGCTTGGAAATTTCTTGACTAAGGTAAGGTAGCAATTAGAAAGGAGTTTCTAATTTCACCATTCAAGTTATGGACTTGAGATTGAGATATATATATTTGAACAATTAAGGCTTGACAGTAAATCCATGCCTTAAGTTTAATCAAAGACATTGCATGACGGAATGATTAAATTGTACAGTAACTGACAATAGAAAGGTTCACATTAATTCATATTATTTGGGCAGTCATGACATACTACTAGGTGTCAATCATGACTTACAGAAATGTAACGATCCATCCTGGGTTGACCACACTCGAGACAGTGTCATCACATTTTGAAAATCCCAGCACGACACATATATGCAACAATAAAAAATAAATAACACGAACAGAACATTTTACATAAATCATCAACCCTTAACAAGGGAGTTACATCCATCTAATCTTTAAACATTTGATACAAATTAAAATGCATGAATATTTACAAATATATTTTTGTTTTATTTTCTCATTAGTCTGAGGATGTTGATACGTACGTGGCTTACAGAAATGATTTCGTCTGACTCTCAACCCACTAAACTATTTGTCATGTCTGCTACCTGAAATCATTGTACAATAAGGGATGAGCTTCACAAGCTTAATGAATTAAATTTACAATAAGTACTCAATTTGTATAAATGGTCTTTCAATATTTAATCAATTATATCTCACATAACTTGATAATAGCATTCTGCCTGTTACTACATATATAATAAGATCCATTCTCTATCAATCTCTTTCTCCTTATATATTGGTTCACCTTAAGACCATCAATTATCTCATAATTACCTCGTAATGAGGTTCACATCATAAAATCTACCATTTAGATGGTTCTTATCACCATAACTGTCTCTCTGTAAGACTCATCCATCTATAAATAAATTCGCAATAACACACCATACATCAGCATTTCAATAATGCAAGCAATAATTAAAACAGATGCAATGCATGAATTATTATTATGGGAACGTCTTCCCACATGTCAAAATATTTTTATTATCTTAGACCGGCTGCTTTCTTGGTTCTTTCATTCTCATTTAGACAGGCTCATTCCAAGTTCTTTTCTTTTTCATTAGATCGACTACCATGGTTCTTTCATTTTCATTAGACCGGCTACCTTCTTGGTTCTTTTCTTTTTATTTAATGCATATGTGTGTCGTGCTGGGATTTTCAAAATGTGATGTCACCGTCTCGGGGGTGGCCAACCCGAGATGGGTCGTTACAATTTTGGTATCAGAGCATTAGGTTTAATGATTCTGTAGACTGCATAAAAAGAAAGAAAGTGGAAGATTAAAATAAATTATAATGAACAGTCTAAGGATTACATGTGGAGTTGTTGATTTGAGAAGGCGTGGTAGGCCCCCAATATTTTAACAAGTCAAGGTTGAGTCTGAATCTGTGGTTCCTAGAAAGGAACATGTTGACAATATAATTGATATTAGTAAAGGTGTGAGAGAATCGAAAGTTGAAAGAGATAAGCTAAGATAAGCTCTTACCCATGCTCTTGAAGAAATGAATCTAACAGATAATAGAGTTGATAGCTTATAGCATAGACGTGATGAATAGGCTAGAGCAGTGCCTGAGGTTGTTAATCCAGTAATGATAAACGTTTAAAAAGGGGGGAAAGTGAGTTTATGCATGAGATACAGGGAGATTGTTAAGTTGAATGCTTTGTTATTTAAAGGATCTATGAATCCTTTTAAGCCTAAGTTTTGAGAGAAACATGTAGAGAGATTTAATTGGTATTTTACTAGTAACTAACAGACAGAGGATTACCTTTGCTTCTTTTAAGTTAGAAGGAGAAGCTTTGGAATGATGGAAGGATATTCTTCCTAGGGTAAGTATGAATATTGATAGACCCTTAACCTAGAATAGGTTAAAGGAAGATTTTCTTGATAAATACTTTCCTTAGACCTTTAGAACCCAACAAGATAGAGATTTTATTTATTGGGGTAAAGGTATTAACTATAACTCAGTATGATAAGAGAATTGTGGTCTTATTAATGGTTGTACCAAAAATGGTAAACCTAGAGGAGAAGAAGTGTAAGAGGTTCATAGATGAGCTATGTTTTAAGGTTTGATCAAAACTATCTTACATGAGGTATATGAATTATGTCAGATTGGTGGATATATCATTTCAGAATGAGAGAGATGTGATGGAGTTTAAGGGAAAGAGAAAGAGTGGTTAAAGAGGCTTAGACATGAAAGTTATAAAGGTCATGGTAGTATGAGTGTACAGGGTCAGAGACCACCCCAAATGAGGCGTTTCTTGTCACAGGGAACCGTACTACAGAGTTAGAGGCAAACAGGATATGTTGCTTTTGTAGCTCATATGGGGGGTTCTAATGTGAAATTGGTGATAGATTTAAAAGAGATAAGAATGAAGTTGAATAATAGTGATAGAAGATCATAGTTAATAAATATGGTTGTACAGTTATCCATAATAAAATGTTTTAGAGATGCAAGGTAGAGATGAAGAGATAGAAAAGATTAAGCATTTAGTGCTTACTAGAAAGCAATATGAGTTTTAAAATTTGAAATGAGGGTATTTTGGTACTGAAACATGGATTTGTGTTCCCAATGATGCGGAATTGAGAAAGGTACATGATGATGTATATTCAATGCAACTAAGTAATAATAAGATGTATAGAGGATGGAGACAAAAATTTTGGTGGTTAGGACTGAAGAAGGATGTAGCTGAGATCGTGAGGTTGTATGGAGCACCATTAAGCATGGTGTCAAATAGAGATGCTAGATTTACATCTTGGTTTTGGAGAGTTTTTCAGAAAGCCACGGGTTCATAGTTGTAATTTAATATAATTTTTCATTCTAAGACAGAAAGGATTTTTAGAGAACTATAAGATATGTTAAGGATAAATGTGATGAATTTCTCAGTAAGTTAGGATGCTTACATGCCATCGATTGAAATTGCTTATAATAATAAGTATCAAACTAGTATTGGGATGGCACCGATTAAAACACTGTATGGTAGGAGGTGTAGAACTCTATTATATTGGGAAGAAATATGAAAGAAAAATATATCTGGTCCATCAATTATTTAGTTAACAACTGAGATGATCGAATTGTTTAGAAAGAACCGTAAAACAGGACTGTAGAGCGATTATATACCTAAATAAATAAGTAAATAATCTCACTCGTTTTACTTACAAGTGCTCAAGGTCGATAGTGTAGTGTAGTGTGCGAAAGCAAGATCATCTCCACAGGGATTGGTAAAGTTCACATTTTAGAATTAGTTTCTTCAAAGTAAAAAGAAATAAAATAACTGTTGAATGTGAGTGATAGTAATAAAGACATAGGGCTTTGATATCCACCACTAGTCATACTTTCCCAATTGTATAATGTATCAGTGCACTAGCCTTATCATGCATACCTACTGGTTGTCAACCTAAGGGCATGGTATCTACTCCTTAAGCTATTGATTTCCCTAAGCAACGAGTTAGGCATGGTATCTACTCTAACTCTTTTCTTCCTTAAGGGATTCAGCATGGTATCTGCTTGAGTTGTTCCTTAAGAAAACATAAGTACTATGGAAATCAACAACCACATGAGACCTAGGGCATGGTATCTACTCCCGGTTTCCCATATTGATTAACCTAGGTATCCATATAAGATATCCTTTGTTACTAATGTTAGACCCAGGACTCGGTCATCCAAATTGATCTAACTAACATGTCCATACCACATGCATACGCTGGCCATACACATACATATGAGGAATTTAAATAAGCACAGGTATTAATCAAGTTAAGCAACATAATAAAGGCTATTGGCAAAGATTTATCAATGAATAAATATATGAGAAAGCATAACTAGGGCTTCAATCGAGCCCTATAAGAAAGTTAGTTACACATGCTGTCTAAAAATATTATATATAAACAAAACGTAATGACAGCCGAGATGGAGTACCAGTGGCCTCTATGGAAGGCATATAAGGACTGGAGAAACTGGTCTCGCCGCTGTGTCTTGTGCCCCAATGGACACACATTACGCTGCAGGATCGTGTCGACAAGCCACAGTCGTGGAGGCAGCTTAGACCAGCTTGCCGCATTGTTATGCCTGTCGACATACTGGCCAATGCACATGTCTGTGATGATCTCAGCCAGGGCAAAGGATTCTAATTGCTCCTTGATTCTTATGTCCTCAGGAGGGGACTCGTCGATGCAATGAAGAGCAGCGGCTATATCGACATTAGTCACCTCGATGGGTGTGCCCCAGACTGAAGAAGTGAGAACTCCTGGTTTTTTGCAGTCAAATGATACGCTCACGTAGAACTGAACTACGAGCTGGGAGTAAGCAGTGGAACAGACCGGCTTAAACAGCCTCTTCAACCCTCGATGTTTGAATGCTTGGACGGCCCATTGAGTGGCGTCCATGTGCCGAAATACGTCATCGATGGAGAAGGTGGTCTTGAATAAAAACTCTCTTTGCTCTATGCTAGGCCGGGATGACGAGGCACGACTGCTGGATGCACCAGAAGTGGAAACAAATGGTCTAGACATGTTTTTCTTTAGTTTCTGCCTGATTTGCAATCGATCTTAATGAGGTGCGCTCGAGCGCACACTGGCTATGCGCTCGATCGCACACGGTCAGACTTTTTCCCGAACAGGTGGTGTGCACCAAAAAACCAAGCTTTGGTTTGTAAGGTTTAAATTCGTTCTTAACCTCCTTCAAACAAAACAAGTATCCCATCACACATATGATAATTTATATTTACTGAAAGTGTAAATAAAGCATGCAAAATGTGTGTGTGTGCATGAAATGGATACCTTGTGTATGGGAGGAATGTGGAATAGGGAGGGGGTACACGGTGGTGATGGCGGAGGATGGTGGTGATAGGGATAGGTTTAGGTGGTGATGGAGAGTGGTGGATGAGTGCGAGGGCAAGAGATGTGGGTAGACGGGAAAGGGCGAGTGAGAGAGAGGTCATGAGTGCGAGTCACCAGGGGAAAATGTGAGTGCGTGGGAGTGAATTTTCATACTTATAGCTAACCTTCTACCATGAGTGCGCTCGATCGCACGCGGGGTGCGCTCGATTGCATTTGTGCGCTCAAGCATATGTAAGGACACGCTCGATCGCACTGGATAATGCGATCGATCACAAGCAGTGTGTCTGGGCAAAAATAACAACTTACCTCAGCTGAAAATGATAATTTTGGAACAGTACAACCTTACCATTTGTTAGTGGCCTCAGTACCACTAACCTCTATAGAGATGCTTGAGCGCTATGAATAATCGAAATGAATTTTTGCTCAAGCACTCTCGTGTTTCTGTGCTAGTTGGTTGGAGGGGGGCACTTAGAGCCCACCTCTTGTGGCTCTAATGCTTGTGTGTCAGCTATATACTGAACCTCTTCAAGTGTCAAGTCTTCATCTTTTGGAGGAAATTGAATGTCGAGGTAAGGTTTGGCTCTGTGTCCATTTATTGTAAAGGGTTGATTCCCGCTTGGGCCACAGACTTCTAATGCACCATGAGAGAAGACCTTGGTGACCATGTATGGACCGTACCATCTAGATTTGAGCTTGCCTGGGAACAGTCTCAATTGTGAGTCATATAGCAGCACCTTTTGTCCTACATGGAACTCCTTCAGTACTAATTGTTTGTCATGATAAGCTTTTGTCCGTTCCTTGTACAACTTTGCTTCCTCATAGGCATCATATCTTAATTCTTCAAGCTCATTTAGATGCAGTTTCCTTTTCTCACCCACTTGCTTCATGTCAAAGTTGAACTGCTTTAATGGCCCAATATGCTCGATGTTCCAATTCCACCGGTAGATGGCATGCTTTTTCAAAAACTAGACCGTAGGGAGACATGCCTATTGGGGTCTTATAAGCTGTCCTATATGCCCATAGAGCATCAATTAGGCGTAGAGACCAATCCTTCCGGTTAGGCTTCACAGTCTTTTCTAATATTCCCTTGATCTCTCGGTTACTAATCTTCGCTTGGCCACTGGTTTGAGGATGATATGCAGTGCCAACTTTATGAGTGATCCCATACTTTCGGAGTAGTTCGGCAAAAGAACGATGATGAAAGTGACTGCCCCCATCACTGATGATTGCTCTTGGAGTTCCAAACCTAGTAAAAATGTTAGCCTGCAAAAACTTGATAACCACTTTGTGATCATTAGTCCTTGAGGGGACAGCCTTGACCCATTTAGACACATAATCCACGCCCACAAGAATATATAAATAACCAAATGAGTTAGGAAATGGTCCCATGAAATCAATGCCCCATACATCAAAAAGTTCTACTATATGAATATTTTGTAAGGGCATTTGATTTCGGGAAGAGATGTTACCTGTCTGCTGGCATCTATCACATGAGCTACAAAAGGAGAAAGCATCTTTAAACAGATTAGGCCAATAAAAACCAGATTGGAGTACCTTAAGAGCTGTTCGTTTTGCCCCAAAATGTCCTCCATAAGCAAACTGGTGGCAGTGTTGCAATATGCTCAAGTGCTCCTCTTCTGGGATACATCGTCTGATGATTTGATCGGGGCAAGCTTTGAAAAGATAAAGATCATCCCAATAGTAATGTCTTGATAGAGATATCAACCGTTTCTTTTCTTGAGTGGTCATGCCTGGAGGAAAAACTTTAGTAGTTAGATAATTTACTATATCAGCGTACCATGGAAGTTTTACCTCTAGTGTGAATAGTTATTCATCGAGGAAGTTCTCATTCAATGGTAACACTTTATCATCACTCTCATAGGGAAGTCTTGACAAATGATCCACAACTACATTCTCACTACCTTTCTTGTCTTTGATCTCTAAATCAAATTCTTGTAGTAGGAGTACCCATCTGATTAGCCTAAGCTTTGCATCTTTCTTAGAAAACAAATATCTCAAAGCAGCATGGTCAGTGAATATAATAACTTTAGAACCAATAAGATATTATCTAAATTTCTCTAAAGCAAAAATAACAGCTAACAACTCTTTTTCAGTAGTAGAATAGTTAAGCTGGGCATCATTTAACGTTTTAGAAGCATAGTAAATAGCATGAGGTACCTTATTGATCCTTTGACCTAAGACAGCTCCCAAAGCGAAATCACTGGCATCACACATTAATTCAAAAAGGAGATTCCAATCCAGTGCCATCATTATCAGGGCAGATGTGAGAACATTTTTTAATGTATTGAAAGCTTGCATACAATCATTATTTCATTCAAACTTGGTATCCTTGGCTAACAACGCACAAAGAGGTCTCGAGATTTTGGAGAAGTCCTTGATGAATCTTCTATAGAAACCAGCATGTCCAAGGAAACTTCTAATGCCTTTGACTGTGAGAGGGGGAGGTAACTTTGAAATAATATCTATTTTAGATTTGTCGATCTCAATACCTCTGTTTGAGATGGAATGACCTAAAACAATACCTTGTTGAACCATGAAGTGACATTTCTCCCAATTCAACACTAAATTACTCTCTTCACATCTCTTTAGAACATTTTCCAAATGATTTAGGCACTCATCAAAATTAGATCCAAAGACACTAAAATCATCCATGAACACCTCAATGTATTTCTCTACCATATCGGAAAAAATGCTCATCATACATCTTTGAAAAGTGGCTGGTATGTTGCATAAGCCGAATGGCATTCTTCTATAGGCAAATGTACCGAAAAGACATGTGAAGGTAGTCTTTTCTTGATCCTCAGGTGCTATGGCAATTTGATTGTATCCACTATACCCATCCAAGAAGCAGTAATAACTATGACCGGTTAACCTCTCTAGCATTTGATCAATGAATGGCAAGGGAAAATGATCTTTTCTAGTAACTTTATTCAATTTTCGGTAATAAATGCATACTCTCCAACCCGTTGTTTTTCTCGTAGGTATGAGCTCCTCATTTTTATTTTTCACCACGGTAATCCCACTCTTTTTAGGAACGACTTGGATCAGACTCACCCATTTGCTATCCGATATAGGGTAGATGATGCCAACATCTAGTAACTTTAATACCTTGGCCTTTACTACCTCCTTCATGTGCGGGTTAAGTCTTCTTTGAGCATCTCGAGTGGACCTCGCTTCTTCTTCAAGGTAAATATTATGCATGCATTTTGCTGGACTTATCCCCTTAATGTCAGCAATGGTCCACCCAATGGCAGATCTATGCTCCCTAAGAACTCTTAACAACTTCCCTTCTTCTCCACTACTCAAGTTGGCAGCTACAATCACAGGTAAAGTCTTCTTTTCTCCCAATTAGGAATATGTTAAATGCTCGATGGGTGAGAGTAGTCTCCAATGGATCAATGTGTTGGACCTGAAAAGCTTTCTCAACAAGGTTTTGTATCATACAAACATTAAAGCATTCCAAGTCATCTTGAGGAAGTTTCATGGCATCAAATATTTTAAACTCTATTTTTTCACCATTTATTTTCATACTCACTATACCCTTTTTCACATAAATCTTAGTGTCAGCAGTTCTCATGAAGGGTCTCCCTAATATGATGGGTAAGGGCATTGGCATAGGGCATTCTTCCATGTCTAATACGATGAAATCAGCAGGTAAGATGAACTCTCCAACTTTTACTAGGACATCCTCGAGAATACCTCTAGGTCTTTTAATACTCCTATCTGCCAATTGTAAGGTAATAGACGTTGGTTGTAACTCCCCCAAACCTAGGGTCTCGAATACCGTGTAAGGTAGTAAGTTTACCCCCGCTCCTAAGTCTAGTAATGCTTTGTCAAATAGCTGATCATTTATTCTACAGGGAATAGTAAAACTACCCGGATCTTTCAGTTTAGGTGGGAGTTTCCTTAGTAGTACAACACTTACTTCTTCAGTTAATGCTACAGCTTCATGTTCTTGAAATTTCCTTTTATGAGTGCAACAATATTTTAGGAACTTAGCATAGGCGGGTATTTGATGAATTGCATCTAGTAATGGAATATTAATTTCAGCTTTCCGCAAGGTTTAAAAAATATCAAGTAGTTTATTGTCTTTCTTTTGTTTTACTAACCTTTGTGGGAAGGGTGGTGCATTCACCTTCTCCGTCTCACTTACCCTTGATGCTGATGGTGTCGCTTTGGATGCAGCTGAAGATTCCTGGGTTTCGATCACTTTGCCATTTCTCAAGGTTGTGACAGCCTTTAGTTGTTGATGCCCCCCTAGAGTTGGGTAATGTTTGAGCTGGGAGCTCCTCTTGCTTTCTGCCACTGAGCTCTTTAGTTAGTTGTCCCATTTGTACCTCTAGTCTTTGAATTGCTTACTCATGTGCCGCAGTGGTTTGTTTTTGCTGAGTCATGAACTGTTCTTGTGATGTCACCAGACTTTTGAGGTCGTTCTTTTCTGGTTTGGGAGTAGCATGAGCAGTGGGATGGGGGTTTCGTTGCTGTCTATGATTATTCTAGTTGTTGCTCCACGAGAAATTTGGGTGGTTTCGCCATCCAGGGTTGTACGTGTTAGCATATGGGTTGTTCTTCGATGGATAGTTGTTAGGCCCCACGTAGTTGGCTTGTTCTGGATCTGCAGATGAGTACAAAGGACACGTATCAGTATTATGGTCGTATTTAGAACAAATTGCACATACCTGGAGTGGGGTGGATGGTAGGCTGGATGAGGCATTTTGAGTAGTCATGGCCTTTACAATCATATCTAGTTTTCCCTCCATTGCTGCCATTTGAGGGGAAGATCCTCCATTCATATTTACCTCATAGACACCTTTACCTTTGGTTACATATCTACCTCGAGAGGAGAATTGCTGGGTGTGCTCGCTGAGGGTTTCGAAAAGCTCCATTGCTTCTTCATTACTTTTCTCCATCAGGACTCCTCCACAACCTGAATCAACAATACATTTGTTAGTGTCATTTAAACCTTCATAGAATGCTTGTACCAGTTCATCTTGAGGCAGGTTGTGGTGTGGGCATTTCAGTAGCAGCTCGTTGAAGTGTCCCCATGCTTCGAAGAAGAGGTCCCCATCCTTTTGTTGGAAGGACTGGATCTCCTTCCTCATTTGCCTTGTCTTTTGGGCTGGAAAGAACTTCTTCAGTAACTTGCATGCCAATTCCTCCCAAGTGTGGATGGAAACTGCAGGCAAAGAATTATACCAAAGTTTAGCATTATATTTTAAGGAAAAAAGGAACAGAATCAACCTTATTCCTTCTTGGTCTAGTCCTTGTATGTGCTGGAACTTGCAAATATCGAAAAATTCTCGGAGGTGCAAGTGTGGATCTTCGTTATGAGTGCCTCTATAATGAGTCAAAGCATTCAAGATTTGCGGAGATATGTAATAATTTCCCGCCGCCTCAAGTTGATATGCAATGCATGATGGTTGATCAATATTCCGAGGGATGAAGGAGTGCTTCATCGGTACTCGTGCAGGTGGTTGCTGGTTCTCGAGCTGTTCCACCATTTGTGTTTCATTCTCGACTTCTTCTTCGTTCTCCTCGAAGTTGTTCCTTAGCTTTTGTCGGATAGTCCGCTCAAGCTCGGATCAAGGGGAAAAAATGTTGGATATCGGGATCGTAGTCCGTGCATAAATCAGGAAAACTAGCTTTAGTGCAGCAGTGCAACTCTGCTACTCAGGTAACTCTCTGTCTTAAATGCACTCGATCGCACAGGAGGTTGCAATCGATCGCAAATACCATAGAAAGTGTGATTTAGGGTTTTATATGCCTGAAACAGAAAATGAATTGATTAGGTTTTGATAAAACAAAGATGGTAAAAATAAAGTAATAATAATAATGATTAAACGAAAGTAATCCTAAAAGAAACTTTTAGCGCAATCATCGGCAACAGCGCCAAAAACTTGTAGAGCGATTATATACCTAAATAAATAAGTAAATAATCGCACTCGTTTTACTTGCAAGTGCACAAGGTCGACAGTGTAGTGTAGTGTGCGAAAGCAAGATCATCTCTACAGGGATTGGTAAAGTTCACTTTTTAGAATTAGTTTTTTTAAAGTAAAAAGAAATAAAATAACTGTTGAATGTGAGTGCTAATAATAAAGACATAAGGCTTTGATATCCACCACTAGTCATGTTTTCCCAATTGTATAATGTATCAGTGCACTAGCCTTATCATGCATACCTACTGGTTGTCAACCTAAGGGCATGGTATCTACTCCTTAAGCTATTGATTTCCCTAAGCAATGAGTTAGGCATGGTATCTACTCTAATTCTTTTCTTCCTTAAGGGATTCAGCATGATATCTGCTTGAGTTGTTCTTTAAGAAAACATAAGTACTATGGAAATCGACAACCACATGAGACCTAGGGCATGGTATCTACTCCTGGTTTCCCATGTTGATTAACCTGGGTATCCGGATAAGATATCCCTTGTTACTAATGTTAGACCCAGGACTCGGTCATCCAAATTGATCTAACTAACAGGTCCATACCACATGCATACATTGGCCATACACATACATATGAGGAATTTAAATAAGCTCAGGTATTAATCAAGTTAAGCAACATAATAAAGGCTATTGGTAAAGATTTATCAATGAATAAATATATGAGAAAGCATAATTAGGGCTTCAATCGAGCCCTATAAGAAAGTTAGTTACACATGCTTTCTAAAAATATCATATATAAACTAAACATAAAGGGAAGAATAAACCCGAGAGAAGATGCGTCAATTCTCTCCCAAAGCTTACAACTCCAAGTAAAAGCTAAGAGAAGTGTTCTCTAAGTTGTGGTGCCCTTTTGTGTCTGCTTTACAGGTGTATTTATAGGTCTTTGAGAAGTCTTAAGAGGCCCATGAGTTCCTAAAACTTTCCTAAAAACAAAACTCTTTTATTTCCAAAATAGGGTTCTATAGTTTACTGTTCACGCCCGTACATGTGCGCTCAATCGCAATGTGTCTTGCGCTCGATCGTAGTGCTGCACTCGATCCCTCTTGTGCACGCTCGATCGCAATGTGTGCTCAATCGCATTTCATATTGCGATCGATTGCAGTTTGTCCAGAGACTGCTCCAAGGATTCCAGGCTTCTTCCTTTAAGTGCCAAAACTGCTTATTTTTCTCCAAGACCCTATAAAAACATGTAAAACACATAAATGGAGTAAAAGATATAAAATTAACGTAATTAAGGACCTAACAAATGTAAATAAGGGGGGCTTAAATATGAATATTTAAGCACCTAGACATAGTAGAAATAATAACTATGCTGATACTAAGAGAAAACCTCTTGAATTTCAAGTAGGTGATTGAGAGTAATTAAAAACATCTCCACGAAAAGGTGTGTTGAGGATCAAAAGAAAGAAAAGTTGAGTCTGAAGTAAGTAGGACCTTATAAGGTTATTGAGAAAGTTGGGCTAGTTGTGAATAGCTTGGATTTTCTTCCAAAGTTGAAGCAGTGACATAACTTATTCCATGTTTCACGTTTGCGGAAGCAATTACATGATAAATCTCATAATATTTCGAACTAAGTTATAGAAATGTAGATAGATTGGGCCTAGGCTGACAGGGTCTCTCCATGAACAAAACCGTGAGGCATAGGGCCCGGGCTGATAGGGTGCCAAAGTAGACAATATTGTGCCTATGCGGGATGGGGTCCTTACATGTGAGGTCTTGGTATCCCACATTGGCTAGAGAGGGATCTTTGGGGCTCCTTATAAATGATTTCCATCCTAAATGGGTACGACGTGTTTAAAACCTTGAGGTGCGTGTTGCGATGTTGGAGGCATGAGGTGTCAGCCGCATGGCACATGACCAAAGAGGACAGTATTGTACTAGGTGTGAGTCTGTTGCACTACACTCTGATACAACGTGTTTTGGGGAGATTGGGCATGGGCTGACAGAGTCTCTCCAAGAACAAAACCGTGAGGCATGGGGCCTGGGCTGATGGGGTGCCAAAGCGGACAATATTGTGCCTGTGCGGGATGGGGTTCTTACATTGTTGTATCAGAGCCAACTCTCGAAAGCTCAGTAGGGTTGCCTAGTAGGGGCCCACACAGCGAGGACACTGTGCCCTGAGAGGGGGAAACTATGAGGTCTCGGTATCCCACATCGGCTAGAGAGGGATCTTTGGGGATCCTTATAAGTGATTTCCATCCTAAATGGGTATGACACGTTTAAAACCTTCAGGTGCGTGTTGCAATGTTGGAGGCACGAGGTGTTGACCGCATGGCACGTGACCAAATAGGGCAGTATTGTACCAAGTGTGAGTCTGCTATGCTACACTCTGATACGACGCATTTTGGGGAGACTTGGCCTGGGCTGACAGGGTCTCTCCAGGAACAAAATCATGAGCCATGGGGCCCGGGCTGACGAGATGCCAAAACAGACAATATTGTGCCTGTGTATGATGGGGTCCTTACAAGAAGCCCTTAAGAATTAGTTGTAATTACTTCTTAATTAAAGATAGAATTAAAATGAGTTTTAATTTGAATTAAAATTAAAAAGAGTTTTAATTAATTGGATGATATCCACTTGTTATGTAAAAGTTATGATCTACTGCCAGCGCGATATTGAATCTAAAGGGTTACACACAAAAGGGAAATTATAAGAATAGAGAAATTAAAAGGCCATTTGAGAAATTTTTAGAATTAAACTAAACTAGGGGTTTAATTGCAATTCTAAAATCATTTATTCTTTAGGAGTAAAAGTTCTATATAAATAGGGTTTCTATTTGATAAAAACCCTAATGATCATAATTTAAGTTTTGAGATCAAATTTAAAACTCTCTCAATGAGTTTGTACTTCATAATTTTCACTGACCTTAATTAGAGCGGGTTAATACACTTAGAGGTCGGGTACTTGAACGACTTATGGACTCTTCTCCAAAGGATCAACCTAAATCTTCGTTGAGGTATAAACTCTAACCTTTTATGTAGATTAATTGTTTTATCATTCTAATACATTTATAGAGAATTCTTGGAAGAAGTTTATTGGCATAGTTAAGAAATTTTTAAAATTCTATTGCGTTATCTATGCTTGTAAAACTTACAGCACATACTGAATATCTAGCAAAAGAGTGCAACAACAAGCTACTGAATTTTCCAGCAATATTCTCCCTTAAAAACCTAACCCTCTACAAAATTTCTCATTCCCTTAAAAAACATTTTTGTGATGAATGCTTAGGTTTATAAGAACTATAAATAACTTCTCTAAGCACTATATATCCATGAGTGTTAACCTGTGTGATATGTTTGCTGCTTGATGAATCTATGCTACAAATATGGGAATCAAATTGTGAATAATGTGAAGATTTGTGTTATGTTAAATAAAAGTGATGTTTAGACTCAAGTGATCCTTCATACCCTTAGAAAAACATGTGCTCAAAAATTAGTGTGTTTTTATGAGTGTGTTAAGTCCTCTATGTGTTCTGTCCTCATTACATCTTCATATGTTGTTTATTCTTTTAACAAACCTTACACATCTCTGAAAAATCAATATCTTAGAAGCTAGCTTTTTGGTGCCATGATTTCTCTACTTACTGACATGCCTTGTTAAGCATTTGAACAATATGGGTTTATTTAAAAATTTATATTAAAAAGAATGAATGCATCATTATGAAATATGTTAGGCTCACATAATTAATGTAACCATTTTCCTCAAACCACTAGATCACTGGGATTCTAATGAGGGGAATAATTTTAGGTTGTGATCACCTCATATCACCATTTTCATGAAATTTGTATGATATTGCCTCTCTTTGATATGATGTTTGATCGTTGTTTATTTCCTCTACTATGGGATTCTTGCTAAGACATGACTAACCATCTTCATATCATGCATTACACGTTGGTGCTGGCCCTTTTGGTTCATGATATTCCATTGTTATAAATAGAAAGGGTTTCAGAACATTTTATCCCATAAAAATGTCATTGTTTTGTTGAATACCTTGTTGTTGCCATGGTATATATGCTAGTGGACGACTATTTTTTTGAAATATTATAGACTTGATATTTTCATCAATTTTTAATCTCATTAGTTTAGTTTGCATCTAGGACTAAAATTAATGCCTGCACCAACAGAAAAAAAAAAAAAAAAAAAAAAAGGCTTGAAAGGTCAGCACCATGTTCAAAAATGTATCTTATGATCTTGAGTGCATTACATGACTTGTGGGAATTTTATTTTCTCCTCGGAGTTTTAATTCTTGTCTTGACTCCATGAACTATTAATTTGGAATCCAAAATCTTTGAACTATGATTCAGTTGCAACAAACTCTTTTACCCATTTTTTAGTCAATATACTCATTGGAAACAAGAAAAATTACCAAAAAGGCATCACATGACTCTCACATGAGAATGACTTATTCCCTCCAAAATTTAGCTTCAAAATGAAACACTCTCATGTGTACCAACTCTACCCTAACCCCAAATAAAATCCCCAAAATTTCACATGTCGAATCTAAACCAAGTTCTATTGGCAATCATGAGGATCCTGGAAGTGGTGAGGAGAAAATTCTTGCATAGAAGAGAAGATGAAGGGCACAAAAACCATGGAAAATATGAAAATATAGAAGAGGAAAATGGTGAAAATGGAAAAGTTGGTCTTACAAACAAACATGAGATTGAAGGAGAAGACCATGTCTGCCGATAAATAAATTCTACTTTTAATTAGATTGTTAGGCTAATTAATTTTGATCCTTTTATTTTGTTTGTGAAAAATGTCCGTTTGGGTTGCATGTTATTTCTTATAGTTTATGGTATGCGAATTTCTTTCCCAAGAGTTTAGCTTTTCTTTGTTTCCTTTATATGACTTTACCCATAATTTTGTTAAAAAAGAAATTTAAGAACATACCTTCTTTTGTTTTTGTCGGCTGTGTTTTGTTTCTTCTGTTATCAATCCAAAAGGTCAACTTAAACATTAGGTTCATATTATGTTTTAATAACTCACATAAATTCATTTGAAAAAGTTAAAGCATCAGAATTACGAAGAAATATATAAGTTGTCTAACCATGTTTTAGTAAATTAGTAAAAGAAACAGATTTTCTGCAAAATATTCTCAACCTTTTTATGCTTATATGTTTATGCCATTGATGATGATAGCAAAACAAATTTATTTTGAATTGAACCTCTGAATTTGAGAAAGAAAATTCTCAAATTGGTTCATTAGAGGAGTTTTCATTAATTAAAATAAAGGTTGCTTCTAGTGTATGCTCATTTTTTTTTCATAATATGGATCTCATCAATCTCCCTTTTGTTTATTGTTCAGTTAAGTGAAGATGTTGCAACTTTGAAGACCTTGGTGACATGGTGTTGATTGTGTGCTTTGATTCATTCTTAATATTTGAATTATTGTGTAATTAGTGGCCACTGTTAAGTTTTGCCAAGTAATGAGATAATGGTGTAGGTAGGAGTATTGGCGGCCAATACTCCTGTCTCATTACTGAGTCAAATTTCTTCTCTTAATAAGTTATGTTTATAACTATCAGAGAAAGTATTTCCTTCTTTATTTCTAAGCAGAAATAAAACACTTTCCTGGAAAAAAAAGCCTTTACTTTGTTCATAGTGGTTGAAATTTGTATCAGATACCCACTTTCACTGCTTTTTCATTCAAAAAACATATTTTAATTTACTACATTCATCTTTACTCTATGATAAAACCACCCACAAAGAGCCTTATGCTCACCTGTGTGTACAAAACATGAATTAGAGGAGTTTTCATTAATTAATATAAAGGTTGCTTCTGGTTTATGCTCTTTTTTTTCATAATGTGGATCTCATCAATCTCCCATTCGTTGATTGTTCAGTTAAGTGAAGATCCTAGAACTTTGGTAACCATGGTGACATGGTGTTGATTGTGTGATTTAATTCATTCTTAATATTTGAATTGTTGTGTAATTAGTGGCCAGTTTTGAGTTCTGCCAAGCAATGAGATGGTGGTGTAGGTAGGAGTGTTGGCAGCCAATATTCCTGTCTCATTATTGAGTCAAATTTCTCCTATTAATAAGTTACGTTTGTAACCATCAGAGAAAGTATTTCCTTCTTTAGTTTTGAGCAGAAGTGAAAACTTTCCCGGAAGGGGAAGCCTTTACTTTGTTCATAGTGGTTGGAATTTACGTTAGATGCCCACTTTTCACTGCTTTTTCATTCAAAAAACATATTTCAATCTACTATATTCATCTTTACTCTATGATCAAACCACCCACAAAGAACCTTATGCTCACTTATGTGTACAAAACATGAATTGGAGGAGTTCTCATTAATTAATATAAAGGTTGCTTCTAGTTTATGCTTTTTTTTCATAATGTGGATCTTATCAATCTCCCATTCGTTGATTGTTCAGTTAAGTGAAGATCCTAGAACTTTGGCAACCATGGTGACATGGTGTTGATTTTGTGCTTTAATTCATTCTTAATATTTGAATTGTTGTGAAATTAGTGGCCAGTGTTGAGTTCTGTCAAGCAACGAGATGGTGGTGTAGGTAGGAGTGTTGGCCGCCAATATTCCTGTCTCGTTACTGAGTCAAATTTCTCCTCTTAATAAGTTATGTTTGTAACCATCAGAGAAAGTATTTCCTTCTTTATTTTTTAGTAGAAGTGAAAACTTTCCCAGAATGGGAAGCCTTTACTTTGTTCATAGTGGTTGGAATTTGTGTTAGAGGCCCACTTTTCACTGCTTTTTCATTCAAAAAACGTATTTCAATCTACTATATTCGTCTTTACTTTATGATTAAACCACCTGCCAAGAACCTTATGCTCACCGGTGTTGACAAAACATGAATAACCAAATCAATTCCACACATGATCAAACCACCCAACATAGTTAAACTATCATTGTAAATAAAGTAAAAAAAACCACCACTACAATGAACATTATCACTATAAACAAAGCAGAAATAAATTCTACTAATTACATAGAAACTCAATCACTAGCACTACAAGATAAATTAAGACTTGATCTGGAACAGATAACAAAGTACTCAAAAAACATCATATGTTCCCCTAATCAAAATACCCATAAAAAACAAGAAACAATTTAACTTTCAGCCACACATCAAAACGAACAAGTGGTCCATGCCAGCAAGAAACAACTACATTTTTTTCAATTTAAATTCAATCTAATTGTTCAAAAAATATTAGAATGTATCACTTCAATGTGAACAATTCATATTTCATCCAGAAAACTTCATTTGTTTGAACCAGATGATCCAGGCCTCCATATGCTGACACCGTATAGCAAGGATCAAAGTTGTGTGGCTGTATTGTTTGAGGCTTGAACAAGGAGGGAATGTTTGGAGACCTTGTTGTATTTCTCTAATACCTTTCATTGTTGATCTAGCATAATGTATCACTTGTTTTCGGCCAACATAAACATGTTCTCTAATCACTTGTATATTTATAACGTCATTTGGCCGCAAATAAAATCAACAGCAACATTAGTAAAGTAACATTCAATATTGGAAACCAGTAAATAAGACAAGAATTTATACCTTATAAGTAAAGCCATTTGGTTGGATATCAATTTTAACTTTCCAACCCATCACATCTTCAAGATTGCCTTCAGAAATTGTTAACTAAATAAAATATACTATTTCAACTTACAAGAACAAAAGTATAACTACTAAATAAAAATATAAATAAAAATACAATACCATAGGTGAAATGAATGATTGATGTCTACTGATTGGTCCATATGACCTGCTAGATGGCTTGATAGGTCCAATTGCTCTAGCTTCACTACCTTGAGATATAAAAGAGATATGATTAAATTTATATTCTCTAACAATGAAATATGCACATGCAAATGTAGTTAATAACACACCTCAATTTTAGTTGTCCTTTTTGGCGCAGTTGTCTTGCCCTGTGTAGTGATACTTCCACCTTTATTTTTATTCACATAATTAGGGTTAAGAGAGGCATTACATCTCCTAATATGATGACCAGGCTCACCACATTTTAGCTTGGATCCATTTTTCCTAAGCATTTGGTGTTAATCTCTCAAGGTACTTACTCATCCAATCTATCTTGTCTCGAAATCTATGCATTATCTTCCTTCTTATCATTTCCAGCATAGTAATGATTGGTTTCTTCCTTGCATCCAATATATAGGCATTGAAGCTCTCACATATGTTGTTAAGCAGCATATTTGATTTTGCTCTTGTGCTAAAAGCAAGCCTTGACCACACCCTTGGATCTTTCCCAATCAAACAATTGAATGCATGATCATCTAGCTTCTTAAGAATCCTCATTATGTTATCAAATACTCTCTCTGTTATCACCCTTACTGCATTCTATATTGTATATTTTTGTGCTTTACTTTTATGTTCTTTCTTGTAATTGTTGTACATATGTCGCACGTAGAATCTATGGTCCACTCTTGGTAGCATGCTTAGAAATGTCTTAGTTAATCCCAGCATTATACAAACAAAATAGAATCATTAACAAACCAAACATATTTTTTAATTACATAATAAAAGGGTATTAGAGTGAATACTTTCTTACGGTTCTAACATGAATATCCAACAATGATCTTGAATTGCATTAAATCTCTAAGCAACAACTCCAAAATATAGGATCAAGAATCTTTTTTTCGACTTCAACAATAGCCCAAGCAATTGGAAATATCTTCTCATTCTCATCCTTACCAATAGCGCACAAGAGTTGGCCACCAAAAGCTCCTTTAAGATGACACCCATCAAGGCCTATGATGGGTCTGTATCCTACCAGAAGATCCCTCTTACATGCATCCAAGCAAACATGAAATCTCTTTAAAAATTATTATCAAGATTAACAATCACAAAACTACCAAGATTCCATTTCCTAATAGCCTATGCGTACTCCCATAGTTTCTTGTATTAACCCTTTATGTCCCCCTGTATCTTTTGAATAGTTTTTTTGCTCTATAACACTACCACCATGAAACTTCTATATGGTAAGACTTCCTCACTCTATTAACCAATACATCAATATCAATATTGGACTAATTTATTATTATTTCCAATAACTCTTCACACACAAAATTGTGATCAACTTTAGAATTGGTAAAATTTCTCCCATATATGTGTACGAAGTTACAATTCTTGATTTGAAATGCATCATCCTCTGTGGTCCAAGAGGCATGTATCCTCCATTCACACCTCTATTTACACTCAGTTGTCACCCTTTTGTCATCATTGTGAATGTAATCAAAGTCTCTCCCTTGTGTCAAACAATAACTTAACAAGGCTGCTCTATGTATTATATGATTTGCAAACTTTAACCCTGTTAAAAATTTAATTTTTCCCTTCATATCAGTTAAAGCATTGAATTGAGGGTACCTAAAACCATCATTTTCATCATCACTCTCAGCTCCTTAAATCATCACTATTATAATGGTCAGACTCACACCCTCCTAAAGTCTCATCAAGTAACCTGGCCTTTCTTTTAGCAGATATTGTTGAAGGGCTTGCATCATTATTCAAGTTTGAACCTAAATCGCATAAACTAAGTTTTTCCTTTATCATATTATCAACACTTGTATCATACAACTCATTATCATCTTCACAATCAGTTTCTTTTAGATCACTTCCACCAAAACTCCTATCACTGTCACTGTAATTGTCATTTTTCTCATAATCATTGTCCAATTCAACTACTAAATCTATTAGGTTAACATCATGGGCAGTGTGAGGGGCTTTGATGCTAGTATGAACCTTAAGTTCAGGGATATTTTCACCCTTTTCAACTAGTGCATCGCTATGTTCCGCATAATGCTTAACAATCATTGACTCCCCACTCTAAGACCAATGTGCACACATTGACCATAGTTAAATATACATTTCAATCCATCCTCAAAACTCTCCCTATGGTACGTATAATATAAAGTACTCACATTTCTATACCCTAATTCCTAACATAACCTCAATAGCTCAACTACTTATAGTGTATCTACTCCTACGCATCCATATGTGACAACATACCCCCCCTCCCACATTATCAATGTATGACACATACTCAAGTTGGTCATCGTAGTGTATTTCAAGATCAAGAGACATCTCTACAAAAAAAAAAAAGAAAGAATGGACTCTAATGTAAATTAAATACTATTGTAAAAGTCAAGATAGAATGGGACATGGTGTAATAAAGAACAAAAAAGAAATGATAAGACAAAGTCCAAAGCATAAAGTGACAATATGTATATCATTTTCTTTAGTGGTCCAACAAGTATAATTAGAAATTTTGATTTAAATTTATGCTCCACAAAGTAAAATATATTAAGCCTAATAACCTATTTCATAACTTATTATTATTAATGTTTTGTAAAGTCAATCACATTGAAAATTTAAAATAAATTAAGAAACAAATGACAACTTTATTCTTTACCAAGACAAACATCAATAACCTATAAGCTAACCAACAAGAAATCAATAATAATCCTTATTTTCTTTATTGAATCAGACATATGAATCAACACACATTTTTCTAGATACAAGCATACACTAGAATCAACATATGACCATGTGGGAATTTGGTCCACCACCAACAAGATAACAATTGGGAATATCGATCACAACACATGTCTAGATATAGAATTAGGGACTAAATATGAATTGCATTAACAAGGTAGTAAGACAAATAGAACCACAAAGGAGAATCCAAAGCACAAACTGACATGATCAATATCATTTTCCTTATTGGTCCAACATATATAATAAGCAATTTGAACTTAATTTATGTTCCCCAAAGTAAAATATATTTAGCACAATATCATATTTCATTGTTAGTAAAAAAAAGTTATACTACTAACAATCAAAATTCATACTAGTTTTTTTAAGTAAAAATCATAAAAACTTCAAAGATTAAAAATATTTTACATTGTTTATAGAAATTGTAGTGTTCATTTTCTATTGGCTTGATATAATTTACACATTTACTCTAGCTACATATTGTAATACTCATATTGTGTGCTATTGTATTAAATTTGAATCTATCATCTGACTCACCTACTCAACGTGTCAAGATTCCTAACCACACATTTCATTTGTATATTTTCTATCACTATATCAGGTGTTGATTGCAAGTCCATATATTTCAAGTTTGACCACTTTTATTACTTTTATTCACTTTTTGTTTTCAAGTTGCCCTTCAATAAACCAGGTGTTGATTGCATCTCCTATTTTCCTACCATTTTTTTGTCCTTTCAGTAAGATGTTAAAGCATGCTCTGATCACGGGTATCTTTCTTTAATCCTATTTTTTTTTCTTCCTTCTTCTAGAAGACTAGGGCCAGTGCCTTCAAATTTTTTTTCTTTTTATCTATCATCAGACGTGCTTCTTTTCTCCTTTCTCTAGCTCTTTCCTTTCTTGGAGGTTAGGGCTTGAATATTAACAACATAAAAGAGACGAAGACATATTCAGATGCTAAATGGATCAGTGATTATATTGATTTTTGCCCAAAATCAAACCCTAAATCATAACCTTAAATTGAACCTAAGGACAACACCATATGTGCAAAAAACAACAAATCAAAACAAATTTAAGATAAACAACAAAAATTTTAATTTATTAATTACACACCTTCAATTTTGCAATCATTACTGACCATGATTCACAACCTAGGTTTCAATTTCTCGATGCAATAATCACTAGTTGGGCTTTGATTTCTTGATCTAGTAGACTTCTTTAATTTTCCTAGGTCATTGCACAACAAAAATCATCAAATCGAAAAATCCCCAAAAGTTTCGACGAAGCCATTGAATTCTCCTACTATTGATCGAACTGATAGCATGAGTTAGAGACAAAGGGAATTTGCAGGAAAATGGTCATCTTTTTCTTAATGGTCACATGTCCTCACGTGCAACCTGGAAGACCAGCTAACTCAACAGAAAATGGAAACAAGCAGTTGATTGCAAAAAAAAAAATGATAGTTTAAGAATTCCTACTGCCAATTTCACAATTCAAGGATTAACGAGCAATGAATTAATAGTTCAAGGACCTACACTATAATAAACTCAAAAGATTTGTCCTAATCAGTTGATAATTATTGTTATTAATGACTATTGAAACTTCTTTGTTTGCTCCTAAAATTTAAATCTTGTTCGATCTAAACTCATGTAGCTTTGATTATGGATTTCTTGATTTCAATTAAGTTTGGTCAACTGTAGGTTCTTTCCTTGGGAGTTGTCTAAACTCAAGTTAATGACTTATATGAACTTAGATGAGATTAATGCTATATGGATCTTGTTAGTATGAGTGTGAAAGTGTGAATTGGTATTGTTGAGTGCTACTTGATTGAATAACTTAATGTATATGCATCTGACTAAATTTTCTTGTTTGACTTTGATGTTGTTGTGTCCAATTACTCTATGAACTTGTTGCAAATGTTAGACTTAGGACTAGGATTAGTTGGGTTGGGCTTTGAGTAAGAGAGGTTTTCGGGAAAAAAAGGGCTTGTTTGTGTACATTATTTTTTGGGTCTAACCCATCTCATTTAAAATGCAAATCTGATTCATTATTGAGATCTTGTATAGTTAAATTGAAAATGTGAATGTTATATTCTCTATTAAGCCTGTTATGTGCATTATGAAATTCTCTTATTAAATCCTGAAAGGAAATGAAATGGGTCCCAGTCCACTTAAATTATAAATTAGATCATTATTCATTTCATCTCTTATTCCTTGGGGGTTTAAGGCCCGTTGGTTCTTTTGTTTTCTCTTTGATCTAATGTGATTGAATTGTAGCTTGCCCAACATGGATCTGATCGAGGATGTCAATGTATAATTCTTTATCTTTTTGTTTGGGTTTGTATGGATTTTTAGGCATGTTGGATGAGATTGGATTAAGGTTTAATTGAATGTTCATATTTTGCAACCAAATGTTCTCATGTAAATAAATTAGGCATGTAAATAAATAAGGTTAAAGCAACAAAACAATTTGAGCTTTTATTTGAAGAGGATAATACATGACGATAACTGTCTTGACGGGTGTTGTAAGGTGCTTATCTTCCACATACACAATAGGCCTCTCAAATCTATGAAATTTGATTGGTATATCCCTTTGGTTGATATTTAGTATTAATTTGGGAAAATTAATACTAGATATCACTTTCACTTAAAGGTATCTAATCGACCAGATTAAATAGATTAGTGGCAACTCTCTTTTTTCTACATTAAAGTTGATAATGCCTTTAAATTTTTTCAAAATTGGAAAATTAGTTTTTCTAAAATAAAGTGATTTAATTTTTTTACTAAATTTGTTTTCCAAAAACCCTCTAGGGCGGGGTATCAACACAAGTGAAATATTTTCAAGTTTTGGATTAATACTATAACATTAATCCCTCCGCAACACGTGCATAGATCACATTGTAAAAGTTTAGTAATTTAATTAAACTCTTAAAATGAATAACATGATGATTGATTATTTTTAACCTCCATGAATTTAATTATTCCACACGTCATATTGATTTACTTTGCTGAAGCATGTTCTAGGATTGCACTAAAATTTGTATGTCATGTAGTTTAGGGTTTTGCATCTTTTTGCTTAATTATAACTAATTAAAATTCACATGTCATATAGAAACTTTGTTTTAAGATTATTTACATACTCACATGTCATTTAGGTTAGATTTTTCAAGAATCAAATCAAATTGGAATTGTTCAAAATGAAATTTTTCTTTAAAAATGGAAAAAAAAAAAAACCAACTATCATGATGCCAACTTTTCATGTGTTCATGATTTCTTACCTTCATTTTGATTATCTGCAACTATATCCTTTAGTACTAACATGTTTCTTTCATTAGATGATTTTTCTTATTTATTTTTAATTATGTTAAATTGTTTTCATGCATAAAATACTACCTCTTGCTTGAAACGAGATTGAGATTTTCCTCGAGCAACATCAGTCGTGATGTTTTGCCAAGTTGTTTGATATAAACTGTGATCGAGTGTGCTTGCATGATTAGCGTGTAGTAATAATAGTTCATGTTAATTACTCCATTTGTCCCATATTTTTAGTCCATCTTTCTTAAAATAGATGATCCATATTATTTGTCCACTTTCCTTAAATGGGATACAAAAACAATGACTTTACAAGTATACCCTTAGTCTTTTCTTTTATGTCACTCATAACTTTTGTAAGACCCATATGTACTTAACTTGACTTTAACTTTGAAGAGTTTTTTAAACAAACAATTTTTGCATTAAACTTTGTGCAAATAGAAAGTGGATTAAATATTTTCCCACAAACACGAGGGCTAGGTTTTGACCTGGGTGAAAAAGATAAACCTTAAATCCTTCATCTCTCATACGCCAATCTCTTACCATGAATATCTCGTAGACCAATGATAAGGGATTTTGACCTCCCTTTAAGGTCAAAGAGAGACTTTACTTTACCCATCGTCTTTGTGTTCGTATTTGTCTAAGGTTTAAACATGTCCAAACATTGTTCAAAGATGGTTAAAGTCTAAACCAAGGTTGGAATATTAAAGTTCAGCAAGTTAAAGGTCTGCACACATATGTGTGCATCACTTTGGAGTAAGGTAAGGGTAGGCGCACTAGTGTGCGCACTTTTGCACACAAGCTGAATGAGTGTGCGCACAGCTGGATGAAGGGGCAGCATCAGTGTGCACCGCACCGCCCCTTCACCAGCGGCGCACCGCACAGAATGAAGGCTCCAAAAATGCACCAGCACCACACCACCCATCTGTCAGCACCACACCGTCCAGAAGGTGTGATGCTTGAAGCGCACCAGCAACGCACCGCTCCCCACCAGCACCGCACCGCCCAGATAGTGTGTAAAGGGACTTTGCCCAGCACTGCACCGCACCCTGTTGAGCACCTAGGCGCTAGGCAAAGTAAGGCACACATGGACAACCTATTTTAACCCTCTCTTAGGTGCATGGGTGTAAGGTTGAAATGCACAGCACCACTTAGAAGTGATGGAGGGCCATGATTAAGTGGTAATCATGATCAAAGGGTGAGGATTGAATCTCAAGAATGACCAAGAAGTGGGTGGCTATAAAAGGGGTTTCCTAGCCTCATTTTTCAAAAATAGAACAACACAAGTTTGTGACATACTTTAAGATCAATTGTAATACAAGAGAGAATTGTGTTAGAGTGTAAAGATCAAACACAAGAGGGACTCATTATAGTGAGGCTGGTTGTAAAGAGAGAGAAGTCTAGATTAGATAGAGAGCATTATTAGTTCTTATCTTCTTTCTTTCTTCTCTTTTTGGTTTCTTTAAGAATTTGAGCTTCTTGAAGAGGGTTGCTGTATTTGTAAAGAACCATTGATTTAGTGCAGAGACTTTGGAGGAACTCACGGGGACGTAGGCACATTGCTGAACCTCGATAACAAATTGCTTGTCTTCTTTCTTTCTTTGATTTTTTGTTCCTGTTTTGGATTCCAAATCTTTACAAGTCATTTTAGACTTAGGTGTTTGGAAGATCACCACCTGGGCATCTTGTCAAGGTGATTTCCAATAGTGGTATCAGAGCTTGATTAGAGGGTATCGGAGCAAGAACAAGAAGATGACGGAGCCAAGACTCCAAGAATCAAAGATCAACTTCTTGGGTGATTCAAGAACGGTGTAAAGATCAAGATTTGATCGTGTTCATGAGGTAGATTCAAGAACGGTGTTAAAATCCATCTTCGATCTGTGCTCTTGAGGTTGAAGAAAGCATTTGTGGGTAGTGCAATCAGGGATCTTGTCCGCAAAAGATGGCTTCAAATTTCTGTGTTGAGAAGTTTGATGGAAAGGGAGACTTTGCCCTTTGGAAGCGGAAGATCAAGGCTGTTCTAATGCAACAGAAAGTGGACTTGGCTATTGGAGAAGATGATGCTTTTATAGCAAGTGTCATGGAGGACCAGCAGATCGAGATGAAGAAGATGGCTTATAGTACAATTTTCTTGCACATATCGGATAGCATCACAAGGGACTGTGGAGACTTGGAAGATCCGGTTGTCATATGGAAGAAACTAGATGAGTTGTTTCTTACCAAAACTCTCCCTAACAAGATTTATCTTCTTAAAAGTATCTTTACTTTTAAAATAGATCTTAGTAAAGAGTTGCAAGATAATCTTGATGTTTTTAATAATCTAGTTCAAGATTTGAATAGTTGTAGCATTATTTTTCCGGATGAACAATTGGCTGTTATCTTGTTAAATTCTCTTCCTGATTGCTTTAATAATTTGATTAATGCTATTGAGTATGGAAAGGATACTTTAACCAAGGAGATTGTGATCAATACCATAAGGGCACATGATTTCAAAGCCAAGATGAAGGAGACATCAAGTGGAGATGGGTTGTTCATAAGAGGAAGGCTAACAACTCGGAATGGCAGTAGCAACCATGGCAATTACCGAGAGAAATCAAGAGGTAGAGGGCAGAACCATGGGAGATCTCATTCCAAGATAGGACTTGGAGGAGGAAGGAGATGCTTCTACTGCAACAAGGAGGGCCATTTCAAGAAAGATTGCAAGAAGAGGATATTGGATGAGAGGAGAAGCCATACCAACAATGGAGAGGCTTCAGTTGCCAAAGGAGAACAGCAAGATGATGTTCTTGTCGTGTGCTCAAATGTGACCAGGAAGCAAGGTAGCAAAAAGTGGATTCTTGATTTCAGGTGCACTTATCATATGTGCTCTCACAAGGAATGGTTCAAGAATTTCAAGGAGATCAATGATGGAAAGGTCTTCTTAGGGAATGACAATTCTTGCCAAGTGAGAGGGATTGGAGACATCCAATTGAGGATGTTTGATGGAGTCACAAGGCTGCTGCGAAATGTGAGGTATCTTCTAGATTTGAAGAGAAATTTGATCTCATTAGGGCAGTTGGATTCCATGGGGTATACATGCAAAGTAGAGGGAGGAAAGATCAAGGTGGCCAAGGGATCATTGGTAGTGATCAAGGCAGCAAGAAACGATGGACTCTATGAGATGATCGGAGAGACAGAAATCAATGATCAAGCAGCAAGCTTGATAGCTGAGATGGACAAGGCAGCCCATTGGCACACTCGCTTGGGACACATGAGCGAAAAGGGCGTGCAAATTCTTAGCAAGGATGGTCTACTTGGAGGAGACAAAGTAGAGAAACTGGATTTCTGTGAGAGTTGCATTCTTGGAAGCAACATCGGGTCAGCTTCAACACCGGAGTGCACAAGTCTAAGGGGATTCTTGACTACATTCATTCGAACCTTTGGGGACCAGCAAGAACACTAACACAGGGAGGTAACTTTTACTTTCTGTCTTTAATTGATGATTATTCAAGGAGAGTGTGGGTTTATTTGCTTAGAAATAAATCGAATGCCTTGAATAAATTTGTTGTGTGGAAGAAGTTGCTGGAAACTCAAACGGGTAGGGTAGTTAAGGCTTTACAAACCGATAATAGCTTAGAATTTTGCAATAAGGATTTTGATAAATTCTGTGAATTAAATGGCATTCTAAGGCATAGAACGGTTGTAAAAACACCTCAGCAAAATGGAGTTGCTGAAAGAATGAATAGAACCCTTATGGAAAAGGTTAGGTGCATGCTAATAAGATCTGGTTTACCAAAATATTTTTGGGGAGAAGCTGTGGGTACAGCTGCATACTTAGTGAATAGATCACCCTCTAGAGCTTTAGAGCTCAAGACTCCCATGGAGATGTGGAGTGGAAAACCCCTTGAATTAAACAACCTTAGGACTTTTGGGTGTGCTGCATATGGACATCAAAAAGAGGATAAACTTAGCTCTAGATCTAGAAAATGTGTATTTCTAGGATATGGTGATGGGGTTAAGGGATATAGGTTGTGGTCATTAGAAAAGAAGGGCATGAAACTGATTATAAGTAGGGATGTTATTTTTAATGAATTGTTATTTCCCTACTTGAAGAAAACTAACCCTGCAGGGGCTAGTGAGCAAACCAGTCCGAAAGTTATGGAGCATCGCATCAAGGAGAACTTGGTTCAGGTAGAGCAAATGAGGCAAGAGGGTTCAGACTTGGTAAAGCCCTTGGATGAAGGCCAAGCTCAAGAAACTCAAGAAGAGGTTGATGCAGCAAGTCATAATGACTACCAGCTCACAAAAAACTGGAGAAGGAGGGTGGTTAGACCACCTTTGAGATATGGGTTTGCGGATGCTAATATAGCAACTCCTTAGATAGAAGGAGAGGTTGAACCAGAAACTTACACGGATTCCATGAAGTGTAAGGATTCATCAAAGTGGCAGTTGACCATGAAGAAAGAAATGGATTCTTTGATGAAGAACAACTTTTGGGAGTTGGTGCCCAAACCTGAAAAACAAAGAGTTGTGGATAATAGATGGCTCTACAAGATCAAAGAAAGGAATACTCCAGGGGATGAAGTCTGATATAAAGCTAGACTGGTGGTGAAGGGGTTCACATACAAAGAAGGCATAGATTTCACCGAAATCTTCTCACCGGTTGTGAAGTACAAGACGATATAGATAGTGTTAGCATTGGTGGTCAATTTGATTGGGAAATCTAGCAAATAGATGTAAAGACAGCGTTCTTACATGGAGAGCTCGATGAGACCATTTTCATGAGGTAACCCGAAGGCTATGAGGAAGGAAGGCAGGGAGAGTTAGTGTGCAAATTGAAGAAATCTCTCTATGGCCTGAAGCAATCACCTAGGCAATGGAATAAGAGGTTTGATTCCTTTGTAATCAGCTTGGGTTTCATGAGGAACTACTATGATTCGTGCTTGTACTATAAGGGGCAGAAGATTGAGGAAGTTGTGATCATCCTCATCTATGTTGATGAAATGTTGCTGGTTGGGAGTAGCATGGAGAGGATAAAGAAATTGAAGACTCAACTCAGTGAGGAGTTTGAGATGAAGGATCTTGGCCATGCACAAAAGATCTTTGGGATGTGTATCATCCGGGAAAGGGAGAGAAACAGATTGAAGATCTCTCAAACTTCCTACATAGAGAAGATGATATCTAAATTCTTTATGGAAGATAGCAAACCAGTAAAGGTTCCCCTTACTGGTCATTTCAAGTTCTCTAGTGATCAATGTCCAAGATCGGAGGCAGAGAAGAAGGAAATGGAGAAAGTCCCTTACTCTAGTGCGGTTGGTTCTATTATGTTCACCATGGTAAGCACTAGACCTGACATTGCTCATGCAATGAGTGTTCTTAGCAGGTTTATGAGTAATCCTGGAAAGGAACATTAGCTTGGGATGAAGTGATTGTTGAGGTACTTGAAGGGAAGCCCAGAAGTAGGGCTAGTTTATGAGAAGAGGGGTGAGTCCATCTACCTTGAGGGTTTTACGGATTCGGACTATGGAGCAGACTGAGATAAAATGAGATCAATTACCTCTTACTTCTTCAACTTAAATGGATGTTGTGTAAGTTGGAAGGCTCAGTTACAGCCAGTGGTAGCACTCTCAATAACCGAGCTAAGTATATAGCGGCTACGGAGGCCATTAAGGAGGCTATGTGGTGCAAAGGGTTGCTTCAAGAGTTGAAGGTACTGGAGGAGCAGGTTGTGGTGTTTTCGGATAGTCAAAGTGCATTACACTTGTGTAGGAATCTAGTGTTCCATGAGAGGACAAAGCACATAGATGTTCAGCATCATTTCATTTGAGAAAATATTACAAAAGGATGCATCCATGTGGACAACGTAGCCACGGAAGAAAATCCTACGGATTTGGGTACTAAAGTTCTACCTCTAAGTAAGTTCAATCATTGCCTTGGACTACTTAGGATTGGAGTTGGATAATTGATGACTCAAGATGAGTTTGGATCCCAAAGCTCTCTGCAAAAATGGTTCGGGTTTAAACACTTAGACAAAGGTAGAGATTGTTGGTATTTGTCTAAGGTTTAAACATGTCCAAACATGGTTCAAAGATGGTTAAAGTCTAAACCTAGGTTTAAGGATTAAATTTCAATAAGTTAAAGGTCTGCATACATGTGTGTGCATCACTTTGGAGCAAGGTAAGGGTAGGCACACTAGTGTGCGCACTTCTGCACACAAGCTGAAGGAGTGTGCGCACAACTGGGTGAAGGGGCAGCATTAGTGTGCGCCGCACCAGCCCTTCACCAGCGGTGCACCGCATAGAATGAAGGCTCTAGAAATGCACCAGCATCGCATCGCCCATCTGTCAGCACCGTACCATCCAGAAGGTGTGCTGCTTGATATGCACCAGCACAGCACCGCACCGCTCCCCACCAGCACTGCACCTCCCAGAGAGTGTGCAAAAGGACTCTGCCCAGCACCGCACCATGCCCTGTTGAGTGCCTAGGCGCTAGGCAAAGTAAAGCACACATGGACAGCCTGTTTTAACCCTCTCTTAGGTGCGTGGGTGCAAGGTTGAAATGCACAGCACCACTTAGGAGTGATGGAAAGCCATGATTAAGTGGTAATCATGATCAAAGGGTGAGGATTGAATCTCAAGAATGACCAAGAAGTGGGTGGCTATAAAAGGGGTTTCCTAGCCTCATTTTTCAAAAATAGAACAACATAAGTTTGTGACATACTTTGAGATCAATTGTAATACAAGAGAGAATTGTGTGAGAATGTAAAGATCAAACACAAGAGGGACTCATTGTAGTGAGGCTGGTTGTAAAGATAGAGAAGTCTAGATTAGATAGAGAGCATTGTTAGTTCTTATCTTCTTCCTTTCTTCTTTTCTTGGTTTCTTCAAGAACTTGAGCTTCTTGAAGAGGGTTGTTATATTTGTAATAAAACCATTGATTTAGTGTAGAGAGTTCGGAGGAACTCACGAGGATGTAGGTGCATTACCGAATCTCGATAACAAATTGCTTGTCTTCTTTCTTTCTTTGATTTTCTGTTTCTGTTTTCGATTCCAAATCTTTACAAGTCATTCTAGACTTGGGTGTTTGGAATATCACCACCGAGGCATCTTGTCAAGGTGATTTCCAATACTTGACTTCGTGTTTAGATGATAAGTCCATCGATTCCCCCTCAAAAAATGCCTTTCAAAAGGCCTAACGCCACAAAATGGTGAGACATTGAACATATGATCTAACACTTAAAAGCATGCCCTCTATTGGAGCCCCCTTATTACTTATGAAGGGCTATGTAAAACCCAGTAGGTTCTAATCATTACATATACTAACTCTCTTTGATCTGCCCCCTTGTTTATTGATCATTCTTTGAAGAGAATGGCCTTGGGTATTAAGCTCGGAGTTGTGGGGACAACGGAAAGAAGTGGTACCTATAGTTGGCGACTCCACTGAGAAGATTGAATGTCAATGTGTTCTTAAAAAAAATCTAAAAATTAACTTAAGACTTATTTTTACTACATTTCACATTCACACTTGCACTCATCTTTGATCTTGCTCAAACGGAGTGAGTTGGGGGCCCGTTATCCGTTCGATATCTTAGTGTAATTCTTATATACTTTCATAGACTCTTGGTGTGTGACATGATCCATTTGATCTATGTCAAGTTAACATAGGTTTGTCGTTTATACTCTTGTAGTCCACTTAATTCGATCACTTGAGTAGCATAAGGGCATCCTTCTAGCCTTGGGAACCGAGCCATCCAAAGTTATTAGGTGAAGCCAACCAAATAGACAAACCCTAGAACCAAACTTTAGGGCAGAGACCTTTTCTATCTCTTTGCATGCTTGATGAATATGTTTGATTTCACCTCACATGTAAAAAGATAAAATTGGTTGTTTGATAACATACTTAGGTGATAATATGTTAATTGTTAATTTTTGTTTTGACATTTTGTTTAAGTTCGTTCAAATTAAATTTAGAAAAATATAAACTAATATAAATCCTTGAATTGATACAAATTTTCTCTTAGGTAAATAATGTTTAACTAATATTGATTGATGACCACGTTTTAGTTTGGACCCAAATTGATTGTGCTTTAATCCAAAAGGATTAATTAGAATGGATCCACCTCAAAATGAGTCAATTTTGCTATTTTTAACCTTATTCACTTAGGCCCAATGGATTTAATCTAAATCACTTTGGACCTTGCTCATGTGGAATAAATAATTATCTCAATCTAACACTATTTAACTATGAGAAAAATTAGAATCAAAGATGGGTCAAAGTAACGAGTTTGTACTTAGAGGAATTTGAATTGGGCTTAATCAAATAAAATCTCAATGCATTGCATGATTTCGGTTTCTCACATTTGGATTTAGATACACCTATCTTAAGTGAACTTTGACACATTTGTTGGGCCTATTGTATTCAAAAGGACAATTTCTCATTATCGAGACCCAGTAATAAGGTCAAAGTAATACTTAATATGGGATTGAGTGTGAAAAAAAATATATACAAGGAACCTTGAGATGACCTTAAGTTGGGATTTTTCTTTTTCACAAAAGACTCATGTTTAGTTGTCTTAGATCGCCAATGAGATAGATTTTGAGAAAATCTCAATGGGATTTTTCTTTATAGTTTCCAAATCACTGATGGTGATATCCAATTAGGTATTGTATGCCTACTAGGTCACAAATGCTTAGGTCATGTCATCTCATTCCTTAATAGTAGTAGGTTCTTGAGTATAGTAATTAAGCAACACCAGTGAGAAAGTTTAGGAAATAAGCGGTCAATTGATCATAATTCAATTCAATGAGCTTCAAAAGCCTAACATATCGCCTCAAGTGAGTCTTTGGATCACCGGTTCCATTAAATTGGTCCATATCTGTCATCTTGAATTTTGGTGGTAGGTGTAAAGCCCTCATTTTAGTGTCAGGGGTGATTAAGTAAATTTAAAAAAATTTCATGGCATTATTCTAGTAATCAAGTATATATATTGCATAAATATTATTTTTTTGGGTATGTTTGGTGGATAAATTCTTGCGAAGAAGTGCAGAATAATAATTTGATGCATTAAACTATAAAATTTTCTAAAAAAGGAGTATGTATAACTATATCTACATAAAAAGGAAAAGAAAGAAAAGAAATGTGCCGCTCTCCCTCGCAAAACTTCTCGTCATTTTCTTTTTTCTTCTTCTTTCTCTTTGATTTCACCAAGCCACATCGGTCACCTTGGCAGCAACAACTCCTTCACCGCAACCAAAACCCCTCACCTGCTCTTCCATCTCTCCTCTAAGCCGTGGATTAATACCATTCTCTCTCTAAAATGAGAACTTGCCATTTTTTGATCTACTTTCTCTCTCCTCAAGAAGCTATTGATATCGGTCACTATCAGCATTTTTCAGCTACTCACACGGTGGTTTTGGTGTAGTAAGATTCATCTTCCTTCCTCTCCCTCTCCCTCTCACTCTCTCTCCCTCTCTCTCTCTCTTTCCCCTCTTTTCACTATTTTCAATCTCTAATCCATTTTTTTTTCTCTCTCTATGTTCAGGTCCCTTAAGAATCCACTAAAAATATAAATTTTCAGTCACCTCTAACATACCATTAAGTCAGAACTTCAAGCTTGGAAATCTCTCATCCTTATTGATCGAATTTTTTAGTATGTGTGCATAAGTGAATACATGTTTTTGGATTCCAAATATTGTCATAGCTAGTTTTTATTTTTCAAGAACAAATTATGAATCAAATCTAGATAAATCTTGAATAATTGGTAATTATATATAGATATGTTAGTAGATATTGATTTGGGTTTGTTATAATACAATTTATTGGTGGATTAAATTCTAATTTAGTTTCATTGATGTATGTTTTCTCAACAACAGTAAATTTTCATATTTTTAATTAATGTGTTATTTTGTATGAGAAATTGTGGGTTTTAAATTTAAAATTTGTTCTATGTGAATTATATGGTGAACTTTTGATGATAAAGAATATTTTGGATAGTTTTGTGAGAAAAAATTTTAAGTACTAATGTTAAATTTATTTTGACCTTAAAAGTTTTATGTCTGAGACAATCTTCATATAATTTATTTTTTAAAATTTGTTATTTCTATTGAAATAATAAAAATCAAAGTTCTTCATCAAAGTGAGTTAATTAAATTAAATGTGAACTTTGTTATCTTCATCTAACGCTAGTGCTTGAACTATTATTTTATATAATTTCATAAAAACATTTTTATTAAGATTTTCTAGTTATTTTTATGCAATATAGCAATCATATTGATTTCATTTAAAAACCCCATACGAATGATGGGATCTTTAAAGCCAAATTTCATTACTTCTTGTAAACTTTTGATTTCTTGTTATGTTATGGTTTGGATCAAATTATTGGATGGATTATGGACATTTTGGAACTTGATTGTGTAAACGATGCGAATTCTCGGTTTGTGAAGGAAAAGTTGTAGTTGGTTATCTCGTGTATGTATGTAATGAGGCGAATGGACTAAATTTGATTGGAATATGTTTATAATTTCTTGTAAATTGTTATGCAAGTAGGTTTTGCCTATAGGAAAAATTGGAAAATGTCTAAAAAATAGGGGAAATTCTTCAAAATTTTGGTAGAATTTCTCTTGGCATTTTACAAAGGTTTTCTTGATTTAGAGAAAGAAATGAGACTAAGGGAATTTTATTTATTAAAGATGAAAGGAATTAGTTTAAAATAATTATAGTATGGAATACATATACTAGTAATACATATGGAATATTATTATTGGAATATACTAGTAATACATATGGAATATACTAGTACAAATGACTAGCTAAAGTTATACATATACTAGTAATACTATGGAATATTATTGGATAAATGAGTTTATTTTTAACTATGTTGGTTAGCTAGTGGATATGATATATGTATTTTATAATGATGTGTGATGAATGTAATTGTCCTTCCTTCATGAATTATGTTGGTGAATATGCGTGCATTCCAAACTAAATTCAAAAATAATAATTGTAGGGCCTTCAAGTCCAAAAGAAGGTTTGGTAGGGCTTGTAAGTAGTCCGAGATGAGGTAAGACCCGTGAGTGGTCCGAGATAAGGTAGGACCATGAGTGGTCTAAAGAAAGGTAGGACTCGTGAGTGATCCAAGGAAAGGTGTCAACACATGGAGAGATCATCTTGAGATGATTGATATGATCGGTAGTTCATGAGATGATGACCATGTGGAATTGCATTTGTGCATGTGCAATTTTCCTTGATGATTTGTTTTTGAAGTGAAAGAATGTGTGAGATTGATGATTGATTTTTTATTTGGAAAAAATTGTAAGTTGATATTTGCCTCCTGTTTTGAGGATGTGTAAGTTTGGTTTTTGAATAATGTGGTGATGGTGAATAGGAGTATAAGTTGTTGCTTATATTAAGAATGAATCACTGTGAATGAATACATAATCTCTGCTCTTTAAACAAAGGTAAGGGGAATTGTAAAGGAATAATTTTAATGAATATAAGTGTGCGTGTGTGTGTGTATATATATATATATATATATATATATAATAAGTTTGGTAAATAAACTAATTAATCGAGTACTTTTGGTAAGTAAATTTCATTGGGCTTTTTAGTTCACCCCTTTCTTTTCTTAGTATTTCCCCTAGGTGATTACCATATAGTGTGGAGTGAGCTCTAGTGGAGAGCTTGAAAGTTGATACTTTTAGGTGGGTCCATGCAAATGGCATCCTTAGCCTTCTGTTTTTTAGTATAGTCCTTTATGGTCATTTTGAGAAATATGTTTAATTATGATTATGTAAATTTGAATTTTCTTTATTTTTGTAACTTATATTAATTATCTTGAGTTTGTGTTGTTGTAATGATGATGTTGTATGTATAGTAGAAGATGTCTTTATAGGTAATTGATGTATTATGGAACTATAAATTGTATGGTTGTATTCTAGGGTCACGTGTGCATTGCATTTATAGGTTAGGGATCGGTGCTTAAAGGTAATGATTCAATTCCTATTGGGGCCCCTTGGGATGGGTCGTTATAGTAGGCTTACCTTATAGTGAGGGAAAGGACCGTTGATGTCAAACAAATACCTATCAAAGCCTTGGGTCTCTCTCAATGCCACTTGCATCTTCTCAAACTTGTCACTGATTGTCCTCACTTCTTCAATCATAGTTTTCTTTTCCATCTCCTTGAAATACTCTTTTTTGTCATAGAACTCTCGGTTGTCACCACTAAATTCAACTATTTTTTCTCCTTTTTCTTTCTTTGATACCTTTTCTTCGAGATTCGTCATGCGATCAGTCATGTCCATGGCCAATGAGGTATAAGGTTCTTCAATTCTATCATCTAATCATTATTGTTACCATTTCTATTAGAATTATTTGCCATTATCTCTGGCTCACTGACTAAAAATATTTCTTCCTCTTAACTTGATTATGAAATTGCAATTTCTTATTTCTTCGATCTTCCACTAGGATCTCGATACCAAGCAAGGGACGAACTTTTGGACTTTGAACCTACGTTGGACTATGAGTATCAAACCAAAGAGAAAGTCTCAATTTATAAGTTTTAAGTTCAATGTCTTGTTTTCTTTGCCATGCTTTCCTAACTTAGTATTATTTTGACCTTATTATTGGGTCTCAAACTTGAAGAGAGTTTTTGATTGCGAGAGGCCCATTAAATCTGTCAAAGTTCACTTGAGGTAGGTGTATCTTAACCTAAATGTTAGACACAAAATTTATGCAATGCTAAAAGATTTTATTTGATT
Source organism: Bretschneidera sinensis (assembly GCA_023935145.1). NCBI lineage: Eukaryota > Viridiplantae > Streptophyta > Magnoliopsida > Brassicales > Akaniaceae > Bretschneidera > Bretschneidera sinensis. The sequence goes on from CM043705.1 coordinate 6,941,723, forward strand.
AAGCCCAATTAAAACTTATCCAAGTCCAAACTTGTTCTTTCGACCTATATTTGATTATAATTTTCTCACAGTTAAATAGTGTTGGATTAAGATCAATATCTATTCAATAAGAGTTAAGCTTAAGATGATTTAGATTGAATCCAATGGGCCTAAGTGAATAAGGTTAGATATAGAAAAATCGACCCCTTTTGAGATAAATCAATTCCACTCGATCCCTAAGGTTTTTTTTTTTTTTTTTATTATCATACTTAATCGAATTTACTTGTGCAAAAGCCTTTTGGATTAAAGTCCAATCAATTTGGTCTTGAACTCTAGTAGAAATCATCTATTGATACCAATTAAACATTATTTATGCATGATAAACTTTATATCAATTCTAGGCTAAATATTGATTTGGATTTGTCTAAATTTAGTTTGAGCTTACTCAAATAACATTTTAAAACAAAAATAAACAAACAACATGTTATCAAACAACCAATTTTATCTTTTTAACATTTGAGGTTAGATCAAACACATTCACCAAGAATGAAAAGCGATAGAAAGGTCCATGTCCTAGAATGATGGTTCTAGGGTTTATCTATTTGGTAGGCTTCCACATTATAACTTCGGATGGCTCGGTACCCCAAGGCTAGAAGGACACCCTTAAGCTCCTCGAGTCGTCATATTAGGTGGACCACAAGAGTACAAATGTGGTGGCGAACCTTCTTTACCTTGACATGACTTAGTGAATTATGTCACACACCAAAGGTTGATAAAAGTAGATAAGGGTCACACCAAGATACCGAATGGGTAATGGGCTCCCAATCTACTCCACCTAAGTAAATGATCTTTTTGAAACCAATAATTTAAACAATTAGTAGCACCAATATAAAATATATGCACCATCACAACAAACAAATGCAATAAAAATAAAAATAATAACATCACTACCAAAGATTAACAAAAAAAAAAGGTACTAAAAGAACCAAAGAATACATTCTCCCATAAATTATCTCCTTAGTTATGCAAAAGGTAGCGATAAAATCAATAAGCACATTATTTCGCATGAAGCGATGGTAAATTCTCAAACTCTTCTACTTTACATCAAAATATTATCAATAATAACCATTATATTTGTGGTAGTTCAAAGCCATTTGAGGAACTTACTTTACAAGCTGAAGTTATGAAAAAAAAAAGTTTGAACTGAATATATGCTATAACCATCCATTGTTCGTGACTTATAAAGAAACAGATTTAATAAATGAGTGCATCAACTATCAAACTCCAAATGCATACTCCATCAATTCTTTATTGATTATAATGAAGAAGGTCCGGAAGATCTCTAATTAGCAGTTGATTATAAACACATGTATGCAATCTACTCAATTGGAGTAGCCACACTATTTAGATCAAACATCATAGGAAAACAAATTTTCAAACCATTCCTTGAGACTGAAGCAAGAAAGTTTCAAAAAAGGGATTGCAACACTTTATTCAGGCAAGTCATGTTTGGGACAAAGAAAATTCCAATGCTGAATTTTTTAATGATGTAATAACAACACAAATGGACACTAGATTATAAATAAGACATTCCTATATGGCATTCAAGAGCTGTTTATCACATGTCAATACTGCTAATTGAAATGGAAATGTATAAATTAAATACAAGGTTATATTAGAGGCAATAGGCCTACATAAATAAATTAATTTCAACACCCGTTGCACATACTACCACAAATATACATTTAGCAATTTCTTTACCATATGTTCACACTTAAAAAGCAACTAAGTGTAATGATTTCATTCTATATAATTTCAATATCTATTTTCTTTGGATTCACAATGAAATAGGCTCTATTACAAATATTATTCTCACTTGAATTATATTAATCCTGATTCAATTATGCCTTTCCAACCACCTTTGAAACCGTTTACTCCGTAATTATAGTGGCCGCACAATTTTGTTTCCTTCATCTACACAAATTGTCTCTATAATTGCAAGAAAAATACTACTAACCATATTATCCCTATCTTAAAAATGTATTGTGCAAATATCTATGAATTGAATTTACAAGTATATAATTTGCTCATCTCAATCATTGTGATTCTTTTTTTTCCTACTTTCATATTTGTTGAGTTACACATATTCTTATTGAGTTGTTTTACTCTATTAATTACAATTTAATGCTAAAATAATCTTTCGTAGATGTTACCATGGTCTATATAAGTTCTATATGCATAAGGATGCTTTTGTGTGCTTCTTTCACTGTGATAAAAAATAGTTTTTTTTTTTTAATTCTAAAGAAGATAGAATCATACATGCACCAAAACCGTAATTAACTAATTGCCCATCATTTTTATATTATTAAATTAAAAAAATCACACTTTTCATTATATGAACCTTGTATTATGTACATAATAAATACCCATTAAGATTTTATTTTTGTTTTCTTTTACTATAACACTTTAATCTATTAACTATGCTACTTAACACCTACAATTTACTTATAACACTGCTTAAATTACAAATAAATAAAATCAATGGATACTTTGACACAATTTTTTTTATTTACATAAGTTAATATAATAGTGTTTATTTTTAATTCAAAATTTAACAAATTTGTGATTTTCAATTTCGTAAGATAATCTTTTCCATGTTCGAAAGGAAACATTTTTTTTTTATCAATATGGTCCAATTCCACTCTTATAATAATTTCAATTTAAATTAATATAAAACGATTATATGCTATATTTGGGTTTTTTTTAAAAATTTAGATTTAAGCAATTTTGTTAAAATCCATATAGAAGAATTGGTTTAAAATGTGGCTTAAAAGGCAAGTTTGATTTAAGCAAAGGTATTTAAATCCAACTTAAAAAAGAACTCAAACCTGGCTTAATCTAGTATTAGTCTAATCTCGCTTAAATCATGTTTAGCAATTAACACGTATTGGTTTGGTTGAGTTTAAAGTCAATTTAATATCGGTGTTTATTTTTAAAATTTATAAAAACTTAATTAAATTAAATCAAATCATCAATTAATTTAAATTTTAATTGTTGTTTATTGAGGTTTAATGATATTTGATTTGAATTAATTAAAATTTTATAAAATTTAAAAAAGTAAATATTTATCGATTTTAATCTCAATTAAATGAATTATATATTTTTGTTAACAAAAATTTAAATAAAATTTTATTTTGAAAATTTATTGAAAAAATTGTCTTTAAAAAAAATACTTATAAAAATCATTCCACACTATAAATAGAAAATATTGGTTGCCTTTTAAACTGGCGCATGTCTCCTTTCCTCTTGAACATTACATAAGTCTAACCTAATTCTTCAGCCGCCACACTTACTCAGAAACCAAAAAGAATAAAACCTACCATTTACTACTACATACGCTAGGTTTCTTAACCCCTTAGCTAGCAACTTACTGGCTCTTCCTTTCTGTCTCTACACCAATCTCTCTTTCTAAACCTAAGACATGGCTCCAAGCTTTGTGTTCGAACCTCCCAGCGATGAAGAACCCGAATTCACGCAGCCTGAAGTCGATGAAGAAGAAGAAGAAGGAGAAGGACAAGGAGAGGAAGAAAAACCCTCAAAACTACGCAACACTCAATCTCCCTGGGACTTCGCTTCATACTCTGAATCTGTTGCAGAAGAACACGCGCGCCGTAGCACCACATCCGTAGATTTCAAAATCTCCAAAGTTCTCCAAGCACGATCTGTTGACCATGATGATAACATCTCCGACTCCGAACCCGATAAACAAGTAACTTACTTTCCATATTTGGCCTTAATTTTGATTATATTACTTGCATATATATGATTTTGGTTTTTTCAAATTTTTTTATAGGAGGATTATAAATCGGAAGATGAAGATACCGTTGCCTGTAACACCGATAATAACAAGTCATTTTTTGCACCGGTCGAAGGAGTGTCGTTTCATGCGAATTCGTTCATGGAGCTCAATCTTTCTCGTCCTTTGCTTCGAGCTTGTGAAGCTTTGGGGTACTCTAAGCCTACTCCTATTCAGGTTTTATTTGCACTTGACATCTTATTTCCTATTTTTCATTTGGTTTATTCTGTAATTCCCGTTCAGGTGTTATTATTTCTGACGTTTTGTTTTGTAGGCAGCATGTATACCTTTAGCACTTTCTGGGCGCGATATTTGTGGCAGTGCCATCACTGGTTCTGGAAAAGTTAGTTTGTTGTTCATTTATGTCTCCACAACTTGGTATTTTTTAATTGGTTAATTGAAACTATGTGGCGTGGGGGGAGGGGAATTGTGAGTTAATGATGATTTAATTTATGTTCTCTTAGACGGCTGCGTTTGCCTTACCTACACTGGAAAGGTTGCTATTCCGTCCCAAACGCGTTCCAGCCATACGAGTCCTTATTCTTACTCCAACAAGAGAGTTGGCAGTTCAGTGAGTGTTCATATGCTTATTTCCAGTTAGCTTGCACTATTGAGTACTTTTGTATCCCATATTACAAACTAATTAAAGGTTTTTGCTTATGCCCTACTTTGTATGTTACGCAAGGAATTGGGAACGTTTCGCTTCTGGACAACTAATTTTAAGAATAAGGGACTGATACAGTCAAATGCTTGTGGTCCTGTGTATAGCAGTTTGTACATGTTTTTCCAGCTAGGAAATTTATGTGCAAGAGTGCCAGCTGATTGCAGGATCACTAAGTACTTTTTGTGGAAGAAAAATTCCTTCTGAAATAACACTGAAATATTTATTTTTTCATTTGGTGCGCAAGAGTGCCAGCTGATTGCAGGATCACTAAGTACTTTTTGTGGAAGAAAAATTTCTTCTGAAATAACACTATGAAATATTTATTTTTTCATTTGGTGCTTCCCCCCCCCCCCCCCTAAACCTTTTTATCTTACTTTCAATTAACAATGATAAGTTCTGATTTTGTTTTTTATGTATGTATTACAGGGTTCACAGTATGATAGAGAAACTTGCTCAATTTACTGATATAAAATGTTGCTCTGTTGTTGGAGGGCTTTCAACAAAGGTTTGATTATAACTTTCTACCTCTATAACAGCTTCATTTAGAAGCATCCGGCATATGTTGGAACTGAAAAGATATATATTTTTTATTATCTGTCTACCTCATTTAAACTGCATCTAGTTAACCATTTGACTGAGAAGATATTTATGTGTTAATCCAGGCATTCTCTTTGTATTTTAATGATTCTTTTGGGTTTCTCAAAATCTCAAATACTATTTGTATGATTTGAAATGCAATTCTTTATTGGAACTTTTTGTAATACACAAATCTTGTAGCTTTAAGAAAAAAAATTGGATGCTTGGTGGCCAAGTTCGTTCTTGTTCTCTTATGACATGGCCCAAGATGTAGATTTTTAGTTTGTTGAATCATTCAAATTTCTATACTTGTCTGTCTCTATCAAGACTATTTTAGTTGATGTGATTTTTATATTAGGTGCAAGAGGTAGCTTTGAGATCAATGCCAGATATTGTTGTGGCTACTCCTGGACGCATGATAGATCATTTGCGCAATTCCATGTCCGTGGATTTGAATGATCTCGCAGTGTTAATTCTTGATGAGGCAGATCGTCTTCTGGAGCTTGGATTTAATGCTGAAATACATGAGCTGGTACATTTTGCCCATTTCTTTGTGCTGTCTATGTGAGCTGTAACTATAATAGAGAATCTGCCATAGCAAGTTAAACACTAATGTAACTCTGCAGATTTGTTGGTTGTAAAAAGAAGTAGCTATGTGGAATAATGCTCTCTCTATGAATTTTCTCAAATCACAGACAATGTTTCTTAAATTTTAATGGTCTAAATGAAACTCTGCAGATTTGTTGGTTGCAAGGATATAATTGAATGCTTACTGTTCTTGGATGTGATGAAAATTTGTCAAAATTAGCTGGTTTTTCTCTCTAGACTTGATCTAAACTTAGGTGTATACCAGCTGAGACTGATAAAAAAAGGTCTTTACCAACTAAAGATTGGACACTGATTTATTTTGAATTGGAATGTTCTATTCTACTGTACTCTTTTTCCAATCATTTACAATTTATTTGCAGGTTCGCTTATGTCCCAAAAGAAGACAGACCATGCTATTTTCAGCTACAATGACAGAAGAAGTTAATGAACTTATAAAACTTTCTTTGACCAAACCATTGCGTCTCTCAGCTGACCCATCTGCCAAGCGGCCAGTGACATTGACTGAGGAGTAAGTCCATAAAATTCAGTCTTTCCAATATTTTACTCTATTTATGCTGATCACGCCATACTATGGTTTTCTCTTTAAGATGCATATCAAGGAGAGGCATATGCCAAGCAGAATTTACTACATGAATGATCCTTAATTTTTATGGTTGTTCCTTGGGCTAAATTTCATAAATTTTAACTACAGCTATGATTGCTCTTCTTTAGGGTGGTTAGGATACGCCGAATGCGTGAAGTGAATCAGGAAGCAGTTCTTCTTTCATTGTGCTCAAGGACTTTTAAATCCAAAGTGATCATCTTCAGGTTTTACTTTATTACAGCGTTGACATTTATATTCATCAGTTGAAAGTGATTTTTCGTTTCTGGGTTGTAATAATCTGAATGGGGCTCTTGTTTTATTTTATTTATTGTTAAATCTCACACGCAAGCCCCTGTCCACTGTCCACTTAGCGGGCAGGACCTGAATTGTGCTATCTTGTTGTAGATAGATGCATCTTAGTTCATATATTTTACTTTTAAGTATCATATGTAACTTGAGTCTCAAAGGACGGAGTGGCAATCAGAGGCCAGATGTTGAAAGCCGACGGTGAAAAGTTAGTTTCACTTGGTCTTGCTAAAAGCCTGAAACTGTTGACTAGAATAACCTTTTTGATGCATTACAGGACCTGCCAATAAAGAAAATTGTGCTGATGATGATGAGTATTCATCTTCTTCTTGGGAGTGAGATTATGATTTTCTGATCTTTGATTGAACAGTTATGTCAGGTAGAAAATGGGCTACTTAGACATGACTCTGTTCTAGTTGGTTCCAACTCACAAGCATAGTGTGCTTTTGATTATATGAAGAATAAAGAGGCGAAATGTGATGGTCAGGTGGCTCAGGTTATGGAGGGTAATAGTCTGAAGGATAATTGTTCAGGTTCATGTTCTTCTTCTCCTCCAATAGCTCCCAATTCCTTTCCTTTTAGTTCTAACATTGTTATACTACCTGGGCTTGTGAAAGCATGTACAGGGAGTCACATTTTTAATGCAGATACTACCTCTAGAATTGTGCTTGTTTTGACGTTAGGAAATTCTGAGGCTGAGTTATGTTCGTGCCACGAAGCATGGGGTAAGTTGTGATGAGCGATTGATCTCTTAGGGAGTGAGAGACAACCAAGACACAAATTCTTATGATTTGGGTCTTAAATACGTTCATCAGTTGGGGTAGTAGCTAAGGGTGAGTAAGGTGTCGAAGTTGGAGAGTAAGAAGATGAAGAAAACGATTTGAGAATTGTATAGGCTTTCTTGCTCGTTGAAGAAGGTGAAAGTTTATGAAGGAGGTGAAAGTTGTGAAAGATCATATTAAAGTTTGGAAATAAAGAGTCTTTGGTGATCTTAGGGAGAGTAAAAGTGAAATATTGCATGAGATAGATAGGATTGATCATATTGAGGCAAATGATCCTCTAAAAGATGATTAGAAGGGTAGGAGGGCTAAGTTGAAGAATTATTTATTGGAGGTTCTAATGAGGGAGGACATTAGTTGGAGGCGAAAATCTCGTTTGAAATGGTTATAAGATGACAAGATGTTGATTGTAATACTAACTTGTTTATATGGTAGCTAATGGTAGGGGAAAGGAGAGCTTCATTGTGGAATTGAAGTTAACTCGTGTGGCTGTCTAGGGCTCAGTGTGAAGGAAAATTACGAATTTCTAGAGGGATAAAGCTAAGTGGCTTGAGTAGCCTTTTGAGTAGGAAGGGTTAAGGTCGGTGTTTTTGAATCGTAAAGGATAAGCTACCTGGTTGTTCTATGCTTTGGCCTTGTGTTGTTTAGGTTTTCCTTTGGGAGGTAATCTTTAGATCTACTTGTGGGATCCTTGGTTGAGCATATGGGTAATGTCTTGAGGGGTCGAAGAGAGCTTTTACTTCTATAAGATTGAATGACTTTTATTCACTCTCGTCTCTCTAGTATCTCATTGTACTTATGTCTTTGTTTAGGATTCTTGAAGGGGTAGGAGGGAGTTTAGTACGGATGATGAGAGACTTGTGCTTGAGTATCGGTGGTTGTTGAAGCAATCATTCTTTTTGGTTGGTAGATTTTGGGAGCTTGCGTCTTGGAACTTTGTTGTCTAGAAACGTCATTTGGTTGGATAATCGTTGTGGAAGTTTTGTTGGAATTAAATTTCCTATGGAATAAGGTAATTAAGAGTAAGTATGAAGCCCCTTTGGGGACATCAGATAAAATTGGAATGATTAAGAGTTAGTATGAAATAAAACAGAACAGGTGGAATGCTAGATAGGATGTTCATGCTACACATGCAAGTCATTAGAAGTTCTTCTCTCAGGTATCTTATTTTTTGTTCCCACTTACTCGATATGAATTTAGAGATAGATCTTTTTGTCACTTAGAAGATCATTGGGTGTAGATGATGATTTTCTTCAGCTCTATAGACTCTATCTTCACAATGCCCCAATTTCCTCGTTTTTCTCTTAGGTGGCGGTTTATTCTCATGGGACCTCTAAATGGAGAGGGTTAAAGGAGTCTGATTGATTGTTGAATATTCATAATTCTTTTGCTCCCCATTCTAGGCGTGACGCCGGAGTTAGAAAAAGGGATAGTTCCGAAATCTTTCATACAAATCTTTATTCTCACATTTATTGAAAGCTTCTATTTCAACTCCTTTCCCTTTAGTCATATAAATCTGGAAGGAAAAGGTTTTCTCTAAGATCAAGTTCTTCACTTGAACTTTGGTTCTTAACAGAATTAATACTAATGACTTGTCGGAGGTGAGAAGACCAAACAAGGCACTTCGTTTGAAATGTCTACAAGTCTTCTAATGATACAACTAGCTGCCCCTTTCTTCATTGTCAAGTAGGAAGGGACTTTAGGAACAATTTTTTTTGGTATTTTTGTTTATATGTAGATTTTCCTACTTTGTGAAGATCAATTTTTGGGGATTCGGAAGGAGTAAAGAATGGAAAATTTTCTGGCAATGTGCTTGGTTTAGATTGTGTGGGTGCCTTGGGATTGAGTTGTTTTCCTCTCCGCTTTTTCGGCTTCAACTTCAGGTGTCTCATCTCCATGAATGATAAACAAAGAGATTAAAGGGTTGTCATCATATAATTCTTTTATTTAATTTTTTAGGAGTTGTCCTCCATCCTCTTTCTCTTTCTCAATAAATTTCTTTATCTACAAAAATTATCTTTGTAACTCTTGAGGTGATAGTTATTTTGCAAGCATATGTAATATAAATTTGTTTTGAATAATCCCATTTTTTATCTTTCCATTTTTTTTGGTTTTAAATTGGTAGTTGGTTGTTATGAATATGTGGCCTGTGAATCGTCTTCCACAATTACAAGAAATTTAATGGTCTCATCTTGAGATTTTAGCTGTGTGCATCTTAGTAATCCATTGTAAAAATGATTTTACATTTCCTTTGGAACTTTGACAGTGGAACGAAGCTAACCGCACATAGATTGAAGATTTTATTTGGATTAGCTGGTCTTAAAGCAGCTGAGCTTCATGGAAATCTTACTCAAACCCAACGCCTTGATGTGAGTAGCTTAGTTCTATAGCTAGCATTTTTGTTTGTTTGTGTTCTTTACAAAATTCACTTGAGAATATCATTATTGTATAGCAGTAATGCATTGTTGGAGAGCATTTTAAAATACTTGTCTTGTTGCTATTTGGGTTATGATCTTTACTTTTGACACGAATTACATGAGCTAGACTTTAATTTAGATGCTTGACACATAACTATATGAATTTTTAATTCATGTGATTAACTCCTTAAACTGTGAATTAAATGCAATCTTGCGTCTCATCCATACTTTTATCCAATTAGTTTGTGTGAATCAATTTTGATTGTTGTTCTCCAGAGGAAAATTTATATCTGAGAATAAAATGTCAATTTGATTGAAACTTGAGACATTTGGTCTGTGTTTACAAAAATAGAATTCTCTTCTGAAAAGCAAAAGACCAGCTCTGATGTCCAAAACATGTTTGGTTAGTGTTTCATGATTAAGTTTTTGAGAGTTTTTTAAAAAATGGCCTGTTTTTGAAAATGTCTTTTTGATGTTTTCTATACCAACTCTAAAAAATGAGAAAACACATTTGAAAGTACAGAATGAGTTTTCTTTTTTTAAAATGTATCACCTATGAGAGGGTAAAAGCTTTAAGGCTAATAGTTATCCAAACATGTTCTTTTTGTAAAAAGAAAGAGATGCTGTTTTGTTTTCGTTTTCAAAAACATTGTTTTGAGGAGAAGAAATAGAAAACAAATTTGACTTGCCCTCTAATTTTACCTTAATTCGTTTTGATTAACTGGAGGGAAATGGGGACTAGGTGAGACATTTCTAATTGATAGTTCAAAGAGTTGATTGCAATTCATAGATTCCTCTTGTAATATACCCTTATTTTGGCTCTTGACATGTGACATATGGTTATTTGTGTAGGCTTTGGAACTTTTCAGAAAGCAGCAAGTAGAATTTTTGATTGCAACAGATGTGGCTGCCCGTGTGAGTAGAGATTCTATAACTTATCCTTTTCCTCTGGATTCATTGCACTTCTAGATGCCCCCCAACCCACCCAAGAAAATCATGGGTGTATAGTCTATGCCTCTATGATCATTTTCAACAGCCTTTTTTAAACACCTTCTCCCCTCCCTTTTCTCTAATTTTCACTTTTTTAATTGTGAATTTCATTTGTTTACTTATTTATCTTTGCGAGGTGAGGTGCAAGGAGTGGGGCTTTTGAAGTTAATGTATTGCTGATTCTAAGTTTTGAATATTTTACAATAAGATATTTTTTTGGGAATTTTTGAGCAAAAGTTCTTGCCAGTTACCATCCCTTCCGCTGTTGTTCATGTCATGTTCAAACCTTTGAGCCGTATGAATCGTGGTGAAATTAATCTGTGTTGTTTTAGTGACACCTAAATATTTTGTGGCCATTTGTAGGGACTTGACATAATTGGTGTTGAAACAGTTATTAACTATGCATGTCCCCGTGACCTTACAAGGTAATCACTGCACTAGTTTTCAGTGTTGTTGTTAATATGCTTATCACCTACCTTCAGTATCTTATTGTTGCACCTCTGTTGATAATCTTATCATTCTCTTACCAATGATTCAGATGATTTATATTCATTTAATACCCTTTAACTTACATTAGACTCATCGTGTTTTCTGGTGGTTTATTTTCTGTGTAGCTATGTTCATCGAGTGGGCCGTACAGCTAGAGCTGGCAGAGAAGGATATGCTGTTACATTTGTGACCGACAACGATCGATCTCTTTTAAAAGCCATAGTAAGTCATCCTTAAATCTAGTTGGTCTTGATTGTCTGTTTCAATTGTTGCACATTGGATAGAGCCATCTGTTTTAGCTTGTTATCATGTTCCTGCAAATTTGTTAAGTTTGTGATGTCAGTTTCACAATATTTCACCTTATAATAGATTTTATATATTGAAAAATGTTTTCCGTGGTGGAACGATGTCTGCTTTAGAGACCTTCTGCAGGAGAGAATAACTTCATATAAATTGGCTTTACAAGAATCCTTAGGAGTGTGTTTGGATAAAGAATCCCTAGAATTATGTCAAATTATCTTGCTTGGTCATCATATCGTAAGCTACATATTTACTTGTGAAATCTATTGAATCAATCCCTTAAAATATGGAGTAAATATGTTCTTTTCCATTTTTTGAATAAATACAAAGGAAATCACACCAAAGTTAGGAACAAATCACACCCAAATTACTTTGAAAACCATGCCAAAATACAACAAAATAACAACTAAAATAGCACCCTAATCTCAACCAGCACTAAAAAACCAGAAACCCTAATACCCATATTGATCTGGCCGAATATAAACTCGATTATTGATCCAAACACAGACCAATAAAGTTTAATACGGAAACCCCGAAGAATCAACAACTGTAACAACTTATCATACAAAAACCTTTACATGGCATTCATACGCAAAATCAAAGTGGGTTTTGAGCATAAACAATTTCTGGTACACATCAATATAGTCAACCTTTGGATGTGTATTTTTTTTCGTCCTAAGTAAAGTTTGAGAGGAACTCTTGGCATATAATTTTTCATGGAATATCTAACATTCATTGATAAAGCAGGCTCTCCATTTGTAGAAAGTATATTTTGTGAGGCAGGTTTAAGGCATCTGTGACCAAATTGGCGATATTTATGGGAGATGATTTAGCTTTTGTTTGATTGTTCAGGCAGAATTTTCATCAGGGATTTTAGCCACCCCCAAAATCCCTACTTAAACTGCTGCCTGATTTACCGCAATGGATTTGAGATTATATCTCTAAGTGAAACCAACTAAAATTCCCCTATCCAAACACACCCTAAGTTATACAGTTCTGGTCAACCTTGTAGAAGGCTGGTGCAATCTTGGTTACCCGTAGTCTGATGGTATATCTATGGTCTATTCTTTCCTTTGAAGCCTTTCTCTTCATTTTTCATCTCTGGTGAACCAACCCCTTTGCTTCTGCTTTAGCATGCAATCCATATCCTAGTTCTTTATTGAATCTTTTCCCTAGATTAGTACAGTTTGAATCCATATCATAGTTCTTTATTGAATCTTTCCCCAGATTAGTACAGCTTGATAATTCTCAGTTTGATAAGTGAATACACCACCAATCTTATGGTTGCTCAACAATCTGAAAATCTACCAGCACTCGCTGAGGAACAATGCATTTATTGCTTATGTTAACTGCCGTTGATTTCAATGAATTTTGAAATTACACCATAATCAAATAACTGGAATTGTGATTTTAAACAATGTATACAAGTATCATGCATTTCATTTGTTCTGAGGGTGCTGTTCTGAAGGATTAAGATGATTTTATGTTGAAATTACACCATAATCAAGTAAGTGGAATTGTGATTTTAATCAATGTATACGAGTGATCATGCATTTTATTAGTTCTGGTTGGTTCAGTTGTGAAGGATTAAGATGTTTTTTTTACTAAATGATCATTTGTTTTAATAAAATAATTTGATGTTGATGCTTCTTGTGAAACTTGCATTTCTCTGAAAATGTGATTGTGAATAACAGACAAAGAGAGTTGGTTCAAAGTTGAAGAGGCGAATTGTTGCTGAGCAATCTATTACCAAGTGGTCTCAGACAATTGAGCAGATGGAAGATCAAGTGGCTGCCATTATTGAAGAAGAGAGGTTTTAATTGTATTGCACTATCAATTTATTCAGCTAATCGTTATTGTTTAAATGGCTGTTAAAGCTTTTGAATTATTGCAGGGAAGAGAGAACTCTGAGAAAAGCAGAAATGGAAGCAACGAAGGTATTGGACTCTACTACTGTGTGCTAACTGCCAACTATGACTTGGTACTTGTTTCTTTGGTTTTCTATTTTTTGGGGAAAAACCAAAAACCCTAAATTTTCAAAATGGTTTCTATATGGTCCCTTGGTTTTTGATTTGGGGAATTTAACGTCAAGTTTCTGTGATTTGAGCAACCAAGTCTTGTTGGAATCTGTTCTAATTTGCTGTTTGGGAGGATTATTTCACGTGTCAACCATGTGCTCGTCTAAGTCAGCCCACTTGAGGGGAAGAAGTTGAAGATTACATCTCCACTAGTTCGTATCTTTTTCTCAAGTGGGCTATCTTTAAGTAATGTTAACAAAGGAGCTTTGTCACCCAATAATAAAAAAATCAACACTAAAAATAAACCAGAAAATTTCATTTGAGCCTTGTCATTTTTATTTTTGGGTTTTTTGCAGTCTTACCCCCAAAATTCTCCTCCATAATCAGTCTTCAATCACTCATCACTAATCATCTTCCATGGTTTGTCTCTTGCTTGATATTTTTTTTCACCCTCTTCTCTTAATGACCACAAAGTATCCTTGCATTTGATCGGTAAGCATACACATTTCCCTGATAATCTTTGCTTTGTTCACTTTCTCTCTCTCTCTCTCTCTCTATATATATATATATATATATATATATATATACACGCACGTATGTAAAGTACATGTACGTATGCTTATATCTCAATTAAGGCTGTAAAAGCAATGATTTTGAATTTTTCTTCTTGTTGTAACTATGTTCTTTATCCTCTATTTGGTTCCTGATAAAATGCTAGAATGGAGGGAAAAGGTAACTCAATTTGTTTTGCATTTCGTGTTTGTTATCTTTGGGAAATTGGTTAACTGAACCGGGCCGAATAGATGTGCTTAAGGCTCAGTTGAGAATACTTGTTTGGATATGGTTTCACGGGTGCAAATTCAACCAAAAAATTTATCTCTGAGAATTTTCTATCTCTTGGTTTTCTTGCTGGCCTCTTAGCAAACAGTCAGTGGAGTTAGGGGTGCCAAGTAGTGCAGCAGGAACCGGGCTTCAAAAACCTCGTTCGTTAAGATTTTACCAAGCTCGAGCTCAAACCGAGTTTCAATATTTTTGTTTGAGTTCAGTTCTTTAAATTTGAGGAAATTGAGCTTGGCTCAAGTTCAACTTGGTTATATAAACGAGGTGAGTTGAAGCTTGTTCATAAGCTAAGCTCAAGCTTGATCATGAACTTAAATGAACACATACAAGCAAATTTCTAAGTGAACATAAATAAGCTTTAACCGAGTGTGAGTTTGAGCTCGTTTATAAGCTAAGTTCGAGCTTGATCGTAAACTTAAATGAACACTTGTACAAGAAAATTTCCAAGTGAACATAAATAAGCCTTGAATCTATCTATTGTCAAAATTAAAATAAAAGAAAACTAAGTTCATGTAGTTCTTTTTAAAATTCGTTAATATAATAACTCTGGAGATGTGATTTATCACAAAAAAAAAAAAAAAAAAAAAACTCTAGAGATGTGATTTTTCACTTTGGCTCCTCAGTGGACTCATTTCGACGCACACATGCGGTGTGCATATGCCAATAAGCCCTCAATTGGAATGTACATGGACAGGAGGACTTAGCTTCTTGGGACCTAAAACTCATGGATCACTGAAACTTTTCATACAATTATGTTCATTTGGTGTTATTTCTGCTCCCCTTATAAATTTTTTTACCGTGGCATTTCTTTTATTTTCTGCTCAATTTGCAAAGCAAGCATAACTTTGTATTATCAAAACAGATTTATGCATAAACTTTGTTGTTTAATATGATTTCATGCGCTTCCATGATCTGTACAGGCAGAAAATATGATTGCACACAAGGATGAAATATATTCACGCCCTAAAAGGACCTGGTTTCTGACAGAGAAGGAGAAACAGCTAGCAGCAAAAGTTGAAAAGGTATTGTTATATCATTGTTCTTCATTTATATGCATCTTTGCGTTGGTAGGCAGTTCTGTTGGCATTTTGATTGACATGGATGTTTAGAGAGTTCATAGTTTTCAAGATAAAGCTCTTCTACTTTCAATATACTGGATTTTTGCTAGGCCATTAAAATGAAACTTTAACCTGTAAAACTTGCCAAGTTGTAATGAGGATACAATTATCCTCGACAACAGAGATACTGTAAATGTTTGACTTGATCTATATGTTCGTTATATCCTTCTTCGAAAGATAGAGAACTACAGGTTATAGTAAGATTGATTGCAAGTATAAAATTAATTGATTAATAGTTTTTATATAATCGTTATAGAATTTAATCAATATCAAAACGTTCTGTCATGTTGGTGCTAGCAGAACCAGACCTTGCACCATCTTATAGTTTCCCCCTCTCCCTCTATCTCCCTCTATCTCCCTATTATTTTTTCGCCCATTCTTTTAGTTTTTTTTCCAACTTGTAAAAAATATCCAAAAGCCTTCTTTGTACCTAAGAAGTCTCATTTGATAAAGACTGGTCCCTTTTGATAGGACCATCACTCATGCAATTATGATGAAAGATGTAGAAATGTAGGACAAACCTCATGTTTGTGGATGGGTTCTCGTTGCCCCCCATCTATTACCTGGTAACTTGCACGTTGTGGTGTCCAACCTTACCCTGCGGCACTTATTGGCCGATTTATTAGATGCTCAGAAATAAATGCTATCTTTAAAAATGAGGTACATACTGGATGGAATAGGCAGCAAGACCTTAGGTGCCTGAAATGGTTTTTAAGTATGCTAGTAGTAAGTCTAAAACGAATGTTTCATTTTGAGTAATATATCTTCAAACAGTATTTTGTAGTGATGTTGCATAATCATGCAAGTTTTTTTCTTTCCTCATTTTTTTAATGTGATTCTACTTTCTTTCTTTGCAGAATTTTACATGCGGTAATTTTTTAGATGATATTCAATAATTCAGTTAATGATATGACATCTACAATGTGTTTTGGCAGGCATCTCTGGATAATGGAAAAAATTCAGGAAATGAGGTAATCAGTGCTCAACAAGCCGAAGACATTAAAATGAAGGAAAAGAGGAAGCGGGAGCGTGAGGTAGTTATTATCCTACATTTGTCTTATATATCTTTTGCATTAGAAAAATTGGCCGCAATGTTTGTTCCGATAACACATATCTGATGTCTGCTGAGCAGAAAAATTTGCCGCGGAAAATGCGACGGAAGTTGGAAGCGGCTCAAGAGATGTTGGATGATGAAAGTCTAATGGAAAAATCCGCAGTATGTAGTTGTTCCTTTTATTTATTTATTTTGAGGGGGAGGGGGGAGGATGAGGGTTTGTGTGGGTCGTCCTTTCTGTATTAGGAACTGGAATTAAAATTATTGACTATATAGAGCATAAAACTTTGGTATGCAGTTCAGTCACCTCTTTGGCAGGCTTCTTTAGACTATCTCTGGTCTCTCATAGATTCTCTACCTATGAAGAATTTCACAATTGACATTTGAGTTTAGAATGGTCAAAGATGTTATGTTGTTGGGCTAAGTTTTCATGAAATTATTGACCTCGGCCTAGTTTTTGTGGTTCATTTTTCTCTTAAAATCAAGTGGTTTTTATAATGTTTATTGCAAAGTTCTATTTGGTCATGTGCTGCAGGGTAGCGATAAAAGCAAGAAAGAAAAAACTGGAATATCATTGGTTGACCTTGCTTATCGACGGGCAAAAGCATTGAAAGCTAAGAATAGGGCTCTAGATGCTGGAAAGATTGAGAGGAAGGCTAGCAAGAAATCAAAACATCCTACCCAAAGAACCCAATCAAGAACAGAAGAGATGCAGGAGCTCTTCCAGAGCGATATGAGTGAGAGAAAACAGAAGAGAAGTAGCGGTGGCACAGGGAAGAAGAAGTCCAAGAACTCATTTAAGAGCAAGTCACGGTATGAATCAGTCTATATTCTATTCCTCTTATCTAGTATTGATTTGATGTTTTTTATATGGATTGTGTTCTCAATTGAAATCTATGGTTATATGGGTTGTATTCATTAAAATTTAGTTATAGGTTGAAAATCTCAGCTAAGAATAGGACTCGGACCATTATGCTTTATGCTGGATAGTGGATACCAGTGTGATCTTATCTGTTTTAACTGATGATTTATTTGGACATTATAAAAGGAATGAAGGAAATCCTCCATTTCTTTGATTTTGGATCATAACTGAATAACTAGCTTTTAGGTAACCCAGTATATTTAGTCATTGCAGTTTGTTGTTTTATGTGTTACATTCCTGGTTATGTTATATTGGTCTACTAGTTTGATGTACAGCGTTACTATAGTTCCTATTGACACCATTATTTAATGCTGGAGTCCTGATCTGGCTGTGGTGATTTTTGTTTCACCTTGGAGACCTTTTTGGAGTTTCTAAGGGTACCTTTTGTTGTGAATTATTTTTTATATTTTTTAACACTTTCTTCACTAGAACATTCTTAACATAATTTGAGAAACAACATTTCTCTTTCATACATAATATTAGAAAAGTTGGAAAAAAAATAATTCTCTAACTTTTCTAATATTTATGTTGGAAAGACAAATAATGTTTTTCAAATTGTGTAAAGAATTCCCAAATTGTTTGAAGAAAATGTTAAGAAAAATAGGAATGAAAATTTTCCACAACTAAACGCACCCTAAGATTTCCATTTATGGGCATTGATGAAAAAATCTGTGGCTCAATGACTTTTTTATTCAATCGACTTACTTTTATGTTAGAGGTCAAATGTGAAAAGTTTGTGATGCCTCGTAATGTCTATTTTCTTGCATTCATCTATTTTTGGGTTTGCATGTATATGATTGTCTTGATGCTGCGCTGTTAGTAACTTTTTTCTTTGATGGGATTGTTAGTGACTATTTAGTACATTACGAAATTTTTTGACTAATTTTTCGCACTTCTCTCGTTTTCCAGTTATAAGCGCAGGTAGCACCTCTTTGAAAGGATAAAATGGTGTCGTAAACTTGCTTTTTGAAAGGAAAGACTCGAGCATAGCTGTGTACTGCATAGAAGTTCAGAGGAAGAGGAAGAGGTAATTTCTGCCGAGGTGATTTTACAATGAATACCATCTGCATTTTTTGAAGAAGGAATAGGAGAGGACAGGTCTCAATATATTGAGGAACTGGTTGTTGTAGATGATGATGTCCTTTGTCTTAATTTAAATGGTGTTGTAAGTCTAAAAGAATCATGCATATCAAAATTTCTTTAAACATGAAATTTAGCAAATAAAAAATCTAAGGGAACAGAAGGGTTTTATCTGATTAGACATTTACATGTTAGGTTCAGTCTCATTTTACATGATGCATTTTTGGTTCCGTTTGTTTTTATATAAAATATATTATAACATAAAATCAATTTTATATAAAATTATAAATTTTTAATTAAATTTTTTTGTTTGGTTGAAGTTAAAATAAATGATGAAAAATGTAAAAAAAATAAATAAAGAGAAAATTAATGGTGTAATATGTGATTTTAAAAAATGAGTGGTTTTTTTATGAAAAACAAACTATTTTTTCTCCACTTATAAATAACTTACAAAAAGATAGAAATTATTTTGTTAAGCTTATTATTTGGTGTAAAATTTTATTTTACATGAAATTGATTCATAGAATTTAAATGAGTAAAGTATGTATTTTATTGAAATAAATCGAGCCTGAATGAATGTCGATGAGGTAATATCAAATTCGTCATCCTAACTTCAAAATGCAATTCAAATGGTAAAGTTAAACACACGTATCAACTAAACGTGATCATAGGTTACTTTGCATGTGACGTTGTGTGGCCATATGTTAGATTAAAAAATGTTCAATAAATGAGCATTTTTTTAAAAGAAAGCGAGTAATAAATAAAGTAAATTTTGACACAATAATTAAAAGATAAAAAACTGCTTTTATTTTCCCACATAGATTAACCGTGTGGCATTCATTACTTAATTATGACATATAAATAGATTTTCTAAGTCACAAGGGCTTACCTATTACTATTACGAGCTTCTCAACACGTGTTACATACAAGTTGATTTATCTTTTTATCGGATTAAAAAATCTAATATCTCAACATGTGATACGTGCATGTTGATATGTTATTTTGTAGCATCTATTACTTTTCCAAAAAAAAAAAAAAGTTTGTTTTCTTCCTCTTTAGTTTATTGTGGTGATAGAATATCCATTATTGACAACCAAAAGTGTATCTTTCGTTAAACTCCAAAGTTTTGGATTATTCTTAAAGTTGATAAAAATAAACAATTGATCAATATTAGAATGAAAAAAAAATCAAAAGGAAAAACTAACAATAGAATAAAATAAGAAGAAATTAAGAAGAAAACAACATACCATAATGATTGTTGCTTGCATTTTGCATTGAGAAATTGAAAAGTGAAGAAAAAAATAAAAAGATAATTTTAAATGGGAGTTATAACGGCAAGATTAGTAGTGTTGGTGATAATTGCGAAAGGATAAGAGAGAGGAAGATGTTCAGTGGGTAAAAATACACCACCGAATAGGAGCCAAACACGTGGCGACCTTTAAGATCATAATGGCAATTTCAAACTCTAGGCATAGCCAATAATGTAGGAGAGTCACAAGGTTTGCAATAGACACTATTATCTTTAGAAGGCAAAATGATAACATCATTAAGGGGGCCCACCACTTTTTTCATTAGGGTCAGATTCTTAACCCTATATAAGGGCTCATTATTTCAAGTACCTTATTTTTTCACACTTCCAAAAATATTCTCTCTGCATTCACCTCATTTTTAGTCATCCGTTAACTTAATCATCGGAGGGTCCTCCTAGAGAATAAAACCTCCGAACGACTTCCATTTTCAGGTGTTCATGTGCTCTACTTATGTGGATCTGACCTCAGCAAGACGAATGGATTGGACATAAAACTAGACTTGACAAGACTATACCTTAGCTACTTTCGGCATCAACAAACTAGTGTCGTATGTGGGAAGCAACAAATTTATTTGAAAAATGCAACCAAGAAAACTTTCTCCACCTTCTTTATAGAGAATTGTTCACCTGAGTTCTGAGGGGGAGAGAAGAGAGCTGGCCGAAGTCAATCCTCCACCAGGATTCATATATGGATACAACCCTCATCACACTTCGGGGAGCCGCCAAAACCCTGAACCAACTAATGAACAGGTCCAACTTAATCCTTCAGTCTACCTCCAAGTTGAAGACATTTTGGCTCTAATCAACCGAGCTGAGCACGAGCACCTCTAAGACGAGTACGACAGCCTTGCTAGGCTAGTCGCCTAGATCGTGCCCTAACCCAATCAGGTCCATCCCCATTAGTTGCAACCCAACGAGGTCAGCACTACCACGCCAAGGGAAAGACCCTATGTCCTTTGCATGGTAGAGGTACACTATAGTTGATGAGAAGACTAAGTTGAGCATGGCCAAAGCCATGCACACTGGATAGAGAGGCCCGACCGTAATGCGAGAGATCCCAAATTGTTTGATCATGAATCCAAGTCGGTATCTAACTCCTGACCACTGAAGAAACACTGAGAAAAATAGTAATTAGAAGTCAACAAACAATTGAAAGAAATGAATGAGCGTATTGGACTTGCACATAGAGGCAACTAAGTGAACATCTTTGATGAGATCAGGCCTTCGGGTAACTCTAAATCTAAAGAGATCATGGACATGGAAATGTTGGCAAGCTTCAAGATGCTCCACATCGAACCTTATAGAGGGAAGACTTGCCCTATTGATCACATTGAGACTTTCAAATCTTTGAAGTTTTCTCCATGGATAGTTTGAGGCAACCATATGTTGTGCCTTCCCAATAACTTTGTGTGAAACAGAAAGAACCTTGTTCACTATTCTTCCAGTCGGTTCGATCAAATCTTTTGACAACCTCAGTGAACAACTTTCAACCCATTTCTTCAGTAGTTGAGGCCTTAAGAAGACACCAGAAAGTCTACTCAGCATTACTTTGAACATTGATAAAACTCTTTGCGACTACATCTCCTGTTTCACTTTAGCCATGGTGCAAGTCAGGGACTTAGACCCAAAGGTGGCAGTAATGGATTTCGTCAACAGCTACCTAGCCTCTGACATCAATCATTACTTATCTAGAAACCAACTGTACACTATGGTAGTCTTATTGGCAAAGGGCGATGAGTTTGTTATCGCTGAAGAAGATTAAATTACACCTAAACAGTACTATACAGTAGCAGCAGTATTGAATGGGGTGTCGATCTCACGAAGAGAACATTCTATAGTCAAAGTCTCAAGCAAAAAATAATGGAAACAAAATTAAGAATTAATATTAATAAAATGTTGAGAATTAAATGAAGCAATTGAATTAAGTGCAAGAAAATAAATAATGAGAAACACAAGGGTCCAAGAATCCCTCCTTGATTTCACAGCTTCAACTTGTATCAATTCAGTAATTATAACTCAACTACGTGTTTCACATCCCAAATCTGTAATAAAAAAATAATAGTGAAAGTACCAAAAATATTATTTTGTAAATTATTATGAGAAATCCCCTTCTTGTTTTTACAAGTAATGCAACAGTCAATCATACATGATATCCTAAATTGACGATATATCTGGAGACAATAGCGCAGTAAAGGAAAATCATATATAATTAGTATACCAAAATCAATTGCATCCTAAATTCCACATATAAGAGAAGCATGACAGTAATTATATGGAGAAAAAGAACAACAATCATCGGAGTTAAATAAAATCTATGGAAGAAGAAAATATAATTGTCTATCACACAAAAACACCAACTTCAAGATTAAATAAAGGAAACAACTCAAAATAATTATTCAACGTTAAAAACACAAATACTGGATTAAATACAAGCCAAACCTGCTATGTCTGGAGTTCATCTCTTCGCCTTGGTTAAAACTTAGCCTAGCTGACAATACATAATCACAACAACTCTCTAAAAATTCAATGTGTATTTGTTTAGCCCCCTCTTCAACCCCCTGGTTTCTTAGTCTAAAATCCTATATATAGCTGTATGGAGACGACTTTGTAGACAGAAAAATCGTCATAGGGTTTCTGTTCAGGCTGTGTGCTTCTGCTGATATCTAGGCCTAGTTCTGCTACTGTCCAGGCTGTGCGTCTGTTACTGTCTAGGCCAGGTTTTACTGCTGTCCAGGCCGTGCGTCTGTTGTTGTCCTGGTTCGATTATGCTGCTGTCCAGGCCATGCTTCTGATGCTGTCCATGCCCAGTTCTATTGCTATCCAGGCTTGGTTTTGCTGTTGTGTCGCTCTGCTATTCTGTCCAAGTTTGGTTTCCTTGCTGTCCAGGCCGCGCTGCTGTTCAGGCCCAGACCTGGTTTCCCTGCTCTGAATTGGTCCGGATGTTGTGGATTCTTTTGAACATATTATATATATATATTATATTTTGTTTAAGCTTCTTTGTTTTTTTAATCTTCAAAACACACTAAAACACATAATTCTCCAAAAGACCACAGTTGTCAAGAAATTCAATGAATAATCAAAATTAATGTCAACAAATACATATAATTAACTCTATCTGAAGTGCATTTTCATGCTCTAATCACAACCCCCAACCAGCTCATTGCTAGTACTTGGTGATGCAAGCGAAACAACAATGCATGAAAAGTAACATAGCATGAATGTTGCAGAACTATCTAGCATTCAAACAAACGTTGGCCAAAGCTCACAGATGCTAATGAGATTTTCAAATCATGTCTTTTGAGAAACTGTGAGTGTGTGCACTAAACCTAAACTTTCTTACCACAAACCAATGATGCATAAAACTTTGAATTCAACCAAGAAAGAAGCCTTAACTCCGTTATCCTCACAAGTAAAGTGTTTATCAATTGAAACAGGCAAGGTATTTACTCATGGAGTTGGAAAACGAATAAAAGCACTTAGTGAAAGGGTGAAGCAATTTAGGACAAGCAAGTGAACAAGAATCGACCACAAGATTGGCTAATCACACAGTTCAGAACACTTTATCTGACTTACCAATATAATACCTCGAAATTTCAATGGTTAATCACTAAGCCTTGGTGTTAAAGCTCCTTTCTTCTGAGTGTGGTGCGACAACTTATCTTCCTTAAATTGTTGAATCCTCCTTCTTTCAAATAAAAACTGAAGTAAACAAAAACTGATATTTTTTTCTTCTTCTTCTTTTTCTCTTCTTTTTCTTTTTTTTTTCTTTTTTTTTCTTTTTTTTTCTTTTAGAGAATTACAATATAAATAAATAAGCTGATGGAAGAAGAATCCTTCCCAAGATATTGTCGACGATAAAAACTTCGCGCAAGTGTCAATGATGGATTCGAATGCTTCAACGACTAACCAAATCATTTATCCACATGTAAGGTAAACCAAACAAAGCATCTCAAATAGTGATAAAACCAATTCAAGTAGGCAATAAAAGTTCACAATGCTAGTTTTCTCAGACTCTCCACTCAATAAAAACAAATGTGCTTCAAACATGGTTAAAAACCAAAAATAATATGCATCACTCTCTAAACAATCCACAAAGCTTAGTATGTGCACAGAAATGAGTTTCCAGAAAATAGTGAGTGTTAATCAAGATAGTGTCATTGGACATTGATGAAAACAGAGTTGTAATCATGCATTAACAGTTCACAAAATCGCGAAATCTCATAAACATGCCATGATAGTTTCACACAAAACAATATATAACAAGCATGCATATGCTACCACCCCCAACCAGAATGTGACAGTTTCCTCACAGTCATCAAAAGATAAGAAAATCGTACCGACAGGATAGAGGAACGCTAATAATGTAGCATCGGTAAACCTGCATCACACAAAACAAAGCATAAAAGCAAAAAAAGCAAAACAAAAGAAAATAAACTAGAAAGTAGTAAAATATAATATAGATAGAAGTACTGAACATCAATGAAAGTAGACAAAGACAACCAGAGAGATCTCCTCTGTTTCCTCTACTTTCTCCACATAGTGCTTCAGACATTGCCCATTCACTTGAAATACTCTCCCATCTTTTGGGTCTTCTATCTCAATCGAATTATTAGGAAAGACTTGCTTAGCTATGAATGAGCCGATTCATCTCGATTTTAGCTTGCCAAGATGAATGTGAAGCCTCGAGTCATAGATGTGGACTCGTTGATTGGGCTTGAAATACTTCCTCAGAATTTGCTTGTCATGAGCTGCCTTCATCTTTGCCTTATAGATTCTTAAGTTGTCGTGGACATCATTTCACAACTCTTCAATCTCAGCCAACTAAAGCTTCCTATGAATTCTTGCATCATTAAGATCAAAATTAATGCTCTTTACAGCCAAATAAGCACGATGTTCTAACTCAATCGGTAGATGGCAAGCTTTTCCATAGACAAGCCAGTACGGAGACATCCTGAGGTTAGTCTTGTAAGCAGTACGGTAAGCCTAAAGAGTGTCGGGAAGGTGCAAAGACCAATCTTTTTTATTCGGGTTCACCGTCTTCTCCAATATTTGCTTCACCTTTCGGTTATCTAATTCACCTTTCGATTAGCCAATTTAGCGACCTTATGGTGCACTCCATACCTGCACATCAAAACCTCAAAAGAACAGTTACAAAACTGAGCGCCTTGATCACTAATCATAGCCTGAGGTGTGCCGAATCTGGAAAAAATGTTTTCTTTCAGAAATTTGACAACAATGTTGTTGTCGTTGTTTCGGCACGCCACAACCTCTACCCATTTGGACACATAGTCCAGTACAAGCAGGATATATAGATACCCAAAGGAAGGTGGAAAGGGTCCTATAAAATCGATCCCCCAACAATCAAATATTTCAATGACAAGAATCGGGTTAAGGGGTATCATATGCCTTTGGGACAAAGCACCAAGCTTTTGGCATCTATCATAAGAACGACAAAAATTGTTAGTATCTTTAAACAGAGAAAGCCATTATAATCCATACTGTAGAATTTTTATGACAGTATTTTTCATAGAAAAGTGACTGCCACAAGCTGAACTATGACAAAAATGTAAGACACTATCAATCTCAACCATAGGGATGCACAGCCTCATAATTTTGTCAGGGCAATACTTATAAAGATAATGGTCATCTCAATAGAAATTTCTTATCTTGACCAAAAATTTGCGCTTATCTTACGTGTTCCATTTGGATGGTATTTCATCGAAAACCAAGTAATTTACAATGTGCACATACCATTGTACTTGGCTTATAGCGAATAGATGTTCGTCGGGGAAGTTGTCTTGGATGGGTGGTCCATCGGCAAACTCATTGAACTCTAGGCGAGACAAGTGATCTGCCACTAAATTCTCTGCCCTCTTATTATCCTTAATTGTTAAATTAAATTCTTGTAGAAGTAAAATCCTCATAATCAATCTTGCCTTAGCATCCTTTTTTGAAAGAAGGTACTTAAGGGCTACATGGTCAGTAAAAATAGTTATAGGTGTACCAATCAGATAAGCACGAAATTTGTCTAAGGCAAAGACTATCGCTAGCAATTATTTTTGAGTAGTGGAATAATTCATTTGTGCATTATTAAGAGTTCTACTAGCGTAGTATACAACAAAGGGCTTCCCCTCCCTTCGTTGTCCCAAAACTGCCCCCACCGCATAATTACTCGCATCACACATAATCTCAAACGGTAAATTTCAATCTGGTGACTACATGATGGGGGCGGACGTAAGCCTATCAATGAGTGTTCGAAAAGTGTCCTCACACTCTTATGTCCAATCGAACATGGCTTCCTTAACTAGAAGGTTACACAATGGTCTAGATATAGCAGAGAAACTCTGTATAAACCTCCTGTAAAAATCAGCATGCCCAAGAAAGGATCTAACATCCTTAACAGTTTTAGGTGTGGGCAATTTAGAGATCAATTCTATTTTTGATTTATCTACTTCGATCCGTTTTTCAGAAATTATGTGCCCCAAAACTAATCTAGAGGGAACCATGAAATGACCATTTTTCAAATTAAGCACAAGACATTTTTCTTCACATCTACTCAAAATAGCCTGTAAATGGAGTAGGTATGAATCAAAAGAATCACTAAACACAGCCAAATCATCCATAAAGACTTCCATAAATTTTTTGACCATATCACTAAATATACTCATCATGCATCTTTGAAATGTAGCCGGCACATTACACAGTCCAAAAGGCATACACTAGAATGCATAGTACCAAATGGGTATGTGAACTTAGTCTTATCCTCATCTTCTAATGCAACCTCTATCTGATAATATCCCGAATACCCATCTTGAAAGCAATAGAAGGGATGGCCAGCTACATGTTCTAAGATTTGGTCTAAAAATGAAAGTGAGAAGTGATCCTTGCGGGTGGCGGAATTAAGTTTTTTATAGTCTATGCACATGTGCCACTCTATCACTACCTTGGTAGGAATAGACATCCCCTCTGTGTTGGTTACCACAGTTACCCCAGACTTTTTAGATATTATCTAAGTCGGGCTAATCCACTTACTATCAGAGATGGCGTAAATGATACACACATCTAATAACTTTAAAACTTCATTTTTCACGACTTCTTTCATAGTGGGGTTAAGTCGTCATTGGGGGTCTCTACGAGGGTTAGCTCTTTCCTCTAAATGGATCCTATGGGAACATATCAAGGGGCTAATACCTTTAATATAAGCAATTGTCCATCCTAATGCAACTTTGTGCTCACTTAACATGTCAATCAATTTCTTTTCTTGTGAATCACTAAGTATAGAGGAAATAATAACTGGAAATGTATCACTTGGTCCCAAGAATGCATGTTTGAGCCCCTCAGGTAACGTCGCTAAGTTGACCTTTAGGGTCTCCTCAGTGCATGGCTTTGGTCTCTCTCCATCTCTTGGTAACTCCTCGAAGCTTGGTTGCCATTTTTGTTCTCTTTTATCCTTTGACCCTAAAACAGCAGAAACTTTGAAAACATTGTCAGGATAAAGTGAACTCTCAAAATCAGAAATACAAAGGAGATATTCTAAAGATTCTGAATTTTTGCTCATGAGAGCCTTATCTAGGATCAGTGTGTCTATCATATAAGTATGATAGCAATCATCATCATCATGTGGTTGTCTTTCTATATTGAAAATGTTGACCCCTAGAGTCATATTCCCAAAAACAGCTTTATTAAACTATTCCTGCAATTAATAAGAGCGTTAAAGGTGGCCAGGAAAGGTCTTCCTAAAATGATTGGAACTTTAAACTCCATATCAACCACAAAATGACTATCCAGAATGAGAAAATCAATAGGATAGTAGAACTTATCTATCTGTATCAGTACATTTGTGATTATCCCCCTTGGTTACTTAATCAGTCGGTCGGCCAACTATAGTATCATAGATGTGGGTTTGATCTCTTCTAGACCTAATTACAAGTAGACAATGTAAGGTATTAGGTTCACACTGGCTCCTAAATCCAGCAAAGCTTGGCCGATCTCATGAGTCCTAATCTGACAGGTGATTATTGGACACCTTGGGTCTTTATATTTGGGTGGTGTCTTTTGTTCAATCACCGGACTCACTTGCTCAGTCAAGAACAGAGTCTTCTTGACTTGATACTTCCTTTTTATGGTGCATATATCCTTGATCACCTTTGCATAGGTTAGTACCTGTTTATTCACATGAAGCAAAGGCAAGTTAATCTTAACTTATTTCAAATGTTCTAGGATCTCACTTTGTATTTTCGAATTTTTTCCTTTTGGTCGGAGCACTTGAGGAAAAGGGACTGGAACCGAAATTTTTTCATTTGGCTTGTTCTTAGGGGCATTCTCCTAGGTACTCGGAGAGGTGCTCGTGGTCATCGACTGACTTTGTCCATCTAACACCTTACCACTCCGAGTAGTTATAGCAATGACCTCTGTGATATTTTGTGAATCTAAAGTAGAGATTTGTGCCATATGTTTCCCCCTTGGATTTGATTGAGGCTGAGATGGGAATTTGCCTCGCTCTTGCATTGTGAGAGAACTTGTTAGCTTAGTTATTTGACTTTTAATTTCCTTGTTCTCTTCCGTTACCTGTGTCACAGTAGTTTCCAATCTCTAAATAATTTTACCTTGTGACTCCATAAATGCGTTTAATTTTTCCTCTAAATGGATTCTATTAAGTTGCGCATTGTATGAGGTTGTAGGGTATGACACAGGTGGTTGTGCATGTGCGTGTGTGGGTTGGTTTGAGTTGGACCTCCAGCTAAAGTTCGGGTGGTTACTCCAACTAGGATTATATGTATTGGAGAAAGAATTATGAGGCTTCCTGTAAATCCCTAAGGCATTACATTGTTCATCAAAAATCCCTGTTATCTCTGCAAAAGTTAGGCAATCCCAAGCTAAGTGTTCCACTTCCCTACAGAAAAAACAAACACCTTGTGACTCGACTCTTGCAGTAGTATGCGTGAGTCAACCATCTTGGGTCTTAAGTGCCTCTAACGCTCGAGTTACTCGCTCTAATTTGGCTTTTTTGTTATCCTCTTGTAATACCCATATTTGTAAAGTAAGGGTAAAGAGGTACTTTAATAAATATGATATAGAGTTAAAATAATATATATATATTTAAATGTGAAAAGTTAAATTTTTATAAAACAATTAAAAAAATCAAACAAAAAAACGTGGTAGCAAGTGTTGCCACCTGCTGTCAAATTAAGAATGGAGTTTTGCATGGTTTACAAGTTGCAAAAAAACATGGAGGCTTGTGGGGGAGTAAGTGCTGAGAATGCACTTTTATATGGGCTGCCAATTTCATGTGTTTCATATATATATACTTAACGTAATTTATATTTATACTTACAAAATTTCGTTTAGTTTCCTTCAATTATTCTATTTCCTTAAACACTTGGGGACCGAAAGAAAAGTTGAAAGAGTAAATTTTGAAGGGGTTTACGAGGGAATTTATTAGAGAGTCATGAGAAGCTATCAAAAAAAGAAAAAGTAATAATGTAATGTTTATTTTTTAATTTTTAGCATACATGAAATTTCTCGGAATTCAAAGTGGGAATTTTCAAAGGGTTTGATTTATGAAGAATTGAAGAATAAATTAGAAAGTTAATATCAATATTATGTCAGGTGTTGACGATCAGCAACCGAGGGAAATTGCTAAAAGGGGCAGAAAGGGCAAGGAAGTGATCCACGAATAGTTTTATGTGCCACGTGGTGAGTTAGATTTACTTTAAGTAATCTAAATAAAAATCAAATATCTAGTGATAATATTAAAATAAATTATTAGCTTATGCTTTGATGGTAGATAAAAATTTGGTTGATAGGTATGATATGAATATTGGACATGTAGAAGATTATTATGTGAAAAAAATATTATTAAAATAATGGATTGATTTAATAATGATGGTGATAAATAAAATTCTTGATGAGTTATGGTTAAAAAGTGGATGTGATATATGAGGAGAGCAATTTGGTGGAATTTATTTCGATAATAAATTTGAGAATAATCAGGATAGCCAATTTAAATATTTTAAATTCATGTTGTTTTTATATTACTATTCATATGCATATTTTATATCATTGTTCATATGCATATGCATTAAATAAAAGAACTGAAAGAACAGGGAAGGGGTCAGTCTAATTGAAAAACCGTGACAACTGGTATATGTTGGAAAGAAAATAACCGGGAGGGGGCCGGTCTAAGATAATAAAAACATGTTGACATATGGGAAGATGTTCTATAATAATAATAATTCATGCATTGCATCTGTTTTACATGTTAATATTTTTACTGAAATGTTTTTGATATTGTGCATTTATTTGTAGATAAATGAGTCTCAAAGAGAGACAATTACAGTGAAAAAAATACATAGAAGTATGATGTGATAGTAATTATTTAAATATTAGACTATATGCTATTATCCAGTCATATGAGAAATAAATGATTAAATATTAAATGGCTTTTTATGCAAACTGAATACTTCTAGTAAATTTAATTCACTGAGCTTGTGAAGCTCATCCCTTATTGTACAATGATTTCAGGTAGCAGGCCGGACAAATAGTCTGGTGGATTGAGAGTTAGATGAAATCATTTCTGTAAGCCATGTACGTGTCAACATCCTCAGACAAATGAGAAAATGAAATATAAAAATTTTATTTGTAAATATTCATGCATTTTACGTTGTATATTATGTTTAAGTTAATATTAGATTTCTGTACCTATCTTGTTGAGGGTTGAGGATTTCAGTAATCATTTTTGTTAGTATTATTTTTAGTGTTTCATATATGTATCATGTTAGAATTTTCAAAATGTGATGACACTGTCTCGGGTGTGGCCAACCCGAGATGGGTCGTTACAATTTTGGTATCAGAGCATTAGGCTTTATGATTCTATAGATTGCATAAGAACTTAAAAAAATGGAAGATCTAAATAAAATATATTTTAAATGCAGAATATGATGTTGACAAGTGGTCATGCTAGAGCTAGAGGTAGAGTTCTAAATCAGAGGGGACGTGGTAGACTCCCAATATTTAAGAGAACTGAAGTAGAGGATGAAGTTGAGTTTGTGGTTCCTGCGAGGGAACATGTTGATAGTGCAACTGGTACTAGTAGAGCTGGGAGAGAATATGAGGTTAGGAAGGATGAATTGAGAGAAGTTATTAATCATGCTTTAGAGAGGATGAATGCAGCTGAAGAAAGGGCTGAAAATCTACAGAGAAGATTAGAGGAAAAGGGTAAAAGAGAACCTGATGTGGTGAGGCAAGAGGTTCATGAGGGAGAAGGTGTGTTTGCACATGAGATGCAAAGTGATTGTTTTGTGAGATTTCTTAAGTTTAAACCCCAATCTTTTAGAGGATCTGTAAATCTTGTAGAAGCTGAGCAGTGCATTAGATATGTCGAAAAATATTTTGAGGTCTTACCAATGTTACATAGACAGAAGGTTGCTTTTGCTTCATTTATACTGGAGGGTGAGGCTTCTCAATAGTGGGAGGATATTTTACCCAGGGTAAGCACACGGGTAGAACAACCTTTAACTTGGAGTAAATTTAAGGATAAGTTCTTTGCGAAGTATTTTTCAGATACCTATCGGGCACAACAAGAGAGATTTTATTCATCTAAGGCAGAGAAATTTATCGGTGGCTGAATATGATAGTAGATTCATAGCCCTGTCAATGTTTGTACTTGAATTAGTGAATACAGAGGAGAGAAAGTGTAAAAGATTTTTAGATGGATTACTCTAACATTCGGACTAAACTCTCTTAGGTCTAGGAAATTATGCTGTAGTGGTGGATAAAGTATTACAGATTGAGAAGGATTTGAAGGAGTTTAGAGGTAGGAGAGATTAGTTGAAGAGGTCTAGATTTGAGGGACCTAGAGGTGGTAGCAGTATGGGTGTACAGGGCAGCAAACCACCCCAGATATGGCGTTCCTTGTCACAAGGAACTGTAGTGCAAAGCCAGAGGCAAGCATGATCTGTTGCTTCTGTAGCTTAGAGTAATACCGGTGAGACCCCTAGATTTAAGAATTATGGAAGAGGAGTAAGTATGCCACCAGGGGAAAGTGGTAATCTGATGTATGATCGAGAAGCAAGGGCTTACTTTAGATGTAATCAGACGAGGCATCTGTCTCGAAATTGCCCAACACAGATATGCTTTGTATGTGGTGAGGGAGGACATGTTGCTGCAGATTGTCCAACGAGGAAATCTGCTGATATAAGCATTGGAAATGTTGGGAGAAGATTGGTGGAGAGAGGTGGTGGATCAGGGAGTGTGTGGGGCAGAGGTCGAGGATTAGTAGCAGAGCGAGGGTATGGCAGCCGGTTTCAATCCAGAGATAGCAAAGTCTATGCATTGACCTAACAAGATGCACAAGCCACTCCTGATGTTGTTATGGGTATGAAATCTATCATTGGTAGGCCTACTAGATTATTGATTTATCCTGGTGTAACCCATTTTTTTGCATCTAGTAATTATATGAAATCTATTGATGCTAGTGCTAGTCCCTTAATGCATACGATTATTGTTGAGGTTCCTACATGAGATAGTGTTATTATCAGGACAATCTATCGAGGTTGTGTGATTAATATTGCTGATAGAGAATTTGAAGTTGATTTATTACCTTTAGATATGACAAATTTTGATTTAATTCTGGGGATGAATTGGTTATCTGCATATCATACTTGGGTAGATTGTTTTAGGAAGAATGTGGTGTTCAAGATACCTAGACATGAGGAGTTTAATTTTCAAAGAGAACATAAAATACTTGTTAATTGTCTTATTTCTGCCTTAACTATTAGTAAATGGTTGAAGAAGGGTTGTGAGGGGTATTTGGCATATGTGGTGGATTCTAGCAAGGAAAGTAAGAAGTTAGAAGAAATTTTGGTCGTGAAAGATTTTTCTGACGTATTTCCTGAGGAGTTGTCTGGTTTGCCTCCCAATAAGGAAATTGAGTTTTCTATTGAGGTGATTCCAAGATCAGCACCCATATCCGTAGCACCATATAGAATGGCACTAGCTGAATTGAGAGAGAGTTGAAAGTTTAACTTCAGAAGTTGCTAGATAAACAGTTTATTCGACCTAGTATGTCACTCTGGGGAGCCAGGGTGTTGTTTGTCAAGAAGAAGGACGGGACAATGAGGTTGTTTATTGATTATAGATAGTTGAATAATATCACCATCAAGAATAGATATCCTTTTCCTAGGATAGATGATTTATTCGAGCAGTAATAGGGAGCTAGAGTGTTTTCTAAGATAGACCTGAGATTAAGTTATCATCAATTGAGGATACAGGAAGGCGACGTGCCTAAGACTGCTTTTAGGACACGTTATGGCCATCATGAGTTCCTAGTGATGCCATTTTGGTTGACTAATGCTCCTGTCGCATTTATAGACCTTAAGAATTGGGTGTTTAAACCATTCTTGGACAGATTTGTGATTGTGTTTATTGATGATATTTTGGTATATTCTAAGAATGAAGAGGAGCATATGCAACATTTGGAGATAGTGTTAGAGATTTTGAGGAGAGAGAAATTATATGCGAAGTTCTCTAAGTGTGAGTTTGGTTGGGTGAAATATCTTTCTTGAGGCATGTTGTGTCGGGAGAGGGGATAACAGTTGACCCACATAAAGTAGAAGCGGTGTTGAATTAGGAAAGGCCCACGAGTGTAACTGAAATTAGAAGCTTTTTAGGGTTGGTTGGTTATTATAAGAGATTTATCCAAAAAAATTCTATGATTGCTGGATCATTAACTAAATTGACCAAGAAGGACGTGAAATTTAGGTGGTCAGAGGAATATAAGAGAAGTTTCCAACTGTTGAAAGAAAAACTATCTACTGCCCTGGTGTTAGTGCTTCCTTCTGGTGATAAAGGATTTGTGGTTTATAGTGACGCGTCACATCAAGGGTTGGGATGTGTGTTGATGCAACATGGGAGAATCATAGCTTATGCATCTAGGAAACTGAAGAACCATGAGAGGAATTACCCGACCCATGATTTAGAATTGGCTACCATAGTTTTTGCTTTGAAGATTTGGAGACATCATCTATATGAAGCCAATTGTGAAATTTTTACTGATTATAAAAGTTTTACGCATTTACTGACCTAGAAGGAGTTGAATTTAAGGCAGAGGAGGTAGATGGAGTTAATTTGTGATTATGACAGTACGATTCATTATTATCCAGGAAAGGCTAATGTAGTAGCTGATGCATTGAGTATAAAGGCTACATGAAGATTAGCTGCTATTGGGAGTCATAATACTAGCTTGATGATAGAATTAAGAAGGATGAGGATGCAGTTGAGTGTCAATGATAGATGAGTATTGATGGCAAATATGGTGATACAATCTTCTATTATTGATCATTTATTGCAGATGTAGAGTAGAGATGAGGGGATAGAGAAGATCAGGCGGGAAATGTTGAGTGGGAAGTCAACTGAGTTTAGAATTAGAGAAGATGGTATAGTAGTATTGGGGCATAGAGTTTGTGTTCCCAATGATGTGGAGATGAGAAGGGAGATACTAAGGGAGGCTCAAGATTCTGTATATTCCATGCACCCGGGTAATAATAAGATGTACAGGGGATTGAGACAGAATTATTGGTGGGCAGGGATGAAGAAGGATATAGTGGAATATATTTCTAGATGTTTGACTTGTCAACAGGTGAAGGCTAAGAATAGACATCCAGCAGGTTTATTACAACCTCTTCCAGTACTTGAGTGGCCATGGGAAAATGTGAGTATAGATTTTGTCTCTGGTTTTCCCCGTACCCAAAGGGGACATGACACTGTGTGGGTTATAGTGGATAGACTTTTTAAGTCTTCACATTTTCTTCCTATTAAAACTATCTAAAGTCTAGAAATGTTGGCTGAGTTGTATGTAGCAGAGATAGTAAAATTACATGAAGTACCATTGAGTATCGTATCAGATAGAGATTCTAGATTTACCTCTATATTTTGAAGAGGTTTCCAAGAAGCTATGGGTACGCAATTGCAGTTTAGGACAGCTTTTCATCCACAAACGAATGGGCAGACAGAGAGAATCATCATAATACTGGAAGATATGCTGAGGGCAAGTGTATTGAGTTTCTTAGTGAGCTGGGATGCTTATTTACCTTTGATCGAGTTTTCATTCAATAATCAGTATCAAACTAGTATTGGGATGGCACCCTTCGAGGCTTTAT
Source organism: Bretschneidera sinensis (assembly GCA_023935145.1). Taxonomy (NCBI): domain Eukaryota; kingdom Viridiplantae; phylum Streptophyta; class Magnoliopsida; order Brassicales; family Akaniaceae; genus Bretschneidera; species Bretschneidera sinensis. Next base: position 6,976,770 of record CM043705.1, read on the forward strand.
ATGGTAGGAGGTGTAGAACTCCAGTACGCTGGGAAGAAGTTGGAGAGAGAAAGATATATGGCTAAAAAATGATAGATTTAACTACTGAGAGGATCAAATTGGTTAAAGAGAACCTCAGAGCAGCCTAGAACAGATAGAAGGGATATGCTAATAAAAGAAGACGACCTCTCGAGTTCCAAGTTGGTGATTGGGTATTTTTGAAGATATCTCCATGGAAGGGTGTGTTGAGGTTAAACAAGAAGGGAAAGTTGAGCCTGAGATTTGTGGGGCCTTATGAGGTGATCTAGAGAATTTGATCAGTAGCATATCGTTTGGATTTGCCTCCAGAATTAAAGCAATTACATAATGTGTTTCATGTGTCACTGCTGAGAAAGTACTTACAGGATGAATCCCATAATATCTCGAATTAGACGATAGAATTTCAGGAAGATTTAACTTCTATGCAAGTACCGGTCAGAATTCTAGACAGAAAGGAACAAGTTTTGCGCAATAAAGTCATTCCTTTGATTCAAGTATTATGGTGGAATAAAGATGTCGAAGAAGTCACGTGGGAGCATGAAGAAAGAATAAAGAAGGAATACCCCCAACTTTTCTTAAATTAGGTAAGGAAATTTCGGGGATGAAATTTTTGTAAGGTGGGTAGAATTGTAATACCCGTATTTGTAAAATAAAAGTAAAGAAATACTTTAATAAATATGACATAGAGTTAAAATAATATATATATATATATATTTAAATGTGAAAAGTAAAAATTTTATAAAACAATTTTAAAAAAAAAAATCTCAGGGATGTCCAAAAGAAAGGAAAATAAAAAATCAAACCAAAAAACATGGCAGTAGGAATGTAGTTTTGCATGGTTTACAAGTTGCAAAAAACGTGGAGGCTTGTGGGGGAGTAAATGCTGAGAATGCACATTTATATGGGCTGCCAATTTCATGTGTTTCCTATATATATATATATATATATATATATATATATATATATATATACTTAACATAATTTATATTTATACCTACAAAATTTCATTTAGTTTCTTTCAATTACTCTATTTCCTTAAACACTTGGGGACCGAGAGAAAGGTTGAAAGAGTAAATTTTGAAGAGGTTTACTGGAGAATTTATTAGAGAGTCACGAGAAGCTATCATAAAAATATAACGTAATAATGTAATGTTTATTTTTGAATTTTTAGCATACATGAAATTTTTCGGAATTCAGAGTGGGAATTTTCAAAGGGTGTGATTTATGAAGAATTGAAGAATAAATTAGAAAGTTAATATAAATATTATGTTAGGTGTTGACGATCAACAACTGGGGAAAATTGCTGAAAGGAGCAGGAAAGGCAAGGAAGTGATCCATGAGTAGCTTTAACTGCCACGTGGTGAGTTAGATTTACTTTAAGTAATCTAAATAAAAATCAAATATCTAGTGATAATATTAAATTTTTAACTTATGCTTTGGTGGTAGATAAAATTTTGATTGATAGGTAATGATATGAATATTGGACATGTAGAAGATTATTATGTGAAAATAAATATTATTAAATTAATGAGTTGATTTAATAATGAGGGTGATAAATAAAATTCTTAATGAGTTATGGTTAATAAATTGATGTGATATATGAGGAGAAGAATTTAGTGGAATTTATTTTAATAATAAATTTGAGAATAATTAAGATAGCCAATTTAAATATTTTGAATTCGTGTTGGTTTATATTATTGTCTATATGCATATTTCATATTATTGTTCATATGCATATGCATTAAATAAAAGAACTGAAAGAATCGGGAGGGGGCCGGTGTAATTGAAAAACCATGACAGCCTGTTTATGCTGGAAATAAAAGGGACACCATGACAGCCGGTATATGGAAATAAATGAAAACTGTGACAGCCAGTATATGTTGGAAATAAATACCGTGACTGCCGATATATGCTGGAAAGAAAAAAACCAGGAGAGGCTGATCTAAGATAACAAAAACAATTCGAAATGTGGGAAGACATTCCCTAATAATAATAATCCATGCACTGCATCTGTTTTACATGTTAATATTTTTACTAAAATATTGTTGATATTTTGCATTTATTTGTAGATAAATGAGTCTCACAGAGAGATAGTTATAGTGAGAAAAAGACATAGAAGTATGATGTGATAGTAATTATTTCAATATTAGACTATATACTATTATTCAGTCATATGAGAAATAAATGATTAAATATTAAAGAGCTATTTATGCAAACTAAATACTTCTAGTAAATTTAATTCACTGAGCTTGTGAAGCTCATCCCTCATTGTACAATGATTTCAGGTAGCAAGCAAGACAAATAGTCTGGTGGATTGAGAGTCAGATGAAATCATTTTTGTAAGCCACGTACGTGTCAACATCCTCAAACAAATGAGAAAATGAAATATAAAAATTTTATTTGTAAATATTCATGTATTCTACGTTGTATATTATGTTTAAATTAATATCAGATTTATGTACCTCTCTTGTTGAGGGTTGAGGATTTCAGTAATCATTTTTGTTAGTATTATTTTTAATGTTGCATACATGTGTTGTGCTGGGATTTTCAAAAAGTAATGACACCGTCTTAGGGGTGGCCAACCCGGGATGGGTCCTTACACCTCTTCCCTAAGTTGGTAGATCCCAGTCGGTCTTACTCTATTTGTGCTTTCAATAGCACTGGGACTTGTCCAAGTGTGGGCCTTCTCAACCAAGTCATTCAGATACTCAATTGCGTCATCGGGGTCCTTTTGCATAAAGTCCCCGTTGCACATTATCTCTATGAATTGGTGCTCTCTACTCATATGTCCCTCGTAAAATTGACTAACTACGCATCAACTCTCATACTCATAGTGTGGACACATATTTAAAAAATACTTATACCTTTCCCATGTCTGATATAATGTATCGCTATTTTTTTGGGTAAAGGTTGAAATTTGTCTTTTCATACCATTGGTTTTGTGAAGTGGGAAGTATTTATTGAAAAATGCTTGCGTCATTTCTTCCGATGAACCTATGGACCTCAGCCGCAAAAAGTATAGCCAAATCTTTGCTTTTTCCTTAGAAGAAAAAGGAAAAAACCTCAATTTAACCAAGTTAATAGCTCCAGGTCTGCCATGACACGTGGCCACCACTTCCTCAAATTCCCTAATGTGAACATAAGGGTTTTCGCTTTCTAAACCGCAGAAGATGGGTATCAATGCTGTCATGCCCGACTTGAAATCTGTATGTGGTGTGTTGGGTGGAAACATGATGCATGATGGTGTAGATGTGTGTGTGGGATGAAGGTAGTCATTTAGGGTCCTAACAAGGTCATCTCCGTGATTGCTCACATAGTGTTAGAACTTGTGTTTGAACCCATTTCACTCTTAATATAATTCGGTGGGTATTTTAACTGAAGGATTCTAACCAATCATTCCTGTTCATCTCTAACCCAATGCATATACCACCAACACTCTTTTTTTTTTCTTTTTTTATTTAATTTAATTTATTTCTATAATTATTAATTAATTTTTTTCTTGAACAAAAAAAAAACTGAAAAAAACTAAAGCTAAAATTAAAAAGAAACTAAAAGAAAGAATTCGGAAAGATAGTACCCGAAAACCTCTCTGTAGACCAATACTCTCCTCCGCAACGACGCCAAAATTTGAATTAAGCCCAAACAGTACTATATGGTAGCAGCAGTATAGAATGGGGTGTCGAACCCACGAAGAGAACGTTCTATAGTCAAAGTCTCAGGAAAAAAATAATGGAAACAAAATTAAAAATTAATATTAAGAAAATGTTGAGAATTAAATGAAGCAATTGAATTAAGTGAAAGAAAATCAATAATGAGAAACACAAGGGTCCAAGAATCCCTCATAGATTTCACAGCTTCATCTTGTATCAATTCAGTAATTATAACTAAACTGCACATTTCACATCCCAAATGCATAATCGGAAAATAATTGTGAAAGCACCAAAAATATCGTTTGGTAAATTATTATGAGAAATCCCCTTCTTGTTTTTACAAGTAATGCAACGGTCAATCATATATGATATCCTAAATCGAGGATATATCCGGAGACAATAATGCAGTAAAGGACAATCATATATAATTAATATACCGAAATCAACTGCATCCTAAATTCCACACATACGAAAAGCATGACTGAACTTTTATATAGGAAAAGAACAACAATCACCGGAGTTAATAAAATCTATGGAAGAAAAAAAAATATCGTCTGTCACACTAAAACATTAACTTCAATATTAAATAAAGGAAACAGCTCAAAATAATTATTCAACGTTAAAAACACAAATACTGGATTAAATACAAGCCAAACCCGCTATGTCTAGGAATTCGTCTCTTTGCCTTGGTTTAAATTTAGCCTAGTCGACAATATATAATCACAGCAGCTCTCTAAAAATTCAATGTGTATCTGTTCAGCCCCCTGGTTTCTGAGTCCAAAATCTTATATATAACTGTATGGAGACAGCTTTGTAGACAGAAAAGTCACTCTAGGGTTTCTGTTTAGGCCGTGTGTTTTTGCTACTGTCTAGGCCCGGTTCTGCTGCTGTCCAGGCCGTGCGTCTGTTGTTGTCTAGGCCCTGTTATACTGCTGTTCAGACCCAGTTTTGTTGTTGTCTAGGCCTGGTTTTGCTATTGTCTAGGCCGTGCATTTGCTGCTGTGTAGGCTGCACTTTTGTTGCTGTCTAGGCCTAGTTCTGCTGTTATCCAGGCCGCGCTACTGTTCTGCCCAGGTCTGGTTTCCCTGCTATCTAGGCCATGCTACTATTCAGGCCCAGGCCCAATTTCCCTACTTTGAGCTGGTCCAGATGTTGTAAATTCTTTCGAACATATTTTATATATTTTTTTATTTAAGGCTTCTTTGTTTTTTTAATCTCCAAAATACACTAAACCACAGAATTCTCCGAAGGACCACACTTGTCAAGAAATTCAATGAATAATCAAAATTAATCTCAATAAATGCATATAATTAACTCTATCTGAAGTGCATTTTCATGCTGTAATCAAAGACCAAGCTTTCCACAAACAAAGGGAAGAGGCCCTAGTTAGGAAGAATGGAAAAGAGTTAGAAGGATCCAAGACCAAGAATGATTAGAAAAAGGGAGCCAAGATGATGCTTGCAAAAATGGAGCTCCTCGAGGATTTGAGAGTTATACTCCTCTGAATACCTTGAGGGCATACCTCTTGATGGAAATTACAAACCAAGACATCATCCGATGGTCTCCAAAGATCAAATCCCCTCTTGCCAAAAGACCATGTCCATAACATTGATGAATGCAGGTCTCTAAGGGATGGAATCGAAAGTCTGATCCAAAGAGGGTGCCTAAAGAAATTTGTTCGAACTGACTCCCAGTGAAGCCCGACTCGTAGAAGAAGTTCTGACCGCCAAGACAAGTAGAGACCTAGGCAAAGCCTCAACAAAATTGACAAAGAGCAAAGACGCTAAAGCTCAAAAAATAAGTTGGATAACACTGCCATAATAGGCATCATCCGAACTATCTTTGGGGGCTTAGCCTCTGGGGTAGAATCCTCAAATTCTTGCAAAGCTTATGCACACTTTGTCGGCTCAGTAAAAGGACCAGACGAGAAGACTTGAGCTGACTAACCATTAGTTTGACAGATAAAGACCTTGAAGGTGTACAATTCCTCCATGACGATGCAGTGGTCATGGCATTGATCGTCACGAACTTTGCTGTCGAGAGCATTTTGGTAGATAATGGCTCCTCACAAGACATCTTGTACTATGATGCATTCAAAAAGATGAAACTATTCGAGAACTAATTGAAACATGCCAACCATCACTTATACGAATTTCTGGAGGTCTCACTTATCCGAGAGGAAGAATAACTTTGTAGTGACAATGGGGATCTCCCTTCACTAAACTACCATTATGAACACCTTTCTGGTAATAGACTTCCTGTCCTCTTAAAACATTATCTATGATAGACCTGGAAATAACATGATGAAGATCATGGTGTCGACATACCATCTAAAGATGAAGTTTCCCACTAAGCATGGTATGGGAGAGGTTAAGGGAAATCAATTGGTTGCTTGAACATGTTACTTAGCCCCGATGAAGAGCAAGGAAAAGCCCAATCTCCTAAAAATTGAAGACTTAAGGTATGAGTCAAAGATCCTAAGGGGCAAACCTGAGAAAGAGTTGATCTCGATACTTTCATGAAAGACAAAAGAAGTGACAAGACAATCTAAATCGGATCAGGTTTGGAGGGAGAACTCTAAACACAACTGATCTCATTTCTCAAAAGAAACTAAGATGTGTTTGCATGGTCTGCTTCAGACATATTGATGATTGATCCCAAAACTATGGTGCATCCTCTAAATGTCAATCCCAAGCATAATCTAGTGATAGGAGATAGAAGTAATATCCCAAACAAAAGTTTGGGATATCTCACAAATCTACACTTGTCAGACCTTACTTCTAACTTGCCTACAACTAATATTTTGATATGTGCAAGAGAACCCCAGATCCTAACATGCTTAAGACTAGGTTTATTACCATTCCATATCTCATATGGTGTGTTAGGTACAAACTTAGAAGAACTTTATTTAACAAATATGCAGCAGTTTCCAAGTTATAGCCCTAGAATGAAATTGGAAGATTAGTGTAACTCATCATTAATCACCATATCCAATAAAGTACGATTTCTCCTTTCAGACACACCATTCAATTGAGATGTTCCAAGAAGAATCCACTGTGGCAACCATTCTCTTTGAGATGATCCAAACAGTTATTAGTCAAGTATTTATCTCTTCAATCAGATTGAAGAACCTTGATACTTTTGCCTGTTTATTTTTCCACTTTATATCTAAATTCCTTGAACTTTTCAAAGAATTCAAATTTGTGCTACATAAGATACACATACCCTAACCTCAAAAGGTCATCGGTGAAGGTAATGAAATAAGAATAACCTCCCCTAGTAATTGAGCTTAATGGATCACAAACATGTGTGTGGATCAATCGTAATATGTCAAGAGCTCTTTCTCCATGTCCATTAAAAGAAGTCTTAGTCATTTTTCCCATGAGACAAGATTCGCATGCTTGGTATGACTCGAAAATTAAAGAATCAAAGTATTCATCTTTAACCAACTTACTAATCTTACTCTTATTGATATGACTCAGTTTGAGATGCCATACATATGAAGGATTAATTTCATCTCATTTCCTTTTATTACCTTGTTGATCAATATGAAATATATTACTATTCAATTCTAGAATGTAAAGATCATTTATAAATATGCATGTACCAAATAACTCATTATTTTTAAAAAAAGGAACATAAACATTTTTTGTAAGATAATTCATAACCCACTTTGTCCAGAATAGAAACTAAAATAATATTCTGAATCAAAACTTGTACATAAAAACAATCCTTTAATTATAAAATCTTTCCATATAGTAAAGCTAAGTAATAAGACCCTACGGTTAATGTAGCAACACTTACTCTATTTCGAAGGCAAAGGGTGATTTCTCCTTTATACAGCTTCCTACTTCTTCTTAGTCCATGCAAATTATTGTAAATGTGTGAGACACATTCGATATCTCAACATTTTTTTTTTTTGCAGACTTTCACAATTTTTCTTCCAAAACAATTTTCTTTTGATTCAAAATCATATTTTGATCATCCAAATTATTTATAATCAATCTCTATTGATTTAATTCATTTGAAAAATAATCTACAATAATTTTATTATCATCATATAATAATAAAAAATTCAAGAACACTTTCTTGAATTCCTTGACCTAGGGTTTCACAAAACCTAATCTTACTTTTTGATTTATGAATATGCAATCTATAGAATTTAAAGATCAAATCTTTTACAACCATAACAGTAAACTACCATATCCTACATAAATCATAAGGATGACTCTAATACCACTTGAAAGAAATCAATGTAGAAAACGTAGCGAATATTTAAAATTTTCATTGATTACTATAAACCATAATCACCTTATGATTTACATAGAACATATATTGAACAAGAACATTCAAGGTTTAGAATCATTACTTTTGATTCACTGTGTCTTTGTCTCCTTGAAGTTTTTGTAGCTGAATTATCCAACATGCTAGAATCCAAATTCCAGTGTTTTTGAATTCATGACAATTACAAAACTATGTGATCTCTAAAGGTCATCCACACAGTGCACATCGCAAATGAGGATTTCTCTCTATTAGCTCTCTCTCTTTTGTGGAAAAATAAGAACTAAACCCTAAGAGAAACTTATGTGTAGATTATATGCTAGCAAATTTCTGCACACTCATAAATTGTTTATAATGTCAAGGTGTACAACTAACTATTAATTGTAAACTAAACTCCTGTATTTATTTCTAGTTACACACTGCCTTTTTTATGCGGCCCTTTAGGTTCAAACTAACCTGGTTGTAGGCCATAACTTTTATGTAATTACAATTGGAATCCTTTCCAATTAATTAGAACTCTTTCTAATTTATTTTTTTTAATCAAAACTCATTTTCATAAGAATTCATTAATTTTCCATTAAATTAATTCTTATGGCTTCTAAAATCGTGAGTGCTACCTAGCAACATATCATGAATACCCAAATAGTGCGAATTTGGTTGTGAAATCTTGAACCTTTATGTTATCAGTTACTATGCAATTCAATCCTTCCATCATACAATGTCCCGTTAAGCTAATTATGGTATGGAATTACTATTAAACCCTTAGCATTAATACTATTTGTCTAGATCTCAAGAATATAATTCTTATGGTGAAATTAGAAACTCCTTTCTAAACTTCACCCTAGCTTGGCTAAAGAACTTCCCAAATTATATCTTAGTAGATCACATAGGACATTCCATCATTTTACTTAGGAGTTATAGATCCCATATTTTATACTCGCATACCTCTATATGAAACCCACTATACCCAATTACTACCAATTAAAGATCCATGAATAGAACCATATTAAATAGTATCAAAATATAATAAGTCGCATACAAGATAATCATAGTGCCTCGGGTCTAAGGATCACATGCAAAATTATAATATAAGAACTACCTATTTACAGACAAGTAAAACTCCATTAGGTGTTCTTAAGTCGAGTCATGTTTAATGAACTTGTTCTCTAATGAGCACCCACATACAAGTTTTATTGTTTGTCACATAAGTGACACTGAGATCAGCTACCCTTCCAATTGAGAAAACATAGTATGTACCAGTCTAACCACATTACTAATCGCCCAATTAGAATCATATGACCAAAACATTTAAGATAAAAGCTTTTGAAAAGACTAGGCCTCAATATTATGATCTCATCATAATCCTACCTCCATTGCTTACTCTTTGGACTAATTATGACAATGTAATTAAACAAATATTTATGATAAATAAACTTTCCATAAATTATTATTACAATTTTAATAAGATTGTTTTACGAATAATATCCCTAGACATCAAATATTATTGGCTTGTAGGGCATTCTACTAATAAGAAGTTTTCCCCAATATCTCGTTTTCCTGCCAATCCTTTAACAGTCATCACCAACCTAATACCTTTCTCAATGTGGGGCGTCGACATACTTGGTCCTTTTTCATATCTGTTGTCGGCTATAATTGTTAATAATGACAACTGATTATTTAACTAAATAGGCAGAGGTAGAAGCCTTCGCCAAGATTATATATGATAAATCAACAAATTTTGTCTAAAGGTCAATAGTTTATCGATATGGGATATCAAGAGTGTTGGTGATAGATAATGGGAAGCAATTTGAAAGTGCTTGCTTTAAGAACTTCTATAAAGACTTGCAAATTGATCACCAATTCTTTAATGTTGGTTATTCTCAAGCCAACGGACAAGCTGAGGTGAAAAATATAACCACACTAAAAATTTGAAGAAGTGACTCAAAGATGCCTAAGGACTATGGGTCAAAGAGCTGCCGCATGTACTCTGGGCTTATAGAACCACACCCTGATCCCCAACAGGCGAAGCTCCTTTCTTTTTGGCCTTCAGATCTGAGGTTGTGTTCCCTGCTGAGGTGGGAGAACCTTCAATCAAAGTGAAACTTTGACGCCGATAACAATAAAGAAGGACTAAAGATGAACCTAGACCTAATAGAAAGAGTCAGAGATAAAGCCCCACTGAAAATTTCAACATATTAGAACAACCAAGTATTATAACTCCAGAGTATAGCAAAGAACATTTAGGCTTGAAGACTTAGTACTCTGCAATAAAGAGCTTTCTAATTCTCGTGATACTAGTAAGCTCGCACCCAACTGGGAAAGACTATATCGCATCAAAAAAGTGATCAAAGAAGGGATCTTCGAGCTAGAGATAATGGATAGAACACCAGTGCCACGCAGATGGAACTTTGGGGATCCACGCAAGTTATATCAATGATGTATTTCCTTTTTCTTTCAAAGAAAATCTTTAGAAACTAGGAAACGTAAACTTTTTAAGATTCGAATCAAAGATGATTATTTACTTTTTCTATAAATCAATTTTTGCATATTCCAACCTCACACACTAAGTGGTAAAACCAAGACACCACAGAGATCTCCTGGTCTAAACTAAGCACCAACTCTAAGGCTTTGAGAAAGGGACTTAATCCAAATAGAATAAATCCAAAGCTAAAACACCAAAAAGATGTTTTAGCTTAGATCAACATACACTCTCGACATCAGGCATAATCGACCCATCCAAATACATAGGAAAAATCTTAAGTGAGGTAACTTAGAAGCCTTAGGTCAAACCAATTATCAATCCTAGCCCGAAATCAAAGCACCAAAAAGATGGTTTGATATGGGTAAGGAAGTCTGCAAACCGAGTTGGATGATCAAGGTCCAACACTTAGGAAAATTGAAGATAAAATAAAACTCACACAAAGCATAAATAAGTAAGGAAGACAAGAGACAAAGCAACTTCATTTCATCAATAATTTCAAAAAATAATACAAGAGGAGGGAACCAAGGCCAAATACAAAAGATAAAAAAAAAAAAAAAAAAATCTAGTCATATTCCATGATGACATCCTTCTCATCGGTAATCTCTTACTCGTGGGTAATGAAACTCACCTCCTACCCAAGCTTGGTATGTCCATCTCTGTCTTAGGCTATAATAGCCTCACTCTCGGCCTTTGGCATGACCAACCGAGACCAATCAGTGTCGGACTATATCTTGATCCCTTCCTCCTTAGCCAGTTTGAAGCCTATAGAGAGGCACCCAATGACCTTGTTAAACAGGTCACCCTTATAAGTCTTAGACTTCCTATACTCTTCTATGGTCGCCTTATTGGCCTTTCCCTGCTCCTCTCGTAACCAGCCAACCAAAGCAACCTTTTCCTCTTGGATAGCCTTGGTTAACTCAACCACTACAGACACCCAATTTTGTTCCAAAATTGTTCTACTGATGAATATTTGATCTCAATGCACTTGGACTTAATGAATGCAGAGGTTTGAATTTGATTCCATATTAGAACCAATTGTAAACCATTTTTATTCAATCCAATAAATTCACCTTAAACTTAAATCAATTGGGCCATATTTGATTCCACCAAATGCAAGCTTAAAAGCCTTCAATTCATTTTGGACAAACCCAAAATCAATCAAATCCCATCAATTTTGTTAAGCCCAAAACATGTTTGGCCCAAAATCAAAGCCTAAGAAAACCATCTAATTTTGAGAGTGAATTTTCAATTTCACCCTCCACTTGGCACCTTTTGATTGACTTTACTTTTCAAGACAAGCTCTCCCTTTTAAATCAAAATTTTGTTTCATTCCTATCCATCATGCTTGACCACTTGGTGTGGGAAAATAAGAAGTTTTTCTCTTTCTTTCTGCTTTGTTAAACCCATATTACCTTCTTAAGCTTTCACCCTTTCTTATGTGTCAAATTCCAACTTCTTTCCTTAAAAAATTCCACATTTCCTTAAAAAATATTATCTTTTCCCCCATAAAAAAACATCACCCTTCTCTACAAAAACAATAACTAATCACATGAAAAAAAATATGTTATTTCTCCCTTCAATTGCCGACCATGGGTGCCAAAAAGAAAATTTTTTCTTTTCTCATTTTGCTTGGTTGAATGGACATTTTCTTCTTGAGCTTTCAGCATTTCCCATGTCCCAAAAACCACATTTTCTACCTAAAAACAACATCTCATTACAAAAATACTGCATTTTTTTCTCCTCCTTGACCGACCATGTAAGTGTGGAAAATAAGAAGTATTCTTTCTCTTTTTTTTGCCTTGTTAATTGCATACTTCCTCTTTAGCTCTCCCACTATCCTATGTGTCAAAATCCTTGAAAAATTGGACCATTTTCCCTCCCCATGGTCTGCCATATGTGTGTTCCATAAGAAGAAAATTTCTTTTTCTCTTTTGCTTTGTTTAAAACACCCATAACACTTAAAGCTTCCACCTTTTCCAATAACCACCAAAGAACAAGTTTCCTTCCTCCTTTTTGCTTTAAAAAATTCGCATTTCCTTTTTGAGCTTCTACCTTTTCCCATGTGTCAAAGATCACATGTTTCACTTAAAAAATAGCACTATTCCTCCATTTCATGGCCGACCATTGGATGAAGAAAAAAAGAAGTTTACTTCTTCCTTTTTTCTTTGACAAGTGCACATTTCCCTTTTAAGATTTCACCCTTTTCCCATGTGTCAAAATCACATGTTCCACTTAAAAAACCATCACTTTTTATCCTTATTTGACTGGCCATGTGATGAAGAAAAGGAAGAAATCTTCCTCATATTTTTGTTTTGTTAAGACCACCATAACACTTCAAGATTATATATTTTCGAAGAACCACTAAAAAGGAAATCTTCCTCTTCCCTTCTTTCTTTGTTAAACACATCTTCCTCTTCTAGCTTTGACCTCAAAAAGTCCCCTTTCTCTTTCCAATGGTTGGCCACTAAGAGAGGTGTTGGAAAATCACCTTCTTACGGAATCCTAGATTGTGATCTTTCCAAACACCCAAGTCTAGAATGACTTGTAATAATCAACAAACAATTAGGTTCGACAATGTGCCTACCTCACTGTGAGCTCCTTCGAACTCTTTGCACTAAATCAATGGAGTTCTTACAAATACAACAACACCTCTTCAAGAACCCTCTTGTTCTTGAAGAACGAAAGAAGAGAAAAAAAAAGTGATAAGAACTATGTGTTTCCCTGGAATTTTTCCCAAGAAAATTCCAATTACAAAGCCCTTGAATCCCCAATCTATACTACTTTCTCTCTAAACAACCAACCTCTCTTGAATGAGTCTCTCTTGTGTGTTTTGTGTCTTTGCACTCCTACACACCATGTGTTCTATTTTACACACATTCACATGTCCTTGATGCTCACATCTTTGAATTGCTCCTAGATGATCCTTTATATAGTGCAACCACTTCTTGAACCAATCTTGAAGACAATCTCAACCCTTAGATCTTGAGGACTAAACAATCATAGCCCTTTAACAAGTGTAAGTAATCCTGTGTGTTTTAACCAAGTCCCACACACCTTTCAACATGCTGAGTTAGAGGCACCAAGTGTGCCTGGCGCCGCGGCGCACACAGGCCTGAAAACCTCCAGTTGCTGGGTGCCGCGACGTACACCTGCGGGGAACACCTCCACCTTTGCTCCTTTGCTGGAGGCCGCAGCGCACACCTCCTGGGCCACGGCGCACACCTGCATCTGATACTAAATTTTTCTCTCTTTAGTTCTTAGACAAATCCCAACAAAATGAAGTCTTCCTCTTTCATTTTTGCTTTGTTTCCTACACCATACCATTCCTAGTTTTCACCTTTTCACCTCAAAAGCTACACTTTTCTCTCTCTTTCACATGTGGCCTGTCATACCCTATCTCTTCCCTTTTTTGTTGTTTTTTATCCACTTGGACAACCTATTTTCTCCTATAAATACCCTTTCCCTGTTAACACAAGGTCCGACACACACTAAGGCATAATAATGAAAGAATGACAAAAAAAAAATAAAGGGATAGAGATAAAAAAAAAAAGAGAAGTTTAGAAGGTTAAAAAAAAAGAGAAGTTTAGAAAAATCAAAAAGAAAAACTTTACAAAATAGAAGAGAGCACACAAAAAAGAGATAAAAAAGAGAAAAGCACACAAAAAAAGAGATAGCTTCTCACATCCTCATATTTTGCCACCCCTTGTATTTGGTTTACTAATCCTCAATTAAACTAACCTTTATAATTCATCAAGTCCACAAGAGCACTTGGAATTTCCGAGGATTATCCCCATGCGCAGAAACTTTCCTTAACCAAAAAGGTTGGTTAATCTTCTTTTAGTAGTGGAATGAATTGTTAATATGTTTTATGTGTTTGAACCACCTTGAAAATGGATTAGATAATTTAGTTTACTTTTTTATTTGATGAAATCCATCATAGTCAATGTTCTTTTCTTTATCTTAGTTTCTTAATGATGTTTATTTCATTTGTTCTAGATTAAGTGCTTTCCTTTAATTCGTAGTTCATTACATGCCTTTATTATGCGTTTGCTTTTATGTGCCTTCTTTTAATTTATTGTTCATCACATTTTCCTTTATTCTAGAAGTTATAAGGACTCATTTTGGTCCAATTCACTTCACATTCATGCACACCCGCACACACGTGCACATACCTACACATATGTGTGCACACACTTGCACAAACCCACACACATGTGCACACACCTGCACAAACCCACACACACATGCTAATGAGTACTTGAAAATACACTAATACTTAGTGATTTATCGATATTATTTGTGAAAAATTAGGTTTGAATCTTGCATTTTTACTTAATTATCTTTAAAATGTGTTTTTTCAGAATCACGGGTATTTTTGGTGTTTTTTCAGGTCACAGGTGCTTAAAAATAATATTTGGATGAAAAACTAATATTGACAAGAAGATCTAGAATGTATGGGATCAAATGGTTCGAAAATCGAAGTCAGAATGAGAGAGATGACGTTGTTTTATAAAAAGAAAATAGTTGAATTCGAAGAAGGACGCGTGTCGCAACATGGGTTTTGCATGCGGCGACCGTCTGTGTCCTGGAGTTTGGCTGGGGATGTCTACTGACACGGGCCGTGGTATACTTTTCTTGGTCCATGGCCCGCATAGCTGGAGAATAAAATAATAAAAAAAAAACCTAATGAATATTGTGAGCCTCCATATATACCAATTTTACTTGTGCTGCACTTTTTCCTATTTTGTGTCATATTTCCTTTTAGTTACATTCCTATTTCATGTTTTCCTAGTAGTAGAAGTATTTCCCATTTCAGTGTCTTTCTTTTTCCTAGAAGGAGTAGTGTTATTGTACTTTCCTTTTCTTTTCTAGGAGTTTACCTATATAAGGCCGGCTGCCCTTGCCTTATAAAAAACAGATTTTTCCTAGACAAAAAAAAAAGAGAAAAGAGAAAATTGGGTAGAACGTAGATGAATCAAGGAGATTCATCTGCATAGAAGACTCTTCGAGATTACTGTTGTTCGCTTTCCTTCTTCATTCTTCCCATCTTTCATGTCTTTGAATATTTATTTTGTTTCTAATTTTAGGATTATGTCTAGCTAATTTTATTTTTGGTTAAGGGTGATTTTGAAGTCCTAAACATGATTTTGTGATTGAATATTCAGAGATTATTATCCATTTTTCTAATAAAATTGTTTATGTTTTTCCATAAGAATTGTTTATGATTATTATTTTATTTTATTCGAGGTGGCCAACCAAATGAAATAGGGTAATTATCTATTTCTAGGTTAGGAATCTTGATCCGTAATTGTCTTGAATTTCTAATCAATGGTAGCAATTAGTAATCACTGATGATGGGATTCATATGATTATTATGTGGGACATAACTCAAGATAAATGAACCGAGCTTATGCATTTGTTTCTTGGACCAACCTATCTTTCTTAACCTAATACTTCTATTAAATGAAATTTAGAGAGCTTATTCTAGGTTATTTAATAGATAAAGATTAAGTAAAGAGCTTGTTTTACTTAACGACAAACTAAGGAAAGATTTGGGTAATAGAGCTTATTATTATCTATGGTCGATAATTTTATTTGGAATTTGAGGATAACTCTGATATTGATTCATCATTTTATGTCTAGTGGTAGAGAATGATCATTTGACCAGTTTTCTCATTATTGTTACAAAGTTTATTCAATTTTGAATCATATTTTAGTTGTCTCTCATTATTCATAATTTTTAGTTAATCATTTAAAAAAAAACCCCAATTAGTTTATTAGGTTGTATTGAATTTAATTTAGTTTAAAAATTATTTAGTTTAAGTATTTATATTTTTTCTTTTAACAATTAAGTGTTTATTTGAATTAATTTAAAATTCTCTGTGGGAAATGACCTTTGCTTTCCATTATATTTCATACGATAATTTTTAGAGCAAGGAATTCATTTACATGCCTGTTTTTTGGTGTGCCACGTGCACACACCCACAAACACTTAGTATTAATCTGCTCACACCTAATTCACATCCACACACACCTAGTTTTAATTCGTGCACATTCGCACACATGCTGTACATGATAGGTTTAATCCATTTATTTAAAGTAGTTTTGGCTCATGCATTAAATTCTCAAATGTCTAGCTTGCTTATTTAAATTAACATGCTCTAATCTATTTCTTTTTCTTTAATCCACTGATCATAAGTAATCTTAATCATTCCTTTATTTCATGTTTAAAGCACTTTCTCTTTTTAGTTATGAACTTGTTTACTTTTACAGCACCACTTTAAGTGTAATATTTGATGTCCTCTTGTTTGAATATAAATTGTTAATGTGTGCTTCCTTGCTTTGATTGTGTATGGTAACAATACTTAAATTAAAGTTTTTGATTTTTTTTCCTTGAAACACAAAGGGTTAGACTTCGGTCTAGGCAATAGAAGGAGCTTTAATTCCTCACTCTCTTGTATCCAAATCTTACAAGACTTGGAATCTCTCATGTAGACCAATGACAAGGGATTTGACCTCTTACAAGGTCAAATGGCTACTTTTTACCCGTCATCCTTATTTTGTGCTTGGATGACAACGATCACATATCTAATACATTAAAAGTGCACCCATCACATGAGCCTCCTTACTACTTATAAAAGATTTGTATTAGACTTTTTAGGTTTCACTCGTTTCCATATGCCTACTCATCGTAATTCTCACCCTTGTTCCTTCTTCAAGGGGAATGGCCTTGGGTAATGAGCCTGATGCATAGGTAACAGGCAGAAAAGAGCAATACCTATAGTTAGCGACTCCATTGGGAAAATTTAACCTTAAATTATTTCTTGGAAATCTTTTAAAACTCTAATTTTAAATCATTATTCCATACTTCACTTTTCACAACACTTATCTTTTGCTCTCGACAGAGTAAATTAGGGGGCCTATTTCCTCTTGGTTTTTGGTGTGACCCTCATTTTCTTATCATCAACCCTTGGTGTGAGACAAGTTCCTATTGGTTCTTGTCAATGTAATGAAGATTTGTCATCGCGTTTGTTCTCTTCTGGTCCATCTATTAAGCCACTCGAGGAGCATAATGGCATTCTTCTAGCCATGGAGTACCTGAGCCCACTGGAGTTATAAGGTGAGCCTACCCTAGAACCTTCCCACATAGGATTAGGACCCTCTCTGTCCCTTTTCTTACTTGCATGTGTTTGCTCTCACCTCACATGTTAAAGATAAGATAAAATTAATTTGTTTAATAACATATTTTGTGCTTTTATAAGTTCCCCTTAATTAAATTTTAATCAAACATATGAAGCCCTATGTTGAGCTTAGTTTGGTTCAAAATAGAGTAATTTTTCTTAGTTAAGTGCTGTTACCTTGACATCATTAAAGATCCACAAAAGAAACTAGTGATGATTGGGACCTAACCCAAGAAATCTAAGGGACAAGTGGAATAATCCATATGAATGGTAACCTTCATTATTCATTTGGGCTTTTTGGGTTCATCCCAAATCATTACTAGGTTCTAAATCCCTTAGAAGACTTATTAATATCAAAATCAGAACAATTACTATGAGAAAGCCAATCAATGGGTTGAGGAGACCCAAACCAAGTTTATCTTAGGTAAGTCTCGTTAACTTTATATCATTAAAGAGCCCACAAAAAGAAACTAGTGATGATTAGGCCCTAACCCAAGAAATCTAAAATGAATGGATGCCTAAGGAGGAAGTGGAATAATCCATGTGAAGGATAACCTTCATCATCCATTTGAGCTTCTTCGATTTAGCCCAAGAAGTCTCGTTTGCATTCTTCTTTCCTGTATCACACTGAATAGGCAATTCTTTTCTAGGGTGAAGCATAGCAGATTCATCAAAAATAACATCTCTACTAATCATAAACTTATGAGTATCAGGACATCATAAGCGAAAACCCTTAACACTAGAAGTATAACCAAGAAAAATGCATTTCTTCGCCCTAGGCTCCAATTTTCTTTCATTCATATGAGCATATGCAAGGCAACCAAATATTCTTAAGTTAGAGTAATCAAAAGGGCTACCTGACCATACCTCTTCAGGTGTCTTAAGTTCAAGTGATCTGTGAGGAGAGCGGTTCACCAAATGACATGCCAAATTGACTACTTCTGCCCAAAATTCCTTGCCAAGACCTGCATTAGAAATCATACATCGAGCTCTTTCTAACAGTGTTTGATTCATCCTCTCTACGACACCATTCTACTGTGGTGTCTTTCTCATCGTTCGATGTCTGACAATGCCTTCATCTTTGCAGAATTGATTAAACTCCGAATCACAAAACTTAATACCATTATCTGTTCTAAGTCTCTTGACTTGCTTCTCGATCTGCTTCTCTAATAAGTTCTTCCATTGCTTGAAAATGCCAAATACCTCATTCTTGTGCCTGAGAAAATAGACCCAAGTCTTTCTAGAAAAATCATCAATAATCGTTAGCAAGTATCTGGCTCCTCCTTTGGAAATTTCATAGGAAGGCCCCCATAAATCAGAATGAATGTAATCAAGAGTACCTTTAGTTTTGTGAATTACAGTGTTGAAGCTGACTCTTTTCTGCTTTCCAAAGACACAATGCTCACAAAAATCCAGCTTTCCAATCTTTCTTTCAGATAGAAGACCTCTTTTACTAAGTATAGCGAATCCCTGCTCACTCATATGCACATATGCCACAACTTGGTAGAGTCTGAATCTAACATGAATGAGGAAACTGCTGTAGAGCCTATAACTATTGAACCCAATACGGTGTATAGACTGCTAGACTTCTTTCCTTTCATGAGAACAAGAGCACCACGGGAAATCTTTATGTTCCCAGACTCAATCACAAATTTGCAGCCATTGGCATCCAGAATGCCCAAAGAAATAAGATTTTTCTTCAAATCAGGTACATGTCTGACATCAATCAATGTCCTAACAACTCCATCATGCATCTTGATTTTTACTGTGCCTATACCAACAGTTTTGCAAGTGGAATTATTACCCATTAGAATAACTCCACTTTCAACAGAATCATATGTGGAGAACCAATCTCTGTTGGGGCACATATGATAAGAACATCTAGAATCAAGAATCCACTCGTCGTTGGATGACTTGTCAGTTGCAAATAGAACATCATCACCTTTTTCTTCTGCTACATCAGCATCAGTTGTGTCTTCCTTTTGCTTGACCTTGTCATTTTGCTAGTCATTCTTCCTTTTGTTCTGCAGCTTGTAGCATTCCGCTACGATGTGTCCCTTCTCCTTGCAATAATTGCAAGTCAAATTTTTGTGCTTTCCTCTTGACTTTGATCTTCTTCTATTCTTGCCATCATCAAAGTGTCTGTCATTTGATCTACCTCTTGCAACAAGACTGGAGCCCTGATAATCAGACTTACTAGACAAAAGTTCATTATCCAATTTCTCCTTACTCATAAGGGAAGATATCACATCATCAAAATTTAATTCTTCCCTATCATAAATTATAGTGTCTCTAAAATTTTTGTATGAGAGTGGTAATGAACATAATAACAAGAGAGCTTGATCTTCAGACCCAATAACAACTTCAAGATTTTTCAAATCATTAATAATTGAGATAAACTCACTGATATAGGACTTGAGAGAGGAACCTTCTGTCATGCAGAGACCATAAAGGCGTTGCTTCATAACCAACTTGTTGGCCAAGGATTTAGTCAAGTACAACTCCTCTAGCTTGGCCCATAAGGCTGCAGAAGTCTTCTCTGACAGAACTTGCTGTAAGACATCATTTGAAAGACTCAGTTGGATTGTGGATAGAGCCTTGTCATCCAGGTCATCCCAATCTTCATCATTCATGCCGGTAGGCTTCTTGACTTTCCCCAGTAGTGCTTTCTTCAAGCCATTCTGGGTTAGAATGGCAAACATACGAACTTGCCATAGATTTAAACTGTTGTTTCCATCAAACTTCTCAATATCAAACTTCATTATCGACATCTCGATCAAACAGAATGATCCACAACCAGCTCTGATACCAATTTATTAGAATGGATCATGACAGGATCGTATGTTGATTGAGTTAATAACCAAAAAACATTAAGTAAGATAAAAGGGAGACAACAAATTTATGTGGCTCGGCTTAAAGCCTACATCCGTGGGCAGAGACCATCAGCAAAATTTCACTATAGTAAGAAAATATACAAATACTGTTTACAAAATTGGCTTTAGCCAATACACACAATCTCACAATCTGTACCAGGATGATCTTAACTAATTTCTCTTAACATCACTATATCATACTTCACATTGGAATGCCTTTTATAGGCTCACAAAAGTCCAAAGGACAAAGATAATGGATGCTCATCATTTTGTTACCCAATTGCACCAAAGTGAACTTTGTCATCCACCATGGCCGAAAGTAGATGATGCTTCTGGCCCATCAAATTGAGCCATAAATAATGCTCCAAAAGTGGACTCAACTTTTGGTCCACCACAAATTCAAGGCAATTATCCAACAAAAAGAAACAAGACTCAAATTCTTTTTCAAGAAAAGGCGTCAAACAGGTTACCAGCGAAAAAAAATATAGCAAGGGTAAGCTTGAAAGGCTCAAACGGTCCAAAAAATGGCCAATATCATATTCTAAGTAGTGTGTGTTCTAGGAATTCGCCTCAAGTGATTATCAAATACGTTCTAGAGCTTGTCGAGACCGTAAAAGTATTCAAAAAGCAATACACATAAAACTTCTCTAAATGTTTTAGACTAATCATGCAATCTTACCACAAACCAGAGTCTCAAACCAAATGAAGATTGACACTTAAATTGTTCTCAAACCAAAGCAAGATTTAACTTCTTCTAAATGCTATATGGTATCTTAATTAAACTCATATCATTGACATGTGAATTGACTCCAAGGCTAACATAAAGCATGCTAAAAACAAACAAAAAGGGAAAATGACACCAAGCAGTTCAATGAAAAAAAAGAGATACGTTTCCTCCACCCCCAACTTAAAAGTAGCATTGACCTCAATGTGAAAGAAAAGGTAAAGGAAACTCCCTTTGTAAGCAAAAGTGCACAGAAGTGAAAAATTGTGCACCACCATTTGAACTGCATGTTGTGCTTTTTGCTGGAATTTTGATTTGATGCCCAAAATTGGAGAAAAGAAAGAGTAGCCACCTACTTGAAATCTTCTTGAAGAGCCTAAAATCCTCTTAGAGCCAAGCTTTGTGGAGAAATTTCCAGCAAAATCTGCAATATTAGTGCTAAATCCTCCAAGAAATGATGTTAGAATCAAGAAGTTTTGAGTAAAAATGAGTGGGTAAGTGTTGAGAGAGAAATGAGTGTGTTGTGTGTTTGCAAAAGGAAATGAAGAAGAAAGTCCATATTTTGGTGTTTAAAATTGCCAATTCTCGGGTTGGCATCGTGGCTTGGGTTGCTGTGCGCCGCACCTTGAAGACCTAAAGCCCAAATATGTGGATGTTGTGCGCTGCAGCGCGCAAGGGGCTAGGGCGCATCACAAAGAAAGGGAGACCTGGGCCTAGCACTGTGGGGCGAGGCACACTACTGGTGGGCCTAGGTGCACGGGCTGCTGCAAGTGGGCTGAAAAATAGCAAAACAAAAAGAAAGAAAAGGCATACAAGTATAAAAAATTACTAAAATTTCACCTAAAACTAAAAATTAGATTAAATCAAACTAGAAAAACTAAAAATTAAAATTGAAATAAACTTAATTAAAAACAAAACAAACAAAAGAAAAGAAAAATAAATAAAAACATACATGTGTGGTTTAGTCAAGGTGAATAGACCGGATCCATAAGCGGAATGTTTTCCACTTCTGGATCTTGCCTATCGATTAAGATTTTAAAGCATTGACCATTTACTTTAAAGATCTGATCATCTCTAGTATCCTCTATTTCTACCACCCCATTTGCAAAAACATTCCTCACTACAAAAGGACTGGTCCACCTCCACTGAAGTTTTCCTGGATGCTTATGGAGTCTAAAATTGTATAAGAACACTCGATCATTAAGCTTAAATGTTTTCCTCAAAATATTTTTATCATGAAGCACTTTCATTTTAGCCTTATAGATTCTAGAGTTCTCATAGGCATCATTTCTCAACTCCTTTAACTTGGTCAACTGAAATTTCCTAAGCTTACCCGCTTCTCCTATGTCAAAATTGAAAGACTTGATGGCCTAATAAGCTCAATGCTTAAGCTCCATAGATAAGTGGTAAAGCTTTCCAAAAATAAGCCTATAAGGTGACATACCTAAGGGAGTTTTGAAAGCTATACGGTAGGCCCAAAGCACATCAACTAGTCTCAAGGATCAATCCTTGCGATCCGAGTTGACCGTTTTTTCTAAAATTTGCTTAATTTCCCTGTTTGCAAGTTCTACCTATCCACTTGTCTGAGGGTGATAGGCAGTAGAGATCTTATGTAACACCCCATATTTTCTCATCAAAGCTTCAAAAGAACGGTTGCAAAAATGTGTACCTCGATCTCTAATTATAGCACGTGGTGTACCAAATCGAGATAACACATTTTCTTTGAGAAATTTAATTACCATTCTATTATCATTGCTTCAGCAAGCTGCTACCTCTACCCATTTTGACACATAATCTATTACCGCAATGATATATTGGTATCCGAAGGAAGGAGGAAATGGTTCCATAAAATCAATGCCCCAACAATCAAATATTTCAATCACTAAAATTGGGTTTAAGGGCATCATATTACGATGAGGCACAGCTCCTAACTTCTGACACTTTTCACATGAGTGACAATAGATATTTGCATCCTTAAACAAGGTGGGCCAATAAAAACCACACTGCAAAATTTTTGTAGCGGTTTTTTTCATTGAAAAGTGGCCTCCATAGGCTTAGGAGTGACAAAATTCCAAGACACTAGCAATCTCTTCATTAGGGATGCAACGCCTTAAAATTTGGTCAGGGCAGTACTTGAAAAGACAGGGGTCATCCCAATAAAAATTATGTACCTCATTCAAGAACTTCCTCTTTTCTTGAGTGCTCTAATCCATTGGTATCTCACCGATAGCCAAATAATTCACAATATGAGCAAACCATAGTAGAGAAGTAATAGAGAGTAATTGCTCATCAGGAAAATCATCCTTGATTGGCATGTCATCAGAAGTATCCTTAAATGTGAGCCTCGAGAGATGGTCAGCCACTACATTCTCTACTCCTTTCTTGTCTTTGATGGTGATGTCAAATTCTTGTAAGAGTAGGATCCATCGTATTAGTCGTGCCTTAGCATCCTTCTTTGTAAGAAGGTACTTGAGGGCTGCATGATCTGTGAAGATAAGAATAAGAGAACAAATTAAATAAGCACGAAATTTGTCCAAAGCAAATACTACAGCTAGCAATTCTTTTCAGTGGTGGAGTAATTCATTTGAGCATTATTTAGAGATTTACTAGCATAGTAAATGACAAAAGGTTTCCCCTCCCTTCGCTATCCAAGAACAACACGTACAGTAAAGTCATTAGCATCACACATTATTTCAAAAGGTAAACTCCAATCAAGTGACTGCATTATGGGTGCTGAAGTAATCTTACCGATCAGCATTTTAAAGGCCTCTTGACAAGATTATGTCCACTCAAATGGGGAATCTTTAACTAGGAGGGCACATAGTTGTCTAGATATCTTAGAAAAGTTTTGTATGAACCTCCTATAGAAACTAGCATGACCAAGAAAGGATCTCACGTCCTTTACTATCTTAGGCGTAGGCAATTTAGAAATTAATTCTATCTTAGATTGATCAACCTCTATCCCCTTAGAAGAAACAATATGCCCTAAGACAATACCTTAAGGTACCATGAAATGGCATTTTTCCCAATTTAAGACTAATTCCTTTTCCTCACAATGAATTAATACTCTCTCTAAATTCAATAAGCATGCATCAAATGAAGATCCAAAAATAGTCAAGTCATCCATAAAAACTCCCATGCAATTTTCAACTATATCACTAAAAATGCTCATCATGCAACGTTGAAAAGTGGCAGGTGCATTACACAATCCAAATGGCATTCTACAAAAAGCATAAGTGCCAAAAGGACAAGTGAAATTGGTTTTATCCTGGTCTTCTAAAGCAATTTCAATTTGATAATAACCATCTAAAAAACAATAAAAATGATGACCAGCCTCAAGAATTTGATCGATAAAAGGGAGTGGGAAATGGTCTTTCCGGGTGGCTGCATTTAATTTTCTATAATCAATGCACATTTACCACCCAGTCACAAGTTTTATAGGGACTAACTCTCCTAGGTCATTCTTTACCACAGTGACTCCGGAATTTTTAGGAACGACTTGTGTATGACTTACCCATTTACTATCAGCTATGGAATATA
This sequence comes from Bretschneidera sinensis, assembly GCA_023935145.1. Classification (NCBI taxonomy): domain Eukaryota; kingdom Viridiplantae; phylum Streptophyta; class Magnoliopsida; order Brassicales; family Akaniaceae; genus Bretschneidera; species Bretschneidera sinensis. Next base: position 7,001,519 of record CM043705.1, read on the forward strand.
TAATTCTCGCATCTAATAGTTTCAACACTTCGTTTTTCACCACTTCTTTCATAGTGGGGTTAAGCCTACGTTGAGGGTCTCTACAAGGACTAGTTATTTCATCCAAATTTATCTTATGAGAGCATATCAGGGGGCTAATACCTTTTAAATCAGCCATACTCCAACCTAAGGCTGATTTATGTTTATTTAGGGTTCAAATTAATTTCTCACCTTGAAACTCAGACAATTCAGATGAGATAATAACAAGAAAAGTATCACCTGGACCAAGGAAAACATGCTTCAAACCCTTAGGTAGAGGCTTCAATTCAACTTTGGGTGCTTCCACACTTGAGGGGATTTGTTTCTTGCTTCTTTCAAGCAACTCCTCAAACTTCAGTTGCCATGCTCGAGTGCCATAATCCTGAGATTTATCAAAAATAGCACAAATATCAATTACATTAAATTTATCATTAACATAATCAAACTCAAAATTAACAAGAAAATACTCAAGAGGATTAAACTCATGAGCTATAGAAACTCCCTTATTGATGAGTGACTCAATCATGTATAGCTGGTGGCTCTCATCATCATCTTCTGGCTATTTTACAACATTGAAGATGTTTACCTCGAGGGTCATATTTCTAGAGGATAGCTTCATGAGTCCATTCCTACAATTAATAAGAGCATTTACAGTAGCAATGAAAGGTTTACCCAAAATTAAAGGAATTTTAGAGTTAGTGTCAACAGCAGAAGTAGTATCAAGGATTAGGAAATCAACAGGATAATCAAATTTATCAATTTGAATTAGAACATCCTCTACTATGCCCCGGGGTACTTTGACTTAACAGTCAGCCAATTGCAATACCACAGCAGTTGGTTTGATTTCTCCCAAACCCATCTACAAATAAATAGAAAATGGCATCAGATTTACACTAGCTCCTAAATCTAGCAATGCCTGTCCAACCTCATGATTTTCAATGCTACATGCAATGGTTGGATAGCCAGGATCCTTGTATTTGGAGGGAATCCTTTGCTCAATTAAAGCACTAACTTGCTCTGTTAGGAATGCTGTTTTCTTCACATGGTGCTTCCTCTTAATTGTACACAAATCCTTGAGAACTTTTGCATAAGTAGGAACTTGTTTAATCACATGCAAAAGAGGAAGATTAAGTTTTACTTGCCTTAGGTTCTCTAGGATTTCATTGTTTAGGTCCAGATTTTTCTTGTTTGATTTTAAAGCTTGAGGGAATGGTGCCTTAACAGGGCTCTTGGTAACCTCAGGTTTCTTGGGTAGCTCGGCATCACTACTACCTTGACCCTTTTCCACATCCTATTATTTGTTCGTTGTTGGGATGTGTAATGACTTACCACTTCTTGTCACAATGGCATTCACATCTTTCAGATTTGCTTGCGCCATATGTTGACCATGGGATATGGACTAAGCTTGGGAAGAGAACTTACCTCACTCATTCACACTCAAGAAGTCCATTAATTTGGACACTTGGCTTTTTATTTCCTTATTCTCTTCAACAATCTGTGAAATTAATGCTTCAAATCTTTGGTTTGTCTTACCCTGTGCCTCAATGAAAGCATGCAAAGTGTCTTCTAAAGAACTCCTAGAGGATGAGGGTGCATGATATGGTGCAGGGTATGATCTAGGGGGTTGTGCAAGCTGCTGGTTTTCAGACTTCCAGCTGAAGTTGGGGTGATTACGCCATCCCGGATTATAGGTGTTAAAGAAGGGTGCAAGAGGCTTTTTGTACATGCCTAAGGCATTACATTGTTCCTCATACATCCCTCTCATATCAACAAATGCGGGGCACTCTTGAGCGGGATGGCCTACCCCGCCACACACAAAACATGGTTCCAAAGATTCGACTTGATTAGCCACGTGTGTTGGCTTTGAACCTTTAGTTTTTATTGCATCTAACTCCCTAGTGAGCATCTCAACCTTAGCCTTTAGGTTGTCCTCTTCCCTAAGATGGTACATTCCACCACCACTTGGGTTTCCTACAGGTCGTGACCTATTTGTGCTTTCAATAGCACTAGCTCTAGTCCAAGTGTGAGTTTTTTCAGTAAGCTCATTGAGATACTCTGTGGCTTGATCAGGATCTTTTTGTAAAAATTCACCATTGCATATCATCTCTACAAATTGGCGCTCTCTATATGTAAGTCCTTCATAAAATTAGCTCACTAAGCACCAATTCTCATACCCATGGTGAGGACACATGCTCAACAACTCCTTAAATCTCTTCCAAGACTGATACAAAGTCTCACTGTCCTTTTATGCAAAGGTGGAGATTTGCCTTTTTAAAGCATCGGTCTTATGTTGAGGGAAGTATTTATTAAAGAAGACCTGGGTCATCTTATTCCATGACCCAATAGATCGTGGTCTCAGCGAGTATAGCCAACTCTTAGCTTTATCCTTCAAAGCGAAAGGAAAAAACTTGAGTCTCACAATGTCATCAGTTGCATCTTGACTATGAAAAGTCGTAGCTACTTCCTCAAACTCCCTAATGTGTACATATGGGTTTTCGTTTTCCAAGTCATGAAATATAGCGAGTAATTGTATCATCCCTGTTTTAAAGTCTTGATGGTGAGTATTGGCTGGAAACATGATGCATGATGGTGTGGCTGTTTGGCTAGGATGCAAGTAATCCTTAAGTGTCCTAGCAACATTCTCATAGGGGTTATCAGCCATGTTAACAAAATCCTCTAAGTTCTCGTTTGGGGATGCACTATGGTTTGATCTAGGCGAGGTTTCACTAACAGACGTGGAAAGAGAGGGTAACTCTAATTCGGGTCCTCTAATGAATCTACCTCGTGAATTTCTTAGTCTAAGCATACACCAAATGAGTTAAAGGGGAAATAAATAAAACGGAATAATAAAAGAAAATCAAAAACTTATAGAAGGGAACAATATTACCGTATTGTCTCGAAGTTGACAATTTTTCTTGTACTTAAGTGCGTTTCCCCGGCAACAGCGCCAAAATTTGATTACACTCAAACTAATACGTTGTTATTGTGTATAGTTAAGGTGTTCCCACGAGGAAAAGAGAACTACAAAGAAAAGTTTAAATCTTAACACGAACGATAAAGATCAAGTGAGAAAATTTGTGTTTTGATAGTGAAGTAATATGAGAAAATTGTGTAAATAGATTGAAGAATATAATAGAGAAACAACAAGGATTCAGGAATCCTCCCTAGGTTCGTTGTCTTATTCCGATCTTGATTCATTTTTTTTATCTCGATTGCTAGTTTCACATCCCAAACAAGTAATCGGCAAATATTCAATCAAAGCATATGTAAACCCTAATGCAATTGCTATGAAATACTCTTTACTTTCGATTTAAGCACACATGAGCTATCCTATAGATTTATCAAGAAACAACAATATATCTTAATGACAATATCGTAATAATAGACAAACCTAAAAGATAAATAAATCGGACTCAATCACATCCAACAATCTTGACATAAGAAGAACATGACTAGACTTATATCGAAGATAAATATACAATCACCGGATTAAGAGAAAATCTTCTAATTAAATCAAAGAGTAAATCATAACAATGTTTTGATAGTAAATCCAAACTACAACTAAATCAATAATGGAAAATAAGAACAACTACACCTAGGGATTCATCCCTTTGCCTTGGTTGGAGATTAGTTGGTCATGGGGTTCATGCGTGAACACTTTGATGGAGAGTGTGGTAGCCTTCTTGAGTTTTCCAGGCTTAATGATGTCCCCTTTTATCAAACCCTAAGTGATCTATTTATAATACAAATGTCCAAGGGTGTTTTGGGTCTAAACAATCAACTAAAACACTAATTAGGAAAATAAGGGTTCGTGTGCGCGCCGCAACTCTCACTTACTCGTGCAGCGGCTCTGTCTGGTCTTTGGTTAGGTGAGCTTCTGGGCGTCGCGGCTCTGCCTAGTCCAAGTCACGGCGCACACTGGTGCTGACTTGTTGAGACTCTGGACGCCGCAGCTCAGCCTGGTCCAGGCCACGGCGCACACTGATGGCTTCCTTGCTCTTTTGGGGTTGGTTCTGGAGGCCGAGGCTTAGACTTCTTCAGACCGTAGTGCCCACACTTAAAACTTGGTTTCTCTTCATTTTGTCCTTCCACAACCATGCCCTCACTCGAATGTGCATCGAAGCATTGTGCTTTAAACTATGATAGCTTTCCATCTCTTTTGAACTTAAAGTACCCGAAAATGATCTGAAATAAGTCGATGATCCAAGAATATTGCTTTAGAGTTATTAAGATATAAAAGTGTAATTCAAACCTAGATCAACCCTAAAATGTTAACAAATAAGTACCGTTAAGATGCATTTTATGACTCTTATCACTCATTAGTTTGGATACTTGGCTCTTTATCTCCTTATTTTCTTCAACAGCCTGCGTAATCAACGCTTCAAATCTTTGGTTAGTCTTACCCTGTGCCTCAATAAAAGCCTGCAAAATGTCTTCTAAAGGACTCCTAGAAAATGTAGGTGCATGATATGGTGCAAGATATGATTTAAGGGGTTGTGCAGGCAGCTGGTTTTCAGGATTCCAGCGAAAATTGGGGTGATTGCGCCACCCTGGATTATAGGTATCAGAGAAAGGTGAAAAAGGCTTCTTGTACATACCTAAGGCATTACATTGTTTCTCATACATCCCTCTCATCTCAGCAAATGTGGGACACTCTTGGGCGAGATGATCTACCCCATCACACACAAAACATGGTCCAAAAGACTCTTCATGATTAGCCACGTGTGTTGGCTTTAAGCCCTTAGTCTTTAACACATCTAGCTCCCTAGTGAGCATCTCAACTTTAGCCTTTAGGCTATCCTCTTCTCTAAGATGGTAAATTCCACAACCATTTGGGTTCCCTATAGGTCATGACCTATTTGTGCTTTCAGTAGTACTAGGTCCAGTCCAAGTGTGAGATTTTTCAGCAAGCTCATTGAGGTATTCTATGGCCTCATCAGGATCTTTCTGTAAGAACTCGCCATTACACATCATCTCCACAAATTGGCGCTCTCTATATGTAAGTCTCTCATAAAAATAGCTCACTAAGCACCAATTCTCATACCTATGGTGAGGACACATACTCAACAACTCCTTAAATCTCTCTCATGACTGATACAAAGTCTCACTGTCCTTTTGTGTAAAGGTAGAGATTTGCCTTTTTAAAGCGTTGGTCTTATGTTGGGGAAAGTATTTATTAAAGAAAACTTTAGTCATCTCATTCCATGACCTAATAGATCATGGTCTCAATGAGTATAACCAACTCTTAGCTCTATCTTTCAAAGTGAAAGAAAGAACTTAAGTCTCACAATGTCATCAATTGCATTTTGACTATGAAAAGTCGCAACTACTTCCTCAAACTCCCTAATGTGCACATATAGGTTTTCATTTTCCAAGCCATGAAATGTAGGGAGTAACTGTATCATCCCTATTTTAAAATCAAGTTGAAGAGTATTAGCTGGAAACATGATGCATGATGGTGTGGCTATGCGTGTAAGCTGGAGGTAATCCTGAAGGGTCCTAGTGGGTTGATCTCCGTGTTCACTCATTTCTTCAGGACTAGATGGATTGTCAAATAAAGGATCTAAAAAGTTTGGTTCTGGCTCTAGCACAGGCTTATAAGCAAATCTACCTAAAGAGTCCCTATATCTGGGCATGCAAGGTCACAAAATAATAATAATAAATAAATAAAAACATACTATAAAAAGAAAGAAGAGAAAAAAAAATAATGTAGCAAGCTAAAAGAAGGAACGAAGTTACCGCCTTTACAACTTCTAAAAAGAAAAACCATCTAGCAATTCTTCTACCGTCTCCCCGGCAACGGCGCCAAAATTTGATTAAGCCCAAAGAATAACATGGTAGTTGTAGCATAGCTTTGGGGTGTGAATTCCACAGGGAGACAAATTAAAAGAATAGTAGAAGGTACAAAGAAACTAAAGAAAAATATCAAGTGATTAATGGAGAACAAAGATTGATTGTTAATGCAAATTTAAAACAAAGTAAAGTGAAACAGTAAAGCATCGGGAATCCCTTGCACAAATCTTGTATTTTAATTATTCTTAATTCATTGAATAACTCAATTGGGAACTCAATTCCAAAATTCCCAATCGGAAGGTGTAGATTTATGAACCAAGATTAAACCAAATGTAACCCTTTGAAATATCATTCACCACTTTTAAAATACGTAAATTATTATCACTATTGTGAAAATCCAACGACAACGATATACTCAGGAAGCAATATTGCAGCAAAAAACTAAATCAATATAGATAAATAATTGATCCCAGCATAATCAAAGAGCTAATCCATTCAATAGAAAAAACATGACTGAATCCATAAACAGAATAAACTCTATGACTATTCGGAAAAGAAAACATCATTAATAAATTGTAAATAATAAAACAAAGGAGTTTTAATAATTAAAGATCAAATACATAAATAAAAATAAACAAAAATGCCGTCAACTATGCAAGTTCATCCCTAGCCCCACTTGAGAATTTAGTTACTCATAAATATAATGGACAACAAAAATGTCAAAGGAAAATTTGAACTCTTCGTGAGCATCCCCGCTTGGTAATGGAGATTCCCTAGATTGCTCCCAAAAGCCCTCCAGATTGCTCTGAGTGGTAGCAAAGTCTTCCAGATTGCTCACTGTTTGGTAGCAAAGCCTTAGAGATTGCACACTGATTGATGAAGTGAGGTGGGGCTTTTATAAGGCAACTCCACGAGTGCAATGTGTTTCTAATCCGATGTGGGATACTGCGCGAGTGCGCTCAATCGTAGCCTGGTGCACTCGAGCGCAGGTGCTCTACAAAGTGTTTCTAATCGATGTGGGATGTTGCGGGTGAACTTGATCACAGTCTTGTGAGCTCGAGCACAGCGTGGTGCACTGCTTGGCCTTTGTCTACTAAAACTACCATAACTTTCTCTAGAAAAAACATTTTTACGAGCCGTAAAATTCTCCAGAAAATAGACATTCGGATCTTTCTAAGCATATATGGCTCATCTTCTGGTTCTTCCTGAATCAATACAGTTTAATCTGCAAAATGAATAATCTGCACGGGCAATTCTGGCAATTTAGTGAAACTCTTTTCCAAGTGCTTGTGAACCTGTAAAACAACGAAAAACAACTCAAAGTAACAAATTCCTAAGCTAAACATATAATAACCTAGAAAAACACAGTAAACACAGAAATGAGATAAAATAGGATGAAATAACACAAAGTAAGAGCTTAACAAATATAAATTAAAGGGCTTAAACATGAATATTTAAGCACTTATCAGATCTACATATGAATGTTGTTGGTAGTTTTAAATTACTCGCAAGCGCACGAGTCATTTGCAATATAGTGTGTGCAAGTGCGAGGTCGAATCCACAGGGAATTGCGTCATGAAAATAGATTTTTATCTAAACTTAACCTATTTTAACCTAGTTCCGAATTTCGAACTGTGTCGTGCAAACAATATAAACTAAACTAAGTTGATTTAAAACAAATGATAAAAGCACTAAGGTTTTCGAATCCATCCCACCAAATTAAAGCATATATTTTCATGATTTTGTTCCTACAACCGACAAGCAATTACATCCTATGTATGTTCTATGTAAAAGTAATTTATCAAATAATTCCATGAATCCATCAATATACAAATCACAACTAATACCCTAATTAAATCAAATCATCCAATGTATCCGTTTACTTTAGAATCACAATGGATATCCGATTTAATTTGAATGATTCGATGTATATGTCATATGAAACACATCGAATATCTAATTTGAACAATTTATAAACAAAACAATCAACCATAAGAATTTACTCAAACAATTGAATTGAAATAGAACATCAATATAAAAATATCATAATTGTACGAACATATATGAAAATATAATGCTAATCAATGGCGAGGCTTCATCTTCAACCTCGGTCCTTGGCTTGGGTAGGTCCAAGGTGGTCTTTGTTTTGAGTGACCCACCTCGGACCTCGACCTTGTTAGGTCCGAGGTGGTCTTCTCCTTGGACATTCCACCTCAGTTCTCTGTCTGCTTGGGTCCGAGGTGGTTTTTGATTTGGCCATCCACCTCAGACCTCAACCTGCTTGGGTCCGAGTTGGCCTTCTTCTTTGTCAATCCACCTTGGTCCTCGGCTTGTCTAGGATCCGAGATGATCTTGTCGGAACTTGGTAAAATTCTAGTGTCAACATCACAGCTTGCTTCGGTCCAAGGTGGTCTTGAGAATGGGCTATCAACATCAGACTTCGGCTTGCTTGGGTCTGAGGTGGTCTTGAGAATGGGCCATCCACCTCAAACCTTGGCTTGCTTGGGTCCGAGGTGGTCTTCAATTTTGCTCACCCACTTCGTACCTTGGTCCTCAAGGGCACAAGGTGGTCTTAAATTTTTCTCATCCACCTCGGACCTTGGACCTCAAGGGTCCGAGGTGGTTTTGAGTTTTGCTTGCCCACCTAGACTAGGGATGACAACAAGGCAAGGCAAGCTGGTTTTGTCTCCCATCCTCGTCCCCAATGGAATAAATCCCCACTTGTCCCCATTCTTGCGATGGGGGAGATACTTTCCTCCCGTTAATACGTTTTATATAATTTTTATTTATTTAATTCACTTGAAAAGTATAGAAAAGTTGATTTTCACTTCTCTCTCATTATTTAGTTTCATTTTCATATGGAAGAACACAAAATATAAATTTTTACGCTATATATTAATTATAATGAAATGAATACTAAAAAAATCTAATTTAATATTTTTGGTGAAGCTCGGGCCAAGGGTGTTATCTTCGTCCCATGGGAAAAAATATTCTTCATTCTTGTCCCATTCACCAACATTCGATGATGCTAATGATAAATATTTTGATATTTCGCATTGGTGGAAAGTGATTGGTTTCAATGGCCCCAGATGTGTTGACTATGTCAAATCAGGAGTTGCATTTGAGTTGGTTTTCAGTGTCGGCGTGTTTAAATCATTTCATAGTTCTTTAACTCCAAGAATGTTTGAAGCTCTCACCTGCGCAGAAGATTTGAGTTAGGATCACACAAGGCTCACTTCGTAAAGGAGAGCTTGGATGAACTTGAAAGAAATTGGATCAGCTGAGTTTTTTATAAATCGTTGGCCTTTTTGTGACCATAGAACAAACACTCTTTTAATCTTGATGATAGAAAAAGAAGTCGGATGTGCAATATATATATCGAATTTTCAACTTTAGAAATTTATAAATTTGAACTTTATCTATGTTTGAATTTAGATTAAATGCTTAATATGAATTGTAATATGGGTTGTTTAATAGTTGTTAAGGGTTTATGCTGAAATATTTATGCAAATGTTTTTATTACAACTCTTTAACTTTCTCATTGAAGTTATTATGCTTTCTTTTGTAAGGAGTGATAATACCCCTTTGTTCCTGAGAAAGGTTGATCTTCTGTGCTTAGTTTATTACAATTTCTTCAACGCTCAAGTTACGATGTCATCGACAGTTTCCAAAAAAAAAAAAAAACAAATATCCGATAACGGTGTAAGGTTCAATTAAATGTAACAATGAAACACTTTGGGAAGATCGATAGATATTAATATAGTTAATTACATTTTTGTTTTTAAGGTATGGATCAAATTTCATTTTGGTCCATTTTCTTCTCTCAAATTATCAAATTTGAACCTTTTTTAACTATTGCTGACTGAATTAACGATATTTCCAAAAACAGCAATTTATTATTTGTTCAATTTATAAATTTTAAGGACGAAGCTGTTGCTTGAACCAGAAAATGACCACAGAATCCAGTGATGTTTTCAAAGATAAAATTGCCATTTCATAAAAGACTGATCAAAATGAAACTCACCCATAGTTTAGGGACGGACAATGTAATTAACCAATCATAATAACAGGGAAAGTAAAGGTATGGATTACTCATGAGAAATGATAACCTGGCTATCAGACTAATCTTCCAACAAAAGGTATATACCCTTGAACCAAACAGCCCCAGCACTCAGTACTCACTATTCAAGGTTTGATAGAACTCTTAAACCAGAGAGAACAAGGAGCCACAGTTAAATCAATAACTTCGAGTTTTCCACCTACTGTACCTGTGTAAGACTTAATATAATAAGATAACAAAAAACGTAACAGAGAATAGGCAAAAAGAACTGAGAAGTTCCTCCTCCCCTTGTCCCCCTAGTAGTATCCAATGTCAAAAGACTCCAAAGTTGCCGCTCTTTACATTTGCTTCAAACTCATCACAATTCCCAGCCTAATTTTCCTTTTCACAGTTTGTTCTTTTGAGAATTACTTCTTCTCCCTCTCTTCTCTAAACTGCACTAGCTGGCTTGCTTGCCGCCATACTGTCAAGACTATGCTGTTGTTCTTCCTTAATTCCAACTTGTCCGCTGTCTGTTCCATCCACACTTCCATTACAGCCATGCCTTTGCATATTCCCATCCAACTTCCCTTTGGGAGAAGCACCAGTTCCATGATTTGGTTTGCCTGAGGCATTCTCCTTTTCCGGAAGGGGAGCTGTGTCCGTAGTGAAGTTCATTTCGGCGCCAGTAGTTGTCAACTGTTGAGGATTTGACAAATTACCAGAGCCATGTGGAGGAAGAAAAACTCCAGTGCCAGGGACAGGAAGGCGAGGTGGAGGATGCCTAGGAGGATGTGCTGGCCATCCAGTTGAGCAAGGGGGAATGGGAATCGGTGCTGGAAAAGGCATTGCAGGTGCAACAGGGGTGGTCACAAACAGGGGCTGGACACCATTTGGTGGTGGAATTTGGGGTCGCATTGGTGGGGCTGGCAAGACCCCTGTTGTTGGGATTGTTCCATAATGCTTCGGGCCTGCAGGATGACGAATATGATTAGGAGATCTACTGGGTGGTAGACCCCAATGAGACGATGGAGCTACAGCAGGTGAAGTAAGACGCTGGGCATCACCTGTTGTGGATTTTTTTGGTTGAGACTTGGTGAAGGTAACAAGTATGCGTTGCTTTCGGACAGAGTTAATTGCATGTTTGGAAAAATCTGCAGATTTCCCTTGCATTGCAATGAGCGATCTGCATTTACATGGTAAACATTACCTCAGGAATAATAAAACCTAAAAGCAGGCGCTGCAACAGTAAATGGCAAACAAGATGCTTCTAAGAATTACATATTTATCAAATCACCCTAATTCACGTATGATGTTTTGATAAGTTACCATGATAAATATGATTCTTAAGGAATCATGTGCTTGATAAAATAGTCTCATGACCTGAATGTGGAGCAACTCAAAGTTAATGCACAGAAATAGTTAAAATCACCCTCAAATGGGCCACACAAGTTTTCTTTACTTTTGAACCCCTTACAAGTTTTTCATGCACATAACACGCATGCATACAGATGCACATAACGAGAGAGAGAGAGAGAGAGAGGGAGTAAATGAGTACCCAGGTGAAAGAGAAAGCTTGAGAGAGCCTTTATAATCGCCAGGATGATCAATTCCAATTACTCTTCCAAAGGTCATGTCGCAATTTGACAAGAACAAGATGCAAACAGGCCTTCCAAACCAAGGAGGGCACATATGAGGCTGTGAGTGATCCCCCTACAGATAATCACAACAAAATTAGGCTTGCTTAATTAGGCTTGCTTACACATTGCCAATTTTGTTCGAAACCATGAAACACTCATAATCAGCAACCTCATTATAGAAATCAATGATGCAAGTGTCTGGCTTCACAGTCATAATTTGCATGCCAACCAAATGTTCAATAACATCTTGTAACAAGGCAGGGATAGATTCTATTCCCCGATCTGCAAAATCCATTTATAAGAAAATTGAACAAATGAAACTACCCAGAAGAAAAATATGAGTAACGATTATTTGTTAAATGGAAAACTAAAGAACACAGAAGCCCATAACTTTTTTTAAAAAATAAATAAAAAGAAGCTACCTTTCAAAGCCCCTGCTGCACTTTCATCATCTAGAGGTGCATCTGCTATTGGTAGACCCAATTGAATCATCTCTCTTCCATGTCCTTTCATTGGCCTCTTTGAGACAACATATGTCTGACCTGCTTCTTATCAAACAGGAATTTAGAAATTATTGAAATTACCCCAGAATTATTCTTCAAACATGTAGAAATGACAACCTAGTACAAATTTATAAACTACTACAAAATATTTTGAATCATTGATAAAGCATCTGCAAAATCATACGTTGATGGAACTCAGCCACACAGACAGAAAGTTGACCATAGTCAACAACAAAAGCAGAAAATTCAAAAATATGATCAGTTGTGGTAGCAATATCAACACTACAAAGCTCCTTGGTCTCCAAGAATATTTAATTTGCATTTGTGATCAACAAAGAAGCAGTAAATCCTATAGTGCAATGCCATTAACCTCCTCATAAAATGACACAACAGTAATAATATATCAGAAGCCTTACCCAACCCCCTCTATTATCCCTCCACAATCAAACAAAGAGAGAGAGAGGGAGAGAAACAAACAGTCAAGAAGTTGAATTAACAGAACAAACAAAAAAGATAAGAACTGCTGTACTAAGATGTAGACCTGGATGACTTCCCTCCATTTGAGACTATGTCAATTATAGAGTTGAATTTGATCCTAAATAAGTTTTGGGAGCAGGTCTATATAGCTGATGGTGAGAGCACTAGCAGCAAAGCAGATTTTTTTCATTTCTCCATTCTTTAAATCCCTTACGAAATCAGCTTGCATTCTGTTTAGATGGTAGTGTAAGAGCTCGTCACAAATGCAGACAAAATAAACCATTTTCCAGTGCTTCATTCCATGAATTTTGATGATTTAAGGGGGTTTTGGACAGCTTTTATCACTTCATATCATCATGCAGACAAAATAAACCATATGAATTGTGCTGGGCTCTAGGTGTTGAAAGCATCTAAATAGACATTGCAGGAAAATCTCAAACTCAGATATTGTACCACTTGAACTCAGCCTTGTGCTACTAAAAATGCCACAATTCCCATTTCCAAGCGTGGATGGGCACAAAGCGAGTTGCATAAAATTGTTCACAACGATGCATAAACTTCCAGATGACTACCGTTCTAACAACCCAGTTATATCAATCTTTAAATCAAATTTCAACGTGTTGAGCCTTTAAAACCACTACCAGCAGCATATTACAAGGCTGCATATCAACTTAGGCCTTGGTGCGGGGGGTTAAAGAGACATAAAAATGCCCTAATGATTTAAGGAACATCAATATTGAGACCTATCACCAATACATGTCAGAGTCAATAGTTAGTAATTGATTTCATATAATTTAAGAATTGTACCACAATGATTTGTTTGACATAGCATTTCAATGGCTTATATATATATTTATAAGATGATGATGTTGCATCAACTACGTGATTCGCTATCGAAGAAAGTAATAGTATTCATCATTATAAACAAAATACAGAAACCAATGAACATCGTAGCAATTATATAGAGTCAAGAGAACAGAAGTAAAAATGAGTAAGTAGAGGGGAAAAAACTTTTTCTTCAGGTTTAAAGAAAGAATGCGTAAGTGAACTTGCCTTGAAATTGTCCTCTTTTTCCTGCAGCTCTTAAATCATTTACCAGTGAAACAAGATTTGAAACTTCCTTGTCATCAAACAGTTCTTCATACAATTTCAGTCCATCAACCACATCAACCTATAGATGAAAATGACAACATATCAGAAGAAGAAAGAAAAGACATTGAAACATTTTACCAGAAAGAAGCTATCAAAATCAGGAAGAATTTTACAAAAAAAATCCTCATAGCAGTAATACAGAACGCTACCATCTTTCCGTCAAATATCTCTGTAGCAACAAAAGTTTTTGGAATGGTGATGAGAGTCTGCTTCTCATTCTGATTTTGAACGGAATGCAAATTATTCTCTGTAGAAACACCACAGTAAAGTAATAAATAACTATAACACAAATAATACTGATTTAATATTCATCAGAATGACTTGATAAGCGCTAACACCTGCACAGACTGCACTATACAAAGAAATTCAGGAGAAGGGGAGGGAGAGTCCCCTTTCTTTGCTTTTAAGAAGAAAAAAAAAAGTTATAATATTCACTTAGGATATGATCAGAGCCATGTTTACATTAGACCAAGTATACCTTCCCAAAAGGGGGAAGCAAGCTATTTCAAAATAAACAAATAAATTGAGTTCACCTCTTGAAAGGGAGGGTCAGTACAGCCTCCCACTCCCAGAACACTCAAAGAACTTAAACACTGAACCCTACCCCACCCCCAGGAAAAAAAAAAGTCAATAAAAAGGATATACCTTTTGAGTTTGAGGTGCATACATAGTTGACAATCTCAACTTGAGGTTCTTTATTGCCAACCGCGGTTCCTTCTGCATTCCGTGAAATGTTCAAGCTGCCTTCAATATGAGGTTTTGCATTAACATCTGGCCCAAAACCCAAAAACAATGAAAATCAATGTTGCCACGTAGATTTTCACCGCGATAAGGCATAATTTCAACTAATTGGGTATCTCTTCACAAATTCTATTTGGTATAGATAAGAAATAATCCAAAATGTAGGTGCAGAAGCGTCAGTAGGAATACCTGGCAATTTTTAAGAAAGAATGGAAAATGTACACACAAAACCACCATCAAGAGTAAGCAGCAAATAGACAAGAGTCACTAATTTATCATAAAAAAACAATGAAAACCAATTACCCTTTGAGACTTAAAAAAAAATGAAATGTCTCAACATGCATCATTGGCTATTTGCCCAGATAGGGTGCATCACATAAATTGAAGGAGGATTATCAGTACATATACATGACTAAGTGTTATTCAGAAAAATGAATAGTATCAGTACATATACAAGATGCTTGGCTGCTATTTACTCACTAGTCACCCCCAACATAACCAATGGAAACATGTTTCTGAACAATACATATTCATCACAAAATCCAAGGAAAAAATAGTGCCATCCACAACTGGATTGAAGGTGATATGAAAAAAATTAATATCGTTGACAAAAAGAAAAAAAATGATAACTAAGAAAGAAAAAGTCAAGATGAAAAAAAAATTTCCAAATAGGGAAGTAGATTCAATCTCACTAGATATGGCAGTACAACTTTAATTTTCCAAACAAATATACTTTCCTAACATAAAAAATGTACCAGTCCAAGAAACAGCATAAACGGAGTTAACCACGCTTGACAAGTTACAAATTAGTTTCCCAGTTAATAAAATCAGTAAAGCTTTTAAGATTACAAATTTCATTCATCTAAATAAACCAAATCAAATGGTTATCATCATAACAAGCTAGAGAAAATAGTAAGCTACCATAGCATTCACCACAAAGTAAGGACAGCACATTAAAAAAATCAGGCCAAATCTAAAACCAAGAGTTACCTGTTTTATTCTCTGCAACCGCTAAACCGTTATCTTCCAACTTCTCCATATCGCTACCTGATTTAACTTCTTCACATTTCTCACCCTCTCGCTCACTTTTCTCCAAACCCGAAGAATTCCCATCATGGCCATGACTCTCTGACCCTGAATTCTGCACTTCCTTCACTACCTCCGCTCTCTGCCCCTGCCTAAACCCTGTCCCAGATCTCCTAAACTCTTTTCCCCCCATTTTTGGCTGATCAAAGTACCTTTGTTGCTTCCTCCACGCAACCTGCTGCAACGCGTATATCACCTCTGCCACCGAGAAATACTGCTGCATAAGAAGCACCGGGGTCCAATTACACCTCCTCTGCTGAATGCACCCTAAGACCATATCGTACTCCCCCGGTTCCCCGACGGAGCGCAAATGCTGGCAGAGGGAGTCGATAATCGCGTTGGACGCAGCGAATTCCCCGCGCAGCCACGAGATGAACCCATCCCGCTCGTCGGGGAACCACTGGCGGTGGTGGTGATGGTGCATCTCCCCGCCGCCCACAGGGGCGCCACCTCCGCCACCACCCGGAAACTGGATTTTGTCGGACAGAACCACATTTCCCGATGGCATTGCCATTGAGAATACGAAACAATTAGAAATCCTCAATCTACTATCACATAGAGTTATTCATAGCTCCCAAAACAAAAATAAAAACTCAGATCTAAATGAATCCACCACGCGTGAAACTCAAATCCGACAAAATTACAGCTGATCGCACAAAATCATATACTTAATCTAACACAATCAATTATATTAAGATACAAAATTCCGATACATCCAACAATAAATAGCACCAAACAAAATAATTCAGAACTGGAGTTGTTCAACTGGATTAATCGGACATCAGCAGAAAATATCGAGAAAACTAAAAGCGAAATCTTCTGGGTGGAGTTGAAAAACTAAATAAAAAAAGATTCTAATGAAATGGGTACGGTTGTTACAGACAGAGAGAATTGTTCAGATCTGGAAATGGGTTGTAGCTGTGTGAGCGAGTGAGAGTAGTACACAGTACATGAAGAAGATGGGGAGCTTGAAAACGAGTGAGAGATCTAGGGTTTCGAGAAACAAAGTAGTGAAGATAAAGAAAATGGCTTTTTGAGCCCGCATGTCATTGGTCTTAAATGATGGCTAATAAATAAGAAAAAAGACCCTCTCTTCTTCTCTCTCTGTACCAGTTCTTAAAAAGTCTCCACTTGATGCGTTTTAGCTTCTTAGCTCTAGTTCTGGGTGCTGCGTGTGGATCGGACCTGAAGCGAATATACTTGAATGTAGGGGTGTTTTCGTCACTTGCTACAATTTTGTATTTGGAAAGTGGTAGTTATTTCATTTTAGGGAGTTTTGGATGGAGTTTCCAACTTGTGAGTGTGGCAGTTAGAATGATTCACTCAAGAGGGTTTTGAAATTGTTTTCCAAATTTATTCTTTTGGTTGGTGGAATGGAATTGAATCAAGCCTTAAACGCACTTCTGATACACTGGAATTGAAAATTTCCTTTTAAAGTGAATTTCATTCATTTATTTTTTATTTGTTTTAAGATTTAATAATTTTTTAGAATACTTGATTCTTGAGATTTGACAAATAATATATGAAAGTAGAAGAGTTATAATGTGTTACATAATCAATGACATGTAACACGGACACACCGTTCAACTTATCCAAATTCTAATGATGTGTTTTATCTTACTCAAAAATCATATCTAAAATAACAATTATCTTACTAAGGAGTTTATATATGCAATCAAAATCAGTTAATTTAATCCATACATCTCCAAATATAAAAGTTATTAGAAGAGATTTTTAAAATAATTGTTAGATGAATATTAGAAAGTGCAAGTTATCTTAAAATTATCATGGATAGAATGGATTATCAATTCATTATAACAAAATAAATCTTTTAAAAATCAATAAAATTACATTACAATCTCTAAAAAAACCATTAGAGTGCCTATTTCTTTTTCTCTATCAATTATCTTACTCTACAACAAATGTACACTATTTTTTGCTCCGATCAATGAATTTTTTGGCTTTTGACTATATATCGTAGCTTTTATTGTTGCTTTCTTTTTATTTTGGTATAATTTTCTCTTTTTTATTATATAATAATGTTGCTTTTGTGTGCCTTTCTTTTTTCGGAACGGCAATACTTGCATTTATCATACTTATTTGGAGATTGATTGAATTGTTTTTTTTTTTTTCATTTTTATAGGTAACTCATATTGCCTCCTCTAATTGACAGTGAACCCGTTAATAGCAATGAAGAGATTTTTTAGCTGATCCTCTTTATTGACTTTTAGTTATTGCTAATTAAGGAAATACTTCTACCATTCTTTAAGTGAATCTACATATAAAAATGTTTGATCAAGTTTGCTGCTTCAACTCTAGTTTCGTGTTTTTTTCATATATTTTAATTTGTCGCTTATAAGAACTTTGATATGTTAAATACTTCATTAATGGAATTTTCATGTTTTGAAGCAAAAAATAAATTAAATATTAGACTTATCAATAAAATTTTAAAAATTATTTTTTGATTAGATATTTAGATAAATAATAAACCTTCTAGGTTTTTAATATTATTTAATGAGATTATGAATGAACAAAGTAAATCTAATATGCATTATGATGTTGGAGTTTGATTTAGTGACAATAGTGAAAGTGATCAAATATATAAAATTCACAATTCTTATTCTTATGGAATATCATTGACGAGGTTACAGGTCTAATGAAAAAACATTTTATGTTTGTTTCGCATTCATATTTGTAGAACGACCAATATAGTGATTGATGGGGTTGCCAAGCTAACAACTCTTAATGAAGAAGTGTCAGTTTTCATGAGAATGCTTTGCAGTGTATTATGATTTTGGTTTGTAAAGAACATTGCGTATTCTTATTTTGTTGGATAATATTAAGATTTTCTATAAAACAAATTACATACGCACATATCTCAACATGGATGCATTAAACCTAACAATAGTTTAAGTAGCAAGAAATTTGTGATAGTTTAAGGGTAAAAGATATATGTAAACATGATAATCCCCACATAGAGAGTGACCTAAATGTATACATAAGCACTTTCTATTTCTTCTGTTTTTTTCTAATATGAACACCTTAAGTTTTTTTTCTTATAGAAACTAAAGTGTTGACTATCAAATAAATTTTATCAGTAAAGTTTTTTATTTAAATTTAAATTTTAAATATATTTCATCTTACACAAGATCTAATCCTAATTATCATATAAATTTTGTCAATTTGTTTATTGTCAATTTCAAATAATTGTATCTCACACAAGGGTTTATCTAATATAGTCATTATCTTATTGAAGACTTCATATGCATTCAGAACTCTTATTATTTAAAATTTAAAACTTCATTAATTTTTTCTCTCAAAAAAAATAATAAATTTTACTGTACCAATTAAGTGCAATATGTTAGCTTTTTTCCTAATATAAGTAAGATTTGTTTTCATATATCTTTTTTCTCATATGATCGTAATTAATATAAATAAACCTTTTAGATTAAAAAAAACATAAGCTTCGAGATGATATAAGATTAAATATATATTAAAATATAAAAATTTTGAATATAATGAGAAAATAAAAAATGCTTAGAGATATATATAAAGTTAATAGATAAATATTACATGATTCTTAAGATTAAATAAGATAAGCTAGATATTGAAATATAAAAAATTTTAATATAATGAGTAGATACATAATTTGAATGTAATGAGAAGATAAAAAAGCTAAAAAAATATAAATAAAGCTAATAGATAAACAAATGCTCTGATAAAAAAATGAATAGTTAAAAAGCTAAGAGATAAAAAACGCTCTTAATGTAATAAGGAAAAAAGTTAAAAGATATAGAATAAGGTAATAGACAAAAAAACAAAAAAAAAATTGTAATGATCCATCCCCAGGTGGTCCTTACTCGAGACGGTGTTGTCACTTTTAAGTTCCAAGCCCTAACCTGGATGTCATGCATACAACTTACCAGACTATACAATCCACAATTTATCATACTCAAACAAATAATTTCATGTACAATCATATTCATTCAATACAACTAATACATCACTTTTTGAAACCTTACAGTTTTACAAAATATACAAAAAAATTCTCTCCTATATTTACATAATTACATTTTAAAAGAATTTAGACTCAAAACAACTGTGAGAATGCAGCTTCCAAACCACTCATACAATCTTTGATTAACATCTCTCAATTAGAGCTTGCTCCATTTTCGGCTACCACCTGGGGGAAATAAAACATAAGGGAGGGTGTGAGCTTCAAAAAGCTCAATGACTAGCACATTACTCAAAGTTCCTAATTTGTTTTTCGTTTGCCCGTCCATATTATACATTTAACTAATTAGAATAAGACTTTAAGTTATTTCCATTTCTTTTAAATTTTTAATCTTTATACTTCTTATATATCTTCAATTCAAAGAAAAGTGTCTATTATATACTGGTATTATACACCATATTATAATCACAAATGAATTTATAGTACATTCATACACTCATCACACAATCCAGTCTCACAATTTTCATACACAACAATCAACCAATAAGCACAACATCGTCGCATCTCATAAATCAACATCATATGCCATTCACTAGGCCAATCACATCATGTGCCCCTCATTGGGCCAATCATATCAATCATCATATGAAATGCAATGTAATGCATGATCACATCTCAATTCATTTCGTCTCTCTTATTTCATTTCATTGCCCCTCATTGAGCTTGTAACGACCCATCCCCGAGTGGGCCCTACCCGATGAGGTATCATCACATTTTAGCTCCGAGCACCTCAACCTATATGCAAATATACAAATTTACAAGACAAACAACATTCTTTTCAAACATCACAAAACCATACATATATATTTCTTTTACATTTAAGAAACTTTACAATACATTAACCAACTTCTTAGGTCTTACAAAAGACACCAGTAACAAGAAGATTTCTTAATTTCAATTAACTTATATACTTTTACAAAATATTAAATTACAACAAAATCTTAGACTCTCAAATGACTCAAGAGGTGAGGAATGTCGTGGATGAGGACCCTACTAAGGACTCTTTTAAACTCTGATCACAAGCCTTCTGGGGTTTTTCTTGAAAAGTTAGTAAAAAAGAGAGAAGGTGAGCTAGAAAGCTCAGTGAGTTACTTCCATTTTGAGAAATGTTTATTCTTAATTTTTTTATAAAAAAACCCTTATCAAATAATTTACTTTTCCTAAACAAATCGTAATATGACTTTTATATATAAAAATATACTTTCGATTTCCTTTCTTATTACTTATCACAAAAAGAAAATTGTTCATAACAACAACAACATTCTTAATTTATTTGTATCTCACATAATTTATAATACATCCACAAATACATAAACTCAATCATTTACTAGCAATACTATTCTTGATATCTTTCAAATTACAAAAATTAATAATTTATGCCCTTCATTGGGCCTATTACATTACATGCCCCTTATGGGTCAATCACAACATATGTCCCTCATGGGCCAAAGCACAATACATACCCCTCATAGACCAATCAACACAATGTATCAATGGAATGTAAATGCAATGCACAATTATGTTTTCAAAATTTTCTCATTTCTTTAATCATTTTATCTCATCGCCCCTCATTGGGCTAGTTTTATTATAACATCCCTCATTAGGAAAATCACAAAACAACAAGGATATCTCCCTACACACTGTTATGTCTCAGCAACAACATCACAACATCAGCATCAATTTCATTTTCGGCCTCACCCAACACTTCGTCTCGTTAGACAGATGTTTTTGACCTTACACAACACTCCCCCTGATATGATCCACGCCAAGAACTAAGAAATTGATGGATCAAAAAGACTTCTAAGATCGTCTAGAAGCAGATTTATGTGAGACTGTGACCCGTTGCTTATATTGAAGCAAGAACCTTGGTATAATAAAGACTAAGACCGCGATCCGTTGCTTATTTTGAAGCAAAAACCTTGGTATAATGAAGATGCCATAATCAATTATGGAATGATTGATTGATAAGTCGAAAATGAACGCCACGGAGACTCCGATAAGTTCAAAAGTTCTAAAAGAACCAAAAAGAATTTTCTCTCACAAAGTATGAATCAAATCTGAATTGTGTTATTCCAAAAAGCCAATAGCTATTTAAATACATGAGAATTTGTAACCAATTAGAACAAGGAAATTAAGGAATTCGTAACCAATTAGAAAAAAGAAACTAAGGAATAGGTTTCATACTAGAATTCTAGTAACTGAATTCTGGTAACCTAAAATCCAAATAAGGAAAGTACCTAACTTGGCATGCAAGCTTTACAATTCAACAATTAAATTAATAAATAAACAATTAAGAAAAATTGCAAGCAGCTATTTTCCTTGATGAGCCAACCAAAACGAGTAAGTCTCCAATTTTGGGAAACTAAGATTTTAATTCACAATTTTAAGTTGCTAGATTATTCCAAAACTTGAATTATGAAAACTCATCCTTGTAGATCACGTATAGGATCACCCTTGGGCCCTTAAAGATGGTTCTTAGCCCAAATGTATTAAATCAGCTCATTGAGAGTTTCCTTGAACCTTTTAGCTCGAGCCCTTGTAACTTGACCAATTGGAACTTGAATAAGACCCGCCTCCCATTTGTTAGTCGTGTCCTCATCATTCCTCTCCTCTTGAAAATGATTTATCCTCAAATTATCATTTACATCAAAAGGTCTTAAATCAGAAACATTGAAAGTGGCACTAACATTGTACTCACCTGGCAAATCTAATTTGTATGCATTATCATTAATACGCTCAAGGACTTGAAAATGCCCATCTTCTTTAGGAAGTAACTTTGAACACTTTTGTGCTGGATATCTTTCTTTCTTCATGTGTAACCAAACCCAATATTCGGGTTGAAAAATCAACTGTCAACGACCTTTGATCAATTGGAATGCCTTCTCTTGCTCGCCTCCCCATTTGAATCCAACATTCTTCTTGATGACTTCGGTAGTAAAAACTAGCAAGTCCATGAAAACTACGAACTTGACCTACACTCGTGGGACTTGGCCATTTTTTAATCGCACAGATCTTCTCTTCATCAACCTGTATTCATTGTGCACTCACAACAAAACCAAGAAACACAAGCTTATCGATGCAAAAAGTGCACTTCTTCAACTTAGCAAACAACTTCTCTTTTCTAAGCACATCCAAAACTGATTTTAAATGCACAACATGATCATCTAAGTTTGTGCTATAAATGAGAATATCATTAAATAAACAACAACGAATCTACCTATAAAAGCTCGCAAAACATTGTTCATTAATCTCATGAAGGTACTTAGTGCATTTGTTAGTCCAAATGGCATAACTAACCACTCATATAAACCATATGTCGTTTTAAAAGCAGTTTTCCATTCATCACCCTCTTCCATTCTTATTTGATGATATCCACTTTTTAAATCAATCTTAGAAAATACAGATGCACCATGCAGTTCATCTAGCATATCATCTAAATAAGGAATAGGACGTCGATACTTTACCGTTATATTGTTGACTGCTCGGTGATCAACACACATTCTCCACATCCCATCCTTTTTAGGAACCAAAATCACCGGAACAGTGCACGGGCTCATGCTTTCTCTTACGTACCCCATTTCCATCAATTCACTAACCTACCTTTATAGCTCATTTGTCTCATCGGGATTGCTTTGATAGGCTGGTCAGTTTGGAATTATAGCACCAGGCACGAAATCAATTTGATGTTCGATTCCTCGAATAGGAGGTAAGCCATATGGAATCTCCTCGGGAAAGATATCATCAAACTCCTTTAAAAGAAAAACAATATAACTAGGCAAAGATGAGTCAAATTAATTAGTGTTTAACACCTCTTTGTACAAAAGTACAATCATTGGCTGATTTAAAAACATTGCTATTTTTATTTCACTCGCTCTTGCATAGAAATTTGTTTTTCTCTTAATGGACGAATCAAATCTCTTATTTTCTCTCTCAATTTTTCTGGCCTCTCTCACTTTCTCTTTTTGATTTTCATTCGTTCTCTTTTTCTTACTCTCTTTTGTTTGCTCACTCTCTTTTTGTAACCTCACTTGATCTTCATAAACCTGCTTTGGTGTCAAAGGAACTAGAGTGATTGTCCTTTGATTGCTTACAAACGAATATTTGTTGGTGAAGCCATCATGCTTAACACACCGATCAAATTGCCATGGTCGGCCTAGTAACAAGTGTCCAGCTTGCATCGAAACTACATCACACAAAAGTTCATCTTCATATTTTCTAATCTGAATGGAAACTAACACCTGTTTGTTCACCCTAACTTCACCACTATCATTGAACCATTGCAACTTGTAAGGCTGAGGATGTTTAATTGTTGGCAGCCCTAATTTCTCAACCATTGTAGTGCTAGCAACGTTAGTACAACTACCTCCATCAATAATCACACTACATACCTTGTTTTGCACGTGCATCTAGTATGAGAGATGTTTTCTCGCTGTACTTCGTCATCTTCTTTGATTTGCACACTTAGAGCTCTCCTTGCAACCAACAATTCTCCTTGGGCAGTGTATCCCTCATCTTCAACTCTCTCTCCCCTATGTTGAACTCTCTCTCTCCTATGCATATTAGGAGCATTTTGTTGCTGCCCCACACTGCATTCTCTACCCGATCTATCTGCTCATGAACCTGTTCCATCTCCGTTGTCAATACTCTCCTCATCTCAACCATTAAAGCCTCCATGAGCAACTTCGGATCACCCTCTCCCGACGTATCTCCAGAATTATTTTTGTTCTTGTTGTCTGACATGTTTGCAAAAAAACAAAGTTAGAAAGAAAAAAAAAAAGAACAAGAGGACCTCACACACTCCCTCATATGTTTCACTCAAAGAATGAGTAACTAAAATTCACTTATGTCTTTAAACAAAATCATATTGGCTTTTACCCTCTTATGTGCTCACCACTCTTGCCTTTTTCCACTCGTAATAATCCTCTATAGGTTCTTATCAAACTAACCAAACGAGTATCAAAGTTTACAGCAACAATTCACCAATAACTCACAAAGAAATTCAGATTTAAAGGCTAGAATACAAGGAAAACAAAGATGAGAAATTGAAACAAGAATTGAAATGACTGAATCTAAATATCACACACCTTTTTTTCACGTTTTTTTCACGTTTTTTTTTCAACTGGAAATTCATTCTTTTTTTTTCGAATTTCCACCTTTTTCTGTTTTTTTTTATGAATCAAAACAAAAGATAAGCAAACTTGCAACTAGAAGGCTCTGATACCAACTGATATGATCCACGCCAAGAACTAAGAAATTGATGGATCAAGAAGACTTCCAATATCATCTAGAAGCAGATTTATATGAGACCGTGACCTGTTACTAATATTGAAGCAAGAACCTTGGTATAATGAAGACACCACAATCAATTATGGAAAGATTGATTGATAAGTCGAAGATGAACGCCACAGAGACTTCGATAAGTTCAAAAGTTCTAAAATAACAAAAGAGAATTTTCACTCACAAAGTATTAATCAAATCTAAATTGTGTTATTCCAAAAAGTCAATAGTTATTTAAATACATGAGAATTCATAACCAATTAGAAAAAGGAAACTAAGGAATTCGTAACCAATTAGAAAAAGGAAACTAAAGAATAAGTTTCATACTAGAATTCTGGTAACCTAAAATCCAAATAAGGAAAGTACCTAACTTGGCATGCAAGCTTTACAATTTAGCAATTAAATTAATAAAGAAACAATTAAGAAAAATTACAACCAGCCATTTTCCTTGATGAGCCAACCAAAATAAGTAAGTCTCCAATTTTGGGAAACTAAAATTTTAATTCAAAATTTTAGTTGCTAGATTATTCTAAAGCTTGAATTATGGAAATTCATCCGTGTGGATCACGTATAGCATCACCCTTGGGCCCCCAAAGATGGTTCTTAGCCCAAATGTGTTGAATCAGCTCATTGAGAGTTTCCTTGAACCTTTTAGCTCGAGCCCTTGTAACTGGACCAATTGGAACTTGAATAGGACCTGCCTCCCATTTATTAGCCATGTCCTCATCATCTCCTCGTTAGGCGGGTCATGAAATGGTTTATGCAATATGAAATACAAATCATGATCTAACAACTTCTAAGGTAAACATCCATCAACCAATCACATTATAATTTCATAACAATCCAACAACTATTTTCATTACAACGACAAACATCACAATCTCTCGAACATAAGCCACATCAAGTCATTTCTATACTCAATTCTCGTACATACATATCTCAATACTTATATAAAATCTCCATAACATTATTATTTGTATTTCCATAATCATTTACTGAATTATTCATATCATCGTGACATAATTATGCTTATTTTCTATACCTATGTGTCCTTATATATACACGATTCTCATAATATTATTATTAGTATTTTCATACTCACTCATATTTATATACTCTTAAAATTTTATGTGTTGTATAGTTTACAACATTTACTAAAAGGAAGGTGAAACTAACCTCGTTACAAGATCCACACTTTTGTCTCCAACTACTTCATTTGTTCTTCAACTATTTTTTTCCACTTTCACCTAAGAGTGAACAACACTTAATACCATTATTTAAGTCACTTAAATTTATATCAAACAATCCCAAAGTAATTTGTATACTTTAAACACCATGTGCGCATTTCGAGTGCAACAAAAATCAAAGAAATCAAAGTATCATGCCCTTTTTTCATCCTTTTTCAAATCATTCAAGTTGGGTTTCAAAAGTAATTTAATCTCATGAATGTTAAGACTTTTAAAGGTTTTTTAATCATACTTTCAATGTATATAAACATTAAAATTTCTTTGGAAAGGTTTCACATTAAAAAACTAAGGAGAAAAGATTTTTTTTTTTTTTTGGAAAATCAGCTTGATCCAGTCGATTGGCTACTTGATCCAGATGATTGCAAAGCTCCAAAAGCTTCTGCCACTTGATCTAGTCGACTGGTTCATAGGTCCAATTGACTAGGTCCTTCTAAAACAGCCCCAAAACCCTATCCATTCGACTAGGTACCCGATCCAGTTGATTGGGCCCCCTAAAAACATCATTTTTCTTCCCGAAAATTCATCTTTTCCCCAAATTTCTTCTTGATTTCAAAAGTTATTTTCAAATATTCAAAGACACAAGTTTCTAAGGGTTTAAAATTAAAAACTTTACACTACCCAAGAGAATAATTGAACCCAAAACTCCAAATCCATCAACTTTGCACAAAACCCATTTTTCTTGGAAACAAAACATTTTCTCAAACTTTTCCTTAAGTAAATCTTCAAATTCAAAATACCAAAACTAAAATCCTTAGTTTAATACACATTCTTATAACTAGAAAGAAAGAAGAACAAGCTTTTACCTTGAGTTTTAGTAAGAATCCTCCTATCTTTGCCCCTTTCCTTCCTCTCTTTCTTCTCCTCTTTTATTTTTCTCTCTTTTCTTTTCTCTTTCTCTACTATCTCTTGGATTTTCTAGGGAATTTTCAGCACAATTATGGTCCTCTCTCTCTCATCCTATTTATATTTACACTTTCTCTTTATTGCATAAAGACCCCTCTACTTAACATCACATTTGTAAACTACCCCACTATACTTTAAAATTTCAAAATCTATCCCCAAAACATATTTTTATTACTTGAACCTTTTTTTATTTACTTATTTCTAAATCTCACCATACTCAAAATAAGTTTTATTTAGCTTGAGTTTGAATAATTACACCAAGTACGCATCTAGGTAAATTTTCTAAGGTTTAAAATATTCTACATTAAATACCAAGTTCTACAATTCTCCCCTACTAATAAAATTTTGTCCTCGAAATTTCCTTAACCAAGGTCCACAAAATAACAAGATTATCATTTTTCTAAGCCTGTCTCACATTTACAAATAGACTCCTCAATTTTTCCACTTTTTGTCAAAATTTTCCATTATAAGATTAATTTTCTATCTCACCATCAACTTGAACTTTCTTTTTCTCGTTGTTACCAACTAATTAATCATTAGAGTGATCAAACATATTATTTTAATGAACTTTATCTGACCTTATTAGAAACTTTTTTTACTTCCTTCTATCAACTACTCATCCTTATTTTACCATATTCTCCTCCATTTGATTTATCTTACTAGTTCCTTGAACCAAGTGTTATTAAACAAAAGTATTCCTCAACATCATTTCTTTTTTACATCTTTCTTTTACTCTTATTCTTCAATCAACTAAAATCTTTACTATCTCACATTCTTCTTTGAATCCTTTAACCTTTATCTCAGCATCATGCTCTAAAGGTCTCAAGTGCGGCACAACTTTAAATCAATCGTTTCTCCCAAAATACCTCTTTACAAAATTACTTATCAATTTATCACTTCTCTCATCATTCAGTAACTTCTTCCCCGACTAAACACCATACTTAGTTTCCATTAGCAGTATTACTAAAAAATTTCATACTCAGTTCAGCTTAGTTCTTTGTGCAACTCTTTAGTTCATTCACTTTATGATTCTAAATTCACATACGGAAAAGAAATATTCATTAAACCCTTTAATCCAACTTCCCAATCACTCATAATACTTTCTAATATCTCTTAATCAAATGATCCATTTCATAACTTACTCTCTTTACTCAATGCATCTCTTAATTCAAATCCATATTCTTCTCTTATTGATTCCATCAAACTTCAATTTATCCATTTTCTTCACTAGGGTATGTTAACCGGTAAACTCATATACAACTCATTATAGTAGCAATGGTTAAACACTTTACTTGTCACTGTAACTCCTAATTGATTAGTCTCTCTTTATCTACAATAATTACGTCATAAACCATTCTATAATCTCGCTTAGGATTTCTATGAACCAGTTATTTCCATTTAAGGCTAGCAAGCTCCATGCTACAAGTCTCTTCTCTAACCTCATCACTTAATTGTTCTAAAAAATAACTTACTTAATTTGTCTTTAACCTCTAATTGAACCTCCCAATGACTTCTGTAACAACCTACCCCGAGCGAGCTCTACCCGTGACGAAATCTTTACTTTTTAGAACCAAGCACCTGGACAATTAAATAACATAATCAATTTCTAATAATGACGATAATATAATCCAAACAATTTGGATGTACATAGACAACCAAATTTAAGTACAAGACTTAGGTTTACAAAAGCATCTCATGAGACATAACCTTCAAAAGTTTACAACTTAAAGCATATATAACATAGCTTAATTCCTATTACAAAAAAAATTTGGGTGAGGATTCCCTATACGTGGACCCAACTAAAGATCTCTTCTCCTACTTCATTACTATCTCACTTACAATCCGAGGTCTTTAGAAAACTTTCTTGGAATATATAAAGAAAAAGGGGGATGAGCTAAAAAGCTCAACGAGTATTCACATTACTCGGAGTAATCAATATCTAAATAATAAATCTTTGAGGATTAGTCTACTTCATAATTCGATTTCTACATAATTATTCCTTACTATGAATATAAGTAAATTAAGAGTCTCATTAACTCTCAGATATGCCACATAAATACATTAGAAGACATTAATATATTTCATTCAAGTAATAATAATTATTCCCTTGTTATCTCCATACACATCACATGTCCTTATTGGACAATATAATCCATCAATAATCAAACATATTATCTAACACATGATATATAATGCAATACAAGTTTACTTCCTTAATTACTTCAAGGTTCTTGCCTTCATTGGGCTAATCACATCTAACAATTACGTATCTCATCACAATTAATTTGGATCACCTCCCTACCCCTTATTGGGTCGGGTCCTAACTTCTCAACAATGGGGATCCCCTCTCTACCCTTTACCAGGTGGGGTTTCAACTTCAAAAATTAGGATTCCCACCTTACCCCTTAGCGGGTGGAGTCGTACCCTTTCAAACATTTAGGATCCCCTCCCTACCCTTTACTGGGTGGGGTCTTACCTTCACACAATTGTTCTATTCACTACACATTATCACAACATCAATATGCAATGCATTTACAACATCATAATATCTCAAATATAAGTTGAATAGGTCAACTACATCGCAACATTTTTCAAACATATAGATTGCAAAACATGTCTTGTTTAAAAGCATTCTTTACTTTCAATCATTTGCTTATACAATATATATATATATATATATATATATATATATATATATATATATATATATATCTAATTACTTAAATCCTTAATTTTCATATACATTTAAATATTTTTGAAGTCATTCGTTAGTTCCTTAAGCTTACTAGGAGTAAGGTGAAACTCCCCTTGGAAAATATCAAGCTTTAATCTCGAATCACCTCTTTGTCCTTAGACCACTCTTCAATTATACTTAAAGAATTCATCGTTTGATATCAACCACCAAGACAAATTCATATGCATATCAAACACTCAAGTTAAAGACCAAAAATCAATAATTTATTTTAGCCAAGCACCCTCAAGGCTTGGATATTTTCAGGCCGCAACGCACACATTCAAGACTTCATTTTTCTTCATTTGTCCTTCCACAACCATGCCTTCACTCCGATATGCCTCGGGTCTTTGTGCTTCAAGTAATGATGAATTTTTCTCTACTTTTAGCTTAGAGTACCTGAAAATGCACCGAAATAGATCAATGATCCAAGAATGACACTTTAGAGTTGTTAACGTATAAAAGTGCAATTAAAACCTAAAATGCTAACAATTAAGTACTGTTAAGATGGATTTTATGATTCTCATCAAACTGCTTCAACTTTCTAAGGATCTATAACTGTACTTGCCTCCGACACTACATGTCCCAAGAATGCCACTTTGTTCAACCAAAATTCACACTTACTAAACTTAGCATACAACTTCTCATTTCAAAGAGTTTCTAACATGATCTCTAAGTGTCTAGCATGCTCCTCTTCACTCTTGGAGTACACTAAAATATTGTCAATGAAGACTACAACAAATTTTTCCAAGAATGATCTAAATACCCTACTCATTAAATAAAATTCGTGGGGGAATTAATCAAACCGAATGGCATAATTAGAAACTCATAGTGACAATACCGAGTTCGAAAAGCAGTTTTTGGAACATCCGAGTTCTTGATTCGCAACTGATGGTTTCCTGACTTCAAATCAATTTTTGAGAAGACCGGAGCTCCTTGCAACCGTTCAAATAAGTCATCAATCCTTGGCATGGGATACTTGTTACAAATTGTTATCTTATTTAATTGTCTATAGTCAACACACACTCAAGTTAAGGACCAAAAACAAATAATTTATTTTAGCCAAGCACCCTTAAGGACTTAGGATTTGAAAGAAGTAAGACAATTTGGTGGAAAATTTCAAAACCACGGTTGCATAGTCGACTATCCAATCCTACAGTCGATTGTGTTGAGGGATTTAGAGTTTTTGTCCTTTATATAGTCGACTGTGCAATCCCACAGTCGACTGTGTTAAAGGACCTAAAGATTATGTCTCTCGTATAGTTCACTGTCCAATCCCACAGTCGACTGTGTTTGAGACAGAAGCTCTCTACCTCTTGCACAGTCGACTATTTTGATAACTGAAGCTAAAAAAACTCACGAAAATCACACCTTTTTTCCATTCAAAAACCTTTTAATCCTTCATGGAACTTAAAACCCTTTAAAAATCAAAGTTTTCTCAAGCCTCAAGTTGAAATTTTACAATACTCATGGCAAAATTTCCAAGTTAAACTCTTCAAATCGTCAAACCCAACCAAAAACCCATTTTTGAAACCCAAACTTGTTTCCTCTTCAAACTTTTCACAACAAGTTTCAAGTCCATAGATTTATAAAATAACTTTACATAACTAACTTGTAAGAATAAGAAAGATAGAAAAAGAACCTTTACTTAAAGATTTCTACCTCAGAGCTTCACCACAACTCAAAAGGAAAAAGGAAAAAGATAGAGAGAGAGCTAAAGTGTTTCTAGAAAAGAAGAGATGAAGAGAGGGCTAAAAATGAAAGAACTTTTTTCTCTCTCTCTCTTATTTATACTACCACTAAAAAGACATAATGGGTAAGTCACACTCTTGGTCCTTTGAAATCTCATAACCTTTTAATTTAGCCCCAAAGTTAACATTTCTTCTTATTGAGATTTAAAACAAGAATAATACTATTCACTAATACTATACATAAAAGATAAAACATACTAGCATGTTGCACAATTTAATTTACCAGTTAAAAAACTAATAATAAATACTAGAATAATAAAAGCAAAGACAGGGCTCTACAATTCTCCCCTTCTTATAAAATTCCACCCTCGAAATTTGAACTAATCTGGGTTCTCAAACAAATGGGGATATTGGTTCTTCATGTCCATTTCTCTTTCCCAAGTAGCCTCTTCAACTTCTCTATTTCTCTAAAGTACTTTTACCAAGGGAATTACCTTGTTTCGCAACATCTTTTCCTTGAAGTCTAAAATTTTCATTGGCATCTCCACATAAGAAAGATCTTTTTAGACTTCCATAGAATTAGATGGAATAACGTATGACTCATTAAGTATATACTTGTGTAATGCTGACACATGGAATACCTTATGTAGTTATTCAAAATCTAAAGGTAAGGCTAATCCATAAGCTACAGGTCCAATCGCTTTAATAATCTCATAAGGTCTGATATAATGAGGACTCAATTTCCCTTTTTGTCTAAATCTTGGTACTCATTTCTAGGGAGAAACCTTAAAATGAACTCGATCACCCACTTGGAACTCCAACGGCCTCCTCATCTTATTCACAAAACTTTTTTGTCTACTTTGAGCTATTTTCAAGTGTTCCTATATCCGTTTAATTCTCTCTGTTGTAAATTCTACCATCTCCAAACCAAAGACTTTTCTTTCTTCTATCTCCTCCCAATTTATCGAAGTTCTTCATCGTCTACCATAAAGTGCCTCAAAAAGAGCCATTCCGATACTGGCTTAAAAATTATTATTGTAAGCAAATTCTATAAGGGGTAAATATACATCCAAACTCCCTAAAAAACTCATAACACAAGCTCGTAACATATCCTCCAAAGTTTATATTATCATCTTCGATTGGCCGTCTATTTGAGGGTGAAAAGCGATACTAAAATGTAGCTGAGTGCCCATAGCCTGTTAGAACCCTTTCCAAAACTGAGAAGTAAATCGTGCATTATGATCCAACATAATACTTAAAGGCACCCCATGAAGCTTTACTATTTCTATTACATAAAATTATGATAGTCTTTCAGGAGACCAAGTTAGTTTAATAGGGATGAAGTGTGTTGACTTCGACAATCAATCAACTATAATCTAAATGGCATCAAAATCCCTTTGTGAATGAGGAAAACCTGTAACAAAATCCATTGTCACTCTTTCCCATGGAAATTCTGGTATAAGAAGATGTTGCAATAAACATGTTATGTGTTTATGCTCAACCTTCACTTGTTGACATACTAAACACTTAAATACATACTCCGTTGCATCCTTCTTTAAGCCTAACCACCAAATATTTTGCTTAAGTCCTCTCTACATTTTGTTGCTTCTCGGTTGCATGGAATCGATAGTGTCATGAGCTTTCTTCATAATTTCTTTCCTCAACTCTAATTCATTGGGTAAACAAATTCGATTCCCAAACGTTAGCATGGCATCCTCCCTTGCTAATAAATATGTCTTGTTGTTCTCTAATACTTCTTTTTTTTTATTGTCATCAAGGCTTCATCTTTACTTTATGCATCCAAAAGATGATCCACCATAGATGATTTCACCTTCATACTAGCTACTAATCCCCTATTGCTACTTGTTTCGAGCTTTACTTTTAACCTTCTCAACCCTTCTATTAACCCCAAATAACAAGTCTTCAAGGTCGCTAGTTTACTACTAGACTTCTGACTCAAAGCATCAGTCACCACATTAGCCTTCCTAGGATGATAACTTATAGTACAATCATAATCACTAATTAGTTCCATCCATCGTATTTGTCTCAAGTTCAACTCCTTTTGGTAGGTAAATTCTTGAGGCTTTTGTGATCCATGAATATCTCACAACTAGCTCTATAAAGTTGATGCTTCCAAATTTTTAGTACGAATATTATTGTTGCCAACTCCAAATCATGGGTAGGGTAATTCTTCTCATGGTCCTTTAACTGCTGAGATGCATAAGCCACGACTTTCCCATGCTGTATTAAGACACAACCTAATCTTTGATGTGACACATCACTATAAACCATAAATCATTTATCACTTGAAAGAAAAATCAACACATGTTTCATTGTTAACTTTTCTTTTAACAATAAAAAGCTCATTTCACAATCATCAAACTATATGAACTTTTGTCTTTTCTTCGTCAACCTAGTCAAGGATATCGCAATGAGTGAAAATTTCTAAATGAACCTTAGATAATACCTTGCCAACTCTAAGAAACTCCTGACCTCAGTCACATTCATAGGCCTCTCCCAATTTAGAACTATGATTACGCCCAAAGTATAACGCGGTAGTTGTAGCACAACTTTGGGGTGTCGATTCCACAGGGAAAAGTGATCTACAAAAGAAAAGCGCAAACCTTAACACGAACGATAATAATCAAGTGAGAAGATATCAGTGATGAAGTAATTGTGTAAATAGATTGAAAAATATGATAAAGAAACAACAAGGTTATGAGAATCCTCCCTAGGTTTGTTGCCTTATTCCAATATTTAATTCAGTTGTTTTTATCTCGATTGCAAGTTTCACATCCCAAACAAGCAATCGACAAATATTCAATCAAGCGCATATATAAACCCTAATTACTCTTTCGAGTTAAGCACACATAACCTATCCTATAGATTTATCAAGAAACGACAATATATCGTTAATGACAATATTGCAGTAATGGACAAACCTAAAAGATAAATCTACCGGACTCAATATACCTAATAATCTTGACGTAAGAAGAGCATGACTAGACATATATCAAACATAAAGATACAATCACCGGATTAAGAGAAAATCCTTTAATTAGATAAAAGAGTAACACATAACAATGTTTTGACAATGAAGCCCAACTACAACTGAATCAAGAAGGAAAATAAGAACAGCTACACCTAGGGATTCATCCCTTCGCTTTGCTTGGAGATTAGTTCGCCATGAAGTTTATGGTTGAACTCTTTGATGGATGAGAGTGTGGTAGACTTCTTGAGTTTTTCAGACTTTCCAAGATATCTCTTCACAAACCCTAAGTGGTCTATTTATAATACACAAGGTCTAAGGATGTTTTAGGGTTTAAAAAGTCCAAATTAAGTCATAACTCGGAGAAGAGGACCGTGTTCGCGCCGCGGCTCTCACTTATGGGCACTGCGGCCCTTGCCTTGGCTTTGGTTTCTCCCCTTTTTGGAAGCCGCAGCCCTGCCTAATCCAGGTCGCAGCTTCCACTGAAGCTTCTTTCTTGCTCTTTTGGCTTGGTTCTAGAGGCCGAGGCTTGGATATTTTCAGGCCGCAACGCACACATTCAAGTACTTGATTTTTCTTTATTTGTCCTTCCACAACCATGCCTTCACTCCGGTATGTCTCTAGTCTTTGTACTTCAAGCAATGATAACTTTTCCTCCTCTTTTAGCTTAGAGTACCTGAAAATGCACCGAAATAGATCAACGATCCAAGAATGACACTTTAGAGTTGTTAACATATAAAAGTGCAATTAAAACCTAGATCAACCCTAAAATGCTAACAATTAAGTACTGTTAAGATGCATTTTATGATTCTCATCACAACCTCCAACTAGCTTATTGCTAGTACCTAGCAATTCAAGTGAAAACAAGAGATGAATTCTATGGTAGGAGTCAAAACAAGGTAGAGCAATACAAGCGTTAGACCAAGAGTAATTCACTTTTTGTCTCAGAAATTGCACATAATATGCAGCATATAGAATCATTAAATATCACTTAAGTCCAAAAGTAATCCAAACATCAATCTCAAAATCGTTATCGACTCTTAACATCCATCTTACCACAATCCATTAGTCCGAACACCCGGATGATTTTATGCACAACATTCATGAATACAAGTCTTGGCCTCTAAAAACATAATGAATTGCATGACATCAATCACAAATCAAGCTCCATAGGCTTATTTTCAAATCACTCTCCACTATTGTAGAAAAATCACACTACATTGGATCAATAGGTCTTTAATAAGCTTGTAACGTTAGGCTAAGGTGAAGGTTAAGAAAGAACAGGAAGGATTCAACAAGTAAAAGTACTTAATCTCTTAGTTTTAAACACAACCACTTTAAGCACTTGATAACGTTTACTTCAACACCCAACTCTTTCAACCTGTTTTTATAAGAGCATATCTCTAAATAAGTCACCACTTTTCTTTTCTTTTCTTCTCTCTTTGCCATCATTCACTTTCTTTTTCTTTTCTTTTCTTTTCTTTTGTATTTTGGCATAAGACCGTTCACCTCCTTTTTCATTTTTTTTTCTTTTCCACAACCCCCAACTTGTCTCCTTTAATGTACTTGGGTTTTGGTATTAATAGTTTTTAATATTTCCATCCTTACTCGTTTTAAGTGCTTCTCAGCAAATGTGTATAACTAAGTTCTTTTAAAAGAAGGGTAAGGATAAAATATTTTTAAGCTCATAAAGGTGAGTGAATGGGCTATTTGAAAGAAACAAGACTCAAATT
This sequence comes from Bretschneidera sinensis, assembly GCA_023935145.1. NCBI lineage: Eukaryota > Viridiplantae > Streptophyta > Magnoliopsida > Brassicales > Akaniaceae > Bretschneidera > Bretschneidera sinensis. Next base: position 7,037,554 of record CM043705.1, read on the forward strand.
CTTTTTCGAGAAAAGGCTCAAATAGGTGACTAGTGATAAATATAGCAATGGTAGGTTTGAAAGGCTCAAACGATTCAAAAATGGCCTATATCATATCCTAAGTAATGTGCATTCTAGGTATTCGCCTCAAGTGATTATTAAATAAGTTCTAGAGCTTGTTGAGGCCGCAAAAGTATTCACAACCAATCACACATGAAACTTCTCTAAATGTTTTAGACTAATCATAGAATCTTACCGCAAGCTAGAGTCTCAAACCAAATGAAGATTGACACTTAAATTATTCTCAAACCGAAGCAAGATTTAACTTCTTCTAAATGCTATATGCTATCTCAATTAAGTTCATATCATTGACATGTGAATTAACTCTAACACTAACACAAAGCATGCTAAAAACAAACAAAAATGGAAAGTAGCACCAAGCAATTCAAAAAATAATACATTTCCTTCACCCCCAACTTAAAATTTGCATTGTCCTCAATGTGAAAGAAAAGGTAAAGGAAACTCCCTTAGTGAGCAAAAGTGCATACACGCTGAAAATTGTGCACCATCATGTGAATTGCATGCCATTCCTCATGTTGAAATTCCGATCTACAATATAGAACAAAACAACAAAAGGAAAGCAACTGCGGTGTACCATTAAGATTCCCACCGTATGTTGGGTGAACACATGAAATGGAAAGAAATAACTGAAAATGAAAATAAAGTACGAAAAATAAAATAACGAAAAGGAAAAGAAAAAAAATATTAGTATAGTCATCTGATTATAAGTAAAGTAAAGTAAAAGGAAACAAATAAGATATAACCCAAAACTAATCTTCTATATCATCATCCTCTTCTTCATTCTCTTCTCCATCCTTAGGAGTTGGATCAAAAGATGAACCCGGATAAGGTGGAAAAGTGGGAAAGTGATCTATGTCACAACCAGTAGGAGAGGCAAGGTGTTGGTACATCTGACCAAAAGAAGAATACATCCCCGCTTGATAATCAATTTGCCTCGCCAAGAAACGTTCCTGACAATCAAATCTATCATGCAAAAATTTCTGTTGCTCATCAAAATGAATCTCTAAACACTCAAGGTGCTCTGCAACAGTGAAATGCCTAGGGGGAGGAGGAGCTACGATCGCCGCTCTCTCTCCTAGAACTGGCGGCCTTGAGGCTTTAATTTGAGTGAGCATGCCATCATTGATGGGCTTCTTAGGTTGCTAGGCGTCCTCATTAGGACTGTACTGAACTCCAGCTTGGATGCATAATTGGGTAATTAAGAAAGGGAAATACAATCCAAGCTTTTGTTGTACAGTGTGTATGATAAAATTAAATATGATCTGGCCCACATCAATAGTCATGCCCACCAAAATGGCATAAATCAGCATAATTCTCTCAACAGTAAGGTCACTATAGTGTGTAGCAGGCATATACCTCTGACATACAAAATATTGCCAAGCTCTAGCATTGACAGTCAGAGAAGTACCAGGCAAGGTCACAGGGGTGTCTTCCGTCATTTTCCATGTAGTGCCTGAAATATAGAAAGTAATGCAAATCTCTTCATAATTAATATTAGATGCATATGCATTGTACTCACTATTTAATATGTTAGGGAGCCCATAGAATCTGTTAATAGATGTGCTTCTAAAAGAAACTATTTGTCATCTCACTCTCACCTTACCATTCATATGTTCTTCTGCATTCGCATAGAATTCTCTAACCACATTTGTGAGGGAATGAGATGGTTGGCTAGCAAATGTACCCCAACGCCTATTAATAATCATTCTAAACAAGGTGGGGTTTGCTCTTTCTGTTATATTGAATCATCTCTCAGGAATGGGTTTTCTAGTGTGCATCATCCTAACATATCTCTCACTAGCCTCAAAACTAACAAATTTTCCCTCATCATACTCTTGTGCTTATTTCCCCCTTGGTCTCTTAGTCTTAGGGGCCATTTGAATCAAATATGTAGAACAATAGTACTAATTCAAAATCAACCACCCAAATAGCACAACTGAACAACAAAGAGAAGAAATTTAGCTTACTTGATGCCCAAAGTTGGAGAGAAGAAAAACTACCCACCAACTTGAAGTTTTCTTGATGAACCCAAAATCTTCTTAGTACTAAGCTTGTTAGAGAAATTTCCAACAAAATCTGCAATATTAGTGCAAAATCCTACAAGAAATGATGTTAGAATCAAGAAATTTTGAGTAAAAGTGAGTGGGTAAGTGAGGGTTTAGAGAGAGGATGAGAGATAAATGAATGTGTTGGGGTTTTTTTTGTAAAATAGAAATGAAGAAGAAAGGCAGAATTTAGGGTTTAAAAGGGCCAGGTCTTGGGTGGCAGAACAGGCCAAACTGCGACTTAGCTGAAGGCGCGCCACGGCTTCAGCTGGAGTGTGTGCGTGTGGCCTTTCTGTGCGCTGCAGCGCACACAGTGCTGAAGCACGGTGCAACTTATGGATGTTCTGGGCCAGGCACTGTGGGTCGAGGCGCGTAATTGTTGGGCCAAGGGGCACTGTGGGCTGGTGCACATCCTGGTGGGCGAGGCGCGCTGTTGGCTGGGCTTAGGCGCTGTGCTGGTCCTGTTTTCTCAAAAACTCATTCAAGAATTTCCTTTTGTCTTGAGCACTCCAATCCATTGGTATCTCACCGGTAGCTAAATAATTCACAATATAAGCAAACCATGGTAGAGAGGTAACAGAGAGTAATTACTCATCCGAAAAATCATCCTTAATTGGCAAGTAGTCAGAGGTGTCCTCAAATGTAAGCCTCGAGAGATGGTCCACCACTACATTCTCCACTCCTTTCTTGTCTTTGATGGTGATGTCAAATTCTTATAGGAGTAGGATCCACCGTATTAGTCGTGCCTTAGCATCCTTCTTTGTAATGAGGTACTTGAGGGCTGCATGATCTGTGAAGATAAGAATATGATAACCAATTAAATAAGCATGAAATTTGTCCAAAGCAAATACTACAGCAAGTAATTCTTTTTCAGTGGTGTAGTAGTTCATTTGAGCACTATTTAAAATTTTACTAGCATAGTAAATGACATAAGGTTTCCCTCTCTTCACTGTCCAATAACAGCATCTACAGTATAGTCACTAGCATCACACATTATTTTAAAAGGTAAATTCCAATCAGGTGACTGCATTATAGGTGCTAAAATAAGCTGGCCAATCAATGTTTTAAAAGCCTCTTAACAAGCTTGAGTCCATTCAAAAGGAACATCTTTAGTTAGGAGGGCACATAGTGGTCTAGATATGTTGGAAAAGTTTTGTATGCACCTTCTATAAAAATCAGCATGACCAAGGAAAGATCTTCCATTTTTTATTGTCTTACGTGTGGGCAATTTAGAGATTAATTCAATCTTAGATTGATCAACCTCTATCCCTTTAGAAGAAACAATATGCCCTAAGACAATACCGGATGGTACCATGAAATGGCATTTTTCCTAATTTAAGACTAATTTCTTTTCCTCACAATGAATCAGCACTCTTTTTAAATTCATTAAGCATGCATCAAATGAAGATCCAAAAACAGTTAGGTCATCCATAAAAACTTCCATGCAATTTTCAACCATATCACTAAAGATGCTCATCATGCAGTATTGAAAAGTGGCAGGGGCATTGCATAATCCAAATGGAATTCTACGAAAAGCATAAGTGCCAAAAGGACATGTGAAAGTGGTTTTCTCTTGGTCTTCTAATGCAATTTCAATTTGATAATAACCAGAATAACCATCTAAGAAACAGTAAAAAGGATGACCAGCTACACACTCAAGAATTTGATCGATAAAATGGAGTGGAAAGTGGTTTTTCCGGGTGGCAGCATTTAATTTTAAGGCTCGAGGGAATGGTGCCTTAACAAGGCTCTTGGTCACCTCAGGGTCTTTAGGCAATTCAATATCACTATTACTTTGACCCTTTTCCACATCCTCGGATTTGTTCGATGTTGGGATGTGTAATGTCTTACCACTTCTTGTCACAATAGCATTTACATTTTCCATATTTGTTTGTGCCATGTGTTGGCCATAGGGTGTGGACTGAGTTTGGGAAGGGAACTTCCCTCGCTCATTCACACTCAAGGAGCCCATCAGTTTGGTCACTTGGCTCCTTATCTCTTTGTTCTCTTCAACAACCTGTGTAATTAATGCCTTACATCTTTGGTTTGTCTTACCCAATGCCTCTATAAAAGCATGTAAATTGTCTTCTAAAGAGTTCCTAAAGGATGAGGATGCATGATATGGTGCAGGGTATCATCTAGGGGGTTGTGCAAGCTGCTGGTTTTCAGATTTCCAGCTGAAATGATTTCGCCATCCCGGATTATAGGTGTTAGAGAAGAGTGCAAGAGGCTTCTTGTACATGCCTAAAGCATTACATTGTTCCTCATGCATCCCTCTCATCTCAGCAAATGTGGGACACTCTTGGGCGAGATGATATACCCCGCCACACACAAAATATGGTTCCGAAGATTCGGCATGGTTAACTATATGTGTTGGTTTCGAGCCTTTAGTTTTTAATACATCTAACTCTCTAGTAAGTATTTCGACTTTAGCTTTCAGGTTGTCTTCTTCCCTAAGATGGTAAATTCCACCACCACTCGGGTTTCCTACAGGGCGTGACCTATTTGTGTTTTCAGTAGCACTAGGTCCAGTCCAAGTATAAGCTTTTTCAGCAAGCTCATTGAGGTACTCTATGGCCTCATCAGGATCTTTTTGTAGAAATTCACCATTACACATCATCTTTACGAATTGGCGCTCTCTATAGGTACGTCTCTCATAAAAGTAGCTTACTAAGTGCCAACTCTCATACCTATAGTGTGGACACATACTTAATAGTTCCTTAAATTTCTCCCAAGATTGATACAAAATCTTGTTCTCTTTTTGTGCAAAGGTGGAGATTTGTCTTTTTAAAGCATTGGTCTTATGTTGAGGGAAGTATTTATTAAATAAGACCTAGTTCATCTCATTCTATGAGCCAATAGATCATGGTCTCAGCGCGCATAACCAACTCTTAGCTTTATCCTTCATGGAGAAAGGAAAAAACTTGAGTCTCACGATATTATCAGTTGCATCTTGACTATGAAAAGTCGCAACTACTTCCTCAAACTCCCTGATGTGTACATATGGGTTTTCGTTTTCCAAGCCATGAAATGTAGGGAGTAATTGAATCATCCCTGTTTTAAAATCTTGATGGCGAGTGTTGGCTGGAAACATAATGCATGATGGTGTGGCTGTCTGGCTAGGATGTAAATAATCTTTAAGTGTCCTAGCAACATTCTCATTAGGGTTTTAAGCCATGTTAGCAAAATTTTCTAAATTCTCGGTTGGGTGTACACTAGGGTTTTATCTAGGCGAGGTTTCACTAGCGGACGTGGAAGGAAAGAGTAACTCTATTTCAGGTCCCTTAATGAATCTACCTTGCGAATCTCTCGGCCTAAGCATACACCAACTGAATTAAAAGGAAATAAATAAAATCATAAAATCAAAAACTTAAAGAAATGAACAATAGTACTGTCTTGTCTTAGAGTTGACAATCTTCCTTGTATGCAAGTACATTTCCCCGGCAACAGCACCAAAATTCGATTACGCCCAAAGTTTAACGTGATAGTTGTAGCACAGCTTTGGGGTGTCGATTCCATAGGGAAAAGCGATCTATAAAGGAAAAGTGCAAACCTTAACACAAACAATAATAATCAAGTGAGAAGATATCAATGATGAAGTAATTGTGTAAATAGATTGAAAAATATGATAAAGAAACAACAAGGTTCCGGGAATCCTCCCTAGGTTTGTTGCCTTATTCCAATCTTCAATTCAGTTGTTTTTATCTCGATTGCAAGTTTCACATCCCAAACAGGCAATCGGCAAATATTCAATCAAGTGCATATATAAACCCTAATGTAATTGATATGAATTACTCTTTCGAGTTAAGCACACATAACCTATCCTATAGATTTATCAAGAAACGAAAATATATCATTAATGACAATATTACAGTAAAGGGCAAACCTAAAAGATAAATCTACCGGACTCAATCATACCCAATAATCTTGACATAAGAAGAGCATGACTAGACTTATATCAAACATAAAGATACAATCACCGGATTACGAGAAAATCCTTTAATTAGATAAAAAAAAATTAACACATAACAATGTTTTGACAATGAAGCCCAACTACAACTGAATCAAGAAAAGAAAATAAGAACAACTACACCTAGGGATTCATCCCTTTGCTTTGCTTGGAGATTAATTCGCCATGAAGTTCATAATTGAACTCTTTGATGGAGGAGAGTGTGGTAGCCTTCTTGCGTTTTTCAGACTTTCCAAGATATCTCTTCACAAACCTTAAGTGGTCTATTTATAATACACAAGGTCTAAGGATGTTTTAGGGTTTAAAAAGTTCTAATTAAGTGCGCCGCGGCTCTCACTTATAGGCGCCGCAGCCCTTGGCTTGGCTTTGGTTTCTCCCCTTTCTGGAGGCCGCGGCCCTGCCTAGTCCAGGCCACGACTTCCACTGAAGCTTCTTTCTTGCTCTTTTCGCTTGGTTCTGGAGGCCGAAGCTTGGATATTTTCAGGCCGCAACGCACACATTCAAGACTTGATTTTTCTTCATTTGTCCTTCCACAACCATGTCTTCACTCCAATATGCCTCGGGTCTTTATGCTTCAAGCAATGATGAATTTTTCTCCACTTTTAGTTTAGAGTACCTAAAAATGCACCGAAATAGATCAATGATCCAAGAATGACACTTTAGAGTTGTTAACATATAAAAGTGCAATTAAAACCTAGATCAATCCTAAAATGCTAACAATTAAGTACTGTTAAGATGCATTTTATGATTCTCATCAAACTGCTTCAACTTTCTAAGGATCTATAGCTACACTTGCCTCCGACACTACATGTCCCAATAATGCCACTTTGTTCAACCAAAATTCACACTTACTAAACTTAGCATACAACTTCTCATTTCAAAGAGTTTCAAACATGATCTCTAAGTGTTTAGCATCCTCCTCTTCACTCTTGGAGTACACTAAAATATTGTCAATAAAGACTACAACAAATTTTTCCAAGAATGATCTAAATACCCTATTCATTAAATAAAATTTGTGAGGGCATTAATCAAACCGAATGGCATAATTAGAAACTCATAGTGACAATACCGAGTTCGAAAAGTAGTTTTTGGAACATCTGAGTTCTTGATTCGCAACTGATGGTTTCCTGACTTCAAATCAATTTTTGAGAAGAGCCGAGCTCCTTGCAACCGTTCAAATAAGTCATCAATCCTTGGCATGGGATACTTGTTATGAATTGTTATCTTATTTAATTGTCTATAGTCAACACACACTCAAGTTAAAGACCAAAAACAAATAATTTATTTTAGCCAAGCACCCTTAAGGACTTAGGATAAGAAAAAAGTAAGAAAATTTGGTGGAAAATTTCAAAACCATAGTTGCATAGTCGACTGTCCAATCCTACAGTTGATTGTGTTGAGGGATTTAAAGTTTTTGTCCTTTACATAGTCGATTGTGCAATCCCACAGTCGACTGTGTTTGAGACAGAAGCTCTCTACCTCTTGCACAGTCGACTATTCTGATACCTGAAGCTAAAAAACTCATGAAAATCACACCTTTTTTCCATTCAAAAACCTTTCAATCCTTCATGGAACTTAAAACCCTTTAAAAATAAAAGATTTCTTAATCCTCACGTTGAAAATTTACAATGGCCATGTCAAAATTTCTAAGTTAAACTCTTTAAATCATCAAACCTAACCAAAAACCCATTTTTGAAACCCAAACTTGTTTCCTATTCAAAGTTTTCACAACAAGTTTCAAATCCTTTGTACAAGAACTTTACATAACTAACTTGCAAGAATAAGAAAGATAGAAAAAGAGCCCTTACTTGAAGATTTCTACCTCAAAGCTTCATCACAACTCTAAAGGAAAAGAGAAAAAGAGAGACAACTAGAGTGTTTCTAGAAAAGAAGAAAAGAAGAGAAGGCTGAAAATGAAAGAATTTTTTCTCCCCTCTCTTATTTATACTACCGCTAAAAATACAAAATGGGTAAGTCACACCTTTTGGTCCTTTGAAATCTCATAACCTTTCAATTTAGCCCTAACATTAACATTTCTTCTCATTAAGTTTTAAAACAAGAATAATACTACTCATTCATACTATACATAAAAGATAAAACATACTAGCATGTTGCATAATTTAATTTACCAGTTGAAAAACTAATGATAAATACCAAAAGAATAAAAGAAAATACATGGCTCTACATTAGCCTCTTTAAGCAGTTCTGGAAGAGTTGTTTCATTTTAGGCCTTAAACCCGCAATAAAGAGAGATGTATTGTTACAAAGACTTCTTAGTCTACATGAAGTAATAAGCATAGCAAGAATGGTAGAGCCAGAAGTAGTTGAGAGATATATGTCCATTAGAAGTTGGGGTCCTAGACAATTCTCCACTCCTTCTATTCTTAGTCCTAAACTTGTGCTACAATCTACATCACCGTTGCGAGGATCAAGAACCAGTATTAAAAGATTTACACCTCATGAGCAACAATTGAGAAGGGAAAAAAGGATTATGCTTCAATTGCGATGAGAAGTATAGCCTAGTCACAAGTGCAAGAAATAAGGCACACTATGTTACTTTAAAGGATTGGATCCAAAAGAGGACAACACACTTAAAGAGTCCAACAATCAAGAATCTTGGCTTCCAAGTATTGACACTAATCCTGCTATTAGTTTTCATGCTTTGATAGGGCATTCATCACCTCAGACATTAAGATTAGAGGGCTAGATTGGGGATTATACCTTACAAATACAAATAGATGGGGGTAGCACATACAGTTTTATCCAAGAAAGAGTGGCATGCTTCTTGGGACTGCCCATTACACCCTTACAACATTTCAAAGTACAAACAGGAAATGGTGAATACTTGTCTTGCACTGGAATATGTCATGTTGTAAAAATCTGGTTACAAGACCACAAATTTAACATTGATTTCTTCATAATACCTATCCAAAGAACTGATGTTGTATTGGGAGTACAATGGTTACAAAACATAAGTCCTATCACTATTTATTATAGGACTTTAACAACGGAATTTGTGTGGGGGGTAAACCAGTGATGCCACAAGGCAAACAAAGACTAGAATATGATATGGTGGGCTATAGCAAATTGAGAAAGATGACCCTTAGTGAGTCATTATCTTCTTGTTTCATGTTAATGTCCATTACTAACCCCAAGTAGTCAGAACAAGGATCTTTGATTATCCCAACAACATTGATTCCTAGATTCAAACCATCCTACAAGATTTCAAGGCAGCCTTTTAAAAACCAAAAGGCTTACCACCAACAAGAAAAGTGGATCACAAGATTTAATTGTTGCCTCACGCTGCCCCTATCAACATCAAACCTTATAGGTATCTACATTTCCAAAAAACAAAAATTGAGAAGTTGGTGAAAGATATGTTACAAATGGGACTCATCCATCATAACACAAATCTCTATAGCTCTCTAGTCTTCCTAGTCAAAAATAAGGATGGCACTTGGAGGTTTTGTGTAGACTATATAGGGTTGAATGTAGTGACCATCAAAGATAATTTTCCTATTCCAACTGTGGATGAACTTATTGATGAACTGCATGGTGCTAAAGTCTTTTCAAAGCTGGATTTGAGAGTTGGATATCATCAAATCAGGATGCATCCAAAGGACATTGAGAAGACAACATTCAAGACTCATCATGGCCACTATGAGTTCTTAGTTATGCCATTTGGTTTAACAAATGCTCTTTCCACTTTTCAAGCTGCAATGAGTCAACTCTTTGAATCCTACCTAAGAAAGTTTGTCATAGTCTTCTTTGATGACACCTTAGTGCACAGTAAGTCATTGAAGGATTACTTGGAGCATCTTAAAATTTTGTTATTTTGCCTATGAGAAGCAACCATGATACTAAACTATCTAAGTGCACTTTTGATGCAACTTCTATTGATCAATTGGGACATATAATCTCAATTCAAAGGTTGGAACCTGATCTGCAAAATATCAAAACCATGGTAGAATGGCCTACTCCAACTTATGTGGAGCAGATCAAAGGCTTCCTAAGTCTTACTAGCTATTACAGAAAATTTGTCAAGGGCTATGCTTCATTGGCTGTACCATTAACTGACCTTCGCAAGAAGGATAGTTTCCAATGGAATGATAGCACAACTGAGGCATTTCTCAACTTAAAGGCTACAATGACAACAACTCCAATGTTAGCATTGTCATATTTCACTCAACTATTTGTGCTTGCAATTGTTGCCTCTGGATTTGGTATATGAGTTATACTCATGCAACAAAGCCATCTCAGTGCATATTGTAGTAAAAAACCATCCAATTCGTTATAACTAGCCTCAGCATACATTAAAGAACTACTTGCAATCATAACTATTATCCAGCAATGGAGATAATACTTATTGGGATCTAAATTCTTTTTCCACACTTATCAAAGAAGCTTGATGACATTATTAGATCAAACAATTCAGACCCCAAAGTAGCAAGTGTTCCTAAAGAAACTCCTAACCTTCATATTTTAAATACTATACAAGCCTAGCAAAAACAATTTAGTTGCTGATGGATTATCAAGGACATATCTAGACAACAAGGAACAATTATCTTACCTTGCACTAGCTCCCTTTGAATTCTTGGTCACTTTGAAGTCAGAAAATTCTCATTTTTCAGAGTTAGTTGAATTAAAGGCTGTCATATCTAATAGTCCTGCTAAATATCTTGAATTGATAGTTGAAATGATTTGATATATCGGAAGGGCAAACTGTATATAAGTCCTCAATCAGCTTTGAAGAACCAGCTGCTACAAGAGTTCCATTCTTCTCCTATAGGAGGACATGTTGGTGTCCAGAGAACATATCCTTAGCTAGATTCAAGCTTCTACTATAAAAACATAAGGAAATAAATGGTCAAGTTTATCCAACATTGCTAGGTTTGCCAATAAACTAAGCATGTGAATCATACACTTTATGGACTTTTACAACCGATGCCCACCCCTGAGCAAATATGGGAAGACATCTCAATGGACTTCATCATAGATCTCCCTCCTGCCCAAGGCTTCATAGTAATTTTGGTAGTAGTGGATAAACTATCAAAATTTTCTCATTTTGGGTGTCTAAAAAAATATTACACAACTACAAAGGTGGCAAACCTTTTTGTCAACATGATCTGCAAACTTCATGGCTTTCCTAGGAAAATTGTCTCAAATAAAGACTCAGTTTTCATGAGTTCTTTCTGAACATGATTGTTTAGACTTCAAGGTACTAAGGTCAACATAAGTAGTGCTTATCATCCTCAAACTAATGGCCAAACTGAGGTAGTCAACAAATCATTAGAGCAATACTTAGGGTGCTTTGTAAGTGATTATCCTGGAAAATGGCCTAAGTTTTTATGCTAGGCAGAATTTCACTACAACACTGCACTACATTCTTCTCTTGGCACGTCTCCATTTGAAGTGGTTTTTGGTAGGAAACCCCCTAACATTGTAGCTTACTCCAGAGGAGAAAGTAATCTAGCAAGCATTGATCAGGATTTGGGAGACAGAACTAAAATCCTGAGACTATCCAAGCTACACCTTCAGAAGGCTCAAGCACAAATGAAGACTGCAATTGATAAACACAGAGGATCATTCATTCAAGTTTGGTGATTTGGTACTAGTCAAGCTCCAACTATATAGACAAACAACAGTAGCATAGAGACACTCCAATAAGCTGGGGAGAAATTTTGTTTGCATAATTTCCTATCATAAAACATATTGGAAAGGTTGTATACAAGCTTCAACTACCAAAAGATGCCAGAATACATCTAGTCTTTCATATCTCTCTACTCAAACTATACAAAGGGATTGAGGAAGGCCTGGTCCCATGTTCTTTACCTTCTATTCTAGAAGATGGTCATTCAATTTACAAACCAGTGGCCATAATAGAAGAGAGACACATCTGGAAGAATGATAAATGGATACTGAACTGGTTAATTCAATGGGATGGATTACAAAAAGAATAATATACTTGTGAAGATGCTTACAATTCAAGCACAGTTTTCCACAATAATCAAATATACCTCATCATAGGTCAAACGCAAAAAATACCTTTCAAGGATCAAACACATATTATACCCTTCATGAGCAAAATCACTAATTTCACCAATCATTAATGGAATAAATGTAATGCAATGCGATGAAAGTTTAATTCTTTATTCATTTCCTTTCAATTCATTTTCATTTGCCCCTTACTGGGCTAATCATATAACAACGGTTACAGTTCTCATCATAATTAATTCAAATTTCCTCCTACCTTTTATTGGACAAAATATTAACTTCTCAACAATTTGGATCCCCTCCCTACCTCGTACCGGGTGAAGTCCTACCTTCACAAGATTATGTAATATGAATATAAATCATGATCCAAACAACCTTCATCTCAAACATCCATCCACTACTTATGTCATTAAATTCATATCAAAAGCAATCATATACTAAATCTCGCAAGAATTCACTATACTAGTGAAAGAATGATCAACAATTGAATTAAATAATCATTTATTTCACATAAGTCCATACATCAATCAATTCTGTTCAAAGGTGTATATTCACCAATTATTAGACACATAAGTATCAACCATTTCTAGGTGTAATTCTTATACAATCATAATTTTTACATATATGCAATTCTCATTACATTATCGTTTATAAATCAACAATTTTCCAATTTAGTAGTCATCGACTCGACTAGCATAACGTTCCTACAAGAGAGGCTATATCAAGAAACTTATACAAGCAACTATATATACACATCTACGTATATAGTTATATACTCAATACTTATTTTCATATAGTTTGTAGTACAGTTCCAATCGTTATGTCCATTATATTTTTATAATCATTTCGTTATTGTTTTCGTCATAAAATCATCATGTTTATTAGGAATAGAGTGGTACTCACTTCTTATACTGTTAAACCTCAATCTCTATGTACTACTAATTATAATTTATGAACAAATCATATTCTCATACCTTTAATCTTTTACTTTTATTACACAAATTATTATGCTTACTAGAATTAAGGTGAATTTCACATTTGCCATACCAAGCTCCAACTTTGAACTACATCCTAGCCTTTTATATTTTCCTCCGATCACACCTAGCATATATAATTACTTAGCATACTCGTTCAAGAAACATACAATTTAAATACACCCAAATATATCATAGATTTCATACTAGCATATTGTAGGTACCACTCTTTTTCGCATAAGACCCATGCATCCGGCTCAACACCCAAGGCCACTCCCCTTAAAGGAGGTGGATATGGCGAAGGTGTGAATTACGATGAGTAAGCATATAGAAACGAGTGAAACCTACCAATTCTAATACAAACCCTATATAAGTAGTAAGAAGGCTCCCATGATGGGTGCGCTTTTAATGTATTGACAAGATGTCGTTTTGTCATCCAAGCACAAAGCAAGGATGATAGGTAAGGAGCCGCCATTTGACTTTGAAAGGAGTCAAATCCCTTGTCATTGATCTACATGAGAAATTTCAAAGCTTGAGAGATTTAGGTGCAAAAGGGTGAGGATTTAAAGCTCTCTTTCTTACCTAGACTGAAGTCTAGCCCTTTGTGTTTCAAGGGAATAAATTGAAATTTTAATTCAAGTATTATTATCATAGACTCTTAATAAAACGAAGCACACATTTTACAATTTTTATTCAAACAAAGCAACACTAAATATTAACTTTAAATTAATGCGGTAAAAGTAAGTATATAAAGGAAATAAATTGCTTTGACTATGAAAAAAACATATTAACACTACTTGCAAAGTATAGATGATAAGTAAATTAAAGTGCATGCGTTTAAACTATGTGGATTAATTATGTAAGTTAAACTAGATGAATTAAACTTGAAGACTAAATTGAATGAATTAAACTAAGCTACTTTAAACTAGACGAGTTTAAAAAAAAGAATTAAGCTAAACAAGATTTAAACTAAGCTACCTTAAAGACGAGATTCAAAATAACTAGTAACTAGTAACATTTTTAGTGGGCTAAAGGGGGGCCCAAAATTAACAAGGCCCAAAAGGGCCCAAAATTCTTATTAAAGAATTAAAGTTCACATATAATTAACGACAACTTAAAATAAAACATCTAACTTAGATAACATAAAAAAATCTTAAGGTACTAAACAAAAGGAAAAAACTTTAAAACTACTGTTAATTTAACATTGCATTTAATGGGGAGACTACATTATGACTAATAGCTAACTAAAGAAAGACATATAACTAGTGAAAAATAAAATGCTAAGAAATTAGTAAGTATCTTGAGATGAAACTTTTAAAGTGAGTCAAATTAATCTAGTCTATTTTCAAGGTGGTTTAAACACATAAATCATGCTAACAATTTGTTTTGCAAAAGGTAGAAACTTAACCAACCTTCTTTAGCTAAAGAAAATTTCCACACGTGGGGATTATCCTCGGAGATCCTTGTGCTCTTGCGGACTTAGTAAAGTTGGAAGAATGATTCCAATGAAGATTAGAAGACTAAAAAACAAAAGGTGGTCGAAAATGATGAAAAACTCTCACTAGTTCTTCTTTTGTGTTTCACTCTTTGCTCTTTTCTCACCTTTCTTGAACATTCTTTTCTCTTTTGTTACATTCCTCTCTTTAATCTTACTACTTTTCTCTATTTTTATCTCTTTTCTCACTTCTTTCTTTCTCTCTAAACTTTCTCGTTTTTCTCTCTTTTTTGAATTACTTTGCCTTAGTGTTGTGTTGTTCTTTGTGTTAGCAAATGGGGTATTTATAGGAGGAGTAAGGGCTGGCCAAGAGATTTAAAAAAGAAAAATAATGGGTAAAAATAATGTGCATGGCTGGTCATTTAGGGAAGGGGAAGGGGTTTCTTTGAGGTGAAAAAAAGTGAAGAAAAAGGTTTGCAAAAAACGTGAACAAGAAAGGACATTTTGGAGTGTTTTCAATAAAGCAAAAGTAAAAAATGTGATGAGAAACTCTCTTTGCTTTGGATGACGAAAGGGGGTGGAAAAGATAAAATTTTCTTTGGTTTTTGATATATAATAAATTGAAAAATATTAGGGAAAAAATAATGCAATTACAAATCAAAAGAAAGGAGAAAAATGTTTCACACTCTTAAAAAAGTGTTATTTATTATGTGCTGTTTTTGGGGTATAAAATGTGATTTTTTGGGTAGAAAAATGTGTTATTTAACATTTAGGAAAATGGTGGAAGATTAATAAGGTAATCTCTAATTAACTAAGAAAAATTAGAAGAAAATACACTCTTTCTTTTTGGTACATATGGCTGTCTAAAGAGAGAGAAAAATCAAATACTTTATAAGTGCATTGTTGTTGCTTTTTATGTGGAAAAAAAAAGTCTTATTTTATGTGGAAAAATGTAGCATTTGGTAAAAAAGAAGATGAAGGAATCTAGGTGAGGCATGTGAGTTCAAAAAGTAAAAAAGAAATAGTGAAAATTCCTCATTATGGTCAGCCACATAGGGAAAGAAGAGAGACATCTTTTTTGTTATAAAAAAAAGTAACTTTTACTTTGAGAAAAATGAACCAATCAATGAGTGCCAAGTGGAGGGTGAAATTGGAAGTTCATCCTTAAAAATTAAAAAACTTTTTGGGCTTGAAATTTGGTCCAAAAGTGTTTGGGCTTAGGAAAGATCAATGGCTTTTAATGGGTTTTGGATTGGGTCAAAATTTAAATGAAGAATTTGGTCTTAGATTAGTTGAATCAAATAAGGTCCAATTGATTTAAACCCAAAGTGAATTAAATGGATTGAACAAAAAGGTATCGAAATTTCTTCTACTTCCCAATTAAATCCATACTTCCTCACTTACCAAGTCTGAGCACACTAGGATCAAAGATTTGCCATAGGAACCTGCGCGTGGTCCGTTAGATTTTTGGAACAAAATTGGGTGTCTACACATACGAAACTAGAGGTTAAGTTATAAACCTTCTTCCTTTGGTATTTTCCTAATTATTAAAAGGTTGTAACCCCACCTGATAAGGTGTAGGGAAGGGATCCAAATTGTTGAGAAGTTAAGATCTTGGCCAATAAGGGGTAGGGAGGAAATTTGAATTAATTATGATGAGAAGTGTGACCGTTGTTATATGATTAACACGGTAAAGGGTAAATGAAAATGAATTAAAAAGAAATAAATAAAGAATTGAACTTGCATCGCATTGCATTAAATTCATTCCATTAATGATTGGTGAAATTATTGATTTTGCCCATAAAGGGCATAATATGTAATTGGCCCATGAAGGGTATAATATGTGTTTGATCCTTGAAGAGTATTTTTTTTTTGGACCCATGATGGGGTATATTTGATTATTGGCCTATGAAAGGAACCCAATGTGATTTATTTATGAAAGACGTGTGAATGATAGTTGCTTGTGATATAATAAATAAATTTTGAGATGAATGTTATAATAAATAGTTTGCGTCAATGATACGTATAGTATGGAAAGATTATGATTTATATGATTACTTAATATGTATGTATATATATATATATATATATATATATATATATATATATATATATATATATATATATATATCCTCAGAATGGTTGATATCTTCTGTGAATAATAGTAATGGAAATATTCGAATTTGTGAATATTTTGTGCTTATGTTTACAAATTACAATTTAATAAAGAATGGACTCTCAAATGAAGATTTAAATGACATAAGTTGTTTTATACCTATATTTACATTATGACTTATATAATAAGGTTTGAAATTTAAGAAGTATTCTCCTAAAACCGATTACTTTTAGTAAGATGTTTTACTTACTGAGCTCTTTAGCTCACCCCCTTCTTTTTACTAACATTTCAAGAAAAATCATCGAAAGGTTTGTGGTTAAAGTTAATGGAAGACCTTAGTAAAGTCCTCATCCATGGCATCCTCATCATTTGAGTCTCATTGGGAGTTTAATTTTTGTTTCGGTTTAGCATTTGTAAAAGTATATAAGTTAAGAGTATTCGAGAAAGTCTTCCATTTCTTTGTGCCTCTTGTAATATTTTAAGAGTTGGTTTTTTTGTATTTAAAAGTTTATTGTATTGAGATTACATGTTTATTTCAAATTGTAATTGTTTGAAAGAATTGTTGTTTGACTTGTATGTTTGCATTTTGAGTCAAGGTGCTCAGTACTAAAAGGTAATGGAGCTGTTCTGAGTAAGGTCCACTCTGAATGGGTCATTACAAATTTCCTCATACTCATTAAGTTAAAGGATAAACAATCATTACAAAATACTACAGACCTTACCATATTCACACAATCCATATTCACAAGCACATTAGCACACACATCATGAAAATTAATCATTGTGTGCAATACTTGTGCATAACAAGATTCACACCTCTCATCTTCACTATTTTAAACTCACATTAGATTATTATCTCTCATCACAACTTATTTCAATCATAGCAATCACAAGAAGGATATCTCCCCACGTACCAGTACGTTAAGCATCTCATCTCAGTTCCTTTCGAACTTGAAGACCCTACCCTCAAATATCACTCTCGGATCTTTTTACCCCTCCAGGGCAGATCCTACCCTCAAATGTCATCCTTTGATCCCATCACCTCTTTCGATTGGTTTTGTAGTCATCATTTATATACAATCATCACAACATAACAAAAATAAGAATATGACTTCCACACATCCACACCATAGCAATCTCAAAATATCATTTCTCATCACACCTAAAATCATTCATCCAGAACACAACCATAGAACACAATTTTCGCGCATCAATCCACAAATACACACGTCACTCTCATGCAATTTATTATATTTCAACCATAATTCATTTATAACAATAAGTAAAAGGAAATTCTAATGACTTGTACCCATTGCAAACCACTAGTTGGATACAGTGATCCAAAAGAACTTGAATTAAAAGGGGAAGAAACCTCTCAAAATGTAATCCTTAATCATCTCTATTAATCACACACCATCAGTCAAAATTGTTAAAATGTGATCCTTAATCATCTCTATTAATCGCACACCATCAATCAAAATTTCACCTAGTGGCTCATAAATAAAAGTCCTTGGATTTCTTATAACAAATACAAGCTCAGCACGTCTCAACTTAGAATTTAATTTAAAGAAACAAGAATTTTCTATCCATATTACAAGTCTAAAAAAGAACCAATTACATTACAAATAAGGATTGACCCCTTGAGGATACCAGATACTAGACTCCCACTATACACAGATCAATGATCACGAGAGAGGATTGAATAATTCAAAACCTATAACACCTGAAAATAGAGTTGGTGGTAAGCTAGATATCCTAGTGAGATAAAGATAATTCCCCCTGTCGATAAAACAAAGTCTATAGATACTCTACTCGTATCATAAAATCACATAAGAAGTGGGGATTAGGATATTTACATATATACTAGCATAATAGTTATTTTACTAAAGTAATAGTTTAATTTACCTACCATGCTTTGAGGTAAATAACATTTCACAAGTTACAAATCATCTCATAAATTCTGTTAAACCAAGAAATTCCCAACACAAGAAAACGAATTCTCTTTTAAATACACACATAAAATCCAATGATAATAAAATATGGAATTATAAGTAAAATATACATGATGCCCCTCACTATGCGAATCACAACATATTGCACCTCACTATTCCAATCACTACATATCGCGCCTCATTGGACCAATCACATCATACACCTCTCACTGGGCCATTTATAACATACCACCCCTCACTAGGCCAATCACATCATACACTATTCACTAGGTTAATCATATCATATGCCTTTTACTAGGCCAATCACATCATACGCCCCTTACTGGGCCAATTACTACATATTGCCCTCCATTGGGCCAATCACATCACATTTCATACATATTTATATAGCGCCCTACCTAGGGTTTTCATTTCACAATGCTCATCACTAGGCCAATCATATTTCACATTGCCCCCACTAGGCCAATCATATTTCACATTGTCGATACCTCTGCTTCAAGTGGATTCTCAGCACTCTTAAAGGTTGGTGGATGAAACTTAATGAATCTAGTAAACACATCTCCTTCCCTCTCCTATACTAATCCACCTTCATTTTTTTGAACACCTTATTCTTCAGGAACTCTTGCTTATCCCTCAAGAAAATCTAGAACTTGTCTATCCCATTCTTCCAGTTGACATTGTAACTCTTCAATCCTACCCAAAGCTTGATTAAAGGCTTCTTGTAACTCACCCCTTTCACCAGTAGTGTTCCTTACAGTCTCACTAATAGCGCTAGCTGCACTACCAACACGTTCTTCTTCAAATGGTTCAGGTTCCACTTCAATTCCCTTAACTCTACGTGTACGTAAAAGGGGTCAACCACAACCCCTGGTTGGAGCATTGCCCCTACCTCGGGTATGTTCCCCACCTTTGGCTCTACCTCTATTACGACCATGTGCCATCCTCAACCCTACACAAACGAACTCATTTAGAAACGATAATACTCAACTCATATATAGTCTACAAAATCTTAAACCTAAAGCTCTGATACTAAAATTATAAGAACCCGTCCCGAGAAGGCTGGAAGAATCCTACTCGAAATGACATCATTACTCTTGGGCATTGAGCACCTGAACTTGTAGTACAACTTGTAATCCTGATCATTGTATCATAAATTAAGATCAACCATATACATATACACTAGTATATTTCTTTTACGCTTTGTACAAAACATCTTGGTTAAGACAAAGAATTTACAAAACATACAAACTTATTTTTTTTATCTAACTACATCCATAATAAATTACATTATACACATTTCCAAAAATGGAGACATATACACATAGTCTCTCCATTTAAAACAAAAATAAAGTGAAGACTTCTTGCTTGTAACCCATCTAAACAATTTCCTCTTTTTTCACTTCTTCACCTATAAGCTTCAATATATTTAAAGAAGCTTTCCTGAAATATTTTAAAAAAATGAGAATGAGCTAAAGAGCTCAGCGAGTAATTACATTACTTGGAGTAACTGTTAGTGCAAACAACAATATCGTTAAACATTTTCAACTTTTAAATTAAACAAAAATATAAGTAAACAAAATGATTAATTTTCAATATATAAAAACAAATCTAAGATTATTATAAACACACAGTATAACACACATGGCACACTTTCATCACATATATAAATATTACATACCCTTTATCAGGTCGTTACAATTATATACAGTCCATAAATCAACACAAGCATTCTAAATAAAATGTCATGCAATAAAAAAAAATTTCCTTCATTGGGTTAATTATAACACAATGGGGACGTCTCCTTATGTACCGGTACATTTCTCATTTTTTTTATATCTTCGGATCCCCTTCATCTAAGTCACAACCTACTCTAGGTGGGGTCTTACCATTTCAGTATCATTCTCGGATCCCTGCACCTAATCATAACTTACACTAGGTGGGGTCCTACCATTTCAATATCATTCTTAGATCCCCTGCACCTAGGTCACAACCTATACTATGTGGGGTCCTACCATTTCAATGTCATTCTCAGATCCCCTTCACCCAGGTCACAACCTGCACTAGGTGGGTCCTTCCATTTCATTTTTAATTCATTCCCTTCCATAATGCCATTTAAAATTCATGTTAATGTAATAAATTCATAATATCATAATTTCAAACATAAAGTCCACAACAATTTATGTCACAACCATCTCATTCACAACAATTATAAAACATCGAGACATTTCAATTAATATTTCCTAATATATATCCCTAAATCCACAAAAAAAATATTATTATTATTATCATCGCAATTCCATAAGTATTTATTATGCTACGCTTACTAAGAGTAAGATGAAACTCACCTTCGATATGCCAAAAGCTAGTTCCGGGCTACTTCTTTGTCCTTAGCACATTCTTCCGTCACACCTAACGATTTATTCATTTAATATAACAATCCAAGAATATATATATATATATATATATATATATATATATATACATATGTCTAATTTGTATTTGTTCTTTATCAAGTAACAACAAGCCAAATTGAAAGAATATAATACTACTAGTTTCCCCTTCTTTATCCTTCTTTCCTTTTTTCCTATCAACAATTTGAGATTCGTCTCAAGATGATGACACTTTCTTATTTATTTCATCAAAATTTAAGTCAAAACACAAGAAGGTTTGAACCTCATCTCAAGGTGACTTGTTTCCGTTTTTTCCCAATTTTCTCTTTTTAGTAAGCTTTTTTGTTAACAAGGCTTCTATTAACCACTCAAAACTTCTTCCAATGCAAAGGAAACATACTAAACTAATCATTCTTACACTTCAAGATTTTAAACTCATAGAATAGACATTTCCCAATCACCAACTTAACTAAAATCTACAAGATTATAATTATCCATCTATATAATTCTTTCCTAATTTATTTTATCACTTAAATCCTCCAATTTAGAAACTTTCATTTTTGTTCAAGAAGATTCATAAATCAAATGAAACCAAAAGTCCACAAATTCTTATATTACCAAACTCCCAAATTCACATACTCATCATTCTTCAAACTCTAACTTAGAGAGTTTACTCAAAAACTCCAACTTTGTAAAAATATCCTTTCAAAATACTTGAATTCGACAAGAAAGTTTCTTATTTAAAGAGATTTCTTTTAACTCCAACAAAGATTTCATACTTCAAGCCTAATACATACATATCCAACAATGCCTATCACAAGATTAAGCTATCCTTGATATAAATTCAAAACTTCAAACAAATTTTTTACCATAAACTATCTTCCAATTTCAAAAATTCATTAATCTATCAAATTAAATCCAAATGACCTCAAACAAAACCCAAATATTAACTTTAAGTAGTCTAGTTTAACTTAGAACAAGTTAGGAAATCAAACTACCTTAAAATTTAGAAGAAAAAGGCTAAGAAAGCAACGAGGAGCTTTCTCCTCTATGTGGCGTGTGTAGGCCACGTGTCACCGTAGCCTGTTTGTGGTGGCCCACCTCCCTAGCTGGATGAAAGGTGATGGTGGAACTATAGGTTCTAAAAATTTTGGTGGCAAAAAGACTTGATTTGGTAAGGTTTTGGCTTGTCTAAATTTTACAGAAAATGGGTTTCAAGGCAATTTTTTTTCTTTTGTTTTTTTCTCTCTTTCTCTACCCGAAAATGAAGAAGGAGAAATGATTTTTTGGTTTTTTTTTGTTTGACTTGGGCTTTATATACTCCCACATGAGCTTTTACCGTTTTACCCCTCTCATTTTCTTTTATCAAATTGCAAGTCCTTTTATATCTTTCTCAACTAATACAACCAAGGCCCAAATGTTTTATCTCAAACCAAGACTCTATAATTTAAGTTTAATTCATACTAAAACACCCCTTTACTTTAATGTCTAAAGCTATTTTTTTCGATAATAGATCTAATACATTATAATACATTAATTAAATTCCAATACGGACAAATATACATATCAAGATAAAACAAAATAAAATCGGACTCTACATATGCCAAGATGCATGTATGTATGTATGCATGCAAAAAAAATCAAGGTTTTTGAAACATGCGAAGTCATTAATAGGATAGCTTGCAAATAATACACACTCCACCATTGTCTTCATACTTTTAAGTTTATTGCTAAGGTTTACCATTTATTTAAGATAGATACAATCTAGTCTTTTTATGATTAAACATCTCTTAACTTTCTCCTTTTCTTTTTCAAGTATGATTTAAATTATTATTCAAGTTTTATAAAAATTTGGCAGAGTCTCCTCTATTTTTCAAACATTTTTCATTTTTTTTCTTATTAACTTGAAATTTAGAAACAACTCCACAAGGTTTAATACCATTTATTTTAAACTCGTACTCCAATATCAACATCACAAACCCATCTATGATTACAAAATAATTTCAATCTATCTCAAATCTCAACTCAAGTACTTTTTTAATCTCAACAAGAAATCAATTTAACCATAATTTAATCCCCCCCCCGCCACACACACGCATATATATATATATATATATATATATATATATATTTAGCACAAAGTATTGTTTCTAAATCGCATGTATTTAAACAAGCATATATAAGAATTTTGAGAGAATCCATTTTATATAATTGAGTTTAAAGAGAAATTGGTTTGGGTTTCAATCCAAATTAATCTTACTTGAGCTATATATATATATATATATACACACACACATACGCGCGTGCACACACACACACATATAATGTAAAGTAATCGAATAACATACTACTCGATGTCTTTATTATTAAATCATCACATTTAATTTAGAGGATTTCTCTCATTTACTAAAAAAAACACCTTAGCTATATAATGATCAATCTAACTTCACTTTTTTCATATCACGACAGCTTTCAGGATTTAAACATACATTTGATATTTAGTGTGAGTTAGAATTTAGCATCATCACAAAAGATTAGGAATAATCTTTTTTTGTTTTCTTAAACCTTATTAATTAAATTCTTCCTTGATTGGTATTTAGTGGAATAATTATTATTTAATATATATGTATATATATATACACAATGATGTTTACTGTTGGGTCACCTAACTATGATCAACAAGAAAAGGGGTGTTAGTGAAAGTTTTGGAGATTGCTCAAAGGTTGGTGGTGACATAATGGAGGCACAGAAAATTTGACAATGGCGGAAGAGAGAGATTGATTGTTATATAGAAAGAGAAACCATGTGAGAATAGAGAAGAGAGAGATATGACATACCCTCTAGATAATCTGGCCTTAAAGAGTCGTGGATATTGATTCCGGCCTGTTAAAGATGATGCAATGTTAAGTAGTGGAGGAGATTTCACGGTGCAAATTTTTTCCAAGGGGAAAAGAAAGTTTCACAACGGAGAGAAGCTGGTAGAGCCGAAAGAAAAAGAGAAAGTAATCTTTGTTGTTTGGACTTTTGATATTATTATTTAAGTAGAAATGTGAAAATCTTATCAGGTTGTATGAAAGGAAAAACAAATGAGCATTTCTTTTGTCATAAGAACATATGTTTATTACCCTTTAATAGATTTGTTTGTTTATTTATATTTAAATAAAATTGATATATTTTGAGACAAAAATACATTATTCCAATTTTCATAAACTATTCACCCCAAAGTTAAAATTTCTAACTCCGCCACCCACCATCAATCTTAGACACTACCAATAAAGTTTGATTGCATGTCTCGTTATAGACAAATCGACCATTGTCGATTCAATTGGCCCTAACACTTTATTTGATATAACCTCAAGTATATAATTTAATTCATTTTCAAATGAATTGAAATTAAAACTCATTTGTAAATGAATTCATTTGTAGATGAATTTATATTTCATTTTCATGTTTGGTGTATTTAGAATTGAAATAAACTTTGTGTTTGGGATCAACTAAAAATTCAATTAATTTTTTAAATTTTACTTATTACCCTTAATTACATCACGTTTTAATTCATTTAACATATACAATTTTTCTTAAAAAAACATATAAATTTTAATTTTATTGATATTATCAACAAATATAACTTTATTTGTTTTTTCAATTCACAAGATAAATTTATAATCCAAAAAGGGAATCTGATTTTTTTTTTTGCTGTTAAATGTTAATTTAACATTTTTTTTTATAAAAATGTTAGTTTTACTTTAGTGTACATCAAAATTTATTTTTATAATCTATTATTTCATATTTTATTTTATTTTATTCTAAAACAATAAATGAACCAAAAGTTTTGTATTTTTAACTAAATATAGATCAAGCAACCATGAAAAATAAAAGATAAAGGATGAAGAGAAATAAAATAGAGAGAAAGAAGAGAGAGAAAAATAGATAAAAGAATGGTAATTTTATCCTTCTAATTTTATAAAAACTAATGTTTAGATATCATTTGCAAATTTTATCAATTTTGATAGAATTTGTACATAACTAATTCAATTCTACTAGAATTTATTTAAAAATAAATTTTATACATTTATTTACAAACCAAATTGGGATCAATTCAGTTATAAATGAATTTCAAATTTTATTAACAAACCAAGTCTGACATATGATCAATTTATTTGTGAATAAATTTAAAATTTTATTAATTTTAATTTATTTATAAATAAATTTCACAATTTATTAATAAATCAGGGACCTATAGAATAATTCCACAAATTATGAAATTTATAAATGTGAGCCATTTTCACCCATTTATTAGACCGCACCGCACGAGAAATTCAATGTCAGAATAATTTCACATCTGATAGGTAAAATCTTAAAGAATCCGTCTTAAGATGGCTGCTATTTTATCTCAGTCTTCTCTCATTCAACCAAAACTCTCACTCTCCAGCAAAACCTTGCAAAATCCTCGTATATCTTATCTCTCTAATATCTCTACACCGTCAAGTAATTCGCTCTCTCTGTGCGCACGCGTTCGCGCATGTTCTTTTGTCTGTTGTTTTCTTTGCACACAAACTGAATCAAATCTGTGTAGAAAATTAACAAAATATCCTTTCATTTTTGCAGGATTCAGTTTTGTGACAAAGAAGGCTAATGGTGTTGTTGCAAAAGCGTCCACAGCCATGGCAGAATCGAAGTCAAGGTCTTCGGTTTTGGGCAATGACAAGAAGATCAACAATCCCATCGTTGTCATCGACAACTACGACAGCTTTACGTACAATCTTTGCCAGGTTGGTACCTTTGTAAGATTAACGCCAATTTTGTTTACATTTCTTTACTGTTTCATGTCGAAATTTATCTGGGTTCTCTTTTATTTATTGAGGTTGAGCAATGTAAACTTTACGAGCTGTTTGGTTACTGAGAAAATATTGGGAAAAAGAAATAAGAAGCTGGATAATTTATAGTCTTCAATAGTTTATTAAGATTATAGCACAAATTAGCTAAACGAAGGGAAGAGTTGGATTAAGCTGAATTAGGTAAAAACATTCGTTCTTATTGATCCTAGCTATGGATACTCACCTTTTTTATCTTGGCAATCAAATGGAACCTGAAGTTTCAGTATAAATTTTCCACTAACTGAAAAAAGAATTCTGGGTGTAGTAAATACTGAGATTATATGTGTGTGTATATACATCCTCGATATAGAGAACTAAGTTGTTGAATTGATTATGGTAGGCTATATGTGCTTATTTTTGGTTTCCATTAGTTTTTGTTATCATTAATATCTGTGGATTTTGTGATTTATGCTCATTAAGGATGAGATTTACTTGGTCTTATCCTTAGGATTAGGTGGTCATCCATCAGCTTCAGCAATTCTTGATTTCCAAAACTTGGGAGGACTAAAGTGGTGCAAAGATTTCTTCCAGAGCCAACTTTAGGTCACCACCCCAGTATTCTTGAAATTGAGCACGGACTCTACTCTATTTCGTTTTGAAAATGTGTGGCTTAAAGTTGATGGGTGTTGTTAACGTTTGTGTTTAGGGTTTAGACAGAGATTAGGGTTTAGACAAAGAGAGGAAATAGAGAGACAGTAAGCAGTAAAATGGTTACTAACCCTAAGGTTAGTAGTCATATATATATATATATATATATAACTTAATATTATAAAATTATATCAATACTCTTAATACTCTAACACTCTCCCTCAAGTTGGAGCTCCAACTTGTTACAACTATACCCATCCGATATGTTACAAATAAATTCAAACCCAAATAACAACAAAACTCATAACAATTCGGGACAACTAGGCCCAAGACAATAGTTAGGTCACCATGTCGGCACCACCTAATGATAATGGATCAGCACGATCCATGAACAAGGTCCGTGAACACCGAACAAACAAAACCCTCAACTTAGGGATCAACAAGACAAAAAGACAACAAGAAAGACTGAAACTATCTGTTTCACATGGGCTGAATCCATGAAACAGGTTGGATTGTGTCGAGGGGCAAATCTGACTTGGATCTGGGTCAGGTCAACACATAAACAAAACTCGAATTTTTTTTTTCTTCACACAACATCACCACACATAACAGGGGACTCATGGTCGACAGCGGCAGGATGTTGCGATCTCAGTGGAAAGAAAGGAAACAGAACCTGCTGGAGATGAAACAAAGTTGCTGAAGAGGGAAAACATTTGAAGAACGCTGGAAAAAAAAAATATAAACTAAAAGTAGAATCTAAACCTAGCTATATTTTTTTTCTATGGTTTACCTAAGGCTACCACCAGGGTCCCAAACCATGGACTCTGATACCATGTTAACTTTTGTGTTTAGGGTTTAGACGTAGATGAAATAGAGAGAATAGTAAACTGGTTACTAACCCTAAGGTTAGTAGTCATATATATAGAGAACCTAATATTATGAAATTACATTAATACCTTTAAACCCTAATACTCTTAATACTCTAACAGGTGTAAAGAAGGAAACTTTGTCTAGGGAAATTTTTTTCTTTGATGAGAAGCCAGATATCAGAGGTGGGTTTGGAGTGGGTTTCGGGCTTCTAAGAATCTCAAGAAAGCTTACTCTATGATCTCCCTTTCTATCTTTTGGATAGTTTGGAAGGAAAGGAATTAAAGAGCTTTTGAAGGCGTAGAGAGACCAATTGATGTAATTAGGGAAATGTGGTTCAATGGCCTTATTTTTTGGGTCAAAGGGAATTCTTTTGTAAATGAAGTAGATATAGTTGATTTTGTGGAGTTTCTTTCCAATAGATAGTCCTTGTACATAGGTTGCTCCCCCTTGGTGCGATCTTTTAATACAGTTCACTTATAAGAGGTGTCTCTGATCATGCGAATGAGAGGAGGGCGAGTCTTAAGAGGGCTTTCATAGGAGATCTCTTTGAGACAAAAATCTAGAGCTCTCATAGGCTGTCTAGTTCTAATAGAAGACTTAATTTTTGTACAAGGTTGTGCTTGCAAATGTGGTGTTTGATATTGATAGGGGTGGGAAAGAAGCTATGCGATTTCTACAACTTGTCCTTCTACAAGGATGTGCATTGAAGACGTTCTCTTGAGGGGATGCATTTTGATTGCATTGGTCTTCTTGAGGAGTTGCTTTGGCTCCAATATCTCTTTGAGATAGAGAAGATTTGGCGAGCTTTGGAGGAATGTGATGGAGATAATGCCAGTCCGAATGGTTTTTTAATGGCTTTTCTTCAAGCAAATTGATAGGCCCTTAAGGATGATCTTTTTAAGCTCTTTGAGGAATTTCACCAATCTGGTGAGTTTGTTGATACTTTGAATTTGACTTTTCTTGTTCTCATCCCTAAGAAAAGTAGAGCGTTCGCATTAAAGTTTTATGTCTTACAAGTCTTTCCGGTTGTATCTATAAACTTTTTTTGATACGTTGGTTGTGTCTCTAAACTTATCTCAAAAGTTTTGGCGACGAGAGTTGAGGGAATGGTTGGGAGTGTGATGAGGCCTTTCTAAAATGCCTTCATGAGGAAGGTTAATTCTTGATGCCTAGTTGATTGCAAACAAGATGGCTGATTCTTTTATCAAAGAAGGTAGTAGAGTGTTATATGCAAACTTGACATGGAAAAGGCCTATGATCATGTCTCTTGGGTTTTCTTATTTATGTCCTTCGAAATATGGGCTTTGGTGCAAGTGGATAACGCAGTTTATTTCGTCTACTTCTTTCTCCATAATTATTTATGGAATTGTTATACTAACTTGACTGTTTAACTTGCTGTACTCCTGTCAACACAATGTGGATTTGGATACGAAATATGGGTCGCACATGGCATCCTTGAAGAAGATGAAAATTGTGAGGCTCAGACATGAAGAGAGAGTGCATCAAGAAGAGTTGGCTAAGAGAGAGAAGAAAACTTTTGATCTGAAAAATGAGAAGGAAGGGCAGGGATAAAGGGTTCTAAGCATCCAGCAAGTGGAGCTGTGTTGTCTAAACAGGCAGACTGAAATAAATGGACTGGCAAAGAAGCCGCCTAAAATAAGTGTGCTGGCAGCATGTAAATTATAATACTACTCAATCATGATCCATTTTCACTTAGCTGAAATGTGGATTATCTATTCTAATTTCTGACATGGCATGGCATCCCTTATGTTTAAGGAGATTCAGTGTACCCAGTACCTGTGCTTGAATTTGGATCCGGAGCTCTGTATCGTGAATTTAAAATTTTGATGAGTCAAACGCCTAGATCCGTGTCTGTATTGGGTACTCGTACGTGAGTGCATGTAATGTAGATGGAAACCCTTCCAATTTCTTCAAGGCGTCACTAGGGCTTTGATAAGATGATCCTTTATCCTCCCTCGTGTTTATTTTAGTGATGGAGGTTCTTAGGAAGATGTTGTCAAGAGCCTTGGAGGAGGTCTTCTTAGTGGCTTTAACGTGGGAGGTAGGGGAGATGAGGTGACAATTTCTCATCTTCTTTTTGCCAATGATACTATTTTCTTATGTGGTGTGGAGGAGGGGCAAAGTATAAATCTAAGGTGCATTCTTGTGTGCTTTGAAGCAGTGTCTAGGTTGAAGTTTAATATAGGTGAGTGAGCTTATGTCTTTGGGTGATGATGTGGATGATAGTTGGTTGGCAAGTACTTCATATTGTTTTGTTGGGGCCTCCCTTATGACTTATTTAGGGTTACCATTGGGTGCTACTTTAAAAGAAAAGCATATTTGGGATCCCATTGTTGCAAAGTTTGATAGCTGCTTGTTAGGTGGAAGAAATTTTATTTTAAGAGAGGGAGGCTCACTCTTATTAAGAGCATTCTGTTAACCTTCCCATTTAGTTTATGTCCTTGTTTCCCATTCCTTCTTTAGTTGCTAAAAGATTTGAGGATATCGAAATAGATTCCTTTGGGAGATGTGGGGGAGGAACATAAATTTCACTTGGTAAATTGGGAGGTGGTGAAGCAACCCATTGAGTGTGGAGGCTTGGGTATCAAATCTCTTGTTTTATTTTTACAAAACACTTATTGAGAATTGGCTTTGGAGATTAATGGTTGAACTAGATCACCTTTGGAGGAGAGTTGTGGTTGCTAAGTACGATACCATTCATAATTGATAGGCTTCTAAGGAGAGGAGGGATTCTTGTGGTTTGGATGCTTGGAAATGGATTAGGAAGTTTGAGATATGCTTTGGCCTTTTGACCAGGTGGCTAGGGGGGATTCCATTCGCTTTTGGAATGACACTTTGTTGGGAGACATTCCTTTTCTTTTTCTCTTTTTCTTTTAAATAAGTAATTTGGAGACATTCCTTGTAAGTCCCAATTTCCATCCCTTTTCTCTTTGGCTGCAGACAGAGACTTTGGTTAGTTCTTATATGACCGGAAGTGATGGGGTAAGGGCCTGGTGTGTGGCTTAAATTGAAGAGTTCTTACTTTGCTTGATGTGCATACAATGGATAGAGTGACGTGGAAGTTAGAGAATGGTGGGAATTTTCAAGTTAAATTTTACTAGCGAGCTCTTCATTCAAGTAATCAAGGGGAAAGGAAAACAAACTTCCATTGGAAAGCAATTTGGAAGACTTTGGCTCCAACCAGTTTGCTTTTTTGGTTGGGAGGGTTCTTGGGAAGAATCTTGACCATTGACAATCTTCAAAGAATAGGTAGGATTTTAGAAAAGAGATCTTATTGGTGCAAGGAAGTAGCTGAAAGATTCACTATCTTTTGTTTTAGTGTTCTTGGGTGAGACAATTATGGGATTTGGCTCTTTCGGTGGTGGGACTTTCTGGGACAGTCAGATGCAATCTATAGAGGAGAAATATGGGCTTGGGAGAAAGACCTACAACAAAGGAGAAGAGGAAAGCCATGGCTTTGATCCTATTAGCTATTCTTCGGTTAAGAATTGAAGAGCCTTTGAGAGGGTGGAAACCCCAATAGACACTCTAAAGTATAGATGGCTTACCACTTTACTCTTTCGGTACAAAGGAAAATGTGATGTAAATGAGCTTGATTATCTTGATTGTTGTGAAATTTGGTCTTGTAAGTAAGCTGTTTGTATCATAGTTGTTAAAAGCGTGCCTCAGAGCGCCTTGGGCCAGGCGCAAGGCTCTAGAAAAGCGCTTCTCATACATATGTCCTTTTGTTTGGTAAGTTTTAATTATTATTTATTTTCAATAATTGTGTGTATGATAAATAAACATATGAGGATCACATGGGAACAACTTCCAAGTCCAAATGTCAAAAGAAAAAGTAGAAAAAGATTTTACATATGCCTTATTTCTGAAGCATATGTCATTTCTATGTTAAGACTTGAGACTTCAAGCAACGCCTCTCTCTAAAGACCAACCAGTCCCTTTCTTTCTTTCCTCTCTCTTTCTCTGTCCACACTTTTTTTCCTTTTTCTCCCATCTTCTCTTCTTCTTTCTACCTTCTTTCTCTGTCCACTCTTTCTAATTCCCTTTTTACCCTCCTTTCTCACTCTTGGTCTCTCTCCTTTTCTTTCTCAGTTGATGTTTATCTTTTAAAAAATTATCTGTACTGTTGTCTGCTGCAATTTTGGTCAAAGTTGGCTAAATTTTATGAACTCTTGAGATGGCTGCAGTTTTTTTAAATCTGTTTTAATATCTGCAACCTGCAATCAGCAATGCGTTCTATTTCCAAGATATTTTTTTGGCCGTTTGTCCCCTAAGCCAGTTTTGTCTCGACTTTGAAGAGAAACAATTACACTAAAGATATTTTTAATATGTTTGCATTAAAATAATAGTTATAAATTATTTAGAAATTCAAAACCCGTGCATTTCTTAATCTAGTTTGTTTCATATGAATTATAAGTATTCTATACATATTTTAGTAAATTTGCACCTCGCCTTGCGCCTAGGCTCTAGGTATCCTCTGCGCCTAAGTGCGCCTAGGCTCTAGGTATCCTCTGCGCCTAAGTGCACCTTACGCTCTTAACAACTATGCTTTGTATGTGCCCTTTAATTCGATTCCTGTTTCTGTCCCCAATAAAAAAAAGAAATGGATGCTGAAAAAACTGACAAAAGAAAACAGAACAATGTCAATGAATCTCAACTACTTTATTGTTTGTTCAGGGATACCTGATGATCCATTTCCATTCCAGAACAATAAAGTTTTTGCCTCTAATGAGGTAATTTGTTTTCTGAACACACTTAAGCGAGGAAAGTTAAATTCAATTTTATCAAGTTCTGACATTTTTGTCGGAATGAGACACAATGTTACTGGATTTTTTTTGCTTTTCCATCCCTTGAACCAGCCACCCTAAGGAAAGATTGGTATATCATATACCACCAATGTTACTAGATTTTGGTCGTGCTTTATTTATAATTTTATCTCCATGGAAATTTGTATGGTGAAACCTAAGAAATTTTTGGATATTTCTTTAGATAAAGTTACAGTCAATGCAGATATCGTGTGGAGAAAAGAACTGAAAACCCCCGAAAAAGGTTAAAATGTTTTAAGAGTATGATGCCTATCGAGTGTGAATGTTACTTAAGGAGGGTTGGGAGAGGTCTTTCCATTCCATATATCTTCCAAGATGAAAAGTGTTACCACAAGTAAAAGGAAACTTTAAAGCCGAGCAGTTGATGAGTTCCAAATAACCTTGATTTCTTCTAAGCCTGCAAATAAAACGGATAATTTTGGAGAGCAACAATATAGACAAAATTTTATGTTCCCAAAAGTGCATCGCACTACATGCCCAAAGTTTCTAGTTCAATTTGGCGTCTTTAGCGTGAATTTGAGATGATCCAATTTGATGGTGTGAACAATTAACTCTCCAACAACATCATTGGGGCACACTTTTGGGACAGCAGATGAAGTATCAACAACATATGGAGAAGGATATTTTTGGTTTCTCGTTTACTTCACTTTTTTTTCATGTGGAGGAGCAAGTGGTTGGGTTTTACAATTTATTTTGTTAGAACAAACTTTCGTGCATGGCATCTTGAATCTTTTTTGCTTTGTGAATTGTGAACATTATTTGCCTTCTCTCTCTGTGATTGTATCCATGAATTTAAAAGAAATAAAATTATCATGCTAATTCTCTTTATTATGTGATCAGGGGCGCAGCAACCATATGGCTCAAGCTCTTTTTTTTTTTTTTTTTGTTGAAAAAATGCCCAATGTATAGTGTTTCTTTGGCCTAGCCCGGCCCTATATGCCCTCTCTGTGTAGCCAATGTGATCTTGATGAAATTGACCTGAAGAAGTCTCAAAATGAGAGGCATATTCCAGTGATCTAACAGCTAAAAGAAACAATAGGGGTAGAAAACAAAGTTGTTATTGTCTTACTTAAATTGAGGTAGTCATCCCTCCATGATCTTTGTCAGCATACATAAATTAGAGAAGAAAATTTGAGGAAAATGGAGTAATTTACCGGAAAAAAGGAAAAAGAAAAGAAAATTGAGTATATGTGATGAGGATCAGTCGGGTCTGGCCCGTGTGTATTCAAGGGGCTGCACGCGGAAAGCATCGTGGGCTTAGCATTATTATTTTATTTTATTCCAGAGTCCTACTTTATTTAGGGTCCTTGTTAAGATTTAGTTTATTTGGTCAGTATAAATACTGATTGTATTTCAGTTATGGGACACTTTTGACATTGATTAAAATAAATTGAATTACATTGTTTTCTCTCAACCTCCAAGTAGCTTGGTTTTCTCTTCCAATCCCCAAGGTAGCCTGGTTTCGTTTCTTTTTCTCTTGTCCTACATCAATTTGGGCAGTTTAACCAGCAGTGTGTAACCTCACAAGCTGGGGATTTCAGACATTCTAGGTCTAGTGGAGTCTCACAGATGAAAGGTAACACCAACCCTGACCAGAGAGACCAATTAGGGATAGGGAGGTTACACCTAATGGTCCACGTCAGAACAAAGCCAACATTGAGTATTTTAACTGTCACAATAAGGGTCATATTTCATCCTGTTGTCCCCATCGCACGTTTGCCCTAGGTCGAGGTGTCACATGGAAAAGGAAATGATGATGATGGTGTAGTGGAGCCCCTTGAGGAAGAAAATGAAGGATTTAATGAGGGAGATGATGATGAATATGAAGAGGGTGTTGTAGTTGGTGTTATAAGATGCATATTATCAGCCTATGTTGCATATAAAGATGCTTGGAAGCATACAAGTATCTTTCATACCGGGGATAGGGTGTGCAAGATCATCATTGATGGAGGTAGTTGTCTAAATGTGGTCACTAAGTCAATTATTGCCAAATTGAAACTTAAGCCAGAACCACATCCTCAGCCATATAGGGTAGCTTGGGTAGATAAGACTCTTTTTTCCGTTATAGAGAGGTGCTAGGTTCGAGTACAGATGGGAGAGTATGTGGGAGACGTGTGGTGTGATGTCCTAACTATGGATGTTGTTGATGTGTTATTAGGTCGTCCTTGGATTTATGACATAGATGTGACTAACCATGGAAAGGAAAATACCTTTGTGTTAGGCGTAATGGTAAGAATATCACCCTGAAACCTGCAAGACCTAAGGAAAGGGACAATAAGTTAAAATGTCGGCTTTCATCCGAGACGCCTGGTACGAAGAGCCTTCACGTAGTAACACGTAGGGAGTTTGAGAAAGAGGGTGAAGAGTTTGGTCTAGTGTTAGCCTTAGTGGCTAAGGAGGTTTTTCCGGATACACCCAATCCGTCCTCTAACCTTCCTCTTGAGGCTAGTAAACTATTGTCTGAATTTCATGATGTAGCCCCTTATGAGCTACCTCCCATGAGAGGTATCTAGCATGCCATTGATCTAGTATCAAGATCCCAGTTATCAAAATTACCATATTATCGCATGAACCTTAGGGACCGTGTTGAAATGAATAGGCAACTGTAGGAACTTTTGATTAAAGGATTCCTACGAGAGAGTCTTAGTCCATGCGTTGTCCTTGCCTTGTTAACCCTTAAGGAAGATGGCTCCTAAAGAATGTGTAGATAGTCGTGCCATCAACAAAATCACTGTTAAGTATATGTTTCTCATACTCGTCTTGAGGATATACTGAACTTGATGGCAGGATCTAAGTGGTTCTCAAAAATTGACATGCGCAGTGGGTATCATTAGATTTGTATTAGGACAGAAGATGAGTGAAAGACTGCTTTTAAGACTCAGGATGGTCTCTATGATTGGTTAGTAATGCCATTTGGACTAACCAATGCTCCGAGAGTGTGATGACTCAGGTCTTACGTTCTTTCCTAGGCAAGTTTTTGGTTGTCTACTTTGATGATATCATTATTTATAGTTAATCTAGGGAGGCACATATGGATCACCTTCGGTTAGTGTTAGAAACGCTTAGGGTCGAGAAGTTATATGCAAACCTTAAGAAATGTTCTTTCATGCAGACCCAAGTGCTCTTCCTTAGGTTCGTAGTTTCTGCACAGGAAGTCGTAGCTAACCTAATAAAATTAGAGTGCGTGTTTGGATACACTTTTCAAAAAGAGTTTTGGGTTTTCAAAAACTGAATATTGTTTTCAAAATCTAAAAAGTTGTCTGGCTATAAGTTTTAAGACCTAATTTTTTTTAAAAACCTGTTTTTGAAAACCCATTTTTGAAAATAGTTGGGAGCTGTTTTCAAAAACGACCACTTGTAGACCCGCCACCGTTCGCCGCCTAGGAGTTTGGCCTCACCACCGACAGATGCGGAACCCCTCGGCGATCAAGACCCAAGAAGCTCAGTATGCACCGTCGCCTGGTCCGTCGTCAGCAACCTCAGCAACCAAGAGGCGCAACCTGTTCCCGTCTCACTCCCGTTCTACCTTTTTCTGACGACCAAACGTCGGATCTTACGCCTCTATCGTGACTGTAGGACAATTTCCGGACAAACCCCAAAGTTCAGCTTCGATCTGACCGGAATTGCACCGGGTTAGATCCAACCCGACCTCGACTCGTTCCCTTTTCACTCCCGTTCTATCTTTTTCCAGCCGCCTAACGTCGGATCTGACGCCGCCATCGTGATCGGAGGATAATTTTCGACCAAACCTCGAAGTTCGACTTCGATCTAATCAGAATTGCACCGGGTCAAATTCGACCCGACCCCCAACCCGTTCCCGTTATCACTCTCGTTCTATCTTTTTCCTTCCACCAAACATCGGATCTAACGCCGCTATCATGACCGCAAGACAATTTCAAGCCAAACCCCGAAGTCTGACTTTGATTTTACCATAATTGCACCTGCATATGTGATTGTTAGTCACCAAAAGGGTTTAAGCCTTTGGAAGTAATATGTTGTTCGAATCTGTATTTTGAGATTGCAATGTTTATTTTAAAAACAGTTTCTAAAATAAATTATCCAAATGATTTTTTACTTTTTTTTGTTCTTGAAAATTGTTTTCGAGTCACAGTTATATCCAAACATGTTTACTTCAAAAAATATCAGAAATTTTTTTTCTATTTTTATTTTTGAAAATAGTTTTCGAAAACTGAAAACTATATCCAAACATGCCCAGAGCTATTAGAGTGGCCTGAACCAAAGACTATTTCTGAGGTTAGGAGTTTTCACGGTTTAGCCATTTTTTACAGGTGGTTCATGAGAGGGTAGTACCATCGTGGCTCTTATCACTGATTGTTTGAAGAATGAAGAGTTCATATGGACTATAGCAGCATCTAAAGCCTTTGAGGAGATCAAGTACAAGATGATTGAGACACCTGCATTGAGTCATCCCGATTTTTCAAAAGTCTTTGAGGTTGCCTGTGATGCATCTGGTATAGGGATAAGAGGAGTTTTAAGTGAGGTGGCTGCATACTTTAGCGAGAAACTCAATGAGAGTAAGTAGAGATATTCTACCTTTGATAAGGAGTTCTACATTGTTGTCGCAATTGGAGATACTATTTGTTACTTTAGGAGCTTGTTTTGTACTCTGATCGTCAGGCTTTGAGATATCTTAGCTCCCAATAGGCATGCCAAGTGGGTAGAGTTTCTTTAGAGGTACACCTTTGTTCTTCATCACCATATAGGTGATGAGAATAAGCATGCTGATGCGTTGAGTCAGGTTGTAGCCTTACTACATGAGTGTCTCTGTGCTTGTATTTGATAGGGTAAAGGATGCGTATTTTGCTTGTCTTGATTTTGGCATTATCTTTAAGGAGATTAATGAGGGTAACTGTCAGGATTATATTGATTTTGTGCTTAGAGATGGTTACTTGTTTCGTGGGTCTAGATTATGCATTCCACGTACTTCATTTAGAGATTTTCTAGTGTGGGAGTTGCATGTCCGAGGACTAGCTGGTCATTTCGAGAAAGATAAGGCTGTAGCATTTGTTGAGGATAGATTCTTTTGGCCCTCCTTGAAAAGGGACGTATGTACGTAGGTAGGATTGTGGATTTTGTTCTTGGATTACTTAGGACTGATAGAGGGCATGATTCTATTTTAGTTGTGGTGGATCTCGGTCTTCTGACTGCCACCTTCACAGAGACAACCTACTCGCTTTCCTTTCGATCAGTTGCCCCTCAACCGCGTTAGGGGACTTATTGTCTGTTCTATATCTTTTCTGGTTCCGGAGTAACTAGACAATTGATGCCTCTCATGTGTCTAAACGGTTCTTTAGAGAGATTGTTTGACTTCATGGGTTTCCCAGTTCTATTGTGTCTGATAGGGACGTTAAATTTATGAGCTATTTTTGGAAGACACTTTAGAAGCTTTTTGGAACAAGCTTAAAGTTTAGTTCTGCATTTCATCACCAGATTGATGGTGAGACTGAGGTCATTAATCGAAGTTTGAGAAATTTACTTAGGTGTCTTGCCGAGATAAACTTGGTAATTGGGATTTGTTGTTACCTACTGCAGATTTTGCTTATAACAGTTCTGTCAATAGGTCTACCTGTAAAAGCTCATTTGAAATTGTTATTGGCTATTCACCTCGCTAGCCAGTTGACCTTATTCCTTTACCACTTGATTCCTGACCTTCCGAGTCAGTCGAGTCCTTTGTTTCCCACATTCAAGACCTACATGCCAAGGTCCAACGTAAGATTGCATTGAGTAATGAAAATTATAAATTTATTGTTGATGCTTATCGTAGGGATAAAGAGTTTAATAAGGGTGATTATGTCATGTTCGTATTCGTTCAAAGCGTTACCTCTTTTAAAAAATTGCATGCTAGGGCTACTAGACCATTTTGTATCATTCGTAGACTTGAATCTAATGCTTATTTACTTGACTTGCCATCTGATATGAATATTAGTCTCGTATTCAATGGGGAGGACTTGTTTCCATATTGTGGTACCTTTAAGCCTCTGTAGGGTTGTGTACAAGTGGAGTTGTTTCTGCACCTGTGCCTTAACTTCCTATACCGCCACCGTAGATTGCAGATCGTATTGTGGACATTATGGACGATATGACAGTCTTCTCCATCTGGTAGCTTTCAGTGTTTTCTTGTTCGGTGGGAGGGGCGACTGTCTTTAGATGCTAAGTGAATTACTGAGGAAGAGCTTAGGTGTCTTGATCCATATCTTTTGGAGCAGTACCAGCAGCATCGCTCATCGGAGTTGAGTTTTTCTCAGTTGGGGAGAATTGATGGGGATCAGCTGGGTTTGGCCCGTGTGTATTCAAGGGGCCGCACACAGAAAGCATCGTGGGCTTCGCATTATTATTTTATTTTATTCCAGAGTCCTATTTTATGTAGAGTCCGTGTTAAGATTTAGTTTATTTAGTCAGTATAAATACTGATTGTATTTCAGTTATGGGACACTGTTGACATTGATTAAAATAAATTGAATTACAGTGTTTCCTCTTAACCTCCTGGGTAACCTGGTTTTCTTTCCAATCCCAGGGTGGCCCGGTTTCATCTTCTTTTTATCTTTATCTTACATCAATATGACGCTGAAAATGGTCGCTAGTGTTTAAAGGGGATCTAGTAGTATAAGGTTGTTAAGATGGAAAAAAATGAGCATGTGGAAAGTTGGTGGTTGAGATGAGAGGTAGGTAAGACCCATATTATTAGAAGGTTATGCTAATATGTTGTTAGACTGACTGCATGTGTACCTTATACCAAGATGAATAGAAAATGACATTTTATTGTTAAAATGATAATATATTTGATGAAATATTTAATAAATTTAAATTATTATATACATTATTTTAACTATATATTTATTTTAATTAACCATTTCAATTAAAAAAATAGAAAAATAAATACCTGACAGGCTTATGTCCCAAAACAAGAGGCTTATGTCCCAAAACAAGAGGCTTATGTCCCAAAACAAGAGGCTTATGTCTCATATTGAATGGAAATGTTCCATTTTTCTTAGCTTTTGTTGTGATTGGTCATTGACTACTTTTAATTTTTGTTTGGCTTGAAATATATTGTGATGAAGGTCATATATTGTTCATTCTTGGGTGATGAAGATCATATATTGTTCATTATTGTTTTATTATCTAAATCCCCTCTTACATGGGTGATGAAGACCATAAATTGTTTATTCTTGTTTTATTATTTGGATCCACACCTTCATGGGTGATGAAGGCGTTAATATCATTGATTAACCTATTACAACTCTCCTTTATCGGTGATGAAGGCCTACATTTGATATTTAATAATTTCTTGAATTGACTTGCAATTTTGAACTTAAGTATAAGTATTAGCTTATTTACTTTCGGTCCTACCTAAAAGAAATTCCTGGCTTCGCTCCTGACTGTGATAACCTTACTTTGTGATACTGTAGTATATGGGAGAGTTGGGATGTCACTTTGAGGTTTACCGGAATGATGAACTAACTGTGGAGGAGTTGAAAAGGTATAAAAGTTTACTTTTACTGGTAAATATTTGTGGCTAATCCAGTTTAATGTGACGCCAGTCATTGTTTAGGTGGTGAAGGATTTATGTCGAAGCATATTTTTGAATAAAAGATTTAAGAAAATCATGGTCATAATTATTCTTGCAATTTTTTATAGGACAAATCCAAGAGGAGTGCTTATTTCACCAGGGCCAGGTAAGAATTCTCACTGATGTATTACCGACGTGTTATTCTAACTAGACACAGTTGAGCTTTTGGAATATCATTTAGACTTGTTACTCATAATACATACTTTCTGTAGGCACACCCCAAGATTCTGGAATATCATTGCAGACTGTTTTGGAACTTGGACCTACTGTTCCTTTATTTGGTGTGTGTATGGGTCTGCAGTGCATTGGAGAGGCATTTGGAGGTGAGTCTTATAAGATGTCTTCAAGCATTTAAACATCTTTATGTTGGAGTTATTCATCTCAATGCACAATACTTCCATTTTCATATGTTCCATTTTTTAGTGTAACTCATAACCTTTTCATTTTTTGGTGTTGCAGGAAAGATTGTGCGTTCTCCTTTTGGTGTCATGCATGGAAAAAGTTCTCTTGTATATTATGATGAGAAAGGGGAAGATGGCTTGTTCTCTGGGTTATCGAAGTAGGCAACGTTTTCTTTTACTATTTCCAACATTTCTTCTTTGTAATGTGTTGAACTTAATGCACTTCATGGCCAAACTTTCTGAGTTTGTTGGTTAGTTCTCACCTTGACTTTATTTCCTGAGAGGTTGATATTTCAGCTAAAAGAATGCTTTGTTTTCGACCTATTATCTTATTAAGTATTTAATTATCAAAAAAAATTATCTTATGAAGTATTTAGGAATTTTCCACAATTTCTTTTAAGGAATTATAGTTGATAATATGAATATGGTTTTGATATTCCTTTATGCGGAAAAGCAAGATCTTTTAGAAAAAAATAAGGCTCCTGGGACTTCCTAGATGCAATTCCTAGGAACTTATATGCAGCTTTATACTTGCTTATAGGCAAGCTGACAACACTGGTCAGGCTTCCCCTTTTCTTTTTTTCTATTGATATTGACTTATGGATATTGTCATATCTCTATTAAAGAGTAGCCCTTTTGACACTTCTCTCCCCCAACCCCTGGGAACCCTTTCCATCATTTAGATCATCGTGTCAACAGTTTGCATCACTTGAGTAATTAGTTATATGCATTGTCGTAAGTTCTCCTTCAATATAAAATCAAAGGGACATGTTAAGAGAAAAAATGTTTCTCCTGTTTTTATCTTTGTCTTCATCTAATGGGAAAATTTTGAGTAATCCAAGTTAGATGCCTTTTTGTTGTTGCCAGCAATTTTCAATTCTCGCTATTAAGAACTTCTTTAGTGGGAGAAACTTGTTAATCATCTCACCATTTACATTGGCTGACAGTAGTATTTCTTTTCTTTTTTCGATAAATGGCTGACAGTAGTATTTAAGGAGCCTTTACCTTGCAAAAGATTGTGCCATATTTTGTTTGAAACTTTTCCGCATGGAAAAATTATATTTAGTGCTATAACTTAACTTCTCATTGCTTCAGTTAAGTACTGCGTTGTATGAACCATCATGCTTTTGTTGTGCAACGTAATATGCATAAAAATTCTTCTCAAGTTTAAGAAATTATCAATGCTTTTCAATTTATCATAACGTAAATTATTGGCATGTTATTTATTCTTCTACCTTTTACAGCCCTTTCCTTGCTGGTAGATATCACAGCCTTGTAATTGAAAAGGATACTTTTCCGACTGATGAACTTGAGGTTACAGCATGGACAGAGGACGGACTAGTAATGGCTGCTCGTCACAAAAAATATAAGCATCTACAGGTAGGTGATATTGTCCTCTCTCACTTCGTTATTCAAATAGATAAGACTTTTTCTGTCAAAAGGAATGATACGAGTCTTTAAACTCCTTGGGCTTGGAGGACTGTCCCTTCATATACAAGTACTACAATGACTGGTGGATTTATATACTGAGATATTATCATTTTAATTAATTACCAATAAGTAGGTAAGAAGTAAGAAATTCATTTACAGCTGCTTCCCCTGGGATACTGCAAACAGAAATTTGATTTTCTCTATGTAAAGAGTAAGAAATATATGACGATACTTTATCTTCTAATTCCTAAGCTCAAGGTTATCTTATAGGTTTGAATATGTGATTCACTTTCATATTTGATCTACAAACCCCCACTTTTCCTTAAAAGATAAAAAGAACGAAGAAAAACAAACACACACATGGGCAAAAGCATTTTTATTGGAGGAAGCAGTCTGAATTAATGCTCATAAAGGAAAAGAGTGGACATTTAATTAACTAAAACAATATCTCCACCTTCCGAGTTTGATAATATGATAGAAATGGAAAGCGAAGTAATCCTGTGATAAAATTATTCTGTTTTCCTGCCTGCAGGAATTCAATGAGCCAAAACTGAACATATCGAACTAACTAGTATAGAAGAATATTTTGTGATTAATGATTCATTTCCTTTATCTGGAAAAATCATAATTTAGTATTAATTGCGAATTGAATTTTTTAATGGTGCATTGATCTCTATATCACAATATATATGGTGTGTTAAAGACCATGGGCATAAGGGGAATAGAACATATATTGGTTTAACGTATTTGTGAAAGATGAATTGGATCTTAGAATGTATTCTTAGAAATTTATAAAGAACATATGGTGACGATAAATAATTTAAGTATGTGCTTTACGTTATCGGGACCATAATCCTCTTCATTTGAGAATTTAAATGGAGGTCAAGTTCATGGTAAAATTGAATGTCATCATGACAAATTTGAATTTGAATATTCTCTATTTGATGATGTGGCATTCAATCTCACCATAAACTTGACTCCATTTCAATTCCCAAATGGAGAGGATCATGATCTACGTTACCGAAACTTGTTTCTTACTGGAGTCTCACCTTGCTTCTATCTCGAACGAATCTTACTTGAGGTAACTGAGATGGTAAAGAGGAAAGGGATAGGTTTAACCCTCATGGTCTATGTATCTTGAAATGAAGGGGCGGGGGAGGTGAGGAGGCACAAATCTTGAGGGGATTTTCTGATCAGGGTCTCTCAAGATGTTCCCTTCCTTGGTCCACAGGATATTGAATAAATGCTTAATCCATGTGATGATAGATTCCATGATTGTCACTTGCATGCTTGCACCGTTTTTGTTTCAGCTAGTGCAAGCACAAACTCAATTCACGTTAAACTTCCATTCATTAACAAATTGATTCAATATTGCAGGGGGTTCAGTTTCATCCAGAAAGCATTATAACCACTGAAGGCAAGACTATTGTTCGCAATTTCATCAAACTGATAGAGAGAAAGGAGGCTGAATCTCAGAATTAGACTTTGTAGCGTTTCATAGTGTCAGGATTAGTAATTTTCTTATTTGGAAGGGAATGAAAAGCTTGGTCCTCCTCTCTATTGAGTTTTGTGTAGCTTCCGAAATTTGTACCCGGGAAGGGAGACACCATAATCCTTGCGAGTGGTGTATGTGAAGAACTGCAGATTACACCTGGTGGATCTCTTCATAGAAATTTTCATCAGAAAAAAATAAATAATAATTGATGATTATATGTTCCTAGATCGAAATATAACTGTTTTCCATACTTGAGTTTATTTGCTTTTCATTTAGTTGCTTATTTTATGTTTCGTGATCGAAATATAACTGTTTTCCATACAAATTCCGCAGGATTTGTATGATTATGAAAAGTGGTTTTGGATAATCATGAGTCGTGTGGTCTATAAAACTTTGAAGAAATTTTCTCTTATGATTCCATTTCAAACATGGTTGGCAACTTCAAGTGATGTTGAGATGAAGAGCAAATTAATTCAACATCCTTATCTTCTCTTGATGGCCACAAGCTAGAATTAGCCAAAGTGAGGACTCAATGAGCTTAGAAACTTATGTTTATCTACATTTTTGGGGAAAAGAAAAAAAAATCATTGAGATAAGATTTTCCTTGAACTTGGCTGTTATTTAAAGTAGAGGTGAGACTTTTTAGAATGTATTTGTTTTTAATTTTTTATTTTTTTATTAAAATATTGGTATGAATATGAAAAATAAAATTTGTTAGGAAACAAACATTTTTATTCTGTATCCGTTGATCACTTGTAAGACTCGGCCTGTATCTGATCAGAGTCACCTTTTTCTCACCTTAAACAAGAGAATTTTTGTCACTTGATCCGTTATTCGTCCGTTAAAACACATGTATAAACATGAAAAATAAGATCCGTTAATAAACAAATATTTTTAACTCGTACTTGTAAAACCCGACCTATACCTAACCCGATCGTTCATTTCTTATCTCCAATTTAAAATG
The DNA here is from genome assembly GCA_023935145.1 of Bretschneidera sinensis. Classification (NCBI taxonomy): domain Eukaryota; kingdom Viridiplantae; phylum Streptophyta; class Magnoliopsida; order Brassicales; family Akaniaceae; genus Bretschneidera; species Bretschneidera sinensis. Next base: position 7,081,551 of record CM043705.1, read on the forward strand.
TGAGAAAAAAAATCAAAATAGAAAAAGATTGAAATTTCTACGTGTACATAGTACAAAAAATAAAAGGCAAAGGAAGAAGATGGTTATTCAATATGCTCGATTAAATATAACACGAAAAGGACATTGATTGAACACTTTGAATTTTATGCACTTGTGTTAATATGTTTTTCAATTAAATAATTAATTTAAAATAATAAAATTAATTTTAACCTCGTATTAAACGCGTGTAATAATCAATCGATTATTGGAACAATTCAAACAATTAATAGAACAATAATACATGAGAACAAAAGTCTAAGTTAGAACCATTCGAATAGCGCAATCAATCAATAGTAATGCTAAGAAAATCTCAATTGAGTATATTACACTCTTATGTGTAGTTTTCAATCTCATAAAAGAACATATTAGACGCTAAATTTGATTGCTTTTTTAAATAAATCCAATCCAAACTGATCAGCCTTATCCTCTGCTAAAAAATTTAATCTTTTTGGCTTCAATTATTGTAACCGTGGTTAAGTTGATACTTGATGACGTGACAAGTTCTGACAAATCAAACGATTTATGTAAGAACTTGTCATTGGAGAGATCAAATCCCCAACCACCCACTAAACTGAGAGAAAATCTGAAGTAGATTAAAGTCTTGCAAGAATTTCTCCAAATCTGCCCTTAGATCCCATGATGATACCTCGAGACCAGCCTCATCTTTCTGACCCCAAATTATTTGTGAATACCCACTTGTCACATCTAAACCACTTGGGATTCCAACAAACCATTGACAAAACACGCCCATTGAATATGACAACAAAGTATAACAATTATTTATTGAACCCGTGAGGATGCGTTGCAAAAACAAGTAGAGAAAATCATCACCATATGCAATTTGTAAAGCCAGAAGACAACATCAGCCTAAAAGGTATCAAACTATACACATACCAACATCATGAACCAAATACAAATAACCCCCCTCTCTATACAAAGACCGAACAAAAAATTACCCCAACTAAAACAAACTGAATGGCAAATGTGATAAACAGTAAAGACCCATGTAACAAAATAAATTTATTTCCCTTCTTATAATCAAATAGAACCAGCTTCAGACTGGATTGATGATCGGCTACTGTGTCCGCGTTTCCCATGGCGGTGGTGCCGGCTTCCGCCAAACGTAACAGGATCATAGGACTTGAGCCGTTTGGCTTCTACCGGACTGATCACGCACTCCATCGGAGGAACTTTGTATCGTGTTTGGTCATAGCAATAGGAATATGTCATATGCTTCTTCCTAAAGCTCTCCATTTTATTTCTTCGCACCGCTGTGATTTCGGTACGAATAGCTTCCAAACTCTGAGTGCTGTCACACCTCGGCGACTGTTCGATCGGATCGACTGCGCAGCCGTGGAGGACAAATTCAGAGAAATGCACAATATAGGGGGCATATTTGTAATTGACCCTGTATTTGCCACCATTGGTAGCCCAATCAGACCCGTCCCATATTGTGGCATACAGAGACATTGGCTTAGATGGGAAGTCACCCCCCATAGATTCTGTCCTCTTAACCTCTCTAATGGGAACATCATCTACATAGAATCTGCAGAAAAATATGCAGGCATAAGAAACATAGAAAAGATAAAATCAAATGTATGGAGCCCGGTTAAGATAAAATGATTTCATTTAATCCTAAAAAAAAATATTAAAATTATCATCATCTTTAACAAAACAGATTATTGGAGAGATAATTCCCCTCTCCCTCAATTCTAATGATAGTAAACCTATTTACATAGTTAACAGAATCACTGATAATAGGATGCTCTAATGCATATTGGGAAACAATTACAGATTCTCAAAAAGCTACTTAAAAATGGAAACAAAACAGAACATAACTCTGTCATTATAATTTACCCAAATAAAAAAATTCACCTCATATATAGCTAAAAGGGTTCAATTAGGCTCAACGACATCAAGCTTTATCCTTTCTTAGATTTTTACACTTCCAAACATATTTCTCATTGTTTTACTTCATGTTCCATGAAATATTGCTAATTGTAGAAAGTCTGGTATTTGATAAAACATGGGGAATCAATTAATGGAAACAACAGAACATATGCTGCACAGAATACAAACATCCCAAAAGAAGAAATCCCACTACCTACCATAAAACAACAGCATCACATCACACTCCATGAATAGTAAATTCCATGCTTCTTTCTCTTAAGATTATTAGAGAAAAATTGGTAAAAAAAAAAATAGTATCTAAAAAGCTGTTATTAAAGATTTAAAGTGAAAAGGATCATTTTTTTCTTCTAAATTACTCAGATGGTGAGATGGGTTATCCTTACATGATCTGAGAATCAGTCCAGAGAATACTGTACTGATGAAAATCATCAGAGGGATCAAACCAGAGATTGTATCTCTCTTCTCTGCCTAGGCTGGTACTTCCATTGCCATAAACATTGGTCTGAATCCTCCAGCCTTTGCCTCTGATGTTACCCAGAAACTCAAAATCAATCTCATCATGGTTCTTCTCGAATATATCACCATTTGACATCTGCATCCACAAAGTAAAAAATATGATAAAAAAGACGAATTTTTTTGGGTTGATCAAAGATAACCTCTGTAAGAAATAATCAGATGATGTAAGGATCTGGGTGTCGTTAGCTTTATATAAAATATATTAAAAGTGAAAGAAAAAAAAACCGAGTAAAACTAAATATAATCAGATGATTAATTTTTCAAAAAATGTGAAGGAAAAAAACTGGATCAAGTTCCTGCAACTGATTACTCACATAAAACGCAACCACAACTCCAGCTGTATAATCTACAGGCAACTTTATTGAAGTACTGAAGAAGCCATGTAAGTAAAGGTCATGTGACACAAATCCAGACCCTGCAAAAACACCCACACAAAAATAAAATTAAAAAAAATAAACCAACCAAACCCAAAAGATAAATAATTAAAAAGGAACCCAAAAACCACAGACCTGTCCTCTCATCTAGAGATAAAATAACAGATTTCCCATCTTTATGGATGGCCATATTATTATCACCAAACAACTGGGTATAACCCTCATCAAATGACAGTATAGGTAGGGTTCTGTGAGACCCGGAAGCAAGAACAGCAAGCAAAGATAGAACCAATAGAGAACAACCCAGATAAGAGAACACCATTTTCTTATCTTTTTTTTTTTTGTTTGTTTTTTACCTTTCTTCTATTTGAGGTGTTAATTCAAAGTATAATGGCGCACTTTTTCTGTGTGTTTAGTGTATATATTTATAAGGAGGAAGAGTGGAGAAGAGTATGGAAGAAGGAGAAAGAATATAGCTATGGAGCTATAGGGAGACCCGAAAAGGCTAAATGGCTAATTGAAAGGAAAGACAAGGGGAGGTCATTTCACTGGAGAATGAAGAGTGTGAGGCGTTGAGCTGTTCATATGTAGACAGGCTTCTGTCCAAATTTAATTACTTTTGGCTTATATTAATATACTCTTAGTCTTTATCATTTCAGAATTTATGCAAAGTAGGTCAGTTTGAAATCTTTTATATATAAAACTCGGATTCAAATTTTTTTTTTTAATGTGAAAAAAAAGTATTCGTCCAAAAACTATTCATTTCTCATAAACGAAGTAAAAAAGGAAGTTCCATTCCTACTTTGTAGGTTCCAAAATATTAGGTTAACCATTTTAATAATATGTAGCTTGGCGTTTTGATGATAATAGATTTAAGAATTTTTATTTTTTATTTTTTATTATATTAATTGACAAATTTTTTATTCTAAAAAATTGACATTTTTTATACAATTAATTATTTTTTATGTACATAATCATCTCACATTCAGGACAATATGGCAATAACTTTATTTAAAAGGAAAGAATAAAGAGAATAAAAAACATTCTATGTAATTTATATCCCAATCAAATTAAAAGAATTTTTAGGGCTAAAATCATGATGCATATGTGCATAAAATTCAAAACGCCATTTCCTTTTAGCAAGAGTGAGGCAGGTTGAGGAGAAAGCTTTAGATTTAATGTTTGCGAGACATTTTGAATTCACTCATGGTTTACCCAACAATATGTTTTATAATACGTTTGGAAACGTCTGTTTGGAGAAGTTGAATTTGAACTTTGAGACTCAAACTCAAATTCATCTTTTAGAATAATCTTAAATGAATGTATTTGAATTTGATAGAAATTAAAGCGAATATAAAAAAACTTGAATATACATATTTCAAATTCTTACTATAGTCACGATCTGAGTATATGGAGTATATATATCAATTCGGAATTGATTTGTTAACACTAGCTTTAACACTCATTATTGACACGTAAAAATGGATCAATTGGAAGCTAAAAACCATTAGTTATAGTGAATTTTAGAGGTTAAAATAGTAAATTACAAGTCAAACTTTTACACATGTCGTTTATTTACTAGCAGATTGACTTGATGTCAAAAAATAAATGTCGAAATTGATGATTAACTTATCAACAAAGTTGTCAAATATCACGTTGGATAACGTTTCGTTTTACCTATTCAAACAGAACGTTTTAGTTTCAATTTATTTTTCAAATTTGACAATACTTTTAAATTAATACTATTATGTCAAATTACACATATTTTAATATATATATATATATATATATATATATATATATATATATATTAAAATCATCTCTATTCAAACATAAAATGCCAAATGTACTGAATTTACTAACTCTAAATTATACTTATCATCCAAAATCTTTAATCTTAATTTTTGAATCATGAAATCCAATGAAATTGTAAAAGAGTATTGAGAAATAGATAAGGAATTGAATGTTTTAATCTTAAAATACATAAATTTACCATTAAATTATAAAATAATCATTAAATTAAACAACGAATGTAACATAAGTTCAATGCGATGTATTGTTTACAAAACCAAAATATTTAAATAAAACGAAATAAAATTAACAATTTTAAATTTTAATAATTTAAATTTAATTTAACCGTATACCCATACGTTGCTTGTATATATAAATATGTATTTTTAAATCTTGGGAGAACCCCTAGTTCACATTACACTTACTAAATTCAATCATTTCTTTAAACAATGGTTTGGCCCTTTATCCTCCCTTCAAGACTCTTTCAAATAAAATACGAAAACATTGAAAATCAAACATTGGTGTCTTGGAAGAGGGATAAAGTATCAAAACCATAGGATAAATAATTATTATAATAATAATAAATTAAAAAAAGCAAGGTAAGGAAGAAAAAGGTGGTGGACAAAAAAAAAGTGTGGATAACAAGCACAATATAAGAAAGCGTGAATGATTAGAGGCAAAAACAATTATTATTAAGACTTTTGGGGACAAAAAGAGGTCCTCCTTTAATAAATTACTTATTTTTTTAAAGTACAAAGAAAATAGAAAAAAATAAATAAAAAAAAAGCTGGGTGCATTCTGCATCAGGTAACCGGCCAACCGCCCCAGACGGCGCCCTTTTGCTGTTTTGCAGTGGTAGTTCCGTAATTTGATTGAAAAAAGGAGGGCATTTAATGGAAACACCCATCAAATCAGAATCGCGTGGGCCAGTATCTATATTTCGGCGCCCAGGTAGTTGACACGTGCCAAATTTTTAGTGTTAAAATCGGCGTCTCGAATTTTATTGTAGGGTAATACCGGTGCACTCTAACAAAATCCTATATTCCTAGGTGGAGGTAAAAAATAATAATTTATTTTATTTATATTTTTTTATAATCAAACATATAAAAAAGATAAAAGAAAATTGAATAATAATTTAAATTTTTTAAACAATTATTATTTAATTGTTTATAATTACTAATAAATATTTTAATAATTCTCAAATAACAAAATCCGAGAGATTCACATAGATATGTTTGAAAAAAAATTTTGAAAATTATTTTTAATTTTTAAAATATAAAATAAGATTTTAAAAATTTATTCTAATGTTTTGCAAACCGTTTTGAAAAGTATTTTTCAAAATAATTTTCACAGTTTTCAAAAATTTTTTTTTGAAAACTTCATATTAATATTTTTTAATATAAGTTTTAAAAAATAATCTTAAAATCAGTGTTTATTTTTTTTGTTTTATTTTTTTTCATGATATATAAAAAATTTTAAAATTTTAAAAATAAAATAATATTAATTATTTTTAAATATTTAATAAATATAAAAAATAAAATTAATATAGATTTTAAATTTAAACTTAAAATTAAAAATAATTACAAAATATATTAAAATAATTTTCAAAATAAAATTATCAAATAACATCATAAAACAATTTTTGAATTTCAGTAATACATGATCTCAAAAAACAATTTTTAATTTTTATTGTTAAAAATAATTTTCAAAAATAAAAAATAAAAAATTATTACTTACTTATATTACCAAATTTAATACGTACAAATCAGAATTAAAACATCTAAATAGAATAGAATTCAACAGATTTTTATTTTTTCAGAAATTCAGTTTTCGAGCACTCTGGCGGAGTAATGAGGTGATGTGACATCTGTTCTCTCCACTCAGCACAAAATAGCGGTTAGGTTGGCCCATGCTGGGCCCCACTCCAGGTCTTTAAAAGAGCTCAGAGAAAAATTTTAACTCCTACAAACTTTTTATAAGGAGATACTTAATAGCGCAATTGATGGTGTTATACACGGCGTTAATTAGGGGGCCAATCCCGTTAAAGTGAAATAAAAAGCCGATTTTACTCGTCAGCATCATAAACGTCCGTCGAGGACACCGTCACTTTTTCTCTCTTCTTTGCTTTGCTTGGGCCTACACTTCACGCGTATATGTAATTTTACCATTATTATAATGGGTAAAAATAGAGATTCGGTGGAAAAAATCACTCCCCCTTTGTTTTTTTTTTCTTGAGAAACGCGTACCTGTCTGGGAAAGGACTCAACAGTATTGCCCACTATGCTGCCGGGTATACGTTAGATGGAAAGAACAGGGTGACACTAAAGTGCCCGTAGGGTTAATAAGCAGCATGGGGATATTTTTACAGGGGATCTGATACTTGGATCCCAAGGTGCATTGAGGATACCATGCACGTGACCTGATTTATCAATACCAATTATGACCATCCCAAGGAATTAGACCATCAAGCCAATCAAGGCCGTTGATCATGCCATTTTGGGAGTGTGAATGGTGTTTCCCTATGTGCCAATGAGTTTCAATCCAATGGACATTATGCAATCAGTAAGTGCTGTTCGTAATATTGGTCCCAAGATGAGAAAAGGGTCATCGAAAAAATTTGACAAAGTTGGTAATTGGCTCAGAGCCTCAAAGTGTTGACCTGTAAGGGCAATGAAGTTCGGTTGAAAGAGAGAGTTTTTGTCTGACGACAATGGTTCAAGTGTTCAAAATATTTTTAATTTTATTTAAAATTAAAATAAATTCTTATTTCATTTATTTCTTATATGCTAAACAAAAATTCTTTCGATTGAAAATATCCTACCGGTAGTTAGTCATAGACATAATAGTTGGGTTAAAAATGACCATAATTTAAGGCAGACACATTTACTCCATGATTTACTTTTGCTTAAAAATGAACAATTTGAACCTCAACAAATGTTAAGGGCATGTTCGAATACTTTTTTTTGTTTTCAGTTTTCGAAAATAAAAAATAAAAAATATTTTTATAATATTTTCTGAATAAGGTATGTTTGGATAACCGTTACTCAAATACTGTTTCAAAAAACAAAAAATAATGAAAAGTTATTTGAATAATTTATTTTGAAAATAGAAAACTGTTTGGATACACACTTTTTGAAAATTGTTTTCAGTTTTTACTATAATTTTGAAATCTATATTAATTCCATTCATGAATTTTACTAAATATATTTCTATTGCACATACCAAATACTTCAAAAGAAATAATATTATTCCATTCCTAAAATTTTAGTATTTTATATATGTCATATAATAGTGAGTACAATTTTAATATAACAATCATGAATTAAATATTTTCCCTTCCTTTTCCTCATATTTGTTAAATAAATTCTCAAAAAAAAATAAAATAAGAAATATAACTTTCATGAATCAAATAAAACTTTCACAACTCGGTAAATTTAAAGACTTGTAAAGACTGTTTTCCTATCAGTGTAGACCATTTTGCTTTTTTCTCCCAAAATTTAATGCTTAATGCATAACAAATCATAATATCAAAATAAATAATTGAGTGCACAAATAATATCAAAACAATAATAGCACATGCATCTGATTTATACAATATACAATACCTAATGAAGTGGGAAGTGAATGGGGTTGAGGTATCCAACAAGCATGTGCACCGAATGAGAATGCTTTATAGGTACATGAGGCCATTTGTTTCCAAGTCTCCTAAGACTGCCTATCTCAACTACAATGATCTTAATTTAGGGACCAACAAGCAAATCAACACAAGCTACTTAGAGGCAAGTCTTTGGGGTATAAAGTATTTCAAGGGAAATTTTAAGAGATTGGCATAGGTGAAGAGAAAATTTGATCCAGATAATTTCTTCAGAAATGAACAAAGTATTCCACCTCTTCCTACACCAAGAAATGGGCAATGCAAATAGAAAAGTTTGTTGCTTGAAACTTTCTTTTGATATGTCCTCACAATCAAGAGGAAATCTTCCACTAAGCATAACATGGAAACAAGTTAGAATACCAATCAACTAATTCACATCAATATCAATGAATGTCACTCAAAGAAAACTTCAATACAATGTTAATAGGGCAAATAATGTAAGTTCAACCTACAATAAGTCAGAATATCTATCTAATGAGAGAATGAACAACAAAAGAAAAGCCAGTAGATTGTAATGTAAATAAATGGTTCACTATAGTTCAAACTGACATAAAGATTAAGTTTCATATGTAAACAAATAGCACAAATATCTGCATTTTGATCATGCCTGGGTCCAACACATTGGATGAGAAAACATTAAAATGAAATGATAAAATTGAGAAATTAAACAAGGCCTAGATGCACCTTGATTAGGATGTATTATCTAAAGTTCTTCTGCATCCCATAGACAACAAATCATGCCTAAAACATAAGCATAAAGGATAAAATGAAAGCATCAAAATTAACTACAGTCAATTAACAACACTGAAGTACTTAATTAAAAAGACCCACAAAGCTAATTACTTGCATAGATTTCACTTCTATTACTCATTCCAACTAAGACTTATAAAAAAATAATAGAAACCAAAAACAGTAACTGATACTAAACAGCTTAGGTAACTATGTAAAATGCCAAGAATTTGCCAAGTATAGCAACATATAACAACGGACAACTAGTTTAAATGTATAACATATCAATATACAATCATGGTAAAAAGTCAAGTCCAACAGTTCATCAACACTGAAAATCTCTTTTCAAAATGTCAACTTTGATAGAAGTAAAAAAAAAAAAATCTTTGTAGAAAAATCTAAGTCTAAAAGCAGAGAACCTCATGCAAGCATTACTAAAATCCAAAAACAATAAAGTAGTATAAACCCATATAACCATGAAAGAATAAGACTTGTGTCACTAATAACAAATGTCGCATCATACCAATAATGAAATTTCAAATTAAAATCATTAGAATCTTGCTCGCCTTGGAGTGGTGGTAAGGACAAGGGTCTAACAATTAAAAAAACATCATCAAAAAAACAACTAATAACCACATCTTAAAACCAATCAAACTAAACTATCAACAAACCCATATACTATCAAACATCAGTAATAACAAATAATCCCATCTAATAGACAACTAAAACTAAACTTATCTTCAGATATAAAAATAAAAAAGAAACATAATATTGTATCAGATAGAAATTTTAGATTCACTTCTAGATTTTGAAAGGGTTTTCAGGAAACTATGAGTACGCAATTATAGTTTAGTACAACTTTTCATCCTAAAACAGATGAGTAAGCAGAAAGGATTATTAGAATACTAGAAGATATGTGAGGGCAAATGTGATGATTTTCTCAATAAGTTGTGATGCTTACTTGCCATTGATTGAATTTGCTTATAATAATCAACACCAATCTAGTATTGGAATGACACCATTTGAGGCATTATATGGTAGGAGGTGTAGAACTCCTATATGTTGGGAAGAAGTGGGAAAGAGAAATAACTTTGGTCCATAAATTATTGGGTTAACAACTGAGAGGATCAAACTGAATAGAGAGAACCTTAAAGCAACATAGAGTAGACCGAATAACAATGCTAATAATAGAAGAATACCTCTTGAGTTTCAAGTAGGTGATTGGGTGTATTTGAAAATATCTCTATAGAAAGGTGTGTTGAGAGTCAAAAAAAAATGAAAGTTGAGTCTGAGGAATGTGGGACCTTATGAGGTTATTGAGAAATCTGGGCTAGTTATGAATAGCTTGGAATTACCTCCAGAGCTTAAGTAGTTACATAACATATTTCACGTTTCACTTTTGCGAAAGCGCTTACATGATGAATCTCATAATATTTCGAGCATACTGTAGAAATTCAAGAATTAATTTTTATACATGTACCAATGAGAATTCTAGACATAAAGGAATAAGTCTTGAGTAATAAAATTATTCCTTTGATTTAAGTATTATGGCATAACAAAGTTGTTGAAGAAATTACTTTGGAGCATGAGACAAGAATGAGGAAAGAGTACCCCCAGCTTTTTTATGAGTTAGGAAAGGAAATTTCAGAGACAGAATTTTTATAAGGTGGGTAGAATTGTAATATCCGTGTTCTTAAAGTAAGGGTAAAAAAGTAATTTGATAGATATGACATGAAATATATATATGTATATATATATATATATGTATGTATGTATATATATATGTATGTATATATATATATATATATATATATATATATATATATATATATATGTATGTTGGGTTTTTTTGTCTAAGAATTAAAGATTGAAGATTTCAGCTTCAGCAACATTGGGCGCCTAGGCACAAGCTTTGCGCGCCTAAGTGTGGACCTCTGTGCCTAGGCATGGACCACCTGCGCCTCAGCCGTCTGAATGTCAGGAAGTTCACCATTTTGGAGCGCACTGCGGCACACCTTGTTCCGCGGCGCGCGAAGTCTACTTGAAACCAGATTTTGGGCTCTTTCAGCTGGTGTGTTGTTTTTGGTTGAAACGTACAGGTTTACTTAGACCATTTAGAGGGTCATGATTGTTTGGTTCTCAAGATCTAAGAGTTGAGATTGGTTTCAAGTTGGTTATGGTAGTTATTGCTCTATATAAAGGGTTATCTATGAGCAATAACTAATAACAACAAGAAAGGAAGAACTTGTATCAAATACAAAAGTGTTCTTCTCATTCCAATATTGGCTGGTGTTTAGAGAGATAGGCTTTCAAATCTTCAGAGGTTTTTCTAGTGAGAGAGTGTAAGAAAGATTGGGGTTTTAGGGCTTTGTAATTGGGATTTTCTTGAGAAAAATTTCAGGGAAACACTTAGTTCTTATCTCTTCTCTTATTCATCAAGAACACATGGCTCTTGAAGCTTCTAAACTTTGAAGCCTCTCTCCAAGGTACCAACAAAACTGAACCATCCTACTTCCCTGCCTCTGCTAATCTAGCCAATCGTGCCTACAATGGGTCGCGCAACTTGGCACATTCTGCTTATCCCTCTGGCAACAACACTGGCTGGCATCCACCCTTATATTCTGGCAACAGCAATATGGGTTGACGCCCATCGCCCATCTCTGGTAATAACTTACTTACATCTACACACATCAGACCTAGCAATTCCCGTTCTGATCGCATAAACTCAATTTTTTCCTTTTTTAACATTTATCATTACTGGATTTACAATAACCACATGCACTGCTCTAGCTTGTTCATCAGGTCTATGCTATAAGCTATCAATTCTATCATCTATTACCTTCATTTTTCAAGAGCATGTGTAAGAACTTATCTTAGCTCATCTCTTTCAACTTCAGATTCTCTCATACCTTTAATAATATCAATTATATTACTAATATCAATCATACTATTAATATTTTCCCTTCTAGGAACCATAGATTCAGACTTAACCTCAACTTCTCAAAAATATTAAGGGTCTACCACACCCTCTCCAATCAACAACTCTAACTCTAGCTCTAACACGTCCACGTGTCATCATCAGACTATTAAAATATAATTTATTTTAATCTTCCACTTTCTTTCCTTTTTATGCAGTCTACAGAATCATAAAACCTAAGACTCTGATACCAAAATTGTAATGACCCTTCTCGGGTTGGCCACCCCCGAGACAGTGTTGTCACATTTTGAAAATTCCAGCACGACAGTTATATGCAACAAATAAAAATAATACTAACAGAAATTCTTTTACACCAATCTTCAACCCTCAGCAAGGGAGATACATTAATATAATATTGACTTAACCATTTTACACAACGTAATATACATGACTATTTACAATTAAAAAAATTTATTTTATTTTCTCATTAGTCTGAGGATGGTGACACGTACATGACTTACAGAAAATGATTTCGTCTGACTCTCAACCCACCAGATTATCTATCCTGCCTGCTACCTGAAATCATTGTACAATGAGGGGTGACCTTCACAAACTCAGTGAATTAAATTTACTAGAAGTACTCAATCTGTATAAATAGTCCTTCAATATTAAATCAATTATATCTAATACAACTTGATACTAGCATTCTACTATCGCTACACATATCATAAGTCTCATTCTCTATCAATCTCTTCTTCTTATTTTTTGGTTCACCTCAAGACCATCAATTATCTCATAATTATCTCGCAATGTGGTTCACATCATAAAGTCTACCATTTAGATGGTTCTTATCATGTCATACTTCTAGGTTTCTTTCTTACCATAATAGTCTCTCTGTGAGACTCATCCATCCATAAATAAATTCACAATAATATACCACACATCAGTATTTCAATAATGCAAACAATAATTAAAACAGATGCAATGCATGATTTATTATTATGGAAACATCTTCCCACATATCAATATGTTTTTATCTTAGACCGGCTACTTTCCCAGTTCTTTCATTTTCATTAGACAGGCTGCCTTCTCGATTCTTTCATTTTTATTAGACCGGCTACCTTCTCGGTTCTTTTCTTTTATTTAATGCACATACATATGAACAATGATACGAAATATGCATCTGAACAATAATATTAAAAAAAACATGAATTCAAATATTTAAATTTAGCTATTATATCTTTCCTCAAATTATTATAAAAAGTATTTCACTAAATTCCTCTCATCATAAATCACATCAAATCATCTATCTTAGCTTATCAAGATCCACTAAATTTCATCTCCTCATAATTCGTATCAAAACATCAACCATAGTTTATCAAGAATTTCATTTATTGCTTTTATTATTATATCAACTTATTATTCCAAAAATATTAATTATCACCTAATAATTTTCTACTTGTCCAAAATTCCTATCATACCTATAAATCAATTTTTTTATCTACCACCAAAGCATAAGTTAATATTTTATTTTAATATTATCACTAGATATTTGATCTTTATTTAGATTACTTAAAGTAAATCTAACTCTCTACATAGCACTTAAAATTACCTGTAGATCACTTCCTTGCCTTTCTCCTCTCAGAAATTTTCTCCAGTTGCTGATCGTCAACACCTGACATAACAATTATATTAAATTTCTAATTTATTCTTCAATTCTTCATAAATCACACCCTTTGAAAATTCTCACTTTGAATTCCGAAAAATTTCATGTATGCTAAAAATTCAAAAATAAACACTACATTGTTACCTTCTGTTTTTCTGATAGCTTCTCGTGATTTTTTATAAAACTCATCTATAAACCTCTTCAAAATTTTGCTCTTTCAATATTTTTTTGGGTCCCCAAGTATTTAAAGAAAACGAATAATTTAAAGGAAAAAATAAACAAAATTCGATAAGTAAAAATTTGCGTTTACATTACAAAGCCTCCACGTTTCAAAAACGTGGAGGACATGCATGGTTCTTTCAAAAATTTTGGTAGCAAGTGACACCTGCTGCCACACTTTGGCCTTTTCTTTTTTTTGTAAACATCTTTTCTTTGTTTTTCTTTCATGCTACCACGAATATATATATATATATATATATATTCATTTTCTTTGTAACTACGCCTTCACACTTTTATTTTTTTTTCAAAATAATTATTTTATTCAATACTAAATCATTCACATATATATATTATTTTAATTTCATGTCATATTTATTAAATTATTTCTTTACTCTTACTTTACGATTATGGGTATTACAAATTTGCTCTGGGAAGGGCCCTCAAAAGCTTAAGTCAGAGTAGGAAGTTGGGTGAGCAAAAAAGTGAAAAATGTTTATGTGAATACTATTTTGGAGGGGGTATTTATAAGGCTCAAGTAAGGTAGAGATTACCATTTTATCCTTGTAATTGAGAGGTGTCACCTTCTGGTAGGAGGGTATATTTGTCCTATATCAAGTAGAGTATGAGTAATACTCTTGGATACATGTTAAACCCAATTTTATATATATATATATCAACCCGGTGACTCAAACCGACCTAAACCGATTAGAATAGGTTGCGTTGAGTTGAGGTTTGGATGAGTTCATGAGTTGGATTGGGTTGAGATTTTTCTAACCCGGTATGAATAGATTGGGTTGAAATTTTAAAATAATCTGACCCAAACCGACCAATGCTCACCTCTAATTAAAAACATGTTTTATATATATATATATATATATATATATATATATATATATATATATATATATATATATATATTACAACGAAGAGAACAAGCTTAAGCAAGAATTTTTCCACCTAAAAGAGAAGGAATAACCAATAATTAAACAAAAACTTGTGGTCCAAGCTTTAACCTTGACTTTTTACCACATGAATTTTTGTTGCTTTTGTTGTTTGTCGCGTGGTAGTTGGCCAACTGCTTTTAGGTATTATTTTAATCTAACTTAATAATTTTTATTGTTTTTGTCTTTATTTCTGTTTTGTCATAGCTTTTTAATTTAAGTACTGATTAAGATACAACATGTTGCTTTTGTAAAACACAATTTTGTTTCAGTAAAGTACGCCTTGGTTTTATGTGCTAAATTATTGATCGAATAAATGATTTGTAAAAGTGAAAGATAGATGATAATGACATTCGAAAAATACTTGTAGAAAATTTTACAATAGATAATTTCTTTTCAATGAAATAGTGGTAAACAATTAAAAAACTATAAAATTTATGAGGGTTAATTTTAAAAATACCTTTGAATCTATATTAAACGTGGGAGTCATTGGCCATGCATTAAATGTGGGGGTAAAGTTGTCATTTCTTTATTCTTTGGGAATTGACTAAAACTATAAAATGTTTTTAAGTATTATAATAAGAGTTTTGATATAACAAATAAGGCAATATACATGGTTATATAAATTAATTAGAATATACATTAATCATTAATATATATGATTATTTAACTGAGAAAAAAAACAAACAACTTCATAAATCTTTACATTTTTTTTTTCAGAAATGTGTTTGCCGTTCTTTCATTTAATTAGTAATAATTTATTATCATGTCTAATGTAAAATTTTCAACTATTTTTTCTTTAATATCAACGATCAAGTAATTTTTAAGAAATCCATTCTCCATCATATTGTGAAATCTTTCCACCTTTCACTTATCAACAATTTTAAGATTTATCCAATATTAAAATTATTGGCCCAAAATATAATTATGGCAAAAAAGAAACATCTGAGAGTGAGATAGAGAGGGATTAATTAGGTTGAGGAAAGATTTTTCCATCAAAAAACGTTTAACAATTAAGTCAAACACAAATAAACAAGTATCAACAATAAATGTGTCTAAATTAAATCAGTTGATGGATAAAGAGATGCAAATGATATATGATGGGTCGACCTCAGCTCAAGCACTTACATCCACTCTCTTCGAAGCTCTTTCTTAAAGGTTCCACTATACTCAAAATAGCACACTAGAATTGTAAGACTTTAGCAAACCTTTACACAAATTTTTTGTAGGTTAATTCACACTTCAATCTATACAAGAATTTTACGAAGGTTTACTTCTAACATTTTCTTAAGTGTTTTGTGGTTACACTTCAACCCTCGCAAGTGTTTTAGGCTCACACTCAAAGTCTCTAATTATCTCTTTACATATGAGAGTGATTTACAACTCTTCACTATGATAGATATACAATAATAAGTTCAAATGGAGTTTATGACTTTAGAAGAAAAGAATGAAGATTTATAACTTGATTCATTGTTGTAGAATGCACTACTTCCAAATGATTCTTGAGACATAATTTATAGTGTCTTAAAATTTTCTAGTCATTGGAGACATAAAATAGTTGTTGGGGGTAATTAATTATTGTTGTTGATCCGTTTGAGATTCGTTAAAAAAAATATAGCCATTGCAGCAGGTTTGGTTGACCAATGCTATAATGATTTCATCAGCTACAATGTTTTCAGCATCAGTTTGATTCAAACAGTCTTGGACATTAAACACATAAGTTAAACACTTAAAACGATGTTTTATTATCATAAAAATAAGTTAATCAAATCTTGATTGAGACCCAAGTAAGATCAACAGAAAAATTCAAATGTAAACTAATTGATAACATGTTACAAAATTAAATAATAATAACAATTAATAAATCCTTAAAAAGAAACTAACATCTCATTCAATCAATTTTAGTATCAATAATCTCATGACATGAAGGTATACTTTACTAAAACAAATTTGCGTTTTATAAGAGTAACATATTATATAAAAAAACCTAGGAAAAAAAATAAAGACAATAACAATAAAAAGTAATGAGTTGGATTAAAAGATACCTAAGCTCTTAAAGGCAATTGCCAATTGACAAGGGACAAACAACAAAAAGTAATTAACAAAACCCTTGGATGATGCTGCACGGGCAAACCCTAAAAATATTTGAAGAAAAAACTTATAAGTTATAGTGTTTGTCATGGTGTATAAGATAACGAATTAAAATTATGCACTCTCTTTCTTTAGGCATTGTACACAACTTTATACATCTTGGGAGAGCCAATATTGAAAATTTCGAACTATTTTTCTACATTCACACACATATATATATATATATATATATATATATTAATGGATATTTGAAAAGTTTTGGAGAGTTTTGGAGCATGTTTAGAAGTGGTTTTTAAAAATTAAAATAAGTTTTCAAAAATTCTGAATCATGTTTGGAAAACACTTTTCAAAAGTTATTTTTTAAATTTGTTTTTAAAAAACCCTAAATTTGTGTTTTCTGATATAATTTTCTAAAAATAACCATAAAATCAGTGTTCACTTCTCTGTTTCATTCTTCCTCCATGATATATAAAAAAATATTAAAATTTAAAAATAAAATAATATTAATTATTTTTAAGTATTTAATAAATATGAAAAATGAAATTAATATAGATTTTAAATTTAAACTCAAAACTAAAAAATAATTACAAGGCGTATCAAAACAATTTTCAAAATAAAATTATTCAAACATTTCATTGTTCTTTGTTTTGGATAAAATTAGACTTACAGATATCCAAACATATTTTTTGAAGTAGAAAACATTGTAAAATTGTTATATAAAAAAATTGTTACCCGTCTCCTTCCGGTTGACCGTGTTCTTCCCTATCTTTTCTCCTCTCTTCTCAATCATTGACGAGAATTCTAATTTATTTCCTCCCAGATTGCTCTCTCTCATTTACTTTGGCCTTCTCGAAAAATCCCCAAAAAGAAATACACAAAGCTCTCTTATTTCTCTCCCTACTGACGTTTTTCACCTCTTCATTTTGATTATCCTTTTCTTTGCTCGTATTTTTCCTCTTTGCAGCTTTCTCTCTCTACTCCCTTGCAACAGTACCAACAGTTCCTCAACGTCGTCGCTACCCTCTTTGCCTAGCGTTGTCGTACAGAAAAGCCTCGAAGCCCGAGCCTTCTTTTTTTCCTTCTTGCCCGAGGCGACCAATAGACCTTGTCGCGAGGCTTCCGCGGTGAATAAGGGAGAGAGGGCGGTAGATATTTTTATTTTCTTAAGTTTTTATTTGGAAATTAAAATTTTTAAAAACTTGAGGTATATTTGGGTAACAGTTTTTTAGTTTTAGTTTTTGAAAAATTATTTTTAACAATAAAAATTAAAAACAGTTTTATAAAAAAAAAACGTTTAAATAACTGTAACTCAAAGATTATTTTTAAAACAAAAAATAGTGAAATATTGTTGGGATAATTTTACTTTGAAACTGTTTTGATACATCTTGTAATTATTTTTAGTTTTGAGTTTAAATTTAAAATTTATATTAATTTTATTTCTCATATTTGCTAAATACTTTAAAATAATTAATATTATTTTATTTTTAATATTTTTATATACTATAGAGGAAGAATGAAACAGAGAAGTGAATTTTTTGAAAATTATATCAGAAAACACAAATTTAAAGTTTTTAAAAAACAAATTAAAAAAATTACTTTTAAAAAATATTTTTCAAACACATTTCAAAGTTTTTGAAAACTAATTTATTTTTCATAAAAACTATTCCTAATCATGCCCATGCTTTTTTGGAATCTCTCGGTGGTTTTGAGTTTAAATCATATGATATTTCTTTGGGGTTTCATTTTTATTTGGGGGTTAGAGTAGATATTTTTCTTTGGGGTTTCTTCAGGGAAGTGAATGAAATGCAAAACCGAAGGGGGTTAATATAATTTACCCTAACAATTTACAATTAGAAGAACGTACGTTCATACTGCACGTGGAGAATATAAACGGACTGGTAATATTACACTACTGACATGGGTATTTTGGCCATAAAAAAAATCTAGCCTACAACCACAAGAGATGAAGAGATTCTCAGTTCTTTGTCACCTCAAATGCCCCTTGGAAAAAAAAAACAAAAGCAAAAACAAAATGGTTTGCGTCCTTTTAGCTCTTTGGGGGATGTTTGCCTGCCGTCTAAGAAATTCTGCTCTTATCGTTTTCTCTCTCCTTTTAATCAGATTTTGGGGTCCACTAACTCTTTTGTGATCATGTGTCAGAAACGGGCCAGGCGTCTTCAGTTTTTTCTTCTTGTTGACGTGGTGAACAGGTATAGCTGGCCACGTCATCATAATAACCTTGCACAAATAAAGGTTTTTCTTTTTATTATAAACTTTGATAGCATAAGAAATCCTAATGAAAAATAATAAAAATACATATTACATAGTGAACTGCAACTTTTTTTTTCTTTTTCATTTTAATCCTTTAATTCTCACATAGTGATCTATGGAACTAAAATATATTAAAATATTATATACTATTAATTATAGAAATTGTTACTTTGATTTCTTAACGAGTTAAATTTTTAGTATTATACCGAACAATAAATTTTTTTTACAATTTAAATCCATTTATATTTTCTATGATATCAATAATAAAAATTGAAAATGCTGATGATATTATATCTTCTATGCTTAAGTTTTAATTCAATAGAAAAAAGGCACGTGATGCAAAAAAGGTTCTTCCACAAATCAAGGATAATATGATAATTACTCATATATGGACCAAAAAAAGTAATTTCAGTATCAAATCTCTAATCTAATCCCAACTATTTGATCAAAACAACACGTTTGTGCTTTCAACTCTTCGGCAATGCTCCATTTTTTTTCTCAACATTAATTGGTTTAAGTTAGGATTTTGGCTTAATTCTGGTAAAGAAGATTTTTAATTGGTTTGAAAAAAGTTTTTTTTTTATTTTGTAGTTACTTGTTCTAGTAGGAATAATAGTGAGTATGTTTGTTTCAGGTTTTTGTAAACTCTTTTCTATGTTTGGCAAACAGTTTTCAAAAGTAATTTTCGAAAACAGTTTTAAAAAAACTAGTTTTCAAAAACTGTTTTCGAAAAACTTTAAATTGGTGGTAGGTTAAGAGCTTTGTTGTATTGTGACATTGGAGTGAGAGTTTGACAACTTTGCTCTTCCTAAAGTTGTTTATATTGGGAAAAAACGAGATCACACGTTTAGGAAAAATGAATCACACAAAAGCAATTTAATATTGACATTTAGTTAAACCATGCACACATAATAATTTAATGAAAATGAAATAAATAAAGATGAAGTGAACACAAAAGATTGACGTGGTTTGGCACTATTGTGATATAAATCAAGAAGGAGAACTTCCCATCCCACAAATCTGAGGAGTTGAGAGAGCTTTCAGCTTATAAAGTAAGTGCCAAACACCTTCCATACGTTGCCTTTTGAGAATATTAGCTCTCTTGAGAACCCGTAGAGTGGAGAGGTGATTGGCTTGAGCTGGCTTTCATTGAGTCTCATTTTCCTGAATTCGTCATAGTACATGATACCAATTGAACTTCCGTTGTCAACTAGGATCTTTTCCACACTGTAATTCGTGATGAGTAGAGTGACAACCCTTGCGTCATCATAGGGTATCTATAGCCCCTCTAGGTCATTGTTTGTGAAAAAGATTGTCTACTCCATCCTTGCCTTTTTGTTTAGCTCGCTGACAGATGCTCTCGACTTGCTGTAAGCCTTCTTAGCTTGGAGTGATTGTCCACCAGCGGTCGGGACTTTGATGATTGTGCCTGCAATTGTAGACCTATCTTCCTTGTCACCTCATGAGAGTCTTTCGTCAAAGATTTCTCTTCTCAGGCTTCGCTTGGGGTTTTGTCTAGGGTTGCGCCTAAGACTTTGCTTAGGGGCTTGCCTATGCGCTTTTCTAAGTCCACATTGTTCATGGAAGTCATGGAATGGTCTCGGGGTTTCACTTTGTGATGAAGGGCAGAAGATCCAGTAGTAGACTTGTGGTTGGTAAAGTGAAGGCTCCAATTGGGTCTTGGTACCTCGATGGTCAAGTTAAGGTTATTGTTGTGTAAATATAAGGGGTTTCCACAAACGATACCAATGTTGTATCCATGTGAAATATTGTTCAATTTGGCTTAATGGTTTGGCACGATTTTGTCCTGGAAAAGATGGCTTATGTGGAAGGGGTTGACCCTTTCTTTATAAGTTGCAAGCTATCTAGACTCCTCAACGATGTGGGGTGGAAAGTGTTAAGGTAGGGGGCGGCAGCACCATAAATGCTCCATGAATGCTCCATAGGTAGGGGCAGCACCATAAATGCTCCATAGGTAGGGGACGGCTCCATAAATGCTCCATAATTCCTTACTTAAACTCCACCAGCATTTGTCTTTTTGAAAGCCTATAAATACTCTTCGGCTTTCATTTGTAAGACACCAAGTAGAGAAGAGAGAGCTTGAAAGAAAAGCTTAAGAGAAAATATTGTGAGAGATATCAGTGTCTCGTACAAAATACAATTGGGTGTGGGTTGTGAGTTGTAAGTGTTGTAAACACTTTGTATATTTTCTCTCTTTAGTAAAAACGATCTGCACCAGGTCTGAAGACGTAGGCACATTTGGCCGAACTCCGTTATCAAATTTTTGTGTGTGTTATTTCTGCTGTTATTTCGCATTCTCACTAATATGATTTATAGGAAAATCTGTGTAATTTCCCCAACAACTGGTATCAGAGCGTTTGGTGGTGAATTCTGTCAATTTTCTGCGAGGTTACTATTTATATGAATAGTGAAATTTTGTCGGTGATACTGATTCATCGGCAACGGTGTTTTAATACACGGAGGTTCGCAGGAATAGTCAGAAATGATCGATAAAGTCAAATTCGAGTAGGAGCGATGGCCGTAGACAAAGGGAAGATGAAACTCGAGAAGTTCGATGGGGCAAATTTCGGGTTATGGAAAATGCAAATAGAGGATTATCTGTATCAAAGAAATTTGTATCAACCTCTCTAGGAGAGAAGCTTGAAACTATGAAGGATGAAGACTGGGCTCTTCTCGACAGACAAGCCCTCGGAGTTATCCGGTTGACGTTATCCCGCAATGTTGCTTTCAACATAGCAAAGGAAAAGACCACGACGGGTCTTATGGTGGCTCTCTCTAATATGTATGAGAAGCCATCAGCCTCTAACAAAGTTCACTTGATGAGATGGTTATTCAATTTGCGGATGACAAAAGGCACATCGTTAGCTCAACATCTCAATGAACTCAATACAATCACAACCCAATTGAGTTCAGTTGAAATTTAATTTGATGAAGAAATATGAGCCTTAATACTTTTATCTTCTCTACCAGAAAGTTGGAATGCTACTGTCACGGCTGTGAGTAGCTCGTCAGGAAGCAATAAGTTAAAATTTGATGATGTTCGTGATCTGGTTCTCAGTGAAGAGATCCGACGGAGAGAGTCGGGTGAATCGTCAACCTCTTCAATTTTACATACAGAGTCAAGAGGAAGAAATTCAACCAGATAGAATGGACACAGCAGATCAAAGGACAAGAGGTCCAAGTCCAGAAATCCCAATAATTCCCATAGCTCGAAGATCGTCGAGTGTTGGAACTGTGGGAAGACCGGGCACTATAAAAATCAGTGCAAGAGTGCACCGAAGGACCAAGAGGCGAAGGCAAAAGAAAATGTTACTTCCACTTCAGGAGGAGATGATGCGTTGATAGGCTCTTTGGAGAGCAATGAGGAGTCTTGGGTGTTAGACTCTGGAGCATCATTCCATGCTACTTCGCAGAAAGAATTCTTCGAAAGGTATGTCCCCGGAAACCTTAGAAACGTATACCTTGGTGATGATCAACCTTGTGCTATTATTGGTAAAGGTATAGTGAAGATTAAGTTGAACGGGTTTGTTTGGGAGCTGAAGGATGTCAGGTATATTCCCGACCTGAGAAAGAACTTAATCTCAGTAGCGCAGTTGGCTAGCGAAGGCTACACTACGATCTTTTATGGTGATGACTGGAAGATTTCAAAGGGTGCAATGACGGTTGCTCGGGGCAAAAAGAGTGGTACTCTTTACATGACACAAGGGACGCGCTGTTCAATTGTAGTTGCAGTAGGAAATGAAAATCCTAATATGTGGCACCAGAGACTTGGCCATATGAGTGAGAAGGGGATGAAAATTATGCACTCGAAAGGAAAACTTCCAGGTCTACAGTCAGTTGAAATAGACATGTGCAAAGATTGCATACTTGGAAAGCAGAAGAGGGTCAACTTTCAGACAAGTGGTAGAACCCCAAAGAAAGAAAGACTAGAGCTCGTCCACTCTGATGTTTGGGGACCAACGACCATTTCATCCATTAGTGGGAAACACTACTTCGTGACTTTCATTGATGATCACTCTCGGAAGGTATGGGTTTACTTTCTAAAGCATAAGTCTGAAGTATTTGAGGCTTTCAAGAGATGGAAAGCTATGGTTGAAAACGAGACAGGTCTTAAGATTAAAAAGCTCAGAACCAACAATGGTGGTGAATATGAAGACACCGGACTTAAGAAGTTCTGCTATGAGCACGGGATCAGAATAGAGAGAACCGTGCCGAGTACGCCTCAACACAATGGTGTAGCTGAGTGTATAAACTGAACGTCGACAGAAAGAGCCAGAAGCATTCGTATACAGTCAGGTCTACCGAAGCAGTTCTAGGCAGAAGCAGTCAACACAGCAGCCTACTTGATCAACCGAGGCCCATCGGTTCCATTGGAGTATAGAATACCATAGGAGGTATGGACCGGAAAAGAGGTAAAACTATCACATCTAAAAATTTTCGATTGTGTAGTATATGTGCATATTAGTGATCAAGGCAGAAATAAGCTTGATCCTAAATCCAAGAAATGCACCTTCATCGGCTATGGCGAGGATAAGTTTAGCTACCGCATTTAGGATGACGAAACAAAAAGGTGATCCGCAGCAGAGATGTGATTTTCAACGAAAGAGTGATGTACAAGGACAGGCATAAAACTGACGCCAGCAACTCAGAGCAGAGTGGGCCAGTATTTGTAGATGCAGATGCAGATGATGTCCCAGATAGTCCCGTGATGGAGCCGATTGTAGCAAGTTCTCCGCTAGAGGAACTTGTTGGATAGAGCAGTGTGCAGCAGTTCGACACACCGCAGCCTCCTACTCCAGCTCCTGTATTGAGAAGGTCTTCTCGGCCTCATGTGCCTAACAGGAGATACATGAATTATTTGTTGTTGACTGATAGAGGGGAGTCTGAATACTATGATGAAGCTAGTCAGACTGAAGATGCTAGCAAGTGGGAGCTTGCCATGAAAGAAGAGATGAAGTCTCTGATCTCCAACTAGACATGGGAACTAGTTGAGTTACCCATGTGGAAGAAGGCACTTCACAACAAATGAGTGTACCGGGTGAAAGAGGATATGTTGACAAAGACGGTGGCTATCGACAAACTGAAGTTGTGTTCAACTTCAGTTGGCCTGCAAGAGTAATAAGACCAAAAAGATCTGCTGCATAGATCAAGGTGTAAAGACAGATTGAAATTGGTCTTCAAATGGGAGATTGTTAAGGTAGGGACCGGCAGGTAGGGGGCAGCACCATAAATACTCCATGAATGCTCCATAGGTAGGGAGCAGCACCATAAATGCTCCATAGGTAGGGGACGACTCCATAAATGCTTCATAACTCCTTACCTAAACTCCACCAGCATTTGTCTTTTTGAAAGCCTACAAATACTCTTCGGCTTTCATTTGTAAGACACCAAGTAGAGAAGAGAGAGCTTGAGAGAAAAGCTTAAGAGAAAATATTGTGAGAGATATAAGTGTCTCGTACAAAATACAATTGGGTATGGGTTGTGAGTTGTAAGTGTTGTAAACACTTTGTATATTTTCTCCCTTTAGTAAAAACGATCTGCAGCAGGTCTGGAGACGTAGGTATATTTGGCCGAACTTCGTTATCAAATTTGTGTGTGTGTTATTTCCGCTGTTATTTCGCATTCTCACTAATATGGTTTATAGGGAAATCTGCGTAATTTCTCCAACAGAAAGTTCCCCTTTCTGATTTATGCTATAACTAGTACAATCTTGCCTATGTCTACAAATAGAATAAATTTGTTATTTACTATGAGAAAGACAAAAAAAAAATAAAATAAATAACAATTGAGTTTTTATTCCTAAAACCCAATTCTAAGAATTATTGTACACCCTCTCGTGTCTTATGTACTTCATATTCCCAATGTACACACACAGAGCCACCTAAAACTTGTTTTTCAAGATACATGGCCTCCAAGTAAAAAATCTTGACATCCAAATATCTTGTCATTCAACTCTCTTTGTCACCAAATTTTTAGGGTCCCACGATAAGAATATGAACCAAATTCCAACTATTTATCACATCACCCAATTATATTTTAGCAATATATATGAATATAGATTGTATTTTTTTTTATTTTTTTTTATTTTTTATTTTTTTATCATTGGAACCTGGAGGCAATGACAAAGCATGGACATCTGATTTTCAGGGGTCAAATTTGGGCTTGTGAACCCTAGTCTTAGTTGTTAGTTGCATTATTAGCTTTTTTTTTTCTTTTTTTTTTTGTTTTACATTAACATAAAGTGAAAATACCACAAATTACAGTGTGAAGGATTCTACAATTGTACAGTTCATATTCTATACAAATCTGTGATTTGGGACCCAACAATCAAATTGCTTCAAATTAAAGCATTGCTACTTATGGTCAATCATTTGGAAATTTTGGCAGAGGAGATTTGTTTTTATTTGTATTTTTGAGAGTAGAGAAAGGTGAAATTCTTTTAATACACATGAAGTTGAAGTACTTTATGTTAGTGTACAACTGAAAACAGTTTTAGAAATCCTTGGTCCCTAAAGTTTAATGTTTTTTTTTTAAAAAAAAAATTGGTTTTTGAAATTTCAATTCATCAAATAAGTCTATAAAGTTTGGTTTTTTAATCAAATAAATCCTCAAAATTTTAATTTGCTCGTATAAGTCTCCAAAGTTTTTATTTAATCCAATTAAGTCGCTCCTATCAAATCTATTTGTTCAAATTATTTTTCATGTTAAGAAGTAGGTGAGAATTTTTTTTGCAATATTTTAGTCAAGTGACTAAATAATTCAGTCCAAATAACCATATGCAGATTAAGACAGAGTTAACTGAGAATCTAATTGGACCAAAATTTTTTTTTAAAGATTTATCTGACCATATGACCAAACATGGAAGACTTTTTTCATCAAATTAAAATTCCAAAAATCAATTTAACCAAAAAACCAACTAATGGACAATGGTGTAATTTAGTTTAAACTTCTACATAACTTGATTGCATTCAACAACCAACTATATCTTTATTGCATCCTTGAAAAACTTGAACGCACATTCAATCTTTTTTTTTTTTTTTTTATTATTGCTAGATGACTGACTTTTCAAGAAAAATTAACCAAATTTCTAGAATCCAAAATTTTTAAAACTATCTCCAACTCTTTAAAATTTACTTTTGAATTCTTCACATGAGATATTCATATTTGATCTTACCATGTCCAATGTATATATATATATATATATTTTTTTTTTCTTTTTTACAAAAGAATCTTCCAAAATTGTAATTAAAAATTTAAATTAATTTCAATCAGTTTGGTAGAGTTTATTAAATTGTTTCTATTTCTTATGAGTAGAAGTTAGGCAAAACAAAACAGTTTATGAAATAGTTTTCATTTATAAAAAATTGAATTTGTTTAGAAAAATTGTATTTTTATTGTTTTACCGAACACTAAACAGTTTATAACTCTATTCTTTTTTTTTTAACCATAAATCCTTTCTAATGCTAGAGCCAGCATTGATTTTTCATATTCGTGTGGTGTAGTTTTTAAAATGGTTTTAATTTTCAAGAAACACAAGTTGAGTCAAATATTAAAATAAAAACAAGATTCTAACAAGAATAAACAAATTGAAAAATAAATCTTAAAAAGTTAAATTTGTTTCGTATGTATAAACTCCGCTACTGTTTGACCGAACACTAAATAATTTTTAAATTGAAGCAATCTCTAAGCAAACATAAAACAGTTCTAAAACAATAGTTTAATTGTAAATTATCTTAATCTTGTATATTACTCCAATTCTAGATTAAAATAAAACAATGCCTTGTTAGCAAACAACTTTAGGTATTTTAATAGGAAAATAGAGCTTATTGCTAGAATTTAGCTATATATATATATATATTATAGCAATTTATTATAAATTACATAAAAAATCATTAAAAACCACCACGATAAGATTTGAAGGACAATTCCTTTCCAAAAACAAATAATGTAAGGAGAATATTGTTATATGTAAGATTCCACCGAACCTAGCAAAAAACAATGAGTCCAAAAAATAAAAAAAACAAAAACATAATAATCTGTCTACATGCAACACCAATGTGGCGGGGTTCCACGTTTTCTTCAACAACTCTAAATTTTATAAGAATTTGTAGGTCCGATTTACATCATTTATTCCCGACACAATCCTAACTCATAAGCTCTTATTTCTTTCGCAACCACAACACATGCATACATCATATTTGTTTGTATATTGATTATTTTTATTTTAAAAAAAAATATATTGATTAATTATAAGAAAAAGAGAAATTAAAAAAGATACATGTGGCTTGTATATTGATTATTTTTATGGTTTCAAGATATTCTCTAAAACATTTAAAAAAAATTAAATATCAAAATTAGTGATCAGTTTCTCCGTGATTACTAGTGAAATTTTATTTGAAAAAAAGATATATGTTGGTTAATTATAAGAAAAACAGAAATTAAAAAAATATATGTTGCTTATGTATTGATTATTTTTATGGTTTCAAGATATTCTCTAAAACATTTAAAAAACAAAATTTAAATATCAAAGTTAGTACTCAATTTTTTCATGATTACTAATAAAGTTTTTTTGTTCTGTGTTAATTCTCACAAGCTCGGTTATGTAGTTTCACCACTCTAAACTGAAACATTATTGAGATACAATCACTGAGCAAATATCACTTTGTTGGTCACTCTAAAGCCTGTTAATGCTATTTAAGTTGATATATTTTATAATTTAATTGTCAAGAGAATTAAAAAAATTATTAAGAATGTGTTGAGAAAATCATAAGTAGAGTCTTATGCTAACCAATTTCCTAGCAATTTCATCTCTTGTTTTATTGGAAAGGGGAAGAAAATGACTGATGTGTGAATACCAACCGATCTATTTTTGTTTTGTTTAATCTAATGCAAGTCTTTTTCGTGTGTAAAAATGTTAAAATTATCATTATTTGAGCGGTGATACATAAAATCAATTTTATAAAACTATTAAAAAATTAAAAATAATTATAAAAAAATTAAATATTAAAATTATTATCTAATTTTTGATTTCGTGATACCGTCTACCTATTCGATTCCTTGATCACGAGTCTAAATAATTTTGGCCGCCTAAACTTAGCAGTGGGGCATATCAAGGGTGGGTCAATGCTGCTTAAGAGTCGAATTCAATTATAAACACACATGCATCACCGGGCAGAAATCATTAGACACCCCAAAATCAATTGGTCAATATCATATTGCCAATCTTATTTTTGGCATGATAATATCCTCTTGAATAGAGCACATCTTATTCAAAAAAAAAGAAAGCAATAGGGCACATCTAGTGTGGGCCAAGGCGGCCGAAATATTAAATATGATTACAAAATGTATAAACTAGTCGGTACACTAATTTTTGATTGATGTGTATAAGATTTACAACAAATGGGTATGGTCTATTTCGTTGAGCCATCCTCATTTTCGGCTTGGATCTCTTCAGTTAAGAGTGGATTAATGAGTCCGTGATCCAATCAATAAGTTAAATGGTTGAATCATATAAATAAATAAATAAAAGATAGTATAAATTATATAATAGATTTTTTTTATCATTATAAAAATATTTAATTTGTTAATTTAAAATCTTAATTTAATGTTTCTTATAAAAATATTATTATATAATTATTTTTAATTTTCATTAATTTTTTTTTAAAATTTTAGTGATCACTATTTTTAAATAGTTCTTTTAAATAAATATATAAAATCCAAAATTTTGAGAGATTATTTATTAATTTTCAGTCTAAAAAAATAACTAATTTGTTTATTATTTATGTTTATATTAACAACAAATAAAGTCTTAACATTTGAATTATTATTTACAAACATATTTTATTTGATTAGGTAAGGAGAAATTCAAACCTTCTAACACTTTAATATTTAACTTTTTTCAAGTAAAGAAATTAGTTAAGAGAATGGGTTATATACTTTAGCAATGGGACAAAATCGAAGTTGGCTGATGATTGAGAATTAAAGTCATAAGTGTATGGTTGACAAAACAAATCAACCACCTAAAAGAGATTACATTCATTCATAATTTAGTAGTCACAGCTAGCATGGTAGATAATGTGCAGACATTAATTAGGTGTTTCCTCTTTTCTTTCAAAAAAAAAAAAGAAAAAAAAAAGGACATGGGCAGTTGCAACCAAGAAGTGACTTGTATTAACTTTGATCTTGGTTGAGAATAATACACCCTTTTTGTTAGAATGTTAAGTTTCTCCCATGAAATCAGTTTTGATAATGCCCTCAGCTGAATTGATATTACAACACAGCATAACAAGCACAATCTAGCACTAAAATTCTTAGGTTTAACCATTTTGCTAGGTGATTTGGCATTGCAATAGTTGAATCATTATAGTAAGGAGCATTAAAATGAGTTGCAAACACCTGAACAAATATTTATGCATGAGATTCTCATTATTCCATCATAGCTAATCACAGCCTCCTACAATACTCGAAGTAACTGCACCATGGTTAGAATTTTTGCATGCTATATAGCAAGGCTCTTGTTGATACAATTTTGATGGCCTCAAATCAACACGACCACGGCCTTCCTTTGCCCATCATGCAACAAAATATATATATAAAAAGAAAGAAAGTAATGACATCCACAACAACAGCGCCTATAGCTCTCCATCCCATACATCTCCTGCATACTTTGCTCATCAACTACACCAGTGCATCTAGTGCGAGGTTCCCATGGAACTATGAGTAACTGTCATGCACTAGGAAGATCATTGACAGCTTCATTGAATGATGAAGCGAGGTATTCTGCAAGGCTTTGCTGAGAATTGGACTTCTTGGAAGCTTCTGAGACTCTTTGTTTTTTAATGCTAATGGATTTCGGAAGCCAGGAACTTGAGGAGCAGGGACTTTTCAAACTGCTTGCTGGAGGATCTAGGCTCCTCAGCAAAACAGGTCTCAGATCTTTCCATGGGTCTTCTTCCATGGACTTGTGGTAAAAACATTCTGGCCCCAGTGTGTCATTAGCTTCCAAGCCACGAGAGTGACAATGCTGCCCCCTTCCACCACCACGTCCAATACTTGGGATCCCACTGCCACCATACCAGCCACCCCTGCCTCTTCCTGAACTAGGACCAGGTCTACCTCCATGTCCTGAACCAGGACTTGGGCTATTACCAAGCCAGTGAGCCTTGTCCTGCCCATAATTGAAACTGGGCCTACCTGGTGGAGCATAGCTAGGATTAGATGGGAAACTGTAGCTACCTCTGCTTCCAGATCTGTTCCAGACTTCAGGAGTTCCTGGATGCATGGGAAAAGGACCGACCATCCCTCTCGGGCTCCTATGAGACGCAGAGCTGTAATAGCCAGTTGTAGCTCTGGAACCATTCCAAGCGTCAGGGGAAGTTCCTTGATACAAGGGTGAAGAACTTGCCATTCCTCTTGGGCCCATATGGATGGTATCACTATCATAAGGACCTTGTGCTTGGTACAATCTCTGGTTGCTTTGCATTTGAATGGCAGGTGAGGAAGTCATGTCAGCACTCCTAGGTCCTGTTAAATCAGAATGGAAGGATCATTCAATAAGAAAAGGAACAAGTAACTCAAGGACATCAACCCAATTCAAAGATCTTCAAATGACAAGGGAGAAATGCATTTTGCTCCCTAAGCTTTGGTACTCGATACATTTACCTCCTTACCTCTTCAAAACACCAACTTAACCCCATTGTCTAATTCACTTTAGTATTTTGAAAACAGTTACCTCCTTCCATCCAAAATAATGTCAGTTAAACATTAAAAATCTGGTCAATAGTCATGCCAAGCCAGCAATTAAACTCGGAAACCTCAAACTATCTTTCTGGGTCAATTAATTAACTACAATTTGATTATCAACCATAAATCACAAAAAAAAAAAAAAAAGTTCATTACAAAAAAAAAAAAAAATCATACGCCCATGCTAAACCAGATCTGGCCAGTTAACCCAGATCAAACACATGAAGATCTTGCATTAATTTTCCAGTCAAGAATCCATCATGTATCTATGGAAAGCAAAAAATAGAAAGAAGAGATTTAGATGATAACCACTGACAAAATAAGAAAATCAAGGCTCCTTGGCTTGTGGGTTATCTTTTCCTCTCATCATCTTCTTTTCTCTCACACAGATTCAACACAAACCCCAAAGACAGAAAATTGCTTTCACATAAAATTGACTGGAAGACCCCATGAACTAGACCTTAAAAACCAAAGCACCTCCACAAAAATTATCACAAGCTGCCACCTAAATCAGTACCTAAGAACCCAACATTGAAGCAATCCTCCAAGAGTAAAACCTAGTCGTATGGACACATAAATCAACAAGCCAATGAGCCAAAACCAAGAAAAAATATAAAACCAAAATTTAAAAAAAAAAATTGCAAAATCCAAGTATGGTGGCCAGGTCTGAGTTTTACGACCCAGGTCATGGCAGCCCTGCAAACAAGGTCATGGCTTTCCTATGTTGCAGGTTGTGGCTGGCTTGCAACCCAGTCTGCGACAGAGAAAGGAGGGGAGAAGAAAAGGATAAAAAGAAAAAACGATAAAGGAGAAAGGAGAAGAAAAATAAATGAGAAAAATATGACTATGGGTTTTTATGTGAAGATATTGTAGTGTTTTCCCTTTTTTCCCTAAGATTTTAATTGATTTAGTTTTGTCAAATGTGATCAAAAGAGCTAAGCTGGTGTTTTCAAAATCCAAGGAGGTAAGTGTCCCGGTCACCATACCTCGGGGGGAAATGTATTTATCCCAATTGACAAATAACCATGGTTGCTTGGACTCTTCGTTCTACCCTGTCGTATCTGTGTGGGACTCGACACTCCAAATATGGACTATTCCCTTCGACATTCTAAATCAAAGAAAACTTACAAAACCTTGCAAAAAATAGACAAGTCTAACACTAAAAAAAACTCACTCGGACACATAGACAACTCTGAGCAACATAAACAGTCCAAATCAAATTAGACTACATGAAACTGATTTTTGTTTGGCCAGGCCTAACGTCTAAAGAGAGAAGAAAA
Organism: Bretschneidera sinensis; assembly: GCA_023935145.1. Lineage (NCBI taxonomy): Eukaryota > Viridiplantae > Streptophyta > Magnoliopsida > Brassicales > Akaniaceae > Bretschneidera > Bretschneidera sinensis. The sequence continues at coordinate 7,113,714 of CM043705.1, forward strand.
AATATTTATGATTCTACATGTCAATTCGTGTCAACAAGCAGTTAAATATATCAATTCCAAAATTCAAGTGAGGAAACTTTTCAGAGAAGAAAAACTAAGCACTACCTCGAGTGGATGATGAAAACTGTGCCATGGGAGAACCAATCTGGTTGTCGCTCTTGTTCCTCTTCTTGTTAGCGGAGAATGCTGACATAGGGTCTGTGTAAAAATCAAACCTTGGAGTTGCACATGATTCCTCCTGTATCAACATTGTTGTGGAGGTCTCGATCAATGGATTAGACAGGCAACCCGTCATGGCAGGAGTCTCAATATTATTAGAAACTTCGACTTGAGCAGCTTCCATGCGCATCGCTTTCAGTCTTTCCTTTCTTTTCTCTGATTCTTCCATTTAGGCTGAGAATCAAAGCAAGTCACAACCTGTTAACCGCGACACTTAAGATCATATGAACCCACTAATGTCAATGAACTCATTATTATTGATATACGAACAGGTCCCCTGATACTGTAACTAGTAAAATAGTAACCAGAGTTCTAACCAGCAAAATATGAACTTTACATTCACAATCAAAAAATAATTCCTCAGACATGAAAAATGGAGCAAACCAACTCACCAAGCAAGCAACTGATTTAAGAAGCGGTGAACATTATTCAGTATTCCTCTTAATTTCAGTTTTTCAAAATTGAACTTATAACAAAATAGAGTATTCATAAAACTTTCAGGAATGATTAGATTAGGATTCTATTAATTCAATGGGTGGTAACTGTATGTGACAAGATTCTACCATATTAATGTGCAACTCCATTAGAATGCTGACACATGCAAACATACAATAGTGGTTCAGTTAGGTTAAGTGCAATTTTTAAAAATCAAAAACCATGTTGGGTATGGTTCGGACCGGTTTCATGTTTTTTTAACACCCCTATTTCTATACACTCAAAGAATATCATTCAGATGATATAGATTCAAACATAGAAACATCATATACTACTAACACCATGTTGGAATTTACAGAAAAAAGCTCCCAATATACAGAACTTAATAAGCACACATTGCATAGAAAACCTTAAACCCAATATTTAATAGCTGACTTTCCTAAACATGTTTGAAAAAAAAAGTACCAAATGAGCCTCTTGAAAGCTAAATATTAAAAAATGATAAAAATTCCAGGGAACAGAAATCCTAGTGGAATTAGGCAAGCCAATCAACACATACAATTATGAATATTTAACAGTAAATTAAAAATTGAAGAGGAAAAGCATAAACATTTACAAAAAGAAATAGATTTCATTGTATCCGAAACAAAAAAAAAAGTGTATTGGAGTTTGCTTCTTTGATTTTGCAGTATGTTTCAAGTTTGCTTCAGCTGCTGCTACATGGGACAAAAAAATCTGAGGGAGAGAGAGGTAGATGGATCTTTGGATCTTATCCAAGGTTGTCAATGTCATAAGGTACATGCAATTTTTATTACTAGTACAATACGTACCGTTACCTATCTATTTCGATATACCGTTTTGAATTTGATGGCCTTTTTAAATAGGTAACTATCAAAATATACTGCTATGTTATATATATTAGAGCAAATTACAGATCGGTACCTTGTGTTAAGCCTTAGACCAAATTAGGTCCCTGTGTTTAAATTTTTTTTAATTTATGTACCCAGTACTTGCCTCGATTAGCATATAAGGTATAGACCATTAATTAGACCATGTGTGCGGCATGAGTGCCTTTTCCAACTACAATACTATTTTTTGAGGCTTAATTAACTTAAAAATGAATAAAAACAAGAAATAACCAAAATTAAATAGAAAAACATGAAAAAAAATTTAAAGAAAAAACCAATATATAAATTCAGGACAAAAAGATATATGCTGGATCTGAGCTGCAGCTCATAGAGGGCTGAGGCAGCATGGGTCGAGGGCGCTGCTAAGGGCTGCAGCTCAGTTCTGCAGCCTTAAAGGGTTTCTTTCAATTAAGTTTTTGCTTTTTTATTTAAAGTTTGGGTTCTATTTTGTGTCTTTTTATTCTGGTGGAAGATGAAGTCATGTGCCGCCCACATGACTTCTTTAACGTCGTAAGCCTTACGTGCTAACAGGGGCAAGCATGGGATACTTAAATTAAACTTTTTAAAACACAAAGACCTAAATTACCATAACCCTAACCAGAGGGTACTAATCAGTAATTTCCCTATATATTATATGCCTTTCAACACACAAGTTAAAGTTCACCAAATTAAGGTACCAGCACCAATGCTAATTAGACCTTAGAACACACATCCTTTAGAAGACAGCCCATGCTTCTAAAGTCAACCAGATGTTGCAAAAATGTACAAAGGTTTTTCAGGAAACACAACACAAACTGTCTTATCTAATCAAGGAGACAAATTTTCAAGCTCCATTTAATTTAATTTTAAAAAAAGAAAGTTGTATTTATGCTGAATTTCTCGTCAAATTATTCCATCTTGAATCAATGGCACCTAAGCTTTGTTCACTTAAATTCACCATTCTATACTCTTTTTTTGTTGTTAAAACCAACACCCTCGAACCCCTTTCCACTTAGTGGGCAGGGAAGTGCCCTATCCAAGGCTCCAAAGCAATCAGGGCATTCACCATTCTATACTTCAAAAGTAGTCATACAGCTACGGGTAATCTTTTTTTACTTTATGTTTATTTTATTCCCCACAACTTGGAGGTAGTTACAGAGAAATTAGAGCCATACAGCTCTCAACAACTATGGGCGGATCTCCATGAGTCAGCCAAAAGCCAAATTACATGCATGAATACTCACCCAAGAAACAAGAAACGCAGGTTCACCAACAGCTAAAAAAAAAACCAGCAGCAATAGACAGAAAGATAACCAAAACACCTAAAAAAAGAAACAAACCCTCCTTAAAAACAGCACCAATGCTCAATCAAAAAACCACCCCATGAACCGCAAAAAGCCACAGACATTCCACCCCTAAGAGGCACCAGATTAAAATGCTCTATCAATCTTATTATTTAAGACTACACTAATTGAAAAAAATCCTAGACCATCATAGAAAAGAATGGAGCTTGCTTTGTTTACAAATTAAAATTGACATACAGGGACTAGGGTCTCAACTTTCAATTCCACATACCATTCCATCAAAACAGAAATTCTACACACCATAAAAGTCAGGTATCCCTCAAGATATCATAGAAAAAATAGAAGAATTTCAATTTCAAATCATGAACAACAAAAACTTAAAAGCTCAAAAGAGTGTTTCAGTAACCTGGAAGGGATTACTGAAGCCGCTTGTTCCTGGTGGAATAGCTTCGCCGGAAAATTGAAACCCAGCAGTGGAGAGAGTCAGACCCGCGGTCGCAGGTGCTGCTGGAAGGAAGAGAGAAAAAGGTGAGCTTTGCTGAGGGTCTGAGGGAGAGAAAAAAGAGAAAGGAAACGAGAAGAGAGAGAACCCACTTATGACTTACCCCAAGTAAAATCCTATGGTGGAGGGAAACAAAGAAAGCCAGCGATCGATGGTGGAGGGAGATGGCTGATCTGAGGGTCTGGCGTGAGGCGTTGCAATTCGAAATTGAAGAGAGAGAAACGGAGAAGACATCAGGGTTGAGAATCGAGATCGCAGAACAAAGATAATGGATTGGAAGATGGGTTGGGCTGGCAGTTGGGCTTTTACTCGATAGGCCTACTAATTGTTTTCTTTTAAATTTATTGCTTTGAAGTTGTAACACAATATAAATGATATGTTATTTTCAATTGTATAAAACTAATAAAAAAAAAAATTAAGTTGATTCAGTAGTTATTAAATTTTAATTTTATAATATCTTTTATTTTTGCTTTTAAATACCATAGTTGGAAAAAAACATAAAGGTAAAAAAAATTAAAAAAATCAATTAACATGATAACATCTTACTACTCTTTCTCCATCTCTCATTTACACACACATGAGCTAAACAAAGTACTTGTGGATACCGTTTATTTCTGCCTCCCCACGACTCTGGCTAAATACCCAAACATATTCCCTCCCTAAGAGGATCAATAAGCGAGAGGCGTAGATCAAAGTGAGTTAGTATATGAAAGAACTTATGTCTTTCATTGTCCATTATGGGTAGTAAAAGGGTTCCCAAAGTGGGTGAGCCTTTTAAATAAGCATAGGTATGTTAACGGATCGGATTTTGATCTGAATTTGATTTGTATTCAATCCATGTGATTAGATATGGATAGAAGTTTTGATCAGCTAATTCGATTTTGATTCAAATATGATAATCTATTTAACAAGCAAATCAAATTTGAATATACTTTGACCCGATATGATAATAGTTCGATATGATTTAATATTATTACATAATATGTATTATTCTTTGCATTATATATATGTTTTGTTTTAATATAGAAATCTAAATATCATGTCGAGCCAAGAACCGAACATTATGTCTGCATGGTTGATTTTCTTGGTTGAGCAGGGTGGATAAATGAAGCAATGACTACCACGTGTGGACTGTAGAGGAAGGATGTATCAGGTGGTCATGTTTTAACTATTTAGAATAGAATGATCGAATTTGGGAGAGTGACGGAGAGACGGTTATGTGTTTGTTGCTGTTTTTTTGGTAATGGCCTTCACTTTGCTAAATAAAGAAAAATGAAGAGAGAGAGAAGTCCATTAATTTAAAATTTAGATTTTTTACTAAATAGTCCAAAACGTGAATATAAGAAATTAACGCTATAAAGTTTCAATGAAGATTTTTCTACACTTTTCATTGATGTATAATTAGAGTTATATACACAACATTACAAGTCTTTTTTAAGAAACATATAACTGTTAAAGCTATAAATGTACATCGGTTACAAATGACAGCATGATACAACATGATTGTAGGCTAGATATCTTTTGTGTTGACTTGGCCTTGATTTGTGCAACCTGCCTTTGTACACCCCCGCAAGATTGAGCTTCCATCGACAAGACTAATCTTGTGACGTAAAATTTTTGTGCGTTGCCTTGACAAGGGCTTGGTTAATAAATCAACAAGTTGATCTTGAGTGTGAACATGTCTAACATGAAAAGTTCCACGTTTAACTAGGTCTCGCACAAAATGAAGATCAATTTGAATATATTTAATTCGGGAATGTTGAACAGGGTTAAAACTGAGATGAGTGGATCCAAGATTATCACAAAAGAGTAGAGGTGGTGCTTTGAGTGGAAAACTAAGCTCATTAAAAAGCAAGAAGCCACATGGTCTCGGATGCTGCATTTGTAAGGGCTCGGTATTCAGCTTCGGTCGAGGATCGTGCAACTACGTGTTGTTTCTTGGAACTCCAAGAGATAGGATTGGATCCTAGAAAGCTAATGTAAGCAGAGGTGGACGTACGATCACCCATATTTCTAGCACAGTCTGCATAAGAATAAGTGGTTAGACCTGGAGCCCCAACTTTAGTAAGCTGTATACCATGGAAAATGGTTAGCTTTAAATAACGTAGGAGCCTTTTTGTTGTTGTCCAGTGAGTGCTATTTGGCTTGTGCAAAAATTGGGATAGCATGTTGATAGCAAATTAAATATCTATGCATGTCAAGGAAAGATACTGAAGACTTCCAATAATACGATGAAATTCTGAACTGTCCACAGGAGCTGTGCATCAACCAGTTGAAGAGAGGTTATAGTGGAAAGAGGAGTGGAGACATCCTTTACACCAATCATATTGGTGTTGATAAAAATATCACGAACATATTTATCTTGGAATAAAAGGAGACCTGTTTGAGTAGGTATAACTTCCACTCCTAGGAAAAAATGAAGAAGGCCCATGTCTTTGAGAGAAAACCTGTCACCCAGTTGCTTAATAATGGAGGCTACACAATTAGAATTATTTTGTGTAATCATAAAATCATCAACATAGACCAAGAAATAACAAGTGATAGAGCATCGTTTGTAGATAAACAAGGATGAGTCAGCTTTGGAGTTGTGAAAACCAATCTCAAGAAGAGCATTTTTCAATGCTATATACCAAGTCCGAGGGGCTTGTTTAAGCCCATAGATGGCTTTTCTTAATCTAAACACATGATCAGGCTTGGATAGATCTTTAAAACCAGGGGTTTGCATTATATAAACAATTTCGGTTAAATCCCCATGTAGAAAAGCATTGTTAACATCCATTTGCCTCAACACCCACCCATTCATAACAGCAATGGTCAAAACAGATCAAATGGTGGTGAGTTTAACTACTGGACTAAATTTTTCTTTGTAGTTAAGCCTGAGACGTTGATTATACCCCTTTGCAACAAGACGAGCTTTGAATTTATCCACATAGCCATCAGATTTTTGCTTCACTCTAAACACCCACTTGCAGCCCACAAGTGTACAATTTGGAGGAGGTGGAACCAGATTCCAAGTTCCATGCTTCATGAGGGCAGTGAATTCATTGGACATAGCATCACACCACTGAGGTTGAGACACAACTTGACTCATATAGGTTGGTTCAATGGTATGTGGGAAGGGATGTTTTGTCACTGTATGAAGTTGTTTAGGTTTAAAGATTTGATTCATGGACATTGTTGTCATTTGGTGAAGCCGTTGAGGTTGAACAGGCTGATTTGGGAAATTTGGGGTATTTTGAAGTTGTGAGGTTTTAGGCTGACCTAGGGTGTTGGAGGTAGGGGAGTTGAGAAGAATTAAAGGTGTCGATGATGGTAAAGTACCATGAATTTCATTTCCATTAGAAAGAAATGATGATAGGTGTGGATTTAAGAGAGCTTGTCCTACGTACTGAGATTACCTGAGGATGATGCGACTACGGCGGGGACACCTTCCGGAAGCACTGGTGGTGACAACGAAGGAGGTGACAGTGGCGCTAGCACTGGTTGCGTTTGTGAATCGGTGAAGAGAGGAAGATGAAGTTGCATCTAGGCTAACTATGGAAGTTGCGTATGCAACGAGGAAGATGAAGACGCAAGTGGGTGTTGGGTTTCATCAAATAACACGTGTCGGGAGATATAAAATTTTTGGGTTTTGGGATCCTACCATTTGTATGCATTTTGGGTTTGGAAATATCGGAGAAAGAGACACGGTGTTGATTTGGGCTGTATTTTATAGGTATTGTAGGGCCGTGTGAGTAGATGACAGAGACACCCAAATTTTCTCAACTTAAGATAATTAGAGTTTTGACCAAAAACAGCCTCATATGGGGATTTGTTTTGGAGAAGAGGTGTGGGTTGCCTATTTATGAGATATAAGTCCGTTTAAAACGCATGGGGCCAATATGAGAGTGCTAAAGAGGCATTATGAAGCAATGTAAGATCAGTTTCAACAAAGTTTTTGAAAGGCGAAAAAATACTAGATACACCAGATTTGGTAGCCATAGGATAAAATCACATGTATTTGGTATAGTGATCAACAAAAATGAGGTAATAACAAGATCTGTTAATTCCGATATGATGAGCTGGTCCCCAAACATCAGTGTAAATAATTTCAAGAGGAGCATGACTTTGAAGACTAGTGGAACTAAAAGGTTGTTGATGGGCTTTATTGATAGAACAAAAACTACATAACGAAGACAATTTATTTGTTGTAATTGGAAGAGAAAAATTGTTAACAAGATTTTGTACTATTTTGAGTGATGGATGTCCAAGATGCTTGTGCAATCCATTAATCAAGGTCCGTTCACGCACTTTAGGAACCATTTTTGAAGAAGGAGCCATAAGTGATTTCAAAAAGGTGTAGACACCATTTTCACAACTACCTCTTAGTAGAATGCACCTCTTGATCTGTGGAAGAAGACATTGTGAAGACTTGGATCGTTTGCTCGTTAGAGACTGGCTCTCCTGATACCATATAAGAAATTAACACTGCAAAGTTTTAATGAATATTTTCCCATACTTTTCATTGATGTATAATCAGAGTTATATACACAACACTACAAATCTATTTTAAGACACATACAACTGTTAAAGCTATAAATGTACATCGGTTACAAATGACAGCATGATACAACATGATTGTAAGCTAGATATCTTCTGTGTTGGCTTGGCCTTGATTTGTGCAATCTGCCTTTATAGTGAATTACCGTTAAAACACTCAGGCTTTATTTGTTTCCTCGTAAAATGATTGACGTCGTAATTGATTTTACGTAAAAATTTTACATGGAAAATCAATATTTTCTTATATATAAATTTTGAATGTTTTGCTATACAACTGAAAATGACATTGAAAATGATTATATTTTACATTAATTTGTTTGGAATCAAAATATAATACTTGATTTAAAATAAATTAATTTATAAAAATAATATTACATTTAAACAAGATACTTATGAACAATAATATCGTATAAAGAATAATGTGCATGTTAATATAATAAATGCACACAAATAAAAGAGAATTTATAACTTAAAAAATTAAATATCAAATAAATTATTTTTTCCTCATCTATTAAATAAAATAAATATTAAATTAATAATAGGTCATATTGTGTATCTAAAAATAAATATATATAAAAATATTAAAAAATAACATATTATATACAATGAATAATGTATCTACTGCACTTCAAATAGAGACTGATAAAGTAAGTTTATTATATATGACAAGAGAGAAATGATGTATAGGGAAAGCGTTTTGATTTTTGTTTCCCAAGGTAAATCAACTTGAGGTAAAAAAAAGAAGAAGAAGTTGTTTTCTATATCTTATCCTTTAGTGGTGTAAAATTTGATTTTACGATGAAATTGATTTATATTTTACTAAACACATTGAAAAATGATATTTTACATTACAAGCGTTTTATGCCAATAATTTTCCTGTAAAACAAACGAAGCCTTAATAAAAATCATTTAATATTATTATCCCTAAAAAGTTTGAGAAACTTTATCATCTAATACAATTACCCTTTGATTTAAATGAGGAATATAGCAGTTGAATGCTTATACTAATTGAGGGAATATAATTGTTGGAAGGACATCATTGTATACTTTAGACACCTATCACAAAAATTGCCTAAAACAATAAAGTTATTAAGGAAATAACATGAATAAAAAAAGCGACTGATAAATTAACTTAAGTCATATGAATTAGTGTTTGAATTTTGGCTTGTACTTTTTTTTAATAGTTTTGATAAAAATCACATATTCAACATAATATCTAATCATAATTTCAAGATGTATGTGTATATAGAACTTTTGTGGTTATTTCATGTTTTTGTTATAAGTTTTAGGGTTATTATCAAACATAAATATATTTTACTTTGTGTTTTAATATCATCTTTACATTTTAAAAATAATTAATTTACCTCTTGTATTTTAGACATATGTCCAATAAATCTTGCTAGTGATAATTTCAGCGAAATTGATACCGAATCATACAAAAATCTTAACAATTAAACATGACAAGATTTTTTTTTTTATCAAGATTGTTGTGTGTGCTGATATCAACTTTGGTTAAGATTTTTATGTGTGTCGGTATCAATTTCATCGGAATTATCATCAGAAGGGTTTATTGGACACACACCTAAAATGTAAGAGGTAAATTGATCGTTTTTAAAATGTAAAAGTAACACTGAAATACAAAACAAAATATAAGGATATTTAATGATAATAAACTTAAGTTTTAAATGATAGGATTTAGTTGCCAATTTTTCAAACAAATACACTTGATGGTAATTAAAAAACTTAAAAAATATGGGTGTAATTTACCCTCATTGATTATGAAATGGAGTTTGCTCGTATAAATGACAAAAAAAAAAAAAAAACACTTCTTTCAATGTTTCAAAAAAACTCTGTTTCATTTTTTTCTTAATGTTTTTGAAAAATTAACTTGATTAATTCATTCAGAACATCTGTTTTAGGCCTACGTTTACTCTAATCTAAGATCTTAATGGTTCAGTTGGTACAAAGGGGATACTCAATTATGGGCTCTCTACAAGCCTAAAGCCATTTCCTCCTACTCTTGTACTAAGAACAAGTTGTCTTTCACCTTACACCCACCTCATTGCAGAGTCCATGAACGTTCAATTCCATCACTTAAAGACAAATTAAAGAACGTTTATTTATTAAGCTTAACCATAAACAAAATTAAAAAAACTATTTATTAAACTCGATCAAATGTGCAATCAAATTTATGACCATCAAATTAAATTTAAGGTATAGTTTCATGTAATTTTTCCACAAAAGAAAGGGACATAAATATTAAAGGCATGATTTCATACAATCATCAAAGATCATACAAAGAAAAAGAAAAAAAATGATCTCACCTTTAAAATAGATGAAAATTTCGATAGGAACCAAATAATGTACGTTCAATCTCTATTGATTTATTTTGTAACAAAAAAAAAAAAAAAAAACTCTGTAACACGTTTCATACAATTACCATCAATTCTACTGATAAAAAAATTTATATAGAAAAATGAAATCAATGTATGGTTATTTCTACTAATTTTGTCACAGAAAAGACAAGAAGAAAAATAAAACAAATAATAAAAGCTTAAAGGACGAAATCTTTTTTCTAGCATGATGGAGTATCTCCAAATATGTCATTCCATTCTTACATAAAACATATATATATACCCGCAACTACTATAGTGCACTAGTGCTTTAGACAGGGCCAAAACTTTTAAATATTGAAGTTTGATCTTCTCGTTAAGAATGTTTGAGTTCAAATCTAATGATCTGGTATATTCTAACATTTGTGTTTGATTTACTTGTGAAGATACTAATACAACACTCATAGGAACTCCATTTTCCTTCCAACATTTTTTGCAACGAAAAAAAGAATCTTTTTGTCAATCCAAGTTCAATTTTTCTCTCCATTAAAAGAAACAGGGAGAAAAATATACCAAACAAACTAACAAAGGGATATTGTTGCTTCTTTGCTTTTTAATCAAAATGTTTTAGATATCATTCACTATAAAAAATTTGATATATACCGACGGTCAAATTCTGTTGGTAAAAACAAAAAAGCCATCGGTATAGATCATATTGGGTTATATCCACAATTTTAAAAAACATTGCAAGAAACAACATAGGGATATAACGGCGATCTCTGTGGGCATAGACAAGACATATTTACTTACAGTTTTTAAAACCGTTGGTATAGATACCTTTACTTATAGTTTAAAAAACCATCGGTATAGAACTTATACCGACAGTTTTATAACCGTAACAATAGGTTGGTCTTATCGACTGGTAAAATTCGCAGTATAGCTCGTACACCTATACTGACAGTTTTATAACCGTAACAATAAGTCGGTTTTATAAACAAAATTTGTTTATCGGTGTAACTCGTACAACCTATACCGACGGTTTCACAACCGTAACTATAAGTTTTACCGATGGATTTTGCAACCATCACTATATGCATGTCAGCCTCAATAAAATTTTCAGTTTTTTCCTCATATAATTGCCTGCTTAATGCATAATAAATGACAAAATATTAAAATAAACAATAGAGCACACAAACACTATATGAAGAAATAATTTTATTCTTATAAAAAGATAAAATCTTACATAGTCGTACAGAGAGAAGAACATCATTGCAATTGAACAAAAAAATCCATTATATTTTAGTCTATAAAGAATTAGCTATAAAGGAAACTAATATGAATCACATGACACTACTCTAGCAATGGTTTGAAGTTAATATGAATCTCCATCAGCTTTCAATCCTTGCAACACCCGTCACTAGTCAAAAGAATTACCTTAGTCTATAAAGGAAACTAAGAAGGGCTTTACTTTACAATTAAGATTAACAACCTAAAACTCAATGTCAATTGTTTGGGCAAGATGAACAACCTAAAAGTGAAAACAAATAAACATAAATACATAATTAAATAATCAACCACAAACATCAAGAAAATAAGAAGATGTGTTATGCTCTTTAGCTACTTAAATTCTTTAGTTGATCAAATTTTTTAGGTATAACTATTTTTTCAAGTTGTAAACAAGATGCAATTAATAAGAAACATGAGATGAAATGAAACTACACTAAACAACTAATAGCGAAAATGAAAGGAAAATATACAAATATCTTCCCCATTTCTTCATTTAAGATCTTGAGGTCTAAACCATAAGACATACAAATTAGCAACTTAGGATGTTAAGAAAACCAATAGCCTCAAGGTTTAGCACATTACTTTGTATATCTATTACTCATGCTCATTTGCAGATTATATACATATATATCTCTCAAAATTAAGCAAGGCAAATTTTGATCCCAAACAATGAACTAAACTGAAGCAGAAAAGTTAGATTTAATCAAAACCAAATCAACTAAAACCATAATCTGGCTTCTAAAATAAAAGAAAATAATCACACTAGCAAATCATATACTTATCTCTGTAGCATTTTTTTTCAAGAAAGTATTGAGGTGAATCAAAGTCAAATCAAGAATTCAACCATAAGTAACTTAAACAACAAGAGAGACATCCTAGCAAAATACAGGATACTCTAGTCGAAGAACTACCAGACCCAACCAAGCAAAGAAGTCGAGCACCAAAAATGATACTTGAAACATTTAGATTTCTTTTCTTAATCTAATAGTTGAGAAGAACGAATTGCTGTGTTTATTGTTTGAATATTGAAAAAATGATATGCTTTGAATATTGTCTCTCTATTAACTAATTAGAGAAAGAAAAAAAAAAAAAAACTAATATGCTTTTATCAAATATCAACATGTGAAATTGTGATTGTACCACTCATTTACAAAGTGACAGCTCTACCCTTTGCTAGAACCAAACCAAACCCAATCAACAATAGAGATATGCATATTTAAACCAAGATTATTCAACCAATTCCAGAATCAAAACCGAAACAGATAATTTAATCTAAGTAGCACTATAGAAACTAATTTCATAGATAAATCCAGCAAGCACAAGGCCTCAAACAACCAGAAATTTAACCTATAGGCAAAAATTAAATTCAATCAAGAAAGAGGTCACTTAAAGGAAGGTTAGTAAATATACAAGCATTCTAGGGAACCACAGATTGCAGAGGAAACCCCAGATCCTCTCTTCTCTAAATCTCCAATCTCCCAACTCTAACCCAAAAATATCTCATTCTCCTTCTCCAAAAATCCAAGAAGCCATGCTTGCAAAAGAAAACTCAAGTCAATACATATTGCCGAAAATTAGAGAGAGAGAGAGCATATGAAAATTCACACAAAAGAAGCAAAATTGGTGTAGCATGATGTAACATAAATACCCAAGAGTGCACACTGAAAAAAAATAATACTAAGATGGGTGCAACATGGTAGGAGACCTGATGTGATAATCAATATTGTTGAATAATTATGCCTTGAATTAGTGGTGGACCAAAAGTTGTCTAAAGTTGAGTCCATTTCTGGCATAATTTGTGGCTTTAATTTGTGGGTCAAAAGCATCTTCTCTCTTTTGGCCATGGTGGAAGACAAAGTGGAAGACAAAGTTCACTTTGGTATAATTGGAGAACAAAATGATGAACATTCATTTATGTTTATCATTTGGAACTTTTGTGAGCCTATAAAAGGCATTCTAATGTGAAGCATTCCATCATCAAGTAACATCAAGAATCATCCAGTGAAAGAGAAGTTAAGAGAGAAATTGTGAGATTGTGTGTATTGGCTAAAGCCAATTTTGTAAACACTCTTTGTATATTCTCTCACTATAGTGAAATTTGCCTGCTGGCCTCTGCCCGTGGACGTAGGCTTTAAGCCGAACTATGTAAATTTGCTGTCTCCAATTTTATCTTACTTTATTGTTTTATGGTTATTGCTCGATCAATTTACGATCCTGTCTCGATCTAATTCTAACAAACTGGTATCAGAGCTTGCAGGTGATAAATTTCTATATGTTTTTCTGCGAGTTTACTATTCACATGAATAGTAAATTTTGTGCATAGTAAAATTTTTGTTCAGGATCATTTTGTTCGATCGAGATGTCAACAATGAAGTTTGATATTGAGAAGTTTGATGGAAACAACAGTTTCAGTCTATGGCAAGTTCGTATGTTAGCCATTCTAACCTAGAATGGCTTGAAGAAAGCACTATTGGGGAAAGCTAATATGCCTACCGGCATGAGTGATGAAGATTGGGATGACCTGGATGACAAGGCTCTATCCGCAATCCAACTGAGTCTTTCAAATGATGTCTTACAACAAGTTCTGTCAGAGAAGACTTCTACAGACTTATGGGCCAAGTTAGAGGAGTTGTACTTGACTAAATCCTTGGCCAATAGGTTGGTTTTGAAGCAACACCTTTATGGTCTCCACATGACGGAAGGTTCCTCTCTCAAGTCCCATATCAGTGAGTTTATCTCAATTATTAATGATTTGAAAAATCTTGAAGTTGTTATTGGGTCTGAAGATTAAGCTCTCTTATTATTATGTTCATTACCACTCTCATACAAAAATTTTAGAGACATTATAATTTATGGTAGGGAATAATTAAATTTTGATGATGTAATATCTTCCCTTATGAGTACGGAGAAATTAGATAATGAACTTTTGTCTAGTAAGTCTGATGTTCAGGACTCTAGTCTTGTTGCAAGAGGCAATCCAATGACAGAGGTTTTGATGGTGGCAAGAATAGAAGAAGATCAAAGTCAAGAGGAAAGCACAAAAATTTGACTTACAATTATTGAATGAAGAAGGGACACATCGTAGCGGAATGCTACAAGCTGCAGAACAAAAAGAAGAATGGATGGCAAAACGACAAGGGCAAGCAGAAGGAAGAAACAACTGATGCTGATGTAGCAGAAGAAAAATGTGATGATGTTCTATTTGCAACCAACAAGTCCAGATCCAACGACGAGTGGATTCTTGATTCTTGATGTTCTTATCATATGTGCCCCAACAGAGATTGGTTCTCCACATATGATTCTGTTGAAGGTGGAGTTGTGCTAATGGGCAATAATACCACTTGCGAAACTGTTGGTGTAGGCACAGTAAAAATCAAGATGCATGATGGAGTTGTCAATACATTGACTAATGTCAGACATGTACCTGATTTGAAGAAAAATCTTATTTCTTTGGGCATTCTGGATGCCAATGGCTGCAAATCTGTGATTGAGTCTGGGAACATAAAGATTTCCCGTGGTGCTCTTGTTCTCATGAAAGGAAAGAAGTATGGCAGTCTATACACCTTATTGGGTTCAACAATTACAGGCTCTGCAACAGTTTCCTCATCCATGTCAGATTCAGACTCTACCAAGTTGTGGCATATGCACCTAGGGCATATGAATGAGCAGGGATTAACTGTACTTAGTAAAAGAGGTCTTTTGCCTGAAAGAAAGATTGGGAAGCTGGATTTTTGTGAGTATTGTGTATTTGGAAAGCAGAAAAGAGTCAGTTTCAACACTGCAATTCACAGAACCAAAGGTACTCTTGATTAAATTCATTCTGATCTATGGGAGCCTTCCCGTGAAATTTCCAAAGGAGGAGCCAGATACTTGCTAACGATTATTGATGATTTTTCTAGAAAGACTTGGGTCTATTTTCTCAGGCACAAGAATGAGGTATTTGGCATTTTCAAGCAATAGAAGACCTTATTGGAGAAGCAGACCGGGAAGCAAGTAAAGAGACTCAGAACAGATAACGGTCTTGAGTTTGTGATTTAGAGTTTAACCAATTCTGCAAAGATGAAGGCATTGTCAGACATCAGACGGTGAGAAAGACACCACAGCAGAATGGTGTCGCAGAGAGGATGAATCAAACACTGTTAGAAAAAGCTCGATGTATGCTTTCTAACGCAGGTCTTGGCAAGGAATTTTGGGCAGAAGCAGTCAATTTGGCATGTCATTTGGTGAACCGCTCTCCTTACAGATCACTTGAACTTAAGACACCTGAAGATGTATGGTCAGGTAGCCCTCCTGATTACTCTAACTTAAGAATATTTGGTTGCTCTGCATATGCTCATGTGAATGAAGGAAAATTGGAGCCTAGGGCGAAGAAATGTATTTTTCTTGGTTATGCTTCTGGTGTTAAGGGTTTTCGCTTATGGTGTCCTGATACTCATAAGTTTATGATTAGCAGAGATGTTACTTTTGATGAATCTGCTATGCTTCACCCTAGAAAAGAATTGTCTGTTCAGTGTGATACAGGAAAGGAGAATGCACAAGAGAAGGTGGAGCTTGAGGTTGATACCTCATCATCTGCAAATCCTAATCCTATTCAGTCAGGAAGTTCGTCTCCAGGTGGAGAGACACACCATGAAGCTGAGCATCACACTCTAGCTGGTGGAAGACAAAGGAGACAGATAAAACCACCCCAACGGTATGGTTTTGAAGATATGTTGTCTTATGCATTAAATTTTGCAGAAACCATTGATGTCACCGATCCAACCTCATACTCTGAGGCCATCAGTTCATCTGATTCAGACAAATAGCTAATTGCGATGCATGAAGAGATGGAATCTCTAAAGAAAAATGGCACCTGGAAATTGGTCGAACCACCTAATGGTAAGAAAAGTATCGGGTGTAAATGGATATTTAAGAAGAAGGAAGGAGTTACAGGTGTTGAAGACACCAAGTATAAGGCATGATTAGTAGCGAAAGGCTACAGCTAGGTGGAGGGAGTTGATTTTAATGATGTTTTCTCTCTAGTTGTTAGACATACTTCTATTCGTGTCTTACTTACTTTAGTTGCAATGCATAATTTGGAGTTGGAGCAACTTGATGTGAAAACAGCCTTTCTTCATGGTGATCTTGATGAACAAATCTATATACAACAACCAGAAGGTTTTGAAGTTGAAGGCAAGGAAGATCATGTTTGTCTTATAAAGAAATCCTTGTATGGACTCAAGCAGTCTCCACGCCTGAGTCCATACAAAAGTTGGACCACGCCTGAGTCAAATTCAAGTCAAGGTGGAGATTTGTTGAATAATTATGCCTTGAATTAGTGGTGGACCAAAAGTTGTCTAAAGTTGAGTCAACTTCTTGCATAATTTGTGGGTCAAAAGCATCTTCTCTCTTTTGGCCATGGTGGAAGACAAAGTTCACTTTGGTATAATTGGAGAACAAAATAATGAGCAACAAAATGATGAGCATTCATTTATGTTTGCCCTTTGAAACTTTTATGAGCCTATAAAAGGCATTCCAATGTGAAGCATTCCATCATTAAGTAACATCAAGAATCATCAAGTGAAAGAGAAGTTAAGAGAGAAATTGTGAGATTATGTGTATTGGCTAAAGCCAATTTTGCAAACACTCTTTGTATATTCTCTCACTATAATGAAATTTGTCTGCTGGCCTCTGCTCGTGGACATAGGCTTTAAGCCGAACCACGTAAATTTGCTGTCTCTAATTTTATCTTATTTTATTGTTTTATGGTTATTACTCGATCAATTTACGATCCTGTCTCGATCCAATTCTAACAAATATCCCACATCGGTAGTGTAACAATCCAAATGTTGGTATATACATGAGGTCATATGACTCCAAAAGTAACTTAAGATAATATTTTTAAGGATGAACCCACTGTGTTACAAATGGTATACCATGTGAAATCACGAGTTTATCATGATATTTAGTGCTCCCAATGGGTTGTGTGATTCGCAAGAATACAAGAGTCTAAATGAGAGAAATTTGTGTATTTGGTGCTCCCAATGGGTTGTGTGATTCGCAAGAATACAAGAGTCTAAATGAGAGAAATTTGTGGCAAGATTTTGGTGTATATATATATATATATATATATATATATATATATATATATATATATATATATATATTATAGACACATCACCATTTAAATAGATGAATTTATTCTGCTAAAGAATGGACCTTTGAATGCAAAATTGACATCTATAGTAATCCTGCTTTTAAGGTACGGTACGTAAATTTTCCTTTCTTAATTTAGTACAGGTGCTGTCATAACTCCTCAGTAGTCCTTTTTTTAGTTCTATGCACCAGAAAATATTGCAATAGCATAACTACAATGGTAAAAGGGTATCTCTATATGTATACAAATTTCCATTAATGGAGAAGGAAAAAAATCTTATCCAGGAAGAAGTTCTCAGATCATTTATGTACATTAGCATTCTGATGCGATCTTATCATTAGTTCTCCACGAAGCTACTGATGTAGAATTTGGTTCTCCATCAACTATATATGAAAATCGGTGCTTGAAAGGCAGGTTCAGAGGAAGGAGCCTTTCTTTTTTTGCGACAATGAAGAGATATAAAAGCGTATTTAATTCCGAATGCTACTGATGTAGAACCATACTTGGTTCTCTAAAGGTCAGGTTCAGATGTTCATGGTTTTTCCTACCAAAAGCCGGAACTGGTGAGCTACAAGAAATCAGGTCGCCAAGCTTCATTTTTTGGTTCCCCTAGAAAAGCCACGTAAGAGATTCAGATTGTGTTTAATATCTATTCCCTTTTACTTTCTTTAAAGATATTTTTATTTTCCTAACAACAAAGGAGTAACTTCAATTACTCAATGAAATGTTAAAATACAACCAGACGTCCCATTTAAACAAAAACTGAATTAATGGAACAGTAGATCAGAACATAGAGAAACACTAGAAATGTTCTTGATTCGCGTTATTATTTCTGAACGCTTAGTTCTTAGATGTGCCATTTTCAATGAGATGCATATCGTCTTCAAGCGCATTGCCATTGCTAGCAAAAACTCTTACCATTTTCAGCTTTTCTTTGTATCCTCCAAACTTCTCAAATTGTACCTCTTTCAGATTGTTAGATTATGTATAGCATAGTTATTGCTTAGTTAGTTTAATCCCACATTGGTTGTGTATATCTTTGGCTCTCTTATTGGCTCCTATAAATAGGATAGCTCACTTGTAAGTAAATCACACCATTCAATACAATTCTCTTCTTTGTATTGTCTCACTTCCTCTCTTAAACCTTAACATGGTATCAGAGCCTTCGTGGTTCTCGGTATATTAAGAGTTGAGTATGCTCTGTGATTGCCACTATTAGTGGATCTTTCACATCAGAAAAACTTCTTTAAGGTTGTCGATATATTAAGAGTTGAGTATGCTCTGTGATTGCCACTATTAGTGGATCCTTCACATCAGAAAAACTTCTTGAATATCCTTTTCATGTCTGTCAGGTCACCACTATAGTCGGAGTCTCATTCTCCATCGACGTCATCTCAGCCGCTGCTCCATCGACGTCACTATTCAACCGTTGACCGTTGACCGACAACCAGATTTGACCAGATGGCAGAAAAAGATGTTTTTCGTCATGTTCAGTCTGTATTGGATGGTACAAATTATATTGTTTGGTCTCAATCTATGCGAAGTTTCCTCAAAAGTCGTAAGCTTTGGTCTTACGTAGTTGGTATTGTCGAGAAGCCAGTTAAAGGGGCTACTGAAACTAATGATGCTCTTCTCACTCGTCTCATTGATTGGGAAAGTAATCATCATCAAATTCTCACATGGTTTCGTAATACTACTATTCCATCTATTTCTGCCCTATTTGGTAGCTTTGATGAAGCTAAGGGTGCTTGGGATATGCTTGCTTCTCGTTATTCTGCTGTTGATGGTGCTCGAGAATATCAGCTCCTGTTTGAGCTCTTCTGCCTGAAGCAAGAACCGGGGCAGAGTATTAATGATTTTCTTGCTCGCATGCAATTCTTATGGAATCAAATTGATCTCTCTGATCCTATTTGGAAGGATCCTACAGATGCCAAAATGTATGTTGAACGAAGGGATCAACATCGTCTTCACCATTTTCTTATGGCATTACGTGATGATTTTGAGCCTATTCGTGTGCAACTTTTACATCGCTCTCCTCTCCCTACTTTGGACAATGCTATCTTTGAACTTGTTCGTGCAGAAAGCAGATCACAGACTATGCACTCTCAACATAGTCCTTCAGTGTTGGCTGCTCCATTATCTAGTTCTTCATCATTTCAGCCAAAGCATTCTGACAGGTTTGGTGCTCCTCGACCTTCTCCTAAGCCTCGTGACAATAATTTCTGTCGTTTTTGTAAACGTCGTGGGCACACTATTGATAAATGTTGGCAAAGGGGAAGATCCAATGCTCCCACTGCAGCAGTTGCTCATCCTGAGAGCACTCTCTCTACAGTTGTTCCATATCCATCTGCGACTACAGCTTCATCTTCAGTTGCACTCTCTAACGGGTCATCAGGTTCTACTGTCACCTTATCTGCAACTGACTTCGAGGCAATAGTTAATCAGGTCATCCAGTCTCGTTCTGGTAATGCATCTTCCTCTGCCCTCTCAGTCCTGCCAGGTAATTCTGCCTCTTGGCTTTTTGATTCCGCTTGTTGCAACCATATGACACCTTTCCCAGCTTCATTTACTACATCTGCACCTTCGCCTCATTCCTCATTCATTCGCACAGCTGATGGCTCCACTATGACTGTTAAAACTATAGGCACCATCAATAGTCGTTCTCTTTCTATTCCTGAAGTTTTTCATGTACCAGAATTATCTTATAATCTTCTTTCCGTTGGGCAAATATGTGAACTTGGATATAGAATTATCTTTGACTTTTCTGGTGTGAATGTGCAGGATCCTCGTACTGGTCAGACCCTTGGGACCGGGCGTAGAATTGGGCGCATGTTCGAACTCTCATCCTTACACCTGCCCAACCTTCCCGCCTCTAACGTATCTGCTGCTGCCTCATTGTCACCACCATCCCTTGCACTTTGGCATTCACGTCTTAGTCATGCATCTGCATCTCGGGTACAACTTTTAGCTTCAAAGGGGTTGTTAGGGTCAGTGTCTAAAAGTTCTTTTGATTGTATTTCGTGTCAACTTGGAAAACAGCCGGCTTTGCCTTTTAATAATAGTGAGTCTCATGCTACTGCTTCGTTTGATTTAATTCATTCTGATGTTTGGGGACCTTCTCCCGTTGCTAGTATGAGTGGTTCACGCTATTTTGTAATTTTTGTTGATGATTTCTCTCGTTACACTTGGGTATTTTTAATGAAATCTCGTTCTGAATTATTGGATATTTATCGTACTTTTGCTAAAATGATTGAAACCCAATTTTCAAAACCTATCAAAGCTTTTCGTTCTGATAATGCTTTAGAATATACTCAACATGCTTTTAAAGACATCCTAAAAAGTTATGGCACTGTTCCTCACTTGTCATGTCCTGGCACTTCACAACAAAATGGTCGAGCTGAACGTAAACTTAGGCACATTTTAGACACTGTTCTAGCCCTCCTCATTTCCACATCTGTTCCTACCCCATTTTGGGGTGAAGCCACTCTAACGGCTATCTACACGATCAATAGGCTGCCTACCCCTATCCTTGATAATTGCACTCCTTACGAGCGGTTGTTTGGCTATGTTCCCTCATACCACCATCTTCGTGTGTTTGGTTCTGCTTGTTTTGTTTTACTCCAACCTCATGAACGCACCAAACTTGAGCCTCGTTCTCGGATGTGTTGCTTTCTTGGATATGGAATTGAACAAAAAGGCTATCGGTGTTATGATCCTGTGTCTCGTCGTCTTCGCATTTCCCGTCATGTAGTTTTCTGGGAGCATAGACTATTTCATGAAATTGGCAAATTCAGCATGCCATCTTTTCCTCCTTTTACCACACTTATGGAGCCTCCTATTTCTCCTACTCACACTAGTGATGTCTTGCCCGAGTCTCCCTCACCTCACACTAGTAATATCTTGCCCGAGTCTCCCTCACCTAATATTCTCGATTCCACTCCACCTGATACTCTCGACGTCGCTTCGCTTGAGCCTCCAGGGTCTGTTACGTATGAGGATCATGTTCACACTTCCTCTCCAGACCTTCGTCGATCCACCAGAGTAAGATCTCTTCCATCCCATCTCCAGAATTTTCATTGCTTTCATGCTTTAGCTACTTTACATGAGCCCCACTCTTATCGTGAGGCTTCCACTAACCCTTTTTGGCAAACTGCGATGAAAGAGGAACTTGATGCTTTACACAAGAATAATACATGGGATTTGGTTGACTTGCCTCCTGGAAAGTCTGTGGTTGGCAGTAAATGGGTTTACAAAATTAAGACTTGTTCAGATGGTACTGTTGACAGGTACAAGGCTCGACTTGTTGCCAGGGGTTTTACTCAGGAGTATGGTGTGGACTATGAGGAGACCTTTGCTCCAGTTGCTCGTCTATCTTCTGTGCGTGCTTTGCTAGCTGTTGCAGCCTCTCGCCATTGGTCACTTTTTCAAATGGATGTTAAAAATGCATTCCTTAATGGTGATCTTAATGAAGAAGTCTATATGCAACCACCTCCTGGACTATCTAATCCAACAAACAAGGTATGTCGTCTTCGTCGAGCTCTATATGGACTTAAGCAGGCTCCTCGAGCATGGTTTGCTAAGTTTAGCAACACTTTGTCTAGCCTTGGATATTCCATCAGCTCCTATGATTCAGCTTTGTTTGTTCGCCGCACAGACCGGGGCATCATACTTCTTCTGTTATATGTTGATGACATGATTATCACCGGGGATGATCCCATTGGTATTCAGGAACTTAAACAGTTTCTCAATCAACATTTTGAGATGAAAGATCTTGGTCCTCTCAGCTATTTTCTTGGTATTGAGATTTCATCTTCTTCTGATGGTTATTATTTGACACAAGCCAAATATATCTCTGATATGCTTTCTCGGGCAAATCTCACAGACAGTAAGGTTGTTGACACACCAACTGAGCTTAATGCTCGTCTTACACCCCATGATGGCAAACTTCTTCGTGATTTTACTTTATATCGACATTTGGTTGGCAGTCTTGTCTACCTTACTGTTACTCGACCTGATATCTCGTATGCTGTCCATCAGGTGAGTCAGTTTATGGCTGCTCCTCGCTCTACTCATTTTGCTGCTGTTCTTCGCATCCTTCGTTACCTAAAGGGGACATTGTTTCATGGGCTCTTTTTCTCCTCTAAGTCCCCTCTTCAGTTGTGTGCTTATACCGATGCAGATTGGGCAGGTGATCCTACAGATCGTCGTTCTACCACCGGTTATTGTTTCCTACTTGGCACCTCTCTTATCTCTTGGCGTAGTAAGAAACAAACTGTTGTTGCTTGATCTAGTACAGAGGCAGAATATCGTGCTTTAGCTGACACTACCTCTGAGCTTCTTTGGTTACGATGGTTGTTACAAGATATGGGTGTATCACTTTCTGCTGCCACTCCTGTATACTGTGACAATAGAAGTGCTATTCAGATTGCTCATAATGATGTGTTTCATGAACGGACCAAACATATTGAGATTGATTGTCATTTTGTCCGTCATCATCTTCTTCAAGGCTCCCTACAGCTTCATTCTGTCACATCCAAGGATCAGCTCGCAGACATCTTTACCAAGTCACATCCTCCAGGGCGTTTTCGTGATCTTGTTTTCAAACTCAAGTTGGTTTCTCATATTCCACCTTGAGTTTGAGGGGGGCTGTTAGATTATGTATAGCATAGTTATTGCTTAGTTAGTTTAATCCCACATTGGTTGTGTATATCTTTGGCTCTCTTATTGGCTCCTATAAATAGGATAGCTCACTTGTAAGTAAATCACACCATTCAATACAATTCTCTTCTTTGTATTGTCTCACTTCCTCTCTTAAACCTTAACACAGATGATCTCTCAAGCAATCATGAGAAGTAGACACATAATCCAAGCTTCAAGGAATATCTTCAAACTGAACATCGAAATGAATTTTGAGTTAAATACTCTAAGAGATCTTTACGAAATCTAGAAAAGTTACTAGAAGGATAAAGAGGAAAAATCAACAAATTTGTAGCTAGGAAAAAATAGTCAAAGTTCAAACATACCTTCATCTTTATGGCACTTGTTCCAAAATCTATGGACAATGACACATAGCACACTGGATAAAAGATGAAGATACCTAGTATCCACCAACTTTGTTTGCACCTTAAGATTCCTCAGATAACCCAAGGGGGAAGTCGCGGATGTGGATGTGTTCTTTAAGATTAAGGTTAACTGTAACAGAAAACAACAAAGGAGCTCACAAGATGAGTAAAGCAACATCAAGCCAAGGGGGTCCCCCTCTGCATAGTGCAGGGTGAGAAGGACATTTTGCCATGTCGGGTTCGAACCTATCACTCCCAAATATCGCTAAGAAACAAACCAAGGGGCTAGACTAAGCTTGTAAATGGATAAGATTCGGTTTGAATTAAAGTATATCCAAACCTATTTGTAAAAAAAAGTATTAGATTTGATTTGGAGCATATTATTTTTTAGATATTTTGAAACTCAATCCATATCTGAATCCGATGGGTTTAGATTATAATCAAATAATCATATTATTTAAAAACTTATTATATTACAAGATTTTTATTAAGGACAATTTTAATTTCATATTTCTCCTTAAAAATTATATCAATATAAATTTTAAAAAATTAAATGTCCTTTCAATAATTAATATAGCATACTTGCATAATACTAACGTATAATTAATAAATATTTTTATAATATAAAAACCGTATATATGTACAGCAAATAAAAATAAAAATATTATATTTATAATATCAAAATAGGATGGGGTTATTATCTGAGCGAATCAACACAAATCTAAATTTGATTTGGTTACTAAATATATTAGCAGATTCATATCAAAATCAAATTAGTAGACCCCATCAATATCCAACTATATATGAATCTTATACGAATCGAATTCATATCAAAATCCAATCATTGATAGGCCTAAGTGAGACTAAAAATCAATGTCAAGTACTTTTCCGTACCATTTGACAACAATTTGTAGTAATGGTATCATTTACGATAATTAGGGGTGAGCATGGGTCGGTTTGGGTCGGGTTATCCTAAAATTTCAACCCAACCCATTCATACTGGGTTAAAAAAATCTCAACCCAACCCAACCCATGAACCTATCCAACCTCAACTCAACCAAACCCATTCTAATCGGTTTGGGTCACTGGGTTAATATATTTTTTTTACTAAATAATTAAACCATACATATTACATAACAAAAAAATATTCTGTTAAATACAAAACTAAGTCCATTCATATTACAAGTAAAATATGTGTGCCTGACAGCACAAGAATATTTGATAACATGGAAAAGAGAACAATTGTCTCATGGACTACAATGGTTGTAGGCTATATTAAATTTGATTTTTTGGATACTACTAAAGAAGCTTTTTGATGACATGCAAGAGAAGAATGTTGTGCCATGGAATGCTATAATTGGAGGCTATATTGAAGCCAAACTTGGTAAGGATGCTTTGACATTGTTTCATGAAATGCAAGCGAGTAATATAAAGCCTGATGAAATGACCACGATCAATTGCCTATTTGTATGCTCACAACCTAGAGCCCTTAATGTTAGAATATTAATTCATCATTATATTGAAAAACACAATCTTCATATGAATGTTGCTCTAGGAACTGCTTTAGTTGACATGAATTTAACTTATTTTAGAAGACTATTCAATTATGAAAGAAATTTGGATTTTTGCACAGTTGCTAATAATATATTTTAGTAACTCAGCATTTGTTGGCCGTGCTAATGCTTTCTCACTAACCAGTCTAATTTTTGGACTATGCTTTAATGCACTTGGAAGTGACATGGGGGCTCTTAAAAAGTCACAAAGAGGCAAATTGAATGGTTCAATAATGTTTGCATGAAAGGCTTCCAACAAGTTGGTATTACAAAGTTTTGTCATGCAGTCAACATTTCTTCCATTAACATTATGGTACATCTTTTTGGAATATAAGTTTATTTGCATATATTGATCCCGACTGGAATCTTGTAGGTTAGAGTGTTAATTTCTATGTTTATTTTATAGTTACAGTGGTACAAAAAATCAAAATTTTGTTAGCATAAGTTAATTGTGCATAAATTTATTCTGATTGAAGTTATGCTTAAGAATAATTATGAAAACTATTTCATAACTCGAAATCAATATTTGTTTCTAATGTAAATCTTTGAAACTAAAATCTGAGTAATTGAAAAGTATGAGATTTGTTTGGACATTAGAGTATCTGCTACATATAATTTTACACACTAATAGTAATTAGAATGAACATTTTATGATTATATATTTTACAATTATACTATAATTATTTATACACTATTTTATATTCAATAAATATAAAATATATAATTATATATTTGACCAGGTTACTGGTTTGGGTCGGGTTGAAAATCTTGAACCCATGACTCAACCCAACCCATCGGGTTCAAAATATTTTCAACTCGACCCAACCCAACCCAATCTCTAAAAAGATACAACCCAACCCAACCTATTATACTGGTTTGGGTTGGGTTCGCGGGTCAACCGGGTTCCATGCTCACCCCTAACGATAATTGAGGTATCATTTGACAATAATTTGGTAAAATAGTACAATTATAGTAAAAGTTATTATTTGATAATAATTTGATAATGTCACCTAATGTAACAATACCATAGTTGCATTCCAAACCAAGAGACAACACTTTATTAGAAAAAGGCTTCATGAGATTTATATCCAAGAAAGAATGGATGTATTGGATGGCTAATATACACATCCGATTGTATCAACCAAACGCACACACAAGACTTTGAATCCTAAAGCAGTTTAATTAAAGTAAAGGAGGAGCCAACAAATTCAATCAAATAATGAAAATGAGGAAGGTAAGGTATAAGCCCAAACCACAAACAAATTTGATAATGAAAATAAACACTAACATCTAGAGGTAATTCGACTCCTTACTTGTTTTTCTTTGAATTGCCATGAACAACAACCTTGTGATTCTTCTTGCTGATCGCCACAATAATCTAAAGGCATGTTCAGTACCAAGAATACTCTTATGTAATGAAAAAAAGCACTTCATTACTCCACTTTATATTTTTCATTGAGCAAAATTGTCTCGGGCTAGGTTTATATAGGACAAAGTTCTCTATTCACTGGGAAAGCCAATATTTCTCTCTTGCATAGTTGTGGGGCCCACATAAGTGTAGAAATCAATATTTGTGGAACTTGCTTTTCTTTTATCAATACCAATCGTTTAAATAGTACAATGAATATAACAAATTAACTGCTGACTCCTGTATCTAAGGAGGAGTCAAGCTGGCCTAGACTTAAGGAAGACTAAATTAGATTACATTCAAAAATCAAAATGCAGTTTGAACTGCTATATCACAACTGACTCTTGTATCTCAAGAAGAGTCAAGCTGGCCTAATCTTAAGGAAGACTAAACAGAAATAATTTCAGATTACATTCAAAATTCATATGCAATTTGAAATGCTATATTCGTTAAACATACACCAGTAACTTTATATCTTCTATATGTCTCCTCAAGATAGGCCACAATTAGAGAGGCCAATCTTGTCTCATAATAACAGGAACTAAGAAGTATGTAATGGCTTAGTGAGAAGATTGGCTAGTTAGTCAGTAGAAGAGACATGAACCACTCGAAGTAGACCAGATTGGACCTGATCTCTGATAAAATGATAATCAACAGCGATATATTTCACGTGAGAATGGAAGATAGGATTAGAACTTAGCTGTGTGGCACCAACATTATCACAGTAGACAACTGGAGAGTTTGTTAAGCCAACACCAAGTTCTGAAAAGAGAGAACAAACCCAGCGAAGTTCAGCAGCGATGGCAGCAACAGAGCGATACTCTGCTTCTGTGGAGGAGTGAGCAACAGTTTGTTACTTCTTTGAGCTCCAGGAGACAAGGTTCTGCCCATGGTAAAGCAGATAGGCGCTGGTTGAAGAATAATCATCTTTATTACCAGCCCAATTCACATCTGAGAAAACATGAAGAGAATCAGAGAAGCCATGAAGAGTTAAGGGAGAATCATGATAGTGAAGAAGCCCCTTGTCTAGTGTACCACACAAATAGCATAAAATACGCTTGACAAGAACCTAATGCTCGTTGGTTGGCTTGTGCATAAACTAGGCCATTCTGTTGACTGTAAAAGAGATATCTGGTCGCGTTAAAGAGAGGTATTGCAGGCTACCAACTGCTGCACGAAATGGAATGGGATCTGAGAGAGGTGTGCCCGAGTTTAAGGAGATTGCTGCTGAACTAGTGGGTAAGGGAGTGAGGACAGGTTTTGCATCTTCTATATTGGTCCATTTGAGTAAGTCCTGAATGTATCTTCTTTGTGAGAGTAAGATGCCAAGATGATGTGGGACAACTTCAACTCCAAGAAAATAAGAAAGTGAACCAAGGTCTTTGAGAGAGAAACGGAGAGCAAGACATTCAACAACCTGTGAGAGAAGATCATTGTTACCAGTTAAGATAATGTCATCAACATACACGAGAAGATACAAAGTATGATGGCTGCTATGAAGAACAAAGAGAGAGGTATCTGAGTGGGAATTCTTGAATCGAAAATTTAACAGAAACTGACTCAATTCGTGATACCAAGCCCGATGAGCTTGCTTGAGACCATAGATGGCTTTATAGAGTTTACAGACATATGAGGGATGATCAGAGTCCACAAAACCTGGTGGTTGAGCCATAAAGACATTTTCGGAGAGCCTGCCTTGGAGAAAGGCATTGTTGACATCCAATTGGTGGAGAGACCAGCCATTACTTACTGCAATACTAAGCACAAGTCTCTTTGTGAGAAAAATTTTAATAGGA
This sequence comes from Bretschneidera sinensis, assembly GCA_023935145.1. Taxonomy (NCBI): domain Eukaryota; kingdom Viridiplantae; phylum Streptophyta; class Magnoliopsida; order Brassicales; family Akaniaceae; genus Bretschneidera; species Bretschneidera sinensis. The sequence continues at coordinate 7,142,175 of CM043705.1, forward strand.
GAGAAAGAGGAGCTGCTATGATACCATGTAGAAATCAATATTTGTGGAACTTGCTTTTCTTTCATCAATACCAATCATTTAAATAGTACAATGAATATAACAAACTAACAGCTAACTCTTGTATTTAAGGAAGAGTCAAGTTGGCCTAGACTTAAGGAAGACTAAATCAGATTACATTCAAAAATCAAAATGAGTTTGAACTGCTATATCACAACTGACTCCTGTATCTCAAGAAGAGTCAAGCTGACCTAGTCTTAAGGAAGACTAAATAGAAATATTTTCAGATTACATTCAAAACTCAAATGCAGTTTGAACTGCTATATCCGTTAAACATACACCAGTAACTTAATATCTTCTATAATAAGTGGGTCCCACATTTATGTGAGAGAAGAGTACCAGAATTCCCATTGCATTGAATCATTTTTCGGTTATATAAGCCAAAATATTTACTCTGATATCATTTACGATATTTTTGAAGTTTACCTCAAGATAACTTTCCAAATTTTACATGATTCACTGTACAAGGTAATAATTTCTTATAAATCTATTGAATTATCCAAAATTTTAATTATATTTATATGATTTTTTTTCTTTTTTACTTATCTCAACTTTTGAATTTCATGATGTGTTGTTTATGCCTGTATACTTTGTTTAGTAAGAGTTGTTCAATGCAACTAGGAAATTAGTGAAGAAATTAGTGTCAAATCCACATAATTTCTTAATTATGATTTAGTGCTAAATCCATCTAATTTCTTAATTTATAGTTAGAAAACCTCTAAACAAGGAGGTTTAGATTTTAAACTTCAAATAGGTGGGCTGAGAGAGTTGGGTGACGATATTGTCAAATAATGATTTGTTAATGCTATCTCAACATTCATTCACTTAACAAACTTATCCCACACTTGATCTTAGCCAAAAAGCATGAAAAATGTATGACAAACTTATCCCTAGTGAAAACGAACAGAGAAAGTAGTACATATATAATTTTGTTATTTTAAACATTATATTAATTATGGCAATATTCTCACATAAGAGCGTTTTTTAGAAACTAATTAATCAAATTAGACCTCTTATGGCATGCCAACCTAGCATCTAATAAGCATAGATTGATTAACTGTGTTTAATTCCAAATATGATAATATAGTTGGATATGATATATAACCTACCCAAAATAGAGAGTATTCTATATAATTTATCATCCTTTTTTAATTATTTGTATAAATTTATTCTTCATAATGAAATATGATTTTTTTTTCTCGTAATAGATAGGTGATTACAATCTCTCTTTTTTTAAAAGAAAAAAACCATGTCATTCATTACTGAAACGCAATGCATAGAATCGACTAATAAAACTGTGGGCGCCTCTTCCAGCCAAGTACATGGATCATAAATAAATTTTTCCTCTTTAGCTCAAACATGAGCTGCTCCATTTGTCATACGAGGAATAAAAGAAAACCTGAAATCTTGTCGCAAAAAACTTGATGTTTTCCACTATGGGACTAACTATCGAACAATCTTCCTCCTTTTGAGTGAACTACCTAAACGAAACTGAAATAATATCCTTCCAACCATACATGTTGGTATCCTTGACTGATAGCAAAAGCCAAAGCCTGTCGAGCTGCAAGTGCTTCAGCTATAAAGGGGTTCTTAACAACTATGAGTTGCTTGGAAAAGCTAGCAAAGAATTTTTATCCTTCATCCCTCACAACCATAACTACTCCACCAACGAAGACCTAAGAAAATATTGCCCCATCCACGTTGACCTTTATAAATGACGATGAAGGAGTTATCCATGAAGTCACCACCACCTTTTAGCTTGTTTATTACCACCAAGCATGCCACACCTCATTCTATCTTCTTCATAAAATGAAGAGACAAACTTGTTAAGCTCAACCACATTCTTTCCCTCTTTTCCATGGATTAATTGGTTCGGTTCCCTATATATCCCAAGTTGTGAGCACCTATTGCACCACTTTATCCACCTCCCATTCTTCCTTGCACAATAACAACCACTGTTTAAACCCCAAAGCTACACACCCATCCCCACTAAATTGCACCATACTGGCCCCCTAAATAGCCTTCACATGGACACAACTTACCATTGCATAGGCCATCGTCTCTTCCTCCCTTTTGCAAATGGGACAACATCCATCCACATTAAATCCTCTCTTATATATATGTAGATTACTATGTGTTGGTCAATAGTCATAACATAATCTCCATAAAATAGCTTAAATTTTCTTGGCAATTGCAAAAACCATATATACCTACACCTAGTCAATTCTAGCTGCTGGACCATGTGACTTAGAAGAAAACGCTGCTATGGTAGTCACTTGCATGTTGTAACCTAGCTGTTCTTTCAACCTGGTAGGCACTCCTGACCAAGAAGACACCATTTTGATTATAATGCCAAATACACTTATCTTTTCTTGTTGTAAGGCTTAAGAGGGATTTGTTTCCACCTCATATAGGAAGAATATTGCATGCAATTAGTCTATTCTCCACCGCTTATTGTCATGATATATCAAAATGGAAATAGAACATTAGCCAACGCTTTAATCTTGGGCAAGACTGGCTTAAAAGGTCGAGGCATGGGATGTTGGAATTTTGGGTTCAGATATGTTATAACATTGTACATGTAGACCTGTTATCTAATAAAGGACCCAATTAAGTGATATAATTTTTATAGGTCTCCAAAGTATCAAAGTTCTTTAGTATGGGCCACCTTATGTGTAAAAGCCCGATGTGGTATGGGTCTTTGTTAATGGGCCAAAGACCCAATGCACATGTGTGAGGTAACTGTTAGGGTTATGGTCCCTAAGACACAAAGATATAAATAGACATCAGGGGAGGGTGTTTAACGGGCGTTAAATTTTATTGAAACAGACAGTTCTTCTCCCTCTCCTCTAACATTCAGTTGATTGGTTCCCATACCAAAGGTGGTTCTCCCTTTAGTCTTAGAAGATCAACCCAAGGAGGCTTGCTTGCAATGGATTCCGGTTTGTTTCTAACTCATCTTCTCAATATATATATATATATATATGAATTCTTGACAAGTTTAATATGAAAAGTTTTTTGCTGTATCATTGATTATTTGTGTATTAGTATAAAGATTAATATAACAAGTGGTATCAGAGCCTTTCATGTTAAATTGTTGAGATTCGTATGAAAATTGAGTTTCTTGAATTTTTTCCCATCAAGTATGTTTAGGGAAGAAATTTGTTTTGAATTTTTTTTTTTGCTATAAATCCATGTTTGTTGATGAGAGTGTATAATTACTCTGTGAATTGCATCTCCAAATACGATTTTTTTTGGGTATGACAATATTAAATTTTGGTGATTTTTTGTGACTGTTTTTGTAACTGCAAATTGCAGTTTGTCAAACTAGTGCTGCGGCGCTAGCTTTGATCTTTCTTTTTGGCTAATTCCGTAAATTATGCATTAAACCCTTTGGCGCTGGTTCATATGATAAAGATAGTCATTTTTAATTTTTCTATAACCGGTGAAAATCATTTTATATTGTATGCAATTTTTCTATAAAGATTGCAATTGTGGAAATCATTTTTTATTGCCATGATAGCTTGCCAATTGCAAGCATATTATTTTGGTATTCATTGTAGAAGACCACTATAGTCAGTCCCAAAATCCAGAGAACTGGCGCTGCAGCACCAGTGATCTGTCCAATTGGGCAGATTGTTGGCGCCGCGGCGCCAAGGGTTGGCACCGGTCAAGGTAAAGGACAAAAAAAAAAAAAAAATTTAAGGATTTTGTTCCAAATTTTATGTTTAATGTTTTTGATGAATGAATTGAAGTATTATGTTGCCAAAGCAATATCTAATATGTAAATTTATTTATTTTAAGACATGTAAACATGCTATTAATATGTAAAAATAGTCGACCTAGAGGAAGGCTATTTTTGCATTGTTAATAGATTAAAATAGTTGTGAATATGTGACAAATAAAGGTTGCCATGCAAATAATGTGTCGGTCCAAAGAAAGGTGCATTATTTGGCAGGTTGGGTTGTCAATATTCATGAACTATATTTGAGATACCACTTACAAGTTGATATTTCTGTCAAAAGACTAAGTATTAATGTTGTGCTAAGTATCTTGTTATGGGCCTACATGCATGTGTATATGTATACAATTTTGTTTTAATTCATATATAAATGAGTTGTTACTAATTGTGAGCTTTTGTTCTTGTTTATAGCAACATTGATTTCTGCTAACATCAACAGCATTCTTGTGCTTAACGGCACGAATTTCAAGAAGTGGCAAGATCATGTTATGATCGTGCTCGGGTGCATGGAATTAGACTATGCATTGAGGGTCGATCGCCCGACACCTTTGACCAAAGATAGTACCGCTAAGCAAAAGGTTGTATATGAAAAGCAGGAGCGAACAAACCGCATGAGCCTAATGATTATGAAGCACTCGATTCCGGATACCATCAGGGGTTCTATTCCTGATGAAAATGATGCTAAGAAATTCCTCTCCCAAATAGCAGACTGATTCATCGCAAACGAAAAGGTCAAGACAAGTACCATCTTGACTAAGCTTATCTCAATGCGGTACAAGGGAAAGGGGAATATAAGAGAGTACATCATGGAGATGTTAAACCTTGTGACAAGACTAAAGGCATTCAAGCTAGAATTGCCAGAAGACATTCTGGTGCACTTAGTCTTGATCTTTCTTCCTACACAATTCAATCCTTTCAAAATTAGTTACAATACTCAAAAGGAGAAATGGACTTTGAATGAGCTGATTGCTCAATGTTTCCAAGAGGAAGAGAGACTTAACCATGAAAAGGTTGAAAGTGTTCGTTTAGCATCAACTTATCAAGACCCTAGTTCCAGCAGGAAAAGAAAGAGGAACATTAAAGGAAAGGAAACTGCAGGGTATGAAAATTCACACCACAATGGACAACAGAAACAAGATAAAGGTATAACTTGTTTCTTTTGCCACAAAACTAGTCATGTGAAGAAAGACTGCACAAAATACGCCAAGTATGTGACCTGGCGTGAGAAGAAAGGTAAACTTCTAAACTTTGTTTGTTCAGATGTTAATTTGGCCTTAGTACCTAAGAACACTTGGTGGTTAGATACAGGTGCAACTACTCACATAAGTGTTTCTATGCAGGGGTGCATAAGGAGCCGAACGTCAACTAATGCTGAAAGATTCATCTATGTAGGAAATGGAGAAAGAGCTCCTGTGGAGGCAGTTTGTTTATTTAGATTATAATTGGAATCTGGTTGTAATTTGGATTTGGATGAGACTTTTTATGTACCGCCTTTTAGACGAAATTTGGTTTCTATTTCATGTTTGGACAAATAAGGTTTTTCTTGTTCATTTGGAAATAGAAAGTTTAGTCTTTTTCAGAATTCAAATTTGTTAGGTACCGGTTCTTTAATTGATAATTTATATAAACTGGATATGATTGCCTCCAAAGAAAACGAATCCTTGTATACCAGTAATGTTGGTATTAATCGCAGATTAACAAATGAGAATTCATTAATGTTATGGCACAAGAGTTTAGGATACGTTTCTAAACAAAGGATTCAAAGACTTGTGTCAAAAGGAATTCTTGATCCCTTAGATTTATCAGATTTTGAAGTCTGCATTGAGTACATTAAGGGAAAACAAACAAATGTTAAAAATAAAGGTGCTAATAGGAGTAATAGTGTCTTAGAATTGATATATACGGATATTTGTGGTCCATTCCCTACAGCTTCTTGGAATAGACAACAATATTTTATCACTTTCATAGATGCCTACTCCAGGTATGGCTATCTTTATTTAATTCATGAGAAGTCTCAATCTATAGACATGTTCAAGAATTTCAAAGCCAAAGTTGAAAATAAATTAGGCAAGAAAATTAAGGTCGTCAAATCTGACCGTGGAGGTGAATACTACGGTAGATATGATGGATGAGGTGAACAACATTCTGGACCCTTCGCCAAATTTTTAATGGAATATGGGATCATTCCTCAATACACCAAGCCAGGGACTCCTAGTCAAAATGGTGTAGCTGAGAGACGAAACCGAACCTTAAAGGATATGGTAAGAAGTATGATTAGTCATTCTTCTTTGCTATAATCGCTTTGGGGTGAAGCCATCAAGACTGCAGTTTACATCCTGAACAGAGTTCCAAGTAAAGCAGTAGCTAAAACCCCATACAAGTTATGGACAGGCAAAAAGCCCAGCATTAGGCATTTGCATGTTTGGGGATGTCCAGCTGAGGCTCGACCTTATAAGCCAAATGAGAAGAATTTAACTCAAGGACTATTAGCTGCTATTTTGTTGGATGCTCTGAAAGATCAAGGGTTTTCAAATTTTATGATTCCTCTAATAGATCCTTTTTCGAAATGGGCAATGCCAAGTTCATTGAGGATGTTGAGTTAAGTGGGAGAGACCAACTTAGGCAGGCAAGTCAATTTTGAAGAGGAAGATGTTTACATTCTTGTTGTTGCAACTGAAAACGTTCAGGTATCCATACCTGATGTTATTCAAAATGCAAATATGGAGATTCAACGCATTGATGACGAACCTGAATTGCTGTCTGCTCAAAATTAGGAACCGCTTGAGGTTCATCAAGAGGTACCTCAGCAACCTCAAGTGGAAGTGGCATTAAGGAGATCCACTAGAGAAAGGAGAAACACGATTTCGACTGATTATGTCGTGTATCTCCAGGAACATGAGTTTGACATGGGTCTGAAAAATGATCTGACTTCTTTTAGTAAAGTCACACAATGTCCTAATTTTGAAAAGTGGATTGAAGCCATGAAGGATAAGATGAAATCAATAGATGAAAATGGTGTTTGGAACTTAGTAGAGTTGCCCAAAGGTGCGAAACCGATTGGTTGCAAATGGATATTTAAAACCAAATGGGATTCAAAAGGAAACATTGAATGGTATAAGGCCCGCCTAGTCGCCAAAGGTTTCATTCAAAAGGAAGGCATTGATTATAAAGAGACTTTTTCGCTGGTTTCGATGAAAGATTCCTTTAGAATTATTATGGTACTTGTAGCTCACTATGATTTGGAGCTACATCAAATGGACGTTAAAACAACGTTTCTCAATGGAAACATTGAAAAAACAATATACATGGTGCAACCGGAGAACTTTGAGTCTAAAGATTCAAAGCATCTTGTATGCAAGCTTAAAAAGTCAATTTATGGCTTAAAACAGGCATCTCGGCAATGGTATCAGAAATTTGATCAGGTGATTACATCCTTTAGATTTAAGGAAAACATCGTTGATCAGTGCATATATCTCAAGTTCAGTGGGAGCAAATTTATTATCCTGGTGCTATATGTAGACGACATTCTACTGGTGTAACGACCCATCCCGGGTTAGCCACCCCCGAGACGGTATCATCACATTTTGAGAATCCCAGCACGACACATATATGCAACAATAAAAATAAATAACACCTTAAGAAATTTTATTTTCATCAATCCGATCTTTAAACATTCTATACAACATAAAATGTGTGAATATTTACAAATAAATTTTTCATTTTTATTTGGACTACTTAAAGTAAATCCAACTCACCACGTAGCTCTTAAAACTACCCGTGGAACACCTCCTTACCTTTCCCGTTTCTCTCAGAAATTCCCCCGGTTGTAGATCGTCAACACCTGACATCATATTTATATAAATTTTCTAATTTATTCTTCATTTTGATATAAACCACAAACTTTGAAAATTCCCACTTTTGAATTTAGGGAAACTCTATAAATGTCAGAAATTCAAAAAATAAACATTGTGATATTACCTTCTGCTTTTCTGATAGCTATTCTTGATTCTCTATGAAATTCCGCATAAAATCCCTTCAAAATTTTGCTCTTTCAATATTTTTTTGAGTCCCCAAATATTTTGAGAAAACGAGAGAGATTGAAAGAAACTGAACGAAATCGTTCAGTCATTATATGTTTACCCATTATATATATATATATATATATATATATATATTTTTTTTTTCCTTCCTTCAGTCGTTTGCTCCCTTTGCATTTCTCAAGTTGCCACACAAAGGGCATGTGGTATACATGCAGAATGCGTTTCTTTGACAGCCCCCTGCCCTTCCCACAAAGTCTCCACGTTTTGGAGACTTGGGAGACATTCATAATGCCTCACTTAAATTGGCAACAGGTGTAATACCTGCTGCCCACATTTTTTGACTTTTAGTTTTTTTTTGACTTTTTTTCTTCAGGACGTTTTGGACATCTAGATTTTTTTTTTATTTCTCTTTTTCTTTTCTTTTCTTTTAATGACATCCACGTCCTAGATTTTTTTTTTTGAATTGCTTTATTCAAATTGGACTTTTCGCACTTAATATATATATAAATATATATATATATATATATATATTTTATTTTAACTCTTTGTCCTATTTATTAAATTACTTCTTTATCCTTACTTTACGATTACAGGTATTACAATTCTACCCACCTTACAAAAATTTCGTCCTCGAAATTCCCTTATCTAATTCCAGAAACAAAAGTAATTAATACTTTTTCATAATTGTCTCATGCTTTCATGTAATCTCTTCAATATCCTTATTCCACAACAGAGCTTTAACTAATGAAACAAAAGTACATGAAATACGTTATGCCACTACTTCAACTCTGTAGGCAAATCCAATCTGTTCACAACTAATCCAACTTTCTCAACCACTCCCAAGGTCCCACAAACCTCATATTTAGCTTTCCTTTCCTGTTTAAATCTTAATACACCTTTTTATTGAGATATTTTTCAATATACCCAATCACCTACTTGAAACTTAAGAGATCTTATTTTATTATTAGCATAGCTATTCGGTCTACACTATGTTGCTTTACAGTTCTCTCTAACCAATTTGATCATTTTAGTTGTTAACTCAATGATTGGTGGACCAGATATATTCGTCTCTCTCATTTCTTCCCAATATATAGGAGTTCTACACCTCCTACCATACAAATCGGTGCCATCCAATATAAATTTGGTACCATGCTTAATGGTGCTCCATACAACCTCACAATCTCAGCTACATCCTTCTTAAATCCTGACCACCAGAAATTTCGTCTCCATCCTCTATACATCTTACTGTTACTTGATTGCATTGAATATACATCATCATGTACCTCTGTCATTAACTTCTCTCTCAACTTCGCCTCATTGGGAATACAAATCCTACGTTTCAATACCAAAATACCCTTATTTAAAAATTTTTAAACTCAAAATGCTTTCTATTAAGCACTCAAAGCTTAATCTTTTTTTTTTCATCTCTACCTTGCATCTCTAAAACATTTTAATATGGATGACTGTACACCCATTTTCGTTTACCATGCTCCTCTATCACTGATACTCAACTTTATCCATCATCAATTTCACCTCAGGACTCCCCATAGCAGTTAAACTTCTTGTAGACTTTCTACTCAACGCATCAGCTATCACCTTCTCATTTTCCAGATGATAGTGAATTGTACAATCGTCGTTACCAATCAATTCCTCAACCATCTTTGCCTCAAATTCAACTCTCTCTAGGTAGGTAAATATGTCAAACTATTATAACCCATGAAAATCTCACAAGTGGCTCCATACTGATGATGTCTCCAATATTTAAAGTAAACACTATAGCAGCCAACTCTAAGTCATGAATAGGGACATTTCTTATCATGACTCCTCAATTGCTTAGAAGTATAGCCCATAACTTTCCTATGTTACACATATCCCAATCATTGACGTGACATATCACTATACACAACAAATCCTTCATTATCAGAAGGAAACACCAATACTAGAGCTGTAGTTAATTTCTCCTTTAATAATTGGAAAATTTTTCTCATACTTCCCTTACCATAAAAATCTCACATCTTTCCTAATCAATCTATTCGACAGTATTACATAAAAATTTCTGAAAGAATCTTCTATAATAACCTACTAACCCCAAGAAGATTCTATTCTCAGTTACATTAATTGGTTTCTCCCAACTTAGTATTATCTCTACCTTTTATTGATCAATTGTTATGCCATTTTCGGATATTACAGGTTCCAAGAAAGTTATTTCATTCAACTAACATTCAGACTTAGAGAACTTTATATTATACAATCTCTTTCTCCTCAAAATCTCCAACAAAATTCCTAAATGTTTTACCTGCTCCTCTAGTCTTAAAATACACCAAAATATTATTGATGAACACAATCACAAGATTATCCAGAAATGGTTCAAACATTTTATTCATCCCGTCCATGAATTTTTTGGAACATTATTCAATCCAAATGACATCACAAAAAGCTTATGAACATAATGTGTCCTAAAAGCAGTCTTAGGCACTTCTCCCTTCTATATCCTCAATTGGTGATAACCTGATCTCAGGTTTATCTTAAAAAATTTTCTCACTCCTTGCAATTGCTCAAAAAATTCATTTATCCTGGGTAAAAGATATTTGTTCTTATTCAACTATTTGTAGTCTATACCAAATCTCATTGTTCCATATTTCTTCTTCACAAACACTACATGGCCTCCTCCTGATGATACACTAAAATCGAATAAATTGTTTATCTAACAACTCTTGGACTTTTAACTCTCTTAACCCAGTGGGTGTCACTTTGTATGGTGCTATTATATACATGTGATGATCCTGGTATCATATTAATAGAGAATTTTATCTCGTTACTTTGAGGCAACCTAGATAACTCATTAAGAATTTCATTAGAATAATCTTTCACCATTAAGATTTATTCTAACTTCCTATTTTCCTGTTTAGAGTCCATTATATATGCCAATTATTCCTCACAACCCTTCTTTAACCATCACCTAATGGTCAGAGAAAAATGAGATAATTCGAGAGTATCTTATGCTCTCTTTGAAAGTTACACTCCTCATGTCCATATCTCGAACACTACATTCTTTCTGGAACAAATAAACCCAAGCGTAATACGTCGACAACCAAATCATTCCCATCATTAAATGAAATTATATATTCAAAGATAATAAATCCGCTTTAGCTTTTTCTATCACTAATACGACTCAAACAACCTTTGTAAGCATTTATGATTATCACCCTATCTCTAGTTGGAATTTCAATAGAAATATTTTGCACCCAAGGACTACTACATACTTCAATAAACTTTATATGAATACTTGATGCAAAAGAATGGGTTGCATCAAGGTCAAACAACATTGACATGTCCACCTTCTCCACACATAAAGCATTTCAAATTTTGACAATTCTGGAATAAATATCTCATCTGAATATATCCTCAATTGGTGATAACCTGATCTCAGGTTTATCTTAGAAAATTTTCTCACTCCTTACAACTGCTCAAAAAATTCATTTATCCTGGGTAAAAGATATTTATTCTTTTTCAACTATTTGTAGTCTATACCAAATCTCATTATTCCATATTTCTTCTTCACAAACACTAAAGCATTTCAAATTTTGACAATTCTGGAATAAATATCTCATCTGAATATATTTGTAACAAACTTCTGTCTCCCAATCATATATCAGATTGCCACTTCCCCTTGGTGGCATGCTTACTCCCTCTGCCATGATTAACCTGTCTCCCAAATCAAAGAGTCCCACCAATAGTATTCTGAGTTACATAAATATAGATATTACTTTCCTCTGACTCTGTACTTCAGTTCCCTATGACAAAGAATGCCTCATTTGGGGTGGTCTCTCACCTTGTACACTCATACTACCACTACCTCTATAACCTTTATGTTTAAGCCTTTTTAACTATTTTATTTATTTATTTATTTTAAACTCTATCACATCTCTCTCGATTTGAAATGATATATCCACCAATCTGACATAATTAATATGCCTCATGTACTATAGTATTGATCAAACCTTAAAACATAATTCATCTATGAACTTCTTACACTTCTTCTCCTTTAGGTATACCATTTTTGTTTCAAACTTCGACAAAGCCACAAATCTCCTATCATACTGAGCCATAGTAAACACACTTATCCCAAATAAATAAAATTTCTATCTTGTTGGGCTCTAAAGGTCTAAGGAAAATATTTATCAAGGGAAACCTCATTAACCTAGTTCAGATTTAGGGTTTATTCATATCTGTACTTATCTTAGGAAAAACATCCTTCCACTATTTCCCAAAACTTCTCTTTCTAACTCAACTGAAGCAAAAACAATCATCTGCCTATCAGTTACTGGTAACATACCAAACAATGTCTCTACATGTTACTCCCGAAACTCAGGCACAAAAGGATTCATACGTCCTTTAAGACATTTAACTTAATATATCTTCCTGCATCTTATGCATAAACCCAGCTTTCCCCCTTTTTAAACGTTCATCATTACCGGATTTACAACCTCAAACATTGCTCCAACCTGTCCATCAAGTATATGTTATAAGTTATCAATTCTATCATTTATTACATTCATTTTTCTTAAGATCATGTGTAAGAGCTTGTCTTAGCTCTTTTCTTTCAACTTCAGATTCTCTCACACCTTTACTAATATCAATTATATTACTAATATCAATCCTACTATCAGCACATTTCTTTCTAGGAGCCATCGATTCAGACTCAACCTTGACTTGTCAAAAATATTGGGACCTACCACCCCCTCTCCAATCAACAACTCTAACTCTAGCTCTAGCACGTCCACGTGTCATCCTCAGTTTATTTTAATCTTTAACTTTCTTACTTTTTATGCAGTCTACAGAATCTAAAAAACCTAATGCTCTGATACCAAAATTGCAACGACCCATCTCGGGTTGGCCACCCCGAGATGGTATCATCACATTTTGAGAATCCCGATACGACACATATATGCAACAACAAAAATAAATAACATCAAAAGAAATTTTTTTTCATTAATCCGATCTTTAAACATTCTATACAATATAAAATGCATGAATATTTACAAATAAATTTTTCATTTTTATTTGGACTACTTAAAGTAAATCCAACTCATCACGTAGCTCTTAAAGCTACCCGTGGATCACCTCCTTGTCTTTTTCGTTTCTCTCAGAAATTCACCCAGTTGTAGATCGTTAACACCTGATATCATATTTATATAAATTTTCTAATTTATTCTTCAATTCGATATAAACCACACACTTTGAAAATTCTCACTTTTGAATTTAAGGAAACTCCATAAATGTCAGAAATTCAAAAATAAATATTATGATATTACCTTCTGCTTTTCTGATAGCTATTCTTGATTCCTTATGAAATTCCGCATAAAATTCCTTCAAAATTTTGCTCTTTCAATATTTCTTTGAGTCCCTTGAGAATACGAGAGAGATTGAAAGAAACAGAACGAAATTGTTCAGTCATAATATGTTTACCCATTATATATATATTCCTTCCTTCAGCCGTCCCCTCTCTTTGCCTTTCTCAAGTTGCCACGGACAGGGCATGTGGTATACATGCAGAATGCGTTTATTTGACAGCCCCCTGCCCTTCCCACAAAGTCTCCACGATTTGGAGACTTGGGAGGCATTCATAATGCCTCACTTAAATTGGCAGCAGGTGTAATACCTGCTGCCCATGTTTTTTGACTTTTAGTTTTTTTTTGATTTTTTTTCCCTTTTCCTTTTTTTTATTCTAGACGTTTTGGACATCCAGATTTTTTTTTATTTCTCTTTTATTTCTTTTCTTTTAATGACATCCACGCCCCAAATTTTTTTTTTGAATTACTTTATTCAAATTGGACTTTTTGCACTTAAAATATCTATATTTTATTTTAACTCTTTGTCTTATTTATTAAATTACTTCTTTATCCTTACTTTACGATTACAGGTACTACAACTGGCAAGCAGTGATATAGGCATATTGCATGAGACCAAGAGATTTCTATCAATTAAATTTGAAATGAATGATCTTGGTGATGCATCATTTGTTTTGGGTATACAGATCCATAGAGATCGTTCCAGAGGTATACTTAGACTGTCACAGAAGGCTTATATTGATAAAGTGCTAAGTAGATTTAGTATGAGTGGTTGTGTACCAGGAAATACACCCGTGGCAAAGGGTGATAAGTTCAGTTTGCTCAAATGTCCGAAAAATGAACTTGAGAAGAAGGAAATGGAGAAATATCCCTATGCTTCGACTGTTGGAAGTCTCATGTATGCATAAGTATGTACACGATCGGACATTGTGTACATTGTTGGAATGCTAGACAGATATTTGAGTAACCCAGGCGTGGATCATTGGAAAATAGCTAAACGAGTTATGAGATATCTACAGAGAACGAAGGATTATATGCTAACGTATCGGAGATCGGATCTTTTGGAGATCATTGGGTATTTAGACTCTGATTTTGCTGGGTGTCTCGATAGCAGGAGATCCACTTCTAGCTATGTCTTTATATTAGCTGGAGGAGCTATATCATGGAAAAGTGTGAAACAGTCACTCATAGCTATTTCCACCATGGAGGCAGAGTTCATAGCTTGCCATGATGCATCAAATCAAGGAATATTGCTGCGAAATTTTATCACTGGGCTGCTCACGGTTGATGGCATTGATAGACCATTAACGATTTATTGTGATAATAAGGCTGCTGAGTTGTATTCCAAGAACAACCGAAGCTCGTTGCGGTCAAAGCATATTGACATCAAGTTTCTAGTTGTCAATTGAGCATATCAGTACAAACTCTATGATTGCGGAATCGCTTACTAAGGGTTTGCCACCCATAGTTCATGAGCATGTTGCTCACATGGGTGTCGTTCTTTTGGACAATATGCCCGTATTTTTATGGGTCTCCAAAGTATCAAGATTCTTTAGTATGGGAAACCTTATGTGTAGAAGCCCGATGTGGTATGGGTCTTTGTTAATGGGCCAACGACCCAATACACATGTGTGAGGTAACTATTAGGGTTATGGTCCCTAAGGCACAGGGATATAAACAGACATCAATGGAGGATGTTTAACGGGCATTATATTTTATTGAAACAAACAGTTCTTCTCCCCTCCCTTCTAACATTCAGTTGATTGGTTCTCATACCAAAGGTGGTTCTCCTTTTAGTCTTAAAAGATCAACCCAAGGAGACTTGCTTGCAATGGATTCCGGTTTGTTTCTAACTCATCTTCTCAATATATATATATATGAATTCTTGACAAGTTTAATATGAAAAGATCTTGGCTGTATCATTGATTATTTGTGTATTAGTATAAAGATAAATATAACATGAAAACCTATAGACTATGCCAGATTGAAACATTTTCCCCAGTTCCAATCCTTCACCGAATACCTTTTTCTAAGGTTGCTCGACCTTCCCATATACTATGCCACCTATTCGATGGATTTCTTCCCAACGATGCTTCTAAGAAAGAACATTGAGGTAAATATCTTTCCTTTAAAACACTATAGCATAAAGAAGAAGTATTATAAATTATACTCCAACCTTGTTTAATTAGCAAGCTTGGCCATATAAAATGAGGAATATCTCGAAATCCCAATCACCCTTCATTCTTTGGCTTACGCATCTTGTCCCAACTGACCCAGCGAATTTTGCACTTACCTCCATGTTTTCTCCACCAGAACTGACTCACCATTGCTCATAATTCCTTACATAGCAGTAACAGGAGCTTAAAACAACTCATTGTGTAAGTTGGTACTGCATGTTGTAAGTTGGTACTGCATGTGCAACTACCTTTATTAAAATTTCCTAGCCCACTTTGGACAACAACTTTTTCTTCCATCCCTAAATTTTACCCATCCTATTACAAGAAAACTAAAACCTGCTGAAAGGCTCACTAGTTAAGCCAACACGCACCCAAACACACACTGACCCAACCAATTGTGCCCCACACCTACAAACACCTATCTAACAACACTATCACAATACACATATTGCTAACAGATATGCTTTGCGCAATTCCCAGAGAGCCACATAGTCCAAAATCTGCTATGCACATCTCTAAGAACACGCAATTACCATCGGTTCAAACATTTTGTTTCTAACTTTACACCATTCTTCTTGGTTTCGCCCTTTTTCAGCGTTTTTAAGAAACCCTTAAGACCAACCGTCAGGTCAGCTTCATATTTATTCTGCAACATACTACCTAAAATATCATTAGCCGAAGGACACCTTTTTACATAAGTATTAGGTAAAGGAAGAGAATGCACACAATCACCCTTACAGTTCAAAAATTTTAGTTTTAATTTCTCCGGGCTATCTCCACAATTATGATTTCTCCAGGTTCACAATTTCAGACACATGTACGAAAACTGGAATAGAATGTTGCACATAATTGGAACCAGGGGGCGACACAACATAATTCTCTTGGTCATGACTCTGCAATTTTGACATAGGAAACTGTAAATGCTCCACCATGCCTGGAATTACCTGACCTTCTGTTTGGGTACCTGCACCCTTTGATACTATCACCTGAGTCCCAACCTACTGGGCACTGGTAGACGCCACTACCAAGGCAAGGCGTTGACTTTGTTGTGAACCCACCCTACTATGATAAGATGTCTCCTTACCATGAGAACTGGAAGGTTCCAAATTCCGATCTTGATTCTACCAGTCCTATTGGCTGTCAAATAATTGCACTTCTTTCCTTTATTCCTTGCTCTTTTGGATTCCTTCATTGGAATTCCTGACATAGACAAATTATGCATGCTTTCTGTCTCCACCTGTTTGGTTGAAGAAGGTGTAGGCGCATTGGGATGCTTCTCCATCCCATCTTGATTGGCGCGATGCACACTACTCAATTTTCTGCAGTCCACCACACCATTACCCTGCAGATTGTAGTGTGTGCAGAAAGACAGGTTCCCTTCAAATACAACTTTTTGCCATAATACATCGTCCTTACTTGTTCCCACCCACACCCGATCAGGCCGAGGTAGGGTTAAGTCTATTTCCATGCATACCTTGGCATAACTAGGTCACTCCAAGGACAGATTTTTATCATCAGCTTTCAAAAACCGAGCAAAGGGATTACATATACCTTTTAGAAATGAAGCATGGAAGCAAGGTATAGGCAATCCCGACAACCGAACCCAAACAACAACTAGGGCTGACTCCTTTTTCGGATTGAACACTTGTGTCAATTTGAACATTCGATATAAAGTATTATCGATCTGACATGACGAAAATCTAGTGCTCCAATAATTGGATCGTGTTTCAAGTTCCAGTTTTGAATATACTTCTTGATCTGTTGTAACGCAAGCATCACTGCATAGAACTTCAATATAACGGTAAACACAAAAGATGAAGTAGCTTTCGCAAATTCCATTGATGACACTAGGAAGGCTTGCTCGCCATTTAACTTAGAATTAGGTTTTGGGGACAATGTGAGGGTTTCTGGGGAGTCTGTTTGGGGAAGTAATATGGATTGACGCGCTTGCTAAGGCTTGGGCGAAGAATTTAGGAGCAGCCCAGGTTGGAGGGAGTGAGGAGGATGGTGGTGGCAAAGCTATTTATGAAGAAGAAGAAAATGTTTGCGAAGGAGGAGGTTGGGAGGGGTCCGGAAAAGTGGGGTGACCTCCACCACGAGAAGTATGGCCACTGAGTGCGACCATGGCATAGCCAGAGGACACCCTGGCAACCCCCTCAAAGGCCGCACAGTAAAGAGAGGCAACTAGGGTAGAGAGCGCTTAGGTTTGTGTCTCAACCCAAATGAACTAGACATTTATTCACTGATAACTTTTTTTTCTTCATCTCACATAGTTTAAAATGATTTAAGCACACAAATGAAAAAAAAAAACCAACTACTAATAAGCACGTCATTGAATTAGTTTTTCGAACATATAATCTTTTTTTTTTATCAATGGTTGGGTTACACAATGAGTGACAATCTTCACCATACCATATCTCCAATCTTAGGTGAAGGCAAAATTTGATACAACAAGAAAGAAAAAACAAAATAAATTGTATTTAATACTTTTGATTAAGAAAAAAAAAAGAGAACTGTATTTAGACGTTGTTTAGTAATAACTGAAAGCCATTTTAAAAGGTTTAATGGTAAAATTAACTGCTTTAAACTAACTTTAAATCATTATCAAATAACACCTTAATATTTTATATAACTTGGGGAATATATAAATTTAATTTTAAAAGTTTATTTTTTTTTGTTTTTATTTCGAAATAAAATGGCAAAGTGGTCCCATGGCATGCATATTATAAGCTTACAATACTCTTTAGTGTGAAGTTTAAACAATACGCCATGTGTATGTTGCTTATGGAAAGGAGTACTGTATGACCATCTTCAAATCTTTAGAATGTGATGGCGCAGTAAACTGCTGCTTTTCAAATTGAGATTCTAAGGAAAAAAAAAGTCATTTAATACGGTGTAACCATAGAAAATGTGTAGTAATTAGACACATACGGTGTAACCACAGAAAATTTGTAGTAATTAGACACATCTATATGTAGTTATTGGATGGACGATGCAGAACTTTGAACATATGTAGTAATTAGACACATCAATGGTCATTTATCGACATTAATCAGCATCCTAATATGCGATCCTTCCTCCACCAGAATTTCCAATGTATTTAATAAATTTTGTTTACATATTGGCCAAAAAAGTAACTTTGTCAACATTTACTAGATTTCCGAAATTTACCTCACGATAACTTTCGGAAATTTCTAATTATTATCTGTGGATTTTCAATTATGTCAGTGACTCATTTTACACTGTAATACTTTTTTTTATGAACACATTGAATTATTAATGTCATCATTGTAACTATACTTATAGGACACGTTTCCCTCTAAGCATCGGGTGGCCGACATCTTTCTGATCTATGTTGTTGTTTATGCCTCTATTTTTTCCTTTTAATTTAATGTTTATGATTCATTGCTTAATCCATTTAATTTCTTTATAATTATAAAATCAAAGTCTTGCGGTGGGGATAGATATTGTCATAGTCTGATTTGTAAATGCCATATCATGATATCATTTAACTTGAAAATGAAAAAAAAAAAAAATTGTACAAATATAATTTTATCATTTTAAATAATATAATTCTAACAATATCACTACTCAAACGCAATTTGTAGCAACAAATTAGTCACATTGGCCCCTTATGACATGCAAACCTAATAAGCATAGATAGATTAGATGTGCATGTGGTTAATTCCAACCATGATATAGTTGGATTTGATATATCACCCACCAATTAAAATGGGGAATATTTTATATATGCTAACGTATGAAATATGATTTCAACGTTACCAAAAATATTTAGGTTACAAAAATTAAGTTATAGGCGTAAAATATGGAGACTAAGTCGTGAAATTTGATACAACAAATTTTTTTTTCTTACAAAAAAATGATACTCTAAATCTAAATTATGAAATATGAAGGATAAGTTACAAAATTTGATAGTACTTTTTTATTATTAAAAATGATATTCAAGTTATAAAATGTGAATGATGAGTTACAAAAAATATTTATGTTATGAGAATTAATATAGAGCTTACGAAATGTGACAGTTAAATTTAAAAAATATTATTTAGTTTTCTTTTCCATTACAAAAGAATGATATCTAAGTTACGAAATATATATATGAGTTATAAGTAACAAAAAATATTTGAGTTATGAAAATTGAGGTAGAGGTTACAAAATATGAAGGCTAAGCTACAAAGTTTGATATAATTTTTTTAAAGAATGCTTCCTTGAGGTGGAGGAGGTAATTTGATACAAATTTTTTTTTTATTATGAAAAATTGATATACATCATTATTTTGCATCTCATGCATTCATGGTGCATATACATGAGTGTAATGCAGTACATAAGTGTGTGTATATATACACATGAGTAAATTTGAAATTAAAAAAACAGAGAAAATAAATGAGAAAAAATGCATCATGTGTAGTGAAATACTATTGAAACTGGTTTGGAGAAGAAGTTCACAGATTTCGGATTTTTGTATAGATTTATAATACAACAAGTGTTGACTTTAGATGGAGACAACCGAAAGTAATTATCTCCTAAATTATAGCTAAATACAGAAAGTAAATATTTACATCTGTAGAAGACAAATATTGTACATGAAGATTGTGTTGCTTGATTATCTGATGTAAAAGACTGATTTGCAGCCTTAATTTGAGCTGAAACGGGATTCTGTCCAGTACGCCCCCGCAAGATAGGGGTTCCATTGGAAACACCTATCTTGAACCGTAATGCTTGAAACCGTTGCCGTGGCAATGATTTGGTGAACATATCTTCCGACTGATCTCTTGTGAAGACATAAGAGACTTTCAGTTTCCCTTTAGAGACTTGATCACATACAAGTGATAGTCAAGGGCAATATGTTTCATTTTGGAATGAAAGATCGGTTTAGCACAAACATAAGTAGCACTAATTTTGTCATAGAAAACTGTAGGAGGTTGTGGAAGTGAAACGTGCAGTTCATGCAGCAGTGATTGAACCCAAACAAGCTCTGAGGCTGTGGAAGCTACAACACGATACTCCACTTCAATGGACGAGCGAGCAACAAAACGTTGCTTCTTGGAGCTCCACGATATCAGAGTGCCACCAAGGTCAAGAATGTAGACTGTTATGGATTTGAAATCATCTTTGTTTCCAGCCCAATCCGCATCAAAGAAAGGCACTTAGACTTGAATTAGACGGGCATTTTAAGTTGAGGCCGTGACCGATAGTGCCTTTTAAGTAGCGTAAAACTCTTTTAGCTGCACTCCAATATTATGATGTTAGGAAGGTTTGTGGATAAACCGTGATAGTTTGTTAACTACAAATGCTATATCAGGGCGTGTAAGGCAAAGGCATTGAAGGGTCCCAATCACTTTCCTGTATTCAGTTGCATCACAAGAGGGAGGACCGTTAAGAGATAGGGAGATGTTGGATTTTTCAAGGATATCTCTGATATACTTTTGATGAGAGAGGAAAAGACCACAAGAAGTAGGAATTACCTTAATGCCAAGAAAGTAATGAAGATCACTTGATTTATCATTTCCGGTGAGAATAAGATCATCCACGTACAGAAGAAAATAGGCAAGGACTCCATTATGAGCATAAATGAAGAGAGAATGATCTGACTGAGATTGAACAAAACCAAACTTTGTAGCAAAATAACTAAATGCATGATACCACAAATGAGGAGCTTGTTTGAGGCCTTAGAGAGCCATTTTGGCTTGCGTACGAAGTTTGGGGAAGAATGATCAATAAATCTTGGAGGTTGTGACATGTAGACTTCCTCTAACAGATTACCATGTAGAAAAGCCTTATTCACATCCAATTGCTTTTGAGGCCAGCCTTTTGCTAGTGCCAATGATAGAACAATGTGGATTGTGGTTGGTTTCACTACAGGGCTGAAGGTATCATTGTAGTCAAGACTTGGTCATTGATGAAATTCTATGGCGACAAGACGTACTTTATAATGGGCGATGCTACCATCAGGATTTCTTTTAATTTAAAAAATCCATTTGCACTCTATGACAATTTGGTGGGCTTGAGGAGGAACTAGTCCCATGTGCCATAGTGAATTAAAGCTGTAAACTCTTCAGACATTGCAACACACCAATGGGGTCTTTTAGGGCTTGAGACATGCATGTAGGCTCTAAGGTAAGGAAAGTGGTGTTTTGTGGCTGCATATAGGTGTTTAGGCTTAGAGATATTGTTTTGGGATCTGGTCGACATGGGGTGAGTACGTTGTGGTTGCTCTTTTAGAGGTTAGCTAGGGAGGGGCGATGGGGAAGGAGGTCGGTGTTGTGGGCTAGGTATGTTTGTGTCTTGTGATGATGGGAAAGGTGAAGGAGCTTTGCTTGGGATTGAAGCCCGAGGCTCTTGTGTGAATAAGATGCCTTGCTTGTCTTGCTGTGAGACTTGTATGTGTGGTTTTGTTATATGATTAGAAGTGACACGAGATGCCAAAGATGGTGTCATATGACGTTGAGCAGGAGCAAGAGTTACAGGAGACGACTCGGTCTGAGTGGAAGTGATTGACAATGGACATTATGAGATGGGGAAGAATATGTTACAAAAGAAAATGCAGTCTCATCAAAAGTAAAATGATCGGAGATGTATAGTTTATTTGTGGCGGGATCATAACACTTATATGAACTCTGATGAAGAGAATAACAAAGAAAGATACAAGGTTTTGTGCGACTGCCAGACAAACGAAAATAACATAAACACCCAAACAAACGAAGCATGGAATAATTAGGACACTCGTTGAAAAGAGCTTAAAAAGGGGATTTAAGATGATGAGTTCGAGTTGATAATCTATTGATTAAATAAGCAATAGTTAGAAATGCATAAAACCAAAAGGAGGTTGGGAGGGAGGCTTGATGCAATAAGGTTCAATGTTGTGCGTTCAGTGATGCCATTATATTGTGATGTGTGAGGTGGGGTTTGGAGGTGGGTAATTCCTGTGAAAGAAAAAATTACTTTAATTTGTTATATTCACCTCCTCCATCGAAATATTAAGAGACAATGGAATTTTGAAAATAGTTTTTAACAAGTTTCCCTGAATTTAGGAAAGAGGAGAAAGAGATCAGATTTATTTTTAACAGGATAAAGCCAAACATATTTAGTAGAATGATCAACAAAAATTACATAATATTTGAATCCATCAACTGATAAAGAATGAGCACTCCGAACATCAGTATGTAGTAAATCTAGATGACGCCAACACTTCTCATAAGTTGCAAATATTCAGCCACTAAGTAGTTGTCGTGCTTGATGAGTGTGAGGAATTCCGTAAGGCTCTTGATTCGTGAACGGGATCGGTTTGCGAACAATCATGCTAATTTCTCCCGAGCTTCAGATGAAGTTTTAGCCAAGGCAATAAGAGGTATGACTTGAGGTAGAAACGATTATGGCATGAAGTAATAGTTGATCTTGCCGAATCAAATGGGTGTAGGCTGGATTTGCAGTGGACAGGGATAAGATTTATCAGTGTACCCAATCAGATCATGCCCAATTAGAAGAGAATGAAACTGATGTTGCCAAGAGGGAAAGTTTATGTTTATGAGTTTCAATGGAAGTTGTGCTGTAGCTTTGATCGAGACCAAAGTGTTGCTAGATGTTTGAGTAAGGGAGCCCGGAGCAATAATGAGGTTTGAGGTGTTTTCAGAGGTTGCTTCAGCCATTTGGAAAAAGAGAAGGGAAAATAAACTATGAAAGATCGTTGGCTTGTTTAAGCAAGAATCTGATACCATGTGGTAAAATACTATTGAAACTGATTTGGAGAAGAAGCTCACAGATTTCATATTTCTATGCACACCATGTGCTACCAAAAGCAATCCTGTTATGAATATCTCTCTCTCTCTCTCATCTTCTTAATTTGTCATGTAACCTTTTGAACTAAGGTCTCACATTGTTTTCTTTCGTTTTCACTAGTTAAAAGAGAACACTTCTACCTATTTCATATAATTTGTTTAGATATATGCAAAAATTTTCTAGAAGAATTTTGACCCTTTCTTTTACTAGTGCATGCACATAATTAGGAAGAGTGAGAAACCAATTAACCAACAAACAAGACATGATATATAAGAAATTAAAAAGGATTTTCCTTGGAGAAAGTAAAGGAAAGCAAGATTACTCAATTATAACATTTGCAACTTGATTGGGTGGTAGAGTTGGGTAGTTTTCGGCGAAAAAGAAATTTGCTTGCTCGAATCAAGGGCATTCAGTTAACCTTGAGTCGGGGGACCATCAATTTTTCTGTTTTATTTGGAGAAGCAGTTAATTAACGATTATAATCAAACCTTACAACAAGATGAAATGTTGTGGTACTAAGAATAATTGATCAGATGAGAGTATAGTAATCAATCACCAATATAGGTATTTAATAGTTAAGTGAACATTTAGTGTATTGGGGTTTTGGATTGTGAGATTGGGAAGAGTTTTCACAAAGTCTTGTATACAAAAATTGTGTATTGTGGTGTAGTGAGTTTTAGCAATTTTCCTCTATCTAAAAGTTACAAAAGTAGTGGAATAACGAATGGTTCGTGGAAGTAGGCAAAAGGTGTCGAACCTAAAAATTCTTGCGTTTGTTTTCTCTTTATTTTTACTATTGTGATTGTGTAGTTGTTTGGAGTGTCAGAGTTTCCAACAAGTGGTAGGGTCAAGTGGATGCAACAGGGGGAGCACAACCCTTTATTTTTCCATCTAACTACGATCTGTCATAGACGACGTAATAAAGTAATGACTTTATTAGATGATAAAGGGGTTTGGTGTGATAATAAATATGATTTGAAGAGTTTAGTGCTGAATTACTTTAATGAGTTTTATTCATCTGATTCTACGAATCTTTCTGCCCTACCTCATTTACATAGCCCTGTTTTAGAATCTGGTGAGAGTTCTGATTGAACGATTCGAGACCTGTCAATCACATGAATTATAAACAGAAAGAAAAGAAGACAAGATTTACCTAAGTTCACCCAAGAATAGAGCTATGTCTTTCCAGAAGTTTCTTATTATCAATCTCACAAATCTCTTTGTTACAATGTTTGCTCACCAGGGAGTGGGACCCCTGTGTTCATCAGGGGTTCCACAGATCTGGTCCCGTGAAGTATGCACCAACTCTAACAATCTCCTACTTGGTAAATACTTCACACACATGGAAAAGTTTTCAGGAATCTCTTTCTTCAAGCCTATCTCAGTAGCACAACACTCAAACTTTGCTAGACTAACTACTTTAGTCAAGAAATCTGCATTGTTCACTGCTGTATCGACTTTCTCCAAGGTTATCACATTTTCTTCAATCTTTTCTCAGATGAAGTGATATTAGATATTGATGTGCTTTGTCCATAATGAAATACAGGATTCTTTGCTAAGAAGATAGCACATTGATTGTCACATTTCACCTTTACTGTTTTTTGTTTAAACCCATGCTCATCACACAACCTTTGAAGCCAAACCGCTTCATTTCTAGCATGACTTATTGCCATATACTCTACTTCTATAGATAAAAGGGCAACAACACTTTGCCTTTTGCTCATCCAACTCATTGCCCCACCAAACAGATTGCACACATACTCGCTTGTAGACCTCCTGCTATCAATGTCTCATCCCAAATAAGCATCAACTGATCCTACAATATCAATATTCTTCTTACTTTCGATACCTCCATAACATAATGCTAACTCTGACATGCCAAGAAGATATCTAAGAAGTCTCTTGATTGCAGTCCAATGCTCTTTCCCAAGATTAAACATATATCTACTCAATACTCCCACTGCTTGGGCAATATCTGGTCTCGTACACACCATGGCGTACATCAAGCTTCTAACTGCACTAGGATAAGGTACGTGCACCATATCTTCAGCTTCTTCTTCTGTCTTCATACATTGTTCCGCAGATAACTTGGTTCTCAAAGGCATAGGAGTCCCTACCGACTTTTTGTTAGACATGTTGAATTTCTTCAACACTTCTTCAATATGCTTCTTCTGACTTAGCCATAGTTTTCGATTTTCACGAGCCCTCTTTATTTGCATGCCCAAGATAAAATTTGCTGGCCCTAGGTCTTTTATATCAAACTGCCTTGCCAACAATGCCTTCATAGTGCTAATCATCTTCTTGTTATTTCCAATCAACAACATATCATCCACATACAAGGTTAAAATGACAAAATCAACCCCTAATCTTTTTCATGTAGGCGTAGTGATTAGCATAGTTGCGAGTGAACCCAAGCTGAATGGCGTATGTAAAAAAATTCTGGTATGACATCCGTGGTGACTGCTTTAGTCTGTACAGAGACGTCTTCAATTTACAAACCAGCTCTTCCTTGCCTTTACTCACAAAGTCTTCGGGTTGTTTCATGTAAAATTTCTCCTCTAAGTCACCATGAAGGAAAACTGTCTTCACATCCGGTTGTTCAACCTCTAGATCATAAGCAGCTGCCATGGATAAGATACATCTGATAGATGTCAACTTTGCTATTGGGGAAAATATCTCACCATAGTTAATTCCCTCTATTTGCGAGTACCATTTGGCAACCAGACGTGCCTTGTACTTTTCTACCATTCCATCTACATTTGTTTTCTTCTTGAAAATCCATTTACACCTAATTGCCTTCCCATCTTTAGGCAATTTCACAAGGCTCTATGTTTCATTCTTGTCTAGTGCCTGCATCTCATTTTTCATAGCATCCTCCCACAAATTTGGCCTCATTTGACGAGTTTTCTGTACCCTGCCGCCTCATCTCCTCAGATAATAGGGCTGCCACGACATTCTCAAAAGACAAATCAGTCGTACCACTACCAATCGTAACTATCGAGTTATCCCACAAATCAGATAGTGAACAAAGCAGAATAATAGCCTTATCGTCATCCGTTACATCAGTACTAATAGATAATAACTGACCTATAAAAGTGTTGAACTCATGTAGATGAACAGAGAAAGAATCATCCTCAGCCATCCGAAGGTTGTACAACTTCTTTCGTAGAAATAGTTTGTTCACCAGAGATTTACTCTGATAAAGACTTTTTAGCTTCTTCCAGAGATCTTTCGCAGTCTTTTCTCCAGAAACGTTTATTAGTACATAATCAGCTAGGCACAGCTGAATCAGACTTCATGCCTTCCGATCGAGCTTCTCTCACTCCATGATGGTTACTGAAGATGATGTCGAAACCACCACCGACGACGCCTCTAACATGGACGCCATACTCTTCGGTATCTCATCGACTATCACCGTCCACAAATCCCTATCCACGAGTAAATCCTCCATCTTTAGTTTCTATAACTCGAAGCTCTTCCCTCCGAGCTTCTCGATTTCAATCCGTGATCCAATCGACATCTCTGATCGTTAATCCTCGAACACAAGGCTCTGATACCAATTGAACGATTCGAGACCTATTAATCACACGAATTATAAACAGAAAGAAAGACAAGATTTACCCAAGTTCACCCAAGAATAGGGCTACGTCCTGCCAAAAGTTTCTTATTATCAACCTCACGAATTTATCTGTTACAATGTATGCTTATATGCAACTTAAGACTTACTAATTAGGGTCTAATTAGGATTCCGTTCTGTTGCAGAACTACAGCTCTTTATGGGCCCAAGCCCAAACCGCCAAGCAAAAAACCAGGCTCAACTCGTGTTCGTCCAGGGTTCTATAGATCTGGTCTCGTGAAGTATGCATTAAGTCTAACACTGATTTGGTTAGGGAGGTTACTATAAAAGAAGGTAAGCAGGCCGTGACTGGTATGACTAGATTCCAAACGGTTTTCTATCACAAGTGTTGGGACTAGGCTAGGGAGTCTCTTCACAATCTAGTCGGGGATGGTTTTAATTCAAGAGTTATTCCACAAGAGTTGAATCATACTTTGCTTGTTCTTATACGGAAGATGGATAGACCTGAACAAGTCACTCAATTTCGGCCCATTAGCTTGTGTAATGCGGAATATAAGATAATCACCAAGTGTATTGTTCAACGTATCGTATCAGTATTAGCTAAGCTAGTGGCTCATACTCAATGTAGTTTTGTACCCGGTAGGCAACCATCAGACAACATTGTTATTGCTCAGGAGATAATCCACTCGATTAAGAAAAAGAAGGGTCGGGTGGGATGGATGGCTATGAAAATAGATCTAGAAAAAGCATATGATCGTATCAATTGGGAATTTCTTCGACATATTCTAGTCTGTTTTGGTTTTTTGGAGGCATTGATAGATCTTATCATGAGTTGTGTTTCTTCAGCTACCATGGAGGTGCTTTAGAATGGGGAAAGATCAATGTTCTTTCCCATGGGCAAGGGTCTTCGACAAGGAGACCTCTTGTCCCCATATCTGTTTGTATTGTGTATGGAGCGTCTTAGACACTTTATTAAAGAATCTATCAGTGGTCAACATTGGGATCCGATAGATTGAAGCGGGGTGGATTAAGCATTTCCCACTTGTTCTTTGTGATGATCTATTTTTATTCGATAAAGCAACAGACTCCCATGCTAATGTAGTCATGAATTGTTTAGAGCAATTCTGTTTGGCTAGTGGTGAAAGAGTTAATAGAAACAAGTCAAAGGTGTTCTTTTCTCCTAACGTGGGCAGAAGGAAAATGAAGGAAATAAGTTCACGGCTTGGGATCAGTATGATGGGTAAAGCTCTGTTCAAGGAGCAAATTGATAAAATTCAGAAGAGATTGAGCGGATGGAAGGCTCACCATCTTTCTTTGGCGGGTCGAGCTACTTTAGTGAAAGCTGTGACTCTTTATTCCATGCAGACTATATTACTTCCGTTGGCAGCTTGTGATGAAGTTGATAGACTAAACAGAAAATTCCTATGGGGAGGTAGTGAGGAGCGTAGGGCGGTCCACCTTATAAGTTAGGAGGAGCTTTGTAAGCCTAAAATTGATGGGGTCTTGGCATAAAGGAGATGCGATCTGTGAACCTTGCTATGTTAGCAAAGACGGCTTTGCGTTATTTGATGGAACCAGATAGCTTGTGGGTCTAGGTCTTTAAAGTATGGGGAGGCCGAATCTGGACAGAGCATGGTGTTGAAGCATGAGTGTTCTGCTACCTAGAGGAGCTTAGTGATAGTGTTTGAGGTCCTAAAAGATGGGCTGAAATGGAGAGTTGGGAAAGGAAATATAGTGAAGTTCTGGTGTGATCACTGGTTGGAGGAGGGGCCGCTTGTTAAGCTTCTTCATTGTAGTGGCATAGGTGAGGGTTTAGATGCTATAGTGGATCAATATTTAGTTGACGAGGGAGGATGGGACTGGAACCTCATTAGTGTGCTTCCCCCTACAGAGGTTGCTAACAAGGTTCTTTGCTATCCTTTAGCTAAGACCTCTAATTGTCAAGATAAACTTATATGGGGACATGCACATAATGGCGAATATTTGGTGAAATCCATGTATGCGGTTCTGCAGCAAGGGAACGGTTGAGAACTTGAACGGATGGAAATTACTGTGGAAGAGCAAAGCCCCGAATAAATGGTTGCATTTTCTTTGGTTGGTTAGACATAGCATGCTACTCTTAAACTCGTTGAGAGCTAGACGGGGCATGTGTGTTTCATGTGTTGTTCTGTTTGTGGGGATTGTGTAGGATACAGACTGCATATGCTTCGTGACTACTGTGAGGCGAAGAAGGTTTGGCATTTTTGGAAGTCAGAGGAGGATATTCCTAGGTTCTTCGAGTTAGAATTGATAGAGTAGCTTGATGCTAATTTACGAGTTTTATCAGTGAGTACTGAAGTGCTTGTCCCTGTTATATAACTTTTATTGCTACAGCTTGGAATATTTAGAAATAGCGATGCAAGCAAGTCTGTGATCCAGTCATGGATAGGTTAAGCCCTTTTAGCTGTATCCTCTCGGACTTGAACTGATGGAAGATGGCTTTCGCTAATACAGGTCTCCAGCGTGGTAGTAAACCTATGTTTATTGTCTGGGAACCACCTGCAGAAGGGTGGGATAAACTCAACATAGATGGTGCTTCAAGGGGAACGGTAGGAGGAGCTGGAGCAGGTGGTTTGCTTCGCAATCAGATGGGTGAGTGGTTAGCTAGCTTTCGGGTTTGTCTAGGATATTGCTCAATCCTGGTTGCCAAGCTGGAGGCAATTTGGTGAGGGCTCTTTCTGGTCTGGTGGCAAGGATACCGGCGGGTGGTGTGTGAGGTGGACGCCCTTGCGACTATCCAAATGATAGCTGGTCAGTGTAGTGCCTATGATCCCCGTGGGGTCTTGCTTCAGGAGTGTAGAAGCCTGCTTTAGTTAAATTGGGAATGTAAGTTGTGCCATAGACGAAGAGAAGGGAACCAATGTGCGGAAAAGCTTGCAAACATGGGAGTTGAGAGCTCGGTAGATATGGAAGTGCTGACTAGCCCTCCTGCTGAGTTGGGGCCATTACTATTGGCGGATGCTTTGGGGATTGCGTTCCCCAGAGGAGGTAGAATGCCTTAGCCTCCCTTTTTATTTCAGATGTACAAAAAAAAATGCCAGTTTGTAGTTTATTTCTGGTCAGTCAAGTCAGTTAGGGAATCTCCCAATTATTATATTTTGGGTTTTCTTTTTTTTTTCTTTCTTTTATTTGGCTCACATATTATTATATACATTAGTAAAAGGAGAAGGAAAGGACCACATGATTTTCTACCCAATTCCCATACATTTATAATTCACTATGAACATTTGGGAGCTTAAAAGAGTGAGAAAGAGAAAAAAAAGGTATATGATTGTGAAAGGGTTAAGGAGGGGGGAATCATATATACCTAATTAAAATTTTGATTTACTATCTTACCTGCTAATCCAAAGGAAAGAAAATAGGATTTACTAATTACTAATCAAATCGCATAAACCTTTTTTTTATTAATCATGATGTTAACGTGGTAGGAAATATAGTTCACATTCATCTTGTAGGCATGACAAAATTTTTGCCAATTTAAGTCATAAAACCTTATTAGTAGAAAAAAACCAGAAAATTTGGAAACCTAACCGCACAACCTCTTCTCCACAATTTTTACAGTAACAACCCCAGAAACACCTTCCCTCTAAATAATATGTTCATCCTCTCTTCTCTCTCCCTCTCTTCCTTATTTTCTTCTCTTTTCTCTGCATTTTTTATTTCCTCTCTCTGTGCTGCGTGACGGCACCCTCCACATTGTGTGACGCCGGCAATTCATGTTGATCTCATCCTTCATCTCTATTGTGCAGCCCTGACAAGGACTGAAAATCACCGCTGTTGTCATGTTTGTTATATTTCCTCATGTTTTAATAGTTATAATTGCTTAAATCTTGGATTTTGATTATGTTTCATATTTTGTAGAGTATATTGAGGAGTTAAATCAAATTGAATTCAAAATCAAGAGATTTGTGAAGATTGGACAGAAAGTGGAAGCTGCAGCGCTGAAATGGCGATACTTGTGAAAAGAGGACAGAAAGTTGAAGCTGCAGCGCTGAAATGGTTATAATATGTGAAGATTGGGCAGCAACTTGGAGCTGCAGCGCCGGACAGTTGGCGCTGCAACGCCAGCCCGCGGGTTTTGAAAGTTATAAATACTAACCCTAGCTGAAAGAAAATGAGATCTCGGATAGAAGGCGCGACTGTTGAATAGAAAAGTCCTCTTCTCTTTTCTTTAGATTTTCTTTTAATTATGAGTAGCTAAATACTTTTCTTCCGGCTGAACGATAATTGAAGTTTTGGTTCTTCAAGAATTGTGAGATCTAAATAATTTTCATTGCTATTTTATTTCTTCTCTATTTATATATCTTCTGTGTTTATTAAAAATTATTGTCTTGGTTGATTGATGCAAAGGGCCCGTTGTTCAATTATCAGGTCAATAAATTGCCATTTAGAACTTTAAATCCGTAATTGTTTAATTGTTCTAATATTAGTGGTAAAATAACAAAGTTGATTATAGAGAGATTTTCGATTTATGTTATGGAGATATATAACATAGTCTAAATGAATCGAGCTTGTGTATTTGTTGGCTAGAATTGGTAGTTTCTCTAATTATTAATGCTGTCGATAAATTAAATCCTAAGAGCTTGTTTAAGGTTCTTTATTAACAAGGGAAGTAATCAAAGAGCTTGTTTTGGTTATCGAGAAAATAAGGAGAGATAGGTTGTTAGAGCTTGTTAACAACCAAAACCAATTTAGTGAAGAATAGAAGATTTTATCCTTGTATCTGTGATCAATTCTCTGAACCAATTCTGAAATTATACCTTTGGTTGGATATTTGACTGATATTGATTTCTCCTTAGTTTTTAGTTGATTATAATTGCTTTCTCTTTTATTTCACTCTGAAATTTCAAACCCCCTTTTTCTTTGCTTTAATTTTCATTAAAATAAATCTACCCAATCCCTGTGGATACGACCTTACTCATCACTGTTACAATTTGTATTTTTCGAGAGTGATAATTTTATTATTTGTTGGATTCGACACCCACCAAATTTTTGGTGCCGTTGCCGGGGACTTGTGATTAATTAGATTTATTTTAATGCTTCGATCTTCTCGTGCAGGTGAATTCCAATACGATCCTGAGATTAAGAAGACGGTTTGGGAGTTGAGGAAGGAAGCTAAATTGCATGACAAACAAGCATCTTCATCCTCACCCTCCGGATTTAATTTAGTACCTGACTTGGTTGATTCATCTAGTGATTCTGAAATAGAAGAAGCAATGGCCAATCAATAGAGAACTTTAAGGGAATTGGCTGCACCAAATGTAAATCAACAGCCACTTTGCATTACATATCCAGCTTTGGAAGTGGGTTTTGAATTGAAATCTGGATTGATCCATTTGCTCCCAACTTTTTGTGGTTTTGAGAATGAAGATCCTCACAAGTATCTGAAGGAATTCCATGTGGTGTGCTCAAGCATGAAACTGCAAGGAGTGACCGAAGAACAAATCAAATTATGTGCTTTTCCATTCTCGCTGACTGAAAAAGCAAAGGATTGGTTATTTTATTTGCCCCTGGCTCTATAACTACATGGATGGAGATGGTGAGATTGTTTCTTGATAAATTTTTCCCTGCATCACGAGCTGCTGGCATTAAAAGAGAGATATGTGGAATAAAACAGAAAGATACAGAGACCCTTCACAAGTATTGGGAAAGATTTAAGCAACTTTGTGCAAGCTATTGTGAGTTTCAAATTACTCGCAAGCGCACGAGTCGTTTGCAATATAGTGTGTGCAAGTGCGAGGTCGAATCCACAGGGAATTGCGTTGTGAAAATATAATTTAATCTAAACTAACTTTATCTTAACCTAGTTCCGAATTTTGAATGATATTTTGGAAAACAAATTAAAACTAAACTAAATTGATTTTAAAAACTAATAATAAAAACACTAAGGTTTCCAAATCCATCCCACCGAAGTTAAGCATATATGTTCTAAAAATATAGCCTATCAAAACATTCCATGAATCTAACTATAAGACAAAAAACAAATAATATCCCAACTAAACCAAAAGCATCCAATGTATCCGCTCTCAACAAATCACAAAGGAAATCCAATTTAATCGAAAAGCATTCAATGTATCCATCAGATGAAACACAAGGAATATCCAACAGACAATTTAAACTCAATCAATTATAAGATTAACTCAAATAATTGACAGAACATTTATACTAAAAATTGTCAGATTTGTACAAGCAAATCTGAACTACTACGCCAAACAACGGCGGGGCTTCATCTTCACCCTTAGTTGAAGAGTCTAGCTACTCATAACTATGAAACTACAATTCGTAATAAAAGTGCTAAACATTTAAACTAAAACAACTAAATGTAAAGAAATAAATAAATAACTTTACATGGGAGAAATTCCACTCGCTGACGGGCGGCGCTTCCCCTCGTGGTAGCAATGCCTTCGAGATCCACCAGAACGCTAGTGGACGTCCACCGCTAAACACTAAAGTGGCTCAGGAATTGTACACTAAAGATGAAGTGAAAAGGGGCTTATATAGGGAAACATCACAAGTGCAATGTGTCTCCAATCCGATGTGGGATACTACAGATTCCAGCTTTTGCTCTTTGACCTGTGTCTACTAAAAATGCCATAACTTTCTCTAGAAAAATCATTTTATTGATCCGTAAAATTCCCTAGAAAATAGACATCCGGATCTTTCCAAGATTATATGGCTCATCTCCTAGTTCTTCCTGAATCAATACAGTTAAATCCTCGAAAATGGCTGATCTGTCACGCTGAAATCATGCACAGCCTGACATTTGTCTACTAAAACTGCCATAACTTTCTCTAGAAAAATCATTTTATTGATCCGTAAAATTCTCTAGAAAATAGACATCTGGATCTTTCCAAGAATATATGGCTCATCTCCTGGTTCTTCCTAAATCAATACAGTTAAATCCTCGAAAATGGCTGATCTGTATGAGTAATTCTGGCAATTTAGTGAAACTCCTTTCCAAGCTTATAAACCTGTAAAACAACGAAAAACAACTCAAAGTAACGAATTCTTAAGCAAACAAATGTAAATTAAGGGGCCAAAATATGCAATATTTTTCACTCATCAAATACCCCCAAACTTACATTTTGCTAGTCCCTTAGCAAAACAAAATAAATAAATAAATAAATAAAAAAAAACAAAGAACATAAAGATAAGTTCATCACTCATGTTATCCAAAAATTTAAGGAGCACACACTACCATAATATTCATACATGAGCAAGCTTAAAAAGATAAACCCATCTTCATAATGAATAGAAATGTTAAAATCTAATTACTTACAAAAGGCAGGTTAAGGCATCACAAGTCTGACACTGTGTAAAGTGAATTAGCATATAAAAATGAAGCTTCCAAATAACTCCAATGTGTAAGGTCTCTATGTCTCAAGATTCACCAAATTTCCCATCAGAATGAACAAAAATGGCATAGTTTTTATCTTTTTTTTTTATTTTTTATTTTATATAAAAGGCTCTGCTATGTTTAATTCCCTTAAGCTTTCTAATTGACCCATGTAGCGAGTGTTGAGTCAATGACTCCCAAACCAGATGGTTTTAGGGCATTAGGTGTAAAGACACCCCTAAGGACTTACTAACTCGAGTAAAAAAGGCTACGAAACTAAACTGACCTTAATGCTACCAAACAAAATTTTCACCTTTTAACGTGAACACTCACTGCTTACTGAGGCAAGAGGTCCAGTTACTCAGCGAAATTTTTTGCAATGATCATTATGAATAAAATTCCCACCTTTTGACGTGAACACTCACTGCTTACTGAGGCAAGAGGTCTAGTTACTTATTGAAAAGTTTATTGATGATGATCATTAGTAGTATTATTATATATATATATATTATGCTTTTCTATGCCCAAGTGTTTATCCAACAAGTCATTCAGTTTCAGTTAAGACAAGGAAACGTACACATTAGAATCACATGTCATACCTCACACAATTTGTGCTAATGTGCTCGTGTTAGATAAGATCAAACATATGAATTCTCAAATGCCTAAAGTAAGTAACTAAATTTTAAAACTTTATCACCAGATCATGTGTTCAAAATTTTAAGCTCACCAATGACATCACATCACAGAAAATATTTTAGATCAACAAAAATTTCAAAATAACATGAGCATGCATTTACCTTTACGATGAAAAGACAACAAATTAGGACAAAGTGTGTGATGTGTCTCCCATACCCCCAAACTTAAATTACATATTGACCCCAATGTGTGACTAACATGGAAAGAGCTGACCTGAGATATGGAGAACTATCTGGACTGGTATAGCTCATAGTATAACCCCAAACTTGAACTGAAGTACGCATTGTCCCTGAAAAATAAAAAAAAACTGGAAAACACAAAATACTGGAAACAAACATTAATCATAAAAATGCGAAATAATAAATAAACAGAAAAGATAAGCTGTGGGGTGCCTCCCATGAGCGCTAAGTTTAACGTCTTCAGCCAGTCCCAACATTAGTAAACATGCCCAACTAAGCGCTCCACCATCTGATCAATAAATAGGAATGGAAAATGATCAGGCCTAGTGGCAGCATTCAATTTACGATAGCTGATACACACTCTCCAAATTGACTGAACACGAGTTGGAACCAACTCATCGTCCTTATGCTGCACTACCGTTAATTCAACACGTTTGGGCACAACATGAATCTGGCTCACCCCCTTGCTATCATAGATGGGATAAATGATCTCTGCCTCTAACAGCTTAATATCTTTTGCCCTCACAACCTCTTGCATAGTAGGGTTGAGCATTCTTTGTGGCTCCCTCAATGGCTTGGCATTCTTCTCCAACTGTATCGTGTGTATTACCAATGAGGGGTTGATTCCCTTGACATCCTCAATAGTCCAGCCTATAGCTTCCTTATGCTCTCTTAAGACGTCCAATAATTTCTCCTCTGGAGCATCACCCAAATCTAAATCTATAATTATAGGCAAAGAATCTGCTGGACCTAGGAACTTATACTTAAGATTGTCCGATAAAGGCTTAAGTTCCTTTTTGGGGGGTTCAGGTGTTGTGGTTTTCTCCGTCTCACTGATCTTTAGAGGAGCAGACTCCAAAGTAGCATTTGCTTGCTCAAACAACTTATCTAAATCCAAATCGTCTTCAAATTGAGCAAAGCATGCCTCCAAAATGTCCTCAGACTTCCCTTCTTTCTTGGGCGCTTGTAGTCTCTCAGGGTAAGGTGCTTTAGGTAAAAATGACCTAGAGAGATCATTAATAATAGGTGTGGCTATAGATGGCTCAGCATCTCTCTTCTCATTGTTGCCACTTTCTTGCCCTTGGTGCATAGCAGAGTTCTTTTCCACTTGATTGTGCACTTGTCTCCCAGACCTCAATGGGACAATTGATTGCACTTGTTCCTGCCAATGCATAGGAGTTAATAAATTTCCCACCGCAAACTGTTCATTTGGGTTAGGATCAGTTTGACTGGGGAACGTTCCTTCCTCTCCTTCACCCACGTAACTTGCGATTTGATCAATTTGACTGTCTAGTGTGACAATCACTTGGGTGTTTTCTATTGCTGCACTCATCACTTCACTCATAGATTGGCTAGTCATTTTCATGAATCATTGAGAGCGTCCTCCAATGACTGTGAAACCGACGCTGGCGCTTGAATGGGAGCTTGGTAAGCGGGTGATGGTGCTGGATAAGCTGAGTGACCAAAACTTGGAATTGGTGGAGGAAATTCGGGAGGGTATTGATTGTGAGCATGATAAGGGTCTCCTCTCTGATTCCTCAGTTGGTTCTGCGTCTATGAAACATTAGAGTGGTCCCACCACCCTGGATTGTATGTTTCAGAGTAAGATCCATTTGATTGCCAATAACACTCATTGAAAGCATTCATTTGTTCAATGGGATACTCGGCAAAAGCCGGCATTGATGGACAATTCTGTGCTAAATGCAAAGGACTAGCACAGATGGAACAACTATCAACATTGAATGTGTTGGCAGCATTGAGGGATGGGCCGGTTATTTTAATGAAATCCTTGAGGGCGTCCTCTAAAGACTGTGAAACCGGCGCTGGATTCATCCACATTTAAAAAAAAAAAAATTAATTTAATTTTTTTTTTAATTTTTCCTAACCATTTTTTTTTATAACTAACTAGTAGAAAAATAAAATCAATTCAGACCAAAAATTTTCACAAACAAAACAGTTCCCCGGCAACGGCGCCAAAAACTTGTTGTGAGTTTTAAATTACTCGTAAGCGCACGAGTCATTTGTAATATAGTGTGTGCAAGTGCGAGGTCGAATCCACAAGGAATTGCGTTGTGAAAATATAATTTAATCTAAACTAACTTTATCTTAACCTAGTTCCGAATTTTGAATGATATTTTGGAAAACAAATTAAAACTAAACTAAATTGATTTTAAAAACTAATAATAAAAACACAAAGGTTTCCAAATCCACCCCACTGAAGTTAAGCATATATGTTCTAAAAATATAGCCTATTAAAACATTCCATGAATCCAACTATAAGACAAAAAACAAAGAATATCCCAACTAAACCAAAAGCATCCAATGTATCCGCTCTCAACAAATCACAAAAGAAATCTAATTTAATCGAAAAGCATTCAATGTATCCATCAGATGAAACACAAGGAATATACAATAGACAATTTAAACTCAATCAATTATAAGATTAACTCAAATAATTGACATAACATTTATACTAAAAATTGTCAGATTTGTACAAGCAAATCTGAACTACTACGCCAAACAACGGCGGGGCTTCATCTTCAACCTTAGCTGAAGAGTCTAGCCACTCATAACTATGAAACTACAATTCATAATAAAAGTGCTAAACATTTAAATTAAAACAACTAAATGTAAAGAAATAAATAAATAACTTTACATGGGAGAAATTCCACTCGCTGACGGGCGGCGCTTCCCCTCGTGGTAGCAATGCCTTCGGGATCCACCAGAATGCTAGCGGACGTCCACCGGTAAACATCAAAGTGGCTCAGGAATTGTACACTAAAGATGAAGTGAAAAAGGGGCTTTTATAGGGAAACATCACAAGTGCAATGTGTTTCCAATCCGATGTGGGATACTACAGATTCCAGCTTTTACTCTTTGACCTTTCTCTACTAAAAATGTCATAACTTTCTCTAGAAAAATCATTGTATTGATCCATAAAATTCTTCAGAAAATAGACATCCGGATCTTTCCAAGCATATATGGGTCATCTCCTGGTTCTTCCTGAATCAATACAGTTAAATCCTCGAAAATGGCTGATCTGTCACGCTGAAATCATGCACAGCCTGACCTTTGTCTACTAAAACTGCCATAACTTTCTCTAGAAAAATCATTTTATTGATCCGTAAAATTCTCCAGAAAATAGACATCCGGATCTTTCCAAATATATATGGATCATCTCCTGGTTCTTCCTGAATCAATACAGTTAAATCCTCGAAAACGGCTGATCTGTACGAGCAATTCTAGCAATTTAGTGAAACTCCTTTCCAAGCTTATAAACCTGTAAAACAACGAAAAACAACTCAAAGTAACGAATTCTTAAGCTAACAAATGTAAATTAAAGGGCCAAAATATGCAATATTTTTCACTCATCACAAGCTGCCTTCAACATAGAATTTCTGAACAGCTCTTCATTCAATATTTCTACGAAGGGCTCCTACCCATAGAAAGGAAGATGATGGATGCAACGAGTGGAGGTGCCATAGTGAACAAAACTCCTTGTGACGCTAGAGATTTGATCTCCATCATGGCCGCTAACTCACAACAATTTGGATTCAGACAGGACACATCTCTAATAAGGGTGAATGAGGTAAGTATATCTTCCCTTGAAAATCAAATATCCAAGCTAACTTCTATTGTTCAACAGTTAGCTGTAGGAAATATACAACAAGTGAAAGCTTGTGGGATTTGTGCTACCATCGGTCATCCAATCCCTACACTTCGAGATGATTCCTATGAGCATGCCAATGCAGCTGGAGGATTTCCAGGCCCACCACAACAGAGATACGATCCCTACTCAAATACCTACAACCCAGGATGGAATGATCATCCTAATTTCAGCTATGGAGCAAGACCACCATTCCAACACTTTCAGCATAGACCACCTGCTCCACCACCACAACAAACCTCCACAAGTTCAGGTATGTCTCAAGAAGAAATTGTTAAATCACTTGCAACTAACACACAAAAATTTCAACAGGAGACAAGAACAAGCATTCAACAATTAGAATATCAAATGAGTCAATTGGCATCTTCTGTGAACTGATTGGAATCTCAAGGTAAATTTCCCTCACAAACTGTTGTTAACCCAAAAAAAAATGCTAGTGCAGTTTCCTTGAGAAGTGGGAAGGAGTTGAAGGAACCCAGTAAGGCAGCATGTGGAGAAGAAATTGAAAAAGAAGTGGTTGCTCCTCAACCTCAAACTGACCCGCCTAGAGAACCCGATAGTGAACAACCAAAGGCATTGGTGACAAATCCTCCATTTCCTACTAGATTGACTAAATCCAAGAAAGAAGAGGAAGAGAAGGGAATTCTTGAAACTTTTTGCAAGGTTGAGGTAAATATTCCCTTACTTGATGCAATTAAACAAGTGCCTCGATATGCTAAATTTCTCAAGGAGTTGTGCACCAACATGAGAAAGTTGAAAGGTAATGAAAAGATAAATATGGGGGAAAATGTTTCAGCTGTCCTCCAGAAAAAATTACCTCCAAAATGCAAGGACCCAGGTATGTTTACTATCCCTTGCAAACTAGGTGATGCTAGGATTGAGAAAGCAATGTTAGATCTAGGAGCTTCAATAAATGTCATGCCTCTCTCTATTTATTCATCTTTGAATCTTGGTCCATTAAAAGAAACAAGTGTGATTATTCAACTTGCTGATAGATCTAATGTATATCCTGAAAGAGTCTTAGAGGATGTCTTAGTACAAGTTAATGGGTTGGTCTTTCCTGCTGATTTTTATGTTCTTGACATGGAAGAAGATGACTCTTCTAATTCAACACTAATGTTATTAGGAAGGCCATTTCTAAAAACATCTAGGAAAAAAATTGATGTGCATGATGGTACACTCACAATGGAATTTGATGGTGAAATTATTAAATTCAATATTTATGACGCTATGAAGTACCCTAACGATGTGTCTTATGTTTTTGTTATGGATGTTATTGACCCGTTGGCGAAGAAAATCTTTGACCTAGTTGAT
The DNA here is from genome assembly GCA_023935145.1 of Bretschneidera sinensis. Lineage (NCBI taxonomy): Eukaryota > Viridiplantae > Streptophyta > Magnoliopsida > Brassicales > Akaniaceae > Bretschneidera > Bretschneidera sinensis. Next base: position 7,182,144 of record CM043705.1, read on the forward strand.
GATGATAAGCTAAAAGTTACACTTAGCAGGCATCTCACTCTTGAAGGGCTACGAAAGATCATGAAGAAGTTTGTGTTGGAGTCCGACCTGTAAGATGCAATCTACGAATTAGAATCACTTAAACCTGTAAGGTATGATGTATCTTACATTGAGTTGCCTCTTTCTCACACAAAACTTATTTATTCTATTGTGCATGAACCGAAATTGGAATTGAAACCCTTACCAGGTCATCTGAAATACGCATTTTTGGGAGAAGGAGAAACTCTTCCGGTGATAATCTCAAACAAACTCTCCATAGTAGAGGAAGAAAAGTTGATTCAGATGCTTAGAGAATATAAAGAGGCTATTGGCTGGACTATAGCTGACATTAAGGGATTGAGCCCTTCCACATCCATGCATAGGATACTATTAGAGGAAGATTGTAAGCTGTCTAGAGTAGCCCAACGCCGACTGAATCCACCAATGATGGAAGTGGTAAAGAAAGAGATTTTGAAACTTCTCGCTGCAGGTATGATCTATCCAATTTCAGACAGTAAATGGGTAAGTTCGGTTTAGGTTGTGCCAAAGAAAACAGGTATAACAGCAATAAAAAAATCCTGATGGTGAGTTGGTGCCCACTCGAATTCAAAACGGGTGGCGGGTTTGTATAGATTATAGGAAGTTAAATGCATCAACTAGAAAAGACCACTTTCCTCTTCCATTTATTGATAAAATGCTTGAACGTTTGGCTGGTCGTACTCATTATTGTTGTCTTGATGGTTATTCAGGTTTTCATCAAATCCTAATCACACCAGAGGATCAAGAAAAAACCACCTTCACATGCCCGTTTGGCACTTTTGCATATCGACGAATGCCATTTGGACTTTGCAATGCTCCTGCTACATTTCAAAGGTGTATGGTTAGTATATTTTCAGAGTACGTAGAAAATATCATAGGGGTATTTATGGATGACTTTACAGTCTATGGTAATTCTTTTGATACTTGTTTAACTAACCTTACAAAAGTGTTAAAAAGATGCATAGAAACGAACCTTGTTCTTAATTATGAAAAGTGTCACTTTATGGTTGATCAAGGTATTATTCTAGGCCATATTGTATCTTCTAAGGGAATTGAAGTTGATAAAGCTAAGATAGAAATTATCAAATCTTTGCCTTACCCCGCAAGTGTGCGAGAAATTCACTCTTTTCTTGGACATGCAGGATTTTATCGACGCTTTATCAAGAATTTTTCCAAAATTACTCAACCCTTATGTAGGTTATTGCAAAAAGATATGGTGTTCGAATTTGATGAGGTGTGCAAAGGTGCATTCGATAAGTTGAAGGATATGCTGACTTCGACACCAATTATCCGGCCACCGAATTGGGATCTTTCGTTCGAAATCATGTGTGACGCAAGCAATCATGCAGTTGGTGCTGTTCTTGGACAACGAATTGGACGAGTTTCTCATGCCATCTACTATGCTTCAAGAGCACTTGATAGTGCGCAGAGGAACTATTCAACGACGGAAAAAGAACTTCTAGTTATTGTTTTTGCTTTAGAAAAATTTCGTCCATATTTACTTGGCACTAAAGTAATTGTTTATTCTGATCATGCAGCTCGCAAGTATTTGCTGTCAAAGAAGGAGACAAAACCCAGACTCATTCGGTGGATACTTTTGCTACAAGAGTTCAATTTGGAGATACGCGATAAAAAAGGTGCAGAGAATTTGGTCTCAGATCATCTCAGTAGATTACACACAAATGAAAAACCATCACCATTAAAAGATGACTTTCCAGATGAGTATCTCTTTTCTATTGAAAAGTTAATCCCCTGGTATGCTGATATGGTTAATTATCTAGTTACTAGAAAACTGCCAGATGATTTGTCTAGAGCTCAAAGAGATAAAATCAAAAGTGATGCTAAATATTATGTTTGGGATGATCCTTATTTGTGGAAACATTGTTATGATCAAATTATTCGAAGGTGTGTCTCTCAACAAGAAACTCTTTCCATTTTGAAATTTTGTCATTCATATGCATGCGGAGGACATTTTGGTCCCAAAAGAACAGCTCGTAAGGTGTTAGAATGTGGATTGTTTTGGCCTACTTTGTTTCGTGATTCATATATGTTTTGTAAAGCATGTGAACAGTGTCAGAAAACTGGAAATTTAGGGCATAGAGACCAAATGCCACTCACCCCTATTCTTGTTTGTGAAATATTTGATGTGTGGGGTATTGATTTCATGGGCCCTTTTCTTCTTCTTATGGTAATGTTTACATCATTCTTGTTGTGGATTATGTTTCAAAATAGGTAGAAGCTGAGGCTACTCGGACTGACGATGCTAAAGTTGTTGTAGATTTTGTCAAATCTCATATTTTTGTCAGGTTCGGGACACCAAGAGCTATAATCAGTGGTCATGGGACTCATTTTTGCAACAAAGTAGTGGGGGGATTTATTTAAGAAATATAATGTTACCCACCGCATCTCCACTACTTATCATCCACAAACAAATGGGCAAGCTGAAGTATCTAATAGAGAGATCAAGTCCATACTCGAGAAAACTGTCAACCTAAATAGGAAGGATTGGAGTATGCGACTTGATGATGCACTATGGGCCTATCGAACAGCCTACAAGACCCCCATAGGTATGTCTCCTTACCGTTTCGTATTTCGTAAACCATGTCATCTCCCAGTCGAACTAGAACACAAGGCATATTGGGCTGTCAAGCATTGCAACATGGGAATGGACGAATCATGAGGGCAAAGGAAATTACAATTGCAAGAATTGGAGGAAATCCGCAATGATGCCTATGAAAGCTCGAGAGTATACAAAGAAAAGACCAAAGCCTTTCATGATCAATTGGTTTCTAGGAAAAAAATTTCTACTGGTCAGAAAGTTTTACTTTATCACTCTAGACTGAAGTTATTTCCTGGTAAATTGTGTTCTAGATGGATAGATCCTTTTATTGTTACTAATGTATTTCCTCATAGTGCAGTTGAAATACAAAGTTCGGATATAGGTAAAACTTTTAAGGTCAATGGTCATCGTTTGAAACCTTTTTATGAAGGTTTTCAAGTGTATAATATTGATCAAATTATTTTGGAATGTCCGACTTATGGCGATTAAGAGGTGGCAACATCTAGCCAAAGACGTTAAAAAACGGCGCTTTTGGGAGGCAACCCAACTTTTTGTCTTACTCTCCTTGTTTTCTTTGTTTTATACTTTTTTTCTTTTTCTTTATTTTGGCGATCAGCTTGCGAGACTCGAAGACCATGTTGCCAGATTGGACAGAACATGACAACTTTCCTTGCTTACATGAGATTCACACCACCTTCACCCCCAAGCACGTGACTGATATCTTGGCTGATGCTCAACATTTTCAGGGGAGTTTTCTACTTACTCTTGTTCTTTTATAGCTTTTGAGCATCTATTTTTGATACATTGAGGACAATGTATGGAGTAAGTGTGGGGGAGGGTCGTTGATATATGAATTTGATTTTACTTTGAACTTTACTTTTAGCTCCATTTTGATCAAATTTGTGCGTCATTTTTCACGAAAATTTTCAAAAATCCAAGTGATACTTTAGTCCTTGTTTGTGATCATTCTCTTATGAATTCTAGATTCTGTCGAGGCTTGTCTTAAATTATCTGGATTATTGTGAATTATTGAGATAAATTGAGGCATAATAAGGGATTAGCATGAATGGTTGAATTCTTATTTACTACACAGTGATTAATTGCTCTTGATGATTGATTGAATGAAAAGTATGTGGGATCTAATGCACATGACCTTTTTTGTGCGCTTTTGAGCCAATGATCATTCATATTATATTATGCTCCATTTTCTTAATTGAGTGATTGTCATACATAGTTGATTTTTCTAGAACTTGCTTTGTTATGCATGTCAAGAAACTACATTGTTGAATTGGATGCATTTAATTAATAAGGGCATTTAGGTGAAGTCATTTAGCTTTCTTAAAAAAAGCCTACCTTGATTTTTACTGTAGAAAGCCAATTTTGAACCTTAGCCCATTTGTTGGAAGTTAACCATGGTATAAGCAATGTCAACCCATTCTTTTGTCGTTTTCCCTCTTTTGAACCTCTAATTGAAGGATCGTATTAGTTTGTTCACATGAAGCTTCAAATTATCTCTGAAAGGATTGAAAGATGCTGGGAATAAAGTGATTCAAGTTACAAGTGCCTTGAATTGCAAAAAGAAAGAAAAAAAAAGAAGAAAATAGGCGGCCAGAGAAAAAGAAAAAAAAAAGAAAATAGGCGGCCAGAGAAAAAGAAAAAAAAAACAAAGAAAGAAAAAAAAAAGGGAGAAAAAGAAAAAAAATATAGCCGGCCAAAAAGAGAGAAAAGTTGTGCAATTTCAATTGTTTGGATGTGAATTGATTGAAGAAAACATTTGACGTTAATGAGTTGTGCTTTGTGTGGAGAAGTTGGTATAATTCCTTTGATAAAAGTACCTAAAAATTCCTTCTCATCACACCTTACCTAAGCCCCGTTACAACCCATTTAAGACCCTTAGATTCTTTGCATTAAATTCAATCCATTGATGTGATATATTAGCAAGCTTATGGTAAAGATCTTCTATGTTGTGATTTGAGAGTTCATTGATACCCTAAACACTTTGAGCATATCGAGTGAATCCAATGAGAGGGTGTTAGATCCTATTGCATTTTGATTTCGAGAAGATCATTGAGGTGATTGTTCATGGTGTGGTTTATAAGAATTTACACTATGAAATTGTTCGTTTATTATTTGTCTTTATATTTAAATCTTTAAGGCATGATAATTTGGGTTATAGAGGATGAGTAAAGGTAGAAGAAGGAACGAGGATAAGAAAAGGTGACAAATTTGAGCTATTGTATGCTTGAGGACAAGCATTGTTTAAGTGTGGGGGAATTTGATAAGAACTCATAATATCTATACGTTTGTTATATTTCTTCATGTTTTAATAGTTATAATTGCTTAAATCTTGGATTTTGATTATGTTTCGTATTTTGTAGAGTATATTGAGGAGTTAAATCAAATTGAATTCAAAATCAAGAGATTTGTGAAGATTGGACAGAAAGTGGAAGCTGCAGCGCTGAAATGGCGATACTTGTGAAAAGAGGATAGAAAGCTAAAGCTGCAGTGCTAAAATGGTGATAATATGTGAAGACTGGGCAGCAACTTGGAGATGCAGCGCCGGGCAGTTGGCGCTGCAGCGCCAGCCCGTGGGTTTTGAAAGTTATAAATACTAACCCTAGCTGAAAGAAAAGGAGATCTCGGATAGAAGGCGCGACTGTTGAATAGAAAAGTCCTCTTCTCTTTTCTTTAGGTTTTCTTTTAATTATGAGTAGCTAAATACTTTTCTTCCGACAGAAGGATAATTGAAGTTTTGGTTCTTCAAGAATTGTGAGGTCTAAATAATTTTCATTGCTCTTTTATTTCTTCTCTATTTATATATCTTCTGTGTTTATTAAAAATTATTGTCTTGGTTGATTGATGCAAAGGGCCCATTGTTCAATTATCTGGTCAATAAATTGTCGTTTAGAACTTTAAATCCGTAATTGTTTAATTGATCTAATATTAGTGGTAAAATAACAAAGTTGATTATAGAGAGATTTTTTATTTAAGTTATGGAGATATATAACCTAGTCTAAATGAATCGAGCTTGTGTATTTGTTGGCTAGAATTGGTAGTCTCTCTAATTATTAATACTGTTGATAGATTAAATCCTAAGAGCTTGTTTAAGGTTGTTTATTAACAAGGGAAGTAATCAAAGAGCTTGTTTTGGTTAGCGAGAAAATAAGGAGAGATAGGTTGTTAGAGCTTGTTAACAACCATAACCAATTTAGTGAAGAATAGAAGATTTTATCCTTGTATCTGTGATCAATTCTCTGAACCAATTCTGAAATTATACCTTTGGTTGGATATTTGCCTGATATTGATTTCTTCTTAGTTTTTAGTTGATTATAATTGCTTTCTCTTTTATTTCACTCCGAAATTTCAAACCCCCTTTTTTTTTGCTTTAATTTTCATTAAAATAAATCTACCCAATCCCTATGGATACGACCTTACTCATCACTGTTACAATTTGTATTTTTCGAGAGTGAGAATTTTATCATTTATTGGATTCGACACCCACCAAATTTTTGGCGCCGTTGCCGGGGACTGGTGATTAATTAGATTTATTTTAATGCTTCGAACTTCTCGTGCAGGTGAACTCCAATACGATCCTGAGATTGAGAAGACGGTTCGGGAGTTGAGGAAGGAAGCTAAATTGCATGACAAACAAGCATCTTCATCCTCACCCTCCGGATTTAATTTAGTACCTAACTTGGTTGATTCATCTAGTGATTCTGAAATTGAAGAAACAATGGCCAATCAAGAGAGAACTTTAAGGGAATTCGCTGCACCAAATGTAAATCAACAGCCACTTTGCATTACATATCCAGCTTTGGAAGTGGGTTTTGAGTTAAAATCTGGATTGATCCATTTGCTCCCAACTTTTCGTGGTCTTGAGAATGAAGATCCTTACAAGCATCTGAAGGAATTCCATGTGGTGTGCTCAAGCATGAAACCGCAAGGAGTGACCGAAGAACAAATCAAATTACATGCTTTTCCATTCTCACTGACTGAAAAAGCAAAGGATTAGTTATTTTATTTGCCCCCTGGCTCTATAACTACATGGATGGAGATGGTGAGATTGTTTCTTGATAAATTTTTCCCTGCATCACGAGCTGCTGGCATTAAAAGGGAGATATGTGGAATAAAACAGAAAGATATAGAGATCCTTCACGAGTATTGGGAAAAATTTAAGCAACTCTATGCAAGCTGCTCACAACATGGAATTTCTGAATAGCTCCTCATTCAATATTTCTACGAAGGGCTCCTACCCATGGAAAGGAAGATGATGGATGCAGTGAGTGGAGGTGCCATAGTGAACAAAACTCCTTGTGACGCTAGAGATTTGATCTCCATCATGGTCGCTAACTCACAATAATTTGGATTCAGACAGGACACATCTCTAATAAGGGTGAATAAGGTAAGTATATCTTCCCTTGAAAATCAAATATCTAAGCTAACTTCTAGCGTTCAATAGTTAGCTGTAGGAAATATGCAATAAGTGAAAGCTTGTGGGATTTGTGCTACCATCGGTCATCCAACTGACATGTGCCCTACACTTCGAGATGATTCCTACGAGCATGCCAATGCAGCTGGGGGATTTCCAGGCCGACCACAACAGAGATACGATCCCTACTTAAATACCTACAACCCAGGATGGAAGGATCATCCCAATTTCAGCTATGGAGCAAGACCACCATTCCAACACTTTCAGCATAGACCACCTGCTCCACCACCACAACAAACCTCCACAAGTTCAGGTATGTCTCTAGAAGAAATTGTTAAATCACTTGCAACTAACACACAACAATTTTAACAGGAGACAAGAACAAGAATTCAACAATTAGAGAATCAAATGAGTCAATTGGCATCTTCTATGAACCGATTGGAATCTCAAGGTAAATTGCCCTCACAAACTGTTGTTAACCCAAAACAAAATGCTAGTGCAGTTACCTTGAGAAGCGAGAAGGAGTTGAAGAAACCCAGTAAGGTAGCACGTAGAGAAGAAATTGAAAAAGAAGTGGTTGCTCCTCAACCTCAAACTGACCAGCCTAGAGGACTCGATAGTGAACAACCAAAGGAATTGGTGACAAATCCTCCATTTCCTACTAGATTGACTAAATCCAAGAAATAAGAGGAAGATAGGGGAATTCTTGAAACTTTTCGTAAGGTTGAGGTAAATATTCCCTTACTTGATGCAATTAAACAAGTGCCTCGATATGCTAAATTTCTCAAGGAGTTGTGCACCAACAAGAGGAAGTTGAAAGGTAATGAAAAGATAAGTATAGGGAAAATGTTTCAGCTATCCTCCAGAAAAAATTACCTCCAAAATGGAAGGACCCAGGTATGTTTACTATCCCTTGCAAACTAGGTGATGTTAGGATTGAGAAAGCAATGTTAGATCTAGGAGCTTCAATAAATGTCATGCCTCTCTCTATTTATTCATCTTTGAATCTTGGTCCATTAAAAGAAACAAGTGTGATTATTCAACTTGCTGATAGATCTAATATATATCCTGAAGGAGACTTGGAGGATGTATTAGTACAAGTTAATGGGTTGGTCTTTCCTATTGATTTTTATGTTCGTGACATGGAAGAAGATGACTCTTCTAATTCAACACTAATGTTATTAGGAAGGCCATTTCTAAAAACATTTAGGACAAAAATTGATGTGCATGATGGTACACTCACAATAGAATTTGATGGTGAAATTATTAAATTCAATATTGACGACGCTATGAAGTACCCTAATGATGTGTCTTCTGTTTTTGTTATGGATTTTATTAACCCGTTGGCACAGGAAATCTTTGATCTAGTTGATGATGATAAGCTAAAAGTTACACTTAGTAGGCATCTCACTCTTGAAGGGCTACGGAAGATCATGAAGAAGTTTGTGTTGGAGTCCGACCTGCAGGATGCAATCTACGAATTAGAATCACTTAAACCTGTAAGGTATGATGTGTCTTACATTGAGTTGCCTCTTTCTCACACAAAACTTCTTCCTTCTATTTTGCAGGCACCGAAATTGGAATTGAAACCCTTACCAGATCATCTGAAATATGCATTTTTGGGAGAAGGAGAAACTCTTCCGGTGATAATCTCAAACAAACTCTCCATAGTAGAGGAAGAAAAGTTGATTCAGATGCTTAGATAATATAAAGAGGCTATTGGCTGGACTATAGCTGACATTAAGGGATTGAGCCCTTCCCTATGCATGCATAAGATACTATTAGAGGAAGATTGTAAGCCGTTTGGAGAAGCCTAACGCCGACTGAATCCACCAATGATGGAAGTGGTAAAGAAAGAGATTTTGAAACTTCTCGATGCAGGTATGATCTACCCAATTTCAGACAGTAAATGGGTAAGTCCGGTTCAGGTTGTGCCAAAGAAAACAGGTATAATAGTAATAAAAAATCCTGATGGTGAGTTGGTGCCCACTCGAATTCAAAATGGGTGGCGGGTTTGTATAGATTATAGGAAGTTAAATGCATCAACTAGAAAATACCACTTTCCTCTTCCATTTATTGATCAAATGCTTAAACATTTAGCTGGTCGTACTCATTATTGTTGTCTTGATGGTTATTCAGGTTTTCATCAAATCCTAGTTGCACCAGAGGATCAAGAAAAAACCACCTTCACATGCCCGTTTGGCACTTTTGCATACCGACTTATGCCATTTGGACTTTGCAATGCTCCTACTACATTTCAAAGGTGTATGGTTAGTATATTTTCAGAGTACATAGAAAATATCATAGAGGTATTTATGGATGACTTTACAATCTATGGTAATTCTTTTGATACTTGTTTAACTAACCTTACAAAAGTGCTTAAAAGATGCATAGAAACGAACCTTGTTCTTAATTATGAAAAGTGTCACTTTATGGTTGATCAAGGTTTTATTCTAGGCCATATTGTATCTTCTAAGGGAATTGAAGTTGATAAAGATAAGATAGAAATTATCAAATCTTTGCCTTACCCCACAAATGTGCGGGAAATTCGATCTTTTCTTGGACATGCAGGATTTTATCGACGATTTATCAAGAATTTTTCCAAAATCACTCAATCCTTATGTAGGCTATTGCAAAAAGATGTGGTGTTCGAATTTGATGAGGTGTGCAAAGGTGCGTTCGATAAGTTGAAGGATATGCTGACTTCGACGCCAATTATCTGGCCACCGAATTGGGATCTTCCGTTCGAAATCATGTGTGACGCAAGCAATCATGCAGTTGGTGCTGTTCTTGGACAATGAGTTGGACGAGTTTCTCACGCCATCGAAATCATGTGATAGTTTTACCTTTTTTCCGCTCCATACCTCCTCTGGTATTCTATGCTCCAATGGAACCAATGGGCCTCGGTTGATCAAGTAAGCTGCTGTGTTGACTGTTTTTGCCCAGAACTGCTTTGGTAGACCTGATTGTATACGAATGCTTCTGGCTCTTTCTGTCAACGTTTGGTTCATACGTTCAGCTACACCATTGTGTTGAGGCGTACCCGACACGGTTCTCTCCATTTTGATCCCGTGCTCATAGCAAAACTTCTTGAGTCCGGTGTCTTCATATTCACCACTATTGTCGGTTCTGAGCTTTTTAATCTTCAGACCTGTCTCATTTTCAACCATAGCTTTCCATCTCCTGAAAGCCTCAAACACTTCAGACTTATGCTTTAGAAAGTAAACCCATACATTCTGAGAGTGATCATCGATGAAAGTCATGAAGTAGTGTTTCCCACCAATGGATGAAATGGTTGTTGGTCCCCAAACATCAGAGTGGCCGAGCTCTAGTCTTTCTTTCTTTAGGGTTCTGCCACTTGTCTGAAAGCTGACCCTTTTCTACTTTCCAAGTATGCAATCTTCGCACATGTCTATCTCAATTGACTGTAGATCTAGAAGTTTCCCTTTCGAGTGCATAATTTTCATCCCCTTCTCACTCATGTGGCCAAGTCTCTGGTGCCACATATTAGGATTTTCGTTTCATGCAGCAACTGCAATTGAACAGCGCGTCGCTGCTGTCATGTAAAAAGTACTACTCTTTTTGCCCCGAGCAACCGTCATTGCGCCCTTTGAAATCTTCCAGTCATCACCATGAAAGATCGTAGTGTAGCGTTCGCTAGCCAACTGCGCTACTGAGATTAAGTTCTTTCTCAGGTCAGGAATATGCCTGACATCTTTCAGCTCCCAAACAGACCCGTTCAACTTAATCTTCACTACACCTTTACCAATAATAGCACAAGGTTGATCATCACCAAGGTATACGTTTCCAAGGTTTCCGGGGACATACCTTTCGAAGAATTCTTTCTGCGAAGTAGCATGGAATGATGCTCCAGAGTCTAACACCCAAGACTCCTCATTGCTCTCCAAAGAGCATATCAATGCATCATCTCCTCCTGAGGTGGAAGTAACATTTGCTTCTGCCTTCGCCTTTTGGTCCTTCGGTGCACTCTTGTACTGATTTTTATAGTGCCCGGTCTTCCCACAGTTCCAACACTCGACGGTCTTCGAGCTATTGGAATTATTGGGATTTCTAGATTTGGACCTCCTGTCCTTTGTTCTACCACATCCATTCCATCTGGTTAAATTTCTTCCTCTTGACTCTGTATATAAAACTGAAGAGGTTGACGATTCACTCGACTCTCTCTGTCGGATCTCTTCACTGAGAACCAGATCACGAACATCATCAAATTTTAACTTATTGCTTCCCGACGAGCTACTCACAGCCGTGACAGTAGCATTCCAACTTTCTGGTAGAGAAGACAAAAGTATTAATGTTCATGCTTCTTCATCAAATTCAATTTCAACTGAACTCAACTTGGTTGTGACTGTATTGAGTTCATTTAGATGTTGAGCTACCGATACGCCTTCTGTCATCCGCAAATTAAATAACTGCCTCATCAAGTGAACTTTGTTAGAGGCTGATGGCTTCTCATACATACTGGAGAGAGCCGCCATAAGACCCGCCATGGTCTTTTCCTTTGCCATGTTTAAAGCAACATTGCGGGATAACGTCAACCGGATAACTCCGAGGGCTTGTCTGTCGAGAAGAGCCCAGTCTTCATCCTTCATAGTTTTAGGCTTCTCTCTTGAGAGAGATTGATACAAATTTATTTAATACAGATAATCGTCTATCTGCATTTTTCAGAACCCGAAATCTGTGCCATCGAACTTCTCGAGTTTCATCTTCCCTTCGTCTGCGGCCATCTCTCCCACTCGAATTTGACTTTATCTAGATCGTTTCTGACTATTCCTGTGAACCTCCGTGTATTAGAACCCCGTTGCCAATGAATCGGTATCACCAAAAAAATTTTACTATTCATAAAATTCACTATTCACATTAATAATAACCTCACAGAAAATTGACAGAATTCACCACCAAGCACTCTGATACTAGTTGTTGGGGAAATTACGTAGATTTTCCTATAAACCAGATTAGTGAGAATGTGAAATAACAGCGAAAATAGCACACATAAATTTGATAACGGAGTTCGGCCAAATGTGCCTACGTCTCCAGACCTGCTGCAGATCGTTTTTTCTAAAGGGAGAAAATATTCAAAGTGTTTACAACACTTACAACTCACAACCCACACCCAATTTTATTTTGTACGAGACACTTATATCTCTCACAATATTTTCTCTTAAGCTTTTCTCCCAAGCTCTCTCTTCTGGTGTCTTACAAATGAAAGCCGAAGAGTATTTATAGGCTTTCAAAAAGACAAATGCTGGTGGAGTTTAGGTAAGGAGTTATGGAGCATTTATGGTGCCGTCCCCTACCTATGGAGCATTTATGGTGCTGCCCCCTACTTACCGCCCCCTACCTTAACAATTTCGACCACCACCACCACCTGTTGCTTAACTATCCAAGAAGTTGGTAAAATACCTCTCTTTGGTTTGGGTAGATTTAGTTGTTTCCTTCACTCAACCTAAAAATGTTATGAGTTACTCCAAATAAAAAAATAACATGCATAGATCTTCTTAAACCAGAACATAGGGGAGTCTTGATTTCTTATTATGAGTTATTTTAACAAATGTGAGTTTTCCTAGAATATTATTTAATGTTAGTAAGGTGAATCAGATCAAATTTCTTGTGCTGTATGTTTGAGTTAATTACTAAGAATCTATATAGAAATATTCCCTTGCACTATAATATTCATATAATTGTAATATATATGTCATGTAGATTAAAATTAACACTAGTGGGTTAAAAAATTTAACAAAGAGGTTCATAAATCAGTCTGTCCATTCGCTTTAATTAAGGTTTCAACAATTTTTCCAAGTTATTCAGTATAATTATCAGTTGTGAAAAACGAGATTTTGTATTAAGTATTGCTTTGTCTGAATGAATTCAATACTGTAAAAATGATGGAAATTTAGTTAATGTATGAGCTGAACTAGAAAAATCATTTAGGGGAATTTCTGAATATATATATTCTTATCCCATTCGTTCTTTAGATTTTTCTTAAGTACTCCTATATTAATATTGGAATGAAGCTGAAAAATCATTGATGCAATTATAATAATTTGCTTAAAATAATAAATAAGAAAGATTTTACAATAAGGAAAGAGTTACGTAACATTGGATAAAGGCAGGACATTTGCTCTCTTTAAAGTGATTCAAGCCACTGTGGGTGTCACTTTTCAACTGGTGCAACAGGTCACTGACTTGTCACTTACAGGATACAACTACTCAGCTATACTATGCCGTATAGCTCTAACAATATTGCACTTAAAAAGAGAACCCAAAGCTCCACAAAATATACTATTCTTTGCCAAGAAAAATAAAACAACAAAATGAGAATAAAAACCACTGTAAGAGTGAAGTAAGTTGATATGTGAGTTGAGATGTGTCTGAAACACTCTCATGCAAGCCTTGTATATAGGCTTAGAGATTCAGAGGTTCGTGGTAAATGAAGTTACAATAATTATGTAACTTACTGTAACTCTCCATTTTCCCATCAAATGCATTTTTAATTGTTTATAATTTTTTATTATTAAAATATCTATTATTCCCCCACTAATTTTAGTAAAAAAAAAATGCCAAGAAAATAAATTATCGAGCAAAGATAGACCATTATGCATCATGAAGGTGTGCTCTGCATTGAACCTTCACTTAGTGTTTCAACAATTCCTATTCCAGACCTTGAACTATGGTTGCTTAAGGGAGATAGGATATTGCTTCACACATATAATAGTCTAGGTATCGACATGAGCTTTATTAGTTAGCACGTTACGACCTTGTGCTGATCCCAATTTTATGAACGATATAGAGAACAAGCCCAATTCTCCTAGGAAGCAGCCTCACTTCCACGCCCACATAAGTGAAATCCATCAAGGGTGCTCCTGTAATTATAACACCCCACTCATAAGAGCTATGAATTTTCATTAAAAGTTTAAAACCTCAACCTCTCATATCATTACATGATAGATACACTAACACCTTAGGGATGAGTTTAAGAGCTTATATGCTCTAGATTTAGTGCATCTCACCCCCAAACCACCCTATGATTCGTTCGTCCCATTGAACCTAGTTTTTGGGATCTCTGATCCTTGGGCTGGGTATCCTCATAGTTGATTTATGTATATATAGGTTTTATCCCCATCCCCTTCAATGTAATCAAGACCTTTTCTCTAGCTAGAGCCTTAGTCAAAAGATCTGCAAGATTATCACATGATCGAATATAATAAATAGTTAAAACACCATTACTTAAATAAGATCTCACAGTACTGTGTTTTCTTCTTATAGGCAGTTCATCAAGATTGGTGGCACAGATTTTACCCACATAGGGATTTTAAATAAAAAAATCTCTTAGCCAATTAGCTTCCTCGCTGGTTGAAGCTAAGGAAATAAGCTTAGTGTCAATAGTTGAGTTAGCTATTATTTGTTGTGTTTTTAGATTTCCAACAAATAGAACCACCTCAAATTGTAAAAACATAACTAGTGGTAGAAAATGAATTATCTGACAAAGTATTCCAATAGACATCACAAAAACCTTCAATTACAACACGATAATTTTTATAAATATACCATAATTTTTAGTGCCACTTAAATATTTCATAACTCGTTCAACGACACGTTAGTGATCAGAACTCGGTTTACTGGTAAATCTACCAAGTACTCCTACTGCATATGCTATGTCAGGTATAGTACAACCAGTAAAACATTTTAAACTCCTAATTATGCTAGTGTATCCTTTTTTATCAATGATTTCATTATCATTGAGAGTGGCATACAAATGAAAACTAGGATCAAAATGAGTATTAACAGATTTGCAATCAAAATAACTGAACTTTTTCAAGATTTTCTCAATGTAATGTGATTGATCAAGAAATATGACATCACATGTTCTTGTAATTTTTATGCCCAAAATAAATTTAACCTCACCAAGATTTTTCATATCAAAATTTCTATTAAGCAATAATTTAGTTTCTTTGACAATCTCTAAATTAGAACAAAAAAATTAAGAGATTATCCTCATATAGGCTAACAATCACATATATATCATGAACATTTTAATGTATATGAATTTTTCACACTCATTGAATTTAAAACCATTTTCAATTAAGCACATTTCAAATTTTTCATGCCATTATTTTGGGGCTTCTCTTAGACTATACAATGATTTGGTCAACTTACACACTTTCATTTTTTGGCCTTTCTCAAAATACTACATCAGGTGATGCTAAAAATTCTTTCAATGTTTTGGGAGTATCCCCAACATTGCATTTTCAATTTCTTTGCCCGACCTACTTTTTAAATTTTAAAAAAATTATCTTCGTGAAAGATAAGACTCAAAATAAATTTATTATTTTTTGAGTTATGTTAATATACATTATGTGCTAACTTTTACGCTTTCTAGTTGCTCACTACACTCAGCAGAATTGGTACATTTTTTTAACGCTTTTCAATGAGAAATTCCACATGCATATTTCTTATCCACAAACATATCATGATTTATAATCACATATCAATCAGATTTCATAATTTTTTTGAAATCAACCTTATTAAGGAGAACTAGACATCAAATTATTTCTAATAGCAGGAGCATGCAACACTTCCTTTTAAGCCGTGTCTTTCTAGAAGTGAAGTTCAACTTAACCTCATATTCACTCAAAACTTGAGTGGTATGAGAATCAGCAAGCATTACAGTTTTGGGTTTTTTTATAAGCAGTATAAGCTTTGAACCAATTTTTGTCATAGCAAATATGCCTAGAGTGTAGAGCCCGATGTTTTGTTTATACGATTATAAGTCATAGAGTTTCACTTCGGTGCATTATTGTTATCGCTTGTTCAGTTTTGAGATAAATATTTTTATTAATTATACTTGAGTTTGTAGAACTTGGGGGCAAGTAAATAACTAAGGATTAAGTATTTAAAATAGTTTTCATTTGAAATTTTATAACTTTTGAGGAATAGTAAGTGAAACTAAACAAAAATAAAAATTTGGAAAGTTATGTGGTAAAAATAGGAAAGGGTGCAAACTTGAGGGCTATTATGCAATTAGTGGAGAGTTAGGCTACAAATAGGGTGTTAAAGAGAGGGAGAAATCCAACAAGTGCTGGAAATCTCTAGAAACCTAAACAGAAAAAGAAAGAAAGAGGGAAAGAAGGAAGGGAAGAGAAAGGAAAGGACAAGAATTTATTGTCAACCTTCAGGTAAATCTTGTTCTTCTTTACTTTTAAAGAATTAAGCTTGTTTATTACACGAAGATTTGAAGTTTTTAGAAGCTTGAATGGAAAAGTTTGCTTGAGAAGAAAATTGTTTCCAAGGAAAGAGATTTGTGTTAGATTTTCAAGTTTGATGTGTTTTTATAAGAAATTTTCTTTGGTTAATGCAGAATCTTTGATTTGAAACCCTTGAGAACTTGTATTTGGTTTGGACTGGAAGTCTCATGGGAGAGAAGAAGTTATTTTGAAGAAAAATGAAGTTTTGCCCTAATTTTTTTTTTGAAATCTCGACCAGACAATTGACTGTCTAATGACCACAGTCAACTGTTGTGCAAACTTCTGGGTAGCCTATAGTTGACTGCCCAATATGGACAATGGATTATCCGAGCCCCTGAACTTGTTTTCATTATTGTTTTTCCCAAAATAAGTCACTCTTGTTAAGATATTTCAACCATAGACTTCTTCCAAGGTGCTATAAGTTTAAAAACATGTTGAAGCTTTGAAAGCTAAGATTTTGAAAGGGCTTATTGCTTTAGATCCATGCTAGAATGAGGTTTACAAAACCTTTAAACAAAAGGAAGAAGATTTGTGACTTAGCCTATAGTTTTGCTTGCTAGTATGAGCTTTATTGTATACTTGGGTATATTTAAATTATATGTTTCTTGAATAAGTATACTAAGTAATTATGTACGTTAGGTGTGATCAGAGAAAAACACAAAAGGCTAAAAAGTAATCCAAGGTTTGATCTTGGTAAGGCAAAGGTGAGGTTCACCTTACTTTTAGGAAGCACTATAACATGTTTAATAGTATTTAAAAGATTTAAAAGTATGCAATATAATTAAATTATGAAATCATAAATATTAATGTATTGAGATTGATACGTAGATAGAGGTTTAGGTTTAGTGATGACCTATAATGATATATGTATGAGAACATGATGGGCATAGCAATTGGAACATATCCCAAACTATTTGAAATTAAGAACTTAGTACGTAACTATAAACATAGACGTTTATATGATAACTTGTATAAGCTTCTTGGTATAGCCTCTCTAGTATGAACAATATACTATTGAATTGATGATTACTAAATTGAAAAGTTATTGAATTATATTCAATAGTAATAATGAGAAATGTATACATATATGAGGTGTTATAACTGTATAAGAATTGAACAAAGAAATGGATTGATGCATTCATATTAAAAACTGGTGAATGTACACCTTTGAATGGAAATGACTATTGTATGGACTTATGTGAAATAAATAATTGTTTAATTCAATTGATGAATCCTTCCTTTACTAGTATAGTAAATTGTTGTGAGATTGAGTACACGATTATATAAGTGATGAATTTAATTATGTGAATAGTTGATAGATGCTTGATTTGAAGAATGTTTGGATCATGATTTACAATTATTGTATATGATTTAAATGTACAGACTCTGCCTAGTAAGGGGTAGAGAGGAGATCCTAATTATTTTCTAGTGATTTAAATGTAAGGACTCCGCCTAGTAGGGGGTAGGGAGGAGATCTTAATTGTTTCATAGTTATTTAAATGTAAGGACTCCACTTTGTAAAGGGTAAGGAAGAGATCCAAATTATTAAGACATTATGATATGATCCACGCCAAGAACTAAGAAATTTATGGATCAAGAAGACCTCTAAGATCGTCTAGAAGCAAATTTATGTTAGACCACGACCCGTTTCTTATATTGAAGCAAGAACCTTGGTATAATGAAGACTGAGACCGTGACCCGTTGCTTATATCGAAACAAGAACCTTGGTATAATGAAGACACCACAATCAATTATGGAAAGATTGATTGATAAGTCGAAGATGAACGCCACGGAAACTCCGATAAGTTCAGAAGTTCTAAAAGAACCAAAGAGAAATTTCTCTCCGAAAGTATGAATCAAATCTGAATCGTGTTATTCCAAAAGCCAATGGCTATTTAAATATATGAGAATTCGTAACCAAATAGAAAAAGGAAAACTAAAAAATAGGAAATAAACCTAAACAGAATTCTGGTAGGAATAGGAAACTACGAAAGAGAAAATAAACCTAAATAGAATTTTGGTAACCTAAAATTCAAATAAGGAAAGTACCTAACTTGGCATGCAAGCCTTATAATGCAACAATTAATTTCAGAAGGAAACAATTAAGAAAAGGTGCAAGCCCAACGTAGATTCGGATGCAACAGCCTACTGGATTTCGGCCCATCATAACAGGCCCAAACAATATCCTTTTTGAAACTTTCTTAGGTCTAAATTGAAGTTCAAGACGTCATCTTTCCATCCTAACAAGTTTCAGCCCATTTGGAGTTGCGAGCAAGAAGATATGATCATTTTAATTCTGGTTGTCAGGTCCTCCCGAAATTCCAAAGTTGAAGTTCCCTTGGATCATGGAAACCCGTCCTTGTGGATCATGTATAGCATTATCCTTGGGCCCCCAAAGATGGTTCTTAGCTCAAATATGTTGAATAAGCCAATTGAGAAGTTTCTTGAACCGTTTAGCTCGGGCCCTTATAACTAGACCAATTGGAACTTGAATAAACCGTTTAGCTCGGGCCCTTGTAACTTGACCAATTGGAACTTGAATAGGATCTGTCTTCCATTTGTTAGTCGTGTCCTCATCACATTAGGACTTCGCCTAGTAAGGGGTAGGGAGGGGATCCAAATTAATTATGTGGGGAGAAGTCCCAATTACTATATAATTAGCCCAATGAGCGGCAAATGGAAATGAAGTGAAATTGAGATGAAGAGAATGATATAAGAAGTGAACTCACATCGCATTGCATTGCATTTTTTTCATTGATGAATTATATTTGGCCCATGAGAGGCATGAATTATATTTTGCCCATGAAAGGCATGAAGTATATTTGGCCTACGAAAGACACACAATGTGATTTATTTATGCAAGACATGTGAATGATAATTGCTTATAATGTGATAAATATATTTTGAGATGAATGTTATAAATGAATACCTTGCATCAATGATACGTATAGTATACAAGATTATGCTTTATATGATTACTTAAAATATACCTAAAACTCCTCGAAATGGTTGTTATCTTTTGTTAATAATAGTAATGGAAATATATGAATTTGTGAATATTTTGTGCTTGTTGGGAAATCACCTTCTTGATGCCCAGGTGGTGACATTCCAAACACCCAAGTCTAGAGTGATTTATAATGAACCGGAAACAGAAACAGAAATCAAAGAAAAGAAAGAACACCACAATTGTTATCGAGGTTCGGTAATAGCCTACATCCCCGTGAGTTCCTCTGAACTCTCTGCACTAAATCAATGAGTTCTTACAGATTACAGCAACCCCTTTCAAGAAACCTCTAGTTCTTGAAGAACCAAAGAAGAGAAGAAAGAAAGTGATAAGACTATTACAAAGCCCTCTACCCATAATCTATACTACTATCTTTTTACAACCAGCCTCTCTTTTGAGATCTATTCTAGTGCCTCTCCTGTATTTTGTGTCTTTGCACTCTTACACTTGCACTTGAATTCTCTTGTATGATGATCACTTGTGTTATTATGTTGAGATTGAAGCTAGGTGACCCTTTATATAGTGCACTACTTCTTGACTAATCTTGAAGGTTAATATCCACCCTTAGATCTTGAGGACCTTTCAATTATAGCCCTTCATCAATCCTTAGTGATCCTGTGTGTTTTGTTCATGCCCCCACACACCTTTCAAAAGGCTGAAACCAAAGCATCAAGTGTGCCTTCAAGCCGCGGCCTAGAACAGGGTAAGCCGCGGCCTGAAGAGGTCTGAAACAACTTATCATTCTTCACCTTCCTGGAGGCCACAGCCTGAGGTGGCTGAGCCGGGGTGCACAGGGCCAGGCCATGGCACCCACACCCTAGGCCGTGGCGCACAACCCTTCTACCAACTTTTGTAGTTCCTAGAGGCCAAGGCACGCACACTCCAGGCCGAGGCGCCAAGACCTGATGCTGAACCTCTTCAAACCTTGTTTAAACCTTAGACAAACACCAACAATCTCTACATATATCTAAGCGATTAAACCCGAACCCATTGCGTAGACAACTCAGGATCCAAACTCATCTTGAGTCATCATTCATCCGACTCCAATCCTAAGAAGTCCAAGACAATGATTGAACTTACTTAGAGGTAGAACCTTGATGCCTAAATCTGTAGGATTTTCCTCCATGGCTACCTTTTCCACATGAATGCATCATTCCACAACATTTTCCCGAATGAAATGATACCGAACATTCATGTGCTTTGTCCTCTCATGGAACACCAGATTCTTACACAAGTGCAACGCACTTTGGCTATCCGAATACATCACCACCTGCTCTTTCAGGACCTTCAACTCTTCCAACAACCCTTTGCACCACATAGCCTCCTTAATGGGTTCCGTTGCTACTATGTACTCAGCCTCAGTTGCTGAAAGTGCTACCACAGGCTGCAATTGAGCCTTCCAACTTATACAACATCTGTTTAAGTTGAAGAAGCTGGAGGTAATCGATCTTATTTTATCCCGATCTACTCCATAGTCCGAATCTGCATAACCCTCAAGACAGATAAACTTACCCCTCTTCTCATAAATCAGCCCCACTTCTGGGCTTCCCTCAAGTACCTCAGCAACCACTTCATCCTAAGCCAATGCTCCTTTCCGGGATTACTCATAAATCTGCTGAGAAAACTAATTGCATTAGCAATGTCGGGTCTAATGCTTACCATGGTGAACATTACAGATCCAACAGCACTAGAGTAAGGGACCTTCTTCATTACCTTCTTCTCTGCCTCTGATCTCGGACATTGATCGCTGGAGAACTTGAAATGACCAGCAAGAGGAACCTTCACTGGTTTGCTATCTTCCATAGAGAACTTAGATATCATCTTCTCTATATAGGAAGTTTGAGAAATCTTCAATCTGTTTCTCTCCCTTTCCCGGATTATGCTCATTCCAATGATTTTCTATGCATGGACAAGATCCTTCATCTCAAACTCCTCACTGAGTTGAGACTTCAATTCTTCTATCCTCTCCATGTTGCTCCCAACCAGCAGCATATCATCAACATAAATGAGGATGATAACCACTTCCTCCACCTTGTGCCCCTTATAGTACAAGCATGAATCATAGTAGCTCCTCATGAAACCCAAGCTAGTTACAAAGGAATCAAACCTCTTATTCCATTACCAAGGTGATTGCTTTAGGCCATAGAGAGATTTCTTCAATTGGCACACTAACTCTCCCTGCCTTCCTTCCTCATAGCCTTCGAGTTGCCTCATGTAGATGGTCTCATCAAGCCCTCCATGTAAGAATGTTGTCTTCACATCCATTTGCTCAATTTCCCAATTGAATTGGACCACCATTGCCAATACTATCCATATCGTCTTGTACTTCACAACCGGTGAGAATATTTCGGTGAAATCTATGCCTTCTCTTTGTGTGAACCCCTTCGCCACCAGCCTAGCTTTATACCGGACTTCATCTCCTAGTGTGTTCCATTCTTTGATATTGTAGATCCACCTACAATCCACAACTCTCTGATTTTTTGGTTTGGGCACCAACTCCCAAGAGTTGTTCTTCCTCCAAGAATTCATTTCTTCCTCCATAGCTAGTTGCCACTTTGACGAATCCTTACACTCCATGGCTTCCATGTAAGTTTTTGGTTCAACCATCCCTCATTCTATCCAAAGAGCTGCTACATTAGCATCTGCAAACCCATATCTCAAAGGTGGGCTGACCACCCTCCTTCCCCGATCCTTTGTGAGCTGGTAGTCATTCTGACTTGCTGCATCAACCCCTTCTAGTTCAGCCTCCTCTCGAGTGTCCTGAGCTTGGCCTTTATTAATGGGCTCTACCTGGTCTGAACCCTCTTGCCTTCCTTGCTCTACCTGAACTAAATTCTCCTTAATGCAATGCTCCACAAATTCCGGACTGGTTTGCTCACTAGCCCCTGCAGGGTTAGTTTTCTCCAAATAGGGAAATAACAATTCATTAAAAATAACATCCCTACTTATTATGAGTTTCATTCTTTTTGGTTCTATGGACCATAACCTATACCCCTTAACCCCATCACTATACCCTAGAAACAACATTTTCTAGACCTTGGGTTAAGTTTATCATACTTTTGATGTGCAAAAGCAGCACATCCAAAAGTCTTAAGGTTGCTCAACTCAGGAGTTTCCCACTCCACATCTCCATGGGAGTATTGAGCTCTAAAGCTCTAGAGGGTGATCTATTAACCAAATATATAGCAGTAGACACAGCTTCTCCTCAAAAATATTTTGGTAAACCAGACCCAATTAACATGCACCGAACCTTTTCCATAAGGGTCCTATTCATCCTCTCAGTAACTCCATTTTGCTGAGGTGTTTTTATAATCGTTCTATGTCTTAGAGTGCCATTTAACTCACAGAATTTATCAAAATCCTTATTACAAAATTCTAAGCCATTATCGGTTCGTAAAGCCTTAACTACCCTACCCGTTTGAGTCTCCTACAACTTTTTCCACACCATAAATTTATTCAAAGCATATGATTTTAAGCAAATAAACCCAAACCTTTCTTGAATAATCATCAATTAAAGACAGAAAGTAAAAGTTATCTCCCTGTGTTGGTGTTCTTGCTAGTCCCCAAAGATCTGGATGATTGTAGTCAAGAATGCCCTTAGATTTGTGCACTCCAGTGTTGAAGCTGACTCAATGTTGCTTCCCAAGAACGCAACACTTGCAGAAATTCAATTTCTCTACTTTTCCACCACCAAGTAGACCATCCTTGTTGAGAACTTGCAGGCCCTTTTCGCTCATATGTCCCAAGTGAGTGTGCCAAAAGGCTACCTTATCCATCTCAAGCATCAAGCTTATTGTTTGATCCTTGATTTTTGTCTCTCTTATCATCTCATAGAGTCCATCTTTTATTGCTGCTTTGATCACTACCAAAGATCCCTTAGTTACCTTAATCTTTCCTCCCTCTGCTTTGTATGTATACCCCATGGAATCCAGCTGCCCCAATGAGATCAAATTCCTCTTCAAATTCGGAAGATACCTCACATTCCGCAACAGCCTTGTGACTCCATCAAACATTCTCAACTGGATGTCTCCTATCCCCCTCACTTGGATAGAAGTGTCATTTCCCAAGAAAACCTTTCCATCATTGGTTTCCTGGAAATTCTTGAATCAATCCTTGTGAGGGCACATGTGATAAGTGCACCAGGAATCTAGAATCCATTTCTCACTGCCTTACCTCTTGTTCACATTTGAGCACACAACAAGAACATCATCTTGCTGTTCTCCTTTGGCAACCGAAGCCTCTCTATTGTTGGTATGACTTTTTCCTCTCTCATCCAACATCTTCTTCTTGCAATCTTTCCTGAAATGGCCCTCCTCGTTACAGTAGAAACATCTCTTTCCTCCAAATCTCGGTTTGGAATGAGATCTCCTATGGCCCTTTCTTCTACCTCTTGATTTCTCCCGGTAGTTGCCATGAATGCTACTGCCATTCCGAGTTGCTGGCCTTCCTCTAACGAACAACCCTTCTCCACTTGATGCTTCCCTCATCTTGGCTTTGAAATCATGAGCCCTTATGGAATTGATCACAATCTCCTTGGTTAAAGTATCTCTTCCATATTCAATTGCATTAATCAAATTATCAAAACAATCAGGAAGAGAATTCAACAAAATAGCAGCCAATTATTCATCCGGGCATGTTATGCTATAGCTATTCAAATATTGAACTAGCTTATTAAACACATCAAGATTATCTTTCAACTCTTTATTAGGATCCATTTTAAAAGTAAAGATTCTTTAAGAAGATAAATCTTATTAGGAAGAGTTTTGGTAAGAAACAACTCATCTAGTTTCTTCTATATGACAGCAGGATCTTCCAAGTCTCCACACTCTCTTGTGACACTATCCGACATGTGCAAGAAAATGGTGTTGTATGCCATCTTCTTCATCTCAATCCGTTGGACCTTCGTGATACTTGCTAGAAAAACATCATCTTCTCTAATAGCTAAGTCCACCTTATGTTGCATAAGAACAACCTCGATCTTTCGCTTCTAAAGGGCAAAGTCTCCCTTTCCATCAAACTTCTCAACAATGAAATTTGAAGCCATCTTGCGGAGAAAATTCCATATTTATGAAGCACCCACAATTGCTTTCCAACTTCTTCTAAATCTCAAGAACACGATCGAAGATTGATCTCAATACCATTCTTGAATCACCTTCAAGAACACGATCAGATCTTGATCTCTACTCTGTTCTTGAATCACCTTAAGAACATGATTAGATATTGATCTCTACTCCATTCTTGAATTACCTCAAGAACATGATCAGATATATATCTCTACTCCGTTCTTGAATCACCCAAGAAGTTGGCCTTTGATTCTTAGAGTCTTGCTCCGATACCTTTCATTCTTGCTCTGGTACCAACTGTCCAAAGCTCTGATACCACTGTTGGGAAATCACCTTCTTAATGCCCATGTGGTGATCTTCCAAACACCCAAGTCTAGAGTGACTTGTAATGAATCGGAAATAGAAACAGAAATCAAAGAAAAAAAAGAACACAACAATTGTTATCGAGGTTCGGCAATAGCCTACGTCCCCATGAGTTCTTCTGAACACTCTGCACTAAATCAATGAGTCCTTACAGATTACAGCAACCCCCTTCAAGAAACCTCTAGTTCTTGAAGAACCAAAGAAGAGAAGAAAGAAAGTGATAAGAACTATTACAAAGCCCTCTACCCACAATCTATACTACTATCTCTTTACAACCAGCCTCTTTTTAAGATCTATTCTAGTGTCTCTCATGTGTTTTGTGTCTTTGCACTCTTACACTTGCACTTGAATTCTCTTAAATGATGATCACTTATATTTACAACTTGTGTTATTATGTTGAGATTGAAGCTAGGTGACCCTTTATATAGTGCACCACTTCTTGACTAATCTTGAAGGTCAATATCCTCCCTTAGATCTTGAGGACCTTTCAATCATAGCCCTTCATCAATCCTTAGTGATCCTATGTATTTTGTTCATGCCCCCACACACCTTTCAAAAGGCTGAAACTAAAGCATTAGGTGTGCCTTCAAGTCGCGGTCTAGAACAGGGCAAGATGCGGCCTGAAGAGGTCTGAAACAACTCATCATTCTTCACCTTGCTGGAGGCCGTGGCCTGAGGTGGCTGAGCCATGGTGCACAGGGCCAGGACGCGGCGCCCACACCCCAGGCCGCGGCGCACAACCCTTCTCCCAACTTTTGTAGTTCCTGGAGGCCGAGGAGGGCACACTCCATGCCGAGGCACCAAGACCTGATGCTGAACCTTTTCAAACCTTTTTTAAACCTTAGACAAACACCAACAATGCTTATGTTTATAAACTACAATTTAACAAAGAAAGGACTCTTAAATGAAGATTTAAAGGACACAAGTTGTTTTATACCTATATTTACATTATGACTTATATGATAAGGTTTGAAATTTAAGAAGAATGTCCTTAAAATGATTACTCTTAGTAAGATGTTTTACTCATTGAGCTTTTTAGCTCACCCCCCATTTTTACTAATATTTCAGGAAAAATCACCGGAAGGTTGTGGTCAAAGTTGATGGAAGACCTTAGTAAGTTCATCTTCCACAGCATCCTCATTGTTGAGTCTTCTTGAGAGTTTAAGTTTTGTTTCCAGTTTAGTATTGTTAAAAGATGTTCGAGTTAGAGGTACTTACAAGAGTTTTTTTTTTCTCTTATAAAACCTTAGAGTTGGTAATTTGTATTGAAGGATTTATTGTATTCAAATTTTATGTTTGTATTAAATTGAAATGATTGAAAGAATTATTGTTTGATTTATATGTTTGCATCTTGAGTCAAGGTACTCAGTGCTGAAAGGTAATTGAGCCATTTTGAGTAGGGCCTACTCAGGATGGGTCATTACATAGAGGCACAAGAATCTACCCACCACCCTTCCAAACCTTCAATCAAATTAATTTATGTTATCATTGCCACAAGTGGCTCCTCGGTTACATTGGCCTGAGGAATAGACCCTTGTTTTTGGAATCGACAATTTTAAGCAATATGCCCACTTTTGTCACATACAAAGCATAAATCATTATGGTGTTGTTTAGAAAGGTAACTTTGATTCCTACTCACTTGATTCAGGTTTGTCCTATTTTGATGAGCGTGTCGATCACCAAAATTTTTATTTTTCATGTTTCTCCTCATAAGCTTCAATTGTGCATTATTTCTCATATATGGTCCTTTGGGCATTCTATCACTAAAAATAAAATTTTCATTTGTGGTAGAATTTGGATTAGCATCAAGCATAAGCCCATCTTGAGTCCTTGCTTCTTCCTCCTCCCGAATGCAAGTGATTAGAGTCTCCAAAGAAGTCTCTTTTTGTTTGTGAGGAAGAACTTTTTGAAACCCCTTCCATGAAGTTGGGAGTTTATCAATAATATCGGCAACAATAAGATTATCTTCAATATTTATTCTTTCCATTCTAACTTCATGGGAAATCATTTGGAAATCTTGAGTTTTCTAGGCCACCTATTTTCCATCTACTAGTTAGAAACGAAAGAAACGACTAGTGACATACTTTTTTGCTCCCCTCACCCCATTGTCATATTTTTTAAACAAATCTTTCCAAATTTTCTTTGCAGTAGAGTAAGTATTCTCATAATAATCATGAAATTGATTAGAAAGACAATTTAAGAGATAAAAAAGACAATTATACTCATCATTTTCCCATTTTTTCACCTTCTCTTCATGTTCTTTTTGCTCTTGGTCACTCATACCTTCAACAAATATTTTCTTTGGATTATTCTTAACAATGATATAGGCCACCTTCAAAAGATTGAGATAAAAGAGAACTTTGGTTTTTCATCCCTTGAAGTGAACTCCCTTGAAATGTAATGGCTTACTTAAATCACCAACTTTCTCAGATGGTTTCTCTTCAACATGCGCCATGAGTGTGAATCACCTTAAAATTGTTGGTGCAATTATAATAATTTACTTGAAATAATAAATAAGAAATATTTTACAATAAGAAAAGAGTTACATAACATTGGACCGAGGTGTGACACCCGCTCTCTTTAAGGTGATTCAAGCCACTACGGGGGTTATTTTCTCAACTAGTGCAATAGGTCACTGACTTGTTACCTCCAGGATACAACAACCTAGCTATATTATGTCGTATAGCTCTCACAATATTACCCTTAAAGGAAAGCCAAAAGCTCGACAAAATATACCCTTCTTTGCCCGAGAAAAATAAAACAACAAATGAGTATAAAAACCAATGTAAGAGTGAAGTGGCTTGATTTGTGACTTGAGATGTGTCTGAAACACTCTCAATCAAGCCTTATGTATTGGCTTAGAGATTCATGGTTCATGGTAAATGAAGTTACAATAATTATGTAACTTAATGTAACTGTCCATTCTCCCATTAAATACTTATTTAATCGTTTATTTTTTTAATTAAAATATTTATCAATCAGCAAGAATGGAGTTCAATATTTGACCTTGAAGTTCATGTTTTGGGGATATAAAAACTACAAATCAGGTAAATTTCACTTTGGTGTTTAGACATAACAAGTTATACTAACTAGTGCTGAAAATGGCTTTTGGTGTTAAAATCTTGATAGGATGATTTCAATACATGGATATATAGACTTAAAAGAAGGAACTAAATCAAATATAACATTTAATTGACAAAATTCAGTGTCTATATACACACACCAAAAAAAAATCAGATCTGTTTTGGTGCGTTAATGTGCTTTTGAGAATATATTAGTCATTTAGAATAATTAATGATTGAGAAAAGTGGTATTTATGATTAATTATTGTTATGCACATATGAATTCAAAGCTTTAAAATAAAGGAATGAATACGAAATATGTGATAATATATATAACTAATATAAGTTAAGCTTGAATTATTAATTTTATTTCTAGGTGGATTCGAATTCGGTGTATAAAAAGGTATTGGTAACTTAAGCAAGATTGTATGGAAATGAATTTATATGAATAACTCCTTTTAAAACTCAAGATGACATGCTTATGTTTGTTTTCTTAAACTCATATACTTATACATGTATACTTGTTTATACTCGAGCAAAAAGGAAAGCCATAGCATGCTTGAGTTAAGTAATGAACTAAACTTTTGAAATGCTTGAGTAAGAAATTGAATTGAAATTTCTTTTAAGAGAATCGTGTTGTAGTTGAGATCTAATATTCTTTAATTGAGAATTTGAGACAAATGATCATTGTTTTGGGTTATATGTTGTAAATGATGGAGGATGGGCTTTAAATAGATTAGATTGAGTTTCTTTTAGTTGTTTTTCTTATTTACAGGTTTATTTGAAAACTCCGAAAAATAGAGAAGACTATGTTGAAATAATTGTAAAAATTTAGAGGGAAATTTATATTATGTATTAAAAAGGAAAAAAGAAAAGTTAGAAAGCCACTTAACTTAGTTAAAGTCAATTTTACTTTTTCTTTTAATTGAGTATTGAACCTTAACAGTAGGTTTAGAATTGTATAGAGATTCTCTGAGTTTGCACTTTTCTTACTATTTATCTTATTAATAATTTTATGGATTAAGGTGTTTTAAAACATGGATTGTTGTACACATGCATTCATGCATCATGGCATTCATTAGAAGTGGTATTGGTTTTTATTTAGAATGGTTGTCGTGTTTAGGTCTTGGGGCGGATGGGGTATTGTTGGGTTAAAGGGGATAAGGTTATAAGAAAAAAAAAATAAAGACAAGCAAAATTTATGGATTCTTGTAAAATATTTTGGTGAAAGAGAACTCAATGGAAAGAACTCAATTGTTGCTTTGATTGCTTATTCACAGAATACAAGAGGCCTATATATAGGCTCACTACTTAATTGAAATCTTAAAAGTTCTCATTGTGGATGAGAACAATTTGCAACTAAAAGACAATCTGTTAGAAAATCATGGGATCATCAAATTATTTGAAACAAATAAGACTGAACTAACAGACCAGATTTTTCTCAACAAGTTAACAAAAATGAAAAAGTCAACAATAGGGTTGATATTTTTGAATCACATTTCAACACTCCCCCTTTGTTCAAAATTGCAAACACCAAGCTTGGATCTAAAGTAGACATGCTTCTTACGAGGGAGTGATTTGGTGAGATGTCTGCCACTGACTCATTTGTGTTGCAGTATTTCAATGCTATCATCTCTCTCGCTACTAGGTCTTGAATGAAGTGATGTCGAATGTCGATATGTTTAGTTCTTCTATGAAAGGTTATATTTTTTCTCATTGCAATTGCAATTTTGTTATCACATAGTGTCTTTGTGCTTCTTATGAAGATCTGCAAGTAATCTTCTTAACCATAATGCTTGACATGGTGAAAAAGTTGTAGCGACATACTCTGCCTCTAATGATGATAAGGTTGTTGTTGCTTGCTTTTTTTTAGCTCCATGAAATAACTCCTGATTCAAGACTAAAAATGCTTCCCGAAGTACTTTTTCTATCATCCAATGAACATACCCAATCACCATCAGTAAATCCAATTAATTTAAAGTTAGACACTTGAGAATACCATATCCCAAAGTCCACTGTTCCAGCAATGTAATGCAAGATTTGTTTAGCTGCCCCAAGATGATGCTTTGTGGGAAAATTTATAAACTTGGAAACAACACCGACAGGAAGTGCAATATTTGGCCGAGTAAATGTTAAATAGATCAAACCACCAACTAAATTTCTGAAATTTCTTGCATCTACCATTCTAGTACCATCTTCAAGCTGCAACTTTTCATTCACATTCATTAGAGTTGTTGCCTTGCAATTCAACATATTAAACCTCTTTAGGAGATATATTGCATATTTTCTTTGAGAAACAAATATCCCTTCTTCATTTTGCTTAATTTCCAGCCAAGAAAATAATGAAATAAACCCCAATATGACATTTCAAATATCTTCTTCATACAAGTTTTAAAATCTGCCGCAAGAGAATAAGATGACCCCATATATATCATATCATCAACATAAAGAAACACTATAAAGAAGTCATCAAAATCTTGCTTATTTAGATAAAGAGTGGGTTCATTTTCACTTCTTTTAAATCCACTGTGATGAAAAAATGACTCTATCTTACTGTACCATGCTTATGGAGCCTTCTTCAACCCGTAAAGAGCTTTCTTTAACTAGTACACCTTCTCCTCCATACCATTAAATATGAAACCTTTAAATTGAGTTACATAAACTTATTATTCCAATTCTCCATTAAAAAATGCAGACTTAACATCAAATTGATAAACATACCATCTAAGTTTAGCAGCTAAGGCTAAAATAGTTTAAACTGATTCAAATCGAGCATTAGGAATAAAAGTTTCTTCGAAATCAATAACTTTTTATTATGAATACCCTTAGCTACCAATTGGGCCATGTGCCTTTGTATACTCCCATATCGGCATGATACTTAGTTTTGAACATCCCACTTCAGCCTAATGACTTTTTTACCTTCTGGCAGGTCCACTAACTCCAAAGTTTCATTTTTTTTATTGTCACAATCTTTTCTGTCATTGTATTGCACCATTCTTCTTTTGCTGCAACTTCTCCAAAACATGTTGGATCAGAAAAAAAAAATAAAGCAGAGATGCATGATTCATAAATCTCTCTTAAGGATCTAGTTTTTCTTAGAGGGGTTTCCTCTAAAGGAGGAAGATGCAGTGCTTCTACTTGGAGTAGGAGAAGAAGTAGGTGAATTTATGGGTGTTGGATTAGGTTCTACATTTGTTGTAGAGACTTCATTTTTTGTTGAAATCTGGACCAGTTATTCCACTTTGCTATCAGTAAAATTCCATCTTGCATCTTTATTGAACACCACATTTTTACTAATAATCACTTTGCCACTAATTGGGCTATATAAGCGATATGCCTTGGATTGTGGGAAATAACCAATAAAAATTCTTTTGACTTTCCATCAAGCTTATGATGAGCTTATGAATTAACCAAAACATATGCATTACACCCAAAAAAATTTAAGTGGCTTACCGAAAGCTTCTTACCTTTCCAAGCTTCATACGGTGGAGAACAATATTGGTGGGAGAAGTATTCAATAAGTAGAAAGTGGTGGCGACTACTTCTACCCAAAAATGATCATGAATGCCTTTTGCCTTTAGTAAACTTCTAGCCATCTCAATAACAGTTTGATTCTTCTGTTCAGTCACGCCATTTTGCTTTGGTATGTGAGAAGCAGTAAATTCCTTGTGAACACCATTTTCATTACAAAAAATATTAAATTTACTAGATAAAACCTCACCACCCCTATCAGTTCGAAGTGCCTTTATGTGCTTCCTATTTTGTTTCTCAACAAACACTTTGAATTTTCTGAAATTTTCAAAGGTTTGTGAATTGTATTTTAGAAAATACATCTAACTCATACGACTGTAATCACCTGTGAATAACAAAAAAAAATACCGACTTTCACCAAATAATGTAGTTTTTATAGGCCCACACAAATCAGTATTAATTAATTCAAGATAATTAGAAGCCCTCTAAGCCTTTCTAACAGGCTGTCTTGTCTACTTTCCATATACACAACCTTCACATAAATTATCTAGAGATTTAATTTTAGGTAGCCCAAGAACCATACCCTTTTGACTTAAAATCTTCAAGCCTTTGATATTTAGATGCCCATACCACAAATGCTATAATTTTGATTCACTCTTTTTGCTAGCAACAAGAGCTTGGTTTCTAACACTTGAAACCTCAAGAGGAAACATTTTATTTTCTGTTATACGAATATTTAAAATTGACTGGCCTGATTTTTTCTCTTTATTTACACATTAACCCTCATCAAATAAAATTGAATATCCACCAGCCATTAATTTCCCAACACTTAACAGATTATGTGTCAGACTAGGAATGAAGAAAACATTATATAGGAGTTTTACATTATTGGTTTGTTTTCACAGGAACAATACCTTTCCATTCAACTTGAATTGGCTTATTGTCTCCAAGTCTAACTTGCATCTTTTGTGACTCATTGAGTTGTTTCAATGTCGATCTCATACCAAACATATGATTAGAGCAACCACTGTCTAGAAACTAAACTTCACATGAGACATCATTATTTTGAAAAAAATCCATGAACAACTTACTTTGTTCTTCCTTTTCTTTTGCATAGCTTGCTTGTTTCTCTTTCTGTAGAATTTTCCAAGCTTCCTTTGAAGTATTTACTGCTGTAATTCTTGAAAAATAGTCTCATGGACAGCTTGTTGAATGAAGAACAGTGCCTTGACATCATTTTTTCTATTCTCCCTTAACCTTCCTTCTTCATTAGGATTAACATACTCATTTTCAACCAAGTCTCATAGCTTTTGAGACTTAAATAGAGTCTTCATTTTTATGCTCCAGAACTCATAACTTTCACCTTTGAAGATAGGAATCAGAGGCTGAGAAATGCTAATAGAACTTCTATAAGTAGCCAGGATAACTTTCACTACGCCCATATATGGTTGAACCTGACTCTGATACTATAAATTGTTGGGTTAAAGGAGATAAGGCTATAAAATAAAAAAGAAATACAAGCAAAATTTCTGGATATTGGCTGAGAAATGCTAATAGAACTTCCATAAGTAGCCATGATAACTTTTACTATGCCCATATATGGTTGAACCTGACTCTGATACCACAAATTGTTGGGTTTAAGGAGATAAGGCTATAAGATAAAAAAGAAATACAAGCAAAATTTGTGGACTCTTGCAGATGAAATAAATAAGAAACAAGGAAAAATATTTTGGTAGAAAAAACACAATGGAAAGAACTCAATTGCTACTTTGATTGCTTATTCACAGAACACAAAAGGCCTATATATAGGCTTACTACTTAACAGAAATCCTAAAAGTTCTCATTGTGGATGAGAACTATCTGCAACTAAAAGCCAATCTGCTAGAAAATCATGGGACAACATCAAATTATTTGAAACATATAAGATTGAACTAACATACTGATTTTTCTCAACAAGTTAACAGAAATGAAAAAGTTAACAATAGGACTAATACTTCTGAATCACATTTCAACAGCATTAGCACCACAACTTTTGGAGTTTAGCTTCAGTGTGTTATTAAGGTGAGTGGTTTTCTACAAATATCCTATAGTTAATATCTCTTCTATTTGTTTTAAGGTTTTAATGCATATTAAGTATATGTGTATGTTGTGTATAGATAATTTAATAAATTTTGTTGTTACAATTAGATGGGAATTTAAGATTTTATACAATTCTTGAGATGATCTCATATTTCGATGCCTTATGGAACATAAAGACCCGTTATGCTTTGTTTGAAAATAAGTTTGTGGTAAAAGAAAAAGATTGAATTTCATTTAAATTTTTATATGCTTTCATAAAACATGGGTTTGGTTGGAATTGTGATAGAAATATTGCTCATTGAGATGAGTGTTTGAGATGATTACCTGTTGAAGGGCATGTTTGAAATGATTGCTAGCTGAGGAGCATGAGTATGGCAGGATGAATCTTGTGAAATTAAAAATGCAATAAAAACTACGGTGTAGCGCGCTATATAAATATGTATGAAATGTGATGTGATTGGTCCAGTGAGGAGAAAATAATGTGATTAGGCTAATGAGGGGTGTATGATGTGATTGATCCAATGCGTGATTTGTTCGTTGCCTAGAAGGGTCATGGTGCATTTAAGACCCATAATTATATGTTTTATTATTACTTGATTTTATTTTGTACTTAAAAGAGAAGTTGTCTCTCATGTTGTGTAATTTATTTGTTTAAAAGAATTTTTTGAGATGTTTTATAACTTCTAAAATGTTGTTTATCTCAAAGCTTGGTTAGTAAATTAAATTGTTGTTTTAGTAGAATAACTCTTTTGCTTCTACATATGTAAATATCTTCCCTACTTCTTATATGATTGTATGATACGTGTAGAGAATTTGTAGACCTGGACTTTCTACATGGGACTATCTTTAACTCACTAGGCTATATAGCTTACCACAATTCTAGTTTAATGTATTGTAGGTTCAGGAATATTCAATCCACTTATGTGATCTTTGGCACATGCTTAGTAGGACTCTAGCATCCTCAAGGCATCTATCTTTTAATTTTGAGTAATTCTTGTCAAGTCTAGTAACTGAGAATTTTTATTTCTTCAAATTTATTTTCAAGTTAAAACTTACTAAGTTTATGAGTATTTTATTTGACTTTGGGATTTTTGTATGAGCCATTAGGGATGAATTTGGATATATGACTTTTGGTATATGGAGTTGATTTAATGGTTGTTTACAAGATGGCTTTTTGTTTTATTTTAAATTTAAGTTTTTTCTAGATTGAACTGTACTGAATTAGTGATTGTCTTTTTTGGGTATAGGTTGTTAAAAAAAACCTTTGTATTATACACGCCCTTTAATTAGATATCTGCAACCTAGCTCTCAACAAATCTCCGAGAAATTTCTACTTGCTTAATCGGTTATAGAGTTATCTTCCTCATTTCTTTAATTTCATACACATTTTCTTAGGCTATAGGTTAAAAACATACTAATTAAAGATACAAGAGGAAGAAGAAAATCATGGAGTTATTATCAACCCTAAGGGTGTATTTGGTTCATAGTCATCAACATTCCCATTAATCTACAAGGCAATATGAGATTACAGTGTTTGGTTCAATACTAGGAAGTAATTTGCATAGGGATATTCTATTCCCAGTAATGTTATTTAACCTTAGTTAGGGGAATGTTATTCCCCCCAAAATTGGGGGTTTATAACATTACCATCAATATTTATTACAACATCTTCTGACAAATCTAGCAGAGAATTAAAGCATGAAAACAACCATCAAATCCCAAAAGCAAAAGTTCGTTAAGAAGGCACGTTGATTTCATTAAAATACTATGTCAACAAATGGAGAGGCCATTAGATAGTTCATAATTGTTGTAATAATCTTAGGTTTATCCAATGAATAGCTCTTTTGGGTGGTTCTTCAGTGAAAGTGATCAACATACTCTTCATGAGTGTTGTTGTGCTAAGTAAAAACTCTATCAACTCTATTTCCTTACCATTACCCTCATAATTCGGAAGATGTAGCTATCTGATCAAATTTGACCAACGACTCGAGGTATTTGAAATATATGAGCTAGCACTAAAAAAAAGATCAAATAGTCTTACTTTTAAATAAATCTGCCTGCCCGCACTTTTAACTGCTGAAAAATAAGTTTTTGGTGCTACCTAAAGTGTTAGAAACTACGTCGTAAATCAACGTGTCAAACCTAATATTGCGGCACTTGGGGCAAGAATGAGTAAGATTTATTCGACATTTTGAAGTTGCAAAAATAGTTCATTTTATGTGCTTATAAATACTGAAATTTAGGTTGGAGCTATTAATTTTAAATAGTTTTCTGCACTACAAAGTACCGAGCAATTTTAAATATTTCTAGAATTTAGAGTGTCGAAAAGTAGTGCTGAGCAATTTTAAATATTTATACAGTTCAAAATGCCGAAAAGCAAAACATCTTTCACTTTCTAGTGAAACAACTGTATCCTAAAAAACTATTGGCACTTTCTAATGACAAAATTGAATAGCCTTTCTGCACTCTTTAATTAGTTCCAGCATATTTGTTTTGACAAAAAAACAATTTTCATATTGTGGCACTTATAATCATTGCAAATCATTTATCTTTTTTATATATAAATCATTATTATATACACAAACCTAAAATCTCAAATCAATAATCCTCTTGTAGGACATTTATAATCATTCAAGAAACCAAGAAATAAAAATTAAAACATACAATAATATTCATTGCAAATATTTTTATATAGAAATTTTGAAGTTACCATTACAAAAGTTCTAAATACTTTCTTTTTAACAAAGCATAGTTAAACATACACATATTGAAACAAAGTCTAGTTAGATATCAAAGCATCCAAGTATAAAATAGAATAGAAATTACGTTAAAAGAGTACATTGCACACTTGGTTACAATGATATATTGTGGTCTTCATATGATGTTCAACCTTTTCAAACCAAATTGTAACCCGCAATGAAGAAAAAAATTCATGGGTGCATTTTCAATCTAGAAAAGATTTATTAATAACTTGAGAAAATTCAAAAGTTCAATCTATGAAAGTAATAACTCCAAAGGCGCAAGCATAAAAATCCACAAAACAGAAAGCATTAATGGAAATCTACACCAAAAGCCTAAAATCTCAATCTCTGATATAGATGAGCATTAATTAGTTAGAACTGTTCTATGGTTGAGGAACGCATGAAGGCTAAACACTACATGAGATAACCTTGTAACTTATTCGTCTTGGAGATCCTTTGAAGA
Source organism: Bretschneidera sinensis (assembly GCA_023935145.1). Taxonomy (NCBI): domain Eukaryota; kingdom Viridiplantae; phylum Streptophyta; class Magnoliopsida; order Brassicales; family Akaniaceae; genus Bretschneidera; species Bretschneidera sinensis. The sequence continues at coordinate 7,218,699 of CM043705.1, forward strand.
ACCTTGACAATGTCTCACATGTTAATAACAACATACAACGGTTTGAAAAAAAAGCAAGCAAGAGATAGTCATTAAAAGAGGAAAATGTAAAGGCAACAACATAGACTATCTGTTGCCAGCCAGACCAGATATATTCCAACCTCATCAATAAACCCATACATAAGGTAAAACAATTAATCCTATTAATATGAATCTAAAATGGAAGAAAAGAATTCAGCTTACATGAACAAAAATTAATCATTGACAAATGTCATAAAAAAAAACAGAGAATTCCACAACTCACTTATTACTGACCAGATATCCATATAATACAAAGTTTATAACATATTCTACTTGAATTTATAAAGTAATAATTTGCTCATGAATGGATTCTAATTAAGCAAACATAGATATCCCAAAACCTAATAATTTATATCTTATATATCTAGAAGTCCAAAGCACTTAAATAATAGACCCCATCTATAGTAGAAATTTAAAACGCACCCCACAACAAAACAAAAACAATAACCAACTTTGGCAACCCCACTTGAAACAAAAGAACCAAGCTCTATCAAAAGATAGGGTAAAAATTAGATCCCAAGACCTACACAAAACCATATAAGGTCAATGCATTTTACTTGCTCCATACTTGACACATCAACGCAGCACGAACTTTCCTAGAAACTATGACAACAAACTAGGCATGCTTGAACTCAACAGTTGTAGAAACTACCACCACCAAAGCAAAAGAAGAACAAAGATAGAACAGAAAAAAAAAAAAAAAAAAAAAAAAATCTCACAGTTAGCACAATAGATATCAGAGCAGAAAAACAAAGTAAAACCAAGGTAATACATCAAAAGTAAAACAACACTACTTTTGAAAAACAATACTAGAAGATCAACAATAAACTCTTTAGAGAATCTAAGCAACCAAACAACCTACAACATGTGTTCATTGAAACATAGCAAGAAACAACTAAAGAGCCCATCCTAAACTCAACTAGCATAGTTCTAATTGAACATCCATTGAAGTGAACACCAAAACAGAGCATTATCAGCAAATGACCAACACATTAAAAGATATCAAAAGGAATACCCAACCACACATATCAATCTTCATAATCATATAGAATTATAACATGTGTGTAATTCGTAAGTTGTCATGTAAACTGTGAACTGTAATATCTTTATGAAGCCACCTCAACATCATTGAAATTAACTCAACCTAATATAAAAAGGAAAAAAAAGAACCAATAGATCGATGTAATTCATTTTTTTTATAGAGAAATCGACAAAAAAAAAAAGAATCTATGCATTCAAAAAAGGAAGAAACTTACTTGTACAACCTTGTCTGGATAGGGAAACTAGAGAATGAAGAAAATCTTGCCATAGATTTGGGCTTCCTGTAACGATTCATCCCGGTATCGTTACTTTTTAGTACAAAACACCTGAATCTATTTTACAACATACCAATCCTACTCGTTCCATCATATCATACATTCCTACTTACATGCATTTCCACGTTTCTTTATTCTAAGTCCTTTATATCTTGGCTAGGACCAAGAATTTATCCATGATAATTACAATCTTTCAATAAATTTACTCCAAGATAAGACAATAACATATACATTTTTCCAAAACAAAGGAGACATAAGCATTAAACTAAGTCTCCAAAATTAAGGTGAGGAGTCCTCGAGTAAAAATAAACATTTAGAGATAACTTTCTCCTCCAAACTCCTTACTGACTTGTTTCACTTTGTTTCAGCAACCTTCCTGAAAAGTTAGGAAGGGGGAGTGACCTAAAAAGCTCAGTGAGTAATCACATTACTTGAAGTAATCAAAATTTCAAGCAATACTTTACTAACATATTAATTATAAATCCTTAATTTAAAATTTAATGTACATGTAAAAAACTTAATGATTTCTCATCACAATATATATCAAACCAATTAGAAACACATTAAATACATTCTTATCACATACCCTTCATTAGCTAAATTCAATTATACACCCTTCATGGGTTAATCATATCCATTCTCAATGAAATGCAATGCAATGCAATGTAATGCCATGCATGGCCATTTTATAACCCATTTTAATTTCTTGCCCTTCCTTAGGCTAATTATAACGCAATAGGGACGTCTCCACATGTACCGATACATTTCTCATTTTTTTCAAAACATTGGATCCCCTTTACCTAGGTAACAACCTACTTTAGGCAGGGTCCTACCATTCCTTCTACCTAGGTGACAACATACTCTAGGCGAGGTTTATGCACCCCTTTCACCTAGTTAACAACCTACTATAGGTGAGGTCCAACCGTCCCCTTCACCTAGGTAACAACCTACACTAGGCGAGGTCACATCATCGTCGGATCCCTTTCATCTAGGTAATAACCTACTGTAGGTAGGGTTCTACCATTTCAATATCATCCTCGGATCCCTTGTACCTAGGTCACAATCTACACTAGGCGGGGTCCATCTATTTCAATATTATTATTTTCCATGTCTTTATAATTAATGTTAATGCAATGCATTTACCATGCCATAATCATCAAACGTAAAACTCCACAACAAGTAACAAATATATTTTTATCAATCTATTCCATCATAACAATATGCATCACATATCATTATTTAAATCAAACACATATATTCGCATTCTTATATACTTTGCATTGTACTTACATAATTTCGTCTTTATCATATAATTCATCACACTTATTAATAGTAAGGTGACACTCACATTTGATATACCAAAGTTAGTTTTGATTACTTCCTTTCCTTTTGTTCGTTCTTCCACCATACCTAAAGAACATACCATCTAGTTTAACAATCCAAGAATTATACAAGTAATTATATTTTTCTATATAAAGAAATTACAAGAATAAGTAAAACAAAGATATATCAAAAGCTTCATTTTCTTTCTCTACCTTTCCTTATCTTTTCTTTCCTTTCCTCATTCTTTCTTTCATTTCTTATCAAATTTGAGATTTACATCTCAAGACAAAGTTATTAAATTCACTTACTACTTCTTCCAATCTTTAAAAGAATCATACCAAATCCAATAATCTCTATACCACGAAGATTTTGAACCCATATAATTAATAATTTCTAAATACTAGCTTAAAATAAATCACACAAATTCCAAAATACTCATTTAATAGAAATCTTCTCAAACTTTAGTTTTCTCAGTAAACATCATTCCCTACTGTGCCACACTACCACAAATACCACAATTTCCTATTTTTCCCACCTTGCCGACCAACACAATGCCCAATACACAATTAATTCCTTCATCAGGGTCTATACCCTCCCTCATTAATTCCACAACTCATCCACCTTTCCTTAATCTCCATCTATTCTCCACTCCTAGCATCACCCACTTGGTTAATATTAAACTCGATAATTCTAATTATATTCTTTGGCACTCTCAATTTCTCCCAGTCCTAATAAGTTTCAACTTGATTGGGTACGTTGATGGTACTTTCCCTATTCCCACCTAGTATTATTATTCCAGTGATGGCACCATAACCCTTAACCCTGCTTTCTCATCCTGGCTTCGTATGGACCAATGCCTTCGCTTTTGGATTAATACAACCTTTACTTCAGATATACTCCCAGTCGTCCATGATCTTCATACTTCTTGGGATGTCTGATTGCCCTTGGAACAACTTTACCTTGATTAGTCTAATGCAAATGAGTTTGGTCTTCGCCTGAAGCTTCATCAAGATACTAAAGCTGGAAAATCTATGGAACAATATCTTCGGGACTTCAAAGTCGTAGCTGATGCTCTTGCTGCCATCAATTCACATCTCTCCAACAAAGACCTCATCTCCTATGCCTCAGCAGGTCTGCCTACCGAGTATGAAAGCTTCATCACCACGGTCTCCAACACCAATATCACTCTTACATTTGACAATCTACGCACTAAGCTACTCCTCTAGGAACAACGCCTGAAGCATCTTCAGGTCCCTTCTCAGCTTTCTGACCCTCCTATAGCCTTTGTCACCCCCACCACCTCTGGTTCTTCTCGTGGTCGTTGTAGAGGTTGTTCTGGTTATCAAGATTGTGGTTGGGGACATGGCCGTAATACTGGTTGTGGTGCCTCCTCTCAGCATGGCTCAGGTATTAATCAGTCCTCTCACTTCTCTCCTATATTTAATCGATCTGCTGGTATTCCCTTTTACAGTCATGAAAGTTTATTAGGACTGCATCCTGGCGCATCCTCCATGTCATATCAAATTTGTCACGCAACCGGTCACCTTGGCTTAACTTGTCCTCATCGGTTTAATCATGTTGTTGTCTCTTATGACTTGCCAAAATCTTTTGCTACCATGTCACTTGGTGAGTCTAATACCACTCAGTGGTACCCTGATACGGCTGCCTCCGCTCATATGACTCGTTAGTCAGGTATACTTACTAACCTTACACCTTATTTCGGAAAAACCAAAATTTTCGTTGGTAGTGGACAATTGGTTGATATTAATAATATTGGTTCTACTTTTTTACGCACCTCTGCCAAACCACTTCACCTTAAAAATGTCATGCATATCCCACAATTATCTCACAATTTACTTTCTGCTAAATGTTTATGTTCTAATAATAACTATTCTGCTAACTTTGATGCATCTCATGTTGTTATTAAGGACAAGAGTACGGGGAGAACTCTTGTCAAATCCTCTAGTAATGGTGACTTCTACCCTCTTCCACCCAGCTCAATTACTCTCTCCTCTGGCACTAGTTTCTCGTCAAGTCTCTAGTGATGTTTGGCATCGTCGACTTGGTCATTTAGGTCCCCGTGTATTTTCTCTTTTACAAACTCGCAAGCATATTTCATTATCTTCTAAATATTCTGGTTTTTTTTTTTTTTTCAGAGTGTTAGTTATGCAAGTCTAATCATTTACCTTCTGATTCTATTCAGCATTATACTGACCAACCTTTGGCTTTAATACATTCTGATGTTTGGCAATCTCTTATTTTATCAAATTTGAGTTATGTATATTATGTTATTTTTTTGGATAAGTTTTCTCGTTATTCTTGGATTTTTCCTATGCATAAAAAATATGAAGTCTTTCAACACTTTTGTACCTTTAAAGCTCTGGTTGAAAATCAATTTTCTACAAAAATAAAACTTTTCAAGGTGATGGTGGTAAAGAATTTGATCAAACGCCTTTCAAAATTTTTTTTGCTCAACATGGTATTACTTTTTGCATGTCTTGCCCGGACACTCAACAAAATGTTGTCATTGAACATAAGCATAGACCCATTAGTGAAATGGCACGCACCCTCTTAATTCACTCATATCTTCTTGAGTAAATTTGGGTCAATGCTACATACATTGCACTTTACATCATTAATCGTCTCCCTACTAATGTTTTGCAAAATCAAGCTCCTTATACAAATTTGTTGTCTAAAATTTCTGATTACTCCTCTTTTCGTGTCTTCGGGTGTGCCTGCTATCCCAACCTCACTGTTAATGCACCTCACAAGCTTGCACCTCGATCCAAACAATGTGTCTTCTTAGGTTATGCTCAAAATTACAAAGGATATAGGTATCTATATCCCACCACTGGTCATGTCTATACCAGTCTTCATGTTGTCTTCAATGAACTATATTTTTCCTATCCTACTTTTACTGCACTTGTCCCTTCCCCTACACCTAAGCACTCATCCATTCCTCCACTTGTTCGTATTATGACCAAATCTCTACATCAATCTTCTCCCTCTCCTTATGTCTCCAGTAACTCCTGCTCGTAGTCTCCTTGTTCCTAATCTTTATTCTCCACCATCGGCTCCCATTGCCTAGCTGCCTCCACCTTTAGTCTCTGTCATAGACTTATAATTTACTCTCCCGTCACTCAACCAACCCCACCAATGTCTCTCCCTTTACCATCTCCTTTATCCGTCTCCTCAGCCCCAACCTCAGCTTCTTCCACTCCCATTGTCATTCCTTCTCTTGAACCAACTGTTCATTCTACCTCCATTTTTCTACCACCATCCCACCCTGCCCCTTGTCACCCCATAATCACTCGTTCTAAAACTGGAATTCGCAAACCCAAACAATTACTCTTTCTTTCTTTCCACTGATATCCAGCAAACTGAACCAACTGTTTTTCTCAAGCAAATAAAGATTCCGAGTGGCGGTCAGCTATATCTGATGAATTTAATGTACTTTTAAATAAACACACTTGGGATCTTGTTCCATTTGATCCAATGAAAAATTTAGTTGGGTGTAAATGGATTTATAGAATTAAATATCAGGCTTATGGTGTGTGGAGAGCTACAAAGCGAGGTTGGTTGCTCAGGGATTCCATCAATAAGCAGGTATTGACTATCATGAAACTTTTAGTCCTGTTGTTAAACCTACTTTTATACACACTATTTTATCCTTGGCAATTTCTTATTAATGCATGATTCAACAACTTGATGTTAACAATGCATTTCTTCATGGTTATCTTAATGAAGTGGTGTACATTAAACAACCTCCTAGTTTTGTTGATACCTTTTGTCCCACTCATGTTTGTAAATTACGCAAAGCCATTTATGGTCTGAAACAGGTTTCACCACTTCAGTTTTTTCCTTCTTACTCTTAGTTTTTCTTGTATTCAGGTAGACACTTCAATGTTTGTTCTTGCGTCATCCTATGGTCTTCTTATCTTACTACTGTATGTTAATGACATTATTCTCACCGGTAATAATTTTAGTCTTCTTTTTTGTTTTATTCATACTTTATCTAATCAATTTGCTCTGAAGGATCTTGGTGATCTTCATTATTTCCTTAGTATTGAAGATGTTCGTCGTCGCACTAGTTTGTTTCTTTCTCAAACTAAATACACCAACATCCTTCTATTTAAATTTTCTCTGTCTTCAGCCAAACCAGTTAAAACTCTGTTGTTATTTGCCTAAGTTTCAAACATGTCCAAACATGGTCTAAGTTAGTTAATGTCCAAACCAATTGTGGGATATCAAATTTCAGCAAGTTATAAGGTTGCACACATATGTGTGCTTCAATTTTGAGCATGGGAAGGTCAGGCACACTGCTGTGGAATTTTCTGCCCACATGCAGGAGGTGTGCGCACAACATCAGGAGGCTGCAGCATCAGGTCACGCCGCAGCACACAGCACCACACCAAAACACACAACATCACTTGGAGAGTGATGTAGGGCTGAGATTAAAGGAAGAACATGATCAAAGGGAGGATAATGACTCACAAGAATGTCCAAGAATTAAGAGGCTATAAAAGGGGTTCTCAAGGCCTCATTTCATAAGATAATACAAGATACAAAAACACACATACAAGAGAGTTTTGTGACATTGTGAGATCATTGTAAACACTAAGAGAGAATTGTGTAGAGAGACATAAACACAAGAGGGACTCTTGTAGTGAGGCTGGTTGTAATTAGATAGAGAGAGTATAGATTAGATTAGAGAACATTGTTGAGTTCTCATCTTCTTCCTTCTCTTATTGTTTCTTCAAGAACTTGGATTCTTGAAGGGGATTGCTGTAACTTTGTAAGAACCATTGAGATAATGCAGAGAGTTCGGAGGAACTCACGGGGACGTAGGCACATTGCCGAACCTCGACAACAAATTACTTGTCTTCTTTCTTTCTTTGATTTTCTGTTCTTGTGTTCGATTTCTAAAATTCTTTCTACAAGTCATTCAAGACTTGGGTGTTTGGAAGATCACCACCTAGGCATCTTGCTAAGGTGATTTCCAACAGTGGTATCAGAGCACAGCAGCTGGTTATCGGAACAAGAAGTAGAAGGTACGGAGCCAAGACTCCAAGAATCAAAGATTAAACTTCTTGGGTGAATCAAGAACGGTTAAAGATCAAGATCTGGTCGTGTTCTTGAAGGTTGATTCAAGAACGGTGTTAAAGATCCATCTTCGATCTGTGTTCTTAAGGTTAAAGAAAGTAGTTGTGGTTAGTGCACAAATCTAGGATCTTGTCCGCAAAAGATGGCTTCAAATTTCTGTGTGGAGAAGTTTGATGGAAAGGGGGACTTTACCCTATGGAAGCAGAAGATCATGGCGGTTCTAATGCAGCAGAAAGTGGACTTGGCTATTGGAGACGATGATGCTTTTCCAGCAAGTGTCACGGAGGACCAGCGGACCGAGATGAAGAAGATGGCCTACAGCACCATTTTCTTGCACATGTCGGATAATATCACAAGGGAGTGCGGAGACTCGGAGGATCCGACTGTCATATGGAAGAAACTAGATAAGTTGTTTCTTACCAAAACTCTTCCAAACAAAATTTATCTTCTTAAAAGAATCTTTGCTTTTAAAATGGACCCTAGTAAGGAGTTGCAAGATAATCTTGATGTCTTTAACAAGCTAGTTCAAGATTTGAATAGCTGTAGCATTACTTTTCTGGATGAACAATTGGCTGTCATTTTATTAAATTCACTTCTAGATTGCTTTGATAATTTGATTAATGCAATTGAGTATGGAAGGGATTCTTTGACAAAGGATATTGTGATCAATGCCATAAGGGCACATGATTTCAAAGCCAAGATGAAGGAGGCATCAAGTGGTGAAGGGCTATTCGTAAGAAGAAGGCCAGCAGCTCGAAATGGCAGTAGCACTTATGGTAGCTATCGGGAGAAATCAAGAGGTAGAGGGCAAATCCATGGGAGATCTCACTCCAAGACAAGATATGGAGGAGGAAAGAGATGCTTCTACTGCAACAAGGAGGGCCATTTCAAAAAAGATTGCAAGAAGAGGATATGGGATGAGAGGAGAAGTCATACCAACAATGGAGAGGCTTTGGTTGCCAAAGGAAAACAGCAAGATGATGTTCTTGTTGCATGCTCAAATGTGAGCAGGAGGCAAGGCAGCGGAAAGTGGATTCTTGACTCCGGGTGCACCTATCATATGTGCCCTCACAAAGAATGGTTCAAGAATTTCAAGGAGATCAATGAGGGAAGAGTCTTCTTGGGGAATGACAATTCTTGCCAAGTGAGAGGGATTGGAGACATCCAATTGAGGATGTTTGATAGAGTCACAAGGCTGCTGCGAAATGTAAGATATCTTCCAGACTTGAAGAGGAACTTGATCTCATTGGGGCAGTTGGACTCCATGGGATACACATGCAAATTAGAGGGAGGAAAGATCAAGGTGGCCAAGGGATCTTTGGTAGTGATCAAGGCAGCAAGAAATGATGGACTCTATGAGATGATCGGAGAAACAGAAACCAATGGTCAAGTAGCAAGCTTGATCGCTGAGCTGGATAAGGCAGCCCTTTGGCACACTCACTTGGGACACATGAGCGAAAAAGACCTGCAAGTGCTTAGCAAGGAAGGTCTACTTGGTGGTGACAAAGTAGAAAAACTGGATTTCTGTGAGAGTTGCATTCTTGGGAAGCAACACCGGGTCAGCTTTAACACCGGAGTGCACAAGTCTAAGGGGATTCTTGATTACATTCATTCGGACCTTTGGGGACCAGCAAGAACACCAACACAGGGAGGTAACTTTTACTTTCTGTCTTTAATTGATGATTATTCAAGAAGAGTGTGGATTTATTTGCTTAGGAATAAATCGGATGCCTTGAATAAATTTGTTGTGTGGAAGAAATTGTTGGAAACCCAAACTGGTAGGGTAGTTAAAGCTTTAAGAACCGATAATGGCTTAGAATTTTGCAACAAGGATTTTGATAAATTCTGTGAATTAAATGGCATTCTAAGACATAGAACGGTTGCAAAAACACCCCAGCAAAATGGAGTTGCTGAAAGAATGAATCGAACCCTTATGGAAAAAGTTAGGTGCATGCTAATAGGATCCGGGTTACCAAAATATTTTTGGGGAGAAGCTGTAGCTACAGCTGTATACTTGGTGAATAGATCACCCTCTAGAGCAATAGAGCTCAAGACTCCCATAGAGATGTGGAGTGGAAAACCCCCTGAATTAAGCAACCTTAGGACTTTTGGATGTGCAGTATATGCACACCAAAAGGAGGATAAACTTGACCCTAGGTCTAAAAAATGTGTATTTCTAGGATATGGTGATGGGGTTAAGGGATATAGGTTGTGGTCCTTAGAAAAGAAGGGCATGAAACTGATTATAAGTAAGGATGTTGTCTTTAATGAATTATTATTTCCCTACTTGGAGAAAACTAACCCTGCAGGGGCTAGTGAGCAAACCAATTCAGAAATTGTTGAGCATCACATCAAAGAGCACTCGGTTCAGGTAGAGCAGAGGAGGCAAGAGGGTTCAGACCAGGTAGAGCCCTTAGAAGAAGGCCAAGAAGCTCAAGAAACTCAAGAAGAGGCTGAACAAGAAGTGGTTGATGCAGTAAATAACTACCCACTCATAAGAGACCGGGAAAGAAGAGTGGTTAGACCACCCTTGAGATATGGGTTTGCAAATGCTGTAGATGCAGCAGCTCCTTGGATAGAAGGAGGGATGGCTAAACCAGAAACTTACACGGATGCCATGGAGTGCAAGGATTCGTCAAAGTGGCAGCTGGCTATGGAGGAAGAAATGGATTCTTTGATGAAGAACAACTCTTGGGAGCTGGTGCCAAAACCAGAAAACAGAGAGTGGTGGATTGTAGGTGGCTCTACAAGATCAAAGAAGGGAATACTCAGGGGGATGAAGTCCGATATAAGGCCAGGCTGGTGGCAAAGGGGTTCACATAAAAAGAAGGCATAGATTTCACCGAAATCTTCTCACCGGTTGTGAAGTACAAGACAATACGGATGATGTTAGCATTAATGGTCCAATTTAATTGGGAAATCGAGCAAATGGATGTGAAGACTGCATTCTTGCATGGAGAGCTTGATGAGACCATTTTCATGAAGCAACCCGAAGGCTATGAGGAAGAAAGACAGGGAGAGCTAGTGTGCAAATTGAAGAAGTCTCTCTATGGCCTGAAGCAATCATCTCGGCAGTGGAACAAGAGGTTTGATTCCTTTGTAATCAGCTTGGGTTTCATGAGGAGCTGCTATGATTCTTGCTTGTACTATAAGGGGCAGAAGATTGAGGAGATGGTGATCATTCTCATCTATGTTGATGACATGTTGCTGGTTGGGAGCAGCATGGAGAGGATAAAGAAATTAAAGGCTCAACTCAGTGAAGAGTTTGAGATGAAGGATCTTGGCCATGCAAAGAAGATCCTTGGGATGTGTATCATCCGGGAAAGGAAGAGAAACAGATTGAAGATCTCTCAAACTTCTTACATAGAGAAGATGATATCTAAATTCTCTATGGAAGATAACAAACCAGTGAAGGTTCCACTTGCTGGTCATTTCAAATTCTCTAGCGATCAATGTCCAAGATCGGAGGCGGAGAAGAAGGAAATGGAGAAAGTCCCTTACTCTAGTGCTGTTGGTTCTGTTATGTACACCATGGTGAGCACTAGACCGGACATTGCTCATGCAATGAGTGTTCTCATCAGGTTTATGAGTAATCCTGGAAAGGAGCATTGGCTTGGGATGAAGTGGTTGCTAAGGTATTTGAAGGGAAGCCCAGAAGTAGGGCTGGTGTATGAGAAGAGGGGTAATGCAATTTGCCTTGAAGGGTTTGCAGATTCGGACTATGGAGCAGACCAGGATAAAAGGAGATCGATTACCTCCTACTTCTTCAACTTAAACGGATGTTGTGTAAGTTGGAAGGCTCAGTTGCAGCCAGTGGTAGCACTCTCAACAACCGAGGCTGAGTACATAGCTGCTACAGAGGCCATTAAGGAAGCTATGTGGTGCAAAGGATTGCTTGAAGAGTTGAAGGTACTGGATGAGCAGGTTGTGGTATTTTCGGATAGTCAAAGTGCCTTGCACTTGTGTAAAAATCCAGTGTTTCATGAGAGGATAAAGCACATAGATGTTCGGTATCATTTCATTCGGGAAAATGTTACGAAAGGATGCATCCATGTGGACAAGGTTGCCATGGAAGAAAATCCTGCTGACTTGGGTACTAAAGTCTTACCTCTAAGTAAGTTCAATCATTGCCTTGAATTACTTAGGATTGGAGTGGGTTAATTGGTAACTCAATATAAGTTTGGATCCCGAAACTTTCTGCACAATGGTTCAGGTTTTTTTTTTTTTTTTGAACACTTAGACAAAGGTAGAGATTATTGTTATTTGCCTAAGTTTCAAACATGTCCAAACATGGTCTAAGGTTGGTTAATGTCCAAACCAATTATGGGATATCAAATTTCAGCAAGTTATAAGGTTGCACACATGTGTGTGCTTCAATTTTGAGCATGGGAAGGTCAGGCACACTGCTGTGGAAGTTTCTGCCCACAGGCAGGAGGTGTGCGCACAGCATCAGGAGGCTGCAGCATCAGGTCACACCGCAGCACACAGCACCACACCAAAACACATAGCATCACTTGGAGAGTGATGTAGGGCTGAGATTAAAGGAAGAACATGATCAAAGGGAGGATAATAACTTACAAGAATGTCCAAGAATTAAGAGGCTATAAAAGGGGTTCTCAAGGCCTCATTTCATAAGATAATACAAGATACAAAAACACATATACAAGAGAGTTTTGTGACATTGTGAGATCATTGTAAACACTAAGAGAGAATTTTGTAGATAGACATAAACACAATAGGGACTCTTGTAGTGAGGCTGGTTGTAATTAGATAGAGAGAGTCTAGATTAGATTAGAGAACATTGTTGAGTTCTCATCTTCTTCCTTCTCTTCTTGTTTCTTCAAGAACTTGAATTCTTGAAGGGGATTGCTGTAACTTTTTAAGAACCATTGAGATACTGCAGAGAGTTCGGAGGAACTCACGGGGATGCAGGCACATTGCCGAATCTCGACAATAAATTACTTGTCTTCTTTCTTTCTTTGATTTTCTGTTCTTGTGTTCGATTTCTGAAATTCTTTCTACAAGTCATTCAAGACTTGGGTGTTTGGAAGATCACCACCTGGGCATCTTGCTAAGGTGATTTCCAACAGACTCCTCTACCTTCCTAGATTGCACCTTCACTACACGAGGGTGACCTACTAGTAGATCCTTCAAAATTTAGGAGTAAGGTTGTAGGTCTTCAGTACTTAACCATGACCTAACATGATATTGCATATGCTGTTAATCTAGCTAGTTAGTTTTTGCATGCTTCCCCTGTATTGCTCTTTTTTAGCTTATTAAACGCATTTTCTGCTATTTATGTGGTACTACTAATCATGGGTTACTTCTTGATTCTGCAAAGTATTTTTCTCTTTCATGCTATGTAGATGTTGACTGGGCCGACTGCCCTGATAGTCATCGGTCCACCACAGGTTATGTTGTCTTCCTTGGACCAAATATTATTTCTTGGAAAGGAAAGAAATAACCCACTATGTCTCGTTTCGACACTAAATCTGAATATCAATCCCTTGCCTATGTTGTAGCCGAGACTTACTAGATTCACCAGCTTCTATATGACTTACATGTGTTCTTAACTCGTCTAGTTCGAGTGCATTGTGATAACATTGGTGCGACTTATATTGCTGCTAATTCAGTGTTCTATGCTCGTACCAAGCATATTGAGATAGATTTTCACTTTGTTTGCGAAAAAGTAGCCCAAGGAGATGTCCAAACCCGGTATATTCCAACTGATTCCCAACTTACAGATATACAAAAGGATTGTCATCAACTCGGTTTCTTCAACATAAAAGCAATCTCTCTATGGTTTCACATCATTCGGATTGAGGGGGCGTGTAAATGTATATACTCCTAATGTAAATAATATTAGGAATTTCTAGTCTATTGTAAATAGGAAACCTTAGTCCTATTAGAACACTATGATATACCCTAGTCGTATTAGGACACTCTTTTGTAAACACCCTACAAATATGAGTTTCTAATATTGTAATATTAAGCAGTCAAAATATACAAACCCTAAATTTCTATTTCAATCTCTTCATGTTCCAACATTTATTAACTTCAAACCCAAACATAAATATCCCAAGTATAGGTGGCAATTGGGTGGGTCAGATCAGGTTCAAGATTGGGTCAAGTCAGGTTTGAGTCGTTTTAGGCTCGCGTCATTTCGGACTCAAGTCATTCAGGTTACGGGTCAGGTTGGGTTTAGGTCGTTTCAAGCTTGGGTTGTTTCAGGTCTCAGGTCATTCGGGTTACGGGTCGTTTCGGGTCTCAGGTCATTCGGGTTACGGGTCATCTCAAGTCTCGGGTCGTTCAGGTTACGAGTCACCTCGGTTCGGGTCATCTCGGGTTTTAGGTTGACCCATCGGGTTACAATAGTTTTTTACCCAATTTTTGAGTATGTCATTTCAGCATTCATTTGAATTCAAGTTGACCCGCTTATTTTTATTTTTTCTAAATTTCAATGTAATTACTAATTTAGTTTATGGTTGCAATAATAAATGTAAAGAAAGTGAGAAATATTGTCCTTAGTTTTTTTTTTCTCTTTGTCAATAGCATAATATATAATATATTAATCTCTAAGTTTAGATCATGATAAGATAATCAATTTGTACAGTAAATGCAGGACACCGACATTGAAAGGGCATAAACGTAACTTTTAAAAAAAAATTATGAAGTTAGTCCTTTACTCTTGAGAGTGCATATATTATATTATATTATATTATTCTTTTTATCGTATAAAACACATGTAAAATCTATATCAATAAATATAACTATTAGAAATGACATTTTTTTAAAATGTTTAGATGATGTCATATGTCCAATTTTTTTTTAAAAAAATTAAACATGAAACTACATAGTTTTAATTTTATAATTAATTAAGATATAAATCTCAATCCATAAACTCTTTAAATGCTAAAATAATAAATTCCAATAAAAATAGTATTGCTTTTATAATTAATTGAGATATAAAGTCCAATCCATAAACTCTACAAAGCTTAAAATAATAAAACCTAATAAATTAAAACTAAATGCATTTTTAAAAACAAAATTTCAATATAAAATAATATAATCAATTTGATAGTTAAATTGTAAACTAGCTTAAATCTATTGATATAAATATTTCAAAAAATTCTTTTTGATGAGGCTTATTATTTTGAAATGTATCTTCTTTTTTTTTAAATCATCAAAACTATATTTAATATGAGCCCAATATAAATAATCTAATCAAATTAATCTTGATTTTAAAAAATAAAATTGTATAAGAAACAAAATTATAAAAGAACATATATATTCAATAGAAACGATATTTATTATCCAATTAACAACTTAAGAATACATATCATATTACATATGTCAAATGAAATTAACTATGAATATAAAACTAAGGTATAGAAATATCAATGCATATAAAGAGCAAAAGATTTAAAAAAATTATATGATAAGCCAAAAAAAAAATTAAAATTTCAACTATATACATATGTAACATACCTAAGTGAATATTTCCTTATAACTCCAATGATATAAACAAAAAAGTTATACAAAATTCAAATATGAGATTAAAGATTAAAATCACAATAATATCTTCATATAAAATTAACTAATTTAAATGATAACTCACATTTTTCTAATACGATAATAGCTCTTGAAATCTTTTTAACCAAATATTTTTTTTAAATAACCACGTGCATAGCATGGATAAACAATTAATCCATAATACTATATTAACTAAATTATATTTTCAAAATACTAAATTTATATGATCATGCATATTTTACCATAATCTATAACAAAAAATAAAACACTTTTAACTTTTAAAATTAAATTATTTATGTATACCATTGAAATTATCTTTTAAGAAATTTCAAATTTTAACTTTAGATTTTTAAAACAAATAAATTTAATAACTAAACTCGTGAACGGCAAAGAGTACTTGAATAGTGTAATGTAAAATAAAAAATTGAAACTAGTAACTATAAACTTATATGGAGTAAATATAAATATAATCAATATGTTTATATAAATTATGTCATTATTTTTTTCCAAGTAAAATAGAGGATTAAGGTTTAGCCTTTGCCCTTTAGGGTTTAGGGTTTAAGATATAGGGTTGAGTTTAGAATTCAGGGTTTAGGATATACGGTTTAATATTTACTTATAATTCAAATAATATAAACAAAACAAATTATTAAAAAAATCAAATATGAGATGTTTAAATTTTGTTTTAATGAGATTAAATATTAAAATCACAATAATATCTTGATATAAAATTAACTAATTTAAATGATGACTCACATTTTTCTAATACGAATATACGATATTAGCTCTTGAAATTTTTTTAACCAAATATTTTTTTTTTAAAAATAACCACGTGCATTGTGTAGATACACAATTAATCTATAATATCTATATTAACTAATTGGGTTCGTGTCATGTCGCAGATTGATCCGCCAACCCGAAATGACACGATTAAGACCCGATTAATTTCACAAGTCTGGTGGATTGTATTGACACGGTTATGACCCATGACCCGCTATGACCTATTTAATTCTATTTTTTAAATAATAATAATATCTATATTAGTATTGTGTTTCTTATGAGCAAATTTCAAATTCAATACTCATTTTACCTCCATTTTATTTATAATTATAAATATATATAAGATAATGAGATAACATATTTTACTTTACCACCATCAATTTAATAAAAAAAATTAGATTAATTCGGGTTTTGAGTAGGGTTGTTTCGGGTTTCAGATCAAGTTGGGTTTGCGTTCTCTCGGGTTTTGGTTCATTCGGGTCTGGGTCATTTTAGGTTTCGGGTCGTTTCTAGCCCGAGTCATTTCAGGTCATTCGGGTTCAAGTCATTTCAGGTTTCAGGTCGTTTTGGGCACGGTTCATTTCGGGTGTCTAAGGTTCAGGTCGGGTTCGGGTCAATTTATTTTAATATGTTTTCGGGTTTCGGGTTAGTCAGGTTTTGGGTTAATCAGGTTTCGGGTTAATCGGGTCGGGTTTACAAATCAGGCCAGATTTTACCACCTCTAATCTCAAGTTACTCCAAATTACCATCTTTGTTTCTTCAATACTATGGTTCAAGATTCAAAGTTCCACTATAAATTCACATTCCAACTTCACCGATTCATAAATGCATCAATCTTTATACTTCCATAGATTTAAGATTATACTTTTAACAATACTCAATACAAACTCTTATTATTTCCTTCCAAATTTTCTTATCTTAACAATTTCCATGAAAATTTATAATTCTTAAAAAGAAATTCTCCAATTTATAAAATTAAATCAAATCCATTTAAGCCCATACTCTTTTAAGTCTCAACCTTCATGATTTACAATACCGACAACTCAAATCAAATTTTCAACATCATAGTTCTTCAATAAAATTTTCATAATTTCTTCACAATTTCATCCAACTTCAAATACATCAAACTAATTCAATTTAAACTTAAACCATATAAAAAAAGTTCTAAAATCAATTTTAAGAAGTCTACTTTAACTTAGAAAAGGTTATAACTCAAAACTACCTCAAATTTTTGCTGAAAATAGCCAAAAAAAAAATAAAAAGAACTGAAAATACCAAAATTTTACCAAAATAGTGGTATGAAAAGAACCCATAAAATCTTGATGTAGAATTCCTCAACCCACAAACCAACCGTTCAGAATGAAGAGAAAAAATTGACAAGATTGGACCATGGATAGATCTCTGATCGTCCGTTTGAGGGTTTCTGCTGTGTTCTAAAAAAATTCCAGCAGCTCTCCCTAAATTCTCTCTCTGTGCCCGAATTCTCCAAAGAAGAAAGGAGAATAATACTGAAACTTCTAGGTCTTTTTCCCTTTTAGATTCCCCACTTACCTTAGGTTTTACACTTTTATCCTTCCTTCCTTTCTTTAATTAATTTGCAAGTCAACATCCTTGCTTTTCCTAACTCTTTATACAATAACCCAAATGTTCCTTCTTTACTTAGAAACTTACATTTCCTTTTTGCTTAAAGCACCTCTCAAACAATAAGCCACATAAATGTTTAACACCAATAAATTTATTTTCACATATGAATTTAAATTAAAACTCAAAGTCATCGTATACATCAATTATATATCGAAATACAACCACGTGATTTAAATATTCCAATTGAGTTACTAGTCTCTACATTTTTTTCTCCGAACTATCTGTGACGGAACAAAGATATTAAAATTAATGGGGCAAAATAGTCATCAACCACATTAGCAGAGGTCAAAAAGTCTCACAATGTGATAAAAAAATAAGCTCAACAATAAGGGCAGTTGTTTGACTCTTTAGGATCCATTCTTCACACGAATTAGCAATCTCAGACGTTAAATCAACAGCAACATTAGCAAAGTTCCTACATTCTTCTGAAGGACTTAATTCCTCCCACCGCAGCCGGATCAAAAGCTGCATCAAAATAGGAATTGTACTTATGTTATAGTCAGGTTGCTCAGCTAACTTTTCCCAGTGACAAACATTGCAAAAATAAAATAAAATAAAAACGAGAATAAAAATAAATCTTGAAGACTGTGATTGAAAACATAAATATTCACATCAAGTATGCAATTAAGTAACTTACGAATAAAACGTATGCAATTAAGTAAGCAGGTTGAAAGTCTTTCTAAAAATGCCTATGATTTTGGACTTATTTGTCAAAAATGTGAACCTCTACATAGTTGTGAACTCAAGAGGATCCTGACTAAATAAGACAATTTCAGATAAACTATAAAAGCTCATCAGCTCTAATTTACAGATTTTCAAACTTAAAAAGGCTTTTTAATGCTAGACGTAAAAGCTAATTAAAAAATATGATATATAACTTGAATCGACAGAATGGCTCATGGTACTTCATGCCAATCTAAAGAAACAAAAAAATCAAAAGAGAAAAAAATAATCAGTGGAGGGTGATGTTTACAGAGATAACAAAAACATGCTTGATCATCAAAACTATTTATTTTTGGACCAAAAACTAAAACACCCACATCTCTAATCCTACAAGGATATTTTATCAAACTAACCATTCAAATCATCAAGAACTTGGTCCAAAAATTAATTTACTATTTCTTTTTGTTCCTTTTCATTTTATCTAACTGAACCTTTCAAACATCAAGAACTTTGTCCAAAAATTAAAGAAAAATGTCAAAGTAAAAAAAAACAATAGATTGAACCTAAAACTACAACCCCAATAGCATATACAGATTATACACAACATCACCAAACAAGCCAGAAAACAACAAACTAGACACCTCTTAGATAAAACACAGACCTGCAAAAACTTGCTCTATCAACGGCATAAACTAGAGTGCAGCTAGACTAGAGAAAAACCCCTTTTCATATATTCACTAACCAGAAGAGACCATATAGAACCAGAGAGCAAATTGTACAGCCTCCACATAACATCATCGAATTAATAATGGAAACTATCAAAAGATGCAGAGATTACCGAGAACATCATCGAATTTACCCAATAACAAAACTGTAAAAATAAACCCAACGAAACTTTGAAGTCTCCTATACTGCACATGTTCATAGAGAATTACCAAAACTATTTCTTTTGGGATTTAAAACTACAACAGAGACATCTCCAATTGTACAAGCATATTTTGAGAGAAACCCCACCATAACAGAAGAAGAAAAAAAACAGAATTGAAACAATTAAAAATAAAACCTTTCGATCTAACCCAAAAAAAGAAATTATCATAATTATGGGTTTAGAAAAGGAAAAAAAAGGCCTTGTAGAGTTGCTCGGTAATTACAGCATCATTAGCCTGTGAAAAACGCTATGACATCGATAGTGACCAAACATTTAAATGATTTGGGTCTCTTCACAAGTTGAAAGTTTTGATTGAGCTAAAATTGTTCCAGAATTTTTTAGTTTGAGGAATACTATTTTCTTTGGAGAGAACCAAATTTGTTCTAGAAGTTTTCGAGAGTGACGGAATGTGTTTTCTTTAAAGAGAACCAAATTTTTTTTTTCAGACGATTTAGCCCAGATGAGGTAAGAGAGAAAATTTAGAGAGAGAGCCGAGGGATAGAGGCTGGTGGTGGTTAATTGTGGCCGATTTAGAGAGCGGTATAGCAAGGGGAAAAGAGAGAGAGGTCAGTGAGGGTTAAAGAGATCTGATTTAGAGACCACCGGCCTCTAGCTTTATTTGTAAATGTTTATAAATTATATTTTTTTTAAAAAAAGATATTTAAACATATTACCAAACTTATAAGTGCCGAAACATTTTTTTTACAGAGGGAGATTTGATAATTCGTTACAAATTTTAGCGGCTGCGCGAAATAGAGCTGGAGTCCAAGCAAATATTAGGCCTACGCTTGCTCTTATTAGTGAGGTAATATTTTAGGAGCATACTGGCACTTTTAAGTGCGAAAATTTATAAAATCGTTTCAGCGCTTTTCTTAAATGGGGAAAAAATCGGGGCACATGAATTACATTTCCGCACTTTAATTTTGTTGTGGTGTTGAGATGATTTACCTCGAATCCATTTTGTTGAAGATGTGAATGAATCCACAACTAGGCTCTTTATCGTGGTATTTGGAGCTCTTAACAGACCATAATCGTACATTAGTTTAATTTGCGATATGTGATTTGAGTTTTCTCTTTTTAAGAGATTAATCTATGCTGTTATAAATAGTATCAAAGCTTATCTAGATCAATTATTACGTCGATGTGTGGTAACTAGGCTGGCCATGAACTTGTCATGATATTTAGACTCCCAATGGTTCAAAACCGTTAGTCTAATTGTGAATGTGTGATTATGCTCCCTCACGTGAAGATGCAAGAGTTCAAACAAGGGGATTTTGTGACAACCCACATTTCGTATTGGTAATGCATTGAATAAAATCTTTATACATATGTGAGGCCTTGTGACACAAAAAATAATTTGTGCTAGCATTTTTGGGGATTAGACCGTGATGTTACACTTGACAACCCATAAAGAAAGGATGAAACGTTGCATTACTATGGCTCATGAGACCACAGTAAAAGACCTGCATGCAAACCACAAAGCAACCAAAAAAAAAAAGAAGTGGTTGCATATGAATTCTAATGTTGAAAATGTAGAACTAGAGTGGGATAAAATCTCACATTGGAAAAACGAAGTGAAGAACATCAACATATAACCAAAAGATTGGATACCCAACAATGTGGCTTGAGTTTCATTATGGACCCATCAAGAAAAACCATTAAAATATTAATAAAATAATTAACCCAATGCCCCAAGCAACCATAAAAGAAAGAAATCTAAATGGACCCATCATAAAAAATCAAACAGTCTAAAATCATTGATTCCCAAAAGATTAGACACCTTTGGGATCAAAACTGATCTTGAAATTCAAAACTATCTGACCATCATTCTTGTTATAGCTAGGACAGCATATAACAAACAATGTGAATAAGCACCTTAAGGCATCCCTTCTAGTTAAGATATTTTTCTCCACTAAGTTGAATAAATCCCATCATGAAACACAAACAATCAAATACTGGAACAAATACTTAGGTGATAGAAAACACGTCTTACCCCCAAAATAACAATGCTATTTAAACTAGGAAGTCATCCAACGTCCCCAACGCGTAATCCATGCACCTATATATATTGATTTTTTTTTTTTACAATTCAGAACCAAGCCCTAATTGCAGTTTTTATTTTGTTAAACTTCAAAAATAAGGATTACAATTCAGAATCAAGCTCTAATTCTACTAAAAGTTCTGTTCATTCATCTGAAGTTCCTACAGTAAAACAACATCAAATCAAGAGGGTCCCACTGCCTGGCACACTGGTGAGAAGGATATTTTCCTTATCGGGTTTGAACACTCACCCCAAATGTTGTTAATGATAAAAAAAAATATCAAACCAAGGGGTGAGAGTAAGCTTGTAAATGGATGAGAGTCTTATTAAATTAAGGTATATCTAAATCTATTTGTAAAAAAATTATCAAATTAGATTTAGATCAGATTATTTTTTGGATATTTTGAAACTCAATCCATATATGAATCCTTCATTTTTGGATTATAATCATATTACTTAGAAGATATTTAAAACTTATTATATTAGAAGATTACATCTTATATTAAGGAACAATTTTAATTACATTTTTCTCCTTTAAAAATATATTAATATAAATTTTAAAAATTTCTGTGCTTTAAATAATTAATATAACATTGTTGAAGAGTGCTAATAACTTATTACATATAAATATTTTTATAATATAAAAATAAAACATAAATATGTACATATATAATGTACAAAACTATAATATTAAAATCGGATGGGATTATTATCGGAGCGAACAAAAATAAATCCAAATTTGATTTGGTTATTAAATAAATTAGTGGATTCCAATCAAAATCATATTAGCAGATTAAAATCCCATCCATATCAAACTATACATGGATCTGATACAGATCGAATTCGGATCAAAATTCGATCATTGACCGGCTTAAGTGAGACTAAAAATAAATTACAAGTACTTTTTGATATCATTTAATAGTAATTTGGTATAATGGTATCATTTACAATAATTGAGGTAACATTTGACAGTAATTTGATAAAATGGTACCGTTTTAGTAAAATGTATCATTTGATAGTAATTCATTACCTAATGAAACGATAGTTGCATTCCAAACCAACAGACAACACATTATTAGAAAAAAGGGTTCATGAGATTTATATCCGATAAAGAATGGATGTATTGAATGGCTAATATACACTTCCGGTTGTATCAACCAAACGCAAGCACAAGACTCGATCTTGCAAGAAGTTATTTTAATTAAAGGAGGAGCCAACAAATTCAATCAAATAATGAAAGTGAGGAAGGTAAGGTTTAAACGAAAAACACAAACAAATTTGAATGAAGATAAACACATACCTTGAGAGGTAATTTGACTCTTTTGTTGTTTTCATTTGAATTGCCACGAACAACTACCTTATGATTCTTCTTGTCGGACTAATCTAAAATATGTTGAGTAGCATGAGTACTCTTATGCAATGAACGAAAGTACTTCATTATCACATTTGTTTATATTTTTTTTATCAGTGAACAAGATTGTCTTGGGCTAGGTTTATATAGGACGAATTTCTCTGTTCACCAATGGAACCAATATTTCTCTCTCACATAGGTGTGGGCCCCACATCTACTTGAGAGAGGAGTACCAAAATTTATGAAGCGTTGAATCATTTTTTGGTTATATATGCCAGAATATTTACTCAGGTATCACTTACTATAATTTTAAAGTTTACCTCAAGAAACTTTCCAAATTTTCCAATTCTTATCTATGATTCATTGTACAAGGCAATATTTTCTTATGAATCTATTAATTATCCATCATTTTGGCTATGTTTATATGATATTTTTCCTTTTTTTACGCATAAGGTGGCTTCATGCTCACCTTTTGAATTTCATGGTGTTGTTTATGCATATATACTTCGCGTAGTTGTTGATGTGAAATGCTTGTAGAATTGTTCAAAGCAACTAAAAAATTAACAAAGAAATAAGTATCAAAGCTAACTAATTTTTTTTCTTTTCATTTAATGTTTAATTATGATTTAGTGCTAAATCCACTTAATATCTTAATTTATATTTAGAAAATCTCAAAATAAGTAACGTATAGATTTTAAACTTCAAATAGGTAGGCTGAGTGCATTGGCTGAAAGTATTGCAAAACAATGATTTGTTAATGCCATATCGATTTGACAAACTTATGCCACACTTGATCTTAGCCAAAAAGCTGAAAAAAATATGACAAACTTATCCCGAATGAAAAAGAACATAAATGTAAGTATGCATATAAATTTTTTGGTTGTATTGGGACATAGAGTTTGTGTTCCCAATGATGTTGAGATAAGAAAGGAAATACCAAGAAAGGCTCATGATTCTATGTATTCTATGCACTTGGGGAATAATAAGATGTACAAGTGATTGGGACAAAATTATTGGTGGTCAAAGATGAAGAAGGATGTAGCTGAGTATATTTCTATATGTTTGAGTTGTCAACAAGTGAAGTCTGAGAATAGACATCTAGTAGGTTTATTATAGTCTCTTCCAATACCTGAATGACCATGGGAGAATGTAAGTATGATTTTTTTTTTCTGGTTTTCCTCGTACCTAGAGAGGTCATGATGCTGTATGGGTTATAGTGGATAGACTTTCTAAGTCTTTTCATTTTCTTCCTACTAAAATTATCTGGAGTCTTGAAAAGTTGGCTGAATTGTATGTAGCGAAAATTGTGAGATTACATGGAGTACCTTTAAGCATTGTATCAGATAAGGATTCTAGATTCACTTCTAGATTTTGGAGGGGCTTTCTAGAAGCTATGGGTACACAGTTGCAATTTAGTACCACTTTTCATCCTCAAACGGATGGGTAAACAGAGAGAATCATTAGAATACTAGAAGATATGCCGATGGCAAGTGTGTTGAGTTTCTCAGTGAGCTGTGATGTTTATTTACCTTTGATCAAGTTTGCATACAATAATTAGTATCAAACTAGTATGGGGATGACACCATTTGAGGCTTTAAATGGTAAAAGGTGTAGAACTCTAGTATGTTGGAAAAAAGTTGGAGAAAGAAAGGTATTTGGGCTAGAAATGATAGATTTGACTATTAAGAGGATCAAACTGGTTAAAAAGAACCTTAGAGCAGCACATAACAGATATAAAGGATATGCTGATAATAGAATATGACCTCTTGAGTTTCAGGTTGGTGACTGAGTATTATTAAGATATCTTTGTGGAATAGTGTATTGAGATTTAAAAAGAAAGGAAAGTTGAGTCTGAGATTTGTGGGGTCATATGAGGTGATTGAAAGAGTTGGACCAATAACATATAGATTGGGTTTGCCTCCAGAGTTAAAACAAGTATACAATGTGTTTCATGTTTCACTTTTGACAACGTATTTACATGATGAATCCCATAGTATTCCGAATCAGGTTGTAGAAGTTCAAGAAGATTTGACCTTTATGCAAGTACCAGTCAGAATTCTAAACAGAAAAGAACAAGTTTTGTGTAATAAAGTTATTCTTTTGATTCAAGTATTATGGAAGAACAAAGATGTTGAAGAAATTACTTGGGAGTATGAGGCAAGAATGAGGAAAGAGTACCTCCAGCTTTTTCATGAGTTAGGTAAGAAATTTCAGGGATGAAATTTTTATAAGTTGGGTAGAATTGTAATACCCGTGTTCTTAAAGTAAGGGTAAATAAGTAATTCGATAGATACGACATGGAATTAAAATAATGTATATATGAAAGATTTATTATTGAATAAAATAATTCTTTTGAAAAAAAAAGGAGAAGACACTTGGACGAAACGTCCTGGTGTGTTGCAAAGAAGTAAGAAAAGAAAAGAAAAATGTGGGACAACACCTGGACGTCTAGGTGTTGTCAATAAAACATGCAAATGGTGCATGTTAGATACCACATTTGTACTAAAGCGGTGGTCGGGGCGGTTTCAAGTAATAAAAACCTTTTTTATTGTTTTGTTTTATTATTTCCTACCAAATTCTGTTTGGTTTTCTTCTTTCTTCAATTCAAATTTCTTAGCAAAAAGTTATAAAGAAAATTTTGCCAATATTAGAGATAGTACAGTCATCCAAATTACAATAGCAAGATGTCATCACATTTGAGGTAAATTTTCAATAAGACTCATAATTAAATAATTATATTGTTTGAATTAAGTTATGATTTAGTAAGATTTATGAAAGTTTATGATAAGAGCAAGAAATGCAATGAGGTGATCCATATGTAACTTTAAGTGCTACATGGTGAGTTAGATTTACTTTTAATAATCGAAACCAATAAAAATATGAAATTATGATAATTGGATAAATGGGTGAATTACAATTATTTAATGATATATTTTCTGTTATATATGAAAATTGATTGATTGATTGATTAGGAATTGGAAAGTGTGTTGAATATTAATTATATAAGAATTTATATTTTCGATTGGATGGATGAATGAAAAATGTGCTGAGAAATTTTATGAAATTTCTCAAAAATATGATTGAAAAGTGGATATGATTTATCAGGAGATAATTTAATGAATATAATGAAAATAATATTTTGAGAATGAGTTGAATAGCTAAATTGAATGCTTGAATGTATGTTTGTTTTCATATTATTGCTTATATGCATGAAATAAAAGACCAGGAAGGCAACTGGTCTACTTGTTTTCATATTATTGCTCATGTGCATAAAATAAAAGATCGGGAAAACAACTGGTCTAGCTGAAAATAAAAGATCTGGAAGGCAACCGGTCTAGCCAAAAAGACCAGGATGGTAGCTGGTCTGACTGAAACATGTCGATATATGGGAAGACATTCCCAGATAATAATATGAAATGATCTGATGAGAAAGAAAGAACGATAATTTAAATTCATGCATTACATTTGTTTTAAATATTGATTATTATTGATTGAAATGCTAGAGTACCAATCTTGAATGTGAAACAATTGATAGACAAACGAGTTTCACAGAGAGACAGATATTATGAAAAGGAAATATGAAAGTATGATATGATAAAAATTATTTGATTGATTTATTATATGTTGCGAACCTCATAACGAAGTAAATAATGATGTTAAATTGATAATCACAAGATAATTAAATATATGAGAAGAAAAATTGATATGTTTGGTAATTAATTTAAGAACAGATTGATAAATGGTTGGAATTATGATTTGAGTACTGACAATAGAATGTCGTTATTGAATTATATGAGATAATAAATGAATGAATATCAGAAGATTATTTGAAGGATTGAAGTATTATATGTGAAGAAATAGTTGATTAATATTGGTGAATTAGAAACAATTGAATTATAAGATGTGACTGGAATTCTATAATCGAGTACTTTTAGTAAATTTAATTCACTGAGCTTGTGAAGCTCACTCCTCATTGTTAAATAATTTCAGGTAGCCGGCAGGATATATAGATTGGTGAGTTGAGATTCAGACTGAGTCATTATCTGTAAGCCACGTTGTCCACATCCTCAGACTAATGGAAAGAAAAAAATTATAAATATTCATGCATAATATGTTGCATACATTATTTCAGTTAAAATTTTAATAATGTAACTCCCCTGTTCTGGGTTGAGGATTGATGTATATATATATATATATATATATATATATATATATATATAGTTAATGTACGTTTTTATATTGTTGCATATATGTGTCATGTTAGAATTTCAAAATGTGGTGACACTGTCTTGGGGGTGGCTAACCCGGGATGGGTCGTTACACTTATCCACGGGAGATAGAAATCAAGAAACCAGCTAGAAAGTGTAAATCTTGAAAAATTAAAATTTGAACTTTTTTTTTTTTGATTTTTTAGTGAGAAAAATGGCGGCTAGGAGAGGATAAGGTGGAAGGAATGAGATAAGGGAGGAAGGAGGAAGAAGAAAAGGACGGTTGGTCGCGTGGGTGAGGGGAGGAAGGAAGAATGACAGGGAAGAGGGAGGAAGGAAAGGAGAAGAAGAAGAACATGGAAGAGGAAGAGAAAAGGGAGGAGGATAGAAGAGAGAAGGGAGGAGGATAGAAGAGGAAGATGGTAGTGCTACGTGCACGGTGAAGGAGAATGAAGTGTAGGGTGAGGGAGGAGAAAAGAGAAGAAGAGAAGAAGAAGAGAGGAAGAAGAGAGAAGAAAATCAAAAGGGTGGCCGACGGTCGACTATCGTGAGGGAGAGTGGGAGAGGGAAGAGATAAATTTTTTTGCACAGATGAATCTATGTGTGGGGGAGAGATGATAGATTTTTGAAATAAAAAAATTAACTTTGTCTTGTTTTGAAGACCAAATAACCAAAAATTAGGCCAAAGTTCTGTGTTTGTCTTTTATCTTTTTTGTTTTTTTAATTAATTATTATATAATTATAATTGTTTTATTATTTAAATATATGCATTGTTTTATTTGCAAAGGTAGATTTTTCCTTTTTTATTAACTTATTAAAAAAATTAAAATTTAATGGTAGAAATATATAACTTGTAAAAAACTAAACAAATAATTGATTTGAATCGTAGGTAATACTTGCGTTTTCCAATTAAGAGTTCATGGTTCAAAGCATCACATTGCATTTCTAAAATATCCATTTTTAAATTACATATATATATATATATATATATATATATATATATAATTGAGTTTAATGGATAATGTATTGACAAAACCGATCCGAAATCATTAAAAACCCTGAAAATATTATTTGAAATCATGAAAACCCTGTTTAAATGGGTGCGATGGGATAATCACAAAAGACTAGCGAACTACCATCCCTAATACTAATTAGATGTTAGGTTGGCATGTTATAAGGGAGCCAATTTGATTGATTAGTTTCTAAAAAAAGCCCTTGGGTAGGAATATTGCCAGAATTAATATATTGCTTAAAATAAAAAATTATTTGCATGCTACGTTTTCTGTTCTTTCATTTGGGACAAGTTTGTCATACATTTTTCAGTCTTTTGGCTAAGATCGAGTGTGGCATAAGTGAAGGAATATCCATATGGCATTAACAAATCATTGTTTTGCTGCAATATTGTCACCCAATGCTCTCAGCCCACCTATTTGAAATTTAAAAATCTATTTTGAGATTTTCTAACTACAAATTAATATATTAAGTGAATTTAGCACTAAATCATAATTAAACATCAAATGAAAAGAGGAAAAATAGTTTGGTTTGTTACTAATTTTTTCGTTAATTTTTTAGTTGCTTTGAACAACTCTACAAAGCATTTCACATCAGAAAATAGAATCATAAAAAAGGAAAAATATCATAAAAACATAGCTAAAATGCTGGATACATAAGAAAATATTGCCTTGTACAATGAATCATAGATAAGAATTGAAAAATTTGGAGAGTTCCCTTGAGGTAAACTTTAAAAATGTCGTAAATGATACCCGAGTAAATATTCTGGCATATATAACCGAAAAATGATTCAACGCTTCAGAAATTTTGGTACTCCTCTCTAAAATAGATGTGGGGCCCACACCTATGCCAAAGAGAAATATTGGTTCACTCCATGAACCGAGAAATTTGTCCTATATAAACCTAGCCCTAGACAATTTTGTTCACTGATAAAAAATTAAAAAAAAAGTATGATAATGAAGTACTTTTGTTCATTGCATAAGAGTATTCATGCTACTCAACATACCTTTAGATTTGTCCGGCAATTCAACAAGAATAATCACAAGGTTGTTGTTCACGGCAATTCAAAGGAAGACATCAAAAGGGTCAAATTACTCTCAAGGTTTGTATTTATGTTTATTTTCATTAAAATTTGTTTGTGTTTTGCGTTTAAACCTTACCTTCCTCAATTTCATTATTTGATTGAATTTGTTGGCTCATCTTTTAATTAAGATAAATTGTTTCAAGATTAAGTCTTGCGCGTGCGTTTAGTTGATACAACCAGATGTGTATATTAGCCATTCAATACATCCATTCTTGGTTTGGAATGCAACTATGGTGTCATTAGGTGACGTTATGGAATTACTATCAAATGATATGTTTTATTAAAACGGCACAATTCTCTCAAATTACTGCTAAATGTTACCTCAATTATTATAAATAATACCGTTATATCAAATTACTGTAAAATGATATGACAAAGTACTTGTCATTTATTTTTAGTCTCATTTAAGCCAGTCAATAATCGAATTTTGATCCGAATTCGATCGGTATCAAATCCATATGTAATATTAATTTGCTAATTTATTTAATAATCAAATCAAATTTGGATTTATTTTGATTCGCTCCAATAATAACCCCATCCGATTTTAATATTATATAAAATATTGTAGTTTTGTATATTATATATGTGCATATATGTTTTCTTTCTATATTATAAAAATATGTATATGTTATAAGTTAGTATTCTTCAATTATGCTATATTAATTATTTAAAGCACACAAAATTTTTAAAATTTATATTAACATATTTTTAAAAGTGAAAAATGTAATTAAAATTGTTCCTTAATATAAGATGTAATCTTCGAATATAATAAATTTTAAATATCTATTAAGTAATCTGATTATAATATATCCGAAAATAAAGAATTCATATATGGATTAAAGTTCAAAATATTCAAAAAATAACTCGACCCAAATCCAATTTGATACATTGTTTACAAATTGATTTGGATTTAGCTTATTTTGAACCGAATCTCATCCATTTACAAGCTTAGTCTCACCCTTTGTTTTGATTTTTTTTTTAATTATCAATGATAATTGAAGGTGAGTGTTCGAACACGCTAGACAGTGGGACTCCCTTGATTTGATGTTGTACTGTGGGATCCTGCTGGTGTTGGGGGGATTTTCAGAAATACGAAGGTGTTGCCTTGTGTTTATTTTCTTTAAAAATTGGTATTGCAGATTCTAACATTTGGGTTTACTTAGTCGATGTGGGTTTGATCAAAGCCATATGATTCATTGAATAGGTTCAAAATATAAAATTTTGTTAACTGCAGACGACAGCAAACCCTTAGTCAGTGCCCGAGCTGGCATTTTACTGTCTGTCTTGTTAACATAATCTTTGTCTTTTACTTAAATGGGAAAAGTTCTTTCTTCAGATTTGTCATTTTACAAATTCACGCCTCATGGACTTCCTTGAAATAAAACTCATGGTATAATATTCTCTCTAATAATTGAAAATAAAAAACTCTTCCAAGCGAGGTAATAAAGGACGGGGGACAATTAGATCCTACAACATAAATGATAGAAAATTGAATATAGTTTTATGACGTGGTTTGGGCAATGCCTTAATCTCCACTTAAAATATTACCCAAACAATGCCTACACTGCTACACATGAACCTTGAGTAAAATACAAATGTCACTTGCATGATTATATTTCAAGTCCTTATCTATCAAAATTTCCACTAAGAGAGAAATAATAAGCAATGGCACATTATTTTCAGTTTAGAGTCTTTTATATTTAGAATTTTATGCACCTTATATAGAGGGTTCAGAAGTGCTACACTCAGAGAACCAAATGTAGGAAGAAGCAAACAAGGAGAACCTTTGAGATGTTATGCTTTGTCCAGAAGAATACATAAGCCCTGACACAGTTTATGGGGTTGAGGAGGAACCTCTGTCCTCTGCTGAATTATTTGTTTGGGATCATCAAAATGATGAAGAGACAGATATGGCTGAGGAGGAAACGCCTGAAGTTGTTAGACCAGTTGGTGAGGAGCATCATATGGACATTGATATATATTCTGTGGGGCTGAGGAGGAACCTCCTGAAGTGGTTAGCCCAGTTGGAGAGAAGCATTATACTGGTCCAGAGTAGACGAAGTTCCCTAACATGACATCATCAGTAAATAGGAAGTACTGAGTCAATACAGAAGGTGATCCGATTACACCTGAAGTAACTTCACGACTTAGGTTCCCAAACACTTCAGGAAAAAGGGGAGCAACTTGGAAATAACTCCTAGAAATGTTATCAAGTAGGGTGGTTAGAAAGGTTTAAATTGAATTTCTGAGCAAACATACCCTGATTTTGTTGTATTTTCCATAATGATGTAACTGCATGTTTACCATATTATGTCTCAAAAAATGATGAAACTTTATTGGGGTCATAAATATTGTGACTTGAGTGTTGCACTAGTAGTTCATAGGAAGGTATTGTCCTTAGCAAATCCTGCTAAACTAATTTCTCTTCCAATGCAGAGGCCACTGTGCCAGAGTTTATGGTTATCCCTACACCTGCAACTAAGGAGGGTGCCCAGATTTTGAGGAAACCAAAATGTATATTGGATGACATGGTACTGTTTCCTAATAGGTGAGTGAAGGCTACCTCATATTTGACGATTCAACTTGTGTGCAATGGGCCAAAGTGTAGCAAACAAACTTAAAATGCATGATATTTTATGTTTAATTTTTGCAGCTTTATGAGGCAATACATAGAAGACTCAAGAGACGTGATTTCCAAACGGGAAAAAGTCCCGCTTACTGCTCTCGCTGCCTCGAGAGCCAAACACATGTCCAGTCTTTGCCAGTGTTTCTTAGAGCCTTTGATTCCTTATGAGTGAACTATCATAATCCTCTATTTTTCATTGGTTGTTCTATCTTTACTAATCATATTTTCAGCAGGTAGTTCACCAGAGCTTAGATCACTCTTCTCTGAAAGGAGATTAAAGGTCCCAGAATCTGCTGAAATTGTTGAACCTCCAGAAGAATTAGACATTCGAGAATCTCCTGTTGTTGATAGAACTTTAGAGCAACCAGAGGTTGCTCCAGAAACACCTGTTCAGCAGTCAACATCAGTAACATTATTTGGGAGTCCTGTGAGCCACAAACATTATAACTCGGATAGAGCAAGACATGCAGATTCATTTGAAAGTTTTGGGGAAGTGCGATCTCCTTGTGAGGATCAAGAGGTTGATCTCAGTCGGATAGAGCAAGACATGCAAATCTAAGTTTTTCTTGGACTGCAGATGGATTGTCAGGTAGAACAAGGTGACGTAGATAGGAGTCTGCTATTTAATCCTTTGACTTTACATTTCAACTACACTGGTTGTTCATAAAGATTATCTTTTAATTTGTGAGCTTTGTGGTGTACGGAATGGTGGAAAGCTACTTGCAAGAGACTTTTCTAAAACAAAAGAAAACAAAAGAGGAGGAAATGGTGA
This sequence comes from Bretschneidera sinensis, assembly GCA_023935145.1. NCBI lineage: Eukaryota > Viridiplantae > Streptophyta > Magnoliopsida > Brassicales > Akaniaceae > Bretschneidera > Bretschneidera sinensis. Next base: position 7,251,142 of record CM043705.1, read on the forward strand.
ATTTGTCGAAGGTTTGGATGGAAAAACCAAGAAAGAATGTGCAAGATTCTTTTATGAGATATTGGTATGTTCCATTTCTGTTCAGAACATGTTTGGACAGCTTTATTTCGCAGTGAAAATTGCAACTAATGGCTAGTTGTGGATTGAATCTTGAAATAGATAGGTTACTGTATATTCTTTGTACGGAAAAGAGCTGAGCCTAGCTTTCGAAAACTTTCGCTCAACTTATGTCATTTACGTTTATTCGCTCACCCGAGCTTGAAAATCCGAACTCAAGCGGAGTTATTTTGTTCTGATTCAAGCTCGAATAATTAGCTCGAGCTATTTAAAAAATAACGTATTTTTCATATTAATAAAATAAAATATATTTAAATAAAAAATAAATTAAATTATAAAACTTTAGCTCAGCTCATTTGACTTGAGGGTACTCTAGTTTGGCCTAGCCAACTCGAGTAGCTTGGAAGTAGCTCAGCTCGCGCACAACTTTAGTTGTCATAAAATGGTGAAGGAGCGTGAAACATGGAGGAAAATATTGCATCTAGATGTCGCGCTTCTGTTTCAAATACAACCAAGCTGGGAAATTCGATGCAAATATAACAATGTGTCAACTGTATAACAACTTTGCAGGCACTAAAAACTAATGGGTACATTGATGTGAAGCAAGATACCTCGTATGGTGACATTCTTGTCTGAAAGAGCGATGAAGCTTACGGAGCTGATGTTCCGGAAACTATATAATAGGATTGATGTATTCTTGAGTATAGATGCACACAGAGAGCCGAACATACAGAGATAGAGTTCCAGCACACGTAATCAATGGTCCATTTAAGAATAGTTATGTTGATTTTAGATTTTGTTTTATGAGTGATACAGAACAGGTAGACAAAGTAGAACAGATGGTCTTAAACTACTTAGAACAGTTGGATCGTTCTAAATCTAAGGGTACAGGTTACATCGTTTTACGTGCCACCCCAGATCGGGCCCCGAAGACTTAGTCTGATTGGAAACGGGCCACTGAGCAAACTCTAATTGTTTTACAATTAGCATGGCAGGATTTTAGCCAAAAAATGACGTTTAGGCCTCCAATTAAGCAGTTTTCAGTTTTTGGAAAATTTTCTATTTTGTACTTGCCTAATTTCGATTTTCCTTTTCTTTTTACTTTAACCTTATAAATAAGGAGGCCACGTAATATTAGGGATTATTATTATTATTGAATAAAATTAGGGTTTCTTTTCTCTTTGTGAGAGTTTATTGAGGATTGAGACACAGTTCTTTTTCCTAGTTCTTTCTTCCGCTAGCGTTTTACGTCAATTGGTATCAGAGTCATGCCCCGGAGTTAGCTATGTGGATGAATCCTCAGAATGCCGAACGAAGTTGGTGGGTCCAGGTTAGATCACGATGAGATCTGTGGATGAGCTCGATTAGACAGGCAGTGTGCTCCAGATTCTTCATGGACGTGTCCTGGTCCTAACACGGTGAAGAGGAGTTGACCTAGGATAGAGCAAGCTCTCGAGGCAGGTGGTGCTCCATGTAAGGCGTGTGCCCCCACGCAGTGGAGTGGAGAACCCTGGTTGGTAGAGAGTGGACGGATGGATGATCGTTTGAGGGGAGGCTCGGTGGTCCTTTGTTCGAGGGGAGGATTGTTGGGTATACGACCAAAAAGTCCCACATTGGCTAGAAGTGGGGAGGATCATGGGTATATAAGGATGGACAAATATCTCCATTGGTATGAGGCCTTTTGGGGTAAAACTCCAAGAGCAAATCCATAAGGGCTTAGGCCCAAAGTGGACAATATCATACCAATGTGGAGATATGTGGTGTCCATAGTCCTTACAAGTGGTATCAGAGCCTTGTTACTGGTCTGATGGCAGGTGATGGAAACGAAAGCAACCACCTTGACGACGTTGATCATGGGGTGCAGATCCTATGGGCAGCCATAGATAATCACAATCAGCAGTTTGATGATCATAATCAACGGTTTGATCGTATCGAACGCATGTTGCGGGAGATACAACAAACCATGGCTGGTTTGAGAATCAATGGCAACAAGGGTGAAGAACGCAACCCGGATCATGTCGGATGCCTTGCTCGCGACTAACCAGTTGCTGGACGCGTTCCTGCTCCGCAGCGTAGGCCCCAAGCCTATGCCACTTTATCCAGTGATGATGAGCTCAAAGTGCTGGGCGTTGAGAACAATGAGGATGGTCAGCATGGTCGTAATCATAATCGTGTTGGTCAGAACCGATACAACCAGAATAGGTACGAACAGAACAATCATGATTTTCGGGTTAAGGTAGATCTGCCGTGTTTCAATGGCCACCTCCACGTCGAAAACTTCATTGACTGGCTTTTCAAAGTGGAGGCTTTCTTTGAGTATATGCAGATCCCATGAGATAGGCAGGTGAAGCTGGTAGCCTATAAACTGAAGGGGGGAGCCTCTGCGTGGTGGGAGTAAACGCAGAATAGCCGCAGGCGACAGGGTAAGCAGCCTGTTCGCTCTTGGTCCAAGATGAAGCAGCTGCTGCTAGCAAGGATCCTTCCTCCTGACTATGAACAGATGTTGTACCAACAATATCATAATTGCAGGCAAGGGGTGCGCACCATCAGCGATTATACGGAGGAATTTTATAGGTTGAACTCGCGCAATGACCTACAGGAAACAGAAGGACAACAACTGGCTAGGTATATCGGAGGGTTGCGAGTGTCCATTCAAGAATAGGTATCCCTCCATACTGTGTGGTCCCTATCCGAGGTGGTCAACCTAGCCATGAAAGTGGAGTCATACCAGTCCAGGCACTCATCACGTCCCCAACCATATCGATCGCAACCATCACAGGTTTCAGTGCCGCAGACTTCACCACAACCATCAACCAATAGAGTTTTCGGTACTGGTACTACCAACCCCACCAAACCAACAGCCCCCACAACTGGTGCCCCAGCATAAGACAGAGGAGTGCCCAGCAATCCCTATGCCCGTCCCATTCTAGGAAAGTGTTATAGATGTGGTCAACCTGGACATCGTTCCAATGAATGTCCCAACCGTCGGCAAGTTAACATGGTTGAAACAGCATAGGAGGAGGAGAATCCTTTTGGCGCAGATGAAGGTTATTCTGGGGAGGTAGATGATTACACGGGTGGCGAAGTAGCAGATGCAGATGAGGGTGTATATGTTAACTGTGTGGTTCAGCGTCTATTATTTACGCCAAGGCAGAAGGATAACAACCAACGACATTGTATTTTCTGGACGCGATGCACTATCAACCAGAAAGTGTGCAAGGTAATTATTGACAGTGGTAGCAGTGAGAATATCATATCGAAGGCCCTTGTTGCAGCATTGAACCTGAAAACAGAAAAGCATCCCTCTCCTTACAAGATTGGCTGGATCAAAAAGAGCGTTGAAACTCGGGTAACTGATATCTGTTGTGTTCCTTTTTCTATTGGCAAATTTTATAAGGATGAGATTGTGTGTGATGTTGTTGATATGGATGCATGTCATTTATTATTGGGGAGGCCATGGCAGTTTGATGTAGATGCTTTGCATAAGGGTCGGGATAATACTTATGTTTTCTGGTGGTAAGACAAAAAGATTGTACTAGTTCTTGCAAGTGAATGTGAACCAACTATCGAAATCCCTAGAGCAGAGGGAAAGACCTTTCTTACAGTTCCTGAGATGGAGTTCGTTGAGGATGTGAAAGCAGCAGGGGAGTTTTATGCATTGGTAGTAAAAGGAGAACCACCAACCGAGTATCAACAGATTCCTGAGGAGTTAAAGCCATTAATGGCTGAATTTCAAGATGTCATACCAGTGAAATTACCTGAAGGTCTACCTCCCATGAGAGATATTCAACACCGTATTGACTTGGTTCCTGGGGCTAGTTTGTCGAATCTGCCACACTATCGAATGAGTCCTCAAGAGCACGAAATTCTACAAGGTCAGGTTGAGGAGTTGATTAAAAAGGTGCTGATAAGAGAGAGTTTGAGTCCCTGTGCTGTACCTGCTTTGTTGACACCGAAGAATGATGGAAGCTGGTGCATGTGCATTGACAGTCGGGCCAAAAACAAGATAACAGTCAAGTACTGCTTTCCCATTCCACGACTAAGTGATATGCTAGACATGTTAGAGGGTGCCAAGATCTTCTCCAAGTCAGATTTGCGTAGTGATTACCATCAGATTCGGGTCAGGCCAGGGGATGAATGGAAAACAGCCTTTAAAACCAAAGAGGGGCTTTATGAGTGGATGGTGATGCCCTTCGGTTTATCAAATGCTCCCAGCACCTTCATGCGTATAATGAACTAGGTTTTAAAGCCCTTCATTAGTAAATTTGTGGTTGTTTATTTTGACGATATCTTAATCTATAGCCAGGATGAGGTGGAGCGCTTAGACCACTTGAGGGAAGTATTGTTGGTTTTGTGCGCGAGTAAACTCTATGTGAACTTGAAGAAGTGCAATTTTCTCACTACCAAGCTGCTGTTTTTGGGATATATCGTGGGTGCAGATGGTATTTAGGTTGATGAAGAGAAGGTACGTGCAATTCGGGAGTGGTCAACCCCAACAACAGTGCATTATGTTCGTAGTTTTATGGACTGGCCACTTTCTACTGCAGATTTATTCGGAACTTCAGCAGTATAGTAGCACCAATCACAGAGTGCATGAAAAAATGCCGATTCCAGTGGGGAGATGCACAAGATACAGCCTTCGCAGTGATCAAGGAAAAGCTTTCTATAGCCCCGGTACTTGCCCTGCCAAGTTTTGACAAGTTGTTTGAAGTTGAGTGTGGTGTCTCGGGCGTAGGTATTGGTTCTGTTTTGTCACAGGAAGGACGACTAGTAGAATTTTTCAGCGAGAAGCTCAACGATACTCTCCAAAAGTGGACCACATATGAGCTGGAATTTTATGCAGTCATCCGAGCTTTGATGCATTGGGAGCATTACCTGATCCAGCGTGAGTTTGTTCTCTACAGTGATCACCAAGCCCTGAAATTTATCAACACACAAACCACCCTGAATCGAATGCATGCTCGGTGGACTACCTTCCTCCAGAAATTCAGTTTTGTACTCAAACACAAGTCTGGGCAGTTGAATAAGGTGGCAGATGTGTTTGAATATCATCCACCGGACGAACCACTTTATCCTGACAGTAACTCGGGGTCGAGTTCTTTTGAAGTAAGGGGGAATGATGCAGAACAGGTAGACAAAGCAGAACAGATGGCCCTAGACTATCTAGAACGGTTGGATCGCTCCAAATCTAAGGGTACGGGTTACATGGTTTTACGTGTAGGCCCGGATCGGGCCCCAAAGACCCTAATCTGATTGGAAATGGGCCACTGAGCAAAACATGATTGCTATGCAATCAGTGTGGCAGGATTTTAGCCAAAAAACGACGTTTAGGCTTCCAATTTAGCAGTTTTTAGTTTTTGAGAAATTTCCTATTTTGTACTTGCCTAATTTTGATTTTCCTTTTCTTTTTACTTTAACCTTATAAATAAGGAGGCCATGTAATATTAGGGATTATTATTATTGAATAAAATTAGAGTTTTTTTTCTCTTCGTGAGAGTTTATTGAGGATTGAGACACAGTTCTTTTTCCTAGTTCTTTCTTCCGCTAGCGTTTTATGTCAATGAGTAGCTTTATTTTCATAGGGAAAACTAAGTAGAAAGGATGTAAATTATCTTTTAAATCACACAGAATTCAATTCAACCATAGAGGAAATTATTTAAGATGGGAATGAAAATGTTTTGATGGCATAACATTTCTTACAATTTCTATCACCTTTTTTTTGGATTAAGAGTATTTTGTTCTCTTTAATCATTACTATTAGCAGTTAAATCCTTTTTTCTATTTTCTTTTTTTTTCCCTTTCTAAAACAGATGGAAGGTTTCTCCATGGAAGTTTGCAAATCCAATATGGAAAATTAGACAGTTTTTGTCACCTGAAAGTAGCATTGGTTTGTGGAAGTTATGAGAAATTGACAATTTAATAGTAATTACTACTATACTTTCCAACATAATTACAATTGGACTTTTTAGGGTGTATTTTTACAAATGAGTGTCTCACACAATCTTTAATATTCTTATGCCAATGTTTTTTTCTTCTCTTTTTCTGTCTAATAGAAGAAAGTAAAGATAGAGTAATAAGTGGCACTATTTATTTAACTCAATGAAATTATGTTTGAAACGTTGACCTTATCAAGAACGATGATGAACACATAATTGGCTTGAATTAGGTGGCAAATAAATAAATAAAACCAGAATAATCATATGTTTTGGTAACAATGAGTCATCTGTTATATATAAAGCCATGCTTTCACCTTATTAAACTTTAGAAGAACATTGCGCAGCTTGACGGGATAGAGATAATCATTGACATGAAGTCCAATGTGAAATATTAATTAATTTACTTCAGCTTCAAACTCAGAAGATGTAGTCATATATATGATCAAAGCTCATGCTTTGCTCTACGAGATCGAGCACTATGTTTATCACATCTTCACTACCCTAACATCATTTGCTTTGGTGGTGTAACGACCTATCTCGGGTGAGCTCTATCCAAGGAAGTATCATTATCTTTCAGTTCCCAGCATACCTACCTAAATACAAACATGCAAAACTTACAAAACAAATGGCATTCTTTTCAAATTTCACAAATTTACGTGGGCACATATCTTTACATACACGAAACTTTTCAATACAATAAATGAACTTTTAATGTTTTATAAAGACATCAATAAAAAGGAATACTCCCCCACTACAACTAACATATGCATTTCTTATAACAACTAAACCATAATCAAGAGTTTAAAACTCCTACCAAATCCCAAAAGATGAGGATGCTATAATTGAGTGCCTTTTTAAGGACTCCCTTCAACTTTAACTTTGAAACTTCTTGTGCTTTTTTGAAATGTTAGTAAAAATAAAAGAGTGAGTTAAAAAACATGGTGAGAAATGCTTTACGAGATGTAATCGTATTGGAGGAATTTATTATTTTTAAACTCAACTATATTTATAATTTATTAAATCTCTAAGAAAGTGTAATAAAATTCTTGAGTTTCTCCCCATTACTTTTCTCAATTTCTTAACAAGAATAAAATACTATTTGAACAAGAACTCACCATTGTCCTTCTAATAAATTTCAAACATACGATTCCTACTATATTGTACACATCATAAAGCCAATAAAATAGGAGGAGCCTCCACCTCGATAATTTTCTATCATCACAATTAATATTTGTGCCCTTCACCGGGCCCAACACATCATATGCCTCTCAAAGGCAATTCATAATCATTACCCCTCAGGAGTCAATTCCATCGTAACATCCATTATCATTGATATTCAACTGCAAAAATGCGAATGTAATGAGATGTATAATCATGCATATATTCATATCATCATAATGTCTTTCATTGGGCTAAGCATATAACAACGGGGATATCTCCCCACGTACCGGTACGTCAAATCATCATATCCAATCACAACATATCCTCTTTCAGGTCCTGTACATCCAATAATGTTCAGTACCTTTACAGCCCTTATGGGAAGGGATCTACTACAATCTCACCACCACTCCCCCCCTCTTATAATATGCTAACCATATATATATATATATAGTGTGAAATGTATCACCAAGCAATGAATATGCAAACAAGCATTCTTCGAGCAACCACATCACATTTTCATACCAATCAAACCTACACCATTCATTAAAATCATACAAATCACAATTCTTCAACACAACTACACTGAATCATTTCTAAACTCACACCTTAACATATATAAAATTTTCATGACATTATCCTTATTATTTCCGTACCAAAATCTTATATACTCACATTCCTTATAATTATATTATTTATGATTTCCACAATAAATTTTTTTTTAAACTTTTATTGTTATCATACAATTTATATGCTTACTAAAAGTGAAATGTAACTCACCTTCTACGTGATCCTACTATTTCCATTGTCCCTCAAGGATTTTTCCATTAATACCTAAGAATGAATAACACTTAATCTCATTAATTTAAATCATTTAAAAGAATATCTAATAACCTCAAGGTGTTTTGTATACCTTAAATATTATGTGCGCACTTTGCACGAAACCAAAAATCAAGGAATCAAGGCATTAAGCCCCTTTTCAAATTCTTTACTTTGGAGTTCATTTTTTTTTTTAATTTCATGAATACTAACACTTTTAAAGGTGTTTTAAATCATACTTAAAATGTATATAAATATTAAAATCATTTTGGAAAGTTTCACATTTAAAAACTGAAGAAAAAATAATTTTTTTTGGAAAATCAGCACGTTCGAATCGACTGGGTAACCTATCCAGTCGATTGGAAATGGTCCAAAAGGCTTCTGCTAGTTGATCCAGTTGACTGGTCCTATGACCCAGTCGATTGGGTCCTTACAAAGTTGCTCAGAAATCCTTTCTAGTCAACTTGGTGCCTGACTCAATCGACGGGGTCCTGTTTCCAGCAAAATTTCTTCCCGAAAATTCCTTTTTTTCATCAAAATTCTTCTTGATCCCTATTGATCTTTTCAAGTCTTTAAAAATACAAGTTTATAATGGTTTTATTAACGAAAATCAATATTACTCAAGCCAAGAATTGAACTCCAAATAGCAAAATTTCAACTTTGGCTTAGAAACCCATTTTCCTATGAAGTAACCCCAAACTTCTCAAGTTTTTCTTAAATAAACTTCAAATCCATAAACCAAAACTTAAATCATATGTTTGTAGACATACTTGAAATTAAAGCTAGAAAAGAGTTGATTGTTACCTTAGCTTGAACAAGATTTCCCCACTTTTTCTCCTTTTTTCTTATTTTCTTTCCCATTCTTCTTCTTCTCCTTTTCTCCTCTCTTTCTCTTGTCTCTCTCGATCTCTCTGGAGAGTTCTAGCAAAATAAGTGTTAGTCTCTCACTCTCTCACCCTTATATATATATATATATATATATATATATATATATATATATATATACACACACTCAACTCTTAATTGCATAAACATCATTCTACTTATATATATATATATATATACACTCAACTCTTAATTGCATAAACATCATTCTACTTAATAGCTCGTTAACAACTTATCCCAAAACTCTTTAAAACTTCAACATTTCTCCCAATATATCTTTTATTCAAAAAAATTTAATTTATTTACTTGTTTTCAAGTCCCACAAATCCAAATAAGAATTATTTATGACTTAAAATTGAAAGGGTATACATTTTACAAGTCGAAATTCAAACCCAAAATTAAAATATTGAATTTAAGGTACCGAGCTCCATAGGTGGTTGATCAATGGGTAACAAAAACGCTGCGTATCAACAATCTTGTACTTCACAAATTGCTTGTCTGCTTGGACATAGAATGCATTCGAATATGGTGACTCTCGTGGTCGTCTATGTGGGTTTGCGTACTTAGAAAATAGATGCATCATTTTCCAGTTTTGTCATGTTGCAAACACCATCCCTCAATTTCGCATCGCGTTCCGTAACCTTGAACCTTCACATTCATGGGGAAATGGGTCAAGGATGATGTCGAGCAGTTGTTTAAGGTTTGTGGGCTTCGGGTGGCACGTACAGAGGATGTTTCTCACATGGCTGCAGATATTGATAGTGGAGATGGTATTAGGCGTTGCGGGATGAAGACTTTGGTGAAGGAATTTCTTGGGCAAGAAATTGAAAAGCCCTTGCTGGACAATAAATGCTTTAGCCTCCTTACCTGTTTTAGATCACCACATAAATATTAGAAAAAATAATTTAAAACATTCATCATACAGATGGAACACGTTGAATTTTTTTTTTTAAAAAATAAAATTTGTAATTAGACACATCAATATCTAAAGAGGCACCATAGTTGTAGAGAAGTAATGTCGGGAATTTATTTATGCTAACGAATGAATAAATTAAAGGATGATAGATCTAGACCTTTGAACTTGTCGTGTAATTCAATATATATATATACAGAAGATTGTGAATGTTGCACCTATTTATGCAGTATGATCTAGAGAATATTTCTTCCCTTTTGCTTTCATTAAAAGAAATTTTCTTAACAATGAAGGAGTAACTTTATTTAATAAACAATATGTTAAAATACAAGCAAATAAAGTACTGAAACAAATTATTGCCCCAACCTAGAAAAACCATAAACAGGATAGAATAGTCCAAAGTGGACTATCATCAAACACCTGTTGTATGCTTCTTTCAAGCTAAGATAAATGCTTTTCTCCACTATGTTGAGTAAACCCCATGAAACACAAAAAGATAATAAAACGCAAGAACAAATACTAAGACAAGAGAAAAGTACACACACACACCAATCCAAAAATAATAAATAACAATTAACGACTTCTATTAAACTTGGAAGTCATACATTGTCCCCAAAACATTGCATTATGTAATAGCTATTGGGAATTCAAACACTCTAAAACAACTACACAATTACAATAACATAAGAATTTTTACGTGATTCGGCACCTCTTGTCTACGTATACGAGTCAATCGTTATTTCACTACTTTTAGAACTTTTGGATGGATAAAAAATATATGAAAATTATTCCCAATCTCACAACTCAAAACTCCAATACACCAAATATTTACTTAACCATTGGATCCTTATATTGGTGTTTGGTTACTATACTATCATCTAATCAACTATTCCTAGTTAAGGAATAGGGGAGAGGAACTAACTCTCTTTATGCCCACATTTATAATAACTAGTACCCACATCCTTTTGGCTCATTGACGATGTGGGATTAAAACAACTTACAATAACACTTCTCTTCGATGTGAGATTTGATAAGTATCCCAACAAATTCCTCCATCGACTCAAATCTCCAAATATTTTGATCCCCGTGCTGGTTTGCCTCCACCCGATCAAAACATTCCTATTTTAATCGGGTTTTCAATACTGTTTAATCAGGTTTTGGGCCTAATCCCAATAATCCTCCACTTAGGCTTAAAATCTTATCTTCAACAACACATCTGACTTGCTTCTTCAACGTATCAAAACTCTAAATTTTTGTCGTTGCCGAACCTTAACTCTAATACCACTTGTTGGGAATTCACACACCCTAAAACAACTACGTAATCACAATAATAAAAATAAAAAGAAAAAATAACACAAGAATTTTTAATGCAGTTCGGCACCTCTTGCTTATGTCCACAAGCCGCCAATTGTTATTCCACTACTTTTACAACTATTGGATGAAGGAAAGCTGTTAAAACTTACGACACCACAATACATAATTTTTCTAGACAAAACTGTGTGAAAACTCTCTCTAATCTCACAACCCAAAACCCCAATACACCCAATGTTTACTCAACCATTGGATCCCTATATTGGTGTTTGGTTGCTACACTCTCATCTGACCAACTATTCCTGGTTAAAGAATAGGGATGAGAAACTTACTCTCCTTATGCCCATATTTATAATAATTTGTACCCACATCTTTTTGGCACATAGACGATGTGGACTAGAACAACTTACAATAGCATTTTTCTCTGATGTGAGATTTGAGGAGTATCCCAACAATAACCAACCTAAATATTTTTAATTTTTTTCTTCTTAATTTTGTTGTTTTATATTTAGAACCAAGCTCAAATTGATGTTTTTCTGTTGGAAAATGATTCTGTGAGCTCGAGCTCAAAACTGTTGGATCAAGAGACTATTCAAAAAAGACTCTAATCTAACGGTTGTAAGCTCAAACTCATAGAATCAACTCCCGAATTGGATTGGGATCCTTTAGAGTTTGGTTTGTCTATAGGTCAGTGTTGTTCAAAATTAGATGATCAAATTAAAATAATAATAAAAATTCAAATTTCTCTTAAATAAGTAGAAGGGTAATTAGGTTTTTTTTAATGAACTCAATGATTTAATTTTTTTTAGTTTTTAGATATTTTTTAAGATATCAAATCAACCAATGATAAAAAAGTGAACCCTAATACTGTTCTAATCAACTCAATGAGATCTAGTTTACAGCACCTAAGTCTAGCCAGCTACCCTCGCATGTGTGAATTTAGTGGATCTTGCTTAGATTTGCTAGTTTTCAGCGAGTTTTAGCAGAAACCATCTACACCCCACCGAGCTGAAAATGGGAAGAGAAATCCAACCGACCGATTGCGACAGTGAGATTCAATCGAAATCTGTCGTATGCACGCCCATGCATTGACGGACCGTCCGTGGGCTTAGACTCTGGTCACTGTTCACTGATGTTGCCGATGAAGGGAGAGAAGAATGCTTTTTGCCAAAAAAATCCGTACTTTGTTGTCATGTCAGAGAGGTAATTTAGTCCAAAAAATATAGAGGTGCAATTTAAATGACGAGCAACTATCATCCTATTGTCAGAAGCACCAAACTTCAAACAACCACTACTGCAGAGAATCTTTTCCTATTGGCTGGATAATATACACATTCGATTGTATTAACCAAGCATATGCAAAAGACGATGACTATTGCAGAAATGCAAGATCTAATATCACTAATGGGGGAACCTACAAGTTCAATTAAATAATGAAAGTGAGGAACGTACGACGTAAACGCAAAACACAAACAAATTTGATAAAAAGAATAATAAGACAAATATTGAGAGTTAATTGCACTCTATGGTTGTTTTTAAGTAATGCTAAGTAATGCCGTGAACAACAACCTTATTCATCCTCCTTTCTTATACCACACTAAACTAAAAACATGTTGAGAACCGAGAACCTCCAAGTGCTTCATTACCTTACTTTTTACAAAAACTTTCAATGAACAAAATTTTTGTCTCGAGCTTGATTTATATAGGTTGGATTTCTCGGTTCATATGGAGAATCAGTTTTGCTATCTCACATAGGTGTGGGGCCCAAATAAACCCCACATTTGGCCCCACACCTACGTGAGAGAGAAGTACTAAAATTCTCAAAGTATTGAGTGATTTTTTTTTTCTAGCTATATATAAGCAGAAACATTTACTTTAATTGGCATATCTTCAAAAATTTTCAATTCTTCGTTTTGCACTTTTTTAATATATGAATGACTCATAATAATATTTTCTTATGAATCTATTAAATTATCAATCATTTTAACTAAATTTATATGTTTTCTTCCTATGTATCAGGTGGGCTTTCGCTTAGCTTTTAACTTTTTCGATGTTGTTTATAATTGTGTACTTTGTGTAGTGGTTGATCATGTAAATGCCTCATAGAATTGTTCAAAGCCAACTAGGAAATTAATGAAGAAATGAATGACAAAACTAACTATTTTTTTTTCTAATTCAGTACTAAATCCACTTAATTTCTTTATAATTAGAAAATCTACAAATTATGTCAAGTTTAGATTTTAAACTTCAAAGAATAAGTGCGCTGAAAGCATTGGGTGGTAATAAAGATAATTTTTTCACTCTAAGGAATACAGCTCCGACAAGATCACCCAAGGGCAATTTTTACCAAATAATTATTCCTATCGAGCCTCTTATGACATGCCGACCTAACATCTTATAAGTGAAAAATTCTTGACTAGACTTGGGCCATAGAATTTTCCTTGACCAAAAGTATTCTTCATTTTCAAATGGAGAGAGAAGAAGGATAAAATTTTCTTTCTCTCTTTATCTAATGGTGGAAAGTACAATTGATCCAAAAAAATCTCATGGACCGTGTCTAGGCAAGAGTCTCTCTTGATAAACATAAATTGATTAGCTATGGTTAATTTCAACCTTGATATAGTTATATGATATATGACCTTGTTGGTGCCAAAAATGTGTTTGCTGAGTTGGAGGCCGGGCCTCAAGGAGATCTGCACAGGGGAGAAGAGATGAGCTAGGGGGTCACCGGAGGAGATGCCTCTGAGGATGCTCTGAAGCTTTTGTTAGTATGTGGTAGGGCGCACGGGAGTAATGGTGTTCCCTTTTTCAGGTCAGGAAGAAGCTATCTTATGGAATGCGCACCTGAGTCTTTTTATAGAGCTTTGAGGCGGTCTTTCACCCAGGGCGATGATGATGTGGAGTTCTAACTGGGTGGCCAATGATGCCTAAGAGACCCAGCTGGGTGGCCTTGGGTCGTCCGTTGTGTTTCGCCTTGCTGTCTTGGTTAGGGGTCGTCCATGTATAAGGCCACTCTTATGCCAAGGGCGGTTGGTGACCTGGAGGGCGGTGATGACCTAGAGTCTAGTTTTTTGAGTCTGGGCCATTAGTGTGTTGCCCTACTATCTAGCCTTGTGATGGTCCACGTGTCGTCTTCTTATTGGATGTGTGTCTTTTGGCAATATCAAAGGCCCCCTTATTCCTTGAGTACATTTATGTGCTTAAGTATTGCGAGGTTTGGTCTTTAATGAAATGGGTAATATACTGTGTTTCGACAGAGTCGAGACACGAGTTCGAGCATCTGTGGAGCGATCCATCTGCTCGGCCTTGGAGACACAAGTCCGAGCGTATGTGGAGCGATCCATCGGCTCGGACCTTGGAGCTGGTGGGCCGAGCATGTGTGATGCCTGACCATTTGCTCGGACCTTGGAGCTAATGAGCTGAACATGTGCGGAGTAATCCATCTGCTCGGTCTTGGAGACATGAGTCCAAGCATGTGTGGTACATGACCATCTGCTTGGACATTAGAGCTAGCGGGCCGAGCACGTGTGGAGCAATCCATCTGCTCGATATTGGAGACATGAGTCTGAGTATGTGTGGTGCCTGACCATCTGCTCGAACCTTGGAGCTAGCGGGCCGAGCATGTGTGGAGCAATCTATCTGCTCGACCTTGGAGACATAAGTCCGAACATGTGTGGTGCTTGAGCATCTACTCGGACCTTGGAGCTAGCGGGCCGAGCACGTGTGGAGCAATACATCTGCTCAGCCTTGGAGACATGAGTCCAAACATGTGTGGTATTTAACCATCTGTTGGGACATTAGAGCTAGTGGGCCGAGCATGTGTGGAGCAATCCATCTGCTCGGCCTTAGAGACATGAGTCCGAGCATGTGTGGTGCTTGAGCATCTACTCGGACCTTGGAGCTAGTTAGCCAAGCACGTGAGGAGCAATACATCTGCTCAGCCTTGGAGACATGAGTTCGAACATGTATGGTGCCTGACCATCTACTCGGACCTTGGAGCTAGCGAATCGAGCATGTGTGGAGCAATCCATTTGCTCGGCCTTGAAGACATGAGTCCGAGCATGTGTGGTACCTGACCATTTGCTTGGACCTTGGAGCTAGTGGGCCGAGCACGTGTGGAGCAATCCATCTGCTCGGTCTTGCAGACATGAGTCTGAGCATGTGTGGTTCCTGGCCATCTACTCAGACCTTTGAGCTAGTAGGCTGAGCACGTGTGGATCAATCCAACTGCTCGATCTTGGAGATATGAGTCTGAGCATGTGTGGTACCTGACCATCAGCTCAGACTTTGGAGCTGGCGGGCTGAGTACGTGTGGAGCAATCCATCTGCTCGGTCTTGGAGACATGTGTCCGAACATGTGTGGTGCCCGACCATCTACTCGGACTTTGGAGCTAGCAGGCCGAGCGCATGTAGAACAATTCATCTGCTCGGCCTTGGAAACATGAGTCCGAGCATGTGTAGTGTCTAACCATCTACTCGGACCTTAGAGTTAACAGGGCAAGCATGTGTAGAGCAATCCATCTGTTTAGCTTTGGAGACATGAGTCCGAGAATGTATGGTGTTTAACTATCTGCTCGGACCTTGGAGCTAACGAGCCGAGTATGTGTGGAGCAATCCATCTACTTGGCCTTGAAGATATTTGCTCGACCTTAGAGACATGAGTCCGAGCATATGTGATGCTTGACCAACTACTTGGACCTTGGAGCTAGCGGGCCGAGCACGTGTGAAGCAATCCATCTGCTTGACCTTGGAGATATCTGCTAGACCTTGGAGACATGAGTCCGAGCATGTGTGGTGCCTGATCGTCTGCTCGGACCTTGGAGCTAGCAGGCCGAGCAAGTGTGAAGCAATCCATCTGCTCGGTCTTGGAGACATGAGTCCGAGAATGTGTGGTGCCTTACCATCTGTTCGAACCTTGGAGCTAGGGGACCGAGAATGTGTGGGGCAATTCATCTGCTCAGCGTTGGACACATGAGTCCGAGAATGTGTGGTGCCTGACCATTTGATCGGACCTTGGAGCTAGTGGGCTGAGCAAGTGTGGAACAATCCATCTGCTCGTCTTTGGAGACATAAGTCCGAGCATGTGTGGTGCCTGACCATCATCTCGGACCTTAGAGCTAGTTGGCCAAACATGTGTTGAGTAATCCATCTGTTCGGTCTTAGAGACACGAGTCTGAGCATGTGTGGTGCCTGACTATATAATCGGCCCATGGAGCTAGCAGGCCAAGTATGTGTGGAGCAATCTATCTGCTCGACCTTGAAAATATGAGTCCGAGAATGTGTGGTGCCTGACCATCTACTCAGACCTTGGAGCTAGCGGGCCGAGCATATGTAGAGCAATCCATCTGCTCGGCCTTGGCGGCATTTAGGATCTAGGGAGACCTTTGGGCTTTTTGTTTTCTGGGGCCTAACTTTTGGATGCTTTTGGGCCTTTTGTGACACGTGGCGGGTGTCAGCTTTCATTAAATGCTAGCAGTTGTTTTCATGAGTGACGACACTCATTAATGATTGAAGCCTTTGGAAAGTGGGACGGCGCTTTGGAGAGATGAATAGCGCCTAGCTGAACGAAACGTGCCATAGGCCTTGGGAAGTGGAACGCTTTTGGAAAATGTGAAATTAGCCTCGAGCTATTAAAGGGTCACTTTCTCAACCGTCCTCTTTAATGCCCTCGCTTGTCTTGCCCATTTTCCCTTTACAAAGGGGCTTTTGCTCCCTTATCTCTTCACTTCAAATCAGTGAGCATTTTTAAGAGAGAGAAATCTTTTGGGAGCCTTCATCCTCATTCCCTCATTTTGAGAGCATTCGTCCTCACACTGAGTTTGCTGAGTGTTCATCCTCGTTCCAATCTTCTGAGAGTTTTTACCCTCACTTTGAAAGCTTTCGTCCCAGTTTGTGAGAGCCTTCGTGCTGAATTTTTTCTAAGTCTCGGTGTTCGGTGCTTGCTGGTGGTTCGAGTCGTTCTGTGGTATGAATGTTCGGTCAACGCGGTGTTTTGGAGATTTTTCGGAGAAGAGAGTTCCTAAAAAATAATCTTTTACGGGAGTAGAGTTCAAATCCTTCGGATTTTGGTGAGTTTACACCTTCTATTTCTTTTAAATATGTCTTCCTTTGATAAGTATCATGATCAGCGTAGTAGTGTTAGTGATAGCAGTAGGAGTAGCGTAGATGAAAGTGGTAGTGATAGTGCCGAGGAGCCAGGGTCGTCCACGTCCTCCTTAAGGAGTGGCACCCCGAAAAAGGTCATGGTGAAGAAAGGCCCTTTGGCAATGGTACCATATGTCCCCATGGTTGAAGAGTATAAAAAGGACTCTTCTTCTAGGGACGAGACCCTGGCAGATATCAGGGTGGTCCTCGGTGGGAGAAGAGAGGGAGGAGTGGAATTATATCACCAATGAGGTCCCAAGCCAATTGAAGGAGAAAGATCTAGAGGTGATCCGAAAGATGTACTGCATACCGAGCTAGTACACCCTTCGGCTGGCATGGGAAGGGGAGAGGGATGGCAAACCCCTTCCTAGCCATGCGCCCTATGAATTGTGTGTGTATAAACACCACATGAGGGCCGGGCTTCGGTTCCCTTTTCACCCATTCTTTTATGCCATTTTACGATACTTATATATCGTGTTGTGTTAGCTAGTGCCGACCTCGGTACAGCTAATCATGGCCATTATCTGTGTCTGCTCGGAAGTGGGCAGGCCAATGAACATGGATATCTTCAAGGCCCACTTCCTGATTAGTAGGCATAGCCAGGCCGGATGGGTGGTTTTTAGCACCTGGGCCAAGAAGAGGCTACTGAAGAGGTCTCCATCATCAGTTAAGAGATGGAAGAAAAACTTTTTCTTCATCCAGTCTGCTGAAGACTTCGGCCTTCCCCGCTCGTGGAGCATGGACCGAACCAGGAAGTGCAAGAAAACAAGTCTTCATCCGCACGAGCAAGAGGTCATGGATGCTATGGTGGCCTCGTTGCTTGATGTCGAAGTCCTTTACAGTAATAAGGAGCTGGCGAGGCGCGACCTATGTCTTCCATGCACTGAGTCTTCGCTCGAGAGCGGTAAAGATCCAGGCTTTTAATACTTGTAGCTTTGTTTCTGCTTCATTTGTTTGCCTTATATTTTTACTTATGCATTTTTCTCTCTTTCGTGCTTGAGCAGAGATGGACGCCATAACTTGTGCTCAAGATCAGGCGAGGAAACTCTCCATGGAGAGAAGAAAGACTGCCTCGACCGCAAGGGTAAGGAAGAGGCCTCGTGCCCATACCTCGATTGACCTAAAAAGCCCTCCCCGAGGCCCTCCTCAGCAAGATCTTGTGCCAGTGACCATCGCTCCCTCAGTGGCTTCGATTTTCTCAGGGTCTTCGGCTACTTTAGGCCCCTCAGTGGGTGCAACATTAGGGGCGGCGGTCTTTAGGCCCAACTAGGCCTTGAGGGTTGACAAATCCGTTTTTACGCACCCACGGGTGGCGCGGGAGCACCTAAAGATGGGGATCCCTCCCCGGGATCTCCAAAAGATTTCTCGAAGGCCGACCGAGAGCCTTTACTCAACTGTACACGTCGTTGCCTCCCAGTTATTCCTTTTTCCTTAGATTTTTACTTTTCCTTGAGTTTTTACTTAAGTTTGATTGTGTTTAACACTTGTTTGTCCAGTCATAGAGAAGTGTTCTTCTTGGCGAAACCTCCCGTCGGTGTATGGAGATGGCCAAGCTCCTGGGCCTCACCCAGTGGCAGTTGGAGTCGAAGACCGAGGGCGTCCAACAGCTACAAGCCTCGGAAGATGCGACCAACTGGGCCAGGGCTGAGGCAATTTAGGGGCGGGATTCCACCCTCTATGCCAAGCTCGAGGTGGAGCGGGCCATGCTGCACCAGAGGGACGAAGGTAAGGCTCGCACTCGGGCGACTGTTGAGGAGGCCCTAGCTGCCTTCCAGTAGGCCCTGGCTACATTCCAGAACTCGGACACCTTCAAGACGGCCGTGGACCTGAGGGGGGGAAGCAGTTTCTAGATGGCTTCTTGGAGACGAAGAGGAAGGTTGAGGCTATGCACCCAGAGATGGATTTTTCGGGCCTCGACCTTCTGAAGCTGGAAGAGAAAGAAGAGGAGGAGCAGCCCACCATAAAGGAGGAAGCCAAGGCTCCAGCTGGGAAAGAGGCGACTGTTGAGCCAGAGGCTGAAGCTGGGGCGGCTCCAGCTTAGACTAGGGTTTTTCTTTTCTTTTTGTATTTCTAGGTCGTTAATGCCTCTTTTGAAAAGATAATGAAAAGTTTTTTCTTTTTTCAACCTTGTTTGTTTTATAATAATTTCTCGTTTACAATTTTACTTTCGACCAAACCTTCTTTCGAAACTCGTGCGCGGGATCCGAGTTCATTTTGGAAACGTCAGAGATGTTCGGCGTTCCAAGTTTGTGGAATGCATTTCCCACTTAGCTCTTCGAGCTTGAAGGTGTTGGGACGACATACCCTCCTGATGCGATACGGGCCTTCCCAATTGAGGGTCAACTTCCTCGTTTTCGGCGGACGAGATACTTCGTTCTTTTGTAGGACGAGATCATGAAGCCGAAAATGCTTTCCTCGTACTCGAGAGTTGTAATACCTAGCAGTCCGCTACTGATAGGCTACTAGTCAGATCTGAGCTTTATCTCGTGCTTCGTCGAGAAGGTCGGTGTTCATACAAAGAGCTTCGTCGAGAAGGTCGGTGTTCATACAAAGAGCTTCGTCATTGTTTTTTTCTTCAAAATTTTATATTCGGAGTGAGAGTACTCCGATTTCCAAAGGGATGATGGCTTCAGAGCCGTAAGTCATGAAGAAAGAGGTTTCACCAGTGGGTGCTCGGGCAGTGATTCTATAGGCCCAAATGATATTCTGTAAGTGGTTCGTCCACTGTCGGTCTGCCTTATCTAGTTTTCTTTTTATGCCCTGCAAAACGGTTCTGTTAGTCACTTCTGCCTGTCCATTAGCTTGCAGGTATCTGACGGACGAGAAGCAGTGCTCGACATACCGGTTGCCATAAAATGCCTTGAACCGAGCATTATCGAATTGTTTACCGTTGTCCATCACCAATACTTAGGGTATACCAAAGCGTCACACTATTGATTTTCAGAGGAAACCCTAGGCTTGATGGTCGGTGATGCTGGCCAGAGGTTCGACTTCTACTCACTTTGTAAAATAGTCTATTACTACTACGAGGTACTTCCACTGGTCGGGTGCTCTGGTGAAAGGTCCATTTCTCACATGGTAAAAGGAAGCAGGCTAGTGATTGGAGCAAGGGGATTTGTCGATATTAGAGAGATGGTAGCATATTGCTGGCAACTTTTACACTTCTTTACTAGTTCCATGGCTTCTCCTCGCATCCTAGGCCAATAATACCCTTGGTGGAGGATCTTGAAGGCTAATGCTCGCCCTCCGAGATGATTTTCGTATATTCCTTCATGGACTTCTCGGAGAGCGTAATTGGCCTCACTCGAGCCTAGAAACTTCAAATAAGGAGTTATAAGACCCTTTTTATATAGTTGATCATTCGAGATTGCGTACTGTTCTGCTCGGGAGATGATCTTTCAGGCCTCATTCTTTTCGTTCGGGAGACACTCGTCCCGTAAATACCCGAGGATAGGGTCAATGCAGTTTTCCCCAGCAGCTACGGGCAATACAGTTATTTTCTCGATGCTAGGTGTGGTGAGTATCTCGAGGTAGACTGCTGTGTGGTTTCGGGCTGTCGAGAGGAGGCAAGCAAGGCTAAAGAGTCAGCTTTTTAGTTTTCAGCTCTTGGAATATGGCTGATTCGAAACACTTTGAACTTACTGGCAAGCTCTTTAGCCTTCACTAAATAACGAGTGATCTTTTCTCCTCGGGCCTCTAACTCTTCATTGAATTGGTTCACCACCAATTTTGAGTCGCTGTATGCGTCTAGGGCCTATATGAAAAGTACCTTGGCTAGCTCATCCTGCCAGTAAAGCCTTGTACTTGGCTTCGTTGTTCGAGGCTCTGAATCTGACCCTCAGGGCGTACTCGATGGTGAAACCATTTGGACCACTCAAGATAAGCCCGACGCAGTTCTTGGTGTAGCTTAAGGATCCGTCGACGTGGAGTGTTCATTGAGAGATCAAGTTGGTTTTATCAAGAGTTAGAGTAAGGTCCTCATGACCGTCGAGAGTAGTTTCTACGATAAAATCGGCTAATGTCTAGGCTTTGATGGCCGTTCGAGGTCGGTAAAAGATATCAAACTCACCGAGCTCTACTGACCATTTGACCATTCTTTCAGAGACATCTGGTTTATGGAATACTTATCAAAGGGGCTGATCGGTCAGAGAGATGATCGTGTGGGCTTGAAAGTATGGTCTGAGCTTATGGGTCGTGATCAGGAGTGCGTACGCCATTTTCTCCACGAGGAAGTATCTTTTTTTCGCGTCGTGGAAGACGTTACTCACATAGTATACTGGTTTTTGGGCGCCCACCTCTTCCTTGATGAGGACTGAGGCCACCACCTTTGGCTCGATCGGAGGTATAAAAAAAGCTCTTCACCGGTGACTAGCTTGGTGAGCAAGGAGGGCGAGCCTAAGTACCTCTTTAGCTCCCCAAATGCTTCTTGGCAATCCTATGACCAAACGAAGTCCGTAGCCTTCCTAATAGCTTTGAAGAAATGGAGGTATTTTTCTGCTAATTTTGACATGAACCGGTTCAAAGCTGCTATTCGCTCAGTGAGTCGTTGGACCTCCCGCACTATCCGAGGTGATTTCATGCTGAGGACGACTTCTATCTTTTTGGGGTTCACTTCTATGCTCCTTTGTGTTACCATGAAGCTAAGGAATTTTCCTCTGGTAACCCTGAAAGTGCACTTAGACGAATATAGACCTCCATGTTTCGGCTAATCTACTCCTGAAAAATCTTATTCACCAATCTCTGGTAGGTGGCTTCAGCGTTCTTCAACCCAAATAGTCTAACTTTATAGGAGTAGAGCCCTTGCCCCGTGATGAAAGCTGTTTTCTCTTAGTCGGGCCTATACATGAGAATCTGGTTATACCTAGAGTATGCGTCCATAAAGGTCAGTAGCTCCTGCCCCGATGTTGCATCGACTAGTTGGTCAATCTTTTGCAAAAGGAAGTTATCTTTTGGACAATCTTTATTTAGATCTGAGAAGTCAATGCAAATTTGACATTTTTTCGCTGGCCTTCTTTACCATCACCACGTTGGACACCCAATCTAGGTAGTATGCTTCACAGATAAAGTTGGCCGTGAGTTGCTTATCTACTTCTGTTTGGATAGCGACTTGTCACTCCAGCGCGAACGATATTTTTTTGGATGACTGGTTTGTGGTTTGGGTCCATATTTAACTTGTGCATGATTACCTCCAGGCTGATCCCGGGCATGTATACTGCTGACCAGGTAAAAAAGTCTTGGTTTTCTCAGAAGAGGGCAAGCAAGGGTCCTTTAAGGCCCTTGGGAAGGTTAGAGCCAATCTGGATAGTTCAGGAGGCATCCTTTCCGAGAGGTATCGTGGTCAGCTCTTCCACTGACTGGCCCCGTGGGTTCCTCCCTTCGTCCTTTGGCCTTCTCTCACTGTGTTAAGATAGCAAGACCGAGATATCTGCTGGTCCCCTTTAATTTCGTCCACTCTGCCCTCAGTCGGGAACTTCACTTTCAAGTGATATTTAGAAACAACTACTCGAAGTCTGTTAAGAGTGGGTTGGCCCAGGATCATGTTATAAGACAAAGGCTGTCGAACCAACAAGAAGGTAGTTTGCACAGTGGCTACTTGTGGGGCTGTTCCTATGGTTACTAAGAGGATTATGCTACCTTCTGCGAACACCAGGCCCCCCGAGAAACCATAAAATGAGGTGGAGACTGGCTCCAACCAAGAGTCTCCCAATTGCATCTGTTGGAAAGCGTCGTAGAACAAGTTGTCGGCAGAACTCCCGTTGTCGAACAGGACACGTCTGACCTCGTGGTTGGCCACGAGGAGAGATATGACCATAGCATCATCATGCGGAGTCTGGACTCCTTCTAGGTCCTTATTAGAAAAAGCGATGGTTGTATCCGCCTTTCGTCTCTTAAGGGGCCCGATGATTGAAGCTATGGACCGAACATATGTCTTTCCACTGCTCTGGGATGCGCCTCTTGCTGCGAGGCCCCCACAGATGGTTTTGATTACCTTGGCTACAATGGCCTCTATTTTCTTTTGGCTGGGCTCTCTGTGGCTTGGCCCAGGACTCTTCTGAGTAAGCCGAACCATCCTCACCCGATTGAAGGGGTGTTCGGGTCTCTTTTGGGGCCGCCCTGTTAATTTCTCCGATCGAGGCCTGATGAATTCTTTTAGATGCTCTATGTTGATGAAGGCTTCTATCTGGTACTTTAGTGTCTCGTAATCTTCTGTATCATGCCTATAGTTCTTGTGGAAACGACACTATTTCCCTCAGTCCTCATTGAGGCGTCGTGGTTTGGGAGGCCATTGCAAGATCGTCATGTCCTGTATCTGCATCAAGAAATCAGTTCTGGATGCATTGAGAGGAGTAAAGCTTTGAAGAGCCTGGAGACCCTGGGTCTCTCCTCGTGAAAGGGTCGTTTGACGAGTTCCTGACGCGGGCTAACAGAGCCCTTCCTTTTTCTTTCGGCATCCCCTTCCCTCTCTCTCAGAAAGGCCTGGTCATCCTCTGCTAACATGTATTTCTCAGCTTGGGCCAAGATTTCATTCATGTCACCGAGCGGCAGTCTGATGAGTTTTGAGCTGAAGATCCCAAACCTCAACCCATTCTTGAATGTCAGCATTTGGACATTGGGGTCGAGGTCAGGGATCTCCCAGGCCACTGAATTAAACCTTAATATGTAGGCTCGGAGCTTCTCCCCTTTTAACTGGACGATATTGAACAGGGACTCTGAGGTCTTCTTGGGACCTTTACTGCTAAGAAAGTGCGAGGCGAAGGCATAACTTAGCTATTTGAATATGTGGATACCCTTCGGTTTCAAACGAGAATACCATATCCTGGCCGCCTTTTCAAGTGTGAGGGGGAAAGCTCGACACATCACTAGATCGAAATGCCTGTGGAGCGTCATCGTGGTTTTGTAATGCTGGAGATGGTCCAGGGGGTCCGTGGAACCGTCGTAAGGTTTGATCTGGGGCATTCGGAAGTTCCGAGGGAGGGGGACCTCAAGGACCTCCTGAGTGAAGGAAGGGTCTTGGACGTTGAGCTCATCCATGATGCCTTGTTGATTCGAACTTCTATGTCCTCTATCTGCTTTCCGAGGCCTCACTGCTCTTGGACGAGGGAGTTCTCTGGATTTAGCCATTCGGGTCAGGGAGGACTCCACTGCGGAATAGCCCTCGACAAGGGATCTAAGGCTGGCGGAGCCGGTGCGGCTAGGGTCTGGCCGTGACGGGGTAGGAGAAGGCTGGCGAGCCCTTCTATGAACATCGGCGACTAGGTCAGCCACTAGCCGTGAGAGTTCCACCAATTATGCTTGGAGCGTAGCCATATCGGGGCGTGCATCGTATTTGGCTGAAGAACTTGATCCGGACCGATGGGTGCGAGTACTAGCACCCGCTGCTCCTTTACCGACATCTCTTGCGGTGTGCTTTGGTGGCATGACAACAGATGAGTTCTTTAAACTTCTTTACTTTTACTGTTTAGTGAGAGATGATGGCTTCCCATAGACAACGCCAATCTGTTGGTGCCAAAAATGTGTTTGCTGAGTTGGAGGCCGGGCATCAAGGAGATTTGCACAGGGGAGAAGAGATGAGCTAGAGGGTCACCGGAGGAGATGCCTTCGAGGATGCTCCGAAGCTTTTGTTAGTACGTGGTAGGGCGCACGGGAGTAATGGTGTTCCTTTTTTTTAGGTCAGGAAGAAGATATCTTATGGAATGCACACCTGAGTCATTTTATAGGGCTTTGAGACGGCCTTTCACCCAGGGCGGTAATGATGTGGAGTTCCAGCTGAGTGGACAATGATGCCTAGGAGGCCCAGCTGGGTCACCTTGGGTCATTCGTTGTGTTTCGCCTTGCTGTCTTGGTTAGGGGCCGTCCATGTATGAGGCGGCCCTTATGCCAAGGGTGGTTGGTGACCTGGAGGGTGGTGATGACCTGGAGTCCAGTTGTCTGAGTCTGGGCCATCAGTGTGTTGCCTTGCTGTCTAGCCTTGTGACGGTCCATGTGTCGTCTTCTTATTGGATGTGTGGTTTTTAGCAATATCAGTAATGAAAGTCCTTCATTATGAGGAGATGCGTCACAATCATTCTTTCTCTTTCTCTAAAAAGAATTTCTCCTGATCTCTCGACCCCTCCTTCCCACTCCAGGTATTTTTATTTTTTTTTCTTCTTAGTAATTATTTGTTTTGAAGTTTTCAGTTTACAACTGGATCATAACATCTGGATAATTTGGGTAATTTAACCATTGTCTAGGATTGTTCTTTTTCGTTTTGCTACTTAAGTAATATGAGAGTATGCTCATGTATTGGTCTTTGGTATCAGTTATGTTTACCTTATTCCTTATTAATGTTAATTGAAATTCTTTAATTTTTTGTGGAATTTTGAAATCAATATTATGAGTTGTTATAGGAACGCTTTGATTTCTGGGTTTGGTTTTTGAAATTTTGCGGAGGGCCAAGTAATTTTCTGTTCCTTCCCCTTTAATTTGTAGATGAATTTATTTTCTCTATTGTCTCCAAGGAGAAACAACTCCTTTTGTTGTCCATTATACAACCTTGCTCTATTTGTTTTCTGATATTATGTGGTTTGCTTTTCATTTTCTAAGGTGGTTTTCATGATGTGTAGGTTTTAGAACCAAGTTTCATGAAAAATTAGATGTTTAAAAAAAATTAAATTGACGGATTGAAAATTTGAAGCTATTGATGGGCAAGGTTTCTTTGCAGATTACCTTCTTTTCTTTCCACATCTTTTGCTTCTATTTCTCCTCACAAATTGCACTGACATACAAGGTACGAATCATGGTGAGTTGTTTTAGTAATGGTTTTGATAAATAACTGATAGTATGCTAATTCCTAAGTAGTCATGCTTTGATACATTCAAATGCAAGTACCTTAAATAATTAGTTTTTGATAAGTGATGGGAGTTGAGTTTACTACTTAGATTTTAAGTTGTTTGTTGAATTCTATTAATTCCCGATATCAAGTTTATGTCTTTAATTGATCTAAGTTCGATTAAATGTACGTGACTGTTTTAGATATACAGCAGCTGATATATATATATTTTATATAAAAAGTACAATAGTTAATTTGCATCATTGCATGGTGATATACTTATTTGAATTTCAAGTGTTATTGTTCTAATAGCTTGGATCCACACCAAATCCATCTTGTTGCGTCTTTAGTTTAGAGGAGAAAATGGGGAAGTTGAGGATGCAATTTAACACATGCATATATTTCATAACATGTGGTAGTCGTTTTTATTCTAATTCAATGATCATTACCTTTGTTTGGTAAAGTTGTTTGTTACATCGGTTCTTCTTTGCTTGGAGTAATTTGTAATTTTCATGACTATTTTGGATCATTTCCTTTTGCTTCCATTTGATCTTAGGTGTTGACGTAAAAATCTAGATATATTGATGCCTATAATATGTTCGTTAAATTCTGGTGGGTTTTTAAAGTGATATTATGAATGCATTTTAAACAGGTAAAAAAATTAAGATAATTAAAAACAAATTATCACCAATGAAAAGTTTGTCCGTGACAAATTTGTTTTAATAAATTTTGGGCATTATCACCGATGGAATAAATCCATTTGTGATAATTTTTAGTTATAAAAACTTATCACTTACGGATTTATCGATAATAAAATTTTATTATTTATATTTTAAAAGTGATCAATTTTCTGAAAAAATCATTCTATGATACTATTTCTCCTACAGATTTTGGGTCCGTATCACCAACGACCTCATCGTCGACGGAAATCTTTCGGTGATGAGTATTATAGACCGATTTGAGGGTATCATCAATGGATTTTCCGGTGATACCTTTTTTTCTTGCAGTATTTTTTTTTTCTTTGAATCTGAATTCGAAAGCAGCAGTTCACTGCTCCATCACATTCTAAAGATTTTAAGATGATCATACTCCTTCCCATGAGCAACACACATAGCGTATTGTTTAAACTTTCACACTAAAGAGTATTGTAAGCTTATAACATTCATGCCATGGGACCACTTTATCATTTTATTTTAAAATAAAGACAGAAAAATTAAAGGTTTCAAATTAAATTTATATATTACCCAAGTTACATGAAGTATCAAATACAGTTTTTCCTTTTGTTTCTTAAATAAAAGTATTTATAAATACACTTTGTTCTGTTTTTGTTTTCTTGTTGTATCAAATTCTGCCTTCACCTGAGATTGAGGATATGGGATGGGGGAAGACTGTCACTCATTGTGAAACCTAACTATTGGAGCAAAAAAAAAAAAAGGATTATATGTTCAAAAATTTTATTCAACAACCTCCTTATTAGTTGTTGGTGTTTTTTAATTTGTATGCATAAATCATTTTAAACTTTCTATCTATATATATGTAGAATGGTGTTTTTCTTTATATATATAGAATATTAAGTATGGAATTTGTTGTAGATACATATATTTAAGAGATAATAGTTACCTATCAATTACGAAGAAAAAAAAATTCACATTTCATTATGAAAATTAAATTTATAAAAATCATTAAAAATGGGATGATAGATTATATAGAATACTCTTCATTTTGGGTGGGTCATATATCATATCCAACTATACATATCATGTTTGGAATTAACTATATCTAATCAATCTATGCTTATTAGGGATGCAAACGGGTAGGTTACCCGAAAATTTTTCCATATCCATAACCCAAACCATTAAGCTACACCGAACCCGAACCTGTTTATGGTGTACTTTTAAAACCCGAATCTGTAACTGCGAACAATTTCACTACCCGTTACTAATTGAACCCTCTTAACTACGGGTTATTGAAAGTGGTTACTCGTCAAAATAACTGAATCCAACCTGAAGCATGACTTTCTACCTATCCATTGGAGATAGAAATCAAGAAACCTGGCCGGAAAGTGTAAATCTTGAAAAATAAAAATTTAAGCTTTTTTGGGTTTTTTAGTGAGAAAATGGCAGCTAGGAGAGGAGGAGGTGGAAGGGAAGGAGAGGAGGGAGGGAGGGGGAAGAAGAAGAAATGGAGGGTTGGCCATCCAGGTGAGAAGAGGAAGGGAAAAGCATAGGGGAAGAGGGAGGAAGGAAAGGAGAAGAAAAGAAAGATGGAAGAGGAAGGGAGGAGGAGAGAAAAGGAAGATGGTAGTGCAACGCATGCGGTGAAGGAGAATGAGGTGCAGGGTGAGGAAGGAGGTAGGGGAAAGGAAAATGAGAAAACAGTTGGAAGAAGAGAGAAGAAAATCAAAGAGGGGTGGCCGACAGTCAATTGCCGAGAGGGAGAGGGTGTTAGATAAGTTTTTAAATTACTCACAATTATTTATGGCTTTTTAATAGACATTATTTGGCCATTTTAATATAATAATCAAATTAAGAGTTATACATTTTGTAACTATCAAATAACTTTTCAATAATCATTATTTGGCTATATTAATATAGCCAATAAATTAAAAGTTACAAATTTGTGATTAATCTAAATAAATTAGGAGTTACAAATTTTGTAATCATTTCTATTTTAAATTTTAAATTAAATTATTAGGTTCATTTGTGCCTATAAATACCAAGATTTTCAAGTGCTTAAGACACATAATTTTCAGATTCTTTTCTTGTTTCTACTTTCTACATATTTAGATTTTTGGGCAACCTTGATCGGGTCCGTTCATCCCCGCTTCCCAGTGGATGTGCACATTGTAGGAGGCAAAGCTAGGAGCACTTGAGTTTTATCTTGGAGTCAGTCTTAGCCATTTGTACCTGCACGTAGGGAGGCTACAATGGCTTTAGGATAGTGGCTTTTGGCGATTCACAGGCTAACTCTTTTTGTTTTCTTTATTTTAATTAATTATTTTATTATATTATACATTATTGCTTAATATCATATATTTATATTATCTTTAAAATATTTTGATTTCTATAAGCATATATTTTAAAATTATCTATTTAGTTTTAATCACAAATTATGTCAAAAAATTTCCAACAGCTAAAGCCGTTATAATATTATTAACAAATGGCTATCAACTAGCTTAACTCGTAGAGTCCCTTGTTATTGTTAAAAAAAAAAAAAAAAAAACAAGGGATCAAACCCTTTCATTATAAGGATAACTTGAAAAGTTCTACCGAGATAACCCATGAGGCAAATTTTGGATACTTGAACTGAAGTGGCTTGATTTTGATTTTGTAATGCTAGCTTACATTAAATTTAAAATTTTGAACTAGTAAATGTTCCTATTCTTGAATATGCACTTGGTAACACATTTCTTTGAAATTGATAATTGGATTTATGGTATATATATACGGGTGAATTGCATGCATTTCTCATAAAAAAAATTGGTGATTTCCATGAAATCAGTCAGTGTGGTCTCAGTTATGTGTATCTGATCATAGCCTAAGTTGTTAGTATTTAATCTATTGTCTCAGTTTGACTTAAAAAATTTGGTACATGGGTACCTTTTAAAGCGCAAATCACTTATTTATGTTGTCATTCATCTTGTCAAATATATTCTATGTTGGACAAAGTTTCGTTAAAAAAAATGTCCAGAGGGTGATCGTTTTGTCTAATGCATGTGAGTTGTTACAAAAGATCTTCATTTTCTCTGATGATGTTCATTTTCTCTATGAGTTGTTATATATTATGATGATTTAGTATTATTAATATGTGGTATCGTAGTTAGGCTTTGCATGTGGTAGATACCTAGTTTTATATATTATGTTGCATTTGTATGTTTTTTCCATGATATATACAATATGTTAATATATAGAAATTTTGAATGTACTACATATATTTATCTATATATGTAAGAATTTTGTTTGTATTATATATCAATAGTTTTTTAATAAATCCTTGATTCAAACATATATGTTTTTGGGTGAATTGCTGTTGTTAAAAGAGTGATTATAGGGATAGATTTTCATATTAGAGAGAACAAAGATATTCAAGTACAAAACATATATATTCACACTAAATAAAATTGTGAAATAAAAATGAAGTACAATGTTACAGCATCAAATCATTACATTATTACAATAAAATGACAAGAAAGATTGTCTTCATTGGAATGTTGTCAAATCATGAGTTGATTCAGTGATTCTGATTTACTTTCTATTGGTTGTATGTCTCTAACAGTAAACTATTATTAAATTATTTCTGTAATTATTATAGTAGCATATACATATTTTAAGTATGACTTTAAGTATCATTCCATTAATGTTGTAAATGTTAAAAAATATCAAACCAAACCATTATTACATTATAAATGTAAACATTATTGTAAACGTTATATAATTAAGCTAACAAACGTTACATACATAACGACCGTGATTATACCAATATAATAATCACTATAATGAATTGTTGCAAACATTATAAACGTTTAATGACTATAAAAAAAAACGGTAGTCCATTTAATCGAAGTTGAGGCATAGAGCTTTGATGTATTTGAATTTCTCTATAATTTCATAAAATATAAGTTAATTATTCATCATAGAGTATCATGATAATGTGATACCAATGAAAACATAATAATCATCTAAATTTTCTTTATTGATTAAAAAAATAAAATTAAAAAAACCAAAATAATATTATATACTAAATTAAAAAAAAATCAAATCAAATTGAGAAATTATGAATTATTTTAAGACCTAGCTATTACTTTTGATCAGTGACCTAGTGTTTTATATGTGTTATATATATATATATATATTTCGAAATATTTGTATGTCTCTATTTGCACGTGGTATCAAATTCGTCTTCTTTGGTATAACTTACTATAGAATTTGGTTGAAAATTTTGCAATCTAAATAAGAGATATCGATTAAAAAGAATATTATATATAATACTTAGAATATATTCAATGACTAAGAACTATTTGTTTCATGTATTAATGTATGACTATTCAAATATATAGTGAGAATGGTATAACCATATTTGTTAAAACTACTAGACTGCATTGATCCAAAAAAAGAAAACTTAAATTAAAAACTAAATTGGAGCAAAACTTATATAAATTAAAAGCAAGAGAGATTTTACGTTTGAATCTATCATTCAAAGTTTGATTGGTTACTGATGTGAAGTTTTTGTAGAAATATATATATATATATATATATATATATATATATATATATATATATAGAGAGAGAGAGAGAGAGAGAGAGAGAGAGAGAGAGAGAGAGAGAGAGAGAGAGAGAGAGAGAGAGATACTTTAAAAAAAAACGAAAATTAATCATAAGTATCTACTTAAAGAAATCCATAACTTTAACAATAGGAAAAAAATTAAAGACCATAAAACATATATACCCATAATTATCAAAGAAATTAAGCGTCGAATTTAAATACTTTGCACAACATGATTGAGAAAGAGAAGAAACATGAATAAATTGTGTAGGAATAGAAAGTGACATTATTATAGTGGAGAAAGAGAAAGAAAAGAGGAAAATTAATAAATTTGAAATAATTTGTAATCAAGTAGATGGAATGAAAAAAAGAAAGAGAAAATCCTATATGGTCTGATAGAGAAAAAAAAATAATTATCAGAGAGAAAAAAAGAAAAGAAAGAAAGATAGGAAGAAATAAAGAACCATAGAAAAATAAATGAATCAAATTATAAAAAAAATCACTAACATCTTGTTATATATCAAACTGAGTAACCTCTAATAGTGAGAAAAATCCTTTTGAAATATGGAAAAATAGACCTCCAAGAATTGATATTCTAATAGTGTGGGAGTGTCTAATTAAGGTAGGTATACTCAAACCAAAGAGAACAAAAAAAAGACCTAAAACTATAGATGTTGTTTTATACGTTATGCTCAAAATAATAATGCAAATGAGTTCTTAGTGATAAACTCTGAAATAAGTAAATTATCGAATAACATAATAATAGAAGCTAGAGATACAAAATATTATGAGGATATCTTTCTTTTTAAAATTAAGGTGTTGGTTCAACTTTCTAAGGTTTAATTAAATGAGGACATTTTTCAGTTCATCCCTAAGAAATAAATCTGAAACTTATTTTGAACCTAAAAGAAGTAAAAAGACTAGAATTTAAAAGAATTTTGGAGATGGATTCTTTAGGTTTTAGTATAAGGAGAACATTCTACCTATAGTAAGGTTATATCTTGTGGAGATGCACCTTTCTGGAAGTAAGTTATTGATAATAAATTTAAATTAATGATACATGATAATACTTAAGTTTTATTAGACTTACCTCTTGGGAGTAAGCCTATAGGTTGTAGGTAGTTTTTCAAGAAAAAGATGAAACCTTATGGAAGTACTATGGAGGCTGAGTTAATAGATCTAGTTACAACTTGTATAGAGGCTAAATGATTTTAAAAAATTGATGGATATTTCTATTATGAATAAACATATACCCTCCATACATATACACTGTGATTGTACGAAAATCTCATTCTAATAAGAAGATGAACAAACATATTCAAATGAGATATAAGTTAGTTAGAGGACTATTGAGTATAAGTGTTATATATCTAGAGTTTATGAGATCTGAAAGGAATATAGCTGACCGCTTGACTAATGGTCTACCGATGAAGGGTATACTAGATACATCGAGGGGGATGGGCTTAGCCTATGGAGAGTCACCAATAAGGCTAACCCAACCTTGGGATTGGAGATCCCATGAAGAAGGTTCAATAGGTAGAAACAATCTGCAATGCGTGACTCATTTTTAGCATTACTTTTTAGGAGCATTCTCCATGAGAGCATCTCTTTCCCATCCCTAAGATAATAGTGCTTATTAGTGTGATGTTTAGGATTGGTATTTACCATTAATGAGAACAAAACGGGTATTGCCACGAGGTACTTCTCACATGTACCTTTGGAGGCTCACCTAAGTGAGAGTAGTTGTGAGGCCGCGACTATGGGATTGTGCTATTTCCTAGAGACTTATGAGAATCAAGATAAGAGCGCATGACCATTAATAACGCTAAACCACGAACTTGACCCTATATCAAGTACTGCGTGTGCGACTTGTTGAAGTCTGATCAAGGGACCTAATTCAAGGCATAGTCCATTATGATTCCCTTAGATGAATACTGTCAACACTAAGTGTAGGCTCAAGTCCTAAAGACTCCTGCACCTATTGCATAATACTAGAGTTGCCCTTATATACTTTATATATTTTATTTTGTTTTGTTTTGAGTTTCGAAATTTTAAAACTTGTGGGGATTGTTAGAAAAGTTTTTAAATTCCTCACAATTATTCATAGTTTTTTAATAGCCATTATTTGACCATTTAATATAATAATCAAATTGAGAGTTATACATTTTGTAACTATCAAATAAATTTTTAATAGTCATTATTTGGCTATTTTAATATAACTAATAAATTGAGAGTTACAAATTTGTGATTAATCTAAATAAATTGAGAGTTACAAATTTTGTAGTTATTTTTATTTTAAATTTTGAATTAAATTCTTAGGTTAATTTGTGCCTATAAATACCAAGATTTTCAAGAGCCTAAGACATACAATTTTCATATTCTTTTATTGTTTCTACTTTCTACATATTTGCATTTTTAGGCAACCTTGATCTAGTTAGTTCACTCCCGCTTCCCAGTGGATGTGTACATTGTATGATGCAAAGCTGCGAGCTCCTGAGTTTTATCTTGAAGTCGGTCTTAACCATTTGTACCTGCATGTAGGGAGGCTATAACAGATTTAGGACAGTGGCTTTCCACGACTCACAGGCTAGCTCCTTCTATTTTTTCTATTTAATTATTTATTTTATTATACATTATTGCTTAATATCATACATTTATATTGTGTTAAAATTATTTTGATTTCTACAAGCATATATTTTGAAATTATCTGTTTCGTTTTTATCACCAATTATATAAAAAATTTCCAATAGAGGGAAAACAGAGAAATCTTTTTTCACAAATGAATATGTGTGTGGGGGAGAGATGGAGAGATTAGAGATTTTTTAAATAAAAAATTATATTTGTCTTGTATAGAAGACCAAACAACTGAAAATTAGGCAAAAGTTTCGTGTCTCTGTCTTTTATCTATTTTTATCTAATTAATTAATTAATATAGAATTATTATAATTTTATTATTTAAATATATGCATTGTTTTATTGGAAAAGGTAGATTTCTCCCTTTTTTTTTATTAACTTACTAAAAAATTAAAATTTAATGATACAAAGATATAACTTGCAAAAAACTAGACAAAGAACTGATTTGGATCATTGGTAATACTTGAGTTTTTCAATTAAGAATTCATGGTTCAAAGCATCACATTTCATTCCTAAAATATAAAATTTTAAATTATAATATAAATAATTGGGTTTAACGGATAAGTTATTGACAAAATCCAAAACCGATTTGAAATTGTTAAAAACCATGAAATATTATCTGAAACCACGAAAAATCTGTTTAAATGGGTACGATGTTAGGATTTTGGCTCAATCCTCTCAAATAAGACTTCTAATTGGTTTGAGAAAAGTTATTTCCTATTTTGTAGTTGCTGGTTTTAGTAGTAATTTCCTATTAGATTCTTGATTGTACAACTACTAATAGTCTACTATGATGTTGTTGTTCTTTTCCTAATAGTATTAAGAAAATATCATCAATATAAAGGGGCCCCAGAGAAGATTTGAGGCACACTCATGATTCTCATATACATCGTAAACTATAGAGGTTTACTACTAGAGCTAGGATGAAAGCTTTGGGTGTATTATGGTTTTGGGTTATCAGAGAGAGCACTTGCAACTAGAGCTAGGTTAAGAGCTTTTGCTGTATTGGGACTTTGGGGTGAGAGTTTGACAACTTTGCTCTTCTAAAGTTGTAGTTCAACATTAATAAAGCCGTGGATTTATTGGTGGATGTAGGCAAGGAGGTTGCCAAACCACATTAATTATTGGTGTTCTTGCTCTTTGTTTGTTTTGCCTATTTAATTGTTGGGGTTGTGTTTTTGTCTAAATTTTGAGTAGGTGGATTTTAGAGGTAAAATCCCAATAAGTGGTATCAGAGCTGTGGTTCCGATGGCAAAAATACAAGAAGTAGGGATGATTAATATTGAGCTATTTGATGAATTAAAGATGGAAGAAGGTATGATAAATATTAGCTTTTTCAATTCTATTATCACTAATTTTTTAGTAGTAAGTTGATAGGGATGAAGTACTTGCAACCGGAAGGAGATGATATAGTCACAATGTTAATAGTGGCCAAGAAAGTTTGGATGGATGGAGAGATAAGTTGAAGAGGCCAAGTGTGTTTGAGGTTGAAGAATTGTTCGTGATTATATCAAGAGAGGAGGCAAACAAAATGAGTGAGTGGAGCACTTCAAGGAAGGTGGAGGAACGATCAAGATCCAAGTATCTATATTTTTCAAATAAAAAGTGCATCTACAATGAGGAAGAGGAACACACACAACTATAAAGCAAGGCCACGATGGAGGACTTGGAGGAGTTGAGTAGAATGAAGCTGAGTGATAATGGAAAGGATAATGAGGATGATGAGATGCAAGTTCTTAATGCTTCGAAGGTAGTGATGAAAGATACCGTGAACGAAGAAAGCTTATATGTGTTGAATGAGAGGATGATTACTTCGAAGAGAAGCGAATGAGATGAGAAGACCAAAAGGAACAATTGCACCAACTAAAGAAGAAAGCCAAATTTGATGATGAGGTGGAGAATTTGAGCCAAAGTGGAGGTTTGTTAGGATTTTGGCTCAATTCCCACAAAGAAGAGTTCTAATTGGTTTGGGAAAACTTGTTTCCTATTTTTAGTTGCTTGTTCTAGTAGGAATAGTAGTAATTTCCCATTAGATTGTTGATTTCTACTATAATGTTATTGTTCTTTTCCAAATAGTATAAGGAAAATATCTAAGGAGGACTTGGAGGAGTTGAGTAGAATGAAGCTGAGTGATAATGGAAAGGCTAATGAGGATGATGAGATGCAAGTTCTTAATGCTTCGAAGGTAGTGATGAAAGATACCGTGAACGAAGAAAGCTTATACGTGTTGAATGAGAGGATGATTACTTTGAACAGAAGCGAATAAGATGAGAAGACCAAAAGGAGCAATCGCACCAACCAAAGAAGAAAAGTCAAATTTGACGATGAGGTAGAGAATTTGAGCCAAAGTGGAGGTTTGTTATAATTTTGGCTCAATTCCCACAAAGAAGACTTCTAATTGGTTTGGGAAAACTTGTTTCCTATTTTGTAGTTGCTTGTTCTAGTAGGAATAGTAGTAATTTCCCATTAAATTGTTGATTGTACAAGTACTATTAGTCTACCATGATGTTATTGTTCTTTTCGAAATAGTATTAGGAAAATATCCTCTATATAAAGGGGTCCCATAGAAGATTTGAGGCACATTCATAATTCCCTTATACATTGTAAACTAGAGGGGTCACTACTAGAACTAGGATGAAAGCTTTGGGTGTATTGGGGTTTTTGGTTGTCAGGGAGAGCACTTGCAACTAGAGCTAGATTAAGAGCATTTATTGTATTGAGGGACTTTGGGGTGAGAGTTTGACAACTTTGCCCTTCTAAAGTTGTGGTTGAAGATTAGTAAAACAGTGGATTTATTGGTGGATGTAGGCAAAGAGGTTCCCGAACCATATTAATTATTGGTATTCTTTCTCTTTGTTTGTTTTGCTTATTTAATTATTGTGGTTGTGTTTTTTGCCTAAATTTTGAGTAGGTGGATGTTAGAGGTAAAATCCAACATACGATTCGGATTGGGTAATCTGGAAAAACCAGCGAACTACCATCTCTACCATCTCTAATGCTTATTAGATGTTAGGTTGCATGTTACAAGGGAGCCAATTTGATTGATTAGTGTCTAAAAAATTCCATTAGGTGGGAATATTGCCAGAATTAATATATTGCTTACAATAAAAAATTATTTGCATACTACATTTTCTGTTCTTTTTCATTTGGGACTAGTTTGTCATACTTTTTTTTCAGTCTTTTGGCTAAGATCAAGTGTTGCATAAGTGTGTCAAGTGAAGGAATATCCATATGGCTATTGTTTTGCTGCAATATTGTCACCCAATGCACTCAGCCCACCTATTTGAAATTTAAAATCTATACGTCACTTGTTTTGAGATTTTCTAACTACAAATTGAGATATTAAGTGGATTTAGCACTAAATAATGATTAAACATTAAAAGAAAAGAAAAAGAAAAATAGTTAGCTTTGATACTAATTTTTTCGTTAATTTTTTAGTTGCTTAGAACAACTCCACAAAGCATTTCACATCAGCAACTTAGCAAAGTATACAAGCATAAACTCAAAAGTTGAGCATGAAGCCACCTTATACATAAAAAAGGAAAAATATCATATAAACATAGCTAAAATGCTGGATAATTAATAGATTCATAAGAAATATTGCCTTGTACAATGAATCATAGATAAGAATTGGAAAATTTGGAAAGTTCTCTAGATGTAAACTTTAAAAATATCGTAAATGATACCCGAGTAAATATTCGAAGTTGGAATTTCCAACATATATAACTGAAAAATGATTCAACGCTTCAAAAATTTTGGTACTCTCTCAAGTAGATGTGGGGCCCACACCTATATGAGAGAGAAATATTCTCTCAATGAACAGAGAAATTTATCCTATATAAAATATAAAAAAGTGTAATAATGAAGTACTTTTGTTCATTGCATAAGAGTACTCATGGTACTCAACATACTTTTAGATTATCCTGGCGATCAACAAGAAGAATCACAAGGTTGTTGTTCATGGCAATTCAAAGGAAAACAACAAAAGGATCAACTTACCACTCAAGGTTTGTGCTTATTTTCATTAAAATTTATTTGTGTTTTGTGTTTAAACCTTACCTTCCTTGCTTTCATTATTTGACTGAATATTTTGGCTCCTCCTTTAATTAAAATAAATTGTTGCAAGATTAAGTCTTGTGCGTGCGTTTGGTTGATACAACCATGTGTATATTAGCCATTCAATACATCCATTCTTTATCAGATATAAATCTCATGAAGCTCTTTTCTAATAATGTGGTGTCTCTTGGTTTGGAATGCAACTATGGTGTCATTATGTGATGTTATCAAATTACTATTAAATGATACATTTTATTAAAACGATATTAGTCTCTCAAATTACTGTCAAATGTTACCTCAATTATTATAAATGATACTAGTATACCAAATTATTGTAAAATGATATGACAAAGTATTTTTCATTTATTTTGAGTCTCACTTAAGCTTGTCAATGATCGAATTTTGATCCGAATTCGATTGACATCAAATCCATATATAGTTTGATATGGATGGGGTTTTAATATGTATGCTAATCCAATTTTGATCGGAATCTGCTAATTTATTTAATTACCAAATCAAATTTGGATTTATTTTGATTTTCTATGATAATAACCCCATCCGATTTTAATATTATATATAATATTATAGTTTTATATATTATATATGTACATATATATGTTTTGTTTTTATATTATAAAAATATGTATATGCTATGTTTTCATTTCACAGGGCCTTCTTTAAAAAAAAAGGCCCTTTATATGGGTTGCAGCTTATTTCTTGAAAAAGCTAAAGAAGGCTCAAGTTACGGGAACTGACATCTCATACTCTGTTGGTTCGTTTCCTTTTACTTTCTCTTTGGTTGCTTTATTCTGATTCTAGGTTTTGATCTTTTGTTTCGTTCTTGCATGAATGAGAGTGAAAAGACTGTAAAGAAAGTGGAAATTCTAAGCCATGACTTGTTTTTTTTACAGCTTTGATTTAGCTAATTTTCCATCACTGTGTCATGGGAACCAAACAGAATGTTAACGTGTGTTTATCTTTTGTTTTGTTATTTATCTGTCTTGTTTCTTCGAATTTGAAGAGAGATATCAGTGTATGATTTTTTTTGCCTTTTTTTTTGGGGGGTGGGGGGAAGGGAGGGGGTGTTTTATGACTTGCATGAAAAATTGCTTGAATTGAGTCTCTTTTTACAGAATTATATATCTTATATGATGGCTTAATTAATTAGCCATCAGTATTTTACTGATATATTTGTGTGTATAATACATTGTGAGATGTTGTTATGTTTTCATTTCATGCTCATCATATTGTAAGGTTAGCTTGGCTTAAGCTGAATAGTTTTGGGGCAGCCTTTATTAAATATCAAAATCAGGTCTTTAGGGTACTAGAATTTGACATGGATACCGGTATTCTTTTGTATGGTTATGCAATCCTTAGGCCATGACTGGTAGGGGGAAAAGATGGGGGGAAGGACGGGTGAGGAAAGAAAAGGGTGAGGGAAGCATTTATCTATCTGTTTCCTTATAATTTTCAATCCTCTCAAATTAAGAGGATTGGATAGTGAAAAAAATTAGTTAATTTCCTTTTTTCTTCTTTCTTTTTATTTTTCCATCCTCTCTCTATAATATATTTTCTTTTTCAATTTTCTTTCATGCATCTCACTTTTTCCTTCCTTGCACATTTCGCTCTTATCAATTGAAGCGAAAAGTCTCTTCACACCTCATCTTTTCTTGGTCTAAATTTTTTTTTAAATGTATGGTTACAAGAAAGGTTTTATAAGCATGTAAAAAGTTTTAGCTCTATTTCCAGGGTTGAATTGGCTGCTTGTACAAAGTTTCTTTGTCTTTTAGCAACACACATGTCAGTAATGTCAATGGATGGCACAGTCCATATTCTTTTCTTTAATTAGGGTCACTAACCATTCCACTTCACCCACACTTGCCATATATTCATCCTTGTTTTAAGGCTTACTTTAGGCCATGTTTCCTTCCTTGTTTTAAGGCTTACTTTAGACCATGTTTCCTTCCTTGTTTTAAGGAATGTCTTTTTCCTTTAACAACCTATATATACTCTTAATTGTATTCTCAATAATATGAACTCAAGTAAACATTTGTACAATATCTTTACTCTCTTCAATTCTCACATCTCTTTACTCTCTTAAATTCTAACATAGTATCAGAGTCAGTTGCTTAGGTTCTTCTCTCGTTTGTAATTTTTCTCGGTTTTGTGTTTCGGCGTGTTCTGTGTTGTTCTCGGTGAACCCGACGTGAAAGTTTTTTTTTTTTTTTTTTTGTTTTTCGGTCTTCTCTTTCTGGATTGGTGTTGTCGGCACCTCCTATTTTTTTTTGTTTGAGCAGTTTCGGCATTCACAACATCCTCTATTTTCAGAGAGGTGTTTTGTGGCTTTGGGTCTCAGATTTCTCGGTGTTTTTTTTTGTTCTCAGATCTCTTTGGCAGTTTGTTTTTTTTTCTGCTTTGGGTGGTTTTGGCATTTTTTTTTGGTCGGGCTATTTTTTTTGCACTTATTTGCATTGGACTCTGCACCTGTGTGTGTCAAATTTACGGGCAAAAATTACTCTACATGGGCTTTTCAGTTTGAAATTTTCCTCAAGGGAAAAGAACTTTGGGGCCATATCGATGGCACGGATGTCGCACAAACATCCAATACAGACCAATCGAAGGATGTTGGGTCTTCTCCTTTTTGGACTGTGCTTGATGCTCGGATCATGTCTTGGCTTCTTGGTTCGGTGGAGCCACATATTGTCACCAACTTGCGTACTCATCGCTCTGCTCAATCCATGTGGACTTATCTGAAGAAGGTTTATCATCAAGATAATGATGCTTATCGCTTTCAGTTAGAGCATGCAATTGCCACATTTCAACATGGCAGTCTTTCCATCCAAGACTATTACTCGGCTTTTCTGATTCTTTGGACCGACTATACTGATCTTGTTACAGCGACTATTCCTGTTGCCACTCTTTCTACTATTCAGCAACTCCACGAGACTAGATGGCATGATCAATTTCTTATGAAACTATGCCCGGAATATGAATCTATTCGCTCCTCTCTGCTGAATAGATCTCCTGTTCCTTCTCTTGATGTTTGTTTTGGTGAGTTACTTTGTGAAGAACAACGTCTTAGTACTCAAGCCACTCTGGAGCAATCTTATGGTAGTCCAGGAACTGTTGCTTATGCTGCCCAAGGACGTAGACGGCCTATGTATTCTAAAAACTTGCAGTGTTTTTGCTGTAAGGAATATGGACATATTGCTGCCAATTGTCCCAAGAAATAATGCTCTTATTGTAAGAAGAAGGGTCACATCATCAAAGAATGTCGTCTCCGCCCACATAATCTTCAGGCTCAAGCATTTCAGACTTCTGTTATTGTACCCTCCGCAGCTCCTGGCTCTTCTTCCAGTGCCTCCCTAGTTTCGGCACCTCCTGCAGCGAATTACTGCACAACCGAAATGGTGCAACAGATGCTAATTTCAACATTATCTGCAATGGGGTTTCAAGGTAAAAATTCTACCAAACTCTGGTACGTAGACTCGGGGGCCTCTAATCACATGATGAATACTCCCACCGCTCTGTGTCATATTCGACCCTATGTTGGTCCATCTGCTATTCTGACTGCCAATGGCAGTTCTTTACTAATCGCTGCTATCGGAGATGCCTCTTCTAAATTCACTGATGTGTTTCTTGCTCCTCAACTTTCCACGAATCTTATTTCTGTTGGTCAATTAGTTGATAACAATTGTGTTGTTAACTTTTCTGGTGATGGTTGTGTTGTACAAGACCAGGTAACAGGAAAGCTGATCGCGAAGGGACCTAAAGTGGGGCGCTTGTTTCCACTATTTTTATCTGTCCCAGTAATTTCTCCAGTTTCGTCTATTAAGTCTCTTGCTTGCAATAATGTTCCAAATCTGAGTATGGTGTGGCATCGTCATTTAGGCCATCCCAATACTCATATCTTATCTCATGTGTTGCACTCTGGTTTTCTTGATAATGAAGAACGTTCTTCTTTATCTCTTAAGTGTGATTCTTGCAAACTTGGTAAAAGCAAAATTCTTCCCTTTCCTTTACATGCTAGCAGAGCTTCTCACTGCTTTGATCTTATCCATAGTGATGTTTGGGGACCTTCCCCCGTTAGTTAACATGAAAAATTTAAATATTATGTGACTTTCATTGATGATTATAGCAGATTCACTTGGGTTTATTTTCTTCGCTCTAAATCTGAGGTTTTTTCGTACTTTCACTAATTTTTTAGTGTATGTTGACAATCAATTTTCTACGACTATTAAGACATTACGCACAGATTCTGGTGGTGAATATTTGTCTACTGAGTTTCAGGAATTCTTGGCTTCTAAAGGTATTATTCATCAACGTTCATGTCCTGCTACTCCCCAACAGAATGGAGTAGCCGAACACAAAAATCGTCATCTTCTTGATGTGGTACGTACTCTCTTGTTAGAATCATCTGTTCCATCAATGTTCTGGG
Source organism: Bretschneidera sinensis (assembly GCA_023935145.1). Lineage (NCBI taxonomy): Eukaryota > Viridiplantae > Streptophyta > Magnoliopsida > Brassicales > Akaniaceae > Bretschneidera > Bretschneidera sinensis. The sequence goes on from CM043705.1 coordinate 7,293,564, forward strand.
TCGAGGCTTTGAAAACTACTACTCACTTGATTAATCGTTTACCTTCCCAAATCTTACATATGGAGTCTCCCTATTTCCGCTTGTTTGCTAAACAACCTAGTTATGATAATCTCCGTATCTTTGGTTGTGTATGTTTTGTCCATTTACCTCCCCATGAGCGACATAAATTATCTGCTCAATCTGTTAGATGTGCATTCTTGGGATATAATGTGTGCCAAAAGGGATTTGTTTGCTATGATCCTACCTTACATCGTACATGTATTTCTAAGAATGTTATTTTCTTTGAAAATCAACATTTCTTTCCTATGTCCTCTGAGCCTTCTTCTTCTACGGTGGTCCTCCCCTCCTTTGAGCAACAATTTTCAGATCTTCATCAAGTCAGCTCTCGCTTTAAGCCAAGTATTGTATATACGAGACGGTCCCGCCCATAGTCTCTTCCGATGGCTCAACCGATATCTGATCCTACCATGCTCCAGTTAGTTGCAGCACCTTCAGAACACTTGGTACGTCGCTCTTCTCGAATATCTTTACCTCCGGATAGGTATAGGTGGTTTGCTTCTGCTTTTACTGCTGCATTGTCCAATTTTGATATTCCCACATGCTACTCACATGCTGTCAAGCATGTTTGTTGGCGACAAGCTATGCAGGAAGAAATTGCTGCTTTAGAGGCCAATCACACCTGGGACATTGCACATTGTCCTTCCACTATAGTCCTCCTGGGTTGCAAATGGGTTTACTCTGTCAAGGTTCGATCTGATGGAAGTTTGGATCGTTATAAAGCTTGGCTTGTTGCACTTGGAAATAAACAGGAATATGGTGTTAATTATGAAGAAACCTTTGCTCCTGTGACTAAGATGACCATTGTTCGTACGATTCTAGCTCTTGCTGCTTCCAATGATTGGCCACTACATCAAATGGATGTCAAGAATGCTTTTCTTCATGGGGATCTTAAAGAGTGTATTTATATGAAGTCACCCCCGGGATTGTTTCCTTCTCCAAACTCACATATGTGTAAGCTTCGTCGCTCCCTTTATGGTCTCAAACAAGCTCCAAGGGCTTGGTTTGATAAATTTCGAATTAATTTATTACAATTCTCATTCAAGTAGAGCAAGTATGACACTTCCTTGTTTCTTCGAAAATCAGACATGGGTATTGTTGTTCTTTTAGTTTATGTTGATGATATTGTGATTACTGGTTTCGATTCTGTTTTACTTGGTCGGTTCAAGACCCATCTCTCCGAGTCTTTTCATATGAAAGATCTTGGGTCTTTTACATATTTTCTCGGTCTTGAGGTGCATCGTAGTCCGTCGGGTATTTCACTCAATCAACATAAGTATGCTAGTGACCTGGTGGCTACAGCAGGCCTACAGGAGGCCACTTCTGTTGATACTCCCATGGAATTGAATGTCAAGCTTCGCAAAGAGGAGGGTGATTTACTTGCTGATCCTAGTTTATACCGAAAGTTGGTGGGCAGTCTTGTCTACCTCACTATTACTAGACTGGACATTTCCTTTGCAGTACAACAAGTCAGCCAGTTTCTTCAGACCCCTCGTCACCTTCATTTGGTTGCTGTCCGTAGGATCATACGATATGTTCATGGCACTTTTGCCCGTGGCTTATTTTTTCCTGCAGGCAATTCTCCTCGACTTTCTGCTTATAGCGACGCTGATTGGGCTGGTTGTGCTAATACACGTCGCTCCATTACTGGTTGGTGTGTGTTCTTAGGTGATGCATTGATCTCCTGGAAGAGTAAGAAGCAAGACAAAGTTTCTAAGTCATCTACAGAATCTGAGTATCGGGCGATGTCTCTTGCTTGTTCAAAAATTATTTGGCTTCAAGGTTTGCTTGCTGAGCTAGAAGGTTTCTTACAGGCAATTCTCCTCGACTTACTGCTTATAGCGACGCTGATTGGGCTGGTTGTGCTAATACACGTCGCTCCATTACTGGTTGGTGTGTGTTCTTAGGTGATGCATTGATCTCATGGAAGAGTAAGAAGCAAGACAAAGTTTCTAAGTCATCTACAGAATCTGAGTATCGGGCGATGTCTCTTGCTTGTTCAGAAATTATTTGGCTTCAAGGTTTGTTTGCTGAGCTAGATTTTTCTGCAACTGATCCTACACCTCTACATGCTGATAATACAAGTGCTATTCAGATCATGGCCAATCCTGTCTATCATGAGCGCACGAAGCATATTGAAGTCGACTGTCACTATCCGCGAAGCATTTGAAGCTTGTGTTATCACTCTTCCACATGTTTCCACTGACCTACAAATTGCTGATATCTTCACCAAAGCGCTCACTCGCCATCAACATTGCTTCTTAAGCAGCAAATTGATGCTTATTGATCAACCTGCATCAATTTGAGGGGGGCTGTCAATGGATGGCAAAGTCCATATTCTTTTCTTTAATTAGGGTCACTAACTATTCCACTTCACCCACACTTGCCATATATTCATCCTTGTTTTAAGGCTTACTTTAGGCCAAGTTTCCCTCATTGTTTTAAGGCTTACTTTAGACCATGTTTCCTTCCTTGTTTTAAGGAATGTCTTTTTCTTTTAACAACCTATATGTACTCTTAATTGTATTCTCAATAATATGAACTCAAGTAAGCATTTGTACAATCTCTTTACTCTCTTCAATTCTTACATCTCTTTACTCTCTTAAATTCTAACAAGGAAAAGACAATTTTGTGGCAGAAGCTAATTCTACCATGGAAATAGCCTCCCTCTGGAAAAATAAAATTGAAAAGAGAGGAAGAAAAGTGAATTGCATGGATTTGTCTTAGGCCTCGAATGTCTTGATAGTTATAAGCTGAAAGAAGTAGGGCATGGAAATGGGAAGCCGAAGTCAAGAAAGAGCTAGTGCAGGAGTACATTAAGGATAGTTTGGAAACTAATAAACGCTAAGATAAATATCTGTAAGTTGTAGACTACTAGATTTAAAGCTTCACTAAGATGAATATGTTGATTTCGGAACATGTCCCTAGTTTAATGACTGTCATCTTTCTAAAGAAGAAATATAATGCAATTAGCAAGTATTTAATTGTACTGGAATAAGTATAGATGGAATAAAAATAACTAAAGGAAAAAGGGAAATATTTATGTCTTTATCCATCAAATTATTGTACTGGATTTGGAGATCAAATTATTGTACTGGATGGAGTAAGTATATATCTAATTATGGATACAAATGTACTCAAATATCAAATTATCATAACCTGGTTACCTAATCGGCCCAGTTTTTAGACCCACACACTATTTATTACTTCAGCATTAAAACTCTGATCAGATGCATGATTACTGGACATTTACATTAAGGTAAGGATAAATATTTGGAAGCTTGCAAGAAGTATTGATTTGAAGTCTAGATTAAGCCTGCCTTGGTATATTTTGTGAAGAGGACTAATGGTAGTGCTTTTAAGAATGTAGTGAGAGTAGAGCTTATATTGCTTTCATCATTCTTGTAGCATAGGTTATGTCTGGTGATTGCATGAACAGCAGGCGATGTTTGGGGGCAGTTGTAACATCATGAGGGAGTCACACTCACTATGAAACGATGATTTTTTTTAGTGATGATTCTGTTTGGGTAAACAGTTTTAGTTTCCAAACGTTCAGTGTTCGATCAACAATTTGCTAGCTTCCTTACAAAAACAAATCTTTTTTTTTTCTTTCCTGGTTTCGAAACTCAAGAAAGGAGTTTTGGAATGCAATCTTCAGTGTTACTTAAACAATCTTTAAATACAACATCAATTAGGTTCGCGAGGGAGGTGTCTAATCACTTACATCTATTCTCTCTTTCTTTCGCCCCTTTTTCCTTTCTTATTTAATATTTATGCCTAATCAATAAAAGCACATGTTCTGTTTATCTTTGACATGAAGGGATGTGCAGATTAAAGTGAGAAAAGGTTATTATCCAAAATCACTACTGCATCCTTTGATGTAATTTTTTTTATTAGTATCATTTAATGTAAATTAGGATAGAGTTAACATTTTTGAGGCAATCTAAATGATTGCTTATAAAAGTTCTGGCGGTTGTCGTTATTTTCTGCTAAGCATGAATTTTCTAAAATTTTATTTTAATCCCGTTATGTTGTAACATACAGAATACTTGCAAACCTTCTTCTTGGTGTCGTCAGAATATACTCCAAAAAAGTAGATTATCTAATTGACGACTGCCATGAGGTGCAGATTAAAATCAACAATTTTGTGGTTAATGACAAAAACAAATCACCAATGGAAACCTTGCGTACACCTTCTTTTTCTATCACTCTACCAGACAGTTTTGAGCTAGATGCTTTTGATTTGGAGATCCTTGAAGGTTTTAGTCGGTAAGGTTGTTTAGTATAGGAAATCGAGTGTTACAGCATTATTTCCTTGGCTAGTCTTTCTTCTATTGATGTTTCTCCTTCCTAGAGGCAGTGTGGTGCCCCTTGAAGTTATGTACTTATGATCTTAATTTTTGTTGATCTGCAGTACCATTGTGAAGAATTTGCTGCCTGTCAAGGTAGTTGCTCTGCTGATTCCAACAACTCAACTGAAGAGTATGTATATGAATCCAATTTGTTAGTTTCTTTAGCTTGTTATTTAGGCTAGCTCATAATTTACAAGTTGTTCGATACTACCTTCTTGTTGCAGTGTTTTTTCTCATGTAATGAACATTGCTATGGAGGTAAGAGCCTTCTGTGAACAAGGCAACTCAGAAGCAAGCATGGAAAACATTAGAGGCAATAAAATCTTGTAAGAAGAGCATGTGAACCTTGAAAGGTTCTGTGGGTTTGAGAATGAAACTCCTGATACTGCTAAATCATCTGGTGAAGGTCATCAAACTGATAGAGAGCAATAGAGGGTTCAGAAGTGATACACTCAGAGAACCAAATGCAGGGAGAAGCAAACAAGGAGAACCTTCGAGATGTTATGTTTTGTCCAGAAGAATACATAAGCCCTGACACAGTTTATGGGGTTGAGGAGGAACCTCTGTCCTCTGGTGAATTATTTGTTTGGGATCATCAAAATGATGAAGAGACAGATATGGCTGAGGAGGAACCTCCTGAAGTTGTTAGACCAGTTGGTGAGGAGCATCATATAGACATTGATATATTCTGTGGGGCTGAGGAGGAACTTCCTGAAGTTGTTAGAATAGTTGGTGAGGAGCATTACACTGGTCCAGAGCAGATGAAGTTCCCTAATATGACATCATCAGTAAATGGAATGTGCCCAAGTCAATACAGAAGGTGATCTGACGTCGATTACACCTAAAGTAACTTCTAGACTTGGGTTCCCGAACACTTCAGGTAAAAGGGGAGCAACATGGAAATCACTCCTAGAAATATTCTCAAGTAGGGTTGTTAGAAAGGTTTAAATTGAATTTCTAAGCAAGCATACCATGATTTTGTTGTCTTTTCCATAATGAGATAGCTACATGTTTACCATAATATATCTCATAAAAAAATCTGAAACTTCATTAGGGTAATAAATATTGTGTGACTTGACTGTTGCACTAGTAGTTCATAGGAAGGTATATTATCCTTAGCAAGTCCTGCTTAACTAATTATTCTTCCGATGCAGAGGCCACTGTGCCGGAGTTTATGGTTATTCCTACACCTGCAACTAAGGAGGGTGCCCAGATTTTGAGGAAAAGAAAATGTTTATTGGATGACATGTTACTGTTTCCTAATAGGTAAGTGACTGTTACCTCATATTTGACGATTCAACTTGTGTGCAATGGGCCAAAGTGCCCGGAATTTATGTTTATTTTTGCAGCTTTATGAGGCAATACATAATAGAAGACTCAAGAGACCTGATTTCCAAACGAAAAAAGGTCTCGCATACTGCTCTCACTGCCTGGAGAGCCAAACACATGTCCAGTCTTTGCTAGTGTTTCTTAGAGCCTTTGATTCCTTGTGAGTGAACAATCATAATCCTCTATTCTTCATTGGTTGTCCAGTCTTATAATCATATTTTCAGCAGGTAGTTCATCAGAGCTTACTCTTCTCTGAAAGGAGATTAAAGGTCCCAGAATCTGCTGAAATTATTGAACCTTCAGAAGAATTAGACATGCGAGAATCTCCTGTTGTTGATAGAACTTTAGAGCAACAAGAGGTTGCTCCAGAAACAGCTGTTCAGCAGTCAACATCAGCAACATCGTTTGGGAGTCCTGTGAGCCACAAGCATTATAACTCGGATAGAGGAAGACCTGGCTTAAAGGCACGATCATGTCGCTTTCTTTAAGGTTTAATTCGCCCCTCAGTGGTGCAAGAAGGTTTCCGTCGAATTTCCTCTAAGATGCAATAAAGCTCTATTGTTATTCTGTATTTTGAACTTATAAAGAATAACCCACAACAGCTTTTATGAGTTTATGGATGAAAAACACTTATGTTTGGAAATTTGCAGGATTTTTAAACATAAAAAGATCAGTTTTTTAGAGAAGGAGAAGAAGAATAAAAAACAAAATATAAAATTTGTATCTTGTAAATTATGATAGTTAAACACCTTTTTATAGTGTTTAATTTGTGTCTTTTCATAATAGACACTTTTTTTTAGTAATAAACTGATTCAACTGACTTAACCGAGTGTCTCTTCTTAACCGATACTCTAGTTTACGAACAACTGCCATTTAACTTTCTGAAGATTCAAATTTTCGAACATTGAGTCGACTGAGTTTTTCATTTAGTCGACTGAAAAGTTCCAGAGAGCTCCAAAAAAACCTTCCATCTAGTCGACTAAATCAATCATTCAGTCGATTGAATCATTCACAACTTGAATTTTATTTTATTTTCTTCTTTTATTTGATTTTCTAAAGCATCTCAAACTTAAAATCTAAGTTTATTTTGAAAAAACATCAACAGGTTGTTCATAAAGATTATCTTTTAATTTGTGAGCTTTGTTGTGTACAGAATGGTGGAAAGCCACTTGGAAGAAACTTTTCTAAAACAAAAGAAAACAAGAGAGGAGGAAATGGTGAATTTGTCGAAGGTTTGGATGGAAAAATCAAGAAAGAATGTGCAAGGTTCTTTTATGAGATATTGGTATGTTCTATTTCTGTTCAGATCATGTTTGGACTGCTTTATTTCGCAGTGAAAATTGCAACTAATGGCTAGTTGTGGATTGAATCTTGAAATAGATAGGTTATTGTAGATTCTTTGTACTGAAAAGAGCTGAGCCTAGTTTTCGAAAACTTTGGCTCCACTTATGTCATTTACGTTTATTCGCTCGGCCCGAGTTTGAAAATCCAAACTCAAGCGGAGTTATTTTGTCCAGATTCAAGCTCGAATCATTAGCTCGAGCTATTTAAAAAATAATGTATTTTTCATATTAATAAAATAAAATATATTTAAACAAAAAAATAAATTAAATTATATATTAACGAGATGGCTGGCAAGTCGAGCTGTATAAAACTCGAGCTCAAGTTGTTTGACTTGAGGTTACTCTAGCTTGAGCCGAGTCGACTTGAGTAGCTTGCAAGTAGCTCAGCTCGTTTGATTTGAGGTTACTCTAGCTTGAGCCGAGCCGACTCGAGTAGATTGCAAGTAGCTCAGCTAGTGCACAACTTTAATTGTCATAAAATGGTACAGGAGTGAAAAATATGGAGTGCTTCTGTTTCAAATAAAATCAAGCTGGGAAATTCGATGCAAATCTAACAATGTGTTAATTGTATGACAACTTTGTAGGTATTAAAAACCAAAGGGTATGTCCATGTGAAGCAAGATACCTCGTATGGTGACATTCTTGTCTGAAAGAGCGATGAAGCTTGCGGAGCTGATATTCCGGAAACTATACAATAGGATTGATGTATTTATCGAGTAGAGATAGAATTCTAGCACACAGATGGATTCCAAACACACAGATAGATGTCCAGCACACATGTAATCAGTGGTCATGTTAAGAATAGTTATGTACATTTAGATTTTGTTTTATGAGTAGCTTTCTTTTCACAAGGAGAAGTAAGTAGAAAGGATGCCAATTATCTTTTAAACCACAGAGAATTCAATTCTACCACAGAGGAAATTATTTCAGATGGAATGAAAATGTTAGCGGAGGCATTTTATTTTCATACAATGATTTTTTATATGTTTTGATGGCATAACATTTCTTACAATTCCTATCACCTTTTTTCGGATTAAAAAAAAAAAAAAACGCACACACACCCACCCAAAAATAATAAATAACAATCAAAGACTACCATTAAACTTAGAAGTCATCCAACGTCCCCAAAATGTTGAATGCTGTAACCAACCTAGATATATTAAAATTTTTTCTTAATTTTGTTGTTTTATATTCAGAACCAAGCTCTAATTGATATTTTTCTGTTGGAAAATGATTCTGTGAGCTTAAGCTCAAAATCATTGGATCAAGATACTATTCAAAAAAGATTTTAATCCAATGATTGCGAGCTCGACCTCATAGAATCAGCTCTCGGATTGGATTAAGATCCTTTACAGTTTGGTTTGTCCATTGGTGGGTGTTGTTTAAAATTAGATGATCAAATTAAAATAGTAATAGAAATTCAAATTCTGTTAAACAAGTAGAAGGGTAATTAGGTAATTTAACGAACTCAATGATTTAATTTTTTTCAACTTCTAAATACTTTATGTGATATCAAGCCAACAAATAGTCAGAAAAGTAAACCTTGGTACAGTTCTAATCAACTCAATGAGATCTAGATTAAAGCACTGGGTTCACTGTCCTCAGTCCAACCAACTACCCTCACGCATTACCCGTGCGAAATTAGGGGGTCTAACTTAAATTTACTATTTTTCAACGAGTTTTTACCAGAAACCATCTACACCCCACCGAGCCAAAAATGGGAAGAAGAATCCAACCGACCAATCACGATAGTGAGATTCAATCGGAATCTGTCGCATGCACCCCGTTGCATTGACGGTCCGTTAGTGGGATTTAGAATCTGGTCACTGTTCACTGATATTGCCGGTGAGGGAGAGAAAAAAAAAATTTCTCAAAAAATCCCAACTTTACTGTCATATCAAAGAGGTATTTTGGTCCAAAAAAATAGAGGTGCAATCCTAACCATTGATTTAAATTTTAAATGACAAGCAGCTATCATCCAGAAAGTTGTCTTCACTTCCAGTGCTCAACCTCTATATCATAAGTAGCTGCCATGGATAAGACACACCTAATAGATGTCAACTTTGCTATCAGGGAAAATATCTCACCATATTCAATTCCCTCTATTTGCGAGTATCCCTTTGCAACCAGACGTGCCTTGTACTTTTCTACAATTCCATCTGCATTTGTTTTCTTCTTGAAAATATATTTGCACCCAATTACCTTCCTATCTTTAGGCAATTTCATAAGGTTCCATGTCTCATTCTTGTCCAGTGCCTGCATCTCCTCTTTCATAGCATCCTCCCATAAATTTGCATCCTTTGAGGTCCTTACCTCTTTCACTATGCTAGGATCATCACTAGTAATATTTAAAGTATATAATCACTGCAAGCACTAGGGGAATACCTAATGGGTGGTCTTCTAACCCGTGTGGATCGCCTTATGACAGGCGTGATCTCTACCCCCAAGCCAGCATCTGAATCCTCATCCTCTACACCAAAAACATGAATATCGTGCTCAGACCCAACTGACTCAGAATCTGAAGTATCCGATGCAGTCTGTGGGGTAGTCTCCCACTCTTTATCTCCCGTGCTAAGATCAATCTGAACCTGCTTTACTGTAAACTGTACTATTGTTTTTTGGATTCTATAACTTGTACCCCTTGACCCCATCCTTATGACCAATGAAAATACACTTCACTGATTTGCTGTCAAGTTTGTTCCTCTTTTCTTTTGGCACATGCATATAAGCATCACACTCAAACACCCTAACATGAGCCAAACTCTGCTTCTTCTCGAATAGTGCCTAAAATGATGTTTGATCCTGCAAAGCTGATGTAGCTGGCCTGTTCTTCAGATAACATACTGTAGCAGCCGTCTCTGCCCAGAACTTCGATTCCAAGCCTACACAACTCAACATACTCCTCGATTTCTCTATGAGTGACTGATTAAGTCTCTCGGCCACCCCATTCTGTTGAGGTCTATATGGAGTTGTTTTCTTTCTTGCAATACCGCTTGGCACACAGATTTGCTCAAACTTGTTTGAGAAAAATTCCTCTCCATTATCTGTTCTCAGTACCTTTATCTTTCTTTTTCCATCTGATTTTCTACCAATGCTTTAAACTCGCAAAATTTATCAAATGCTTCAGCTTTACTCTTCATGAAGTAAATCTATGTATACCTTGAAAAATCATCAATGAAAGAGACATAATACCTTGATTTTCCAAGAGATTAGACCGGAACTGGCCCAAACACATCACTATGCATTAAATCCAGAATACCTTTTGCCCTCATGCCAATGGACTTAAAACTCACACGGTTCTAGTTGCCAGGTAGACAATGCTCACAGAAACCGAATCCCATGGAGCAATCTGGGACTCCCTTCACCATCTGCTTTGATGATAAATTAGATAGTTCCTTTTCACCGATATGCCTAAGCCTCTGATGCCACAACATAGAGGACATCGCCTCATCATCAGTCGCCTTCTTAGATGTAAAACCTCCACTGCACTGACTTTGTACTGTACTTCCCAACAGCTTGTACAACGTACCATACTGAACATTTCATACAATTACTAACGATTCACGAGTCATCTTGCACTAATTTTTGTCATAGCTGAAAATCACTCCCCCATCTGTCATCTTGCTGACTGACATCAGGTTCCTACTGAGACCCAAAATATTGCTGATAGAGAATTTGAAGGTTATTTATTGCCTTTAGATATGACAGATTTTGATTTAATTCTGGGGATGCATTGGTTATCAGCATATCATGCTTGAGTATATTGTTTTAGGAAAAATATCGTGTTTAAGATACTTGGACAAGAGGAGTTTAATTTTCAGGGAGAACGTAAGATACTTGCTAATTGTCTTATTTCTGCCTTAACTACTAGTAAATGGTTGAAGATGGGTTGTGAGGTGTATTTGGCATATGTGGTGGATTCTAGCAAGGAAAGTAGGAAGTTAGAAGAAATCTTGGTGGTGAAAGATTTTTCTGACATATTTCCCAAGAAGTTGTCTGGTTTGCCTCCCAATAGGGAAATTGAGTTTTCTATTGAGGTGATTCCAGGATCAGCACCTATATCCATAGCACCTTATAGAATGGCATCAACTGAATTGAGAGAGTTGAATGTTCAGCTTCAGGAGTTGCTAGATAAACTGTTTATTCGACCTAGTATGTCACCGAAGGGAGCCCCTGTATTATTTATCAAGAAGAAGGATGGGACAATTAGATTATGATTTGATTATAGATAGTTGAATAAGATCACCATCAAGAATAGATATCTTTTGCCCAGGATAGATGATTTATTCGAGCAGTTACAGGGAGCTAGAGTGTTTTCTAAGATAGACCTGAGATCGGGTTATCATCAATTGAGAATAAAGGAGGGGGACGTGCCTAAGATTGTTTTTAGGACACGTTATGGCCATTTTGAGTTTCTAGTGATGCCATTTGGATTAACTAATGCTCTTGCAGCATTTATTGACCTTATGAATCGAGTGTTTAAACTATTCTTGGACAGATTTATGATTGTGTTTATTGATGATATTTTAGTATATTTCAAGAATGAAGAGAAGCATATGCAACATTTGGAGATATTGTTGGAGATTCTGAGGAGAGAGAAATTATATGCGAAGTTCTCTAAGTGTGAGTTTTGGTTGAGAGAAATATCTTTCTTGGGGCATGTTGTGTCGGGAGAGGGGATAGTAGCTGACCCACAGAAAGTAGAAGCAGTGTTGAATTTTGAAAGACCCACAAGTGTAACTGAAATTAGAAGCTTTTTGGGATTGGCTGGTTATTATAGGAGATTTATCCAAAAAATTTCTATGATTGCTGGACCATTGATTAAATTGACCAGGAAGGACGTGAACTTTAGGTGGTCAAAGGAATGTGAGAGAAGTTTCCAGCTGTTGAAAGAAAAACTGACTACTGCCTCGGTATTAGTGTTTCCTTCTGGTGATGAAGGATTTGTGGTTTATAGTGATGCATCCCATCAGGGGTTGGGATGTGTGTTAATCCAACATGAGAGAGTTATAGCTTATGCATCTAGGTAACTAAAGAACTATGAGAGGAATTACCCAACCCATCATTTAGAATTGGATGCCATAGTTTTTGCTTTGAAAATTTGGAGACAACATCTATATAGAGCCAATTGTGAAATTTTTACTAATCATAAAAGCTTGACGACCCAGAAGGAGTTGAATTTGACGTAGAGGAGGTGGATGGAGTTGATTTGCGATTATGACTGTATGATTCATTATCATCTAGGAAAGGCTAATGTAGTAGCTGGTTCATTGAGTAGAAAAGCTATAGGAAGATTAACTGCTTTGGGGAGTCATAATACTAGCTTGATGATAGAATTAAGAAACATGAGGATGCAGTTGAGTGTTGATGATAGAGGAGTATTGATGACAAATATGGTGATACAATCTTCTATTATTGATCATTTATTACAGATGCAGGGTAGAGATGAGGGGATAGAGAAGATCAAACGGGAAGTGTTGGGTGGGAAGTCAACCGAGTTTAGAATTAGAAAAGATGGTATGGTAGTATTGGGGCATAGAGTTTATGTTCTCGATGATGTGGAGATGAGAAAGGAGATACTAAGGGAAGCTCATGATTTTATATATTCCATGCACCTAGGTAATAATAAGATGTACAGGGGGTTGATACAGAATTATTGATGGTCAGGGATGAAGAATGATGTAGCAGAATATATTTCTACGTGTTTGATTTGTCAACAGGTGAAGTCTGAGAATAGACATCCAGCAGGTTTATTACAACCTCTTTCAGTACCTGAGTGGCCATAGGAAAACGTGAGTATGGATTTTGTCTCTGGTTTTTCCCGTACCCAAAGGGGACATAACACTGTGTGGGTTATAGTGGATAGACTTTCTAAGTCTTCACATTTTCTTCCTATTAAAACTACCTGAAGTCCAGAAAAGTTGGTTGAGTTGTATGTAGCAGAGATAGTAAAATTACATAGAGTACCATTGAATATCATATCAGATAGAGATTCTAGATTTACCTCTAGATTTTGGAGGGGTTTCCAAGAAGCTATGGGTACGCAATTGCAGTTTAGTACAACTTTTCATCCACAAACTGATGAGTAGATGAAGAGAATCATCATAATACTAAAAGATATGTTGAAGGCAAGTGTATTGAGTTTCTCAGTAAGCTGTGAAGCTTATTTGCCTTTGATCGAGTTTACATACAATAATCAGTATCAAATTAGTATTTGGGATGGCACCCTTTGAGCCTTTATATGGTAGAAGGTGTAGAACTCCAGTGTGTTGGGAAGAAGTTGGAGAGAGAAAGATATATGGCCCAAAAATGATAGACTTGACTACTGAGAGGATCAAACTTATTAGGGAAAACCTCATAGCAACCCAGAACAGACAGAAGGGATACGTTGATAAAAGAAGATAACCTCTCGAGTTCCATGTTGGTGATTGTGTATTTTTGAAGATATCTCTGTGGAAGGGAGTGTTGAGATTTAAAAAGAAGGGAAAGCTGAGCCCGAGATTTGTGGGGCCATATGAGGTGATCGAGAGAATTGGACCAGTAGCATATCGTTTAGATTTACCTCCAGAGTTAAAGCAATTACATAATGTGTTTCGTGTGTCACTACTAAGAAAGTACTTACACGATGAATCTCATAGTATCTCGAATTAGGCGATAGAATTTCAGGAAGATTTGACTTTTATACAAGTACCGGTCAGAATCCTAGACAGAAAGGAACAAGTTTTGCGCAACAAAGTCATTCATTTGATTCAAGTATTATGACGGAATAAAGATGTCGAAGAAGTCACATGGGAGCATGAAGTAAGAATGAGGAAGGAATACCCCCAACTAATAGGCAAGGAAATTTCATGGACGAAATTTTTGTAAGGTGGGTAGAATTGTAATACCCGTATTCGTAAAGTAAAGGTAAAGAAGTACATTAATAAATATGACATAAAGTTCAAATAATATATATATATATATGTATATATTTTTAAATGCGAAAAATTAATTAAAAAAAATCTGGGATGTGGATGTCCCAGAAGGCAGAAGAAAAAAAAAATCAAACCAAAAACGTGGCAGCAGGTGCCAAATTGAATGCATGGATTACAAGTACCAAAAAACATGGAGTTGAATTAAGGCTGTTGATGCATCATTTTGGTTTCAAAGTTTTATATATATATATATATATATATATATATATATATATATATATATATATATATATATAACATGTAAATGTTAATTAACACTTACCAAATTTCGTTTAGTTTCCTTCAAATCATTATATTTCTTTAAACACTTGGGGAACGACAGAAATGTTGAAAGGGCAAAATTTTGAAGAAGTTTATGGAGAGATTTTATAGAGAGTCACGAAAAGCTATCAAAAAAACAAAAGGTAATAACATAATGTTTATTTTTGAATTTTCAGCATTCAAGAAATTTCCTGGATTTCAAAGGGTGTGGTTTATGAAGAATAAATTAGAATTTTAATATAAATATTATGTTAGGTGTTGATGATCAGCAACCATGGGAAATTGCTGAAAAGAATAGGAAAGGCAATGAGGTGATCCACGGGTAGCTTTAAGTGCTACGTGGTGAGTTAGATTTACTTTAAGTAATCTAAATCAAAATGAAATATCTAGTGATAATATTAAAATAAATTATTAGCTTATGCTTTGGTGGTAGACAAAAATTTAATTGATAGGTATGATATAAATATTGGACATGTAGAAAATTATTATGTGAAAATAAATATTATTAAAATAATGAGTCGAGTTAATAATGATAGTGATATATAAAATTATTGACGAGTTTTGGTTAATAAATTGATATGATATATGAGGAGAAGAAATTAGTGAAATTTATCAAGCAGAAATTTGAAGAAAGACAAGATAGCTAAATTTAATATTTGAATTCATGTTGTTTTTATATTATTGTTCATATGCATATATCATATCATTGTTCATATGCATGTATATAAAAGAAAAGAACCGGGAGGGGGCCGGTCTAATTGAAAAACTATGACAGCTTGTATACACTGAAAATAAAAGGGACACCGTGACAGCCGGTATATGCTGAAAATAAATGAAAAACCGTGACAGCCAGTATATGCTGGAAATAAATACTGTGATAGCCGGTATATGCTAGAAAGAAAAGAACCGGGAGGGGCCGGTCTAAGATAATAAAAACATGTCGACATGTGGGAAGACGTTCCCTAATAATAATTCATGCATTGCATCTGTTTTACATGTTGATTTTATTACTGAAATGTTGTGGATATTATGCATTTATTTTATTTGTAGATAAATGAGTCTCACAGAGAGACAGTTACAGTGAGAAAAAGACATAAAAATATGATGTGCTAGTAATTATTTAAAAGTTAGACTACATGCTATTATCCAATCATATGAGAGATAAATGATTAAATATTTAAGGGCTATTTATACAAATTGACTACTTCTAGTAAATTTAATTCACTGAGCTTGTGAAACTCATCTCTTATTATACAATGATTTTAGGTAGTAGACATGACAAATAGTTTGGTAGGTTGAGAGTCAGACGAAATCATTTTCTGTAAACCATATTCATGCATTTTACATTGTATATTATATTTAAGTTAATATCTGGATGATGTACCTCCCCTGTTAAGGGTTGAGAATTACAGTAAAAATTTCTGTTACTATTATTTTTTATTGTTGCATATATATGTCATTACACATGTACTAGAGGATCTAAAACCAAGTGATGATAAAGTTCCACCCACTACAGAAGTTATTGAAAAGGTTTGTTTGGAGTGGAAAAAGTGCGAGGAAGATGAGTTGTTGTGTCAATGACATATCTTAAACACTCTGTCAGATCATCACTATGACTTGTTCACTGAAGTCAAGTCTACAAAAGACATGGAATCAACTAGAGTTCAAGTACAAGGTTGAGAAAGAAGGTACAAACAAATATTTAATTTTCAAGTACTTTGAATTTCTTATGATTGATAACAAACTAGTACTTGGGCAAGTCTATGAATTGCAAATACTGGTTAATAAGATTTGCTCTCAGAAAATAACTCTTCCAGAAGCTTTTCAAGTGGGCACATGAAAGATTATGGTAAGAAATTATTACATAAGATTGAGGACTTTACATTGGAACAAATTCATAAACATCTTCGTAGATGGGAATCGATCTAAGAATCATTACTTGCAAGCCAAGAAAAATGACTAATAATTTAAGAATAAGAAATCTCAAAACAAAAGGAAGAAGGAAGTCTACTTTGTTTGCAGAAAAAAAGGTCACTTTGCTAAATAGTGTATGTAACGACCCATTCTGAGAAGATCGAATGGATCGTACTCGAAATGGCTTTATTATCTTTGAGCATTGAGCACCTGAACTTGTAATACAACATGCATGTGATCCTTTTCTTTCCATCATATACTATAATCATACCATATGCATGCACACTACCATATTCCCTTCACTTTTTGTAATTTACATCTTGTTTAAGACCAAGAATTTACATGAGATATAACTTTAGTTAACCCACATTCATAATAATTTACAAACATACATACTTTTCCAAAAAGGGGGATATATATATATATATATACACACACACACACACACCTCTTTAAACTCTCAACAAAAAAAAAATAGAGTGGGATACCCCACGTGAAAATCCACCTAAAACAAGAAATTTCTTCCTTCTCAACTTCTTTACCTGTCGGCTTCAAAATCTTTAGTAAACTTTCCTGAAAATGTTAAAATAAAGGGAAATGGCTAGAAGCTCAACAAGTAATCACATTACTCAAAGTAATCGTTATTTTAAATAATAATATCCTCATGTATCATCCTAAATTCACAATTTAATGTATAAATAAAACAATATAATTATTCCTTACCACAATGTATGTCAAAGTAAGTATAAAGACATTAGAAACATCCTCGTCACATCTATAAACATTATATACCCTTCACTGGGTAAATTCAATCATATACTTTTCACGGTTCAATCAATATTATTCTTAATGAAAATGCAATGCCATGTAATGTTAAGTATAACCATTTCATATCCCATTTTATTTTTGTTGCCCTTCCTTGGGCTAATTACAACATAAAGGAGAAGTCTCCCCATGTACCGGTACATTTCTCATTTTTGTATCCTCGGATCTCCTTCACCTAGGTAACCTATCTCACACGAGCCCCTACCATTCCCAATATCATCATCGGATCCTTTTCACCTAGGCATCAACCTATCCCAGACGAGATCCTACCATTTCCTTAACATTTATCCTCGGTAACCCTACACCCTTCCTGGGCAGGCCCTACCTTTCCTTTTCAGTCCGTTCATTTCTATAGTTTCTTTAAAATTTATGTCAATGCAATGCAATCACAATGCCACAACTTTCAAACATAAACATCACAACAATTAAATATACAACAAGACATTTATATCATTGTTTCCTTATACATTCATAGATCAATACAAAATTCTTATATTATTATCGTTTCCTTTTCATTACCATTTAATTCACTATACTTATTAAGAGTAAAGTGAAACTCACTTTTGATATGCCAAAATTTAGTCTTGACTACTTCCTTATCTTTTGTTCATTCTTCCACCACACTTAAAATAACATACCATCTAGTTTAACAATCCAAGAAGTATACAAGTAATTAATAATTATCTATATCAAGTAATTACAAGAAATAATCAAACCAATATTGATTTAAAAAACAGCATAATTATCCCCTAACTATATTCTATTTAGACAATAATGAATGTAGAAACTATTGATCATGTTGAAATACTAACAACCCAAATTCTCACTTTACCTGCATAAACAAATTGCTCACAAGATACTATCAACAAATCATCCTTTATCTTAATAAAACTCATCTTAAACTTGATAACTTCACTCATATCCACCATAAATTCAATTTCTCCTCCTCTTTTATCATTCTTAAAAGCTTTGGATACAGTTTCTTGAAAACCCATCTTGTGATTAGTTAAATAAATATCTTTTAACGTGACAAATTTTGGATGGTTGATAGAAGGAATGGATCCTTCCACTACATACACGAACACCAGATATCATGATGTAATATTTCACTTCTTTGTGTTGTACATCCAAATCACCATATGTAGGTTCCCTCATTGTTTGATATTTTTTTTTTATAGTTGTTAGAAAGATGTTGACATGGGTATGTCCAACCTAGCATGGGCCTGCCCAACAAAAATCTAATAATCTCTTGTCAACTAAGCAAGGTGCAAGGTCCAAGCCCAAAGTGGAAGAAGATTCGGATGCAACAGCTTACTGGATTTAGGCTGATCATACCAGGCCCAAACGATCTCCTTTTTGAGATTTTCTTAAGTCCAAATTAAAGTTCAAGACGTCATCTTTCCAACCAAACAAGTTTCAGCCCATTTGGAGATGTCTACAAGAAGATATGACCATTTGAATTCTGGTCATTGGGTGCTCCTGAAAATCCGAAATTGTGTTCCTCTTTTTACTTTTGACCAATTCCTTGATTCCTTGCATGTTTTAGGGATTGTCTCCTTCCTTGTTTTAGGGATTGTTTCCTTGCATGTTTTATGGATTGTTTTCTTACTTTTCCTAAGCTTAGAGGGTTGTTCTAAGCTCTATAAGTACTTGTGTTTGTAAGCTAAAAATCAGACTTGAGTTTATAAATTGAAATCAGCCTTTGGCTTTTAGAAGAGAGTTTTCTCCTTCTTGTAATTCTGTATCTCTTTGGTATAATCCTTAGAGTGGTGAATTCCTATAGTTCTGTATCCCTTGTGTTAATCCTTTGGGTGGTGATATTCTATATCCCTTTGGTGTTATCTCTTGGGTGGTGAACTCTTATCTTTCATTTTGTTGTTTGTTTGTTTAGTTTCCTTCAATTCTATTTCAATCCGGTATCAAATTGGTATCAGAGCTTTGGTTTCTCAAGTGTGATATCTAACACCTTGATTTCCATAGTTCTTGTTATTATGGCTGGTCGTGGTCGTCGTGGTCAAGCTATTCCAATAGCAGCTCCAGCACCGCAAGGAGACCCGCGAGATATCGAGCTGGAAGCCTTGAGGAGACAAGTGCAGCAACTCGAACAACGCCTAGAGCGTTATGAAACTTCTGAACATGGTGCTCCTCATCATGGCTCAGATGCTGAAGTTTCCAGCAATGATGGAGATGAAGTTAATCCTTTTCACCAAGCTCGTAGCCATGCCTCAAATGACAGCACGCCACCTCACCCCCGTGAGCTAAGAAATCACGTTTTCCAACGTGATTATGACGTCAAGGTGGACATTCCAGAATTTGAAGGAAGAATGCAACCCGATGAATTCATTGATTGGCTTAACACCATTGAGCGGATCTTTGATTACAAAGATGTTGCAGATCACAAGAAGGTGAAGCTTGTTGCCATCAAGCTACGAAAACATGCTTCTATTTGGTGGGAACACCTTAAGAGGCAGCGAGAACGTGAAAGGAAGAGTCGCATTGTGACATGGGCAAAGATGAAGAAGGCTCTTAAGAAGAAGTATTTGCCAGATCATTATAGGCAAGATGCTTTTCTTAAGTTCCACAACTTTCGACAAAACGATCTCTCCGTGGAAGAATATACAGCAGAGTTCGATTATTCTATGATGCGTTGTGACATCGTAGAGCCCGAAGAACAAATGGTAGCCCGCTACCTTGGAGGGTTACGTCGTGAAATCAGTAATGTTGTACAATTACAACCTTACTGGACCTACAATGATGTTTGCAAGCTAGCACTAAAGGTGGAGAAACAATTAATGGAAGGGCGTAAGAATACTTATCGACCTTTCAATCGCGATGGAATCACAAACCGGGGGAGTAGTTCTACTTCCAAGGCCACTCCATCAACCAAAACTGCAGCTGTCAAACCACCTGCAAGGAATAAAGCTCCATCAGGTTCTAATCGCTTCAATAATTCTAATTCAAGTAGAAAATGCTTTAAATGTCATGGTTTTGGACATATTGCTTCCGATTGTCCAAATCGCAAGATAATCTCCCTTGTTGAAGAAGAATTGGAAGATAATGCTGAGGAGGAGCAAGTTGAGGACGAATCCGAGGAGGAGTTCACGTATGCGGATCAGGGAGAGTCTCTTGTTATTCGTAGACTCTTGAAGTCAACTTATGCAGAAGATGATTGGCTTCGAAACAACATTTTCTACACCAAATGCACTTCCAATGGCAAGGTGTGTAATGTCATCATTGATGGGGGAAGTTGTGAGAATGTGGTGTCTACAACCATGGTGGAGAAGCTGAATCTAAAAACAGAAGCTCATTCCCATCCATACAAACTTCAATGGCTTCGAAAAGGCAACGATATTCAGGTAACTAAGAAATGCTTAGTTCAATTCTCCATTGGGAAAAATTATGAGGATGAAGTTATGTGTGATGTTGTCCCTATGGATGCATGTCATATACTACTTGGTAGGCCATGGCAGTATGATAGGAAAGTTATCCATGATGGTCTCAAAAACACCTATTCTTTTGTAAAAAATGGAATTAAAGTGACTTTAGCCCCACTGAAAATGATATTCACTCCTAAACCTTCTAAAAGGGAGGGTTGTAGTTTACTTTCTGTAGGTGAAGTTGAGAAAACTTTAACAGAATGTGGAGAGGGGTACGCTCTTATGGTTGTTGAAAAGAAAGATCCCATTGAGATTCCACTTATAATACAACCACTTCTTAAGGAATTCCCTGATATTATTCCTGAAGAACTTCCACCGGGCCTTCCACCTATGAGGGGTATACAGCACCATATTGATCTTATTCCAGGTTCTGTTTTACCTAACAAAGCAGCTTATCGGATGAATCCAAGGGAGCATGAAGAGTTACAAAGTCAAGTTGATGAGCTGATCTCCAAAGGCCTTGTACGAGAAAGCATGAGTCCTTGCGCTGTTCCAGCACTTCTAGTACCAAAGAAGGACGGTTCATGGCGAATGTGCATTGACAGCAGGGCTGTCAACAAAATCACCATCCGGTACCGCTTTCCCATCCCACGGTTGGATGATCTCTTGGATCAACTTCATGGAGCCATAATCTTCTCAAACATCGATCTTCGCAGCGGATATCATCAAATTCGCATGAGAGATGGCGATGAATGGAAGACAGCGTTCAAAACGAGAGATGGTCTTTATGAATGGATGGTCATGCCATTCGGACTATCTAATGCTCCGAGTACTTTTATGCGCCTTATGAATCATATTTTCAAACCATTTATGGGTCAATTTGTTGTTGTTTACTTTGATGATATCTTAGTTTACAGCAAGTCTCAAGAGCAACATATGGAGCATCTTCATCAAGTTTTCCAAACCTTACGGGAACAAAAGTTGTATGTCAACTTGAAGAAGTGTCATTTCTTCACTAATAGCCTTGTGTTCTTAGGCTATGTTGTTTGCAAAGAAGGAATCATGATGGATCCGGGCAAGATAGAGGCAATCACCAGCTGGCCTATTCCCAAGTCCCTTCACGACATAAAAAGCTTTCATGGACTTGCATCATTCTATCGACGGTTCATCAAAGGCTTCAGCACCATTATTGCTCCTATCACGGAATGCCTTAAAGGGGGAACATTCAAGTGGACGAAGGAAGCCCAAAGAGCTTTGAACTTCTCAAACAGAAGGTAACGGAGGCCCCAGTCCTTACACTTCCAGATTTCTCCAAAGTGTTCGAAGTTGATTGCGATGCCTCTAATTTAGGGGTTGGTGGTGTTCTCTGCCAAGAAGGTAAACCCATTGCCTTTTTTAGTGAAAAGCTCAATGAATCTCGAAAGAAGTATTCAACATATGACAAAGAATTCTATGCTCTTGTTCGTGCCTTGGGGCATTGGAGTCATTATCTACTCCATAAAGAGTTTATACTTCATTCTGATCATGAAGCTCTAAAGTATTTGAGCAGCCAACAAAAACTCAACAAGCGACATGCAAAGTGGAGTGAATTCTTGCAAGCCTATTCATTCTCCATCAAGCACAAGTCAGGTAAACTTAATCAAGTTGCTGACGCCCTAAGTCGAAGACACTCTTTACTTAACACTATGCAAGTGCAGGTTTTGGGTTTTGAAGTTGTCAAAGAACTTTATAAAGATGATCTTGATTTTGGCAATGCATGGAAGGAATCTTCTAATGGTCCTAACAACCATTTCTTGTTACAAGATGGTTTTCTCTTCAAGGGCAATCTTTTGTGCATTCCTCGATGTTCGTTGAGAGAAGCCATTATCAAAGAAGCCCATGGAGGAGGCCTTGCTGGTCATTTTGGTAGAGATAAAACTTTAACTCTTGTGCAGGAACATTTTTTTTGGCCCAAAATGGTGAGAGATGTTGAGCGACATGTGAAGCAATGTCAAATTTGCCACCTCGCAAAGAGCCGCAAGCAAAACACCGGGCTATACATCCCATTACCTATTCCTAATGCCCCATGGGAGGACGTTAGTATGGATTTTGTTGTAGGTTTGCCAAGAACTCAACGAAATAAAGACTCCATTATGGTGGTGGTTGATCGATTCTCAAAGATGGCTCATTTTGTTCCTTGCCACAAAACTCTTGATGCATCTCATGTTGCTGACCTATATTTCAGAGAAATTGTCAAACTTCATGGCATTCCTAAGACGATTACTTCTGATCGTGATTCCAAGTTCGTCGGACATTTTTGGCGTACTCTTTGGCGAAAGCTTGGCACTATCCTTCAATTCAGCTCCGCTTATCATCCCCAAACAGATGGTCAAACTGAAGTTGTTAATCGAAGTTTGGGAAATCTTTTGAGAAGCTTTGTGGGGAAGAACATCCGTCAATGGGATCTCCTCCTAGCTCAAGCTGAATTTGCCTATAATAGGTCTACTAGCCAAACCACTGGCTATAGCCCCTTTGAGGCTGTCTATGGTCTCAAACCTATTAGCCCTCTTGATTTGGCTCCACTTCCGACTACTACCCAATTTAGTGGAGATGCCAATGAACGAACGAAGGAGATCAAGAAATTACATGAGCAGATTCGAGCTCATATTGAGAAGCAAAATGAGAAGTACCGCAAGCAAGCAAATAAACATAGAAAGCCTGCAGCTTTCAAAGAAGGAGATCTAGTATGGATTCATCTTCGAAAGGAACGTTTTCCCGCAAAACGACGGTCTAAACTTCTGCCACGAGCTGATGGCCCATTTAAGGTACTTCAACGCATTGGAGAAAATGCTTACAAGATTGAACTTCCAGGAGATTATGGAGTATCTGCAACTTTCAATGTGAGTGACTTATCTCCCTATGAAGTAAATGAAGAAATCTTGGACTTGAGGGCAAGTCCCCATCAACTGGGGGAGCCTGACATGGGTATGTCCAACCTAGCATGGGCCTGCCCAACAAAAATCTAATAATCTCTTGTCAACTAAGCAAGGTGCAAGGTCCAAGCCCAAAGTGGAAGAAGATTCGGATGCAACAGCTTACTGGATTTAGGCTGATCATACCAGGCCCAAACGATCTCCTTTTTGAGATTTTCTTAAATCCAAATTAAAGTTCAAGACGTCATCTTTCCAACCAAACAAGTTTCAGCCCATTTGGAGATGTCTACAAGAAGATATGACCATTTGAATTCTGGTCATTGGGTGCTCCTGAAAATCCGAAATTGTGTTCCTCTTTTTACTTTTGACCAATTCCTTGATTCCTTGCATGTTTTAGGGATTGTCTCCTTCCTTGTTTTAGGGATTGTTTCCTTGCATGTTTTATGGATTGTTTTCTTACTTTTCCTAAGCTTAGAGGGTTGTTCTAAGCTCTATAAGTACTTGTGTTTGTAAGCTAAAAATCAGACTTGAGTTTATAAATTGAAATCAGCCTTTGGCTTTTAGAAGAGAGTTTTCTCCTTCTTGTAATTCTGTATCTCTTTGGTATAATCCTTAGAGTGGTGAATTCCTATAGTTCTGTATCCCTTGTGTTAATCCTTTGGGTGGTGATATTCTATATCCCTTTGGTGTTATCTCTTGGGTGGTGAACTCTTATCTTTCATTTTGTTGTTTGTTTGTTTAGTTTCCTTCAATTCTATTTCAATCCGGTATCAGATGTGAATCCCTTCTACTACACACATGAAAACCATATATCATGATGTAACTTCACGTTGCACATCCAAAATCATGGACTTGGATGCTACAGACTAACAATTGATCAATTTCAAACTCAAGAACCTAGAATCCCACTTTATCATCTGAATGAGTACTGGAGAGGATTTGCATCTTATCTAGATCAATCACAAAATACTCGCAGAAACCTTCAATAAAGCAGCCTTTGTCTTAATAGAACCCACTGTAAACTTGACTACTACAGTCATATCCAATTTAAATTTCATTTATCCTCCTGTTTCATCCATCTTAAAAGCTTTGGGATTGTTATCTGAAAAAAAGCATCTCATCAACAATTAATAATCATGTAACTTGATTTTTTTTTTTTTATGGTTCCTTGGAAAGGTTCCCTCCACTACACACACAAACACAAGATATAATGATGTACTCCTTCACATGTTTATATTGTAGATCCAAATCATCAACTTTGATGTTATACATTGACACAACATAGAGATTCAAAGTCTAGAAATATTAGCATATATACATTATTATTTGTCAAACTATTGGTTTTCAACGCTACATAATTATCGCATAATTCCAATCTAATTAACATTAACAACCAAGAATCTTATTTTAGCAGTAGAATGAATATTGGAGAGAAGGGTGTTAGCTAACTTAATTGATAATTATCCTACATCAATAAGTTAATTAAACCTTATTTGTCAAACTATTGGTTTTCAACACTAAATAATTATCCGTTAATTCTAATCTAATTAGGGAACAAAGAATATGGAGAGTATTTGAGCGGGCCTCATCTTAGATCAACCAAAAATGCTCACAAGATAAGTTCAACAAAGCATCCTTTGTATTAATAGAACCCATCTTAAACTTGAGAAGTTCATTTTTCCTCCTATTTCTTCCTGGTCAGAAGCTTTGCAGACATTCTTTGGAAAAACCACCCCATCAACAGTTAATGATGCATGTGTCACTCTGACAAGAAATTTTTGTCTGACACAGTGTCATAAAAATACATGGCACAATGGTCTATCTCACAGTTAAATGGTACGAGAAAAGAAAAAAAAATATATATTTTATTTTCATTCAAGAGTGAAATTAATTTTTATGCCATGTATCTTTCATGATACTATGTCAAGCAAAACTTTTTTCAGTCCGATATATTATCATTGATTGGAGAAGTTCCCTCCACTACACATGCAAAAACCAGATATATAACCTCCAAGTCATCAACTTGGTCGCTGCCCACTGACTCAGCATAGTGATGATGCAAGTCGAAATTTCACGAAAAAATATGGACATATATACCATGACTCGAACAAATAAGTCAATTAAACATTTTTTTCATCAAATTATTGATTTTCAGTACTACATAATTATCCATTGATTTTAATCTAATCGATAAACAATTGATCACTTTCAATCAATAACAATACAAAATCTCATTTTAGCATCACAAGGAGTATTAAAGAGGATTTAAGGCTTATCTAGATCACCCACAAATCACTCACAGGATACCTTTAACAAAGCAACCTTTTTTCTTACTAAAATTCGTCTTACACTTGACCATTTCATTTATATCAAACCAACCCATCAGGTGGTGCATTTCCTTTCACTTCCATTCTCCTTCCATCAAAAACTGTCTATATATAGAACCAACTTCAACGGTGTTAATTACTTCTTTCTTTCCTTTACAGCTCGAGTAAAAAACAATATCATATTATATTTGTTTTTCTTTTCTTTTAACATCATATATATATATATATATATATGAAAAAATTATATTTAGTCACCTACAATATGGTATAATCTACAGTTAAAGACTTGTAGTTTTTAAATATACAGATACCTCTGAAATATGAATATTTAGATTTAAGATGACAGATATCCACTCACCTTTAAATCACAGTTATTTAAAAACTACAAGTCTATATATATATATATATATATATATATATATATATATATATATATATATATATATATATATTTGTAAAAATTACATTTAGTCACCTACAATATGGTCTAATCTACAGATAAAGACTTGTAGTTTTTAAATATACAGATATCTCTGAAATATGAATATTTAGATTTAAGATGACAGATATCCACTCACCTTTAAATCACAGTTAGTCAATATCTTCAGTCAACCACTATTACACATCAACATTTATTTAGAAATATCATCATAGTACTTTAGAAAAAACGTATGAAATGAAACGTTGACATCTCATTTGCTCGTGAAAATACATGAAGACAATTATGTCATTTGATTTTTTCTATAAAAAAAAAATGGATGATTGACAGTCAAATCTACTTCAAGATATATATATATTTTAAAACTATTATATATACAGTAGATAACTAAATATGATTTTTCTTATTTGTTTTGATACAAAAGAATATATGATAAAATATGTGTCCACACGCAACCCAATACATTCTAACGTGGTTATTCAAAGAACACGGATAAGGGCACGACAATTATCAGAGTCAAAATGGCTTAAAGCACGGCTTAATAAACGAAAGAAACTCCATTTTTCAAAACTACATTCAATTTTAGAATAGTCTATCTCAAAATCCAAAAGGCCAAATAATCAAACTTTCATTTTTTTTTTTAGAGTCACAGCAATCTATATTCCCACAAGCCAAACAAATCTCATTGAAGAATTTTCTCAACAACTAAGTCACAAGTTCTATCAAAAAAGAGAAGGGATCAACTATAAATTAGAGAGAACTTCAATAATTGGGTTATGTTTTGAGAAGCCCCTAGATTTTTGGTAGTGAATTGGGGTTTTATTTGAAAGTTGGACATTTTCTATATTTTGAAAGATTTGAAGATAAAAGAAACGTGAGATCTGAGAAGTTTTTTGTTCTATCTATGGACTAGTAAGGAAAGAAAAGTTGAGGGTTCAAGGGTAAAGCTGTGGCAACAGCTCTGCAAAGTTAGACTTTGGAGACAAACTTAGAAGTTGCAAAGTGGAGGGAGAGAGATGACGTGACTCTTGTCTTGAGTAATGGGTTAAAGGGTTTTACAACTAATTCATATAGGAAATACAGAGGAGAGATAAATAAGGATAGTTTTGAAAAATAGAGTTTCTCTCATTTAATAGGCTATGGCTCCAGCCATTTTGACTGTGGCAATAGCGCCGCCCATTTAATAATATCATCACGTATCTATTTGTTTGGTGCTCATGGTCAGAAGGTTGAGCATACAATGGCAATGTCGCGTACCAAGGCTGTGATCGGAAATCGATGCTACATGGCCTTCAAGAGTAGCGTTGAAATACACAAGGGTGAAAGTGTGTTGTTGCTTCCCTCGTACCCGAACTAGGGTCAAATGCAGCGGCTGAACAAATTGCTGATTTATTTACTACCCTGTTGCAAAACCGGATTTTTAATCCCTCCATCTACACAATTCCAACAACCTTATACATCGTTCACACTCTGTAGATAGATGTACTTTTTCTCCAAAAAGACAGATGATAAAACTTAAAAGTAAACTATATCTACAGTATACTGTGACTATACTGTTAAGGCTTCAAAAGAAAAGGAGAAAATCCAGAATTTCACAACCAAAATAACCATTCATATTCCAATTGAAGAAGCAAAGCAGAATCCAAATGGTGAAAACATAAACAAGTAGCACACTATTAGCATATTCTAATCACACACACCCTCCCTGCCCCACCCTTGCTTTTCTTTTCTTTGAACAAATTAAGGAGAGAAAAAGGCAAAAAGTTCACACCAATTGCTGCTTTGTGGACTCCATTCTCTCCAACAAACCAGCAATATCAGCTTGCATTCTCAACTTCCTGTTTCTGTAATCACAATGTGAATTTTCCAATACCTTCAATTCTTCCAGTTTCTTCCTCCGCCTTTCCTCGGTCTCTTGCAAACAGAGTTTGGCAAGCTTCTCAGTGTACTCTTCTTCCAACTTCTCAGCCATTGCCCGTATCTCCCGTTTGCAGCTATCTGCCTCTCTCCATGCTTCATCTGCCTTGATCTGGAACATTCTAGCTTCTGCTTCTTTAATCCTTACTATGCTCTCCAAGCTATCAAATCCATCATTCTTTGATAACTTCTTAAACTGTAACTCGTCTTCAAGTTTCAGGTCACTCATGAGAAGGGTAGCCTTCAGGTCTTTCTGCCGGAGATTGTTTGACAGTAACTCATGCCGTCCACTTGAAGAACTTGTGCTGTAAGTGCTGTGTTTTGGAGGGAGAGACGGTGTGACAGATGCTTCATCTTTTCTAAGGCTACCTTGAGTTGCCATCAAATCTTTTGAAGATACACCAGAGGCAGGAAAGTCTGACATATAATCCGTGTCTATTTAACCAGGAGGGGATAAAACAGAAAAGAGTTAAAATCTGCATAGATCATTTTATCTAAATCATTTTTGAAAATTTATATAAAATCAAGAATTAGTCATCATTCAGCAATGTATAAAGCAAAACTGAAATGAAGAAAGGTTCCAAAGCCACAAGCCTGGACCAGTGAAGAACACCAAGTGAATCTTTAACATGGTGAGGGAAGTAGCCAAGCATACACAAACTTAAACTCCAAATCTAATTATCCTGTAGCTTAAGCAGACAAGAAGGCAACATTTCCTATAGTCTAGGCAACTACCAATTTCTATGGCATGCATGGAAATTCTATGGACATTGAATTTTGTCCTTTATTATTGGGGCCATCAGTGGAGATGGGCAGCCACACCAAAGACCACAGCAGAAGTTTAAATGGGTGCATTCTAAGAAACAGACTTCTTCTAATTGTGTTTGTACTCTGTTTAACAAATCAATTCACTCAATTGGCAGTCCAATTAATTATCATCTAAATTTCTCTTTCAATTAAATGTTTAAAAACAACCCAAGAGCTTCAACAGAGATAACAAAACAAAAAACTCTGATTACCTTCATTCCAAAACTAAGCCAATTTCTCAAAGGATTGATTAACAATACTAACATCAAGTATGACCCAGTGTGTTGCATGAATCCAGAATGATAACACTTTGAACATTGAAGCACTAGAAACATATTATGACCTAATTTATATTTTAGAAGGTAGTCACAGCATGAAACCAACCATATGGTCAAAATAATTTGTTGAAAACTAGGTAAACATCTAAACTCAAAAAAAAAAAAAAAAAAAAAAAAAAAAAAGATAATCACCTAGGACCACTTAAAAACAAAAATCTACACAAATACACCTTTCAGACAAGTTATCTTTTGATTAAAGAAAAAATGAGGATGTTTTAGTTCTTTCCAGGGCTATTCAAGCCACCAATTAAAAACATACATATAAGACAGCATGAAAGATATCAATTAGCTCGATGCTTCTCAATAAGAATAAATTTGAACAGTATCAAGTTATCCATGACAATGTAACCCAAATTTCATTAACATTAGTAAAATTAAAGAATAGTCCCAACCAAATGATAACTTATGGCTCATTATATGTCCTGAATTAAATTCATTCATAGTCTACAGTCTACAAGGAATTTAAAAGTTTCTTTCTCTGTTTCATTAAGTGCATTAACGTTTTCCCCTTATATAAATGATATGTCTAGCCCCTGGAATTAAATTCATTCCAAGAGACAACAATATGACATACCAATTTTGTCACCAAGACTTATAGCCACATATTCAGCTCATTCAAAATACTTAAAAAGAATGATGTCAATAACAGATCAAGGTTGTTATTCATCTTCAGGTCTCCAAACAAAAATTAACTCAATTGCTTCCAAGGCCCCAACAAAAATATGCAGTTCTAAAGTATCAACTACGGAAAGAGAAGAAAGAGAGAAGAGAGAGAGAAGATAAAGTAAATAATTCAAACTGAACTATTTCCAAGCAAGATATGAAACTACTTTATGTAGACTGTAATTTATGTTTTCCATTTAAAAGTTAGAGAAGGCGTGTGGCAGATCTAAACAAGAGCATTCAGTCTAGAGGAAGCTTGCATTATTATGTCTAAACTTACCCCTAATTCTTAATTATGATTCTTATTGATCCCTAACCATCATTACATATTTACCTGAGGCCCCGATCTATTAACATCCAACGTGCTTCAGCAGATTTGATTTGATAGGAACATTGGGAAAAAAGTTTGGGAAGAGATTCAGCTCCAGATGCGGAATTTACTAGTATGTGTCTACCTTTTCTAATAAGATATCACAGTATTCACTTTTTGCATAACAAAAGAGTTGATTTGCATTTGGAACATCTGGAAGCTGGACATTAGTAAAATATGAGGGGATCCGTGATAAGTTCTACAGAGATTGCACCATGTAGATATGGTTCCTTATAGGCTGTGCAGGGTGTACACTATTTTCCTTAGAATTTAATACGATAATGAATTCAACTGAAAGTATAACAGTCAAAAAATTTACAACCTCTTCATTTTTCGGCATTTCCCTTTCTGGCTGGCCCAAATCTATTATTTATAAATTATCAAAATTTAATGAACATTAATACTACTGTGTAGTAACTTACAATTACTGTCCACAATTAGGAATAGAAACGTAACGTTAGATTATGTAATCAATTGGTGGGGATACATTTCATATGGTCTTCTTAAACATTGTGCTTTTTTCCAAACTATACCATAAATTTGGGGTGCATGACAGCGCAATCCTTAAGACACATGCGGTGGAGTACAATTAAGTGCATGGAGACCTAGAAGAGAGTCCAACAAATGTTATAGTGAAAATCTACTAATATTTGGATATAAACATTATTAAATAACAACAATCATGTAAATTAAGATAATGATCAAAGTGGTTTATTATCAAAAGTTATATAAAATCTAGTTATTTTATCTCACCCCAGAGTGCATGACTGAAAAAAGAAAAAACAAGAAGCTATCATCATAGCTACTAGTATAAGTTTTCCAATTCTTCCATGGAAGGAAATGTGTTTTGTTACTATGGAGTTGAGTTCAACTCCACTGCTAGTGTCAAACTCAACTCAATCAATTGATCAATTTAGTGGGCCTTAGACTAGCTCTATTACAATTTTAGGCAGTATGGTTAATTAAAATAATCAGGACCGGATGGAGTGGGGCAAGAGCCTCTCAGTTACTATGGGGGCATTATGTAGACAAGGGCTTTCAAAGGAGCAGGCAGAAGCCTTCAAACCTGAAATAGGTTTGAAATGGACTAGCGATAGGATTCTTCTCTTTAAGGTCGGAGTTCCGATAAATCTAATGTGCTTGCATGAGTAACATAGTCATCATACCAATGCTTCCTACTGTTATTGGACTCTCTGGTTCAATAGGTAATGTAGAATATGACACTACCTTTTCGAGCTATTTGATTGGTTTCAGTATAATGAATATAGATGCTTTTTTTTTTTTTTTATCTGTAACAAATATAGATGCTATAAGTCGCTTATGAATTCAATATTTGTTGTAGTTTAGTAGGAAACTGAAAGGTATCATTTAAACCTACCTTTCCCATCCTAGTATCCTGCAAATAGTGATGTGAGTTATCCACACAGCAAAATATATTTCTAGTACTAGAAATGAAAAATTATAGTCTGTACCCAAACAAAAATAGACATTTATGTAAACTAAAAGCATCGAAATTTTGATGGGATCAAAACTTAGCCACTTCAATTAACATGAAAGGAAAAGCATTTAAATTGCCCAGAAGAAATATGAAATAGTTAGGAGACTTACAGTTGAAGAATTTAATAATAAAGTTGCAGGCATCTGAAGGAGACATGATTTTGCTTTCTAGCTTGGTAACCATCTCATCTGCTTTAATATGTAACTCCTTGCCTTTAAAATCATCACTACCTCTGAAAATCTTCCTTACACAGTCGAGCTCCTTAATTAGTATTTCTAGACCCCAGTCCTTTGCACAGCACACAAATACATCTTTAACAAATCCAAACATTTCTGAAGCATGACCACACCCAATGCAGTGAAACTGCATCTCAGTAGTCCCTGATGGGCCCTTCAAGCTAGGACCAGACTTGATCAGATTCTTCTGAATACCACAGGCGGCATGGCACCAATGGGAACAAACATCACACCCAACCCAGCTGCAAGTATTGTTAGCACAGTCAAAATTCAAACAGACCGGACACATACACGAGCTGCAAAAACCCTTATTTCCCGAGCAAATTTTGCAATCACAATCATCAACAGGCAACAAGCTCTTACAATTCACATTCCTACATCTCATAAACAGGAAAATCTCTACCAACTCATTTGCGGGTATCCGAATTTTTCCAGACAAAAAGTGTCTGAGACCTGTTTTCACTGCAACCAAAATGTCAAGTTGGTATTTGTGGCACTTTAAGAGAGTCTCCTTGGTAAGATCAGATCTTCTCTCCAACCGGTTTTGAAGGCCTACTAATTCTTCTTTTTTCTGCGGCAATATTGTAATATTCCTCAAGTATTCTTTAGTGGATTCAAGGGTTTCATCAGGGATTTCCTGAATCATTAGAGCCGTAACAGGAACGGACTCTGACACGATATCGTGGAGAATTTTCTCAGGCCTAGAAAGCTTTCGTGCTCTGCTCCCATCCATACCATCCATACCTCTCAAATTCTCTGAATCTCTCCCCCTCGAATCCCCTGAGTAGTTATCTACGCGTTGCCTAGCAAGCAATTCAGATGGGAAAAATGAATCGGAGCTAGTAGTCTTGTAAAGGCTATTACACGAATCCTTGTTCGCCGGACGATTGACCTGCATCGTTGAAAAGCCTCCTCCTCCATTACCACCACCATGATTGGACAAAACAACTCCATCTCCAATAGGCTTAAACCGACTATGAACAGACCCATTAGTCCCCTCACCACCACACCAAATCCGATCATCTCTTCCTACAGAACAGTCATAATTATCAGTCGAATTACGCGTCAACGAGCAGCTAGGATTGTGAGAAAACGGGTGAGAATACGAGTACGATAAGGAAGCTGCAGTGAAGTCGTTTGAGTATGTTGTTTGTGTGTTAATATTTGATGGTGCCATAGACTGTATACTCCTACTAGGCTTTGGCTTAACCACAGGATCGGCATTTTGCAAAGCGTTAGATGCAGTTAGAGAGAGACACACATCAGGCAAAGCTAGAGAGAGATTGAGAGTCTCTAGCTTTTGCTTTTTCTCTCTATAATTCTCTCTCTCTTCCATCTCTTCCTCTACCTCTCGTTTCGACGAATTCGCCCTACTTTCATTCAAATTCAAGAAATCCCTCTCTACCCATTTCTCATCTTGATTTGAAGTCTCTGAGATAACAACTTCTTTCCCCTTTTGGGTCAAGTTTTCCAGGGAATTCATCAGGATTTTCCCGGTGAACTCGTTCTCTGGAAAACCCAGTTTGGGATTGTCGCAGAGGTAGCTCAAAGTGAGCTCTTGGGATCCAGAATTGCCAGTTTTTGAGGGTTTTGAAAGGAACCCATCAAGATTCATCTGTGTTACCCTGAGAAAATCAATACCCTTCCGAGAGAAACTCATTTTCTCATCTGGGTTCTCTTGGTTTTGTTCAGATATGCGACGATGAGAAGACGTAGTCTGAGAGTTACCTCCCCTGTGGGGGAGATAACTGGAGATATCTTTATCCGCAAACATGGCCTTACAGAAAGAGAGAAATCAAAGAAGTACCTTACCTCAGAGAGAAGGGAGAAATTTGAGAGGAGACTTTAAGGACTAAATAGAAATTTGAGATAACATAGGGAGTGTTTGTTCTTCTTCAGTTTATTTGCTTTTGATTCTTTCAGCGCACCACAAACTCGGTTTCTCTGCGTCAACGGCTGGTTTTCAAAGTGTTCACACGAAAAGGTGATTCATTTGGGAGCCATTTGTCGAGTAAAAGCGTGAAAGCGTATCTCTAAAAATGTTACTGTACTATACGAGCATTTTTAGAACCATTGTTTTTCTTTTTCTAGGAACAAAACATAGGAATTTCCTTTCATTCACTCGCAATGCATCATGGCAATGATACTAGAAAAAAGGTGGGTGCTCGGTTGCCTTTCCAAAAAAAAAAGAATATATTTTTTTTTAATGATAAAATCGCAAAACACATATATTTTGTATAAAATTTTTTTATCATCAAAAATAAAAATTTCCATAATATGTGTATCAGCAAAAACAAATAATTTTTTCTTTCTCAAGACTCTTAAGAATGTACTTAGAAGTTGGGAAAAAGAATCACACCAAAATTGTACCTCATTGCTGAGCAGAACTATATATAGCACATACAGTTTCATCGTGACAAACTATGAGTCTCATTCAACAAAGCTTTAACTGCTAGGTATTGGCAATGAACCATCAAAAATCTAAAGAAAGCTTTTTGTTAATGTATTATATGGGCTTAGTCCCACATTGGTTGTGTATAGCTTTGCTTCTCCTATTAGCTTGTATAAATAGGATAGCTCCATTTGTAAGCAAATCACACAATTCAATACAATTCTTCTTTTTGTATTATCTCACTTCCTCTCTTAAATTCAACATGGTATCAGAGCCATAATGGTTCTCGATATTTTAAGAGTTGAGTATGCTCTGTGATTGCCACTATTAGTGGATCCTTCACATAAAAAATTCTCGGTATATTAAGAGTTGAGTATGCTCTGTGATTGTCACTATTAGTGGATCCTTCACATTAGAAAAGCTTCTAGTATATCCTTTTCATACCTGTCGGATCATCACTATAGTCGGAGTCTCATCGACATCATCTCCGCTGTCGCTCTTGTTTCAGAAACGCTGCTGCCACGTCAACCCTAAAGGCCACATCAACGCCACCTCAGTGCCACATCACCTGTTGACATCATATCCGCTGCCGCTCCTATTTCAGAAACGCTGCTGTCACGTCAGCCTTAAAAGCCACATCAACGCCACCTCACTGACACGTTAGTGCCACGTCACCCGTTGACCATCACATCATCAGTTGACCGCCACGTCACCGGTTTCTTGGAGGTTCACCTTCCTCTTTGTGCCTATGGCTGAATCGTACTTACCCCGGGTTATTACTACCGTTCTGGAGGAATCTAATTATGTTGTGTGGGCTCAAGAAATGTCTGGTTTCCTCCGTGGACATAAATTGTGGCGTTACGTTACTGGAGATATCACTGAACCCAAGAAGAAGGATAACGAAGATGCTGACAAATATGTTGACCGTCTAGAGGACTGGGATAGTAAAAATCACCAGATTCTCACATGGTTTCGTGCCACTATTATCGTGGAAATCAAACTTCAATTTGGTACACTCCATACAGCTAAAGAAGCTTGGGATCTTCTCCAACACCGCTACACCAGGGCAGACATCTCAAATCGGTATCGTCTTCTTTCCATCCTTCATAGCATGCGCCAAGAACCTGGACAAACTATCAACAGTTTTCTATCTCAGATGACTGTCGTGTGGAACCAGTTAGCTCTCACTGAGCCAACTTGGGAATGCACAAAAGACGCCGATGTTCATGGAAAGTACCGAACTGAGACACACATTATGCAATTCCTGATGGGCTTGAGAGAGGAATTTGAACCTGTACGAGCTTCAATCCTACACCGAGGCGCGATACCTTCCCTAAACGATGTCCTTTCTGATCTACTCAGTGAGAAAACACGTCTCGCCACATTACAAGGATCTCATACAGATATTGCTCTTGCAGCACCCGTTGCTCTTGCCACACCAGCTGCCAAGACAAACCCATACCAGAAGCCTTTATATTGCAAGTGTTGTCATTCACAAGGGCATGAATTGCTCAAATGTCCTTTTCGCCTATGTAAAGTCTGTAGAGAACCGGGTCACTATCTTGCAGACTGCCCTAAACTTCCTTCTAGAAATCAGTCAAATGGGAACCAATATCGTTCACAAGGCTCATACAATCGGTTCTATTCCAAGCCAAAGAATACTGCTGCTGTAGCCACGGATGCTACACCAACTTCACCCAGCTCTTCACCTGATTGGAGTAGTTTATGCACCATTCTTACCGAGGCTCTAACTAAAACTGGTAACAATATAGCCATGTCAGCTACACCAGGTACATCTCGATGGTATTTTGATTCTGCTTGTTGCAATCATATGACTTCTGATGCCTCCATATTTTCCTTGAAAACCCGTGATGAGCATGCACCTACTATTCACACTGCCAATGGATCAAATATGTTGGTCAGCCACACTGGACATGTTGACAGTTCTCATTTGTCTCTCCCTTATACATATTTGGTTCCTAATGTTACGCTTAACCTTATATCTGTTGGACAACTATGTGATCTTGGACTTGATTTGCATTTTTCTTCTACTGGTTGTCGTGTGCAGGACCCTCAGACAGGAAAACTCCTTGGAACCAGCCGTAAAGTTGGACGCCTCTTTGAGCTTACTTACCTCCAAGTCCCATCCTCACCATCACCAAACCAATCAGCCGCATCCATCCCAGCACTCTCTCCCGTGGAATTGTGGCACTCTCGGTTAGGTCACACTTATTTCTAATGATCAGTTAGGATCACTTCAGCATGAGTCTTTTAATTGTATTCATTGTCAACTTGCAAAACAATCAGCTTTACCTTTTAATGAGAGTCAGTCTGTTTCTCTTGCACCTTTTGATTTAGTACATTCTGACGTTTGGGGGCCTTCTCCTCATACATCAATGGGTGATGCTCGTTATTTTGTTATATTTGTGGACGACTATTCTCGTTATACTTGGTTGTTTCTTATGAAAAACATATCTGAACTCTTTCAAATATATTCTGATTTTTCTTCTATGGTTCAAACTCAATTCTCTCGGAATATCAAAATTTTTCATTCAGATAATGCAATGGAATATAAAGATCGTGTTTTTCTAAACCTACTTCATAAAAATGGCACGCTTCCCCACCGCTCGTGCCCTGGAACCTCCCAACAAAATGGACGAGTCGAACGCAAACATAGATATATTCTTAACACTATTCGTGCTCTACTCATTTCGTCATCATGTCCTGAACGTTTCTGGGGTGATGCTGCCTTAACCGCAGTGTACACAATCAATCGTGTCCCTTCTGCTACAATCCAAAATCAGTCTCCATTCGAGCGCCTTTTCGGTAAACCTCCTGATTACTCTAACCTCAGAGTCTTTGGTTGCACTTGTTTTGTTCTTCTCAAACCATATGAACACAATAAATTACAATCAAGGGCTCATCTGTGTTGTTTCATTGGATATGGTATTGAACATAAGGGGTATCGGTGCTGGGATCCTATTTCTAAAACTCTTCGTATCTCTCGTCATGTCATTTTTTGGGAACATCAAATGTTCTCTTCCTTACGGTCATTTGACATGTCAACCATCACTAACTCCATATTCTTTACTGATCCATCTATTGAGTTATTTCCTGAGAATCCAGTTTCAGGTACTGTTGAGTCCACCTCCGAATCACTAGCCGATATCACCTCTTTCGTTCCGGACCCAGCTCCAGCTCCAGAACCCTCAACTGACCTCACTTCTCCTACTCAATCGGTCGTGCCCGAGGATATTCCTATGTCTGATGAGTTTGCACCAACTCCCTCTGAGAGCCATCCTCCAGATCACCCCCGCAGATCTACCAGGGTAACTCATCCCCCTTCTCATCTTGTTGATTACCATTGTGATTATCATTGTTTTTCCACTATACTTCATCTGCATGAGCCTCAATCCTATAAGGAGGCTAGTACTAATCCACTTTGGCAGAAAGCAATGGATGAAGAACATCAGGCCCTAGCTAAAACTCATACCTGGGATATTGTTGATCTGCCCCCTGGAAAAACTCCTATTGGGTGCAAATGGGTGTTTAAGATCAAGACACTTTCTGATGGCTCTATTGAACGATATAAAGCCCGACTTGTTGCCAAGGGATTTGCTCAGGAATATGGCATTGACTATGAAGAGACATTTGCTCCAGTGGCGAGGCTCACATCTGTCCGTACACTCCTTGCTGTCGCCGCCATTCGAAGATGGACTCTATTTCAAATGGATGTCAAAAATGAATTTCTCAATGGAGATCTTCTTGAGGAAGTCTATATACATACACCTCCGGCTTGGATGCCCCTCGAAACAAAGTTTGTCGGCTTCGCCATGCCCTATATGGTTTGAAACAAGCTCCACGTGCCTGTTTTGCCAAATTCAGCACTACTATTCATCAGTTTGGGTTCACACCGAGTGCTCATGATTCAGCTCTGTTTATCTGCCATACTGCCAACGGTATTATCATTCTTTTACTATACGTGGATGATATGGTTATTACTGGAGATGATCTACATGGTATTTCTGAACTCAAAAAGTTTCTCAGTGGCCAATTCTAGATGAAAGATCTTGGCGTGCTCACCTATTTTCTTGGCCTCGAAGTCTCATCTAATTCTGATGGATTTTTTCTCTCTTAGGCCAAATATGCCTCGGACCTCCTTTCCAAGGCTGGGATCACTGACTCAACCACTGCCACTACTCCTCTCGAGCCGAACGTCAGACTTACCCCACTCGATTGTTCACCTCTTCAGGATGCCGCTCTGTATCGTCAACTGGTTGAAAGTCTTGTATATCTTACTGTCACTCGCCCTGACATTGCCTATGCCGTTCATCAGGTCAGTCGGTTCTTGTCCGCTCCTCGGACCACCCATTACTCGACTGTTCTTCGCATTCTTAGGTACGTCAAGGGTACTTTATTTCATGGGCTTCATTTCTCAGCACAGTCTACCCCCGTTTTACAAGCCTAATCTGATGCCGATTGGGCCGGAGACCCCACCGACAGACGTTCAACCACTGGTTACTGTTTCTTTTTGGGCAATTCTCTCATTTCCTGGCGTAGTAAGAAACAAACTGTGGTTGCTCGCTCCAGTACTGAAGCTGAATATCATGCTATGGCTGATGCAACTCAAGAACTTCTCTGGCTTCGATGGCTACTCACTGACATGGGTATCTCTTCTCCTACTGCCACTATCCTACACTGTGACAACAAGAGTACTATTCAGATCGCTCACAATGATGTCTTCCACGAGTGTACAAAAAACATCGAGAATGATATCCACTTCATCCGTGATCACATTCTCTAGAATACGGTTTGTCTACAATCAATCAGTTCAGCCGATCAGACAGCTGACATTTTCACTAAGGCTCATCCACCCGGACGCTTTCACTCTCTGGTTTCCAAACTCAAGTTCACCTCCCACTTACCGCCTTGAGTTTGAGGGGGGATGTTAATGTATTATATGGGCTTAGTCCCACATTGGTTGTGTATAGCTTTGCTTCTCCTATTAGCTTGTATAAATATGATAGCTCCCTTTGTAAGCAAATCACACCATTCAATACAATTCTTCTTTTTGTATTGTCTCACCTCCTCTCTTAAATTCAACACTTTTAATACAATTTTCATGTCCAAAAATAAATAACCACTTTGGGCGTAAAGTATCAATGCTTCGAACGGGAGTGATGGTCATCATTAAGATATATAATATAGTATTTTATAATATATTTTTTATTTTATTATATTAAATGTATTCTATTAATAAATTCAAAACACCTTAATATCCTTCCATTAAGATTTCAGTTTAATTTCTATTTAATAAATAAATATTAACATTTTATCAAAGATAAAATTATAAAAGTAATCAAAGTACATGATAACTTCAGTATGTAATTTTCATCTAAATTCCACAGCATGCACCTGCGCTGCAATTTTAGGATCACGATTCTCCTCATTTAAAATTGAAATAGAGTCAATTTTATAATAAAATTGAATGCCACATCAGCTGGATAAAATTGTACAAAAAAAAAACCCAAAGTACACAATAACTTCAGAGTCTAACTTCCACCTAAATTCCATAGCTGCAACTACCTTACAATTTTATGATCACGATTCTCTCCATTTGAAAATTGAAATGGAGACAAGTTTACGATGAGATTGAATGTCAAGTCATTAAACGCAGAATATTCAAATTTAAATTTGTCAATTTGGCATTCAATCTTCTTGACCTCCCTTTCAATTATTAAATGAAGAGTATTGTGATCCACAATTAAACCCACTCAAATTTGTAAACAATCCACTTCCACCAAATCAATTTTCTTTTTAAAACCAAATTCCCCAAATCAATTACATCCTCAAATCCTCCATAATTACTTCCTCTTCTCACCTAAGGCAAGTTATTCATATATCTTCTTATCGCTGATATTGTTAATTGTTTGTTACTTTAGTTTAGATTGTTTATTTGTTACTCTTTCTATCTTTTTTTCTCAATTTGTGAAATTTTGGTATAGAAAATTCGGTCTAAGTCCTAACCTATCATCGATGACACACCCATCGAACTCTTATAAAACAACAAGATTATGGGCATATATTTTTAAGGTGACAATCTCTCCTACTTCTATTTGATTTAGAATCACTTTTATCTCTATCTCTCTCTTAACTAAGAGGATGTCAATC
This sequence comes from Bretschneidera sinensis, assembly GCA_023935145.1. Lineage (NCBI taxonomy): Eukaryota > Viridiplantae > Streptophyta > Magnoliopsida > Brassicales > Akaniaceae > Bretschneidera > Bretschneidera sinensis. Next base: position 7,334,066 of record CM043705.1, read on the forward strand.
TTTGATGAAGTTACCACTGTAATATTGGGGGATATAGGCTTATATTAATCCAAGTACTATGCTACAGCATTTTCTAGGATAGAAAGAAACAAAAAAGAAAAAGAAAAGTACTATGCTAGTGCTATGACCCACCACTACAAGATAAATGACACATGCCGGCACTTTATATAAAAGCTGCAATATATCAACTTCCGACGCTTTATTTGTGGCGCTTCCTTAAAACGCCGCAATATTCAAAAAACATATAATAGCGCTTCAAAGGGTTGTATATGTAAATCTTATTACATATTTCAGTGCTTCTAAGCACCACAATATATCGGCGCTTGAAAGCGCCACAATATAATCAAAACTCATTTCATATTCTGGCGCTTGAAAGTGCCGATATACGAAATAGGTTTCTGCGTATTGAGGCGCTTTTAAATGTCGGAATATGCTCGAAATCCATTTCATATTCTGGCGCTTCCAAGCGCCGAAATATGCTAATAAATTTCACTTATTATCATCACTTTTCTTACCGCGTGTTTTTCCACCAAAAATTAGGTCCTACGCGCCCTTAGCTCCCTTGAACTTCCTCCATAATCTTCTTGCTTCTTCATCTAACTGTTGCGGTTCTTTATCTAGCTATTGTCGTTCTTCATCTAGCTGTCACCATTCTTCATCTTCCTCCATTAAAGCAAAGGTAGTTTTCTCCTTTATTTGAACTCTCTTCATCTAGCTATCTAATGATTGTAGAAAATATATTTTTTTTAAAAGTAAAAAAAAATGCTTGTAGAAAATATAGTTAGTGATTGGAGCAATGATTTTAATTTGAAGCAAGAAAATCGATTCTCTTTTTGGTGATTATTTAATTAAATTTAATGCACTAAATCTAACACCATGAGGAAGAAGCTCGATACCCGTTTCCCAGCTGTAAGTCTTTCTCTTTCAGTTTCTCCTCTTTTCTGATTTTTTTTCTTCTTTGGTTGCTTGGAATTTACTGAGGTTTTGGTTCTGTTTTTGTTAAATTCTTTTTATTTATAAATTTGTAATCTGTTAACTTCATTACGATATTTGCTGCTAATTTCCGTAGCCTTTATTCCTTTGGAGAGTCCCCCCTTTTTTAATACCTTTGGCTGTAGTTTTGATGTTGCAATGTGTACGGTAGTCTTTTCTTTTTTCGTTTTTTATATAGAAATTCATTCACTATATCAACTTAATTGAATTTGAAAGGAACATGAGATTTTAGCTGATTTGGTAACTAAGCTTGAATTGATCTTTGGAAGTTTGAACCATTTTGCTGAAGTGGTAGTTTTTGAAGTCTGTAATGCATTTGAGTTATTAACAGTGTTTCAATGTGAGTTGATATGGTAGAGTATGATATTTCGTTTCTTATAATAAGCTTATTTAGTCAGCTGTATTTTTTTTTTTTTCGGTTTTTGAACTGAGAAAGTTTATTCTTGACATTATGATTTCTTTGGGTTTGAGTTCATGCCTATTTCGTTGTTGCATTTTCAAATTGTGGAGAGCTGAACATAACTGAACGTTTTATTTTTTACCTGATAAAACCTCTTTAAGTTTTGGGGGGATCAAAGATGGGATAGTATTAGGTGATCCTGTTCTCACAAGTCGTACAGTTTCACTAGGACCATAAACATAGCTCCAAAAGACCAGTAGTATGGCTCTTTTATTCGCTAGTCTTCTTTATTTGCATTAGTGTTTAAGGATAGTTTCTCAATTTGCTTTTGAGACAGAAAATGAAATTGAAGTTCTTTTGTTTCTTAGTTATTTTCATTGAAACACTTGTGGCTCACCCTTTTGTTTCTTAGTTCTTTTCATTGAACACCTGTAACTGGGATTTTTACGGCAAGAAGGTCCTATACCTTCCTTTTTTATCCTCTAGTTTCTTTATTTCCCTTTTATCTTATTGTATTGATTTCTTCTTTGCTTGAATGCAGTTTTCAGCTCTGGTGTTAATTTTCTTTCTCTTCATTGTCAATTTCCTCTTTGGATTGCTACCATATGAGGACAAGTTTTCAAACATTGGAGGTTTTATATCAGGATTTCTATTAGGATTTTTGTAATTTTTTCATTCCTCAACTAAGGCAAGTGTCTTAGCATAATGCAGGTTTCTTTGAATATGGTGTCAAAAGTTCCTTCAAGCTAAAGGAGAAGCTGAGCAGGCCTGTCCTGAGGGGTGTTTCTCTTCTTCTATTTGGTATTCTGTGAGTTTTTATTCTCTCTATCTGTCAAGCTGGTTTTTGTTGTTGTTGTTATTTTTCTGTGATGTTCCTTGCTATTAACTTCTGTCTTGTTTCATATGTAGACTTACTGGATATCTTGTAGTTGTACTTTAGGGCATCGACATAAACCAGTATTGCAGATGGTGCCGATATCTTGATTGTGTTCCTTTCAAAAGGTGGAGCTGCATGACATAACTTCTTGTGAGGTATTAAATTCTATCTGCTCAGTGCTAATAATACCTAATCTAAAAGGATCTCTACAAATCTATCAGTTAATCACCCTTACTGTAGGCTCATAACTATATGGTCAGCAAACAGAACACACTGTGGCACCTCTTCCAGTACAAGCAAGTAGATCGATCCATTTAAACTCCCGCAAGATGGCAGCTTCTGCCAACCTTGATATCAATATAAACTTAAGAAAAAATTTATTTCACTACACCAGTTGTTACTAAGGCAGTCAAGTTCCATAACGTGTCCAATATCATGTCAATATATATCTTCTTCATAGATTTTTGTCTTCAAGATTAGTAAAGAGTAGAGACTCTAACTCATCAAAAAAAAAAAAAAAAAAAAAAATTACAACCCTAGCCCAGAGCATGATAAGGAGTCTGGGTAGCAGCCCTTGAGACAACCCTCTTATGCTGACATATATTAGAAGGAACATTAAACTATCATTCTTGAGCAACTTTTTTCCCTCCCATGAAGGATCTTCTTCAACTTTTCTTCACTTCTTCAATTTATACTTTTCAATGCACGAGTCCCTAGTACTTAAGCTTATTTCTTGCTTAGCTTCTCTTTAATAGGAGTAAATTAATTCACTTGACCAAAATATAATTAGTACTCAGTCTCGTAGATTTATTTTACTCATAAATTTAGCTTTAAGCATATTCATCATTCTACTAGAGTCACCACTCACTAGTATGTTGCTCTTCCACCAACAAACTAAGCATTTTTATTTTCTAGTCATTAATCTAATGGAACAAATTGTCACTTAGGAGACACCACAATCAGCCATACTTCTAAACTTCGACCACCAACCCATTTGACCCTACAACCTCTACCTCTTTCAAGCGTTCATAAATTCATAAGATTCTATCTTCCTGATCAATAGAATTATTAATACACCCAATCTCGCCAAGATTACAAAACAGATTTGAAGATTAATCTTTTAAATTATAATACAAAACAGACCTGAAGATTAACCACTTCAAAAGGTGGGGCTGGTGCTGCACCAACACCAACCCTTTCCTTTGTAAAATACTGTAAGACATTGCATAATGAATTGAAAATTTAGGACTTTTCATTAATTTGGTAAATGTTATTAGCTTACAATTGCTGGAAGATTCACAGGTTGGTAAACTTTTATAAGTGAATAATTAATAATCTGTCAAAGAAGTTGTAAAATCTTCATAAAAGTGTTATTTGCAACCTTTTGTTTTGCTGAGACCAATTGCCAACATGAGCTTGAGTTTGCATCAAGTTGCCTAGAAAGATTTCTCTTTGTTTAAAAAGAAGTCACTAGAACAAATAAATACTCACTTTCGATGGGACCAATTGTAATATATGTAGTACTAACCTGTGATTATCAATTTGTTGTTATCAATTTCAGTTCATCCACTTAGAAATCAAATCTAAGTTTGTGATTATGCCTTCTTTTGCCAAAAATATTTCAATTCTGATTTTCTTAATATTGTTTTAGGAAAGTTTATTGGCGTCATCTAAAAATGAATAAAAGTTGGATAGATAAACCGAGATTGAGTAAAGCCTCTATGGATAGTGTTGCAAACTTCATTATATTTGTGTGTCAAAAAGCTTGTGGTCATGGTAATATTGTTTGTCCATGTAGGGGATGTGGTAATTGTTCTTCATTCGAACTAGAAGTTGTTCAGGAGCATCTATTGTATAATGGGTTTAGTCCAGGTTACACCGAGTGGGTTTTTCATGGGGAGAAAGTCTCTTGTATAGACCATACTCACACTAGTTTACAACACACTAGTGTTCCAGTTGGCTTCATGGGATGAGATTTCGTGTTGGGTTTGCTCCGAGGTGCCCTCGAGGTTACTTGTGAAAACCCAAACAATGAACCATTAAGTTTAGGAATCGAAGTGGGATCTTCAAATGAGCATGGTGAAGAGCAACAAGATCATGGTGTGTTTGAGTTCAATAATTGTGGTGATCCTTCACATGTCGAACATCCAATTCGTTCTGCTATTGATGAGACGACTAAGTATTGCAATTTGATGAAAGATTATGATAATGAACTTTATCTGGGTTGTCAGAATTTCACAAAGTTAAGTTTTATGTTATATCTACTACACATCAAATGTTTGAATGGGTGGTCTAGTAAATCTCTTACTATGTTGCTTGAGCTTATCAACATGGTATTTTCGATGTATGCTCCATTGCCATCAAATTATTATGAAGCCATGAAGATTATCAAAGGATTGGGTCTTGGCTATGAAAAGATTCATGTTTGTCCTAATGACTGCACATTGTATTGGGGTGAACATGTGAATGATGAATTTTGTCATGCGTGTGGTGTGCCATGGTGGGTTAAAAATAATGCTGATGATGAGGATCCGTTGAATGAGATAGATGGTCAATCTAAAAAGAAAAAGCCAGCTAAAGTATTGCGTTATTTTTCGTTAATACCGAGATTGAAGAGGATATATATATGTCATCTAAAACGGCTTCGTTGATGAGATGGCATGATAAAGATTGGACAAAGGATGGGATTTTAAGACACCCGACGGACGGATTAGCCTGGAATGAATTTGATACTTTGTATCCCGAGTTGATTCATGTAGTGTTAGGCTTGGCCTAGCTAGTGACGGGTTCAATCCTTTTAGAACAATGAGTTCTACTTATAGCACATGGCCCATTCTTTTGGTCTTATACAACTTGTCACCGTGGCTTTGCATGAAGCAAACATCGTTCATCCTTCCAATGGTGATTCCTGGTGAGAAAATCCCCGGTAATGATATTGATATCTTTTTGCAGCCTCTAATGGAAGAGTTGAAACAATTATGGGATGGTGTTGATGTGTTTGATGCATCCACCAATCAAAGCTTTAAGCTGTGCGCTTCTCTTCTTTGGACCATTAATGATTTTCCAGCATATGCAAACTTATCTGGTTAGAGCACCAAGGGGTGGGTTGCTTGTCCATGTTGTGAGGACTCTACGCATTCTATATGGTTAAGTACGGGGGAAAGTTTTACTATATGGGTCATCGTCGATGGTTAGAAGAAAACCATGAGTTTCGTTTTCAAAAGGATCAGTTTGATGGTAGCATAGAGTTGGGATCTGCTCCTGTTCCACCATCTAGACACGATGTTTTAAGACAACTAGAGGGTGGAAACTATATCTATGGTAAAACCTCGAAGCTTTCTAAGAAGAGGGCAAGAGAGGATGTTGGTACCTCTACGGGGCAAGTACTAGTGGATGAAGTTGATAACCTTTTTGAAGGTGTGGACGATTTCCTAGAAAATGTTGATAAGGAGGATGTTCCCATGGATGAGGGAGTTGTAGTTACATTATGGAAAAAAAGAAGCAATTTTTTTGAGTTACCTTATTGGAAAGACAATCTATTGCGTCATAATTTAGATGTGATGCATATAGAGAAGAATATATGTGATAATTTGATTGGAACAATATTGAATATAGATGGTAAGACTAAAGATAATAAAAATGCATGCCATGATCTCGAGGAAATTGGTATTAGGAAAGACCTCAATTTAGTTGTTCTTCCTAATGGAAAAGATCACTCGCCTCGAGCATGCTACACTATGTCTACGAAGGAGAAGCATAATTTCTTGACAGTTTTGGCAAATCTTAAAGTTCCTGATGGGTATGCACCAAACATCTCGAGATGTGTCAACCTAAAGGATCGTAAGCTGTCAAACTTAAAGAGTTATGACGGTCACATATTGATGTAAGAAATTCTTCCTATTGCCTTAAGAGCATCTTTGCCTAAACATGTTGTAGCAGTTGTTTCTGAGTTATCATCATTTTTCAAAGCTTTATGCTCTAAAGCCCTTGATCCCCATGAGCTTGACATATTGGAGTCATGTGTTGCTTTGACACTTTACCATTTGGAGAAAATATTTCCCCCAGGTTTCTTTACCATTATGGTTCATCTTATCATTCACTTAGCCTCCGAGGCAAGACTTGGTGTTCCCGTACACTATAGGTGGATGTATCATGTTGAGAGGTTAGATGTTCAAATCTAACTTGTGCACTCTTTATTTTTTATATTAATGGCTTCTAAATTTATCTTTAATTTTTTGGCTTTGCAAGGTATTTAGTGCGCTTGAAATCTTACGTACGTAATAGAAGTCGACCCGAGGAGTCAATTGCTGCAGGGTACAATGGGGAAGAGTGTCTAACATATTACTCACAATACTTCAAAGGTGTAGATACAAAATTCAACCGCCCCCAAAGGAACAATGATACTGTAAATTATTCGGATGAATACATGTTTTCCTCGGGTGGACGGATAATGGGAAAGATTGTAAGTGTTGAGCTCGATGACATGTCATTGGCTCAAGCACATTGTTATGTATTGCTCCATAATGATAAACTTTCTCACCTTCATAGGTTAGTATCAATAAAGGAACTTAGTAATCATGTGTTTAAATTGAGTAGTTATCATCTTTTGTTATCCCTGTGATGGCTAACAGTTAGATAAAAACATCAATAATTGTAACAGATTTTTGGTTGCTCAAAGACTAACCAACCGTTCCAATCGACCAATACAAAGTCTCGAATAAAAGTGATTGGTTGAGAAATTTTCCTCATGGCTTATGAGACAAGTTAGGCATAATATCAATTTTCTTCTAATGTTATAAATGTGTTCAATAAAACATTGATTGATATTGTCTCATATTAATTGTTGGAAAATGTTTAGGTGTCATGGATGGTGGACAACAATTATTCAGATGAAATAATTGTCTTTGCTCGAGGTCCGAATAATATTGTTAGGAGATTTAATGGATTCAACATCAATGGCTTTAAATTCCACACAAAGGAACGTGAGAGGTTTAGACGATCTCAAAATTCGAGAGTTATGGTTGAAGCGGATGATCAAATGTATTATGGTGTGCTCAAAGATATCATCGAGTTCGATTACCATGGGACGTTTAAGATTGTGTTGTTCTGTTGTGATTGGATGGATATTAATTCACCCAATGGTTTAAAGAAAGATGCAGGTGGGTGCATTCTCGTGAACTTGACTAGGTTCATACACACTTGTCAGTTATTGAAGGATGACCCATTCGTTATTTCATCTCAAGCGAAACAAGTGTTTTATGTGCAAGACCCAACAAGAAAGGAATGGTATCATGTTGTGATCACAAAGCCAATGGACTTATATGAAATGAGGGAAAAACGCATGAAGAGGATGATGACACTTACAATCAGTGCATGCCTTCTAATGTAGTGGTAGACGATCAATTAGATTGTATCTCAACTTGGGTTAGGATGGACATTGACAAAGATACCAATTAATTATATGTGCATTCCCATGTACTTGTATTTGGATTTGTATTTATGTGATGCACATGTGTGTCAAGAAGATTTGTAATGTTTTATTGTATTCTTTCGGGTTACTGTTGCTTTGTATCACACAGTTCAAGAGTCGTGAACTTTTTTGCCTACATTTTGTGGAATATTACTTCAGAATGTTGTAAATTTCTATTTTAGTTATATGATTGATTATTTCTTTTAAAGAACTTATTTGTTCATTTGTTCACATATACTCTGAAGTGCTTCCTACATCAGCCAGTCCTTGAGGTTTGTATTCTAAATCATATTTAGAATCAAAATAATCATTTACATATTATTATCCTAAGTATAATATACAAACTTATTTGTTCATTTGCTGCGAGCCCTACCATTCCTATCTTTCAGTTTTGGTTCTTTTAATTCTTGTTAACTTTTAATGCATTCTGATCATGACTTTGATGCTGGGTAAGTATCTGATTAGATCTTGTTGGCATTTTAGGGTAAGGTTACTTATGGGTGGAAACCTTGGAATTCTGATTTGGTTGCATATTTTATATATAGGTTTTAATTGTTTTGTTTTCGTGTTTCTTTACATATATAAAAAAGAATTTGTTTTGTTGCTAGGTTGCGTGAGAAGCTTAGGTTCTTAGCTTAGTTTGTTGAAATTGAGTTTGGGCTATAGATTGCAAATTTGTGATTGTAACTGTGTGCGTATATATATAGACTGGAAAACACATGTTATATTTACTTTAGGCCAATGTTTGATGGACATATGAGATATAATCATTTTTATGTTTTTATGTATGCAGATTGCAAGATGTTTAGGTTAAAATATATTCCTCCCTCAGTCAGAGATATTATGTCATACCAGTCTCCAACTGGGTCTTCACACTATCAAGAAGATATTGACCATGAGCATGAGTACACCTTAATGATGATCATGACTCTTAAACTGATTCTGAGACCGAGCCAATAATAACAGAAAGTCAAAACAATTATAGTGAACAATACAAGATAATTGGTAATTTTTGTATTATAATAAATTCTCTTTATAATTAGTTTGATATCACATTGTATACTAATTATAAAATTTACGTTTTCAATGTATAGATTCTGAAGAGAGGGTGAGAAAGCAAACATGTGTCATGTGAACCTCACAAGTGTGGTCCTTGGAATGTGGGGAGAAAATTGTTGTTCACTTCAATGCACGTAATCAACCTATTAAAAAAGGTGGGCAAATATTAAGTAGCTGGTTGGGCAAAGTTGCAAAGAGAATGAACCTTTTTTCGCTTGGTTACACAGATTGGAAGAAGGCGCCTTCTAACTACAAAAAGGACATTGTTTTATTGATTCGGGTAAGTAAAAACAACTTAATTTCGGATTTTCTTCCATTTTTTTGTGTGGTGTTGTACATGCATATAATCCCTAACACTAAAAATGTTTATTTGACATTGATTTCCTTTCTTTGTGGTAGAGGAAGTTCCATTATCCTATAATTGAGGCGATCGATAAAATTTTATTGAGGATGATCGGAAAAAAATGGAAAGACTACAGATATGTGCTTAAAAGGGACCACGTGAGAAACAAACAAAACAACAAGTTTTGAGCAATAATGTTCCAAAAGGAGTAGATCAAGACCAGTGGAAACAACCGGTGAACTACTGGTTTTCTGAGCAGAGTGAGGTTGTTTTTTCATAATTATGTTCATTTGAATTCTCATTGTTTCTATTTTATTTTAATGACTTATTATTCAATTGGTTTATTGTTGGTGTATAAATATTCTACAATAGGGACAGTAGCACGTGAAAGACAACAATGTCCTCACATGATCGGATCAAAGAGTTTTGCTAGAAGATGAGATGAATATGTGAGTTGATTTACTTCATTCATCCAATCTTTCATTTGAGATGTAGTGTATTGAGTCACTGTTTGAACTCTTTTCATAAATGGTAGGAGATGAAACATGGAATGAGCCCGGGCGCGTAGAGTTTTTTTGCTTAAACTCATAAACACAAGGATGAAACTTTTATTGATGAAGCATCACGACAATTTGTGGTAAGGGTTAGTCGCTAATTTGACTTGTTAGTGAATGTAACTTTTATGTGGTTCTTTTGTTTTCATATTGAAATGGTCATTAGTTGGTAATATATGCTTGGGTTTCTATCCCTTTTATGGAATTAACAATTAATTTCACTAAAATTGATAAAGGGTCAGGGTTTTGAGATTTCTACGCATGAATTTAGATGGTTTATTTTTTTTTTTTGGCATTCATCTTTAATCATTTCAAAGGAGAATGTATAAGCTGATGTCTGATTACTGGGTGCTCATTTTTTTTTCCCTTTTTGTTTCTATTTTTTCATTTGGCTGCTACTGATTTGGTTCTTTGATATTTTAGAAGAACCAGTAAATTCTTTGATCTGATTGTGTGTTTGTTAAAGTAAGTAAGTTCACTTATGTATATGATGGTTTGATGTATGATAGTTAAGAATAGTACTTAACTTACTCTTATCGTGGTTGGTACTATGTTTCGGGCTTTTATGAAGATTCCAAGTGTTACTCTTATCTTTCTATCTTAAAATGATTATTTTAAAATGAACGAAGATGAGAGAATTTGGAGGGGTACTCTTCCCCTCTCATTTCTCTCGATCCAAAAATACACTAATTATGGGAGTTGTAATGCATACATCTTGGTTAATAGTTGGGTGCAACCAGCTAGTGGTGATTGCTTTAATGGTTGCTATAGCTTCTAATCCACCAGCAACTCCAAGTCCATGTCTAATCATTGACTGAAATGAAAAAAAGAAAAAAGAAACAAATTCTTTAGCTAAATTGTTCTGTAGTTCTGCTCCCATTAGATTATTGGGATATTCTAGATGTGAAGTTAGAGAAAAACAATGCTCTTTGTGTTTGTGAATTGAAGTTTACAAGAAAATTAAAGGAGATAAGTTTCTTACCTTAGTTCCATTCATTTTAATCTTAGATGTGTCCTTAAAGATCTTATTGATTGCATTAACCTCTGCAAAGTCCCCTGCTAGTGTTGATGTTGCGTATGCATTCACGTAATTCACCTGCATATCATTAAATTAATTATCTGTCTTTATATTAGAATCCAAAAATGGTATCAGAAACATGTTTTTCTCAACTAAAATTACAATATCAAGAGATCAATGTCATGTACATATCTCTACAAAACTGGTTGCCAATAATAATAGAAAGCTAAAACTATACTTTCCATAAGCACAAATGTCTTATGTTGTGCTCCTGTAATTTCCTAGATATGCTGATCTTAGATGCTTAAACTCTTTAGCTTAAAAAAAAATTCTTGCCAGGGATTCTTCTATTTACTTATTCTTTTTTTATCAGACCTAAGGTGGTCAACACGGCAACATCTTTCCAAAAGAACTAGTTCTCTGCAAAGTGAATAAAGCTGTATTCTGGTTCAAGGGAAGTTAAAAGTGAGTGTGAAATAACAAGAATAGGAGGAAAAGGGTTAGGGTAAATTTTGGGAACGATAGGTGGGTTTGATACAAGTATAAATAACAAGAATAGGTAGATTAATCTACTAGTATCGAACTAGTAAAGTTCTAGGTAGAAAGCCTCACACTTCCTAGTACATGTTTGGTTTAGAAATTAAGATATGGTTTTTAGTATAATTTCCACAAATACCAAGTGGACCATAGGAGATGAGTTCTTGTTTGGTGGCACACTATAGTTTGAATTCCAGTTGTATTAGCAACAATTAACATCCACTACCCATATGGACCACAAGTTTTGTTTTTTTAATTTTCCAAATAATTATCCTCTTTAACCTACTCTGCAAAATAGGCTCTCTTCAGTCCATGTTGCATTTTTGATCTTCTGAAAATGAAACATGGCACTAATCCCAAAGACCAATGAAAGGATAAGAGTAACTTTTAAGGTTAGAGACTCTGTTACTCTTTTCTTTTGCTTCTGTGTTGTTTGAGGCTGCTTGCTTAAGATTTGGACTTTCTTTTTTGTTTGTTTTCTTGGGGAATATTATTCTTTTTCTACATGGATTGAGATTGATCATCATTGAATAGAATAATGCAATATCTGGGCCAATTTTACAAGTGAACCAATTGAGAGGAGCCACTAAAACAAATATATATATATATATATATATATATATATATATATATATATATATAGTACTAAGATGGGTATTGAATTCTAGTTTTTTATCTGAAGATGAAAAATAATCACTAGATTAAGAAATTCGAATCAAACACTAATACTAAGGTTGGAAAAAAATAAATCAACTCGAGTATCAAAAGTGATCACTAAATCAAAAAGAGCATAAAGTGATAGGAATCACACCTACAAATCACATGTTCTGTTTGAGTCTAATTCATGCTAGTGAAAGTATTGAATCATGTGGAAAACGGAAGAAACTTGAAAGTGTGCACTTAATTAACTAGTTGAAACTTATATCTCTGTTTGGTTTATTTTGTTTAGACTGTATTTTTGTTTTTCATTTGCAAGAGGTTTTATGGAAACATAGAGGAAATTCTACCTGTTTTTCTATAAAATCTGATAAACAACTTTTCTTTTATGTAACTTTCGCTGTATAATCTTTGGGGGAGTTTAATCTTTATTGTTTCATAATTATAGGTGACAGCTAAAGCTTGTGTGGCTGAATTTGTTGCAGCTTCAGGATCTTATGATGCTAGCAATAATTTACTAATACAAAATGAAGTCTTCACCAAGTTTTTGGGTGAAGAGAGTTCTGGTCATGTACGAGGTCAAGGGTTTGGAGTTACACCCTTAGTCATGTATGGGCTTTCAGCCCAAATTAGGAATGATATGGGATACAATGGAGCTTATGCTGAAGAGATAAATAATTTGAAAGCACAAATAGAAGAAAACAATCAAAAGCCTGAGCATCAGATTCAAGAAATAATAGTGAAACACGATGATTAAATAAACAATATCCAGACCCAAGTTGATGAGCTGAAGTCTTTACTACAACAGTTGGTTAATAGAGGACCTCATAATTGATTTCAAGTGTAATGATAAAATAATTTTTCAGACTTCATTCCATTACTTGGTTTTGTATGAATTTACATGTTTTTTTATAATTTTAAATGTAGTTAATTTTTTAAAGAAATTAACAATTAAATAATAATCTTTATGTGTTCACCGTTCGTATGTATATCAACATCAAATCTATCAATGTTTCATTTTGTTTGGCTCTCTAAAATGGCCTTTTACACTGTTGACATATTTTTTTTCCATATAAATAAAAGAAAACTCTATACATAAATGAAAGTATCAATAATAGTATAATTAAAAATATTCGCAAATTGATTTGAAATTCACATGCATACGAACACCAATTTAGTATAGGTATGGTGCACTATAAGATAAAAGGCTAACACTGGCGCTTTTTTTAGCATACTTCGGTGCTTTAAAGTGCTGCAATATGCGATACCGACTTTTATGGCAAGCGCCGGATAAAGCACCGGTATGTGTGGTGTCGAAGTGCCAGTACCGGCGCTTAAAGAAGGCGCCGAAATATGCATTTTTTTTCGGTGCTTCTAAGCACCGCTATATTTCAACCCTTTTAAGTGCCGTAATATACCAGTGCTTAGAAGCGCCGAAATATTATGGACAAGTATGCATATTGCTGCACTTTTAAGCGCCTCAATATAGTATGTTAAATCACCAATACACACCTACCTTGTGTTTTTACATTATTTTGGGTTTAATATCAACATGAATACCCATGTTCTTCAATATATAAAATGTACCATTAAATCCATAAAAATTCAAATATCAATACAAAAAATATCTCATTTACTTAAGAAATTTTTAGTTCTTTCGAATAGGGATGAATCCATATTTTTTGTGAGTGGGTGTAAAAAGTTATTAAAACTGTTGGGATTTTACCCTTAAAATCCACATACTCAAACTTATAATAATAAATAGGCAAATAAACAAACAAATATCAAACACAACAATTTAATGTGGTTCGGCAACCTCCTTACCTATACCATCAATAAACTCACAATTTTATTAATCTTTAACAACATCCTTAGGAAATACAAAATTATTATCCTCACAATCTCACAACCTAAAATCTCCAATAAACCCAAAGCTCTCCACCTAACTCTAGTTATAATATTGGAATTATGAGTGTATCTCAAACATTCTCTAAGGCCTCTTTATTAGGAAAAGAATAACAATAACATAATAAAGTACTATTACTACTCTTAGAATAAACAACTATAGTAGGAAACCACTTTTTCCAAACCAATTAAAATTATTCCTTATGAGAAGTTGAGTCAAAATCCTAACAAATCTCCATCTTGGCTCAAGTTCTCCATAGCTCACCAACAAATCTAACTTTCTTCTTGGTTGGTGCGATCCTTCCTTTTGGTTCTTCCACATCTTCTCCACCTAATTTTCCAAGAAAAATCTTTTCATCCAACACATACAAGCCCTTCTTGTTCATAGTAGCCTTCAACACTACATTTGATCCATTAAAAACTTGCAACTCTCCATTTCCCGTAGTTCATGTGTATCCCATCTTATCAATCTCTCCCCAAGAGATGATATTTGTAGTGAGAGAGGAAGCAAACTTTACATTCAGTGTCTTCACGCTTCCATCATGGAACTTCAACCTTAAGCTTCCTTCACCATCAATTGCTTAGTGTTTCCCACATGTGGTTGCAACTTTGACATAGGGAGGTTTATTCATACAATCAAAGTACTTCTTTTTATTGAATATGTGAATGGAAGATGTTGAATCAAGTAGCATCATATTACTCTTATCAACTTTTTCTTCAATGTGCTCAATAGCTAGCACCTCTTCATCATTTCGCTCGGTGATATTAGCACTTTCACCATCATGACTCTTCTTCCCACTCATCCTTCTCAATTCCTTTAAATCATCCTTCATGGCCTTAAAATAATATTGCATATGTCTTGTCTCTCCACAATAAAAACACTCCTTATCATTGTCATCTCTAGGCCTAGATTTAGGTCTCCATCATGAGCCACTATTCGCTCTCCATTGGCTCTTCCCTCGATTAGACCTCTCCACGACAAGCGCTTGACTACCACTATATAAGTTCTCGTTTCCCATCAACCTTTCATTCTCATGCAAGAGCACGATTACATCATCTAAGTTCAATGTTGACTTGCCCACCAACAATGTTTGCACTAATAGTTTGCAAGATTTTGGTAAAGATGATAACAAGGGCAATGCCTTCTCCTCATCCTTCAATGTTTCTTCTACATTCAACAATTGAGACACTAACTTGTTAAATTTATTTAAGTGATCATGAAGACTTGTACATTCTTCCATCATTAGAGAATAAAAGTCCATCTTGAGACACAATCTGTTGGTTAAAGACTTTGACGCATAGATACTCTCGAGCTTATCCCACAAACTTTTGGGTGTAGTTTCTTTCAACACAATATACTTGATCTTGGGAGTAAGAGCCATCCTAATTGTACTTACAGTCTTTCTTTGAATCGATTGCCACTTTTCTATCAGTCACCTCTTCTGGCTTTCTTCCTCTAAAGCCTGATCAGGATCTTGTTGCACTAAAAGATCTTGAACTGCACTCTGTCACAGAGTAAAATTATTGTTTCTATTAAATAAAAGAATCTCAAATTTAGGTGTACCTACCGACATGGTGGCACGGATGCAACAAATAGCAACAGAGAGCTTCTTCAAATAGATGACTAGACTAGGATGGGAGCTTTTTAGTGTATTAGGGTTTTGGGTTGTCAAGTAGAGAGAGCACTTACAACTAGAACTTTAGTTATATTGGGGATTTTGTGTTGTGAGGTAGTGAGAGTTTAGCAACTTTTCTCTTCCTAAATTGTAATTGGAGATTAATAAAGCAATGGTTTTGTTGTTGGACGTAGGCAAAAAGGTTTTCGAACCACGTTAAATATTGTGTTCTTGATATTTGTTTGTTTTTTCTATTTAATTGTTGTTATTTTGTTTTGTTTTTTTCCCTAAAATTTAAGAAAGTTGATTTTTAGAGGTAAAATCCTAACAACTGGTATCAAAGTTGAAGTTCTGATGGCAAAAGTATATAAAAAATAGGCATGATTAATATTGAGCTATTTGATGAAAGAAGATTGGTAATGGTATGTGTATTCATCTTTTTCAATTATGTTATCACTAATTTGTTGAGTAGTATGTTAAAAGAGACGAAGTATTTACCACTGAAAGAAGATGACACAATTATGATGTAATGGTGGGCAAGGAAGTTATGATGGATTATGAGATTCCCACGGTACCTCCAAAGAGTGATAAGTTGAAGAGGCTAAGTGTATTCGAGGTTGAAGAATTGTTCGTGATTATATCAAGATATGAGCAAAACAAAGAGAGGGAGTGGAACACTTCAATGATGGAAGAAGAAAGATCAGAATTCAAGTCTCTAAATTTTTCAAATAAGGAGTACTTCTACAATGAAGAAGAGGAACACACACAATTGCAAAGTAATGCCACAATGAAGGACTTTGAAGAATTGAGTATAATGAAGGAAAGTGATAATGGAAAGGCTAATGAGATGCAAGTTTTTGATAGTTCAAATGTAGTGATGAGAGATACCATGAATAAAGAGAGCTTGTATGTATTGACTAAAAGGATGGTTGCTTCAAAAAGTAAGCGGATGAATATGCTTTTTTTTAATACTTTATTTTTTTCTTTATAATTTTTTTTATTTTCTTGTAAATTGTAGTATTGTATACTATTGGGAGCCTTTGAAATTGAAGGACAATTTTTCATTTTTCAGAGAAAATTTTCAGTTGACTTAATGATGTGGGTGGGGCCATCGTGACAAGCCAACATAACAAAAAAAAATTAGGGAGCAAACTTTAAAAAAAAAAAATTACAATTGGAACATTTTAAATTTTTTCTAAAACTATTCAATGGTATTTTAGGATTTCAATGGGGCAAGTGATTGCCGCCAGTGTTTTCATGCCTCTCCTAGGACTCGCTCGAGGAGCACCCAGAGACAAGGCGAAGCAAAAACACCCCAGGTTACTTGAAATTGAGTATTTCTTTCACAGGCGTTCATTTTTTTCCCTTGAGCGTATGCCCTGACCCAAGACGTACTTATTTCACGCCTATGACGACGAGACGTACGCCTCATGGTATTTTTTGGTTGGCGAAGGAGGCAGGAACGGCTGCTTGAATGGAGCTCTTGTTTGCCGAAAACTTCTTTGAGAAGACCAGAATTGCCACATAAAACCCAGTACTTAACACCTTAAGAACCACAACAACAAAAAAACTAAAAAAAATACAAGTAAACAACTACACATCAGACCCCACACCATAAAAAAAAAATGCACAATTATAGCTAGAAACTTCTCCATTGACAGAGCTCGATAAAGGTTTGGGGCTATCATTGGGTGAGATAGTGTTGTCCTTGACGCAATCCGTAGCGAGATTAGAGGTGGATTTGGGAGATGATGGCTTTGATAAAGGTTCGGAGTTGTAGAGATGAGAGTTTGAACTGTGAACTTTGGAGAGATGAGACTTGAAAGACCCATTTGCGTAGAACTAAGAATATGAGATCACTTCGGAGACTGGTCAGTTGCGCAGAGATGAGACTTGGGATTTGGGATTGGGAGTGGGAGTTGTTGGGTATGATGGGATAAGATTTTGTGATAAGATTTTCCTAAGATGTCTACACGTGTTGTAGACTTTAGATAAGTTTTTTTATTTTTTTTTGGTAGAAATAAGTTTGTTTACTTTATTAAATTATAAAATTTTATATATTTGCATTTTGCACCCTATATTTATATTTTATATATTTGAATTTTGAACTCTAAATTTGTGAATTATAAGGTTTTAAATTGTTAAAATTTGTGATAAATATTTATTTTTAGGTTTTAAATTATTAAAGTTGGTTTATAATTTATTTATTATTTTTATCATTTTATTTATATATTATTATTATTTTATTTAAAATGCCCCAATGCCTTGAGATTTACGGCTCGTCTCACTGAAGCAAAACATCTCGCCCAACACCCTTGCCGAAAACACTGGTTGCCACCACTAGTCCAAAGACTCCAAACATACCTAATTTCATTATCATTTGCATGAGAAATTATTCATTACTTTTGAATTATTTCTTTTAATGTTCATGTGAGATTTATTTATTAATTTTTTATTGGAATCCACATTAATGTGAAGGAAATGAACAATGCTTTTATTGAATAATTTCTCAATTTGTACGAGGAGTCTACTTGTGAAACTTAATAAACCCTATAGTCTATAGACTGTGAATATATAATACTTTATTAGCATTGAATAATATTTTACAAAAGACATCAATAATCTTACAAGTAATTATATCATGCATTTTATTGAGAAAAAAAAAAGAAGAAAAATAATACCATGCATTAAGTGTGCCATTTCAGCATGCTAACATGGATCACCCAAATGCATTATTTATATATAATTTCTTAACTCTTAAACTTATTTTTTCAAAGACTTACAATTTGAGACAAAGGAAAAGGAAAAAGATTCAAGAAATAAGACAACGTCAGTGCAGTGTGATTTTCTCGGTAGATAAACGAAAAAGTCAAGATAATGGTTTTAGTTAGTCTTTTCGGATTTAAAAGTGAAAAGCAAACATGTAAAAAAAATAAAATTTTGGAATGTCAATTCAAAATTGAAGTAACACGCTTCAATTTCACTTCCAAAATTGAAGTATCTCGTCTAAGATTCCGGGAACGCATGGGGAAATATCTAAGAAGTTGACCAAATGAAATTTTCCAAATCTGAACGAAGGTGAACCCGTGGTAGGTGTTTGAGAAAATTATCTTAGCCAGTTAGCATTCCTTTTGTGTTATATGGATTTCAAACCCCTCAACCTACTCTTTTAGGTAGCGTTTGAATAGATTTCAAAGCAAAATAAGCTTACTTATTACAAATTTGTGTGTTTGCAAAATCAGTTAAGAAACTCCCATATCTCCCCATTTTCGGCCTTATACGAAACATTTCATTCCCTCTCTTCCCCGGACAGCTCCGCCATCCTCTCTCTCGTTTGCTCTCTCTAGAATTTCTTGGAGAAATTTGTCCGAGTTCACGTGATTCTTGCGTTTTGCTTCTTCTTCTCCTCATCTGCACCAGAATTCTCAACGATCTCAAAGAGTTCAGGTTTGCCTATTTTTTCTTAAAATTTTACAAAACCAATGTTTGGGTTTGATGATATATATGCACTTCGTTTGAATGAAACCTGGTTTGAGTTCATGGGTTGAAATCAAGCATGCTTCTATCAATCTCTTTGCAATTTGTTGCATATTTTCGTTACTGATTTCTAGAGTTTTTTTTTTTTTTTTTTTGAGTTATTAATAAGTGTTCTTCAATTTCTCCGTAACTCTTGGGTATTTTTTATACTGATTACTGGGTTTTTTTGGTAGTATTGTCTACAAGAATGGTGGATTTGTTTGCTCAGTTTTTGCTAGTTTTTATTCTTCAAATTTTCTGTTATTGTACACACCTAATTTTGTTCTAATTATAGGAATGAGCCACGTGTGGCCCTGATGATGAGAATTTGATCCCGATATACTCAAATTTGATCACGATACACTCAAATTTGATGAATATGAAGACTTTGACTTAATTTTAGAGTGAGACCAACTATAAACCCAAATCCATATCAAATGGACCCAATTAATCCAACCAAAACTCAATAACAAGCCCAAATTACTCAAAGCTCATATTTACTCCCGTTGGACCTTAAAAGAACCATTTAAACCCATTTTGGACCAAAGCTCAAACCGAAATGTCTATCTGAGACACAGGTACAGATCGATTGGTCAAAGATAGTGATCGAAACTCGTTGACTAATTTATATTTTCGCAATTTTTAGGGATGTAAGCAGTGGTTAGACACCTTTACTTTTACCGCTATTTTCACGTAATTTTTTTTTTTTGTAAGTTGTGATTAGGCACCTTTATTTTTCTCGTTATTTCCTTGTAATTTTCATGCTTTATTTATCGCACTTTTAATTGCCATGGATAGATGCATGCTAATGTATGTTTATAATATTATGTGTGACTCATCATTATTTCATATCATTGTGTGCATGCATGATAATTGAAAAAAGAAATAATTAATCTAAATTAATTAAAAAAAATCCAATAATATGCAAGAGTATGGGCTAGTCCCATCGAGGCCTAGGTGCACTAAACCGCTCATTCGTGACCTTCTCATTGTGTACCCATCTCAAGACTCGAATCTCTAATAAAATAAATGGTAGTGGTAATGTAGTTTCTTGGTCCCAAAAAACAAGTGGCGACTCCTTAATGTGGTTATCAATCAGTGGCTTTGTGTCATTGGCATGCCCCTTAGAATTTTAGATAATCCATTAAAGAGACTCTATGTCCCATTGGATTTCCTCTTCAATTATCCCATTCGATATTGATCCTCGAAATGTATTGTGGAACAAAATGGTGGAGCGTGAATTCACATATCCATAATGGATTTTGTCGAAAATAAGGTTTAGATGGCTTTTGGAGGGTTTAAAGTAGGAAAAGAGATGTTTAAGTTGCAAGTTAGGTGTTTACACCTGACCTCATTTTTATCGAGAACCGATCTCTAGCTCGATGCTACCGATCGGTAACAGCCTTATATCGATCGGTACCCTGGTTAATGATAATAAACTCATTAGATTTCCCTTTGTTTTCTTATCATGTTTCATACGTTAATATCTATTTGTTTGGGGACCTAAGGCTTGGAATTTGCCTATAAGGATGAGCACTAGGGACTTTGTTTCATGTAAATGTAAGAAATCAGTGAAACTTAACCTATATCTGTTTGAGACATATACATGTATGTCCACATATTTTTGCTAGAACTTTTAATAGAGAATTTAGGTAGAGTTTCTACCTAGGTCTATTTCCAATGTATATTATACATGAGGTTCTATGATTAAGTAAACTTTTACAAGTGCATATATGGATAGAAATGTCTAGGATAGAATGGATAGATAAGAAACATACATTTTTTCTCATAACTACGAGAGAAGAACAATATTTTAGGTGGTTGGTTAATCAATTCCCAACCAAGAGAGTTATCAAAATATTTCAACAACGGTTTAAGGCCAAGTTCAACGAGGAACTAGAATAGAAACAGCTGAAACTTCATTGGGGTCTTTGCAAGGATTAATTTAAACACTAGTTGCAGTTGTATTCTATTGGAGTTATTGACAACGAAGGGAACATTATTTTGGAGGAGCATAATTGGCCAAGCTTATTATGTATTAGGGTTTCATTAGTAAGTTTTAATGCCAATGGAGTGTCTTATTAGATACTTTTTATTTGATTGATTTTTTTATCTCATAGCCGCATCAATGGCGTGCAAGATATCGCGATATTGACATTAAAAAAGTGGACCTCTTTTTTACCACATTCCAAAGGATACTCGGGTTGGATGTACACATTATACCTGATAGATACTTATTCATTAAGCACTCTGTGGTTACCAATTAAGGTCAAGGTACCTGATTTAGAAGTTATAGAGGTCCAACCTGATGCAGAACAGGTAGACAAAGCAGAACAGATGGCCCTAGACTACCTAGAACGGTTGGATCGCTCCAAATCTAAGGGTACGGTTTACATCGTTTTACATGCCGACCCGGATCTGGCCCTGGAGACCCTAGTCTGATTGGAAATGGGCCACTGAGCAAAACCTGATTTTTCATAATCAGTGTGGCGGGATTTTAAACAAAAAACGACGTTTAGGTCTCCAATTTAGCAGTTTTCAGTTTTTGGGAAATTTCCTATTTTGTACTTGCCTAATTTCAATTTTTTTTTACTTTAACCTTATAAATAAGGAAGCCATGTAATAGTAGGGATTATTATTATTATTGAATAAAATTAGGGTTTCTTTTCTCTTCGTGAGAGTTTATTGAGGATTGAGACACAGTTCTTATTCCTAGTTCTTTCTTCCGCTAGCGTTTTACGTCACAACCTTAGGATGCCTTTTAGTTAGTTGAGTGGGATGATGATTTTTTTTTTGGTGATGTTTAGTTGTGGATGTTTAGATTTTTTTGGATATTTGATATCTATGCATGGATGTCATGTATAGATGCCGAATTAAAATATTTGCTAGAGGAAGGACAAGTAGTGTTGCTTCACCTTAGTAATGCATGATATTTCAACTTTAACAGTGTTGGTTTATTTTATTCATGAATTTTCTAAACTACTGCATAATGCCATTATCCACCATCCAAATTTGAGAGGTGTGTTTGTTAGTCATTGTAATACCCTGTCATAATTTAAAAAAAAAAAAAAACAAAGAAATAAAGGATGGCTCATATGGATTCAGCATTAGAAGGTCACCAATTTATGATGGACGTGTTGGATGGACATTCGATTATATGCCACAACCTATTTTGGATGTCAAATGGTGAGTTAATAAGTATTTCCTAAACATTAGTAGATAGGGGTTTTTTGTCATATACAAGGTTTATGATGGTGGAAGAGAATGTCATTATATTTTTTATGTGTGTGGGATACAAGGAGCGAAATTGGGTTTTATCTCATTTATTCTAGCACTATATTGAGACAATTTCTAGGTACTTTAACCGAGTCTTGATTGCTTTTTCTCGGTTGTCAATCAAGATAGTTAAGCCTCAGTTGCCTCTCACAGAAACACCTAATCATATTAGATCATCCCAGAGGTTCTAGTCATTCTTTAAAATGAGCTATTATTCAAGTTTTAAGCTAAATTGTATTTCTTTTTTCTAACCATAATTTTTTATTCATTCTTACGAATATATTATTTCACATATTTGAACTAGGATTGCATTGAGACTATAGATGGTACCAATGTATCTATATGGTTTCCTAGTGAAGAGCATATCCCACATCGATATCAAGAAACTGCTTGCATACAAAATGTGCTCACGACAAGCGACTTTTATATGAACGTAACTTATATAAGATCTAGTTGGGAGGGGACTAAGTATGACTATAGAGTTTTCATTAACACTATACATCATGAAGTATTCAACTTACCCATGCCTCCTACGGGTATCATTTAGCACGTTATACATTTGATAATGGCTCATATGGGTTGTGTGCCACTAACATGCTAATTTTAATATAGAAAAAATATTATCTAGTGGATGCAGGGCTTCCTTGTATGAAGGGCTTATTCACATCTTTCAAGGAGGAAAGATAAAATTTTTCTAAATTTAGGATAAGTGATCGACCCTGTGGTCGAGATAAATTCTTTAATCATGTTCATTCCTCTTTAAGGAATGTGATTGAAAGGTTGTTTGGGGTCTTAGAGGCGATGTTCCCCATCTTGAAGCAAATGTCTTGCTTTCTTTTGCGGACATAGACATTAATTGTCCGCGTATGTGCAACAATTGCGGACGTGGGAGATACGACGGAGGATGTTGAGGATATTGTGACTGTGAATATAAACTTCATGGTGAGAGAACGACAGAGAATTTTTGGTGCCATGTGGGCTACAAAGAAGGTTGTTCCATTCATCCTTAGTAATGCATAATAATGAGTTGCTGGTTTTTTCAGTTGAATTTTTAAACTATGCAAGATTGATTTTATAAATTATGTTTATATGAACTTTATAATTTATATTTGTATGGATTTTATAATCTATGAAATATGTAAAGTATTTTATATATTCCTTTTTAATTATTTTTCGCAGATAATGTTTTATGATTTTTTATTATTTATGGGATATAAGTTGTAAATTTACTTATATTAATTATATTTAAAATTAAAATATAACTATGAAAAAATACCATTAGTCACCTCTCAATTGTTGTTACCAAACGCGGATGATGGTACCAAATAGTTTTGAATTCAAACCAAATAATAAAAAAATAGTCAACTCGATTATTAGTAAAAATTTGGCAAATCAATCACTAGTCACCAGACAATAGAAAATTTTATTAAGTCTAACCAAACAAGACCTTATATTTTCAGACCTAAAGTGACCTTATTGCAGAAGTAAATTTATTTTTATTTATTTCAAAAGTCCCAAGACCCTTTAAACGAACTTTTATATCATATGCTAACTCTCTTTTCTCAATTTCTTCACCCTCTCTGCGACTCTTTGAAATTCGTTGCTCTCATTTACAATGAGTTCATTCTCGCCGTTGGTTCTCTCTTAATCTTTTCAGCTCCTCACGGCCATCTTTTTTAGTACATGTTTAACTATTTTTCCTTTAATTTAAATTTTCGTGATTTTGTACAATGGAGTTTTTCTTTATTTTGAGATAAGCATGAAGATTCTGAGTTGAGATTATGTTATTTTTCGGTTCATATTAACCGAAACTTGTGTATGTAAGTTCATGATTATCTTGATTTCGGGTTTTATGTGTGAGTTTTGCGACGAACATGAAGAAATATGCATTCGTTTTTGGGTTTCTATTATTGTCGAGTTTCTAATCAGATTACATGTTTTCAATTAAATTTGTTTTGGGTTGTGTTGGGATCCATTTGTCTTGACTTATATATTGTTTCTTCTAATCTTATCTCTTGTAACCTATAGCTAACAACATATATATATATATATATATATATATATATATATATATATATATAATGGAAGGGAAATGTTATGCTCAGAAATCGAATGAGATTGGGTCCTTTCAGTGCATTATCAAGAAAGCTATATGTAAAGTAGCTTGAAATGCCCTATTTATCCAATTATGTTATGATGAGGTGGCAAAAGTAAATAGGCCAACTGGGACTTTTAGTTTTAAAGTTTGGGACCATATTATTCAAACTTTTAATAAGGCAGAAGGGATGTCGTATAGCAAGAAACAATTTAATAATCACTTGAGTCAGACTAAAAAGAATGGGAAGAAGCTCGAGGATCACACAAGTATTGGGATGAATTTAAGCACGAGGACCATTGTCATTGCGGAAGATGTCCGGAATCTCCTTGTGAAGGCATTATAGGTACCACATTCATTATTTTGCATGTTTGTTAACTTGTACGAAACCTTTTCTTTTTTTTTTTGAATATGGCAAACCTAGAGTGCAAAGACTTCAGCAAAAACCCACCAACTCATCTGGTCGAGATGGTAGTTATTTTTCAAGAAATTGATAACCAGAAAAAATGCATGTGGACCTAGAGGGGGATACCACCTAATGTTTGACAATACAATAGAAAACCAAGATGAGGGATATGGGGAATCTGATGACGATGTCACAATACTAGATTCTCAACCTCAATCCAATCCCCCGCGCCTACTGAACTTCCCCAAGGAAAGCAAGATTTCTCTTAAAGTGAGGATGTTTTATATGCCATTGCTAATGAATCATTAACACAAATGCGATAAATGTCACTTAGATCGACCTCGGTGCGGTAGAGGCATAAGCTGTAGCAAAAATACCCTATTGTGGATCCTAACATCGTTGGGTTGTGTTAGGTCGCTAAGGCTTGTGTGCATGACTCGTCTAGGGATAATAAGCTATAGCAAAAATACCCTATTATGGATCCTAACATCGTTGGGTTGTGTTAGGTGGCTAAGGCTTGTGTGCATGACTCGTCTCGGGATAATGCATCACAATTTGATGAATGCATGGATACACCACAGGAGATGAGCGTTAAAGTCCTAGTGGGGGGCTTGTTGTACCACAAGGCCCTTGTGTGGCAAGGAGGATGTGGCTTTTTTCAAAAACTACACAGAATAGACATGTTGGAGTGGTTGCATTTCATGGAGCAGAAGATGCATGTTACCTCTCAATAACCTCCACCGACACACACCCTTAGTCATCCCCTACCAATGTACATGGTAGGCACTTCATCGCCGCAATCGATGTACATGACTCTCACTGCTATATATCATCGCTCGAATTAATGCCACTTGCTGCTATACCGATGTTGGGTATATGTAAACACCACATTTATTCCAAATACTAAAATGGGCAACGTATGGAACCAATGATGAAATTATGGTCTTGAGATGCTTAAGAGCAATGAATGATTTATTTAAGTTTTAATTTTGGAAGGAATCAAATTACAACCCAAAAATTGGCCTGAGAAGATTAATTTAAAAAAATCAACTCAGCTATTTGGCTGTTTGACCAGTTGATTGATAGGTTTGATTGACCGATCGGTTATCCGTTACTGATTAACTAGTTTCAACCAGAAACTAGTTCGGCGCGATTGTCTTCAAAAATCACTATTTCAGCTCCTAGAAATCATCCCTTTGACCTTTCACGGTCGTCCAAAGGCTACAAACATTTTCCACCTTCCATTTTATCATCTAATAAGGTATATAAACCTATCTCCCCTGATTTTCACCATTTTTCAACAATAAGAGGAACAATTTCTACCACTTCTTACAACTCTTGCAAAACTATAGTGTAATTTCTGCGCATTTTAGTTTAGAATTTCTTGTATAGGTTGGGTAGGAAACACTTTCCTATATCATAACCTCTATCCAAATCACTTCTTTATTGTAATACAGGTTCTACATCACTTAAACATCGTGTTTTTCGTTCAATGCCTCCAAGAAGCAAATGGAATTTTGAGGGCATCCACATAACAAGTGAAAAATCCACATTCGCTAAAAAGGTTAGTAATCAGTTCTTTTTGATTCTCCCATGGGTATTCATTAGTTTATCTGACTATTTAGTAGTGTGCAACCCATTCTTCTTCTTTAATTTCCTAGATATTCCATTTTATTTTGGGATGTCATTAGCTTACATGTCTTTAATAGCTTATGTGTGCGTTTGGGATTGCTATAGTTGCAGTTATCTAGTGTTAAAAGTGTTGTGAAAGTATTGGTACCAAAAAAGTTGTAGAAAGCGTTGCTTTTAAAATTAGTGTAGTGTTTGATAAACTATCTTATAAAAACATTGCGGGAAATGTTGTAAGTGTTTGATAATTGTAGGCTTAAAAGTGATGTGAAATTGTAGAATTACCAAAACAGACAATGTCCAAAAATTTACATATTTAATAAATTATCTATTAAATAAAAAAGTATTTGTTCCAGTTATAAGTAAACTTCGTTTTGCTCAAGTTATTAAACCCTCAATCTGTAGTGACTTAGCTGCTGGTAAAATATAGATTTTTAAGTTTATCTTGAAGTTACTGCAACAATTTAGGATTTCATGCATTTCTTCACTATTCAACCCAATGGCAAATAGATGCAACTAGCTTAATGGATTCCATGAATTTGTTCACCATTGCAAGGATTGCTTCATCCAATGCCATATACACTTTCAAAACCACACTTTTCAAATTACAACTTCAAATTTTGGGGGTGGCCAACCCAGGATGGGTCGCTACAATTTTGGTATCAGAGCATTAGGTTTTATGATTCTGTAGATTGCATAAAAAGAAAGAAAGTGGAAGATTAAAATAAATTATATTTTAATGCATAGTCTGAGAATGTCACGTGGACATAGGAGACCTAAAGTTAGAGTTACTGACCAGAGAGGGCGTGGTAGGCCCCCAATTTTTAAACGAGTGAGGGTGAGATGGAGGCTGAGTTAGAGTGAGTTTCCTAGAAGGGAAAGTGTTGATAGTATAATTGATCCTAGTAAGGGTGTGAGAGAATCTGGAATTGAAAGAGATGAGCTAAGAAAAGCTCTAGCTCATGCTCTTGAGAAAATGAATGTAACAGATGATAGAGTTGATAGCCTATAGTATATACTTGATGAACAGGCTATCGCAAACCCAAATGTTAGTATTAGAGAACAAAACTCAAAATTACTCTTCAATTGGAAGTGGTAAATGGAAGACATTAATGATACGATATATTACTATCAACTAGAGTGATGAAAAACTTGCAAGTGTTGCAAAAAAGAAGGTTCATAAAACTTGAACATGCTTGAGGATGTATTACTATCAATTAAATGCGGTTGAGGATAAAAAGTTAATAAAACTTGCAGGTGTTAAAAAAATAACACTAAAGAAATTTAAAGAACAAGAGATGAAATATGGAGAGAATGAGAAGGACTTTCCTGGAAAAGGAGAGAGAAAGGAAGATGCAGCCCATCATCAGAGAGAAAGTGGTGTCGTCACAGAGAGAGAAGCGATGCCATCATCTAATAGAAATGCAATATTGTAGAGAATGAATGATTCGAGACCTGTCAATCACACGAATTATAAACAGAAAGAAAAGAAGACAAGATTTACCCAAGTTCACCCAAGAATAGGGCTACGTCCTCCCAGAAGTTTCTTATTATCCACCTCACAAATCTCTTGTTACAATGTATGCTCAGTACATAAAGAGTATTTATATGCAACTTAAGACGTCCTAATTAGGGTCTAATTAGGATTTCCGTTATGCTGTAGAACTACAGCTCTTCATGGGCCCAAGCCCAAACCGCCAAGCAAAAAACCAAGCCCAACTCATGTACATGGCCTAAAAATTTCGAGGGCGATGCCCCCTAACCGCCGCCTAGTCTCCGAGGAGTGGGACCCCATGTTCGTCCGGGGTTCTACAGATCTGATCTCATGGAGTATGCACCAACTCTAACAGAGAAGATTAAGGGTTTCTAGAAGGCTTTATAATGGGATTTAAGAGAGAATTGAGGAAATATTGAAGAATATTTTGGGGTTATCAAATAATTCATTGAATCAAGTTGTGCTTCCCGAGCAAGCTCATTACTAAAAGCTTGGTCTCCCACTTAGTAAATACTTCACACACACGGAAAACTTTCCAGGACTCTTTTTCTTCAAGCCCATCTCAGTAGCATACCAATCAAACTTTGCTAGACTAACTGCTTTAGTCAAGAAATTTGCATTGTTCACTATTGTATCGATTTTCTCTAAGATTATAACATTTTCTTCAATCTTTTCCTTGATGAAGTGATATTGGATATCAATGTGCTTTGTCCGTGAATGAAATGCAGGATTCTTTGCTAAGAAGATAGCACCTTGATTATCACATTTCACCTTCATTGCTTCTTGTTTAAACCCAAGCTCAGTAGACAACCTTTGAAGCCAGACCGTTTTCTTTCCAGCATGAGTTATTGCCATATACTCTACTTCTATAGATGAAAGGGCAACAACACTTTGCCTTTTGCTCATCCAACTCATTGTCCCACCAAACAGATTGAACATATACCTGCTTGTAGACCTTCTGCTATCAATGTCTCCTCCCTAGTCAGCATCAACTGATCCTACAGTATCAAGATTCTTCTTACCTCTCATACCTCCATAACACAATGCAAACTTTGACGTGCCACGAAAATATCTAAGAACTCTCTTGATTGTAGTGCAATGCTCTTTCCCAGGATTAGACATATATTTACTAAATACTCCCACTGCTTGGGCAATATCTGGTCTTGTACACACCATAGCGTACATCAAGCTTCCAACTGCACTAGTATAAGGTACATGCGCCATATATTTAGCTTCTTCCTTTGTCTTCGGACATTGTTCTATAGGTAACTTGGTTCCCAAAGGCATGGGAGTCCCTACTAGTTTGCTATCAGACATGTTGAATTTCTTCAACACTTCTTCAATATACTTCTTCTGATTTAGCCATAGTTTTCGATTTCCATGATCCCTCTTTATCTACATGCCTACGATAAAGCTTGTTAGCCCTAGGTCTTTCATGTCAAACTACCTTGCCAATAATGCCTTCACAGTGCGAATCATCTTCCTGTTATTTCCAATCAACAGCATATCATCCACATACAAGGTTAAAATGATAAAATCAACCCCTAACCTTTTATGTAGATGCAATGAACAACATAGCTGCGAGTGAACTCAAGTTGAATGGCATATATATCAAACTTCTAGTACCACATCCGTGGTGACTGCTTTAGTCCATACAAATACTTCTTCAATTTACAAACCACATCTTCCTTGCCTTTGCTCACAAAATTTTCAGGCTGTTTCATGTAAATTATCTCCTCTAAGTCCCCATGAAGGAAAACTATCTTCACATCCAGTTGCTCAACCTCAAGATCATAAGCAGCTGCCATGGATAAGACACATTTGATAGATGTCAACTTTACTTCCGGGGAAAATATCTCACCATAGTCAATTCCTTCTATTTGCGAGTACTTCTTTGCAACCAAACGTGCCTTATACTTTTCTACCATTCCATCTGCATTTGTTTTCTTCTTGAAAATCCATTTACACCCAATTGCCTTCCTATCTTTAGGCAATTTCACAAGACTCCATGTTTCATTCTTGTCCAGTGCCTGCATTGATAAGTTCTTAAATAGTCATATTTAAGCCCCTTAATTTACGCTTGTTAGACTCTTTATTTATCTATTTTAGTAGAGTCTACTTCATTTTCGTGTTTTATGTGTTTTTCATAAGGCTTTGACAAAAAGAAGACATTTTGGAGCTCTAAGGAATAAAAAGTGAAGATCTGCAAAACCAGCAAGAGCGCACCTCTCTTGTGATCTAGCGCACAGGCACACGAGCATACATTTGCACAGACCCATGCGATCGAGTGCACACGCACCAGAGGCGGCAGAGCCAAAATTGGAATGAAGTCTTCAGACCTTAAATTGGAAATTAAGGTTTCAGGGCACTCTTAAAGTCCTATATATAGCCTTGTAAAACACAAAAAACACACCTTTGGTTTTTAACTTGAAGTTGTAAGCTTTGGAGAGGAATTAACGACTCATCTCCTCAGCATTCTTCGGGTTTTATTTTTTTGTTCTAGTTTAGTTATGATTATGATGTTTAGTTTACTTAACATGTATAACTAAACTCTTATAGGGCTCGATTGAAGCCCTATTATGCTTTCCACATATATATTCATTGATTGCCTTTGCGAATAGCCATGTTATGATTCTTTAATTGATTAATGTCTATTTTTATTTAAATTCCTCATATGTGTGTGTTTGATCAACGTATGCATGTGGTATGGATTAGTTAGTTGAATCAATTTGGATGACCGAGTCCTGGGTTCAACAATAACAACAAAAGAAATCCACACCAGATTCTTGGGTTAATCAACATGGGAAACCGAGAGTGGACCAAGCTCTAGGTCCCGTGTGGTTGCCGATCTCCACAACCCTTATGCTCTCTTAAGGAACAACTCAGTATATACCTATGCTGAATCCTTTAAGAAAGAAAAGAGTTAGAGTATACACCATACCTAACTCGTTGCTTAGGGAGATCAATAGCCTAAGGTGTGGACCAAGCCCTTAGGTTGACAACCATTAGGTATTCATAGTAGGGCTAGAGCATTGGCACCTTATTTAGTGGGAAAGTGTAATTCGTGGTGGATATCACAACCCTATGTTCCTATCATTATTAATTCACACTTAACATTTATTTCTCTCTTTTCATTTTGAGAAACTAATTCTAAATCAAAATTTACCAATCCCTGTGGAGATGATCTCACACTTGCACACTATGCTACCATTGACCTTGTGCACTTGCAAGTAAAACAAGTACGATTATTTGCTTATTAATTTAGGTAGATAATCGTGCAACAAATTTTTGGCACTGTCGCCGGGGATTGCACTAAATTTCTTTCTAGGATTATTTTCGTTTAGTTTAGTAATTTTGAGTTTTAATTATTTATTTTGTTTTATTTTTATTAACAATCGCAAATTTTAAGTTTTTACCTTTATTTTTGTTTAATCCGAAACCTAATCTTCTTCTTTTTTATTTTCTATTTCAGGCACTCCAGCAGAACCCTCTGTACCACGTACGATTGAGCGCACCCCTCTGTGCAATCGAGCGCACTAGAGGCAGAGAGCTATCTGAGCAGCAGTGTTGAACTGCTGCACTAAAGCAACTGTTACCGATTCATGCACGGGCTTCGATCCAGACATCCAACGTTCTTTCCCCTCGATCCCGAGCTTGAGAGGACTATCCGAAAAGGCTCAGAGACAACTCCGAAGAGGTAGAAGAAGAAATTGAGGAAAGAGTACTGATGGCGGAACAGTTAGAAAACGAACAACCTCCTGAGCAAAGACCGATGAAGCAATCCTTCATCCCACCGTCTTGAATTGCTTATCAACCGGAGGCGGAAGACAACTACTACATATCTCCACAGATACTCAGTGCACTAACTCACTTTAGGTGTACACCTAATGAGGATCCACACTTGCACCTTCGAGAGTTCTTCGATCTCTGCAAGTTCCAGCACATTTGAGGCTTAAACCAAGAAAGAATCAGGTTAATTCTTTTCCCTTTTTCCTTGAAAGATAATGCTAAACTGTGGTACAATTCATTGCCTACAATTTCTATCCACACTTAGGAGGAGTTGGCCAACAAATTCCTAAGGAGTTTTTCCCAACCCAAAAGACGAGGCAAATGAGGAAAGAGATTCAATCTTTCCAACAAAATGATGGAGATCTATTCTTTGAGGCATGGGGACACTTCAACGAGCTGCTACTTAAATGCTCTCATCACAACCTACCTCAGGATGAACTGGTACAAGCTTTCTATGAAGGTTTAAGTGATACTAATAAAAGTATTGTGGATTCAAGTTGTGGAGGAGTGCTAATGGAGAAAAGTAGTGAAGAATCCATGGAGCTCTTTGAGACCTTAAGTGAACATACCCAGCAATTCTCCTCTCGAGGTAGACATGTAACCAAGAGCAAAAGTATATATGAGGTAAATCTAAATGGAGGACCTTCTACCTAAATAGCTGTTATGGAGAGGAAACTAGATCTGCTAGTTAAAGCCATGGCTGCTCAAAATTTTTGAAATCTTGCGGAAAGTAGAAATAAACATTCCCTTATTAGATACAATTCAACAAATACCTGCTTATACTAAATTTCTAAAAGATTGTTGCACTCATAAGAGGAAGTTTCAAGAGAATAAGATAGTAGCCTTAACTGAAGAGGTAAGTGTTGTGCTATTAAGAAAATTACCAACAAAACTGAAAGATCCGAGTAGTTTTACTATTCCCTGTAGGATAGGCGATCAGCTGTTTGAGCGGGCATTACTCAATTTGGGAGTGAGTGTTAATTTATTACCATACACAGTATTTGAAACCCTAGGTTTAGGGGAGCTACAACCGACTTCCATCACCTTGCAGTTGGCAGATAGAAGTATCAAAAGACCTAGAGGTATTCTTGAGGATGTCTTGGTTAAGGTAGGTGAGTTCATGTTACTTGTTGATTTCATCGTGTTAGATATAGAGGAATGCCCTATGCCATTACCCATGCCTATCATTTTAGGAAGACCTTTCATGAGAACTGCTGATACAAAGATTTGTGTGAAAAAGGGTATAGTAAGTGTGAAGGTAAATGGTGAAAAAATAAAGTTTAAAATATTTGATGCACTAAAATTACCACAAGATCATTTGGAATGCTTTAATGTATGTATGATGCAAATTTTTGTTGAGCAAGCTTTTCAGGCCTAGGATATCGATCCATTAAAGACCACTATTACCTGTAGCTTTAAGAAAATGGATGTTGAGCAAGAACTTGAAGATGTTATTGACAACATCATCAAAACTATGTATCTCCTTGAGGCTTCTCCCAAACAATCAAGTAAGTATACCTTTCCATTTGAACCTCTCATACCTATTAATACTACTCTTCTTCCCTCTATCGTCCATGCACCGACCTTGGAATTGAAGCAGCTGTCAGAACATTTAACTTATGCCTATTTGGGAGAGAAGAAGACGTTACCTATGATTGTGGCTACTAATTTGAGTTTGGGAGAAAAAGAAAAATTATTGAGAGTTCTTAGGGAGTACAGATCTTCCATTGGATGGACCATTGCCAACATTAAAGGGATAAGTCCAGCCAAGTGCATGCATAATATCTACCTTGAGGATGAAGCAAAACCTACTCGAGATGCTAAAAAAAGACTTAACCCACACATGAAAGAGGTAGTAAAGGCCGAGGTTTTAAAATTATTGGATGTTGGTATTATTTACCTATATCACCCTCAGACTAGTGGCCAAGTGGAGATAAGTAACCGAGAAATCAAAAGTATCTTGGAGAGGACCGTAAATCCTACTCGGAAGGATTGGTCTTTGCGACTAAATGATGCTCTATGGGCATACAGGACAGCTTACAAGACCCCAATTGGAATGTCCCCATACCGTTTAGTTTTTGGGAAAGCATGTTATCTATCGGTAGAAATAGAACATCGAGCATATTGGGCCATTAAACAGTTCAATTTTGACATGAAACAAGCGGGTGAGATAAGGAAGTTGCACTTAAATAAGTTAGAATAATTAAGGTACGATGCATATGAGAATGCCAAGCTTTAGAAAGAAAGGACGAAATCCTATCATGACAAACAACTAGTGAGGAAAGAGTTTCATGTGGGCCAAAGGGTGTTACTCTACAACTCAAGATTAAGACTGTTCCCAGGCAAACTAAAGTCCCGCTGGTCTGGTCCGTATGTGATCACCAAGGTCTTTCCTCATGGTGTTGTGGAGGTTCATGGTTCAAATGACAATCAAACATTCATAGTCAATGGACACCGAGTCAAACCATACCTCGATCTCCACATGCCCCCTTGAGACGAAGACTTGGCACTTTAACCCATTCAATATGTAGCTAATCCAAGGACCCTTGAACCACTTGAGTCTTCAGTTTCTGTCGCACATAACTTCATTAACTGAACCATTGTGATCGAGCATAAGTATAGTGCAATCAAGCGCACAACTCAGTGCGATCGAGCGCAAATACACTTGTGATCAAGCGCATTTCAGCTAGAAGCTACCCCACAATACCTAAACAAGCAGTTTGATGACTAGTAATGAGAGGATACCCCATCTGGCTGAAGACGTAAAACTTAGCACTTATGGGAGGCACCCCACTACATATCCTTTTTATTATAGTATTTTTCTTTTCTTATTTATGTTCATTTAGTAGTTTATTTTCCATATTTCTTGTTTTCCAGCACGTTCGTTTTTCTTTGTCAAAAACTTAGTGCGTGCATCCAGTTCAAGTTTGGGGGTGTGCTACGAGCAATGCCAATAGTTTAATTCTCAATCTCCCAGGTCAGATTTTTCATGTCACTCACACATTGGGGACAATGTGTATATTAAGTTTGGGGGTAGGAGGAAACACATGCACACACTATGTCCTAGTTTTTAAAAAAATAAATAAATGCATGTTTATTTTGTTTTGAAAATTTTGGTTGATTTAAAGCAAATATGATAAAACTTCATTAGTAAGCTTAAAATCTAGAACACATAGCCTAGTAATAGGAATTTTAAAAGTTTAAATTACCTACCTTAAGGAACTTAAGAATTCACAAGTTTGATCCAGATCTAGCACGAGCATATTAGCACGCATTTATGTGGGGTATGATATGTAATTTTTATGTATATGTTTCCATGACCTAACTGTAATCATATTACTTATTAGAAGAACACTTTGGCATAAGAAAAATTCCATCATGCAAAAAGAATTGCCCAAGCCTCTGATGCCACAACATAGAGGACATTGCCTCATCATCAGTCGCCTTCTCAGAGATAAAACCTCCACTGCACTGACTTTGTACTGTATTTCCCAACAGCTTGTACAATGTACCATACCGAACACCTCATGTAATTACTAATGATCCATGAGTCATTTTGCACGAATTTTTTCACAGCTGAAATTCACTTCCCTATATGTCATCTTGCTGACTGATATTAGGTTCCTACTAAGACTCAGAATATGCATCATGCTTGGAAGTGTTCTGACTATCCTATCATTCATCATCAACTTTGCCTTCCCATGACCAATAATTTTCACCGAAGAGCTATCTCTTAATAAAACTTTTACCCCACCAAAGGTTTTGTACTCACGAAACTAGTCCTTGTGAGGTGTCATGTGAAAAGATGCTCATGTATCAATTATCCAAACACTCTAATCTGATTGAGCCAAACAGGATGCCATATTTAAGTCACCAGCATCATCATCATATTGATTCCTGTTACTTGAAGTTGATATCTCATCTATTCCCTTTTCAGGGTTCATACTCTTACTTCTGCACTCCTTCTTTAGATGCCAAGGCTTCCTACACTTCCAACACTTCAACCCGGATTTATCCCTACTTTTCGATCTTCCCCTGAACTTAGGTTTATCACCAGACCACTTGTAGTCTTTATCATGGGTTCACCCTCTCATAGATAAGGCCTCATTTGACGAGTTTTTGGTACCCTGCCGCCTCATCTCCTCAAACAATAGGGCTACCATGATATTTTCAAAAAAGAGATCAGTCGTACCACTACCAATCGCAACTATCAAGTTATCCCACGAATCAGGCAGTGAACAGAGTAGCGTAATAGCCTTATCATCATCTGTCACATCAATACTAATATATACTAATTAACCTATTAAAGTGTTGAACTCATGTAGATGAATATAGAAAGAATCACCCTCAACCATCTGAAGGTTGTACAATTTCTTCCGCAGAAACAGTTTGTTTACCAAAGATTTACTTTGGTAAAGGCTTTCTAGCTTTTTCCAAAGATCTTTCATAGTCTTTTCTCCATAAATGTTTATCAGGATAGAATCAACTAAGCACAGTCGAATCAGACTTTTTGCCTTGCGATCGAGCTTCTTCCACTCCGTAATGGTCGCTGAAGATGATGTCGAAACCACCACTGGCGACACCCCTGTCGTGAATGACGTACTCCTCGGTATCTCATCGACTATCACCATCTATAGATCCCTATCAATGAGTACATCCTCCATCTTCAGTTTCCATAACTCGAAGCTCTTCCCTCCGAACTTCTCGATTTCAATCCATGATCCAATATACATCTCTGATCGTTAATCCTCGAACATAAGGCTCTGATACCAATTGAACAATTCGTGACCTATTAATCACACGAATTATAAACAGAAAGAAAAGAAGACAAGATTTACCCAGGTTCACCCAAGAATAGGGATACGTCCTGCCAGAAGTTTCTTATTATCAACCTTACAAATCTCTCATTACAGTGTATGCTCAGTACATAAAGAGTATTTATATACAACTTAAGACATCTTAATTATGGTCTATTTAGCATTTCCGTTATGCTGCAGAACTACGGTTCTTCTTGGGCCCAAGCCTAAACTGCCAAGCTAAAAACCAGGCCCAACTCACATGCATGGCCTAAAAGTTTCAGAGGGATGCCCCCTAACCCCCGCTCACTCTTCGGGGAGCGAGACCCCGTGGTCGTCCGGGATTCTACAAATTTGGTCCCATAAAGTATGCACCAACTCTAACAGAGAAGATTAAAGGTTTCTAGAAGGATATATAAAAGGATTGAAGAGAGAATTGAAGAAATATTGAAGAATATATTGAGGTTATCAAATAATTCATTGAATCAAGTTGTGCTTCCCAAGCAAGCTCGTTACCAAAAGCTTGGTCTCCCTTGCTTTTGCAAATTGTGGGTATTTTGCTATTTTTTTTTTTACAACTACTTTTGGTAAAAGCTGATATAGCTAAAGTTTACCAAACATTAATATTGGTAGAAGCTGGTATTCTAGTTTCCAACAGCTATATTTCTTTCCCCAAAAGCACTACCAAACGCACTCATATGCCTCTATAAGTGCTTTTGGCTTCGCATACTTTTGTCATGCATTTTCTCTGATTATGCTTTTTTTTTTCACGTAATCCTTTTATTTTATGCCATGCCATATAGCTTTAGGATTTTATTCTTGATATCACCTCACGTGCTGGCTAGTTTTAAAATCCCTTTATATTTCTTCACATGTTATTTTTTTATTATTTCTCCATATTTTGCAAATTTTCTTTTTCTTGTTTAATGATATTTATTCGCTAATGTGATTCTTCTTGAATGTGTTTGCCTCTTTATTTGTTTTCACTCTTGAATGCTTTATTTTACTCTCTCTAATCAATGTTACTGCCAAGCATTTGGGTGGACTTTGTGATCTTCCATGTATACATATTCTTCCTTCCATTTATGATGTTTTGTTTAATTTCCATATCTTTCCCTCAAAAAGGTAAATGGCAACTCCTTATCTTACAAACCTATGAATCTTTTTGTAAGGCTATAAGATAAAAATAAGGCCGTAATGAATAATGGAATGAAGCGCACAAGGCACACAAAAGGTAAGCCCTTGCATACCTTCTCGTCAAGCCCACTTCAATTTTCATCCTCTTCAACCGCACCCTCACTCACCCTCGGGGGAGGGGAGCTTGGGAATGGATAGAGTCGCATGGGAGACATGAGGGAAGCATCCAGGTGAGTGCCTTACATCGTTCTATCAATTTTATTGGCATGCTCGAAATTCACAAGCCAAACTAGTATCAATTTAGGTAAAATACAAGTACATCCATCGATTTTGTTAGTAAATACAACTTAATCCCAAAATTTTAACAGTGAAAAACTTATCTCAAGGACAGATCCAAGAATTTTGATAAGTGGTGGCAAGGTTACTAAAGAAAAATTTATTGTAATTTAAGAGAAAATATAAATACAATTTATCAAACCATATACTAGAAATATTTATTGTAATATCATTAATATGATTATTTTCATATAGAAAAAAACCAACTTTTTATATATATAAATACAATTGTCACTATTATTTTCGAAGAACGAAAGCCCCAAATGAAACAAAGTTATTGAGTGGAAAAATCTTAAAGAAAGAGAGAACGAAAAACGAAGAGAAATAAAAAGAAAGAAAAAGAAAAAAAATTACTACTGAGGCTTTAGCAAGATGGTTGAGGCTTGCTCTCCTTATTAAGAGAGTTTACTTTGAGCCTTTCCACGTGTTATATAGGTGAGGTAGGTCTTACTAGGTGATCTGACATAAAATGATATTTTTTTTGGTTCACATGTAAGATGTTTTCACGATGTTAATAACCCTTGCCACCGAGGGACATGTGCTGATAGGAGACAAAATTATCACTGAAGGAATATTTCATTGGTGATAACTATTTTCACTCGTTAATTTTTTTTTTTTTTATCTAAAATCTTCAAAAAAATATGTAAATAATTTTCTAGAAAAAATATTATTACCGAGGGAAATAAATCCCTCGGTGAAAATAAATACATTAAAATACGTGTTTTATATAATTTCTTCATTTATTTTTAAAAGAAAAAAAAAACTACATATCACGGAAGAAATTAATTTTCATCCGTGATAATAATAAGAATTATAATTTTCCTCGGTGATAATAAGAAATATTGCTTATTATTACCGAGAGAATTAATTCCTTCAGTGATAATTGAATTATGTAACTAAAATTAGTAAATAATATATATATATATATATATATATATTAAATGTATTTTACTTATAAAAATAAAATATACTAAATGTGACTAATAATTAATAAAATGAAAAATGTAATTAAATATTTATATAATACTAAATATTTGAAAATAATATAACAACTAGTTAATATAATATAGTTAAGTAATATAATATTATTATGGTATATATATAATATATAAACAATATTTCTAATATAAGATAATTATATAATAAAATTATGAATTATTATATATTAATTAAAAAATATATAAATAACAAATAAATAGAAAATAATATGCTTAATATAAATAAATTAATATAATATATAATAAATATTATGATATATTAATTTTATATAAATTTTATCCTCACACACTAGGGTTAGGGTTTAGATTCATCAAGGTTCATTAGGGTTTTGATTTAGAGCTTATGTTAATTAGGGTTGTGGTTTAAATTCATTAGGGTTTATAAGGTTAATTAGAGTTTAGGCTTAGGTTTATTGGAGTTTATGTTTAGGGTTTAGGTTTGAGGTTTATGTTTTAGGCTTAAGGTTAGGGTTTAAAGTTAGAAAAAAAGTATTTTAAATAGTTGTTTTTTTAGAGAATAAAAAAAAAGGATTTTGGTTGACCCACACAGTGTGCATGCTGTGTGCATTGTGTGTGTAGTATGCGTGCTGTGCGCGCAATATGTGGGCCGTACATTATAGCATCGATTACATTACAACCTCAATAACATGATAACAATGCTTCCATTACATTATAGCATTTATAAATTGATCATTTTTCAAACCATAATAGATATTTATCTTCTTCTTTTTTAATTTTAATATGTTAAAATTCAAATTTTCTTGATTCTCGTATGTCTGCATTAATTAATTAAGGTTTAGAGATAGAGTTAAGGTTAAGCTTAAGTAGGGGTTTGGGTTTAAATAGGTTTAAGGATTATATTAATTAGGGTTTATGGTTAATTAGAGTTTATGGTTGATTAGGGTTTAGGGTTTTAGGGTTTAAAATGGAGGGGAAAATGGGTTTTTACTAAGGAATTGATTCCCATTGCCTCGGTGAAAGTAGTGGGAGCCAAAACATGGTAGTTTTGTGGTTCAATCATTTTCAGTGAGGAACTACTTATTATCACCGAGGGAATTCCCTCAATGATAAGTTTAACCATAAAAGCCTAATCATCTCATTCTTTTCCTATTTCTCTCTCTTCTCTGCATCTAGTAGCGCCATGCGAGGCAACAACTCCCCCACACCTATTTCATCAACTTTTTTTCTCTCTCTCTCGCTCTTATTTTTTTCTCATGTTTCTCTTACTTTCGCGCTCGCTGCAGCAACCCTCTCTCTCATGCCCATTTTTCTCATTCCTTCATTCTTTCTCTATCCACCCATTTCCCTTCTTTCTCTTTCTCTTTCTCTCTCTACCCAACCATTTTTGCGTGTTATCCTCTCTCTCACCCATTTTTTTATTTATGTTTATTTAATTTATTTTCTGTTTTTTTTTTAAATTTACATCCATCTTTAAGTATTTTATTTGTATGTTTATTTAATTTATTTTTTGTTTTCCATTTGTATGTTTATTTAGGTTAGGATTAGAGTTTTTTGTTAGTTCAAATTCAAGTATTTTTATAGAAAATTAATTAAAATGTGTTGAATTTAGTTATTGATGTAAGCACTTGATTTTGATTTTATATGTCGGTTTAAAGTTAGTTATTATTTTTGTATAGGAAAATAATTAAAAATAATTAGGTTAGCACTTGATTTTGATATTTTAGTTTAAATGTAAGCATTATCTTGATATTTTGATTTTGATTTTGATTTTGTTATGTTAGTTTAAATCTAAACATTTTTTTATATATAAAAAAAACAGGTTAGCCTTAGATTTTACTATGTTAGTTTAAATTTAAGCACTGTTTTGTAAGAAACAAATAATATCAAATTTAAGGTAGCACCTAAATTTTGTTATGTTAGTTTAAATTTAAGCATTATTTTGTTATATTAGTTTAGATTTTTCTATGTTAGTTTAAATTTAATCATTAATTTGTGTGGAAAATTAATTTAAAAAATTAAGTTAGCACTAGATTTTTTTATGCTAGTTTAACTTTACGCATTGTTTTGCTATGTTAGTTTAGATTTGACTATGTTAGTTTAATAATATCAACTTACATAAATGTTAAGCTAAATACCTAGAAATATATAGTTAGTGGTTTAAGATATAATTAAAAAAAATATAGTCTAAACGACTAGTGTAGAGCTACATAGATGTATCTAATTTGCTAGTAACTATATTGAAAATGTCATTTTTGTTTTTTGAAGTTAATGGTGTATTGATTGATTGGTTTGGTTTTTATTTTATCTTATATGTTATTTTGGCATTTAATTTGTTTTGGGAAAGTCCAAAAGGAAAGGGGACTCTGTCAGATTTTCCGTAGAATTTTCATTAATTTTAACCTTTTTTTTACTTACCTTATGTATTATATATTTATTTGCATGTGTTATGTATAATTTATGTGCATATGTTTACAATGAGAGTGTTTATATTCAAATAATCATTAGATTGTCCAAAGTGGATAATTCAAGAATGCGTGAGCAATATTGCAATTAGTAGTTCCTTACTTGTTTTGTTTCGACTAGATTTCGGCAACAACTCTCTTTGTTCTCTAGGTACACACTAAATTCTGGCCTATCTTCCTTAGGATATAGCACTAAATTTATATCATGTACTTGGAGGAATAAGGAGAAATGTTGCCGAAATTGAGTCTCAACAAAACAAGCAAGGAACTACTAATTGCAACATCGATAACATATTCTTGAATAAGTTAGGACGCCCTAACTATTAGTGAATTGGATGAAATGGTTAGAAAGCATGTATCAACAGTTGATTAATTTGTTATTTATTTACTAATTCGTTATCATTTTTCATTTCATAGGTTACAAATGATCTTGTCTCAATCATACTTCACTACTCTTTTTATTGATTGATTTAGGTATGTAAATCCAAACCTTTTTATGTTGGCTCATTGGTTTTGTAATAACTCTATGTTAAATTTATACTTGTTTCATTCTACGTTAGCATCATTAGAAAATGTGTATTTAATGAAGCATGTTTAGAAGATAAAAAAAGTGATAACAAAAATATTTGTTTTGGGATTCTATCATGCTTTCAATCTACGTATTTTTTTATATGATGAATTTTTTTAAAAAAAAATAAATAAATGTGCATAATTAAAAGAATATAGGTATTTGGAACATTTTATTAACAAGAGATTCGATATTATTTTAATATCTAGAACGATCTTAGTTGACCTTAGTTAGATGGACCGTCATGTTGTAAATCATGCAGCATCAATAAAATTTAGGGATGGTGTTGAGGTTTTTCTTGACTTTGCATATTGGAATCCATCGATTGTATACAATGGAACTACTCAGTGTCTTTATTATCTATGCTAGAATTCTAAGTTTTTTAACCGAGATGCGATTACCATGCACCTATATAAGAAGGTTTTACTCCTAATTATAAAAGATTGACTTTTCATGGTGAGAGTTATTTGAGACGTGAACATTCGACGCAATCATATCACCATGTGGAGGAAGGTTTCGAAGAAACTATAAACCGAGGTTCAAACCCAAGAGGGGGGTGAATTGGGTTTTAAAAACTTTTGTAGATTAACTTACAAGTTTTTAAACAGTTAAATACATAAAACACCCAATCAAATAATATGCTTGAAAGTAAAGAGTTTAAGGAAGAGAAAGTGCAAACTCTGTTTATAGTGATTCGACAATATCGGATTACTTCCGACCCTACGTCCACCCTTTTCAAGGAACCTCCTTGAAGTAACCCACTAAAATTTTAGTCGTACAACTTCATGGGTGTTACACAAACCTTACAACTGATCTCTTCCTCAGGGAAGTTAATCTCTTCCTCATAGAAGTTACAATGAAATGTTTAATCCTAAACACTCTAAGAGTTATACCAACTCTTTCCTTCTACAATAAATGATATTTGATGTAAAGTAAATGGTAAAGAGATAGCAATAATTGCTTTTACAAATGAACAATTTCTCTCTTTCAGGAACAAGCTTGAAGAATGGTTCAATAATAAATTTTTCAAAGCTTTTGAGAATTAATGAGCTATCTTTTGAATTGAATGTGTTCTCTTCTTTTTTTTTTAAATTCTCATTGAAGCAGGTTTATATAGCCTTGAATCAATTTGGCTGTTTGACACTTACTTGGTAGGTTTGGAGTATTAAATACTCAAGTCTCGCATCTTAAATGGCCATATTTTCAAATTACTAGTCAACTGGGTCCTTGTACCAGTCGACTGGGTCAAGTGAGAAATTTCACTTTTTAGGCTAAGGGAGAGTACCAGTCGACTGGGTCTTAAGCACCAGTCAACTAGGAACTTTTTGTCCCAGTTACTAGTCACTTGGATCCTCAACACCAGTAGACTAGAAACTTTCTGTCTCATATCTCAGTCAACTGGTATATGGAGCCAGTTGACTGGGTTGCCCTTCAACCCAGCTTTTCATGTTTCAAAATTGTTTTTGACTTAGAAATTTTTGTATGGTTAGTTTTGCCAAAGTCTTTTTGTAGATTGGGCCACAGATCAAGCTATATAATTGAATATGAGAGATTCACAATTTGTTTCAATTACCTTAATTCCTATTCTAGATCTTCTGTCTTGTCTTAGCATCTGAATCGAGTTGAGTTCTTGCATCTTATTTCTATGCTGAATGCTTTTACTGCAAAAACACTTGGATAAAACTATTAGTGAAATTATAGTAGTTTTTTTCATTATTAAAATCAAATATGGGTCAACAATCTCCCTCTTTTTTATGATGATAAAACAAACGAGAGAAAAACTGTTGGAAATCACCTTGACAAGATGCCCAGGTGGTGATCTTCCAAGCACCCAAGTCTAGAATGACTTGTAGAAAGAAATACAGCAATCGAACATAAGAACAAAAAATCAAAGAAAGAAAGAAGACAAGTAATTTGTTATCGAGGTTCAGCAATGTACCTACGTCCTCGTGAGTTCCTCCGAACTCTCTGCACTAAATCAAATGGTTCTTACAAGTTACAGCAATCCCCTTCAAGAAATCAAGTTTTGAAGAAACCTAGAAGAGAAGTAAGGAAGAAGATAAGAGCTTACAATGCTCTCTATCTAATCTAGACTCTCTCTTCTTTACAACCAGCCTTACTACAAGAGTCCCTCTTGTGTTTATGTCTCTCACACAATTCTCTCTTGTAATGTTTACAATTGATCTCATAATGTCACAATGTATTCTCTCTATTATGTTGTATGAAAAATGAGGCTTGAGAACCCTTTTTATAGCCTTTCACTTCTTGGAAATTCTTGTGAATCAATCTCCTCTCTTTGATCATGATCTCCTTTAAATCTTAGCCCTTTATCATTCTTCAAGTGGTGTTGTGCGTTTTGGTGTTGCGCACACACATTTAAGAGGGTCCTAAAGCATGCTGCCTATGTGTGCAGCAGTGTGCCTAGGCAGTGCGGCGCTGGTGCATACCTGATGGTGTGCATGCTGGGAGGCGTGACGCTGGGTGTGCGCACTGCGCCTTGACCTGATGCTGCTCCCTTCTGCTGCTGTGCGCACACTCTTCTGCCTGTGTGCCAATGTGCGCACACTAGTGCGCATGGCCTTCCCTTGCTCCAAATTGATGCACAC
Source organism: Bretschneidera sinensis (assembly GCA_023935145.1). NCBI lineage: Eukaryota > Viridiplantae > Streptophyta > Magnoliopsida > Brassicales > Akaniaceae > Bretschneidera > Bretschneidera sinensis. Next base: position 7,378,565 of record CM043705.1, read on the forward strand.
ATATGTGTGCAGTCTTCTAACTTGCTGAAATTTGATCCTCCACCTTTGGTTTAGACTTTAACCATCTTTGAACTATGCTTGGACATGTTTGAACCTTAGACAAATAACAACAATAACATTTTTCAAAAACTAAGTGTTGGGTTTTTATAAAAAATTTGGGCAGAGTTTCCTTTGTTTTTCGGATAAAACCAATCTGTTAAGCATTCAAACATAGTTTATATATAGTTATGTGAACTCAACGAAGCATGAATTTCTATTATACATATGTCAATATGATCGGAGAAAGCTCCCCCTAAAATTATGCTCTATTATAAGTTTACATTGATTTTTCTCTTTTTTCTCCCCCATTTTGATAATAGTAGAAAAGGGTATGTAAACCCAAAAAATAAGCAAAATAAACACCATAGCCATGAAGATAAGGCAAAAAAAAACTTGCATCCAAAAACTCATCATGATTCAATATTAAGAAGACGTCCCGAGAAGAATCAGAAGTTTTCACAAAAGTGTTTTTAGTTAAAGCAATAAGACAAGCCTGAATTAGTTTAAACAAACAACTATATAGCATAAAAGTAACACAGATATATGAGAAAAAGCCTAAATGAGTAAGAATTATACAAATATCTAGTTACATCCAGTCATCATGAGCTTCTAGGAAGCTTCATGAAAAAATAAGTACACTACATGAATGTATTACAAAGGAAATGAATGTTCATGCTAACAACCATGTAAGAGCTATACAAAATGTAATCTACACTGATAAAAAAAATTAGCAAGCGAAGAAGTTAGAGTTGTCACAAAGAAGATCTCGAAGCTCAGTCAAAGAGCCCTTTGTGTGCTCCCAGTGTACCTCGAAATCGTCTCGAAGTGTGCGGAGGTCGCGATGTATAGAATCAACTGAAGGGCTCAAGCTCTAGAACCTGGACTGCATGGACAGTTAGAGTTTTGAAATAACTTGTTGTAAGTCATTGTATCTAGCCCGACCAGCACTAGAGCCACTGAGCTGTGGACTAGGTACTCGTTAGTCAATGTCCATAGTAGTGGGAGGAGCTGCATCACCAGGAACCTCGCCGTCCTCCTCGCTACTATCACCCTCTCCAATCCTAATGTTCCTCCCGGCCTTGGAGTAGATCATCTCATCGCGGATAGTGCACCTCATCTTCGTTAGAGAAGAGACATTGATAATGTCCTTAGGGCTGATGTCCTGAGCCTCATAGGTGGGTAAGGGAACTCGAAAATACTATAGGATCAGGGTGACGAGCATCCCATAAGGAAGGCACTCGGAGTCGTTTGCTTCACCGTTTATCATGTTGGCGAGTAGTAAAGGGTAGATATTGAAATGGTGTCCTGTTTTGAGACACCAGATCTATCTTCGAGAGATAGCCCTGACTCCTGAGTCATGGGTGGATGGTCCAACTCATGATGAGATTGAACAACTTCGAGTCGAGGGGAATCTCACTATAGTGGTGGAATGTAGTGGGTCTAAAGATACAGTTAGGGTCGCCCCTAACAATCTGGTACGCCTCCTCGTAATCGAAGTTGTTTAGCCATCCATCCAGACTCCACTGGATCCCTTCCACGGGGATACTCGGTATGCTGACCAGAGTCAATATTCACCTCAACCTCAACACCTATGATGCTGGTTTTAAACCGAAGAGCCAGTGCACTCACTTTAACCATGTTGGCATAAAATTGGTGAATAAGTCGTGGGTAAACCTTTTCGTGTATCTTGACAAGTGGTGTCAAGTAAATGATTTCAAAAGTAGGTAATATATTGAAATTTGCATCACGGATAGAATCGAAGTCAATGAATCTACCTTTCATGATCTTTTTGTGGCGTATGACGGAGTTATACCTGTCTTTGGCAGCTGGACTCCGGAAGAGTGAGTCGTCAAGCTCAGTCCTCACCTTTTTGCTCGAGGAACCCACCAAACCCTTTCCCTTGGCATCTGATGCTAAGGTCTTTATAGACTAAGGCCTCATAGATGTATAAGGTCCTCCAACTATGGTTTTGATCTGGATTCTTTCTAACATTGTGAAAGGGTTGTTTATAGAGAGATTACGGACAATAAGGAATTTTCAACCGTGAAAAGTTGAAAATGGGTGATTTAAAGTATGACTGAAGGTTTTATGGAGCGATTTTGAAAGATTTTGGACTGAAATTACAGATTTTCTAGAGAGAGAAAGCTTAGGGTTTTCAAAAATGGTGTGAAAGCTGAAAAAAATCTGAAGAGACTATTTATAGAATCGCGATACCAGTCATCCGGTTTAGGGCACCAATCGACTGGGTCTTTCATAATTTGGGGAATTTTTGTCATACCAATCGATTGGGTCGGGACACCAGTCGACTGGGTAAACTGACAGAGACATACCAGTCGATTGGGTGATTCATACCTATCGACTAGGTAGGTTACCAAAATTTCAAATTTTGGCTCCAAATAATGTCTTGTAGTACCAGTCGACTAGATGCTTCGTACTAGTCGACTAGTAAAATGGGTAATAGGATACCAGTCGACTGGGGTGAATATACTAGTCGACTGGGTCCTCTAGAGAACTTAAAATTGTGAGCTCCAACTTGAGATTTCAGCACGAAATTGTTTATCTATGCCATCTTGAGTGAGAGATATATTAAATAAGAGTTAATACTCATTCACTAGATGTCAAATATGCATATGATGAATGTTGATGCAATCAAACATACATTTTTATCATAGTCTATCAGGCCCATCAATAGTATAATTTTGCAAAAGCTATCTTCACTTAAGGGTTTTGTAAGACTATAAGCTATTTGATCTTATGAAGGAATGAATTCTAGTCTTATATCACCTTTTTTAGCATGGTCTCTTATGAAGTGATGTCTTATTTCTATATGTTTGGTTCTAAAGTGCTGAATAGGATTTTTGGTTAAGTTGATAGCACTAGTGTTATCACAATAAATTGGTAAAACTTTAAAGTTCATGCCATAATCTTCTAACTGTTGTTTCATCCACAATGCTTGTGCAAAACAACTTCCGGCTACTACATATTCCGCTTCAGTGGTTGATAGCACAACCGAAGAATTGGCATGTTCCACTAGTGTTTTTCTTATCTACTCTACAACCCACAAAATCAGCATCTGAATATCCTACAAGCTCAAAAGTTGATTTTCAAGAATACCATAATCTTAGGTTTGAAGTCCCTTGTAGATATCTAAGGATTCTTTTTACTGCAATTACATGTGATGCTTTAGGATTAGCTTGAAATCTAGCACATATGCACACATTGAACATTATATCAGGTTTACTTGCAGTTAAATAAAGTAAAGCTCCTATCATGCTTCTATAAGTTTTAGTATCAACACACTTACCTTCCTTATCTAGGTCAAATTTTGTAGAGGTAATAGGTCCTTAGTGTACTTTGATTGATTGATGAGGATGTCTTCTTTCAATTGTTTGATTTGAAGTCCAAGAAAGTAGGTAAACTCTCCCATCATGTTCATTTCAAATTCACCTTGCATGCACTTAGCAAACTCTTGACACATAGATTCATTAGTAGCACCAAATATAATATCATCAACATATATTTGGACTAGTAGTGTGTCATCTTTATGAGTTTTGTGAAGAGGGTTGTGTCTATTTGTTCTCTTATAAAATCATTTTTAAGAAAAAACTTACTTAGTCTTTCATACCATGCTCTTGAGCTTGTTTTAACCCATATAGAGCTTTAGAAAGCTTATAAACATGGTTTGGAAGAATAGGATTTTCAAATCCAAAAAGTTGCTCAACATATACCCCTTCTTCTATAAAGTCATTTAAAACGACACTTTTTACATCCATTTAAAATAACTTAAACTTATTAAAGCATGCAAAGGCTAATAACATTCGAATAGCTTCTAATCTAGCTACGAGAGCATAGGTCTCATCAAAATCTATTCTTTCTTCTTGATTATATCCCTTAGCAACTAGTCTAGCCTTGTTCCTAGTTACTAATCCATTTTCATCCATATTTTTTCTAAGTACTCATTTAGTTCTTATTATAGTGTTATTATTTGGTCTAGGAACTTATAACAACCCATCCCAGGTTGGCCACCCCCGAGACAGTGTTGTCATATTTTGAAAATCCCAGTACGACACATATATGCAACAAGAAAAATAACACTAACATAAATGTTTAGTTTAATCCTCAACCCTTAACAGGGGAGGTACATCATTCTGATATTGACTTAAACATAATACACAACGTAAAAAGCATGAATATTTACAAATAAATTTTTATTTTATTTTCTCATTAGTCTGAGGATGTGGACACGTACGTGGCTTATAGAAAATGATTTCGTCTAACTCTTAACCCATCAGACTATTTGTCATATCTACTACCTGAAATCATTGTACAATGAGGGATGGGCTTCACAAGCTGAGTGAATTAAATGTTGGAAATCACCTTGACAAGATGCCCAGGTGGTGATCTTCCAAACACCCAAGTCTAGAATGACTTGTAAAGAAAAGATACAGCAACCAAAGCAAGAAAAAAGACAAGCAATTGTTATGAAGGTTCAGCAATAGCCTACATCCTTGTGAGTTCCTCCAAACTGTCTACACTAAATCACTGGTTCTTATAATCACAGCAACTCTTCTCCAAGAATCCACAAGTTCTTGAAGAAACAAAGAAAAGAACAAGAAAATGATAAGGTCATGAGATACCTTGGAACTTTCCCCCTTGGATATTCCACTTACAAGTCCCTTGAATCCTAAGTGATGCTGTGCATTTTAAACTTGCACCCATGAACTTAACAAAAGGCTGAATCAAGTTAATCATGTGTGCATCAGTGTGCCTAGCCCTTAGGCACTGAACAAGGCGCGCTGCGGCCTTGGGCAAAACACATTTTCACCACTTTCTGGGCCCTGCAACCTTGGTGAAGGAGAGGTGCGGCGCTGCCCTCCACCAGGACTTCCTCCTTGCTGGGTGTCATGGCCTGGAAGGAGTAAGACTGTGGCGCATACTAAAGCTGGACCCTTCACAGCTGTGCGCACTTCTTTGTCTTGCTGAATGGAGAGGTGTACACACACCCAAAGTGAGGTGCACACTTGTGTGCACTCCTTTAACATGCTAAAATTCATTCTTCCACCTCTTGTTTAAACCTTAACCATGTTTAAACCTTAGACAAATACCAACAATCTCTACCTTTGTCTAAGCGTTTAAACCCGAACCATTGTGCAGAGAACTTCAGGATCCAAACTCATCTTGAGTCATCATTCAACCGACTTCATTCCTAAGAAGTTCAAGGCAATGATTGAACCTTCTTAGAGGTAGAACCTTGGTACCTAAATCTGTAGGACTTTCTTCTGTGGCCTTCTTGTCAACATGAATGCATCATTTCATACCATTTTTTGGAATGTAATGATACTAAACATCCATATGCTTTGTCCTCTCATGGAACACCGAATTCCTCCACAAGTACCATGCACTTTGGATATCTGAAGACACCACCACTTACTCTTTTAGGACCATCCACTCGTCCAACAACCCTTTGCTCCACATAGCCTCCTTTATGGCTTCCGAAGCCACTATGTATTCTGCCTCCGTTGTTGAGAGTGCTACCACCGGCTGCCACTGAGCCTTCAAATACCTCAGCAACCACTTCATCCCAAGCCAAAGGTCCTTTTCAGGATTACTCACAAATCTGCTGAGAACACCCATTGCCTGAGAAATGTCGGGTCTAGAGTAACTGGTCCAACGGCACTAGAGTAAGGGACCTTTACCATTTCCTTCTTCTCCTCATCCATTCCAAGACGTCGTTCGCTGGAGAACTTGAAATTACTAGCAAGAGGAACCTTCACTAGTTTACCATCTTCCATAGAAGACCGAGAAACCTTCAACTCGTTTCTCTCCCTTTCCCGAATTCTTCTATACTAAGGATCTTTTGTGTAAGGCTAAGATCTTTCCTCTCTAACTCCTCACTGAGTTGAGATGTAAACCTTTTCATCCTCTCCCTGTTGTTCCGAACCAACAACATATCATTGGCATAGATGAGGATAATCACCACTTTATCCACCTCATGTCCAGGTGAGAAGGTTTCTGTGAAATCTATGCCTTTCCTTTGTGCGAACCCCTTTGCCACCAGCCTAGCATTATTCTGGACTTTATCTCCTGGAGGGTACCTTTCTTTGATCTTGTTAGTACACTTACAATCCACAACTCTCTGTTTTCCTGGAATGTGCACCAATTCCCAGAAGTTTTTCTTCCTTAAAGAATCCATTTCTTCCTTCATAGCTAGCTTCCACCTTGGTGAATCCTTACATCCCATGGCATCAATGTAAGTCTCTTGTTCACCCATCTCTCATTCTGTCCAATGAGTTGCTGCATCCACAATATCTGCAAAACCATATCTTGAAGGTGGTCTGATCAGCCTTCTTTCCCGGCCTCTTGTGAGCTGATAATCCTTCCGACTCCCTACATCATCCTCTTTCAGTTCAACCTCCTCATAAGTGTCCTGAGCTTAGCATTCATCAATGGGCTCTACCTGTTCCGAACCCTCTTGCCTTCCTTGCTCTACCTGAACCAAATTCTCTTTGATGCTATGCTCCATAAATACCGAACTAGTTTGCTCATTAGCTCCTACAGGGTTAGTTTTCTCCAAATAAGGAAATAACAATCCATAAATACCAAACCCTCTTGACATCTCTATTTATTATGAGTCTCAATCCTTCTTTCTATAAGGACAACAACCTGTACCCCTTAGCCCCTTCTCCATATCCTAGAAACACACATTTTCTAGATCCTGGGCTAAGTTTATCATCCTTTTGTTGTGCATATGCAACACACCCAAAATTCCTAAGGTTGTCCAACTCAAGGGGTGTTCCACTCCACATCTCTTTGGGAGTCTTATGGTACACAACGCAACAGTAGACACCGCTTCCCCCCAAAAACATTTGGGTAATCCGAATCCATCTAACATGCACCTAACCTTTTTCATAAGGGTCTTATTCATCCTTTCAGCAACTCTAATTTGCTGAGGGGTTTTCACAACCATTCTTTGTCTTAGAATGCCATTTAACCTATAGAATTGATCAAATTCTTGGCTAAAAATTTCTAAGCCATTATCGGTTCTTATCCCCTTAACTGCCCCGCCCATTTGAGTCTCCACCAGCTTTTTCCACACCATTAATTTATTCAAAGCATCTGATTTATTTCTAACCAAATAAACCCAAATCTTTCTTGAATAATCATCAATTAAAGACAGAAAGTAAAAGTTACCTCCCTGTGTTGGTGTCCTTGCTGGTTCCCAAAGGTCTGTATGAATGTAGTCAAGAATGCCATTAGACTTGTGCACTTTTGTGTTGAAGCTGACCCGATGTTGCTGCCCAAGAACACAGCTCTTGTAAAAATCAAGTCTTTCTACCTTGTCACCATCAAGTAATCTGTTCTTGCTAAGAACTTCCAGCCCCTCTTCGCTTATATGTCCCAAGTGATTATGCCAAAGAACTGCCTTATCCATCTTAGCCATCAAGCTTGCTGCTTGATCCTTGATGTCTGTGTCTCTGATCATCTCATAGAGACCATCCTTCATTGCTGCTTTGATCACTACCCAAGATCCCTTGGTTACCTTGATCTTTCCTCCCTCTGCTTTGTATATGTACCCCATGGAATCTAGCTACCCCAATGAGATCAAATTCCTCTTCACATCTGGAAGATACCTTACATTCCTCAGCAGCCTTGTCATTCCATCAAACATCCTCAACTGGATGTCTCCTATCTCCCTCACTTGGCAAGAAATATCATTCCCCAAGAAAACCCTTTCATCATTGGTTTCCTTGAAATTCTTAAACCAATCCCAGTGAGGACACATGTGATGAGTGCACCCAGTATCCAAGATCCATTTCCCATTGCTTTCTTGCCCCTTGCTCACACAACAAGAACATCATCATCTTGCTGTTCTGTTTTGGCAACCGAAGCCTCTCCATTCTTGGTATGGCTTCTTCCCTCATCTCTCATCTTCTCCTTGCAATCTTTCTTGACATGACCCTCCTTGTGGCAGTAGTAACATTTCTTCCCTCCAAATCTCAGTTTAGAATGCATTCTCTCATGGCTTTCTCCTTTACCTCTGTCCCAGTAGTAGCCATGGATGTTGATGTGCACTCTCCTATGGCTCTCTCCTCTACCTCTGTCCTGGTAGTAGCCATGTATGTTGTTGTGCACTCTTTCATGGCTCTCTCCTCTACCTCTGTCCTGGTAGTAGCCATGTATGTTGTTGTGCACTCTCCTATGGCCCTCTCCTCTACCTCTGACTTGGTAGTAGCCATGTATGTTGTTGTGCACTCTCCCATGGCTCTCTCCTCTACGTCTGACCCGGTAGTAGCCATGGATTTTGCTTCCATGCCGAGTTGCTGGCTTTCTTTTAATGAACAGCCTTCTTTCACTTGATGCACTCCTCATCTTGGCATCAAGATCATCTTGCAACTCTTTATTAGGATCAAATTTAAAAAGCAAAGATTCGTTTACGAAGATACCTCTTATTAAGGAGAGTCTTGGCAAGAAACAACCCATCTAGTTTCTTTCATATGACAGCTAGATCTTTCAAGTCTCTGTACTCCCTTGTGACATTATTTGACATGTGCAAGAAGATGGTGTTGTATGCCATCTTCTTCATCTCATTTCGCTGGTCCTCCGTAGTACTTGCTGGAAAAGCATCATCTTCTTTAATCGCCAAGTCCACTTTCTGTTGCATAAGAACAGCCTTGATCTTCCACTTCCAAAGGGAAAAATCTCCCTTTCCATCAAACTTCTCAACCATAAAGTTTGAAGCCATCTTGCAGAGATGATCCCAGGTTTGTGCAGCACCCACAATTTTTCTCCAACTTCTTCTAAATCTCAAGAACACAGATCAAAGATTGATCTCAATACCGTTCTTGAATCAACCTCAAGAACACAATCAGATCTTGATCTTTACTCCATTCTTAAATCACCCTCAAGAACATGATCAGATATTGATCTTAACTTCGTTATTGATTCACCTCAAGAACACGATTAGATACAGATCTTAACTCCGTTCTTGAAACACCCAAAAAGTTGACCTCTGATTCTTGGAGTCTTGCTCTGACACCTTCTCTTCTTGCTCCGACACCCGACTGTACTAGCTCTGATACCACTGTTGTGGTATCTCTTCTAGCTCTTATACCACTATTGGAAATCACTTTGACAAGATGCCCAGGTGGTGATCTTCCAAACACCCAAGTCTAGAATGACTTGTAAAGAAAAGATACAGCAACCAAAGCAAGAAAGAAGACAAGCAATTGTTATCGAGGTTCGGCAATAGCCTACGTCCTCGTGAGTTCCTTCAAACTCTCTGCACTAAATCAATGGTTCTTATAATCACAGCAACCCCTCTCCAAGAATCCACAAGTTCTTGAAGAAACAAAGAAGAGAACAAGAAAGTGATAAGGTCTTGAGATACCCTGGAACTTTCCCCCTTGGAAATTCCACTTACAAGTCCCTTGAATCCCCTTTCTATACTAATCTCTTTCTTTACAACCAGCCTCTCTAATGAGTCCCTCTTGTATGTCTGCGTCTTTTCACTCTCATACAATTCTCTCATTCACATGTTCTATCACAATTTTTGTTGAGAATGAACCTAGGTGACCCTTTAGATAGTGCACCAACTTCTTGACCAATCTTGAGTGTCATTCTCCACCCTTAGATAATGATGATCAATCAACCATGGCCCTCCATCAATCCTAAGTGATGCTGTGCATTTTGGACTTGCATCCACGCACTTAAAAAAAGGCTTAATCAAGTTAATCATGTGTGCATCAGTGTACCTAGCGCCTAGGCACTGAACAAGGCGCATTGCGGCCTTGGACAAAACATATTTTCACAACTTTTTGGGCGCCGCGGCCTTGGTGAGGGAGAGGTGCAGCGCTACCCTCCACCAGGACTTCCTCCTTACTGGGCACCATGGCTTGGAAGGAGTAGGGCTGCGGTGCATACTGAAGTTGGACCTTTCACAACTATGCGTACTTCTTTGTCTTGCTGAATGGAGAGGTGTGCACACACCCAAAGTGAGGCGCACACTTATGTGCACTCCTTTAACATATTGAAATTCATTCTTCCACCTCTTGTTTAAACCTTAGACAAATACCAACATTAAATTTATTAGAAATATTCAATTTGTATAAATAGCTCTTTAATATTTAATCATTTATATCTCATATGACTAGATAATAGCATATAGTCTAACAATTAGATAGTTCCTATCATATCATATTTCTATGTTTCTTCCTCACCATAACTGTCTCTCCGTGAGACTCATTTATCTACAAATAAATGTATAATAACAACACTTTAGTAATACAATCAACATGTAAAACAGATGCAATGCATGAATTATTATTAGGGAACATCTTCCCACATGTTTTTTTTTATCTTAGACCAGCCCCCTCCCAGTTCTTTCATTTCCAACATATATCGGCTGTTTCGGTATTTATTTTCGGCATATACCGACTGTCACAGTTTTTCAATTAGATCGACCCCCTCTTTGTTCTTTTATTTTATACACATGCATATGAATAACAATATAAAATATGCATATGAACAATAATATAAAACAAACATGAATTCAAATATTAAATTTAGCTATCATGTCTTACTTTAAATTTCTATTTGATCGATTCTACTAATTTCTTCTCCTCATATATTACATCAATTTATCGACCATAACTCATCAAGAATTTTATTTATCACCATAATTATTAAATCGATTCATTATTCTAATAATATTACTTCTCACATAATAATTTTCTACATGTCCAATATTCATATCATACCTATCAATCAATTTTTCATCTACCACCAAACAATAAGCTAATAATTTATTTTAATATTATCACTAGATATTTCATTTTTGTCTAGATTACTTAAAGTAAATCTAACTCACCACGTAGCACTTAGAGCTATCCGTGGATCACCTCCTTGCCTTTCTTGCTCCTCTCAGCACTTTCCCCTGGTTGATGATCGTCAACATCTGACATAATATTTATATTAAATTTCTAATTTATTCTTCAATTCTCCATAATTTATACCCTTTGAAAATTTTCACTTTGAATTCTAGAAATTTTCATGTATGCTAAAAAAATTCAAAATAAACATTATGTTATTACCTTATTTTTTTCTTATAGCTTCCCGTGACTCTATAAAATTCTACAGTAAACCTCTTCAAAATTTTGCTCTTTCAATCTTTTTTTTTTGTCCCCAAGTGTTTAAAGAAATAGAGTAATTGAAGGAAAACCAAACAGAATTTGGTAAGTAATAACATAAATTTTATATATATATATATATATATATATAATGTTGAAATCGGGCAGCCCCAAAATTTGCAATCTTAGCAGCCTTGCTGCCTTACATGCAGCAAGGCCTTCTCTCTTGACAACAGGTGTTGCCATCTGTTGCCAGATTTTTTTTTTTGGAATTGTTTATAAAAATTTGACTTTTCGCATTTAAATATATATATAATATTTTAACACTATATCATATTTATTAAAGTACTTTTTTACCCTTACTTTACAAATATGGGTATTAAAATTCTACCCACCTTACAAAAATTTCGTCCCCGAAATTTCCTTGCCTAATTCAAGAAACAGTTGGGGGTATTTCTTCCTCATTCTTGCTTCATGCTCCTACATGACTTCTTTGACATCTTTGTTCCCCCATAATATTTGAATCAGATGAATGATTTTATTTAGCAAGACTTGTTCTTTTCTGTCTAAAATTCGAACCGGTACTTGTATAAAAGTCAAATCTTCCTGAAGTTCTATCGCATGATTCGAGATACTATAGGATTCATTATGTAAGTATTTTCTCAGGAGTGACACATGAAACACATTATGTAATTGATTTAACTCTGGAGGCAAATCCAAACGATATGCTACTGGTCCAATTCTCTCGATCACCTCATATGGCCCCACAAATCTCGGGCTCAACTTTCTCTTCTTTTTAAACCTCAACACACCCTTCCATGAAGATATCTTCAAAAATACCCAATCACCAACTTGGAACTCGATAGGTTATCTTCTTTTATTAGCATATCCCTTCTGTCTGTTCTTGGTTGCTCTGAGGTTCTCCCTAACCAGTTTGATCCTCTTAGTAGTCAAATCTATCATTTCTAGGCCATATATCTTTCTCTCTCCAACTTCTTCCCAGCATATTGGAGTTCTACACCTTCTACCATATAAAGCCTCGAATAGTGTCATTTCAATACTAGTTTGCTACTGATTACTGTATGCAAACTCAATCAAAGGCAAATAAGCATCCTAGCTCACTAAGAAACTCAATACACTTGCCCTCAGCATATCTTCTAGTATTCTGATGATTTTCTCCATCTGCCCATCAGTTTGTGGATGGAAAGCTGTACTAAACTGCAATTGCATACCCATAGCTTCTTAGAAACCTCTCCAAAATCTAGAGATAAATCTATAATCTTTATTTGAAAAAATGCTCAAGGGAACTCTATGTAATTTTACTATCTCCGCCGCATGCAATTCAGCCAACTTTTCTATACTCCAGATAGTTTTAATGGGAAGAAAATGTGAAGACTTAGAAAGTCTATACACTATAACCCACACAGCGTCATGTCCTCTCTTGGTACGGGGAAAACCGGAGACAAAATCCATACTCACGTTTTCCCAAGGCCACTCTGGTATTGGAAGATGTTGTAATAAACCTGCTAGATGTCTATTCTCAGACTTCACTTGTTGACGAGTCAAACATCTAGAAATATATTCCGCTACATCCTTCTTCATCTCTGACCACCAATAATTTTGTCTCAATCCCCTATACATCTTATTAGTACCCAGGTGCATGGAATATACAGAATCATGAACCTCCCTTAGTATCTCCTTTCTCATCTCCACATTATTGGGAACACAAACTCTATGCCTTAATTCTACCGTACCATTTTCTCTAACTCTAAACTCGGTTGCTTTCCCACTCAACACTTCCCCTATGATCTTCTCTATCCCCTTATCTCTACTCTGCATCTGTAATAACCGATCAATAATAGAAGATTGTATCACCATATTTGCCATCAATACTCTTTTATCATTTGCACTCAACTGCATCCTCATTCTTCTTAATTCTATCATCAAGCTAGTATTATGACTCCTAATAGCAGCTAATCTCCCTATAGCCTTTCTACTCAATGCATCAGCTACTACATTAGCCTTTCCAAGATGATAATGAATTGTACAATCATAATCACAAATCAACTCCATCCACTTCCTCTGCCTAAAGTCCAACTCTTTCTAGGTCGGTAAATGCGTCAAACTTTTATGATTAGTAAAAATTTCACAATTGACTCCATATAGATGATGTCTCCAAATCTTCAAAGCAAAAACTATAGCATGCCACCAGGGGTCCTCAATGTAGGATTCATCCACAGTCTCCTCCGTCTCGCCGCTCTCCCGAGGAGCAGACTCCAAAATGGCATTTGCTTGCTCAAGTAACTTATCCAAATCCAAATCCTCTCCAAACTGAGCAAAGCATGCCTCCAAATGTCCTCAGATTTCCTTCTTTCTTAGCCCCTTGTAATCTCTCAGAGTAAGGTGCTTTAGGTACAAATGACCTAGGAAGATGCTTAATAGTAGGTGTGGCTATAGATGGCTCAGCATCTCTCTTCTCCTTGTTGCCACTTTCTTGCCCTTGCTGCAAAACGGGGTTCTCTTCCACTAGATTGTCCACTTGTATTCCATACCTCAATGTGACAATCGATTGCACTTGTTCCTACCTGTGCGAAGGAGTTGATGAATTTTCAACCACAAACTGTTCCTTCGGGTTGGGCACAGGTTGACTAGGGAACTTTCCCTTATCTCCTTCACCCAAGTGACTTGTGATTTGACCCATTTGACTCTCTAGCTTGGTAATCGCTTGGGTGTTTACTATTGTTGCACTCCTCACTTTGCTTATGGATTGGCCAGTCATCTTCCTGAAATCATTGAGGGAATCCTCAAATGACTGTGAAACCGACGCTAGCGCTTTAGTGGGAGCGTGGTAATCGGGTGATGGTGCTGGATGGGCTGAGCGACCATAACTTGGAACTGGTGGATGAAATCCGAGAGGGTATTGATTGTGAGCATGATGAGCGGCTCCTCCTTGATTCATCAGTTGGTTCTGCTTCCATGAAAAATTAGGGTGGTTCCGCCACCCTGGATTGTACGTCTCGAAGTAAGATCCATTTGATTGCCACCGACAGTCATTGAAAGCGTTCATTTGTTCCATGGGATACTTGACAAAAGACAGCATAGATGGAACATTCTATGCTAAATACATAGGGTTAGCACAGATGGAACAGCTATCAACATTAAATGTATTGGCTGCACTGATGGACTGGCCGGTCATCTTCATGAAATCCTTGAGGGCATCCTCTAAAGACTGTGAAACCGGTGCTGGATTCATCCACATTTTTTATTTATTTTTTATGGGCAATTGCTAATAGAAACAAATAAATTAAAATAAAATTGCAAAAGAAAAATAAAACAAAAATGCTAACTAAACTAGTAGAAAAATAAAATCAATTCAGACAAAAATTTCATAAACAAAACAATTCCCCGACAACGATGCCAAAAACTTGTTGTGAGTTTTAATTTACTCGCAAGTGCACGAGTCATTTGCAATATAATGTTGTGCAAATGCGAGGTCGAATCTACAAGGAATTGCATTGAGAAAATATTTTTTTATCTAAAATAACCCTATTTTAACCTAGTTTCGAATTTTGGATTGTATCTTGTAAAGAAATATAAACTAAACTAAATTGATTTAAAAACAAATAATAAAAACACTAAGGTTTTCTGAATCCACCCCACCAAAGTAAAGCATATATCTTCATATTCTGTATAAAAATAATCTATCAAATCATTCCATGAATCCATCATTATACAAATCACGGCGAATACCCAAACTAAATCAAAACCATCCAATGTATCCGTTTAATTTACAAATCACAATGGATATCCAATCTAATTTGAATGATCCGCCGTATCCAGCAGATGGAACACAAGGAATATTCAATTTAACAATTTTAAAGCAATCAATCATAAGATTTTACTCAAATAATTGAACAGAACATTTATACTAAAAATATCATAATTGTATGAACAAGTCTGAAAATATTATGCCAAACAATGGCAAGGCTTCATCTTCAACCTTAGATGAAGATTTTAGCCTCTCATAATTATGAAACTAAAGTTTACAATAAAAATGCTAAATATTAAACTTTCAAACTAAAAAAGAAATAAATTAAAACTGACTATAAATTGGGAGAAACTCCACTCCCTATTGGGCGGCGCTTCCCCTCGTGGTAGCAAAGCCTTCGAGATCCACCAGAATGCTAGCAGAAGTCTTCCGGATTGCACACCAATTGCTTCAATGAGGTGGGGCTTTTATAGGGAAACTTAAGAGTGTAATATGTTTCAAATTCAATGTGGGATACTGCCCGAGTGCGCTCGAGCGCAACATGGTGCATTGCCTGACCTTTGTCTACTAAAACTGTCATAACTTCCTCTAGAAAAATCATTTTTATGAGCCGTAAAATTCTTCAGAAAATAAACATCCGGATCTTTCCAAACATATATTCTTATCTCTTGGTTCTTCCTGAATCAATACAGTAAAATCCACAAAAATGGTTGATCTGCCACGCTGAAATCACACACAGCCTGACCTTTGTCTACTAAAACTGCCATAACTTTCTCTAGAAAAATCATTTTTATGAGAAGTAAAATTCCTCAAAAAAATAGACATCCGGATCTTTCAAAGTATATATGGTTCATCTCCTGGTTTATCTTGAATCAATACAGTAAAATCCACAAAAATGATTGATCTGTACAGGCAATTCTGGCAATTTTAGTGAAACTAATTTCCAAGTTCTTGTAAACCTGTAAAACAACAAGAACAACTCAAAGTAACAAATTTCTAAGCTAGCAAATGTAAATTAAGGGGCCAAAATATGCAATATTTGGCACTCATCAATTCCTCTCATGGTTCTTCAATTGCCTAGATGCATAAGCTATAACTCTCTCATGTTGCATCAACACACATCCCAACCCCTAATGTGACGCATCATTATAAACCACAAATCCTTCATCACCAAAATGAAGCACTAATACCAGGGCAGTAGTCAATTTTTCTTTCAACAATTGGAAACTTCTCTCACATTCCCCTGACCACCTAAACTTCATGTCTTTCCTAGTCGATGTAGTCAATGGTCCAGCAATCATAGAAAATTTTTGGATAAATCTCCTATAATAACTAGCCAACCCCAAAAAGCTTCTAATTTCAGTTACAATCGTGGGTCTTTCCCAATTCAACACTACTTCTACTTTTTGTGGCTCAACTGTTATCCGCTCTCCCGACACAACATGTCCCAAGAAATATATTTCACTCAATCAAAACTCACACTTAGAGAACTTTGCATATAATTTTTCTCTCCTCAGAATCTCCAACACTATCACCAAATGTTACATATGCTCCTCTTCATTCTTAGAATATAACAAAATATCATCAATAAGCATAATCACAAATTTGTCCAAGAATGGTTTAAACACCCAATTCAGCAGGTCTATAAATGTTGCAGGGGCATTAGTTAACCCAAATTGCATCACTAGGAACTCATGATGGCCATAACGTGTCCTAAAAGCAGTCTTAGGCACGTCCCACTCCTTTATCCTCAATTGATGATAACTTGATCTCAGATCTATCTTAGAAAACACCCTAGCTCCCTGTAACTGCTTGAATAAATCATCTATGCTGGGCAAAGGATATCTATTCTTGATGGTGATCTTATTCAACCGTCATTCTTCTTGACAAACAATACAGGGGCTCCCCAGGTTGATATACTAGGTCGAATAAATTGTTTATTTAGTAACTCTTGAACTTGAACTTTCAACTCTCTCAATTCAGCTGGTGCCATTCTATAGGGTGCTATGGATGTGAGTACTAATCCTGGAATCACCTCAATAGAAAACTCAATCTCCTTATTAGGAGGCAAACCAGACAACTCCTTAGGGAATATGTCAGAAAAATATTTCGATGCCAAGATTTCTTCTGACTTCCTACTTTCCTTGCTAGAATCCACCACATATGCCAAATACCCCTCACAACCCTTCTTCAACCATTTACTAGCAGCTAAGGCAGAAATAAGACAGTTAGCAAGTATCTTACATTCTCCCTGAAAATTAAACTCCTCATGTCCGGGTATCTTGAACACCATATTCTTCCTAAAAACAATCTACCCTAGCATGATATGCAAATAACCAATTCATCCCCAGAATTAAATCAAAATCTGTCATATCTAAAGGTAATAAATCAACTTAAAATTCTCTATCAGCAATATTAATTATACAACCTTGATAAATTATCCTGATAATAACCTTATCTCCAGTAGGAACCTCAACAATAATCGTATGCATCAAAGGACTAGCACTAGCATCAATAGATTTCATATAAATACTATATGTAAAAGAATAGTTTGCACCAAGATCAATCAATAATTTAGCAGGCCTACCAAGGATAGATATCATACCCATAACAACATTAGGAGTGGCTTGTGCATCCTATTGAGTCAATGCATAAACTCTGCTGTCTCTGGACTGAAACTGGCTACCACATCCTCTCTCAGCTACCGATCCTCGACCTCTGCCCCGCACACTCCTTGATCCATCACCGATCTCCTCCCAACATTTCCAACGCCTACGTCAGCAGATTTCCCCACTGGCCAATCTGTAGCAACGTGTCCTCCACTGCTCAAAATATTTTTTGACATGTCTAATCCATTGCTTAGTTTCATAGGATTTACAGATCCTCTAAAAGAATGGGGTTTAAACTTAAGAAAACTCACAAAACAATCACCTTACATCTCATGTGCGAACACACCTTCTCCCTCATGAACCTTTTGCTTCACCACATCAGGTTTTCTTCTACCTCTTTCCTCTAATCTTCTCTGTAGCTTCACAAGATTTACAGATCCTCTAAAATACTGGGGTTTAAACTTAAGAAAACTCATAAAACAATCAACTTACATCTCATGTGCAAACACACATTCTCCCTCATGAACCTCTTACCTCACCACATCAGGTTCTCTTCTACCCCTTTCCTCTAATCTTCTATGTAGATTATCAGCCTTTTCTTCAGCTGCATTCATCCTCTATAGCACGATTAAGAGCTTCTCTCAATTCATCATTCCTAACCTCAAATTCTCTGCCAACCTTACTAGTACCAGCTGCATTATCAATATGTTCTCTTGTAGGAACCACATACTCAACTTCCTCATCTGCTTCAGTTCTCCTAAATATTAGGGGTTTACCACATCTCCTCTGATTCAGAACTCTACCTCTAGCTCAAACACATCCACATGTCATCCTCAAATTTTGCATTAATATATAGTTTATTTAGATCTTCCACTTCTTTAAGTTCTCATGCAGTCTACAGAATCATAAACTTAATGCTTGATACTAAAATTGTAACGACCTATTCCAGGATGGCCACCCCCGAGATGGTGTTGTCACATTTTGAAAATCCCAGCATGACACATATATGAAACAAGAAAAATAACACCAACAACAATGTTTACTTTAATCTTCAACCCTCAACAGGGGAGGTACGCCATTCTAATATTGACTTAAACGTAATATATAACGTAAAATGCCTGAATATTTACAAATAAATTTTTATTTTATTTTCTCATTAGTCTGATGATGTGGACACGTACGTAGCTTACAGAAAATGATTTCGTCTGACTCTCAACCCACCAGACTATTTGTCATATCTGCTACCTGAAATTATTGTACAATGAGGGATGAACTTCACAAGCTCAGTGAATTAAATTTTTTAGAAGTATTCAATTTGTATAAATAGCCCTTTAATATTTAATCATTTATATCTCATATGACTGGATAATAGCATATAGTCTAACAATTAGATAGTTCCTATCATATCATACTTCATGTTTCTTCCTCACCATAACTGTCTCTCCATGAGATTCATTTATCTGCAAATAAATGTATAATAACAACAACACTTCAGTAATACAATCAACATGTAAAACAGATGCAATGCATGAATTATTATTAGGGAACGTCTTCCCACATGTCGACATGTTTTTTTTTATTTTAGATCGGCCCCCTCCCAGTTCTTTCATTTCCAGCATCTACCAGTTGTGACGGTATTTATTTCCAGCATATACCAACTGTCACAGTTTTCCTTTATTTCCAGCATAAACCAGCTATCACGGTATTTCATTTATTTTCAGCATATACCGGCTGTCACGGTTTTTCAATTAGACCGACCCCCTCCCAGTTCTTTTATTTTATACACATGCATATGAATAATGATATGAAATATGCATATGAACAATAATATAAAACAAACATGAATTCAATATTAAATTTAGCTATCATGTCGTTCATCAAATTTCTATTTGATCGATTCTACTAATTTCTTCTCCTCATATGTCATATCAATTTATCGACCATAACTCGTCAAGAATTTTATTTATCACCGTCATTATTAAATCAATTCATTATTCTAATAATATTACTTCTCACATAATAATTTTCTACATGTCCAATATTCATATCATACCTATCAATCAATTTTTCATCTACCACCAAAAAATAAGCTAATAATTTATTTTAATATTATCACTAGATATTTCATTTTTATCTAGATTACTTAAAGTAAATCTAACTCACCACGTAGCACTTAGAGCTATCCGTGGATCACCTCCTTACCTTTTCTGCTCCTTTCAGTAATTTCCCCCGGTTAATGATCGTCAACACCTAAAGTAATATTTATATTAAATTTCTAATTTATTCTTCAATTCTCCATAATTTATACCCTTTGAAAATTTTCACTTTGAATTATGGGAATTTTCATATATGCTAAAAAAATTCAAAATAAACATTATGTTATTACCTTCAGTTTTTCTTATAGCTTCTCATGACTCTGTATAAAATTCTCTCATAAACCCCGTCAAAATTTTGCTCTTTCAACCTTTTTGTTGGTCCCCAAGTGTATAAAGAAATAGAGTAATTGAAGGAAAACCAAACATGATTTGGTAGGTAATAACATAAATTATGTTATATATATACATATAGTAAAAATGTTGAAATATGGCAGCCCCAAAAGTTACATTCTCAGCAACCTTGCTACCTTACATACAGCAAAGCCAGCTCTCTTGGAAACAAGTGTTGCCATCTGTTGCCAGATTTTTTTTTTTTAATTTTTTTATAAAAATTTAACTTTTCACATTTAAATATATATATTATTTTAACTCTATGTCATATTTATTAAAGTACTTTTTTACCCTTACTTTACAAATACGGGTATTACAGAACTAGATTCCATACTTTGTTTCTTTCAGATTGATTTATTTCTTCTTGCATAGCATTTATCCAATCAACATTATTCTCGACTTCTACAAATGACTTAGGTTCTACTTACGATAAATAAGAGATATTAGGCTTTTTACCTTTTCATAATTCTTATGGAGTTTTGTCAAGCATAGACCTAATTAAAACTCTATTTAAAACATAGCAAAAAATATTTACAGCTTCCACCCAAAAATATTTTGGCAAACTATTTTCACAAAGCATTGTTCTTGCAAATTCTTCTAGAACTCTATTTTTCCTCTCAACAACTCCATTTTGTTGAGGAGTTCTAGGAGCTGAAAAGTTGTGATCAATTCCATTTTCATCACAAAATTTTGAAAAGCTTTAGTTTTCAAATTCTTTTCCATGATCACTTCTAGTGCTTGAAATAAAATTCATTTTGAACTTTTGAACTTTTTTACAAAAGTTCACAAATCCTTTGTAAGCTTCATCCTTGTAAGCAATAAAAATAACAAAGATATATCTAGAATAGTTTTCAACAATAACAAGAGCATATTGATGGCCACCTAGACTTATGGTACTTATTAAACCAAACAAGTCCATATGTAGAAATTCTATTGGTCTAATAGTTGAGACTAAATTTTTTTATTTAAAAGAAATTCTAGTTTGTTTTCCCATTTGACAAGCATCACACACCTTGTCTTTTTCAAAACTGATTTTTGGAAGTCCAATGACTAAATCTTTTCTTGAAATGATTTTAAGCAAATCTATATTCACATGGCCAATTCTTCTATGCCATAGCCATGGCTTTTCACTAAATGCGGGAAAACATTTTTTATTTTCATAACGCAAAGATTTTAAATTAACTATATAGACATTTTCGTGTCTATGGCTAACAAACTTGATCTTGTTACTCTTGATGTCTATAACTAGATAATGAGAAGTTTCACATATGACTTTGTTGCCTCTGTCACATAGTTGACTAATGCTAATGAAATTTGGCTTAAGGCTTTGCATATATAATACATGATTAATGGTTGACAAAACTTTTTCATGCCCGATTATCTTTATCTTGGTGTTATCTCTAATGGTGACATGTCCATCATCCCTTAGAGTTAGATCTTTGAACATGCTTTGATCACCGGTCATGTGCTTTGAGCATCCACTATCAAGGTACCAATAGTTACCTTTTTCCTTGGTGTGGAGACATATCTACATTACACAAGGATACACAATTGCACTCTTAGGTACCCAAAATTTCTTGGGTCCTTTAGGGTTAGTTCTAGAAAATATGGTTCCTTTAGGGACCTATACCTTCTTAACATTATAAGGTGCTCTATAATTATAGACATATTGATGATGCATAGTCCTAGGATAATAGTTATTGAAATTTCTAGGATTTTGTAATTGTGCATGTCTATAGTTCCTTGCATAAGCATTCCTAGAATACAAGTTTCTATGATTAAAGTTATGAACATGCATGATATTTCTAGGAAATGTATAATGGTAGCTCCTAGGATGTGCACTTTTGGTGTGAGTATACATATTATCTTTAGAATGCACATGATGGTTACTCCTAGGTTGTGTATTTCTAGTGTATACATTTCTTGAATGATCATTCATAGCATTTTCATTTCTTGAATGAGTATACATATATGCATGAGTATTTCTTGGATACTTAATTTTAATACATGCATTAGAATTTAAATTCACATTTTTAGACCTATTAGCATACATTGAATGAGTACTTTTAATCTTGCTAGAGGTCTTGGAAGTGGAGGCTTCATTCAAACATGTTGTTTTCATGAACAAAGTCTCCTTAGACTTTTTCTTATCCAATGGAGAATAACCCAAGCCGGATTTTCCTCCATTTAACCTTTGGCTAGATAACACTTCATTTAGCTTTTATTTTCTAAGCATAAGTCTAGATATTGTGCTATTCAATTCCAATATTTTCTTCTTTAAATTTTCATTTTCATTTTTTTAGAAAATCTTGTGAAGAATCATAAAGCATGGAAGATAGTTTTTCTTTTTCTTCCTTTAAGCCTTTAATCTCTTTAGAAAGAGATGAGACTTCCTTTTTGAGGGTGGTGTTCCTAGAATCATATTTTTTCAATTCTTCATACATTTCATATATAACATCAATTAATTCTTCACTACTACTAACAATGTTATTATTAGAAGCGAAAGAATTTGATACCTCATTTTCATTGTCGATTGCCATCAAGCATAGGTTGGTAATCTCCTCGTATCCGACCTCATTAACCGAAGATTTCTTCTTCGTCATCACTCCATGTGGTTGCAATCCTAGTTTTATTTTTGAAGCTCTTATATGGTTTGCTCGTTGTTGTATAATCGGCCTTGATATGATTAGGCTTCTTGCAATCGTAACACACGAGAGGTTCTTTTTTCGGAATGGAATCCTGATAAGTGCTTAAATAGTCATATTTAAGCCCCTTAATTTACACTTGTTAGGCTCTTTTTTTTATCTATTTTAGTAGATTCTACTTCATTTTTGTGTTTTTTGTGTTTTTCATAGGTCTTTGAAGAAAATAAGACATTTTGGAGCTCTAAGGAATAAAAAGTGAAGATCTGGAAACCAGCAATGTGCACTCGAGCGCACCTCTCTTGTGATCAAGCACACAGGCACTCAAGTGCACACTTAAAAGGCTCGAGCACACACACGCGCTTGAGCACAAACCCATATGATCGAGCGCACACACACAGAGAAGTGGTAGAGCCTTCTTTAGGAAGAAGTCTCTGGGTCTTATTTTTGGAAATTAGGGTTTCTAGGGTTTCCTAAACCTTATAAATAAGCTTATAAACACAGAAAGAGGGTAGTTAGTTGAAGGTTAGGTTTAGTTTTACTTTTAATCTTCTCTTTGGAGAGGGAGGCCGGAAGTGTGGAAGCTTTGGGAGATGAATTGACGACTCTTCTCTCGGGTTTCTTCTTTCCTTTATTTTATTATGTGTAACTAAACTTTTAGTAAGGGCTTGACTGAAGCCCTAATTATGTTTATTCAATAATTCAATATTGGCACCTTTGTGATATTTATGTTGTGATTCTTAACTTGATTAATAATGTCTGTGTTTATTTAAATTCCTCATATGTATCTGTATGATCAACGTATGCCTATGGTATGGATTAGTTAGTTAAATCAATTTGGATGACCGAGTCCTGGGTTTAACAATAGTAACAAAAGATATTTTATCCAGATTCTTGGGTTAATCAACATGGGAAACCGGGAGCGGACCAAGCCCTAGGTCTCGTGTGGTTGTCGATTTCCACAGATCTTATGCTCTCTTAAGGAACAACTCAGTAGATACAACGCTGAATCCCTTAAGAGAGAAAATAGTTAGAGTATACACCATGCCTAACTCGTTGCTTAGGGAGATCAATAGCTTAAGGAGTTGACCAAGCCCTTAGGTTGACAAGCATTAGGTATTCATAGCATATTTAAAGCATTGGCATATTGTTTTATTGTGGTCGCATAATTGGTGAGGGATATCAAGTCCCTACGCTTTTACTATTATTAATTCCAAACTCAATATTTATTTCCATCATTTTTCTATTACGAAACTAATTCTAAATTGAAATTCACCAATTCCTGTGTAAATGATCTCGCACTTGCACACTATGCTACTGTAGACCTTGTGCACTTGCAAGTAAAACTGTACGATTATTTGCTTATTTATTTAGGTAGCTTAACATACAACAAATCCCTTGTGTAAGGTTTCTTTCTCTTTTTCAAGAACTTGTGAAACCTTTCGGTGATTAGAGCCATCTCATCATCTTTTTCGCTGCTTTCAACCTCTTCTTCTTTTTCTTCCTCTTTGTTGCTCGTAGAGGCTTTAAGAGCAATCAACTTCTTCTTCTTCTCATCATCATTGACACTGGGATTCATTTTTTCTATCTCGTATGTCAATAGTGATCCGAGGAGAGTTTCAACATCAAGTTTGTCGAGATCTTTAGCCTCTGTGATAGCCATCTTCTTTGCTTTCCAAGTGGATGGAGAAAAACCTTAAGATCTTCCTCGTTAGTTCAAATTCCTCAATGTTCCTACTAACAAGCTTAAATCATTAACAATGGTAGTAAAACATGAGTGCATTTGAGAAATGGTTTCATTTGGAGACATTTTGAATGATTCAAATTCGGACACTAGCATATAGATTTTTTATTTTTTAACTTCGCTAGTGCCTTCATATGTAACTTGTAATTTGTTCCAAATTTCTTTAGCCGTAACACATGCAGAAATTTTATTGTATTCAGCTATATCTAAAGCATAATGTAGCATGCTAGTTGCTCTACTATTTAGAGACATCATTCTACAATCCTCTTCATTAAACTCCGTTTTGAGTTAAAGCATTATATGATTGATTTCTCCAATGATTATTTCTTTTGTAGGAATTTTAGGTCCCTCTTCAGTAACTCTCCACAGATTGTAATCTTGTCATTCGACAAAGATTTTCATTATATTTTTCCAATAGTTATAGCTGGAGCCATTGAACAAATGAGGCTAAGTATAGGAATGCCCTTTAGTATAGCTATTTGATGTCATAAGATCAACTCGAGAATTTTAAGCTTGAAATTGAGTACGAGGCTCTGATACCAACTGCAAACCGAGGTTCAAACCCAAGAAGGGGGTGAATTGGGTTTTAAAAACTTTAGTAGATTAACTTACAAGTTTTTAAATAGTTAAATACACAAAACACCCAATCAAATAATATGCTTGAAAGTAAAGAGTGTTTGAAAGTAAAGAGTTTAAGGAAGAGAAAGTGCAAACTCTGTTTATAGTGGTTTGACAATATCGGATTCCTTCCGACCCTATGTCCACTTTCTTCAAGGAACCTCCTTGAAGTAATCCATTAAAATTTTAGTCGTACAACTTCACGGGTGTTGCACAAACCTTACAACCGATCTCTTCCTCACAAAAGTTAATCTCTTCCTTAAGGAAGTTATAATGAAGTGTTTAATCCTAAACACTCTGAGAGTTATACTAACTCTTCCTTTTACAATAAATGATATTTGTTGTAAAGTAAATGGTAGAGAGATAGCAATAAGTTCTTTTACAAATGAACAATATTTCTCTCAAGAACAAGCTTAAGAATGGCTTAATAATAAATTTTTCAAAGCTTTTGAGAATTAATGAGCTATCTTGTGAATTGAATGTGTTCTCTTCTTTTTTTTAAATGCTCATTGAAGTGGGTTTGTATAGCCTTGAATCAATATGGTCGTCTGACAATGACTTGGTAGGTTTGGGACATTAAATGCTCAAGTCTCGCATCTCAAACGGTCATATTTTGAATTACCAGTCGACTGGGTCCTTGTACCAGTTGTTGGGTCAAGTGAGAAATTTCACTTTTTAGGCCAAGGGAGAGTACCATGTCGACTAGGTCTTAAGCACCAGTCGACTAGAAACTTTATGTCCCATATCCCAGTCGACTGGCATTTGGAGCCAGTCGACTGGGTTGTCCTTCAATCCAGTTTTTCATGTTTCAAAACTATTTTTGACTTAGAAACTTTTGTATGGTTAATTTTGTCAAAGCCTTTTTATAGATTGAGACACAGATCAAGCTATGTAATTGAACATGAGAGATTTATAATTTGTTTCAATTACCTTAATGCCTATTCTA
The DNA here is from genome assembly GCA_023935145.1 of Bretschneidera sinensis. NCBI lineage: Eukaryota > Viridiplantae > Streptophyta > Magnoliopsida > Brassicales > Akaniaceae > Bretschneidera > Bretschneidera sinensis. The sequence goes on from CM043705.1 coordinate 7,404,544, forward strand.
GATCTTCTGTCTTGTCTTGGCGTCTGAATCGAATTAAGTTCTTGCATCTTGTTTCTGTGCTGAATGCTTTTACTACTTAAACACTTAGATAAAATTGTTAGTGCAATTAGAATAGTGTTTTGTCATTATTAAAATTAAATATGGGTCAACAGAAACGAATCAAATAAGAGAGATGATAATGAATTTTTTTGGGCCAGAGTTTAACTGGGATGTTGAAGAAAATCTGAATCCTCATACTGTGAAGTTCTATGATATGTTGAAAGATGTTGATGAGCCATTGTGGGAAGGTTGTAAGAAGCACACTAAGTTTTCGGCGGTTTCACGACGGTTGAATTGTCAATTTGACTTCAACATGTCTGACAATTGTTTTGATCGATTAATGACAATAATTAAGAGTATGATACCAGAGGATGAGAAGTTGCCCAAAAACTTTTACTACTCTAAGAATATTGTGAATGCATTAGGGCTTTGGTTTGAAAAGATACATTCATATCCTAATGATTGTTGTTGTATTACAAGGAAGACTAATAGAAGAGTGTGTGACGTGTGTGGACATCCTTAGTTTAATCTTTGGAAAAGTGGAAATAAGAAGCAGAAAGACATACCACATACGATTTTACGTTACTTTCCACTGATATCGAGACTTTAAAGGCTTTATTTATTGAAAAAAACTGTCGAACACATGAGATGGCATAAGGAGAGCAAACGTGGTAAATCGGACATGGTCATCCACCTGCTAAATGGACTGGAGTGGAAACATTTTGATGATACTCACCCTGATTTTTCCCACAAACCATGCAATGTTTGGCTAGGACTCTCAACTAACGGGTTCACTTCGTTGGTCATTCAGTGTCTCCTTACTCTTATTGACTGGTATTTGTCACTCTTTATAATTTATCTCCTAGTATGTTCATGAAAGATCATAATCTGTTCTTATAATTGATAATTCTCGACCCACACAACCATGGTAAAAATCTAGATGTCTATCTAAGACTATTGATAGATGAGTTGAAGGAATGTGGACGGATGGAGTTCTTACTTACAATGCAGCTAAAAAAACAAAATTTTAATATGAAGGTTGTACTTCTATGGACGATCAGTGACTTCCCTGTATATGGTATGCTTTATGGGTGGAGTACTAACGGTTTATTGGTTTGTCTTTTCTGTATGGAGCTACCAAATCATTTTGTCTATCATATGGTGAAAAAAATTGTTGGTTTGATTATCATCGTCGGTTCTTACTAGAATATCAAGCCTTCAGAAGGTAGAAGAAGAGTTTCATATAGAATAAATCTGAGAGTGCACCCCCCCCTACCCACCCACCCACCAACCACCATAGTTGTCAAGGGAAGATGTGAAAGCTAGAGTGATGTTTTTTTTTTATCAAATCACATTCGACACCAATAATAGAAACCATGAAATCCCTGGATTTGGTAAGAATCATAATTAGACAAAGAGAAGTATCTTTTGGGAACTACTGTACTTATCAACTAATCTTATTCGCAACAATTTGGACATTATGCATATTAAGAAAAATATTTTTGGCAATGTATTCAACTTTATTATGGATATCAAAGGTAAAACAAAAGAAAATGCTAATACTTGTTTAGATATGACAAATTTTTGTAGGTTTCCTCAATTGGAGTTGGTTGAAGTTAATGGTAAACCTAAATTTAAACCCCAAGCAACCTATACATTAAACAAGTCTTAGATAAAGGTAGTTTGTGAATGGGTTTCAAAGTTGAAGTTCCTAGATGGGTATGCCTCAAATTTAGCATAATGTATTAAGCTAGACGAGTGCATATTCTACAAGATGAAGAGTCACGATTGTCACATGTTCATAGAAAGATTAATTCCCTTGGCATTTTGTGACTTTTTGCTTGACCCTGTGTAGGATGCTTTGATAGACTAAGTAACTTCTTTAGGGACATAAGATCAATTGAACTGTGCATTGAGAATATGGAGTTGCTTGATAAAAACATTGTCATCATCTTATGCAAACTTGAGAAGATATTTATCTTGGCATTCTTTGATTTGATGGAGCATTTACCGATCACTTAATTTATGAAGCTGAAGTCAGTGGCCCTGCGTAATATCGATGGATGCATCAGTTTAAGAGGTAATATCCGTAATCTTTGCCAAATGTTAGTGTTTCCTTACTTCATATCATTCTTGCTTTATAATACATATGTATATATATTCTACATTCTATTTGGCGGATAGTGTAGAGAGAGAGAGAAATCGAAGTGCATTCGATAGCCTTCACCTTCTTGATGCTTCTTAATAAATTTTTTACTTATAAAAAATATGCATATATACATATATGCAAAATAGGTGTATGCACAACCTAAATAAAAATGCTCGAAATAAAGCATACGTTAAAGGTTCCATGGTTGAGATGTATAATATACAAGAGATCACCAACTTTTGCTCTGAATATTTTAAACCAAATGTTCAGACAAAAATGAATTGAGTCAGTTGCAACGACGATGGGGAAATGTGGATTAAGGAGAGTGGCTATCTATTTTTTGTTATCCAAGTCATGCTTTTGGTCGGGAGACTATTAGAGAATTGGATGACAATGAGCTTAAGGCCACGAAGATATACATTCTCCTTAATTGAGTTGAAATTATGTCATATGTACGTGGAGTGAGTGTTTAACTTACATTTAAATCTAATGTACTTTTACCACATAAGCATATCTTAGACATTAATTAATTCATCATCATTGTTGTAGATAATATGACGTGTCCTTGAGGCGTGAGCACCAGGGCATAACTAAGTAACAAATTGAGAAGCTTCGTGAGAAGAACTTTGCAAAATGACTTTGTGATCTTATAAGACATACCACATGATATATTATAAATATTGTTAGTATATATTATTATATATTAATGTTTCATATTTATGTATAATTAATTTATATATTTTAATTATAGGTCACTAAATTGACAAGCAAATACGAGAGATAGGAGTTGGCCCAATGAAGTATGTGAAGTGTTATCTTGGATATAATTCCAATGGATACAAGTTTCACACCCATGAGTATGGACAACATAAGAAAACAATGAAAATTGATGTGCATGTGAAAGGTAGTTTTAACAATAAATATGAACGTGATTTTTACGGGATGTTGACAAAAGTTATAGAGCTCCAATATGTAAAGATTCATAACACTGTTGTATTGTTCAAATGTGATTTATTTTATTATCATAATGAACTTCAAATAGACCGACAAGGTCCCATAGATATTAAGTTTAAATCAAGGCTCAACTAAGCTGAATCATTTGGGTTGGCCTCACAAGCAATATAAGTGTACTACTGCACTTACCCTTCTAGTAAGAAAGAAATAACTAATTGGTGGATAATGTGTAAAACAAAGTCTAGGTGCAATGTCGAAGTCCCTTTGTATGAAGATCCAGATTATGATATAATGCCTATAGTTACGGATTAATTCCAAGAGCATGAACCATATGTTCCAACAAAAATAGTTCTAGATGATGATATAGATATATCGGGTATCATTTAGGATATTGATGATATAATGAAGAAAGAAAATCCATCCAATATATATGCTCCCGAAAACGACAATAGTGACTCTATTACTAACATGGATGTTGATTAGTGAATGGTATGATCAATTTTATTCATGGATGATGAGAATTATACGAGTTGTATGATTAACAAATTGTATCCATTATATTAATTGTTTATTGTGATTTACATGAGCTAGTTTTAAACAAATTGTATCAATTTTATGTATTCATATTTCCTATTTTTCTGTAAAATAGGATACAACGAGGTAGGGGTCGACGTAGAGGATCCTAGGCTACTATTAGCACGAATGGTCAGTTTGCCTAGTTGATTGGTAAAATTACCTTCCACTTGTGTATTATTCGTATGTTATTACTCATTTTGTTAATTTATTTTATTTATTACATTCCTTATTATATAATATGTCAAGATATATTCTCATATACAGGGGAAGAGGTCGGGCTTTCTAAGGCTTCTTTTGTCAAGCGACGTGGGGAGAGGACTGAATAAAGAGAACCCTCTTCTGGCATAAAAGATTCTCACCATTTTGAGCGATAGATGTTTAAAGCAAATTATTTCGGTCATTAATTTCGATTAATATATATCATAGATTGATTAATACAATTAATTATATAAATATAGTAAATTTCAGGTTGAAAATATGTGTCCAAAAATATTGTTGTCCAAGTTAGAAAGATTATGAATGGGGCCTGGAACTTTTATTTTGACTTCGCTCAAGACATCCAAGATCCTATTTGGCAGTATTTCTTGATACACTTTTTCCCCTCATTCTTTTGTTTTATGTTCATTATGTGTTTCATATTCATGTGAAGTTTTATATATTAGATTCATGTGCTATATATAAATAACTGGCTAGTAATCATCTATTGGTTGCTTCTCACAAGCACTATACTTTTGGGACTCCAAAAGAATTTGTAGCTGCAAGACAGGTCTATGACAGAATTGTTGTCACCCTCCACAATAATTGGCTGAATAACTTTTGGGATCATGGACGCTCACGCAAATACATTGGTATATAGTTTCTTTATTTCTCTACTCTTATATATAGATAGATAATTACATGCATAGTTAAATCAATTTTTATTGAGCAATTTTAATGTGCAGTCCCAAAAGTTAGAGTTGTCACACCTATTGAGGTGTTTAACATGAACCATAAGCGCTCAGGGATAGATAAGTATGTTGATCAGAGGTCAAATGAGACTTTTGTATGTATATAATGTATTTTTTCCTTATGTGAAAAATAACTCTTGTTATTAATATTGTTTGGGAGAAAAAGAATTATTAATCATATGCATTAATTTGTATTGTAGAAAATTTATGAGCAACGAATACGAGAAAAAAAAATGATGGCAAAATTGAAGCATCCTCACAACCTCAGATCGATCCTAATGAGTGGTTGCAGGCATCTGATGGGATGAAGAATGAATGATTTTATGGCTTCGAGGGATGATTGATAGTCACCCATTTATTGCAGCTCTACAAGGAGCAGTTCGTCGTGCAGATCCACTACATCACGCTTCACACCATTTTCCGATGTAAAAGCAGTGCAACAACAACTAGATGAAGAGAGGCAAAGAAGGGAGGAGTAACAGCAATAAATGCAGTAGATGATACAATGTTTTGGGGTGACATCTCCTGCACCACCCACTGTAAGTAAATTGTTTAAAATGGAAGTTCAACACATAGAATGTTTTAAATGTAAGTTACTAACTGTGTGGGTTTTCCGAAAAAAGTGTTCATAACTTAGCGATTTTAAGGGCAAAACTTTAAAATACTTGTCTAATGGACAAGACGGAATTATCGTCATGTCCTTTTTGTCGAATATGACTAGGAGGAATAAATGGAATCCATTTTGGATCACTAGTTACCAGCAGTGTGGGTTTTGGGGTAAAAACGTTCATAACTTTGCAATTTTAAGGGTGGAACTATAAAATACTTAATTAATGGACAAGGCGGAGTTGTTGTCACATTTGTTTGGTCGAATGTGACTAATAGGAATAAATGGAATCCATTTCGGATCACTCGTTACCAACTATGTGGGTTTTCAGGTAAAAACGTTCATAACTTTGCGGTTTTAAGGGAAAAACTGTAAATTACTTGTCTAATGGACGAGGCGAGGTTATCATCATGTCCGTTTGGTCAAATGTGACTAGTAAGAACAAATTAAATCCATTTCAAATCACCAGTTATCAACCGTGTGGGTTTTAAGTAAAAATGTTCATAACTTAGTGATTTTAAGGTCAAAACTATAAAGTACTTGTCTAATGGACAAAATGGGGTTACTGTCACGTCTGTTTGGTTGAATGTGACTAGTTGGAACAAACTAAGTACATTTTAGATAGCTAGTTTTGGTTTCGGTTTACGTATATTTTACCTGCTATGTATATATTTGAATATATATTTGATCATGCAATTTGTTTTCTTTTATAGGATGATGCAGCTCCGAAGGATGATGTTGAGCACTTGGACGATGATGGCACGGACCTAAAGGACTCATGATTTGATTTTGAGACAGCATTGTATTAAATTTACATAAATTCTTTTGTTGAGTGAGTTTTAGTTTGTATTTTTAAATAATTTTATTAATTTACAGAATATATTGTATTGTTGAATGAGTTTTATTTTGTATTTTTAAATGCATTTTGAATAAGTTTAAATAGGAAAAATATAAAAAAAATCTGAAAAAAATTATTACCAAGGGAAATTTCGTTCAATAATAATAATATTTTAAAAAAAATTATTATTACTAATGGAAAAATTTATTTTTTCTAAAAATTATCACCGAGGGAATTTCTGTTGGTGATAAGTTTTCACCGAGTGATTTTTGGTTTGTCAGTGAAAAATATTATGACCCAGGGGTTCATCACTGACAAAATTCTATCAGTGATGATTATCATTGAGGGATTTTGGGTTTTCACCAACAGATTTTGTCTATGATATCCCTTTTTTCCTTGTAGGCTCCATTTGTTTTTAAGAAAAAACATAAGCATAAAACGATTGCAGTGTAAGATGATATTTTCAATGTCTTTGATTGAATGTAAATTAATTTCACTGTAAAATCAAATTTTACACCACTAACAAATAAGATATAGAAAATAACTTTCTTATTTTATCCGTAAGATGATTTACTTTGAAAAACGAAAATCAAGACATCTATCTATGTAAGTTATTTCTCTCTTCTCCATTAAAATAATCTTACTTATATCAATTTTTTTATAACGCCACAAGTACTAGTCTCTTCTTCTTTTTATGTTTAATTTTTTTTTTTTTTTTTAGGAATTTTACTTTGGCATGAGAATTGACATTGATCTTAAGAATTCTCACCTTGTCAGTAGAGAGAACCAGCTACAGTAGTCTCTTGCTTTCTGCCTTTAAATTTGTTATTATTATTTTTTTTTTCTCTCACTTATCTCTATGAGGATCTAAGCTTATACTTCACTTTGTCAGCAAAGCGAAGCAGGTGTAATAGTCTCTTACTTTCTACCTCCAAATTTGTTTTTATTATTATTTTTTCTTCCCTCTTTGACTAATCTCAATGTGGCTCTAAGTTTTGTCTCGGCACTAAATCAATCTCTCTTACCGGGATTTGATAGAGAGGCTTAAATGCTAATAGACATGGCAATCCAACGTTTTTAACTAGGAACTTTGCGGCAATCCAACGTTTTTAACTAGGAACTTTGTAATGCAAGTAATAAAAAAAAAAAAGGCTGATTGGACAAAGGGGCTTGTTTATTAAGTCTCTCATCACTACAACAAGTATATTACTCATTTTATATGATATGTTATTTTTTTAATATTAATACATTATTTATTTTTAAATACACAATATGACCTATTATTAATTTGATATTTAATTTATTTAATAGGTAAATGAAATTAATAATTCCATCATCAAAAAGGAGAATTCTCAAATCATATCAAGTGCCACGTTATCAGTAATGGTCACGGGATTAGCCGTTTTAAATATTGATAGCTCTTATAATTGGATTCCTAAAAAACTTTATATTAAAAGGGATAAAGAAAGAGAAAACTACATAAATAGTATTTTATGTGGAAGTGATATTCATTGTTTGAACCCATGAGGTCGCAAGCTTTTAATGATTTATGCAAAATCCTTAAATCAAAAAAAATTATTGCAGTCAACATTAAATGTATCTATCGAGAAACAAGTATTATGTTTCTTACGTATAGTTGGACATAATGTTAAACTACGAGTTATTAGCTCCAGTTTTCATAGGTCAATTGAAACCGTCCAGAGATATTTTCATATTGTGCTGAGGGCGATTAATAAATCATACAAAGACTTGGTAAAACCTCCTCAAGGTCATACGCCTCCTGGAGTACAACATAACCCATGATATTGGTCATGGTTTGGAGTATGAGATGGTTGTTTAGTTATTAAAGTATGATCATATGTTTGTGTGTATTTTAAATTAATTAATTAGTCAAATATCATTAAAGGGTTGCATAGGAGTAATAGATGGAACTCGTGTCCATGCATCAGTCCCTATTGAACTTCAAGCTAGGTTTCGAGGTCGAAAAGAAGGGACAACACAAAGTGTTTTAGTTACTATTTCTTTTAATCTTAAATTCACCTATGTTCTTGCTGGATGGGAATGATTAGCACATGATTCACGTATATTAAATAATGCGTTGTCTAGGCCAAATGGACTTCAAGTTCCTGAAGGTAAAATATAGTACTTAATATATAATAAAAATACATAATTAATATATACATATTATAGGTATGGTGATGCCAAAGTTATCTTGTAGGTAAATATTTTCTTGTTGATGCGGGATATGACTTGCGGAATGGCTTCATTCATCCTTATCGTGGTGTTCGCTATCACCTTAAAGAATACAGTAGTAGATCACCAGAAAATGAGAAGAAATTATTCAATCATAGACATTCTTCTTTATGTACTACTGTTGAACGAGCATTTGAAATACTCAAGAAACGTTTTAGAGTTTTAGATGCTAAACCATATTGGAGTTATAAAACTCAAATGGATATTGTATTTGAATGTTGTGTTTTACATAATCACATTATTGATGGTGACCCTAATGATAGTATCACAAGTAATATTGAACAAGAATTAGGTTCAAATATGCAAACTACATAAACAACTCAAGCAACACAAAGAACTCAGTAAGAAGAATGAGAAAAAAATATAGAACGGGTTTTGAAAAGGGATACTGTTGCACATTCTATGTATATTGATTATAATATTAGATAAAGTTTCTTCATGCATTAAAATTTCTTTTTTTTATTTGATTTATCACTGAATATTTTAGTTGTTTAAATGTTTTCCTAAATTACTTTGACAATGGATTTTATAGTTATGTTTCTTTGTTAATTGCTTTTATTATACTAATCTAATGATTCTTATAGCTAGATATGGAAGCATCAAATGCTAACATTAGTAAGAGTAAAAATGGTAGAGAGAAGTAATTACGGTCGACAACGTCTATGGATTATTTGTTTTTGGAGATCTTAGCAGATAAAGTAAAAAATGGACGAAAGTTAGACAACAGTTTTAAAGGGTCTTCATACTTACATGTAGCAACTTTGGTATCCAAAAAGTTCAATGTCTCTTGCACAATTGATAACATTGAGAACCATATGAGAACAACAAAAAATACTTTGGAAATTTATAAGTGACTTGAAGAGAAATGGTTGCGGTTTTGGTTGGGATGACATCCAAAAAATGTTCACGTGATAGAAAAAAAATGTATGAGGATTACATTAAGGTAATATATCAATCACTTTTTTTTATATTTTTCAATTTAAATTTTATTTTTAAACTTTCTAATTGTTGAATTATTATTTCAAGATTTTCTACAGTGTTCCTAATTAAAATGCACTCTTTTCAAAATATATTGTTGCATTATTATTTCAAGCACATCCGGGAAAAGAAGAATTTTTTAAATAAACTGATTGATCTGTATCAGAAATTGCTTTGGTTGAGGGTGAAAATCGATCGACGGGTGAATTTGCCAAATCTTTTATCAATGTTGATGAAGAGCACACCGAACCCATACCATCATTCGATGATGAGATGCTATGTGAGACTTTTGGCCTTGAAAATCCCATAAGAGGTTCTTAACTTGAGAAATAATTTCAAATGCTTCAGCCTCTCATGTTCGCAAGCATGGAAGAAAGAGTCATTCTAACGAGGGTATGAAAAAACTTTTCAAGAGATAGCCAAACAAATAGGTGAGGTTGCTAATGCTAACAAGGGATTTCATAAACACTCAATGATTGGTGAACTTTATGAGCAAATAATGAAGATTGAAGGGTTCAATGAGGCCTTTCTTCGGGATTCTTTTGATCATTTGGTTTTAAATCCTCTTGCTGCTAAAGCTTTCTTAGCGAAGAGTGAAAATCTTCACAAATATTGGTTATACAAATTTCACCCTGAGATGGAAAGACATCTTTTCTAGAAAAAAATATATTTTGTTATTTTTAAATTAGGATTGAACATCTTTATTATTGGGATTTTTCTTTGAATAAGGTCATATTTTAGTGCATTTGATGGTCATTTTGATGTTTAAAGACGTATTTTGGATTCAAATTTTATTTTAATTGCAATAATGATATTTTATTTATTAGAATTAGCTAAAATAAATTTTATAATTTTTCTGTTAAGTGTTTAAGGTTATAAAATTTATTTTATTATTATTTATGTATTTATTATATTCACAAGCACATAATTTTTTTATATGATATTATTGTTTATAAGTATCATGTTTAAATGTAGTATTATTTGTGCAAATTAATTTATTTTCAATCAAGGATTTTCCTTTGATTCCAAACAATGGAATGTAAAATAGGATCACTTTCAATGTCAGTTGTATAACCAAACAACAAAAAATCATAGGAAAATCCTGATTTTTCATGTAAAATGTTTTACGATGTAAATTTAATTACGACGTAAATCATTTTACGAGTAAACAAACGGAGCCGTAGTGTAAGGATGTTATCCTTTCCCTCCAAACATTTTTTTCCTCCCTAACTTGTAAAAAAGAAAAGTTTATGACTTATTTTTTATTGGTTTTGAAATTTGAAAGACAACAAAATTTATATTTCTTTATATTTTTTATTTTATGTCTCTAATTTTTCAAATTTAATATTTATTGTAGAAGTCTTTAGAGTTGAAAACAACTTTTTTATTTTTTAAACTATTAGTGGGGGCATCTTGAAATTGTTAGTGGGGTACCTCATTGACATTAAAAAATCTCAAAATATCTTTACTTTTGTTATATAAATCAGTCTTTTATTGGAGGCAAATTAAAAGTATTAATGAGATATTTTAGAAATTATCTAAAATGTTTAGGCTTTTGGGATTTCCGTGAGAGCAGGTGCCCCCATTGTGCCAAAGGTATATCAGTCTCTTACTCATCTCATGTTTAAAATTTTTTAAATAAAAGTGGGAAAACTCAAATGTCTTTCAAGTAATATCTGTCACATATATATAACTAGTGACTCACATATTAACGAAGTAATACAAATTTAATGTTATGTGGCTATTGAAAAAGAATTTTTATTAATTTCTATTCTAACTGTAAGGTACTTTGGATGTAACTTTTAAATTAAATAAATTTTTTAAGAGAATGTCGTTTTTAAATAAAAAATGAGACTAAGTTGTAAAGTTGTAATTATTGTCAAATGTAATGGACATAATCATATTTTACCCTAATATTTTTGTGGTTAACAGTGACCAAAATCAAATTCAATGGATGAAAATTGAATTTTAGCCATTTGCTTAGGCATCATTTTTTAGAGTTTACGAAATGATTTTGTTTTTTATAAATAGAAGAAGGTAGGTTAAACACCTCTAAAAATGGTTTATAAAAAAATCAAAAGTTGAAAGATTATTTTTTAAAAAATAAAATTTTTGGTAGAAAACTTTTTTCACTATCATTTTAAATAGTAAACAATTTTTAACTATATTTTTATTTTACTAAAAATTGTTTCAAAAACCAGTGTGTAAATCAGAAACAGAAAGTCAATAATGTCGTGGTCTAGTGTTTAAGTTCGATTCCTACAGTGTGTGAATCATTTGTCCGATTTTATATCGGTTCTTTCTTTCAGTTCAAGTGATTTGTAATAACATTGTGAATTTTATGTATGGATAGTAAGGATTCTTATCAATTCCAATGTAAATTTAAGTCAATATCACTTAAAATTGGATTACCAAACATGATCATCATCAATGTTTTATCAAGACGTGGCCACGGTCTCAATTGGGTCAATGTTAAGTATGTCCAAGCTTAACAATAGCAGTGGAGATTTTGAATCCCCCTGAACGCAACTCCCCTATAAGATGGAAGACAAAATAGACAGATTCAACTTCATAGATATCTTTGAAAGGCTCACTCAAAACATGTACCAAGCTTATTAAATTGTATTAATTGTACATAATATCGCTTCAATAAAAAATTTCCTTGAAAAAAATTGAACCATACTTCCAAAAAGAGAAAAAGAAGAAATAAAATAGAACTGCACACATTTTCCGCTAGATGCACAAAGTCAAAACAACGAGATCAAAGCAATAACGGTCCTAAGTGGCAAAATCTGTTCCAATTTGAAAACTTGAATCGGTCCGATTTGATTCAAATTTGATTCGATTTAAAAATATATTAAAATAATATAATATTATTTTGATCTGACTCTAACTCGAGTAATTCAAAACCTGAAATGACTTGGATTCAAAATGATCTGAACCCGATTCGATCCGAAATGACCTAAAAACCCGAAACAACCCGACCCAAATGACTTGAAAAAATACATTTTTTTATAAAAACAATTTTCTTTTTAAAACTGGGATAATAGTTTATTTACTAGTTGTCAAATAAAATAAATTTTATAACAATTAATTAATTATTGATTTATATATGCTAATATGCATGACTCAACATTCTATTAATATGAGTAATCTCATTAATTTCAAATAAAAAATCGATAAGAATAGTAAATTTTTCATTGTTCTTCAGGTCACAATAAAATTTTGTTTTTAATTGTCTTGAAAAAATATAATAAAATGAGGTGATTATACAAAATTTAATCTTCAAAATTTAGTATATGACGTTACTAGTGAGAATAATTTTGTGGACCAGTTTTGTGTGATTTTTTAATATTGAATTTTGAGACTAAAATTCATAACATTGCATATTGTATTAAAAATTAAATATTGATGCGAAAATAATTAATTTTCACGTATTTAATAATGTAACTCATTTAGTCTTATTATATATAAATAAAATATTTTTTTAATTAAGTATAAATATCTATTTTGTTGATTTCACCTGACCTGAGATCTAATATGATCAAAACTCAAAATAATCCGAATCCAATTCGATCTGACATAATTCGGACCCGACCCGACCCGACCCAACCCGGTTGCCGCCTCCACTGAGTCCTACCTCTTACTAAATCAATTGTCAGCTTCGAGGAACATCGCAACCACATAGATCCACTAGATAAAGGGATCTCAACCGTCCAATATCAGTTCGATACGCATAGCCCATATCCTCTACAAGTAACCTCATGCTCTTCCGATGGAACAAAACTTTACTCTTTTCACACGAGCAACGCAAACCGTCATCTCTGGGAACTCCTGCACTGTACTCTCCTCTAACCCACCACTCTCTATTTCGATAAAGTTGTTTAGCTGTTTGATAATGGCGCCACTATAAAGACAAACAAATTGGGCTAATTATTGCTGTTTAATAGGAAAAGCGACAGTTTACTTTCTTTTTTTTTTGGTTCAGAGGGAGTAGGGATGACTTCGCTTGCGGTGAAATCGTCATGCTTTCTATCTCAATCTTCATATTCGTGTAGTTCTGCGATAATCACATCGTGTAGAGTTAAGTTCTGTAATTCTTCAGTTAGTTTCCCGAGGAAGACGACGAAAAAGAGTAGTAATGGAATATTAGCTTTGAGAATTAAAGCTTACGATTCTTCCAATAAAGACTCTTCTAATTCGCCCGGCGATTCTAAGCCCCCCAACGGCACTCTGGTACCCCTCTCCTGGTCTCTCTCTTTCTACCCATAGTAAATATAATATGTGATTTAATTGTCAGTTTGTTTTATTATTGGCTCTTATTCAAGACATTTTTTCATAAATAAAAAAATTCGTGCTTTTCTGGCTTAGAAATGGAGGTTGGTCTATGATATCGGTCGTCGGAAAATTTCCAGTAAATAAATAAATTTTTATAAAAGTATGTTGAAGAGAGAATTATATGCTAAATTGGATTTTTGAGTCTTTTTTTCCCCTTTTTAAAATACTACAGCCAAAGACCAGGAGAGAAATTTTGTTGGAGTACGTCAAAAATGTGCAGCCAGATTTTATGGAGTTGTTTGTGAAAAGGGCACCTCAACAGGTTTGATTTTTGCTATTATTTTCTTTTGAGATACGATATTATTCTTTCCTCAATCCTCATATTTTGCTTTATGTAGAGTTACTTGAAAAGAATTAGAAGAACATGCTTTGTGTTCCCTAGCGAGAAAAATCTGGAAATGTAAAACTTTTCATGGTAACTTGTTTAGGTAGTTGATGCAATGCGACAAACTGTGACGAATATGATCGGAACACTACCCCCACAATTTTTTGCTGTAACAGTCACCACTGTGAGTGCATGTGGATTTCTTGAATCTCCTATTTGGGTGACAACTAATTTAAGCTGGTTATTTTCTTTCTTCAAATTTTGATGAAGTATGCATTTAGTAATATTTATACTACTGTCATTGTAGATTTTCATAGGCACCTATTGAATTTTGTTTAGGTCGCTGAAAATCTTGCACAGCTCATGTACAGTGTTATGATGACTGGATATATATTTAAGAATGCACAATCTCGCTTGGAATTGCAACAAAGTTTGGAGCAGGTTGCTCTCCCTGAAGCACAAGATAAGACGGTAAATTTTCTTTCTTTCAAACTTCAAAGTTCACCATTTAATTAAATTTGGTAAGACATTGAATGGTAGTTTCATTCATGGGAATGCTATGACTGCTTCCCAGGGTCTGAACTATGAATCCAAGCACCTTACCCCAACAACCTTGTTATGACATGGTTTGCTACAACACTGATAAACGGAGGAAGGAAAACAAAATCAGTCACTAAGACTTACAGTAAAGTGTTGCATGTAGCATTTGATAGTGCAACTACATGTAATTAGTCCAGACTATATGGGATTGCTAATAAAAGTTATTCATGTACATGAGTTATCAAGTCCCTAAATCATATTGTGGCTGTATATGTTCCGTGTTTTACGCTCCTTGGAAAGTTCATTAGGTTAAGTTAGTGGTATGATAAGTTCTAATTTGTGAGGGCATTGTCTAGCTTTTCTAAAGATATCAATCAGGCGATGGATTCATTTTCAATTCACCTTTATTAAACTGATGCCAAATTATTTGCATGTTTTGATATATCCTAAGCGGTGCTTGCCATTAACCTCAAGACAGCAGTGGTTGGATTAATAACAATAAAGTTCTTTTCTATTCCCTATCCAGGTTTGATGTGGATGTTTGACTGTGTTTCTATGAGTAATGCTTAATGCTGTGTGTCAAACATAGTGCTAAAATCCTACACAAGTTTTCTAGTTATCAACTTTATTCATAAGACAGCTTTTAAGATTTTCTTCGACTTAATATTTACTTGAGAATAGAGTCAGTAATTTCCGTTTAAAATGAGGACTATGGGCATGGTATCATATTTGATAATCATACCACTTGTTGTCTGGCCCTAATACATGTGTTCACTTGTATGCACTCAGTTGCATCACCTTGCCTTCTGAGATAGTACTAGTTATCAACAAATCATTGTATGCATGAAGTTCTATAATTTTCCATGTTTCTTTGGAGATGTAAAATGTGGGAGCCTTGCTCTTATGAATTGTGATTACTTGGTCACTTTAAAAGCCAGAATTCTCATTTGTTGTTATGGAACAAAGTTATTTTCTTTTGTGGTGTGTTGGGTCCCATCTCTGACTTCATCTGGTGCTATATATAACTTGTTCCTAGGACTGTTACAGGATGTGACAGATTATGCACCTGGTACGCAAAAGAGTGATGTATCTGGTGAAGTTATTAGATGGAATAAAGTTTCTGGTCCTGAGAGAATAGATGCTAAAAAGTACATAGAGTTACTTGAAGCAGAGATTGAGGAACTAAATCAACAAGTTGGAAGAAAATCTGCAAATGGACAAAATGAACTGTTGGAATATCTTAAGTCAATTGAGCCGCATAATCTGAAGGTATGGGAAGTTATTCCAATTTTGTTAATCTTGAACGTCTTCTGGTAACATTTATGCGCACAATTTAACTTGAACTTACATGTCACTATTCTGTAGGAGTTGACAAGTACTGCTGGAGAGGATGTTGTGCTTGCAATGAATACATTCATCAAGCGTCTTTTGGTTGTTTCAGATCCTGACCAAATGAAGGTTTGCTGTCATTTTAGCTTTGCTGTCTTTTCCTTGCCTTTCTGTCTGATATATCACTGGTTCAATTTTCAGTTCTATCATTTAATGAAAGAAATATTCTTAGTTTTCAAAAATAATGATTGTCTTTTCTATATGTTGGGAGCAGTGATTGGACAATATTTTATTGAGCCAGGATGCTAGACCCTGCTCTTGCTTAGACTTCTTTATTTTGCTCATCTTGTTCACATTGGAGTGAGAGATGATGTAATTTCAGAATTAGATCGATATTTGATAAGGAGCAAAAAGGATGGTACCAAACAAACTTACTAATTACGTAGTTAGACTATTCACTAGAATACTTTCAGCACCATTAATCTATCATGTTTAATACAGAATCCATGTCCTAGTTGTATCAAAAAACATTCACTATAAAATAGAGTGAAAGGGTCCACCCCAAAATCGGTCAGACCAGAAGCTTCAAGAACAATACGTCATATCTGTTCAGAATACAAAATCACAGTCAGTGCCTACTCAAATTTAGTAGTACTGACCCCTGGGACTAACTAATCATAGAACTCTCATAGTTGGGTCAAAAGGAAAAACTTATGTATTCTGATGGTCCAAACCGTAGTGCGAATGTTTGCTGATCTAAAGAAGACAGGTGATTGGTATATTGGAATCTGCGTAGGATAAGCAAGTTCAGACCCCTCCTCTGCAAAAGAAAGGGAAAATTACTTTTTTTCCTCCTGTAGTTTGGTGACATGTATAGATGAGGACCCGTAGTTTCAAAACCTACACTTTTACCCCCTTAACAGTGTTGACCGTCATTAGTCCATTAAATTTTAACAGATAAAATTGAAAGACTGAAAGTCCCCTTATTAAAGACCCTTTTCTTCTTCCGTGATTTCTCTGCTTAGGATGATTTTTGTGCAAGCCATGAAAGGGAAAACATATAAACTACCAAACCTTAGTAAATCTAGCCAGATCTGGCTGTATCTATACCAGATCTGACGAGGGGAAACGGAGGAGAGGAAAAGGAAAAAAGCAAAAGGAAAGAGGAGAAGAAAAAGAAAACAAAAGAAGTGATGTGGAGAGAGAGAGTTGCAGGGAAGAGAAAAAAGGGAAATGGTGGAGAGGAAGAGGAAAAAATAAAGGAAACGAAAGAAGAATAAAAAATCAATGCTTGTGGGCTTGTATTTATGTGAGCACGAAACTAATGTCGTAATCCATTAAAATTTCAACAATACAATTCTTATACTTACATATTCAGTTTAAATTTATCCATTTAATGTTTTCTAGTTTCTCGTCTTATATTTTGTACATGTTTCTCAACTGTAAGACAGTCTAAACCTTATGGCGTTTTACATTTTAGAGAATACTTGAGTAAGGGCAATTACTTTGACTGATATATTATATGTAAAATTAAGCAACAAGTTCTCTTGATATATAACCTAGTTATGAAGAACATGATTAGAGAACTTACAGAAACAGTACCTGCGCAAGATGATTAAAATCACCCTCAATAGCCCTTTTATTATAGTTTCACATTTCCCTTTATATTCAGATAAAACCTTTAGAACGTTAGACCATGAATTAACAGCTAATAATTTCCTCTGAAAAGACACTTTTCAATCTATCTATGGGCTTTCCTTTCACTTTAGGTTGGCTACAGATGCTTTCATGGCCTCCTTCCGCTTCTTGCTTGTTAGTACTTTTACCGGCACACCACTCACATTTGGGTCCTCCTTCAATCACTCACCTCTCTTTGTTATAAGAATTCAATGTCTTGAGCATTGGCTCAGCCACAACTGGTCTTCACTCAACGACACAACAATGCTTGCACTGAAATACTACTTTTCTTTAGCTTGTAAATTACTAAACCTCATATACTTGACATTTTGTGCCTGTTCAGTAGAGATTTTCAAACATCTTCTACCGCCAAAAAGCAGAAACTATGCTTAACGCCTCTTTTGACTTGCTTCTTACTTTTTTGATGAATCAGAAAATTGAAAACAACTTTAAAAAGCTGATTTAAGCCCAAAATCAAAAGTTGGGTCCTTTTTAGTAATTTCAACATCTAAAAGTAGGTTTACAACTTATTTACAAAACACATCAATTAGTTTAACAACACTTCTACACAATTTTTACCAAACACCAAATAGATTTTAACTCTGCGACATTTCTACCTAGAGGTGTTTTAAAATCACTTTTGAGTCCCTATAGCAGAATTATAAGCTAAACCAAACGGACTCTTAGCCTATTTCGGATCCATCCATATGAAGAAATCACAACACTTCTTGCACTTGTATCTTGGATAGTTTTAATTGTTTATATTTTATTGTGAATAAAATTAATATATTTATATTGAACAAATAATAATGTCAATTCGATTAAAGAAAGATATCCAAATAGTCAAATAGTACTCAGTCTTTTTAGTAATTTCAACATCTAAAAGCAATTTTACAACTTATTAACCAAGCACATCAATGAGTTTGACAACACTTTTAACACAATTTTTACCAAATACTAAATAGTTTTTAACATCAAAGCATTTCTACCTAAAATTGTTTTAAAATCACTTTTGAGTCCCAAAAAGCTAAACCAAATGGGCTCTTAGCCTATTTCAGATCCATCCATATGAAGAAATCACAACACTTCTGGCACTTGTATCTTGAACAGCTATAAAACCTCCGTCCAAAATTTATAAGCAGGAATACAAGGCATCAATTGCTCACATGGGCTTAACAGATACAGTTAATGAGAGAGAGAGGGAGAGAGGAGAAAGACTGTCGTGTAGAGAGAGGAAGAAGTGAAGGATAAAAGGATGAAAGAAATGGTAAAGGGTGTTTTGGAGTTATTTCCACTTATTCCTAATAACAATGATTTAACATCTTTGACTAACTAAAACTTAATGGCAGGGTAAGTGTAATGTAAAATGAAATTGTGAATACGAAAATGGGGTAAATGTAGGTTTTGAAACTGCGGGTCTTCATTTGTACATTTCACCAAAGTAAGGGTAGGGGAAGTAATTTTCCCAAAAAGAAATGATAACTCTTAATTATTTGGTGGTTTTTACCTGATTTTCTTGGATCATGTCATTTGAGATCGGACTGATATTCCAAGATCCTGATATCTGTGGTTGCAGACGAGTGTAAAAGAGACCACTGCACCTGAACTCGCCAAACTGCTCTATTGGCTGATGGTGGTTGGGTACAACGTTCGTAACATTGAAGTCCGTTTTGATATGGAACGAGTACTTGGTAATTCGCCAAAGCTTGCAGAGTTACCACCAGGAGAAAACATTTAAACAATTGCCAAGAGCTGCAAATAATAGATGTTATACCAAAGTTGGGGAAGTTTAATCTGCTTATTGGACGCTGATTTTTAGACTGGTTCTTATTTATACTATCTTGATGCAGCTGGAAGTACTGGGAAAAAACAGAAAGATTATTTTGATTCCACACATGTAAAAGATTGTTCACTAGTGTTGAAGAGGAATTCTAACTTGCAAACGCCTACGTTAATGCTTCATTCGTAGCCTCGAAATATCGTTCTGTTAGCAATTCTATCTATGACTATATAAAAACTTAGATTTCATGGTTGTTTCGAGGCCTAGTCAAACATTGAAGATTGAAACTCAGAATACGAATGAAACACTCTTGGAAGAGGACAAGATCTAACAGGTGTAAAAATTCAATTTTAGAGAAACAGATGGCAGGAAATGGACTGTCAGAAGATTTTGCTAATTAATATTCTAATATACAAAGTAAAACACACATAAATGAAAAAAAGAAAAGAAAAGAAAAGAAAAGAACGAAAGTATTTTCCCAGTGAATTCACTGGGAATTCAACAGAACAATGGCCAGCTCCATTAATTTTGCATACTAAACTAATACATGTACAATTTATTCCCCTAAAAAAATACAATATATAATCACAAGATTCTAGAAGACAACTCATTTGTGGTTTAATACTAAAATGAGTGCAGGCTGGCAAGCATCAATTCTGTAATGTGGCCATTTTGAGTCCTGAAACTAACAATGATATTCTTCTATCTAAATATCAAACAGACTTCTAAGAAATTGCACAGCCTATACCATACAACAAATTTATGGCAACTTCATAGATTGGGATCGATCCGAGAAACATCTTGTCCTTACATCAAGCATTTTTTTTGTCCTGGTATTTTGAGTGGTTGAGAATCTTCTAGCCAATAGGTTTTTGATTTGGTGAGCAAGAAATTGGGAACCCAGCAATTGCACACCATCTTAAATTCAACAGGGCCGCAGTAAGATTCTCCTCAGAATCTTAGAAAAAAATTGAGTATCTGTAACTCAGCTTCCAAGTCTTCGGCAAGGATGAAATTTTTATTCTGATTATATTTCACCTTGAAGTAACAGAGAATCAAATAGATTGCCATTTACAATATTTTAGAGCGAGAGTAAAACAAGGATACAATATAGGAGTTTCAGTACCTTTTGAAATGGATACAATATAGGAGTTTCAGTACCTTTTCAAATGCCTTTTGACGAACGGTATCATATGACATTACATTATGTTGAACACCTTCCGAACTTGCCTTGATCCAAAAGATTCAATGCTTTGTCAAACTTTTCATCTTCCAACAGAATCTTGACAGAAAATATATGCACCTTAAATAAATCGACAACGGTGTAGCTAATTTTACGTAAGTGGTGAGAAGCTAGCTAATGGGACCTGCACCGATTCAACATTCTTGAACAAAAACTAGGGATATTTGTAAAATGGAAAGATTATATTGAGATTTACGACTTCTGATTTTAGAATCCAGTGGGACCCATAACTACAATTTGCACAAACAGTTGATATATATATATATACGCGCGCACACTATTTACTATGACAGAACATGCTTTGTTTTGGACTAGTGATAAGTCTTAAATATTGCATATTTAAGACCCTTAACTTATATTTGTTATGCTCTTAGTTAGTTGTATTTCACTTTATTTTATGTCTTTTTTGTGTTTTGTGTATTTTTATAGGTTTGTGGAAAAAATGAAGCATTTCAGGAGATGTGAAGCTTCAGGAGCAATAGCGATCGATCGCACCATGCTGCGATCGAGCGCATGGTCAACAATCCCACATCAAAATGTTTGCAGTACAGTGCACCTGCGATCGAGCGCACCAGACATGCGATCGAGCGCACATGCGATCGTGCGCACAAGACATACGATCGATCGCACTTGCGATCGATCACATCATTCTGCGATCGAGCGCACCCAGACAGTATCCCACGTCGAATTTGTAACCCTTTGTACTCCGGGACTCCTCCCATATAAACACCATCTGACCTCATCATTCAGTGTAGAATTCCTGGGCCACTTTGGTGTTAACCGGTGGACGTCTGCTAGCATTATGGTGGATCCCGAAGGCTTTGCTACCACGAGGGGAAGCGCCGCCCATTAGCAAGTGGAATTTCTCCCATGTAAAGTTTTTTTTTTTTTTTTATTTAGTTGTTTTAGTTTAATGTTTAGCACTTTTATTATGAATTGTAGTTTCATAGTTATGAGTGGCTAGAATCTTCAGCTAAAGTTGAAGATGAAGCCTCGCCGTTGTTTGGCATAGTAGTTCAGATTTGCTTGTACAAATCTGACATTTTTTTTAGTATAAATGTTCTGTCAATTATTTGAGTTAATCTTATGATTGATTGAATTTAAATTGTTCTGTTGGTTATTCCTTGTGTTTCATCTGATGGATACATCGAATTGTTTTCGATTAAATTGGATTTCTTTTGTGATTTGTTAAGAGCGAATACATTAGATGCTTTTTGTTTAATTGAGATATTCTTTGTTTTTTGTCTTATAGTTGGATTCATGGAATGTTTTGATAGGTTATTTTTTAAGAACATATATGCTTAACTTTGGTGGGGTGGATTCGGAAATCTTAGTGTCTTTATTATTTTTAAATCAATTCAGTTTAGTTTTAATTTGTTTTCCAAAAATACAACTCAAAATTCGGAACTAGGTGAAGATAAGGTTAGTTTAGATAAAATACATTTTTACAACGCAATTGCCTGTGGATTCGACCTCGCACTTGCACAACACTATATTGCAAACGACTCGTGCGCTTGCGAGTAATTTAAAAACTCACAACAAGTTTTTGGCGCCGTTGCCGGGGAATTGTTTGGTTTGTGAAAATTTTTTGTCTGAATTGATTTTATTTTTCTACTAGTTAGTTATCAATTTTTTTTTTTTTAAAAAATTGTTAATTTTTGTGAGTAGTGTATTTGCTATTTTTGCTTTATTTTGTTGTTCCTGCTGGTTAGTACCTCATTGTTTTCTGTTGGTGTATGCTTGGTCGGAGATCATTGAACTTAGATTTGATACATTTAGATCCTGACTTAGAAAGAACTCTTAGGAGACAGAGAAAAGCACTAGTTGAGAGAGAGACTGTTGAGATGGGAGAGAATTTTAGGGATGCACATCATCCTGAACATGTAGAGCAACCTAGAGCTTGGAACGTGGACTCCACTACATCCCTTAGGGATTTGTTCGCACCCGTTGCGACTAACTCATCCTCTTGCATAGTGTTACCACCTACCAATGCTACCCACTTTGACTTAAAGCCACATGTTATCCAACTTTTACCCTCATTCCATGGCTTAGATTTTGAAAATCCTTATAGTCATGTGAAGAAGTTCAAAGACATTTGTGCCACATTTAAATTCCAAAACTTCTCTAAGGAGTCAGTCCATCTTCGACTCTTTCCTTTTTCTCTTCACGATAGAGCTAGGGCGTGGTTGAATTCCAACACGCCCGAGTCTATTACATCTTGGGAAAACCTGCTTAGCAAATTTTATCATAAGTTTTTCCCAATGTCTAGAGTGAATGAGTGCCGAAAGGAGATTAGCTCTTTCACTCAGGATGAGGATGAAAAATTTTCTGAGAGTTGGGAGCGCTTCAAAGAGCTACTGATCAGATGCCCTCCACATGGATATGAGAAGTGGAGACTCGTTCAGTTCTTCTACCAAGGGTTGACTCAACCTAACCGTAGTATGATCGAGTCTATGAATGGGGGGGCATTCTTGAGTCTGACAGAAGATGAAGCATATATGGCGTTGGACAAGTTGTCCGACAACTCGTAGTAGTGGGATTTTTCAAGCTGTCGAGATAAGTCCATTCGCGCTCCTAAGAGGGGAGGCATCTATGAGGTCAGAGAGGACACTGATTTGAGGATAAAGTTAGATGCCCTCACAAAAAATATTGACGCTCTCATTGTGAGCCAATCCATCAATGCTGCCAACACATTCAATGTTGAAAGCTATTCCGTCTGTGCTAGTCTCATGCATCTAGCACAGAATTTCCCATCAATGCCGGCTTCTGCCGAGTATCCTATGGAACAAGTAAATGCTTTCAATGACTATCGAAGGCAGTCAAATGGATCGTACTCCGAGACGTACAATCTAGAGTGGCGGAACCACCCAAATTCTTCATGGAGGCAGAATCAACCAATGAATCAGGGAGGAGCCCTTCATAATGCTCAAAATCAATATCCTCCCGGATTTGCCCAACAAATTCCTGGTCATGGTCGTTCTGCCCATCCAGCACCATTACCTACTTACCAAGCTCCCACTCAAACATCAGCGCTAGTTTCACAGTCACTAGAGGACACCATTAAGGAATACATGAAAATGAATAGCCAATCCATGAGCGACGTAAGGAGTGCAACAATGGTAAACACTCAAGCAATTGCCAAGCTGGAGAGTCAAATAGGGCAAATTGCAAGTCGCTTGGGTGAGAGAGAGAAGGGGAAGTTCCCCAGTCAGCCCGTGCCCAAACCGAAAGGACAATTTATGGTTGGGAGTTCATCAACTCCTACGCATGGGGAAGAACAAGTACAGTCGATTGTCACACTGAGGTTTGGGTGACAAGTGGACAATCGAGTGGAAGAGAGCCCTGCTATGCAGCAAGGGCAAGGGAGTGGCAACAAGGAGAAGAGAGATGTTGAGCCATCTACAGCCACCCCTACTGAGAAAGACCCTCCTAAGTCGTTTGTACCTAGAGCACTTTACCCCGACAGACTACAGGCGCCCAAGAAAGGAGGGAAGTATGAGGAAATTCTGGAGGTATTCAAACAGGTCCAAATCAATATCCCATTTTTGGATGTCATCCATCAAATACCATCATATGCCAAGTTTTTAAAGGACTTTGTCACTATCAAAAGGAGGACGAATGTCCCAAAGAAGGCATTTTTGACCGAGCAGGTCAGCTCAATCCTTCAGTGCAAGCTACCCATCAAGTATAAGGACCTGGGGTGTCTTACCATCTCTTGCACAATAGGAGTCAGCCATATTAAGAGGGCTCTTTTGGATCTAGGGGCGAGTGTGAATCTTCTACCCTACTCAGTCTATTTGCAGTTGGGGTTAGGATAATTGAAGCCCATATCCACGACGCTTCAATTGGCTGACAGGTCAGTGAAAAGACCACGGAGAATAGTTGAGGACGTCTTGATAAAAGTGGATAAATTCTGTTTCCCAGTGGATTTTATTGTGCTTGACACAGAGCTGGTCTAGAATGTAAGGATTCAAATACCGGTGATTCTAGGGCGACCATTCTTAGCCACAGCTAATGCCCTAATCAATTGTAGGACAAGGGTGATGAAGATCTCCTTCGGAAATATGACAGTGGAGTTGAACATCTTTGATATCGCTAGACAACCACTGGAATATGATGAAGTGAGAAATGTATGCTTGATAGAGGAGATTCTTGAGGAGACTGTGAATGAATCAAGCATTAAGGACCCCCTAGAGGCATGCTTTGCTCAATTTGGAGAGGATTTAAATTTAGATAAATTACTTGAGCAAGCGAATGCCATTTTGGAGTCTCCTTCTCGGAACAGCAATAACAAGGAGGAGACCGCCGAACCTGAAACCCCCAAGAAGGAACTTAAGCTTTTACCAGATAATCTTAAGTATAAGTTCCTAGGTTCAGCCGATAGTTTACCTGTGATTATAGCTTCAGATTTGAGTAAAGTTCAAGAGGAGAAATTATTAGATGTCTTAAGAAAGCACAAGGAAGCTATCGGGTGGACCATTGAGGATATCAGGGGAATCAGCCCCTCGGTGGTGATGCACAGGATACATTTAGAGGAGGATGCTAAGCCATCGAGGGAGCCACAAAGAAGGCTCAACCCTGTTATGCAAGAGGTTGTGAGGGCAGAGGTTATTAAGCTGTTAGATGCAGGGATCATTTATCCCATCTCTGATAGCAAATGGGTGAGCCCTATTCATGTTGTGCCCAAGCGAGCTAGACTGACGGTAGTAAAGAATAAAGACAACAAGTTTGGGCCAACTCGTGTTCAGTCAGGGTGGAGAGTGTGTATAGACTACCGTAAGCTGAATGCTGCCACAAGGAAGGATCATTTTTCACTCCCATTTATTGATCAGATGGTGGAGCGTTTGGCTGGGCACGAGTATTATTGCTTTTTGGATGGTTATTTTGGATATAACCAGGTCCCCGTGGACCCCGAAGATCAGGAGAAGACGATGTTTGCCTGTCCTTTTGGGACTTTCGCCTACCGTCGCATGCCCTTTGGGTTATGCAATGCACCCGCTACTTTTCAGCGGTGCGTAGTCAGTATATTTTTTGACATGGTAGAGCGATTCTTAGAGATTTTCATGGATGACTTCTCTGTCTTCAATTCAACATTTGAGGAGTGCCTGCACCGTCTCACTTTAGTTTTAGTGCGGTTCAAGGAAAAGAACCTGGTGCTTAATTGGGAGAAGTTCCATTTTATTGTCAAGCAAGGAATTGTACTGGGGCATGTCGTATCTCATCAAGGGATTGAGGTCGACAAAGCGAAGGTGGATTTGATTTCCAACCTTCCACCCCCACGTACGGTGAAAGAGGTTCGATCTTTTCTAGGCCATGCAGGCTTCTACAGGCGATTTATCCAGAATTTCAGCAAGATCACCAGGCCCTTGTGCAGGTTATTGCTGAAAGATGCCCCATTTCTATTTGATGAGGATTGTAAGAAAGCATTTGGGGATCTAAAGAAGATTCTGACGTCCACTCCCATTATTCAGCCACCCAACTAGGGTGTGCCCTTTGAGATTATGTGTGACGCATCAGACTATGCTGTTGGAGTTGTTTTGGGGCAATGTGTTGATAAACTTCCCCATGTTATCTACTATGCAAGTCGAACTCTAAACGACGCACAACTCAATTACTCTACCACTAAAAAGGAGTTGCTTGCAGTCGTTTTTGGATTAGACAAGTTCAGATCCTACTTGTTAGGATCTAAAGTCATTATCTACTCGGACCATGCAGCATTGAAGTATCTTTTATCTAAAAAAAGATGTTAAATTTCGTCTTATCCGATGGATCTTGCTACTTCAAGAGTTCAACATTGAGATTCGGGATAAAAAAGGTTCAGAAAATGTGGTGGCAGACCATTTGTCTAGATTGATTGTGGAATTTACTGAGACTGCCACTCCCATTTCTGAAGCCTTTCCTGATGAGCAATTGATGCACATTGCTCACAATCCCGCGCCGTGGTTCGCTGATATAGTGAACTATCTTGTCACCGGTCAACTGCCCTTGCATTAGGGGCGACAAGATAAATTAAAGTTTTTGGCCATGGCAAAACATTTTTTCTGGGATGATCCTTACCTATTCAAGTATTGTCCCGATCAGATCATCAGAATGTGTATTCCTGAGTTTGACCAATCTAATGTCATCGCCTTCTGTCATGATCATGCTTGTGGATGCCATTTTAGTGCTAAAAAGACCGCTGCAAAGATTTTGCAGTGTGGATTCTATTAGCCTACCCTGTTCCGGGACTCTCACACTTACTGTGTATATTGTGAGCGTTGCCAAAAGCTAGGGAGTCTTTCTAAGAGGAATATGATGCCCCTCAACCCTATTATGATTGTTGAGATTTTTGATGTGTGGGGTATTGATTTCATGGGACCAATCCCAAACTCTTTTGGCTACCTGTACATTCTGGTTGTTGTGGACTATCTGTCCAAGTGGGTGGAGGCTGTTGCATGCAAGACTAATGACCACAGAGTTGTGATCCAGTTTTTGAAGGACACTATTTTTGCTCGTTTTGGTACGCCTCGAGCAATCATAAGTGATGGAGGTAAGCACTTTTGCAACAAGATCTTTGAGCAGTTGATGAAGAAGTATTTCATCACACACAAGGTTGCCACCCCGTATCACCCATAGACGAGTGGTCATGTGGAAATTTCAAATCGCGAGATCAAACAAATTTTGGAGAAGACTGTGAACCCTAGTAGAAAGGATTGGTTTCTGCGATTAACTGATGCACTGTGGGCATATCGGATAGCCTTCAAGACGCCAATTGGCATGTCTCCCTATCGTATTGTGTACGGAAAGGCATGTCACCTTCCGGTCGAATTAGAGCATCGTGCGTATTGGGCTATCAAGCAACTGAATTTCAATCTTTCCAAGGCTGGCTCACAACGGAAGCTCCAACTCAATGAATTGGAGGAGCTACGGAATGATGCATATGAGTGTGCCCGATCATACAAAGCACAAATGAAGAAGACTTATGACCAAAACATTTTGAGACGAGCTTTTGAGCCGGGTCAGAAAGTTCTTCTTTACAATTCACGCCTGCATCTTTTTCCAAGCAAGCTCAAATCTCGATGGACAGGCCCATTTATTATTCGGTCGGTTTTTCCTCATGGGGCCATCGAGATTGAGGATCCAAAGAATGGTAATACTTTTAAGGTAAATGGACAGAGGCTAAAACCATTCTTAGAGTTGAGGAGTCCGGACATTGAGACGATACTGTTGGAGTATCCTAGTTACTCGGATTGAGTGTAGTTTTCTAGGGAGAGTCTGGCTGAAGACTTTAAACTTAGTGCTCATGGGAGGCACTCCACAGCTTATCTTTTCTGTATATTTCTTAATTTTTATGATTAATGTTTGTTTCCAGTATTTTTTTTGTTTTCCAGTTTCTATTTTTCAAGGACAATGTGTACTTCAGTTCAAGTTTGGGGGTATGCTATGAGCCATACCAGTTCAGATAGTTCTCCATATCCCAGGTCAGCTTTTTCCATATTAGTCACACATTGGGGTCAATGTGTAATTTAAGTTTGGGGGTATGGGAGACACATCACACACTTTGTCCTAATTTGTTGTCTTTTCGTCGCAAAGATAAATGCATGTACATGTTTGTCTAAAAATTTTGGTTGATCTGAAAAATTGTGATGTGATTTCATTGGTGAGTTTAAAACTTTGAACATATGATCTGATTATAGAGTTTAAACTTTAGTTACTTACTTTAGGCATTTTCGAGAATTCACATGTTTGATCTAATCTCACACGAGCACATTAGTAGATATTTGTGTGAGGTATGACATGTGAGTTGAATGTATACGTTTCCTTGTCTTAACTGAAACCGGATGACTTGTTGGATAAACACTTGGGCATATAAAAAATAAAAATAAAAAAACTACTAATATTTATAATGATCATCATCAATAAACTTTTCACTGAGTAACTGGACCTCTTGCCTCAGTAAGCAGTGAGTGTTCACGTCAAAATGTGATAATTTTATTCATAATGATCATTGCGAAACTTTTCGCTGAGTAACTGGACCTCTTGCCTCAGTAAGCAGTGAGTGTTCACATCAAAAGGTGAAAATTTTGCTTGGTAGTATTAAGGCCATTTTAATTTTGTAGCCTTTTTTACTCGAGTTAGTAAGTTCTTAGGGGTGCCTTTATACCTAATGCCCTAAAACCATCTGGTTTGGGAGTCATTGACTCAATACTCGTTACATAGGTCAATTAGAAAGCTTAAGGGAACTAAACATAGTAGAGCCTTATATATATAAAAATAAAAAATAAAAAAAACTATGCCATCGTTGTTCTTTCTGATGAGAAATTCTGTGGATCTTGAGACTTGAATTACCTTGTACATTGAAGTTATTTGGAAACCTCATCTGTAGATGCTAATTCATTTTACACTGATTCAAGCTTGTAATGTCTTACCATGCCTCTTATACGTAATTAGGTTTTAAATTCTTATTCATTGTGAAGATGAGTTCGACTTATTTAAGCTTGCTCATGAACGAATCTCATGATTTGTATGCTCCTTAAATTTTTGGATACCATGAATACTGAACTTATCTTTATAATCCTTGTTGTTCATTTAGTTTTTTATTTTGTTTTGCTAAGGGACTAGCAAAATATAAGTTTGGGGGTATTTGATGAGTCTTAAATATTACATATTTAAGACCTTTAATTTATATTTGTTATGCTCTTAGTTAGTAGTATTTCACTTTATTTTATGTCTTTTTTGTGTTTTGTGTATTTTTATAGGTTTGTGGAGAAATGAAGCATTTCAGGAGATGTGAAGCTTCAGGAGCAATAGCGATCGATCACACTATGCTGCAATCGAGTGCATAATCAACAATCCCACATCGAAATGTTTACAGTACAGTGCACCTGCGATCGAGCGCACCAGACACGCGATCGAGCGCACATGCTATCATACGCACAAGACATATGATCGATCGCACTTGCGATCGATCGCATCATTCTGCGATCGAGCGCACCCGGGCAGTATTCCACATCGAATTTGTAACCCTTTGTACTCCGGGACTCCCACTATATAAACACCATCTGACCTCATCATTTAGTGTAGAATTCTTGGGCCACTTTGGTGTTAACCAGTGGACATCTGCTAGCATTCTGGTGGATCCCGAAGGCTTTGCTACCACGAGGGGAAGCGCCGCCCATTAGCAAGTGGAATTTCTCCCATGTAAAGTTATTTATTTATTTTTATTTAGTTGTTTTAGTTTAATGTTTAGCACTTTTATTATGAATTGTAGTTTCATAGTTATGAGTGGCTAGAATCTTCAGCTAAGGTTGAAGATGAAGCCTCGCCGTTGTTTGGCATAGTAGTTCAGATTTGTTTGTACAAATCTGACATTTTTTTTAGTATAAAAGTTCTGTCAATTATTTGAGTTAATTTTATGATTGATTGAGTTTAAATTGTTCTGTTGGATATTCCTTGTGTTTCATCTGATGGATACATCGAATTGTTTTCGATTAAATTGGATTTCTTTTGTGATTTGTTAAGAGCGGATATATTGGGTACTTTTGGTTTAATTGGGATATTCTTTGTTTTTGTCTTATAGTTAGATTCATGGAATGTTTTGATAGGCTATTTTTTTAGGACATATATGCTTAACTTTGGTGGGGTGGATTCGGAAATCTTAGTGTCTTTATTATTTTTAAATCAATTCAGTTTAGTTTTAATTTGTTTTCCAAAAATACAACTCAAAATTCGGAACTAGGTTAAGATAAGGTTAGTTTAGATAAAATACATTTTCACAACGCAATTCCCTGTGGATTCGACCTCGCACTTACACAACACTATATTGCAAACGACTCGTGCGCTTGCGGGTAATTTAAAAACTCACAACAACTAGTTCTCTTACCATCCCTTATGCTCCAAGGGCTTTCAACTGATGGAAAGCCAAAAGGAACTGATGCAACCAAAATTAGTCGATCTAGTAAGACCTGGACACGTGGAATTTTAGCTACCTCAAGCAACGTAGGGACTAGACCTACTCTAACCGTAATGATGGATTTTCCACCCTAAGCTTGAAGATTCTGCCATTGACGAAAGAATTCACAAGCAGAGGTCGCATCCCGTATGCAGAGGTCATTTCTTGCAAGGCTAGAGGCTCGAAAAGCCACATACCAACTGGAGCCCACTTCGAGACTCTAAGTAAAGGATCTCCAACACTTATTTAAAGGAGCTCCAACCCTCAAAACAAGGGAAGAATCGTAGAGAAGGAACCTAGAGAACAAACCAAGAGAGACCAAGAAAAAACACAAAGAATCACTTTGGTTCTCGCCCTTTCTTTCTCACTCCCTCATTCTGGTATCTTCTCAAACCCTTCCTTTACATCACTTCAGTACACACTGACTTAACCATCGGAGGGTCCTCCCAGGAGCACCTCGCTCCGGGTGGCTTCCCTTGTAGGTGTGTACACACCAGGTGATCATGACCAATAGAACAAGGCCAGTTCAAAGTCCTCACTTTCTTTAAATCGACTACTAAGTACAGTTCCATCCCATTGAAAGTCAAGAAGGCAAGGATACTCTTTGTCCTCTTTCTGGCATCAACATAATGGTGCCATCCGTAGGAATAGACAAATTTATCTCATGATGCCACTTAAAAAGCATCTAAAATGTTTCATCCTATGGTTCCTAACGTTGTAGCCCATCTCATCATATGGTTCCTAATACTAGAGCCATGAGGTGCTCCATTTTGTCACCAAAGTAGAGAAAGATATGATGGCACCTTTAGAATGGCACACAGATGGACACATCCCTTACCAAACCCTAAGGAATCAACAAAATCTTAGGGTTTGCGGTGAGTGGGTCCAATCTAACCTCATAAAATTTGGTTTTATCAAGTATCCTACCTCTTTAGCCAACGGAACAGGTCGCAAAGAACTTAGATTCCGACTCGACTTCATAGTCCTCATGATCACATGAATGGAACCAAACTCGGCTTAGACCAAACCTACTCAAGTTCACTACCGAAAGCCAGCATATCAGCCATCTCAGAAGATCGAGAAGAAATAGTCAACTTGACCCGATACGAGCATCAACACAAACCTAACTAGGAGTTAGGTGACTAAAGCCAAATATGTCACATCTAAATCTCTCCTTCATGTAC
Organism: Bretschneidera sinensis; assembly: GCA_023935145.1. Lineage (NCBI taxonomy): Eukaryota > Viridiplantae > Streptophyta > Magnoliopsida > Brassicales > Akaniaceae > Bretschneidera > Bretschneidera sinensis. The sequence continues at coordinate 7,436,232 of CM043705.1, forward strand.
CTTGCTTGCAACGAATCCTACAACTCCTTTGTAGTCTTTACATTGTAGTAAGCATCAAACAATGCATTGGACATCGCATTAAGAACATGACCCTTGCATATATCTTCATATTGATCCCATTTCTTCCATTCACGAGTCTGGGCATTCGTCTCATTTTTTGTAGGTTCCAGCCTCAGTGTAGTGTTAACGTAATATACTCGCAGCAACGTCAGAAGGAAGAACAATTTCTTTTGCTAGAGATAAAAATATCCTTCATCGAAACGCTCAAGTTTGTTGAAGTCTAGTGTCATATCTCTCAAAGAACTCAAACAGGTAGTCATTTTGATAAACAAAGTGAATAATTAAACCTTAAGATTGTTGGGAAATTTTTTTAGGCTGTTTATAAAATAATAATAATAATAAAAGAGAATAAGAGAAATGACTTCAAGGTACGACCAAATCGCTTTTCTTAAGGTTAAATTCACCCCTCACTAGTGCAAGAAGGTTTCTGGCGAATTTTCTCTAAGATACAATGAAGCTATGTTGTTATTCTGCACTTTGTACTCCTGAAGAATAACATACAGTAGTTTCTATGAGTTTATAGATGAAAAACACTTATGTTTGAAAATTTGTAGGATTTCTAAACATAAGAATAATCGTTTTTTTAAAGAAGGAAAAGAAGAATAAAAAAGGAAATCTAAAATCTGTATATTGATTGTAATCTATTAATTATGACAATTATACACACTTTTATAGTGTTTAATTAATGTCTTTTCATTAGAAACACATTGGTTTAGTAATAAACTGACTCAACTAACTTAACAAAGTGTTTTTTATCAACAAACACTCCAGTTCACGAGCAACTGTCATTTAACGTTCTAAAAATTCAAATTTTCGAACATCAAGTCGACTAGGTCTTTCATTCAATCAACTGAAAAAGTTCTAGAGAGTTCTAGAAAATTTTAGCCTTCCATCCAGTCGATTGAATTAATCATTCAGTCGATTGAATCACAACTTGAATTTCTTTTTCTTTTCTTCTTTCTTTTGATTTTCTAAAACATCCTAAACTTAAAATCCAAGTTTATTTTGAAAAAACATCATTATGTTATGTATGCACAATCAAACGTAATAATGAAATCACAAGTCTATTCTACCATATTAAATTTCATGAATCAAACGTGGTGTTAGCTTCTTAGCGTTCTTCTATTGGGTTTTGTACTTAACATCTGTAAGGCACTTTATGCTCACAATTATCTTATACTCAGCTTCCTACTTAACAATTGTTTTTTGAGAACTTTCTATTCAACAAATTTCTTATTAGGAGCTTCTTACATAAGAATTTAATCTCTCTTAACAATAAAATAGAAGTATTAACGATATACTAACTAGTAACTATTAGTCAATGAAACCTTGGTTTATTGGTAAAAAGGTTTAAGTTTGATTTTTTGAGATTATAAGGTCATAGGTTAGACTCCCAACGATGCGTGGATTATTTTTACAAATTATTGGTTATTTGTTCTATTTTAAATGAGTAATATGATAGAATTGTGTGTTTGTGAGTTATGTGACTGTACTTTTAACTTATTTTGTGATCATCAAATTACTGTATCATTCTATTTGTATTACATCATTTCATCTAAAAAGACCGCAACAAAGGTAAATGTAAATGTATAGACTTGCCTAACTGACACTCCGAACAAAAATCATAATATTTAGAAGACAAAGAAATATTTTTGCAAGTTTGTAAAAGAGAACACACATGAGAGCCTAGATGTCCTAGCCGACAATGCCAAACATCACTAGAGACTTGACGAGAGACAAGTGTCAAAAGAGAGAGAGTGACCGAATTGGGTGGAAAGGGGTAGAGATCACCATCACTAGAGGATTTTAGAAGAATTTTCCCCGTACTCTTGTCCTTAATAACAACATGAGAGGCATTAAACTTAGCAAAACAATTGTTATCAGAACATAAACATTTAACATAAAGTAAATTGTGACATAATTGTGGGACATGCAAGGCGTTTTTAAGGTGAAGTGGTTTAGTGGGGGTGCGTATGAAAGTAGAACCAACATTATTAATGTCAAGCAGTTGTCCATTACCAATCAAAATTTTAGTTTTACCAAAATAAGGTGCAAGGTTAGTGAGTATACCTGACTGAGGAGTCATGTGAGCGGAGGCGGTCGTATCGGGGTACCACTGAGCGACATTAGACTCACGAAGTGACATTATGGCAAATGATTTCGGTAAGACATGAGAGATAACAACATAATTGAACCGATGAGGAAAATTTTAGGCAAGGTGACCAGTGGTGTGACAAATTTGACACGATGTGGAGGAGGCTCCAGGATGTGGTCTCAACAAACCTTCACGACTGTAAGAGAGAGTACTAACAAATCGATTAAATATATGAGAAAAAGTGAGAAGACTTCTCAGTACCTGAACTATGCTAAAAGGAGTCACCACGACCAGTACTGTGGCCACAACCCTGACCATTACCTCGATAGTCTGAGCGACCTTTGCCACGACCATGGGAAACTCCAAAGATAGTGGTGGTAGCAAGGGCGATCGGAGGGTTAGAAAGCTGAGAATTGACCCGAAGATGCTTAAGGCATTGTTCCTGGAGAAGCAACTTGGTATGTAAACTGTCAAAAGTAAGACTGATGTTGGTGTTGGTAACCGTTGTGATGAAGCTTTCATACTCGATAGGTAGACTTGCTAAAGCATAGGAGATGAAGTCCTTGAGGGAGTGGTGAATTGGTGGCAGCAAGAACATCAATAATGGCTTTGAGATCCCGGAGATATTGTTCCATAGATTTGCAATCTTTGGTATGTTTGTGGAGCTTCAGGCGGATGTCAAACTTAGTGGCATTGGATTGATCAAGGTAGTGTTGGTCCAATGTTAGCCAGACATCCCTGGAGGTACGCAGATCATGGACGTCTTAAAAGATGTCCGAAGTAAGGGTAGCATTAATCCACAAGTGAAGGCACTGGTCCGTATAGATCCAAGTGTGAAAAGAAGGGTTAAGGGTGGGGGTGAGGTCATAGCTTTTAAGGACTGGAAGAAATTGGGAGCGCCAAAAGATGTAATTAGTATTATCAAGTTTAATACTAACTAGGTGTGTAATGCTAGGAGCTGAGAAAAGAGGGAGATTATAGAAATTAGGATGGGCATGTGGGTTAAGAGGAGCAGTAGCGTGTGTAGAGGGGCTAGGGAGGGACAAATTAGGGGCTGCAATAGAGAGAGGGTGCATAGTGTGGGATGAGAGGCTAGAAGTCGTTGTAGGGCCTGGAAAGTAAGTGGCATGTGATGGAGAGAAGTATAGGGTCTAGCGTGTGGCAGAAGAATTTAATGCAGTGTGGTCTGGTGTGGGGATTAAGGCGGGGAAAGGATAGGGGCTGGTGTGGTATGTCGATGACGTGGTTGTTTGGGATGGGAGGGAGAAGTGCAGAGTGGGGCTGACTTTTGTTGAGTCTGTTACAATGATATTGGGCATGGAGTCAGTTGGGGAACATGTGGGGTAGGGCACAGGGACATGGGAAAGTTGAAGTCTTGATGAGAGGTGATGTGAGTGGGATCGGGTGCTAGAGGGAGAGGAGGACAACTGGCAGCTGGGTGGGGACTGGCTGTAAGTGTGGTTGTAGGTATGATGGCAACAATACCAGGTGAAGGAACAAAGGTGATTGTAGGGAGTAGATTGATGATGTCATGTGTGGTGTTAGGCATATAGGTGACATAAGTTGTGAGGATGAATTCTTGAGATGCATTGCTAGGGACCACAGTTGAGTAAGGGATTTCGATGAGTAGAGAGTTAATTAGAGCAGTATTTTTCATGATTTTGGGTTTAGAGGGAGAGAGACAAGGGTTTAGAGTTTGGATCACGATCCTCTCAATTTGAAAATTGAAATGGAGTCAAGTTTATGATGAGATTGAATACCACATTACCAAATGGAGAATATTTAAATTCAAATTTGTCAAGTTGGTATTTAATCTCACCATGAACTTGACCTTCATTTCAACTTTTAAATGGAGAGGATCGTGGTCCTTAGGATTTTAGGTCTTACTAATCTGATTGTAACGACCCATCCCGTGTTGGCCACCCCAGGGACGGTGTCATCACTTTTTAAAATCCTAGCATGACACATATATGCAACAATATAAAAACAACAACTGAATGATTTACATACATAAATCCTCAACCCTCAACAGGGGAGTTACATCATTCAGATCTCAACTGAACAGTATATACAATGTAATATGCATGAATATTTACAATTATTTTTTTCCATTAGTTTGAGGATGTGGACCACGTGGCTTACAAAAAATGATTTAGTCTGAATCTCAGCTCACCAAACTATCTGTCCTATTTGCTACTTGAAATCATTGTACAATGAGGAATGAGTTTCACAAGCTCAGTGAATTAAACTTACTAAAAGTATTCAATTTGTATAAGTAATCTTCCAATATTCATTCATTTATATCTTATATATTTTGATAATAACATTCTTTTATCACTACTCATATCAAATCCTCATAATTTATAAATCTTTTCTTTTCATACAGGTAATCATCATATTGAGATTATTAATTCTATCTCATAATTACCTTATTATGAGGTTCACAGCATATAATCAGTCACCTAGATAATTCTCGTCATTTCTTATTTTCACATTTTTTCTCAGCATAATTGTTTCTATGTGTGACTCATTCATCTATCAATAAATTCATAATCATGAATAGCACTTTAGCATCTTAAGTAATAACAATCAATATTTAAACAAATGCAATGCATGAATTTAAATGTTATTATTATTGGGAACGTCTTCCCACATGTCGACATGTTTTTATCTTAGACCGACTACCTTCCCAGTTCTTTCATTCTCATTTAGACCGGTTGTTTTTTCGGTTCTTTTATTCTCATTTAGACCGACTGCTCTCCCGGTACTTTTATTCTCATTTAGACCGACTGTCCTCCCAGTTCTTTTATTTTCATTTAGACCAACCTTCCTGTTTCTTTTATTTCATGCATATGCATATTAATAATGATATGAAATATGCATATGAACAATAATATAGAAACAAACATGTTTTCAAACATTCAAATTAACTATTCTGATTATTCTCAAATTATTATTTGAGAATTTTCACTAAATTCCTCTCCTCATAAATCATATCAAATCATCAACCATAGCTCGTCAAGAATTTCACTTACCACATTTGTTATTAAATCGACTCATTATTCCGATAATATTATTTCTCATAAAATAATTCTCTACACATCCATTATTCCGAACATTCCTATCAACTAACTTTCATCTATCACCAAATCATAAGTTAATGATTTATTCAAATACTATCACTATATATTTCATATTTATCTTGATTACTTAAAGTAAATCTAACTCATCACGTAGTACTTAGTGTTACCCGTGGATTACCTCCTTTTTTTTTCCTACTCTTTTCAGCAATTTTTCTCGATTGCTGATCGTCATCATTTGATATAATATTCATATTAAAAGTTCTAATTTATTCTTCATTCATTCATAATTCACACCTTTTGAAAATTCTCATATTGAATTCTAGGAATTTTATGCATGCTAAATTTCACATTATTACCTTCTGTCTTTCTTAGAGCTTCCCGTGACTCTCTATAAAATTCTCTCGTAAACCCCTTCAAAATTTTATCCTTTCAATTTTTCTTTCAGTCCCCAAGTGCTTACAGAAATAGAGTAATTTGGATTTGGTAAGAATAATTAAAATAGAATAAAAAGTATATATAAAACATTTTGTCCACGTTTTTCTCAAATGGCTTAGTGTCCATTTGTTGTCATTCATGCAAATTTGTATGTACTGTGTGACAACACCTGGATATCCAGGTGTTGTCCATTTTTTTACTTTTTCCTTTTTCTTTTTTTTTTCTTTTCTTTTTCTCCATAATGGATCCTTCCGTTTTTTTTCTTCTCAAAAGAAGTGTTTTATAAAAATTTAAATCTTTCGTGTATGTGTGTCTATATATATATAATTTTAACTTCGTGTCATATTTATTAAATTACTTTTTTAACCTTTCTTTACGAATACGGGTATTACAATTCTACCCACCTTACAAAAATTTCATCCCTGAAATTTCTATACCTAACTCATGGAACAATTGTCGATAATATTTCTTCATAGTTACCTCACGCACTCACGTAATCTCTTTAACATATTTATTCCGCCACGAAATTTGAACTCATGGAATTACTTTATTACACCAGACTTGTTCTCTTCTGTCTAAAATTCTCATTGGTACTTATATAAAAGTCAAATCTCCCTAAATTTCTATAGCTTTGCTCGAAATATTATGAGATTCATCATGTAAGTGCTTTCGCAAAAGTGAAACGTGAAATGTTATTTCAGTGCTTTAACTCTGGAGGCAAATCCAGACTATTCACAACTAGCCCAACTTTCTCAATAACCTCATAGAGTCCCACATACCTCGGACTCAACTTTAATTTTCTGTTTAAATCTCAATACACCTTTTCATGGAGATATTTTAAAATACACCCAATCACCTATTTGAAACTCGAGAGGTTTTCTTCTATTATCAGCATAGCTATTCGGTCTACCATGCTACTTTATGGTTCTCTCTAACCAGTTTGATCCTCTCAGTTGTTAAGTCAATAATTTATGGACCAAATATATTTCTCTCTTCCATTTTTTTCCCAACATATAGGAGTTCTACACCTCCTACTATACAATGTCTCAATCAGTTTCATACCATTACTAAGTTGATGTTGATTATTATAAGAGATTCTATCAATGGCAAGTAACTATCCCAACTTACTGAGAAACTCATCACATTTGTCTTTAACATATCTTTTAGTACTCTAATAATCCTTTTTGTTTGCTCAACCGTTTGGGGATGAAAAGTTGTAATAACCTAAAACTGTGTACACATGGCTTTCTGAAAGTCTCTCCAAAACCAAGATGTAAATCTAGCATCTCTAAATGACACTATGCTCAATAGTACTCCATACTAACTCACAATCTCAGCTACATACAGTTCTGCCAAATTTTTAGTATTCCAATTAGTTTTAATTAGAAGAAATTGGAATGACTTAAAAAGTCTATCTACTATCACTTACACTATATCGTGACCTCTTTGAGTATGAGAAAATTCAGAAACAAAATCCATACTCACATTTTTCTATGGTCATTCAAGCATAAGAAGTGGCTGTAGTAAGCCTCCCGGATGTTCATTCTCTAACTTCACTTATAGACAAACCAAACATCTAAAAATATATTAAGTTATATCCCTCATCAATCTTGACCACCAGTAATTTTGTCTCAATCCTCTATACATCATCATGTACCTCTCTTAATATCTTCTTTCTCAAATCTGCATCATTGGGAACACAAATCCTATGTTCCAATACCAAAATACCCTCATTTCAAATTTTGAACTCATATTGTTTTCTGGTAAGCACTTAATGCTTAATCTTTTCTATCTCTTCATCTCTACCTTGCATCTCTAACAAGCATTTTACTATGGATGACTGTACAACCATGTTTGTTAACAATGATCCTCTATCATTGATATTCAACTTCATTCTTATATTTCTTAAATCTATCATCAATTTCACATCAGGACTTTCAATAGCAGTTAACCTTCTTGTAGACTTTCTATTTAATGCATTAGTTACCACATTCGCCTTTTCTAGATGATAGTAAATTGTACAATCATAGTCACTAATCAACTCCATCCACCATTTTTGCCTCAAATTCAACTCTCTCTAGGTAGGTAAGTATATCAAACTTTTATGATCAGTGAATATCTCACAAGTGGCTCCATATAGATTATGCATCTAATCTCTAAAGTAAACACTATGGTAGCCAACTCTAAGTCATGGGTTGGGTAATTTCTCTCATGATTCCCCAGTTGCCTATAAGCATCCTTCCCAAGTTGTATCAACACACATTTCAACCCTTGATGGGATGCATCACTATACACCATAAATCCTCCATTACCAGAATGAAGCACTTATAATGGAACTGTAGTCAATTTCTCTTTTAGTAATTGGAAACTTTTCTCACACTCCCCACACCATACAAATCTTACCTCTTTCCTGGTCAGTCTAGTCAACAGTACTTTAATAATAAATTTTTTTTGAAAGAATCTTCTATAATAACCAGCTAACCCCAAGGAGATTCTAATCTCAGCCACATTAGTTGGTATCTCCAAACTTAACATTGCCTCTACCTTTTATGGATCAATTGTTATGCTATCTCCAGAAATTACATGCCCCAAGAAAGTTATTTCATCCAGCTAAAATTCACATTTGGAAAAGTATAGCATACAATTTCTCTTTTTTCAAAATCTCTAACACAATTTCTAAATATTTTTCATGTTCTTCCTTAGTCTTAGAATACACCAAGATGTCATCAATGAACACAACCACAAAGCTATCAAGAAATAGTTTAAACATTTTATTTATCAAGTTCATGAATGTTGCTAGAGCATTAGTAAACTCAAATGACATCACAAGAAACTTATTACAATAACATGTCTTAAAAGCAATCTTAGACACATCTCTCTCCTTTATCCTTAACTGGTGATAACTCGATCTCATGTTTATCTCAGAAAACACTCATTCCCTGTAACAGTTCAAACAAATCATCTATCATTGGAAAAATATAATTTTTCTTAATGGTTATCTTATTCAACTCTCTGTAGTCTATACACAATCTCATTATTCCATATTTCTTCTTCACAAACAACATAGGGCTCTCCAAAGCGACACACAAAATCGAATAAATTGTTTATCTAACAACTCTTGAACTTTCAACTCTCTTAACTCAGTGGGTGTTACTCTGTAGGGTGCTATAGATATATGTGATGAACATGGTATCACATCAATAGAGAATTTAATCTCCCTACTGAGAGACAAACTAGACAACTCATCAAGAAATACATTAGAATAATCTTTCACCACTAAGATTTATTCTAACTTCCTATTTTCCTTTTTAGAATCCATTATGTATGCCAAATACTCCTCACATCCCTTCTTCAACCATCTACTAGTAGTTAGAGCAAAATAAGATAGTTCAAAAGTATCTTACATTCTCCCAAAAACTAAATTCCTCTTGTCCTAGTATCTTGAACACCATATTTTTCTTACAACAATCAACCCAGACATGATACACCGACAACTAATTCATTCCCAAAATCAAATGAAAATCTATCATATTCAAAGGTAATAAATTAACTTCAAATTCTTTATCATTGATACGAATCACACAACCCTTGTAAACATTTATGATTATCACTCTATCTCTAGTGAGAATTTCAGCAATACCATTATGCACCAAAGGACTAATACATGCATCAATAAACTTCATAAATACACTAGATGCAAATGAATGGGTTGCACCAAGATTAACCAACATTGACATGTCCATATTTTCTATATACAAGGCACCTAAAATTAGGACAATTCTGGGATAAATATCTTATCGGATTACATCTCTAACACGTTCTAGTATTTTTATCACGTTATAATATCCTCTAGGTAGTACAGTCCCACCTTTACCATAACTTCCAGTTCCCACAGACTATCTCTCAAATTTAGGGGTCCCACCGATATTACTCTTAGCTACAGAAGCAACAGATCATGCTTGCCTCTGATTCTGTACTACAACTCCTTGTAACAAGGAATGCTCCATCCGAGGTGGTCTCTCACCCTGTACACTTGTACCACCACTACCTCTAGAACTTTCATGTCTAAGCCTCTTTAACCACTCTTTCTATTTTCCTTAAACTCCATCACATATTTTTTAATTTGAAGTGTTATATCCATCAACCTGACATAATATGCCTCATGTAAGATAGTTTTGATTTAATCTCAAAATGTAATTCATCTATAAATCTCTTACACTTCTTCTCCTCTAGGTCTACCATTTTCGGTACAAACCTCGATAAAGCTACAAATCTCCTATCATATTGAGTCATAGTTAATAAATTTTCCACAAATAAATAAAATATCTCTCTTGTTGGGCTCTAGAGGTATAAGGAAAGTATTTATCAAGAAAAACCTCCTTAAACCTATTCCAGGTTAAAGGTCTATAAACATCTGTATTTGCCCTGGGAAGAATATCCTCCCACTATTCTAAGGCGTCTCTCTCTAACTTGAACGTAGCAAAGGCGACCCTCTGCCTGTCAGTCATTGGTAAAATATCGAATAATCTCTCAACATGTTTCACCCATAGCTCAGTCTCAAAATGATTCATAGATCCTTTAACCAACAAAGCATTCAACTTAATATATTTAATAAAACAATCTTTCTGTATCTCGTGCATATACTCACATTTCTCTTTTGAATGTTTACCATTACTGGATTTACATCAACCTCAGGCACTGCTCTAGCCTATTCATCAATTCTATGCTATAATGTAATGACCCATCCCGGGTTGGCCACCCCCGAGACAGTGTTGTCACATTTTGAAAATCCCAACATGATACATATATGCAACAAGAAAAAAAATAACACTAACAGAAATTTTTACATCAATCATCAACCCTCAACAAGAGAGATACCTCATTTTGATCTTAACTTATACATTATATACAACGTAATATGCATGAATATTTACAAATAAATTTTTATTTTATTTTCTCATTAGTCTGAGGATGTAGACACGTATATGGCTTAGATAAAATGATTTTGTCTGAACCTCAACTCACTAAACTATCTGTCATGCCTGCTACCTGAAATCATTGTACAATGAGGAGTGAGCTTCACAAGCTCAGTGAATTAAATTTACTAGAAGTATTCAATTTTATACTTTCAGTTACATCTTATAATTTAATTACTTCTAAAAATCTTCTGATATTCATTCATCTTTTTTTTTCCTCAAATAATTCAATAACAATATTCTGTAATCACTACTCAATTTCATAATTCTTCTATTACACAATCTCTTCTTAAGTTACTCATCAGACATGTTTCCATATTTCTTCCTTAGTATTTTGTCTCTCTGTGAGACTCATTCCTCTATCAATAGATTTACAATCATAAATAGCACCTTAACATATCAAGTAATAACAATCAATATTTAAAGCAAATGCAATGCAATGCAATGCATGAAGTTAAATATTATTATTATTCGAAGCGTCTTCCCACAAGTCGACATATTTTTATCTTGGACCGGCTACCTTCCCAGTTCTTTTGTTCTCATTTAGACCGACTGTCATCCCGAGTATTTTATTTCCAGCATATACCAGCTATCACGGTTTTCATTTAGACCGGTTATCCTCTCAGTTCTTTTATTTTTATTTAGATCGATTGCCTTCCCAGTTCTTTTATTCCATGCATATGCATATGAATAATTGTATGAATATGCATGCGAATAATAAAATAAAAACAAGTATGTATTCAAATATTTACACTAGCTATCCTGATTATTCTCAAATTATAATTTTAAAAAATTTCACTAAATTCCTCTCCTCATAAATCATATCATATCATCAACCATAGTTCGTTAAGATCCACTAAATTTTCTCTCATCATAAATCATAACAAATCGTCAACCATAGCTCATCAAGAATTTCACTTATTGCTTTTATTATTAAATCGACTCATTATTCCAATAATATTATTTCTCATAAAATAATTCTCTACACATCCAATATTCCTATCATACTTATTAACCAACTTTCATTTACCACCAAAGCATAAGTTAATAATTTATTCTAATATTATCACTAGATATTTCATATTTATCTTGATTAATTAAAGTAAATCTAACTCACGACGTAGCACTTAGAGCTACCCGTGGATCACCTCCTTGTATTTCCTGCTCCTCTCAGCAATTTTTCCCAGTTGTTGATCGTCAACATCTGACATAATATTTATATTAAATTTCTAATTTATTCTTCAATTCTTTCATAATTCACACCCTTTGAAAATTCCCACTTTGAATTCCAGGAAATTTCATGCATGCTAAATTTCAAAAATAAACTTTACATTATTACCTTATGTTTTTCTTAGAGCTTCTCGTGATTCTCTATAAAATTCTCCCGTAAACCCCTTCAAAATTTTGCTCTTTTAACCTTTCTTTCAGTCCCCAAGTGTTTAAAGAAATAGAGTAATTGAAAGAAAATCAAATATGGTTTGGTAAGTAATAAAATAAACTAAAGTTATAATATATATATGAAAAATTTCAAACCCATTCTTAGCACTTACCCTCCCCAACTGCTGCCACGATTGTGTGATGCTGTCTTACATGTAGCATCACACACCTAACTTGGCAATAGGTGGCAACACTTGTTGCCATTTTTTTTTTTGAATTATCTTATAAAAATTAAATCTTCCATATTTTATAAATATATATTATTTTAACTCTATATCGTAATTATTAAAGTACTTCTTTACCTTTACTTTACAAATACAAGTTTTACAATTCTACCCTCCTTACAAAATTTCGTCTTCAAAATTTTCTTTCCTAATTCATGAAAAAATTGGGGGTATTCCTTCCTCATTTTTGCTTCATGCTCCCAAGTGACTTCTTCGACATCTTTGTGCCGCCATAATATTTAAATCAAAGGAATGACTTTATTTTACAAGACTTGTTCCTTTCTGTCTAGAATTCTGACTAATACTTGCATAAAAGTCAAATCTTCCTGAATTTCTATCGCCTGATTTGAGATACTATGAGATTCATCGTGTAAGTACTTTCTCAACAGTGACACATGAAACGCATTATGTAATTACTTTAACTCTGGGGGCAAATCCAATCGATATGCTACTGGTCTAATTCTTTCAATTACCTCATATGGCCCCACAAATCTCGGGCTCAACTTTCCCTTCTTTTAAACCTCAACACACCCTTCCACGGAGATATCTTCAAAAATACCCAATCACCAACTTGAAACTCGAGAGGTTGTTTTCTTTTATTAGCATATCCCTTCTGTCTATTCTGTGTTGCTCTAAGGTTCTTTCTAACCAATTTGATCCTCTAAGTAGTCAAATCTATCATTTTTGGACCAAATATCTCTCTCCAATTTCTTCCTAGCATACTGGAGTTCTACATCTTCTACCATATAAATCCTCAAATGGTGTCATCCTAATACTAGTTTGATACTGATTATTGTATACAAACTTGATCAAAAGCAAATAAGCATCCTAGCTCATTGAGAAACTCAATACACTTGTCCTCAACATATCTTCTAGTATTCTGATGATTCTTTCCGTCTGGCCATCAATTTGTGGACGGAAAGTTGTACTAAACTGCAATTGCGTACTCATAGCTTCTTGAAAACCTCTCCAAAATCTAGAGGTAAATCTAGAATCTCTATCTAATACAATACTCAAAGGTACTCCATGTAATTTTACCATCTCCGCTACATACAATTCAACTAACTTTTCAGGACTCCGGGTAATTTTAATAGGAAGGAAATGTGAAGACTTAAAAATTCTATCCACTATAACCCACACAGCATCGTGTCCTCTCTAGGTACGGGGAAAACCATAGACAAAGTCCATACTCACATTTTCCCATGACCACTCAGGTACTGGAAAAGATTGTAATAAACCTGCTGGATGTCTATCCTCAGACTTCACTATTGACAAGTCAAACATCTAGAAATATATTCCGCTACATTCTTCTTCATTCCTAACCACCAATAATTTTGTTTCAATCACATGTACATCTTATTATTACTCGAGTGCATGAAATATACAGAATCATGAGCCTCCCTTAGTATCTCCTTTCTCATCTCCACATTATTAGGAACACAAACTCTATGCCCAAATACCACCATACCATCTTCTCTAATTCTAAACTCAATTGGCTTCCCATTCAAAACTTCCCGTCTGATCTTCTCTAACCCTTATCTCTACCCTGCATCTGTAATAAACGATCAATAATAGAATATTGTACCACCATATTTGCCATCAATACTCCTCTATCATTGACACTCAACTGCATCTCATTCTTCTTAATTCTATCATCAAGTTAGTATTATGACTCCCATTAGCAGCTAATATCCCTATAGTCTTTCTACTCATTGCATCAGCTACTACATTAGTTTTTCCTAGATGATAATGAATTGTACAGTCATAATCACAAATCAACTCCATCCACCTCTTTTGCCTCAAATTCAACTCTTTCTGGGTTGGTAAATGCGTCAAGTTTTTATGATCAGTAAAAATTTCACAATTGGCTCCATATAGATGATGTGTCCAAATCTTCAAAACAAAAACTATGGTAGCCGATTCTAAATCATAGGTCGGGTAATTCCTCTCATGGTTTTTCAATTTCCTAGATGCATAAGCTCTAACTCTCCCATGTTGCATCAACACACATCCCAACTCCTGATGTGACGCATCACTATATAGCACAAATCCTTCATCACCTTAAGGAAGCACTAATACTACGGCAGTAGTCAATTTCTCCTTTAGTAATTGAAATTTTTTTTCACACTTCCTAGACCATACAAATCTCACATCTTTCTTGGTCAGTCTAGTCAATAGTACTACAATAATAGAAAATTTCTGAAAGAATCATCTATAATAATCAGCTAATCCCAAGAAGATTCTAATCTCCGTCATATTAGTTGGTCTCTCCCAACGTAACATTGCATCTACCTTTTGTGGATCAACTGTTATGCCATCTCCACATATTACATGCCCCAATAAAGTTATTTTATTCAACCAAAATTCACATTTAGGAAATTATAGCATACAATCTCTCTCTCGTCAAAATCTCCAACACACTCTCTAATGTTTCACCTGTTCTTCCTCATTGTTAGAATATACCAAAATGTCATCAATAATTATAACCACAATTTGTTAAAAAATAGTTTAAACACCTTATTCATCAAATCCATGAATGTTGTTAGAGCATTTGTCAATCCAAATGACACCACAAGAAACTTATAATCATAACATATCTTAAAAGCAGTCTTAAGCACGTCTCCCTTCTCTATCGTCAATTATTGATAACCTGATCTCAGATCTATTTTTGAAAATACCCTTGCTCCATACAACTTCTCAAATAAATCATCTATCTTGGGTAAAGGATATTTATTCTTAATGGTTATCTTATTCAACTATATGTAGTCTATACACAATCTCATCGTTCCATATTTCTTCTTCACAAACACTACATGGGCTCTTTATGACGATACACTAAATCGAATAAATTGTTTATCTAACAACTCTTTAAACTTTCAACTCTATTAACTCAGTGGATGTCACTCTGTAGGATGCTATAAATATATGTGATGAACTTGGTATTACATCAATAGAGAATTTAATCTCTCTACTGGGAGACAACTAGACAACTCATCAAGAAATACATTAGAATAATCTTTCACCACTAAGATTTATTCTAACTTCCTATTTCCTTTTTAGAATCTATTATGTATGCCAAATACTCCTCACAACCCTTTTTCAACCATCTCATAGTGGTTAGAGCAAAATAAGGTAGTTCGAGAGTATCTTATATTCTCCTTGAAAGTTAAACTTCTCATGTCCATATCTTGAACGTTACCTTCTTTTCTAAAACAATCAACCATATTTAAAGATAATAAATCAGCTTCAGATTCTCTATCACTGATACGAATCACACAACTCTTGTAAACATTTATGATTATCACTCTATCTCTAGTGAAAACTTCAGCAATATTATTATGCATCAAAGGACTAATACATGCATCAATAAACTTCATAAATACATTATATGCAAAAGAATGGATTGCACCAGGATTAACCAACATTGATATGTCCACCTTTTCTATATATAAGACACTTCAAAATAGGAAAAATTTGGGATAAATATCTTATCGGATTGCATCTATAATACGTTCTAGTATTTTTATCACGTTATCACATCATCTAGGTAGTTCATTTCCACCTTTATCATAACTTATAGTTCTCATAACCTATCTCTTAAATCTAAGGGTCCCACCAATATTACTTTGAGCTACAAAAGCGACAGATCCTGCTTGCCTCTGACTCCATACTATACAAGGAACGCCCCATCTGGGGTGGTCTCTAACCCTATACACTGATACTACCACTACCTCTAGAACCTTCATGTCTAAGCCTCCTTAACTACTCTTTCTCTTTCCATTAAACTCCATAAGATCTTTCCCAATTTAAAGTGCTATATCCACCAACTTGACATAATTCATATGTCTAATGTAAGATAGTTTCGATCAAATCTTAAAACATAGTTAATCTTTGAACTTTTTACACTTCTTCTCCTCTAGGTCTACCATTTCCGATACAACCATTGACAAGACCACAAATTTGCTATCATAATGAGTCATAGTCAATACATTTGCCTCAAATAAATAAAATCTTTCTTGTTGGGCTCTAAAAGTATAAGGAAAGCATGTGTGTATATATATGCAAAATTTCAAACCCATTCTCAGCACTTACCCTTCCCAACTGTTGCCACGATTGTGTGATGCTGTCTTACATGCAAAATCACTCACCTAACTTAGCAACAAGTAGCAACACCTGTTACCACACTTTTTTTTTTTTGAATTGTCTTATAAAAATTAAATATTTCGTATTTTATAAATATATATTATTTTAACTCTATGTCGTAATTATTAAAGTACTTCTTTACCCTTACTTTACAAATACGGGTATTACATATAGACTATCAACTCTATTATTTGTTACATTCATTTTCTCAAGAGCATGAGCAAGAACTTCTCTTAGCTCATCTCTTTCAATCATAGATGCTCTCATACCCCCACTAATATTGATTATATTGTCAACATGTTCTCTTCTATGAACCACAGATTCAGACTGAACTTCCATCTCAACCTCAGTTCGTTTAAAAAAATTGGGGCCTACTATGCCCTCTCAAGTCAACAACTCTAATTCTAGCTCTAGCATGTCCATGTGTCATCCTTAGGCTATTCGTTAAGATATAATTTATTTTAATCTTCCACTTTCTTTCTTTTTTATGCAATCTACAGAATCATAAAACATAATGCTTTGATACCAAGATTGTAATGACCCATCTCGGGTTGGCCACCCCCGAGACGGTGTCGTCACTTTTTGAAATCCTAGCATGACACATAAATGCAACAATATAAAAACAACAACTGAATGATTTACATACATAAATCCTCAACCCTCAACAGTGGAGTTACATCATTCAGATCTTAACTGAACAGTATATACAACGTAATATGCATGAATATTTACAAATATATTTTTTATCTTTGTTTTTTATTAGTCTGAAGATATGTACCACGTGGCTTACAGAAAATGATTTACTCTGAATATCAACTCACCAAACTATATGTCATGCCTGCTACCTGAAATCATTGTAGAATAAGGAATGAGCTTCACAAGCTCAGTGAATTAAACTTACTAGAAGTATTCAATTTGTATAAGTAGTCTTCCAATATTCATTCATCTATATCTTTTATATTTTGACAATAACATTCTATTATCACTACTCATATCAAATCCCCATCATTTATAAATCTCTTCTTTTCATATAGGTAATCATTATCTTGAGATTATCAATTCTATCTCATAATTACCTCATTATGAGGTTCACAGCATATAATCAGTCGCCTAGATAATTTTCATCATTTCATATTTCCGTATTTCTTCTCAGAATAATTGTCTCTCTGTGTAACTCATTCATCTATCAATAAATTTACAATCATGAATAGCACTTTAGCATCTCAAGTAATGACAATCAATATTTAAGCAAATGCAATGCATGAATTTAAATGTTATTATTATTGGGAACGTACTTTCACATGTCGACATGTTTTTATCTTAGACTGGCTGTCTTCCCAGTTCTTTCATTCTTATTTAGACCGTATGCCTTCCCGGTTCTTTTATTCTTATTTACACCGGCTGCCCTCCCGGTTCTTTTATTTCCAGTATATAGCGACTGTCATCGTTTTCGTTTAGACTGGTTGTTCTCTCAGTTCTTTTATTTTCATTTAGACTGGCTGCCTTCTCGGTTCTTTTATTTCATGCATATGCTTATAAACAATAATATAGAAATAAACATGTCTTTAAACATTCAAATTAGCTATCATGATTATTCTCAAATTATTATTTGAAAAATTTCACTAAATTTCTCTCATCATAAATCATATCAAATCATCAACCATAGCTCGTCAAGAATTTCACTTCTATATTTGTTATTAAATTGACTCATTATTCCGATAATATTATTTCTCATAAAATAATTCTCTACATATCCATTATTCCGAACATACTTATCAACCAACTTTCATCTATCATTAAATCATAAGTTAATGATTTGTTCAAATACTATCACTATATATTTCATATTTATCTTAATTACTTAAAATAAATCTAAATCAACACGTAACACTTAGAGCTACGCGTGGATCACATCCTTGTTTTTCCTGCTCTTCTCATCAATTTTCCCCGGTTATTGATCGTTAACATCTGACATAATATTTATATTAAAATTTCTAATTTATTCTTCAATTCTTTAATAATTCACACCCTTTGAAAATTCCCACATTGAATTCTGGGAATTTTATGTATGCTAAATTTCAAAAACAAACTTCATATTATTACCTTCTGTTTTTCTTAAAGCTTCCCGTGACTCTCTATAAAATTCTCCCGTAAACTTCTTTAAAATTTTACCTTTTTAACATTTCTTTTAGGCCCCTAAATATTTACAGAAATAGAGTAATTTGGATTGAAAAAAAATGAAACCAAACAAAATTTGGTAAGAATAATTAAAATTATATATATATATATATATATATATATATATATATATATATATATAAAAGATTCTGTATTCATTTTTCTCAAATGGCTTAGTGTCCATTTGTTGTCATTCATGCAAGTTTGCATGTACTATGTGACAACACTTGGACAGGTGTTGTCCTTTTTTTTTTCCACGCTGGATTTTTTTTTTCTTCAAAAGAAGTGTTTTATAAAAATTTAAATCTTTCACAATATATTATTTTAATTTCATATCATATTTATTAAATTATTTTTGTATTTTTTATTTACGGATACGAGTATTTCACGGATACCATGAATAAATTGAAATAAAAATTTAGAGTTCGTATATTCTGACAATTTAACGTAGTAATAGTAGAATCTCATATTTATAGGATATTTACCAATGTGCGTCCTAATAAGAATATAATTCATCAAAGTATTCTAATAAAACTAAGATTTTTTATTTACAATAAACTAAATTTTTTTAATATTATTTATATTATGAATACGTATATTTACTGTAGATGTAACTGTAATTGATAGTGCAAAATTTAAAATTGACGAAAATATAGTTCAAAAGGTAAGTCTATATATAGTCAAAGCGGATGGCTTTCAAGAAAGGCCCCCCTTATGATAGCCTGTGAATAGATAATTTAAAATTAACAATAAAGATATTATAATAATCTTCATCATCAAGAAAGAAAAGGGCGACAGAGAACCAACCACTAATTGAAAATTGGAAATTGGGCGTCATATCTTTGCTGTACGATATCCATCAAAAAAGGAATTGAGTAGTACTAGATGCAGTCGAGTTGAACCTTGACGTTCATATTGAACACAATATGGCTCAATAGAAGCTGAAAGGTTGCATTAATTGCTTTTTCAAATTCATAATGGTACTAAAAGAAGTGGTAGTGGGGAAATTAACTTTTTGTTAAAAAATGGAGATTCCTACTAGCTAGTTATGAGCAAGAAGGTAAATATATTCTAATTAAAATATGCTTTTGGCTTTTATGTTATGGAGTTGACCAAATCTTAAACTTAGATATGTCTGTTAGAGGAGAGATTGCATCGGAGATTTAGTTAGGATTGTGTTGACATTTACCAAATAATTAAGATTCTAAGACTATATAAGAAGAAGGCTTTGGCTTATATAAAGCCTAAGTCAAAGTAAAACTGATTTTTATATTTGATAGTAAATTTTATATTTATGATATTCATTATCATCGTACAAAGATTAAAGACTATAAACAAAGAGCCCCATTTATAGACCTATAGTCATGCAAGGAATTCACGAGACTGAAAATTAAAAAAATAAAAATATAGAAAACTAAAGCAAAAACTAAGGACTAAAAATTATCCTAACCCCAGTTTGGCTTAAAATTAACCATTCTGTATTTTTGAGAATTAGTTTTTTTCTTTTACAAAAAAACATAACAATCCAAGAATTTTCATTTCACATTACCCTTTAAAAATAAATTTTATTTTTGTTTACTTCTGCATTGCTCTTATTTTTAACTCTCGGTAAAAATTTACAAAGGGCTAAAAAAAACAAAAAAGAAAAACTTAATTACCACTGGAATAAAAGGACTCTCAGAGCATCACATGGCTCAATGAAAGCAAAGGTAGGGGACCACACTAGAGCCCACGGTGCAGGGCATGCAAATGCAATACCTTTTAGAGAGAGAGAAAGAGACTCAGCCCAGAGAGGAAGGACACGGTTGAGGGAAACAAAGCACCTGCCCATGTGGAGTCAAATTGGAAGCAAGTGAGAGGACATGATGATCATTTGTTGAACAGGGAAACATAGACTTTAGGGAAAGACGATAAATCCCATTCCACATGGCCGACACCCACATAACACAAACAACACTAAAGAGTGGGCATAAAATTTGGATAGATAGGCCTAATAAGCCATACTATTAGCCATACTAGCAGACAGACCAAACAACCCCCCCTCTTCTCCTCTCTTCTTCTCCCTGTGTTGTGACTTGTATGTTATGGGTAAAAAAGAGAAGGAAAAAAGAAAAGAAAAAAGAATGGTCCCCATGAAATCTCCCACTTATTCCATCAAAAGATATCCCTTTTTAAAGAATACCAACATCAACTACTATTAATATCTCGTTACAAAGATAGAGCTATTAAATTATGCCAACTAACATATCAAAAGTAGGGCGTGTTAGGTCACACAAATCTTGGAAAATTTCAGCGAGAAGAAAACGTCTTGATAACTCTTTCCTTAGAGTTAATTTCTTTGGCAGATTTTCAAAGATTGGGGCAGAGACTTGCATTGTTCTCCACTTTAAAAGTAATTTATTATGAAATGCGTTTGACAAACATAATAAGAGAAGGATAATATGAGGAGAGAATAAAATGTTTCGTTCCATGAAATACGATAAAATCAACTCACTTTGAAAGATAAAATAAGATATTTTATAATTTTATTTATCTATCTTATTCTATTATTCCTTAAATTTTTTTTTGATTTGTGAGTTCTTAAATTTCTTAATTAGATTTTTTTTTTCGAATCCTTAGGATCTTTTACTCCATATAAATACATAAATTTTCATGCAAACTGTTTCTTTTTTCCTTGGATCTAATCGTCAAACGATTTAAGTGGTCCTTACAACAGTTAATTTTAACTACAGAAAGAAAAATCACCCAACTCATTGTATATATATCTTTATAACGAATTTGGTGTAAGAGATTCTTAAACATTTAATTAGTTGCAATTCCATCTTCCTCAATTTGAAACCTTTTTTTTTTTGTTGTTATCTTGAGATGGTTTAATTGTGGTTCCAATAAAATTTAAGAACTTTCAGTAAGTCATTCAGCATTTTTTGTGAATATTCCATTCATGTATTATTTATTGTGGTTTTAAAATTTTTAATTGTAAAAATATAAAAATAATGATCAAATTACTTGAATTGTTGAGTTTTAAAGATAATTTAATTTATAAATAATACTTGAGATGGTTACATTGCAATGAATTAAAAATTTGAGAATATATGATACTAAACATTTTTTATGAATAATACTTGAAATTGTTACATTTATCAATAAAGTTTTTCAAATTGTCTAAACACAATATTTTAAACTCGAACCAATAAAAAAAATCTTCGTTTTCAGGGTAGATGGCAAGATTCATTCCATGAAAGTCATGTGTGATTATGGATCAAAATATAAACTAACATTACATAAACTTTGAGCTAAAATAAAATGGTGAAAATATAAATATAAATATAAATGGTTTTCATCATCTGAAATCTTTAAAAAAAAAATGTTTTACAGAATCAAACGTACATGATTTCTCACATCTAAAGAAAAAAAAATCATTTTTTGTTTTTTGTTTTTCTTTGGTACATGTAGAAAAAAAAAATCAGAACTAATTTCGCTATTCAACCTCACCCCTATCACCAAGCTAAAACTTTGGTGGAAAAATCTTCTAAAGCTGCAATGATATTTAGAATTTGGCATTTCTCTCTCCTAATTCGGTAGAAACAACAGGCATAGGAAAATCCAACCAAGATTATCAATTGGTAGGTTCTTAAAATGTGAGTTCAAGAAATAGAAGTTGGACTAAACACTAAAAAGATTTTCTTTTTTTTATAAAAATGAAAGGATACCTCTTGTAAAAGCAATCTTATGGCTTTGCACTAATTGATCACCCCTCCAATGGGACATATCCTTACCTTTATCATTGCATTTTTTTAACCATAGATACAAAATTGCTCTCTGCAATTAATTTATTGATATTTAATGTCAACATCTACTTTAAATCAGTTTTTAATTTAGTCATTACAAAAAGTTATTCAAAAACTGAAAATACAATCAGTCAAATCGCAAATTGTTTTGATACTAATTTGAAGGTAAATTCTTTTGTTTGGATTGGCTTTTAGAAAACATTAAGCCATTTTATTGATACAGTAAAGATTATTCAAGATAAAGCCACTTGTGTGAAGAAATAATCAATTGAAATCAGATATAACATTTTCAACTCAAATTTGGTCCCCTGTATATTCAGCATTTATACTTTTTAGAGGAAAGACTTTATGAGCTCGTTTGACAATGCTATATTTAGATTGAAAAAAAAAAAAACTCTTTATTTTGTGGAAAAAAATATAAATACCTCTTTTTTTTCTTTCTATTCTCCATAAGACAAAAGTTTGTTAATTCCAAATTTAAATTGGGATTAACAAACGGATTAACTTCGAATGACAGTTGATTATCCCAACTTTACCCCCCGTCCCGTTGTTTGCCGGGTCCATTAGATAACTGCCGTCAAACTTAAAAAAGAGGGCAATTTCAAAAATTACTTCAGAAAGGAGGGGTTTCTGGTAAATTAAAGGGAATGAGATCCGTGTCTTGTCGGGATGTCATTTTCGTAAAGATATGCGACGGTGATTTTTAGACTCCTCCTCTCTTATTTCTTTTTATATATATATATTTATTTATTCTTATTCCTTATTTTCTTTCTTGGATTTTTCTTTCCCCTCTCATTACGCTTACTAGAGAGAGAACCAAGACGAGAAAAGAACAAAGAAAAAATGATGATTCATAATTAAAAGAAATCAAAAACACAATCAAATCACATGTTGAACGAACAAGTAGGATTCTTTGAATTTGTAATCAAAACCCAAAATCCACTATATATCATCAACTTGAAGAAAAAGCACCAAAATAACTTCTTCAAAGTTGAGCTCAAAATAGAGAGCGAAAATTATACACACACATAGGGAGACAAAGTATGGTGAGCAATGTACTATTGTATTAACAAGCCAGAAAGAAGTTATTGTCTAGGGGGAGACAACGGCGTATCTGCACAAATTCTAAAAATTCGATTCAGTTTTGCTTTAATAAGAAAAGGAAAGATAAAAAAATTGTAAGCTATTACTCCCAAAAAAAATAAAACAAGAGAAAGAAGGAAAAAAAAAAACTAGTAAAAAGATCAGCCAGTAGATCGAGAACCATTATGCAATGTATACTCTCCAACTCTCTACAGGTAACCATTGTTATCTTTCTCTCTTTAGTCATTCATTTTCTCTCTCCATAAGTCTTTGCTTTCTCTGTCTAGAAAGTTTAGTGTGCTTGGTTGTGCTTGGCTGTGTGTTTTCTTGGGTCAATCTTTGAATCTAGATTTTAATATTTTAATATTTTAATAAAGGAGAAAAACAGTGAACGTGCTCATCTTTTGTCTTGTTGCATTAACTAAAACAGCTTCACGCTTGGAGAGAACATGATTAGTGTTTTCTTTAAACAAAGAAAACCAATTTTAATTTGAGAAATGTAGAGAGAGATCTTTGGAATTTGGGCTGTTTCCAGCTTTTGAGAGCCATGCTTGTCTCTTAAGAGTTGAGAGCTTCTCCTTTTGAATTCTGGGTCTCCCTTTTTCCTTTATTTGGGTTGTAAAAATTGATTCTTTTTTGTTGAGGTTCTAGGGAGAGAATTGCTCATTTCTTGGTTTTTGCTTTGTTTTGTGTCTCTTAATTTTTAAACAATAACTTTCTGGTTCTTGAATCACGCAAAACAATACTAATAATAATTCTTGTTCGAGTTTAGCTAAGCAGTGCCCTTTTCTTTCTATATCAGAAAAAGGATTTCTGGGTACTTTAAAGAAAGTTGCCTTATATATACATGTGTATGCATGTTTTGTTGGGTTTTTCTAGCTCAGATATGAAGTGGGTATCCAAGAAAGATCAAGAAAAACAAGAAGAGAGACAGAAACAGAAACAACAAGAAGCGGAGATTTTACTGTGCTTGTATTGATGGGTCTTAAAAAGATGCAACAGACCCACCACCATTCTGTGGCTGTGAAGGTGAATGAGCAAATGGGGACTAAAAGAGGATACACGTTTATACAGTCTAACAGGGCTTGGCTCCCAAAATTTATGGTTCTTTGGGTAATGGTGATGGCATATATTAGCTTGTTGATATACGATATGATGGATGCGGATAACAAAGTGAGAAGGAAGGAAGTGTTGGGTAGCATGTGTGATCAAAGGGCAAGAATGTTGCAAGATCAATTCAGTGTTAGTGTTAACCATGTGCATGCCCTTGCCATTCTTGTCTCCACTTTCCATTACTACAAGAACCCGTCTGCAATTGATCAGGTTTTGATTCTCTTCTTCTTGAATATATTTTTTTAAAAATATACTGTTTAGCTTCTGTGAAAATTTAGGATCCTGAATTTTGTTTTTGTTTTTAAACTGTTTAGGTTCTGGGAAAATTTAGGAAAACAATGAAACTTGGGGTTTTAATTACATTTTTTGTTTAACCTATATAAAATTGTAGCTTAACATTTGCAGTTTTCAGTCCCTAAGGAAATGGAAATTTCACTTTTATGGAGCTAAATAACGGTACAAGACATGATTGGGGTTATGGCTTGTTGCATAAAACGCAGGAAACTTTTGCGGAGTA
Source organism: Bretschneidera sinensis (assembly GCA_023935145.1). Taxonomy (NCBI): domain Eukaryota; kingdom Viridiplantae; phylum Streptophyta; class Magnoliopsida; order Brassicales; family Akaniaceae; genus Bretschneidera; species Bretschneidera sinensis. Next base: position 7,461,364 of record CM043705.1, read on the forward strand.
CACTGCAAGAACAGCTTTTGAGAGGCCGTTGATGAGTGGGGTGGCCTATGCAGAAAGGGTGATTGGCTCAGAGAGGGAGACATTTGAGACGCAACATGGGTGGGTTATTAAGACAATGGAGAGGGAACCTTCACCTGTTCGAGATGAGTATGCACCCGTGATATTCTCTCAAGAGACTGTCTCCTACATTGAGTCACTTGACATGATGTCAGGGGAGGTATATTATCGAAAATTTGAATTCTATTTCGCTTATCTTGTTTAGCGTAGTTTAACTTTCAGTAGACTATTTGGTGTTTTGTTGGACTGTAATCTCTGCCTTGTATGACGCAGGAGGATCGAGAAAACATTTTACGGGCTAGGGAAACTGGGAAAGCAGTTTTAACAAGCCCCTTTAGGCTGCTGGGTTCTCATCATCTTGGTGTTGTATTGACATTCCCTGTTTACAAATACAAACTCCCTCTGAGCCCAACAGTGGAAGAGCGCATTGAAGCAACTGCAGGGTAAGTCCTGTTGATTGTCATTCTAATTGGGATATCATATCTATCTTTGTGATAGTTTATAGTTTTTGTGTGCTAGCTTCCTCTATCGTAGAGTCCATTAACAGATTAAATTTGGAACCAAAATTTATATGTGAACCGAAGAACCAGCCTAAAATAGTTCAGGAACGATAGCTGTGAAGGAAAGATTGCATTTTGGTTCTTTCTTTCACCATGTTATTTGGAGGCAGTGATCGACCACTTGGTGTCACCTAATAGCACTTAAAGAATTTTGTAATAAATCAGGAGTCCCATTGTAGACGAGTAAATATTCTAAAAATGTTGGCACTAAATCTAGAACTGCCATTACATCCCAAAACAACCTTGTTACTTTCACCCTACTACCAGAACTTTCTCCACCACTCTGCTGCCAAGGCCACTATTGCTTCTACTTCCAAAAATATCACAGGAATAAACACTGTCACATTACTATGGTCACTGTCACCACCAGTTCCATTCACAACTCCCTTTATTAGTAGTGCCAAAGACACCATGGGTGCCCTGCTGCCACCACTACCACCTCTACCACCAGAAGACTTGTACCAGAATGCACACTTTAGGATTACATGCCAATATCGTTGTGGGGTTTAGTTTTATTCTCTGTAGAAGCTGGAGTTTAGCTAGGTTTTCTGTCTGGGCTAATTTGGCTTGCTGTTTTCATCCCTTGTAACAATCGCATACCCTTACTTTAAAGAAGAAAATTGAAGCCTTGGCTCTCATTTTTTCAATTCTAAGTTCTCTTTTTTTTTTTTTTTTAATTTAAATTTGGAAGGTTTAGATGTCTTTATCTGTAAAATGACATTCTGATTGGATGCAGATACCTTGGTGGAGCTTTTGATGTTGAGTCCCTTGTAGAGAATTTACTTGGGCAACTTGCAGGGAAGCAGGCATTTTTGGTGAATGTATATGATGTCACGAACTCTTCTGATCCCTTAATCATGTATGGTCACCAAAACCAAGATGTTGACATGTCTCTTTTGCATGAGAGCAAGCTCGATTTTGGAGATCCATTTAGGAAGCATCAGATGATATGTAGGTAAGTGAATCCAGTGATTGATCATTTCTTTTTTGTATAAAGTGGAAGAGTTCTTAAAGATTTTAGATGCTGAGACTTATTATTTTGAATTGGATGTAGATATCATCAGAAGGCACCCACATCATGGACAGCGCTCACCACAGCATTCTTTTTGTTTGTGATCGGTTTACTAGTTGGTTATATCTTATATGGTGCAGCGATTCACATCGTTAAAGTTGAGGACGATTTCCATGAAATGCAGGAATTGAAGGTTCGAGCAGAAGCTGCTGATGTTGCCAAATCCCAGGTATTGTTCTAGGCATGTTATAAAGAATAGTTCATGTGCTATTTCCAAGTTACAAATTTTTTGTAGCTGATTAGGTCATGTTTTTCTCTTCCAGTTTTTGGCCACTGTATCTCATGAAATTAGAACACCCATGAATGGCATCCTTGGTAAGTTCAAGATTTCTTTCTGAGCTTTTCTTTTCAGAATTTTTATTTGACATACTTGTACTGTTGATCTGCTTTACAACCATTATTTTGGTATGATTGCAGGAATGCTTGCTCTGCTTCTAGATACAGATTTAAGTTCAACCCAAAGGGATTACGCTCAAACTGCTCAAGCCTGTGGTAAGGCTCTGATTGCATTAATAAATGAGGTGCTTGATCGGGCAAAGATTGAAGCTGGAAAGTTGGAGCTGGAAACTGTTCCATTTGACATCCGATCAATACTAGATGATGTCCTCTCTTTATTTTCTGAGAAGTCCAGACACAAAGGTATTGAGGTAAGTTCTACTAAAGCAACTATGTTTTGATTCAATCTTTTTGTTGTTTGAAATGGTTGCCTTAACGGTCCTAAAATTTGCTTCATTCTTCTAAGTATGTTGTAGTTTTTTCTTTTTAGTATGTTTCTGTATTTTACGAAATTTTGTCAGTTTGAACTAACTTCATGCTATTTTTTGCCTTTATCTTTTCTTCTCCTTTTTGGGGTGTTGGACATGTATGTGTGGTGTTCGTGATGTATTTATATCATCTACAATTCTCCTGACATGGCAAACAATCATTTTGGAAGTGAAGCTTGCAGTCTTTGTTTCTGATAAGGTACCAGAAATTGTTATTGGGGATCCAGGGAGATTCAGACAGATAATCACAAATCTTGTTGGGAATTCTGTTAAAGTAAGTGAATTGTTCAAACTTTGATTTTCTACACGGTAGATGCTTATATTGATTCTCTTGGTAATTTTGCTTGGATTTTTTATCTACCAAATTGATGAAGCTTTGTGAGTTAAGATTTCTTGGAGTTCCCATTGATTGAATTATTTTCTGATATCATAATAATTATATCTTTGCTAATCTACATGTTCATTAACTTACATCTTCTGCAGTTTACTGAGCGAGGGCATATATTTGTTAAAGTCCATATGGTTGAGCAGTTAAAGGACAAGATAGATGCAAAAGCAGAAACTTGTTTGAATGGAGGATCAGATGAAAGTGTGTCTGGTACCTGTCAATTTAAATTCTTAAGTGGTTATGAAGCATCTGATAACAGGAACAGTTGGGATTCCTTTAAGCATTTAATTGCTGATGAAGAATTGCGATCTGATGCTTCACTAAGAACGAAGATTGCTAATGGAACCTCTGAGAATGTGACTTTGATGGTTTGTGTGGAGGACACGGGAATTGGCATTCCGTTATCTGCCCAGGATCGGGTTTTCATGCCATTCATGCAGGCAGACAGCTCAACCTCTAGAAACTTTGGTGGAACTGGTATAGGCTTGAGTATCAGTAAGTGTCTGGTTGAGCTGATGCATGGTCAGATAAACTTCGTAAGCCGACCTAAGATTGGGAGCACATTTTCATTTACAGCTGTATTTGAGAAGTGTAACATAAATGGGTTCAGTGATATGAAGAAGCCTAATTCTGAGGATCTGCCTTCAAGTTTTAGAGGACTGAAAGCATTAGTAGTTGATGAAAAGCCAGTTAGAGCTGCTGTGACTAGATACCATTTGAAGAGGCTTGGTATCCTAGTGGATGTTGCAAGTAGCATCAAGACAGCAGCTGCTGCATGCGGAAAGAATGGTTCTCTTACATGTGGGTAAGTTTTTGTAGCTTGATTTGTCACAAGGAACGAAGAAATTGAAAAGTTAAAATGCAATAATACCAAGTACGCTTCAGATCCATGTTGGAAAAAAAAGAGAGGAAAAAAGATAGTACATTTTAGATCCCATGATTGATGCTTGCTTGTTGATGTGATTTTAATGCAAAACCATGCTAGTGATTACTCTTTTCCGGTCACTAATTATCGATTCAGGAAGGGAAGCCTTTTCAAGTGGACCAAAATTACCTTTTTTTCTTTATTACTAAAAGAAAGATTTCTTATCCTATTTCTTCTGTATTTTAAGTGGACCAAAAACATGCTAGTGAATACTAGAAAATGAACCATGTTAGTTGCCTGAGATTTGGACTAGTCATTTCTGTCTGTGTTTTTGTATGCTGTACAATGGCTTGTTTCAAACTTTTTGTTCTTTTCCCTTTTTCCTTAGGCTGGGGTGAGAACTTGAAGGAACAACATGTGTTTTTTTTGTCCTGCGGAGACTTGAGAAAACTTTGGTAGAAATTTCTTGTGAATTCTCGATATTGAATTTTAAGATCGCCAAACCTTGCTATGTTTAATATTTAGAAAGAGATGCATGTGCAGACCTGAGCCAAACATTTAACTGGAATTTGGATGACACATAAGAATTTCTCTTTGAGAATGTGTTTTAAAAGAACTAAAGATGTGGAGAAAAAAATGAGAAAAGGAACAGTAAAAGATGCAGTTCTAGGAAACTATTTTAAGCATAGTCAGTTCCCCCACTATAGGTGCAGTTGGTGCATGGAAATCCTATCCCAGGATACAATGCCTCTGAGGTAGAGTTAAGGCTTGATTGTAGGGATTGTGAATTTACAGTCTCCCTGTGAGAAGAAAAATCCTTAAGAAAGTAGAAATTTTTGGCAACACCTTATTTCTAAAGTTTTTTGATGATATAAAATTCAACTCCTGAGTGGAACTACCTTATTGAATGATGCAGAAATAAAATCCAGCCAGATATTATTCTTGTTGAGAAGGATTTATGGATTTCTGGCGAGGATGGAAGTTCAAGTGTACTGCTGTTGGACTGGAAACAGAATGGCCACAAGTATAAATTACCTAAGTTGATCCTTCTCGCAACCAACATTAGTAATGTGGAAGTTGATAAAGCAAAGGCAGCAGGTTTTTCTGACACTGTGGTTATGAAACCTTTGAGAGCAAGCATGGTGGCTGCTTGTCTTCAACAGGTGCTGGAGATAGGGAAGAAGAGGCAGACAGGGAAAGACATGCCTAATGGGTCCTCTATCCTTCAGAGTTTACTCTGTGGAAAGAAAATTTTGGTGGTTGATGACAATAGGGTAAACCGCAGAGTTGCTGCTGGTGCATTGAAGAAGTTTGGAGCTGATGTGGACTGTGCTGAGAGCGGCAAAGCAGCACTGGCGTTACTTCAACTACCACACCAGTTTGATGCATGCTTCATGGATATTCAGATGCCAGAAATGGATGGGTATGTCTTGTATATATTAATTAATTGTCCATAAAATCCATTTCATTTCTTAGTTATTGTTTTTTATTCCTTTAATTCTTTTCAGAATAAACCTTATCCTCAAATTCTCTAAAGAACTTTTTTAGAGCTTTTGCTTAGATGTGGTATGATTACTAAAATTTAATTATCATTTCTACTTCTTGTGACGTACATTATACTGGAAGAATCAATGTTGATAAATAACCATTTTCATTTGTTTCATCAACTTTTTCATGTTATGCCTTTCGATTCAGGTTTGAGGCAACGCGTCGAATACGGATGATGGAGAGTCAGGAAAACGAGCGGATGAATGGGGAGTGGCATCTGCCGATATTAGCCATGACAGCGGATGTGATTCATGCGACATATGATGAGTGCCTGAAATGTGGGATGGATGGCTATGTCTCAAAGCCCTTTGAGGAAGAAAATCTCTATCAGTCTGTTGCCAAGTTCTTCAAAGATAAACCTATCTCAGACTCATACAAGAGTTCCTTCTCCTGGGGACCGGTTGAAGTCTAAATATGTAGAATTTGAGTACCAGCAAATTTTGAAATTCTGCTGGGGTATTTAGGTTTTCTGCGGATAGTGGAAAGAGTTGGTTTCCTTGGATTGCTGAGGATTATTGACCACAGGTCTGGGCAATCATTTCTAACCAACTTCAAATTTAACATGATTAGAATCTGAGTACATGTGTACTTCCACAGAAGCCTCCATCCTCACTTGTTTGTACAGATCCTTTTTATTTTTATTTTTACTTTTTTTTGTTGGGGGGGGAGGGGGAAGTAGGTGTAAATCTTTTTTTTTTTTTTAATGGCTTTCCTTGAAGGAGTATTGATACTTGGATATGTACAACTAAAATTTCAGAGAGAAGTAGCTGCGAGTGAAATGATTTGCTTGTATGAGTCTTCTCTTTTGGGTGCCATGATTGAAGTCCGTATCCCAATTCTATGTCCAACTATTTTTATAATATTGATATTAGTAACATATTATCGATCCTTATAAACAACATATGATTGAATTATTTGTGAAAAACGTGTTTATAGAGTTTTTCTTTTCTTTTCTTTTTTGGAAAATGACTTGTTTCTATATAATATTCAAAATTTATAATAATAAAGAACATTAGTGTTATAATAATATAAAACATTAGTGTTATAATAATATAAAACTTTAAATAATCACTCATAATTATTAGTGTATGATTTAATTTGTGTTAATTGAGGTTAAAACTGGTTCAATTGGAACAATACTTCTCTGGAAGGGTTCGATAATGTCAGGTTTTAATGATATGCCGTTATAAATTCAAAAGAAGGAATTTAATCTAGCAAGTAATAAACAGAGTAAACAATGAATGAAAAGTAGCAACAAACTCAATATATCTATTGATATTGAAATTTAGAACAATGTTGATACAATGGGTTTACAAGACTAAAATCTCACAATAGCAAGTACAGACCTCGAGCTTATTGTAGTGTACGTCGAGTCTTCAATGTAACTCTACCTTGACTTCAAGACAGGCACAGAACGGGGTGGGAGAAAGGGAATTACAACTAAAGGCTAGGGTATAGCTATTCCTATTGATTTGAAAGTAAATGATAGGAAAGTAAAGGAAAGTAATGCAGATAGAAAGATAAATGATTGTTGGATGATTGTTTATGACCCTTATGATTTATTCTGTTGCTATTTATAATGCTTTAGGCTTTGATAATTATGTTAATTCTTCCAAAGTCTCCCACGTTTCTACTTCTCCATGTCCTTTGGATTAATTGCACCTGATACACCACGTGTTGAAAACTTTTATACCACTTCGTGAGTTGTATCTACTCATGGTTACTTTTACTTTAACCAAATTAAATACACGACATTTGGTTTTATCTTTGATCCCTGAAGAGTAGGATTAACGAATGTGTATTCGAGGTCGAGGCAGTATCTTCTCGATCTTACTAGCCTCGAGTCCTCGAGTTGACCTTTATCTTGATGTTGACCCTCATACTTCTTTTTTAAAGTTCTTGTTTCGCGAGTTTTCCTGGCAGCTAAAGTCGTCTTATTCATTTAATACTCATACCACGCCTTTTCTCTTCCAACTGTATTATCTCTTACATGTTAGGACATTTACACGTGACCCAATCAAGGCATGCCACCACATTGAATTATTTTTGGTATAAACAATTCATTCCCGTACGCAGTTGGTTCGAAGGTGACAACCACTGAGCATAATTACATAGAATCCTTACTTCCTTATGGATTTGAATTGACTATGTTTCTATACTCCATAAATACCTTATTACCTTCTCTGATTCCTTTCAAATATTCTCTTTGCAATCCATAGCATTCCCAAATCCCTTCAGCAACTTCAATCTTCTGCTCTATTAGTCATTTGAATTAATCAATGACTGCTAAAGGAAAGAATATTCATATTAGAGACGGCTCCCCTGAATAGGTACCCTATCGCACTGTTGTACCTTTTCCTATACAGGAGAAGGTGCTGTTTAATCTGAGGCTCACGAAGAAAATACCGAGATTGGGTTTCTAGCTCACGCCAATGAACTTTTCCAATCTTTTATGGACCAAAGATTGCTCTATGAGATGCCTGTTAACATTATCCCTAGTGATTATTCAGTTAACAGTTGGTCCGTTCTTATTGAGAATCTGCCTAACTCAGTGGGTTTTGCTATAGTGAGTCCTTTTTTTTGGTGAACCTCTTATAGCTTTAAGGGTTGTGTACCCTCAGGACCCTGTAGATTGCCTATTTTTTTTTTTTTTTTCAGAAAAGTCCTCAGAACTTAACATGGATCATTTGGTGCGCAGATACTCCCAATGCATCTTGGTATCATGTCAGCAATCAATGGCCCGAATAGGTGGAGGAGTCATTTCTTACCGCTCTCAAGACCTCAAAGCTGTATATATGCTCGATGTAGTTCAATCCTTGACGCATAGTATGGCTCTGAACCATCCTTTGTTGAGTGCCATGCTACTCTTCTGGTCTCTAGTGTCGAACACCTTTCATCTTACAAATGGGTAGCTCACCATAACCATTGAGGATGTGTTCGCGCTACTAAACATTTCACCAATGGGTATCGCTGCGCATCCTCACATGGCAACTTATGACACAAAGTTTCTATACCCGGCAGATAATAATTTAAGTTTCAACAGCTTCCTTTATGATCACATGGGTCAAGTAGGTAACCTTGTTTCTCAAGCAGAATTGACTATTTTCTACTTGTATTTTATTTGTAAATACCTGATTTGTGTATCTGTTAAATGAGTCACCAAGCAATTCATGGCTATTTCTAGTGCACTGGCTGTTGGTAAAACAATTGTTCTAGCACAATTTGTAATAGCCAATTTGTATATATATATATATATATATATATATATATATATATATATATATATATATATATATATATATGTGTGTGTGTGTGACATTTATAAGAAAGGATTTCTCTCTTCCTTGGATGGCCCTTTATGGCTTCTTCAGGTTTGGGTTTATGCATATTTTTCAGCGTTAGCTCCATTCTCTAGGGCCAGCAAAGATAATGCTTAATTCTCCTGTTACGCAGAATTTTTCACAAGAGAATTTATCATTTTCAACATCCCCAGCCTTCATTCCAGGACTGCCTCAATGGCTTGCTCAAGTTCTCCTTTATAGTCATTGAGTTCATGCCTTTTAGAAATAAGCAGTATGGCTCAAGGCTATTCAAGACCTAGAATCCCTCGAAGGAAAATAATGGTCGCTAGGCTAATGCTGCTTTGGTTAGCTTCTACCTTTCCAGGGAATTAGTCATTTTCTTTTCTGCTTCCAATAAGAGGGGCTTAGAAGCTTGCTCCCCTCCACAAGTAACTAGGCAGTTTAATATAGTCTAAACTATTAATTTCCCACTGTATTATGTCATGGGGTCTTCTTGGAGGCAGAAGGTTGTTTATACTGACCTAAGAAAGATTTCTCGATCCAATAGCATGGATAAACCTTCCTTCAAGTACCTTCGATTTATTCAGAATGAAGCTCATACCACTCTTTATTCTTAGTAGTGGGAGGCATATATGTCCCTAGTTATGTTTGGCTCAACCCAGTAAGAGGAGGAAAGCAAAGTCTTCAGAAGAAGATACTGAGACTCTTGTCTCAATGAGTATGTTCTTTCTTATCTTCCTTTGCTTTGCTTCATAGGTATTGTTAGAGCTTATATTGATTCTTTTCTTGTTTAACCTTTTTAGGTAAAAAAAAGTTAATGCTTGTTTAGTTCATCTCCCCAATCGAAGATTAGTTCTAGCTCTCGAAGGTCTGAGCATGAAAAAGGAGATTGACTTCTAAAATGTCAACGATCACCTTCAATTCAGGCACATGTAGACTTGGTCAAAAAAGAGAAAAGAGGGAGATGAACAAGTGAGAGAAAGGAAAAGAAAAAGTGAGAAGAAAATTGAGGAGGAAGCATAAATAAAGATGAGGGTGAAGAGTATGAAAAAATGTTGAAAAAGAAACATAAGAGTGAAGAAAGGAAAAAAGGAAGGTGGAAGAAGAAAGAAGGTTGAAAGAGGAAGAGGAGAAAATGATGCAAGAGATGGAGAAGAAGAGGAAAGAAGAAGAATAGAAAAAAGAAAGCGAGCTTATGGCAGCGCTCTCCGGTCGTGGTGATGTTACCTTGGTTGTTATCGACACTGGATGTGATGATGGGTTGATGGAAATAGCTTCAGGGGATAAGGCTACTGAGGTGGAGGTTATGGAGATGGCCCTTGAAAACCAAATTTCTCCTAACCTAGTGATGCAAACTATGGAGGTTGGCGGCACATCATCCATTGTTGAGTCCCCAACAGTAAGGTATATTGATCTTTGCTCTTTTCAATACTATTAGAATTTTCTTGTTGTAACCATATAGTTTGTGATGATGTATGCTCCTGTTGAGGAGGTGACTAACCCTGAGGAAGCAGAAGGTAGCCTCCCTTCAAGGTTGCATCTTGTTCCTCACCATAGTGGCAAATAAGCTCTACTTTTTTCCTTCTACTACTAAGGACTTCTCAGAAGAAGATGATGAGACAACAACCTCTCCACCAGAAACTGAGCTCGAGACGATGCTGATTAGGTTTTCTAACCTTTCTGTACCTAGCACTAGACTTTAAGAAGCTTTTCTTGAGGTGATGGGACCCCTCTTGAAACTCTAAAAGCTCATAGATCAAGGCTGGGAGCTCCTTTGCGTAGAAACTAAAACACAATCACAAGTAATCCAACTTGTGTTTTGGCTTTTAGAAAGGAAGTCTCATCTTCCACATAATCAAATCTGTGCAATACGCATTTTGCACGATGACTTCGATATGTTACTGTTGTTAGGTGTTGAGAGTTAAAGCAAGCAACAATAGTTACAACACCACTTCCAACAGCTCAAAAATTCATAGGACAAGTCCTAGAACCTCTGAAAAAAGCTCAAGCACACCTTGATAAAAGTGAAACGAGTCAAGGCTCGCAAGGTCGAGCTCTAAAGGGAACTTGAGCAAGTTAATGCCTAACTAGAATGCCTATCACTGAAGGTTAAGAACCTCGAGCAAGATTATTATGCATTGTCTACTCATCATGGAGAAGTCAAATCTACTTATTATGCCATCATGGAACTTCAAAATGATGTGGCAGATTCAATAGACTACATCCGCTCGAAATGGAGATTTATAGTAGACTCCTTCCATCGTAGAGTTTGTTCTCTTTTTTGTAATTCGATTTTCTTTCGATTTTGATCTGTACCGAATTAAATATGATAAAAGTTAGTTTCCATTTTTTGTGCTATGTATGGTTTCAAGTATTTTGTATTGATAAATAGTTTGTACTCATTTCCATCAATGGTCATAAGCTTATATGCATTACCACTTAAAACTTTTGCCACTAAAAATGGACCTTCCCAATTAGGAAACCACTTACCTAACTCTCGATCTTTTGATCTAGGTGGTAAGATCAATTTTTAGACTAAATCTCCTTCTGCGAAAAATTTTACCTTAACCTTTCGGTTATAAGCCTTTGCAACATTTAACTTATGTTGCATTATATTAACTAACACTATGGCTTGGACTTCCTCGAGATCATTGAGTTCAACCAACATAGCATCATGATAATCAATATCACTTAATTAATTTTGCCTTACAACTCTCAATGGTTTAACGGTTATTTCCATGGGCAAAACTGTATCATGACCAAATTCTAAGGCAAATGGGGTAGTCCCAGTACTTGATCTTTTTTATGTTCGATAAGCCGATAAAAATTCAGAGAATAAATCATCCCACTTTATGGGATTGTGTTCTATTACATTTTAAAGATTATTTTTAATAATCTTATTAGTCGACTCAGTCTGACCATTAGCTTGGGCATAATATGGACTAGAATTAATTAACTTAATTCCATAATCCTACATAAATGCTTGAACCCTTTGGCCGTTAAAGACTAATGAATTATCCACAGTTATAGATTATGGGATTCCAAATCGATGAAATATCTTCTCTTGGACAAATTTGATGAACTGAATTTCATTGATTTCTTTGTAAGACTTAGCTTCTACCCATTTGGTAAAATAATTCGTGGCCACTAACACAAATGTGTGTCCTTTACTTGAAGCAGGGTAGACTTTGACAATTATATAAATGGCCCATCCTCTAAACGGCTATAGTTTGACTACTGATTGTAAGGGTTTGGCTGGAACTCAAGGTATGTTCCCATGCCATTAACATGCTTAACAACTCTTAGAATATTATAGACATTCTTTCAATAATGAAGGCCAGTAATAGCTATACCTTCATATTAACTAGTGCATTTTCAATCGTAACTGATGAGCACTGCAAATCCCTTCATGTACCTCGTATGACTTGTAATGATTCTTCTTCTCCTAGGTACTTAAAAAGTAATCCCTTAGCATCTCATTCGTACAACTCTTCATTTTCTCCCCATAGCACATAATGTCGAGCTTCTAACTTCAACAAGTTACTTGCTTTGTATTTGGGTTCATTAAGAAATCTATGATTGATTTTCTCCTATCATTATCATGATAAACTTGGACAACAAAGATATTTGTTGCAAGTTTCCTGTGGATGACAGAGGAAAGCATTCTCCGATTTAACTTGGCCAACTTATTTTTCCAATTACTATGCACTCGTTACCCTATAGCTATTTGAGCTAACATATTTGCTCTAGAGATTTTCTCTTTAGGAACATGATGCAAAATCACATCATTAAACTCTTTGCACAATTGTTGTCGAACTATTAAGCATGGTTCCAGTGTAACACTCATACACTTGTACTCTCCTGTTAATTGCTTGATAACAAGTTGTGAGTCTCCTTCAATTTCTGTTGAAGTTACCCCAATTCCTTTTAGTATTTCGAGTCCAATAATTAAAGCTTCATGCTTTACTTGATTATGGGAATAGTTCCCCTCGAGAGTAAAAGCTACATCTGTTTGCATTCCAGTAGGAGATTGAATAGAATTGTTAATGCCATTCTCCTTGGATGTTTTAGACCCAACAAAATTTAACTTCTATGGGGCCAAACTTATAAACGAGTTTTCTTCTACAGTTTCTAACTCCAAACTAGGATGATCTGCCAAGAAATCTGCTAAGGCTTGTCCCTTAACGACCTCTTGAGGAACATAAATTAAATCAAATTCGATAATGGCTAGGCTCCATTTACCCATTCTGCCACTAAGTGTGGGTCATGAAAGTATATACTTGATTAGGTCAGTTTGAGCAATCAGATGAACCACAACGCTTAAAAGATAATGTCGTAGTTTAGTCACAGCAAAATAAAGTGCTAAACATAATTTTTCAATTGAAGAATATTTACATTCCATTGAGTTTAATACATGGTTTAAATAGAAAATAGCTTGCTCAAAGTTACATTCATTTTCCTGAGCTAAAAAAATTCCTATTGAGTCTATTGTAGCCGATATATAGAGCTTCGATGGTCTTCCTTGTCGAGGGGGAATCAAACTGGAGGATTCGAGAGACATTTCTTTATTGCCTTAAAAGCCTTCTGATTACGCTCTTCACAAATAAAAGTCTCTTCTCCTTTAAGCGTTAGCAAGGGAGAGAATACTTTGATTTTTCTTGCAACATTAGAAATAAAACATCTTAGAAAATTTATTGCCCCAAGAACTTTTGAAGTTCTTTCATGTTAGTAGAGGGTTTATCATGAAATATTACTTTAGTTTTATTCTGGTCGACTTCAATTCCTCAATTGTGAACCAAAAACCCTAAGAAATTACATGCATTCCCACTAAATGCACATTTCAAAGGATTTAATTTTAACTGGTGAACCCTTATCTGAGAGAGAGAGGGCTTCAAGATGTGAAGCAAAGTCTTCTGATTTCACCACTATATCATCAATATAAACCCTATACATTTTTAATCATGTCATGAAAATTATGTTCATAGCACGTTGGTAAGTTGGCCCGGAATTTTTCAATCCAAAGGGCATTACTACCCACTCAAATGTCCCTGTATATCCTCTGGAGCTATGAAAATTTGATTATACCCAGAGTACCCATCCATCAAAGAGAGCACTTGATTACAAGTCGCACTATCTACTAATAGGTCAACTATTGGCATAGGATATACATATTTAGGAGTAGCACAGTTTAAATTCCTAAAGTCCGTACATACCCTTAATTGGCCATTTTTATTTATTACTGGAACTCTATTAGAAAGCCATTCTACATACTTGACTATTATAATGAATCCAACTTTTAGCAAGCGCTCAATCTTCTTTTTGACCTTGAAAACAAATTTTGTAGACATCCTTCTAGGCACCTGTTGGAATGATCTGTAACTTTTCCTAATGGGGAGTCGGTGTTCTACCACACTTCGACTTAGTCTTTGCATCTCATCATAATCCAAAGCGAAATAGTCCTTATACTGTCTCAAAAGGGACGTAAGTTACTATTTCTCTTGTTGAGGAAGTAACTTGTTGATGAAGGTTGGTTTTTATTCTTCTCCATCACTTAAGTCAACTTCCCTTGTGTAGTCTTGTGTCTCTGCCTTCAAGTCTTCAAGCCTGACTGCGGCAGGTTCAAGGTCTTTTGTACTCTTGATGTTATTTTGGTCTATTACTTTTTCTTCAGGCACGTATGTAGCTAACCTTGATTGGGCCAAAGCTATAGCCTCCCTTTTGTCTTTGCAACGTTGACTATTCATCCTCCACCTTGTATTCGATCAAGGGCATTCTTGACATTTTCTCTCTCAAGTATGGTCTAGAAAGCTCCTTATAAATCTACTCGAAGGCCACTTATTCTGGCTCTTCCTTGGACACGGTTATCTTGGTTGGCTTATCATGTTTGTCTCTTCCCAGCATCTTTATGCAGCCACATTTTTCGCGTAAAAAATTGCCTCGGTGCTATTTGAAAAAGCCAAAAATGGCATACACACTTTCAACCTGGTTATTTTCATTCTAGAAGAAAAGTGCTTGATGCAATGATGACGACATACAATAATTAGAATGAATCCAATCTTGCCCCAATAAGATGTTGTAGCTTGAAGTTAAGTTAACCATAAAGAATGTGACTACTACAATTCGACTCTTGTAGACACCTAATTTCGTTCAAATTTTTTTTTTAATGGACCACGCGCGGGTTCTTATGACGAATCTTTGATCCTAGTGTGCTCGGACTTGGTAATTAAGGAAGTATGGATTTAATTGGGGAGTAGGAGCAATTTCAAGGACTTTTTGTTCAATTCATTTAATTCACTTTGGGTTTAAATCAATTGGACTTTATTTGATTCAACTAATCCAAGACCAAAGTCTTCATTTAAACTTTGACCCAATCTAAACCCATTAAAGTCCATTGATATTTCCTATCCTTGAGTGTGTGTGTGATATAGTCAATTTAACTCCAAACCACTTGCAAACTCAGATAAATGTAGGACAACTGAAACCAGAGGAATTCTCTCAAAACTTAACTCCATAAGTCCAATTTTCAGAAACCCTCTCCATTAATGTAGTCAACACCAAAATCAGAGATCAAAAGGTCTTTAATCAGGTTGTAATGACAGGCCACGAGGTGAGGGCTAAGAAAGAAATGGATAAGGAAAATTAAATCAAACTGGGAAACACTTGGTGGAAAGAACAATAAAAGAGATATCCACATGTTTTAAACCATAACTCTTTCTCGACTGCATGCTCATACTGGTGACATTATTGTTGCTGTGCTTAATGAAGCAATACCAAGTACACTTTTAACAAAATCAGAAGTGATCTGCACTCCATTCATTGAGTTTTTTCTATTTTATGCTTCCTTCCATGATGGATAATCACTTTTGGGCAAAAAATAAACCCAGCAAAATATTTTTTATTATTATTTTATATACACTTGGATAAAACAGAGCATAATTTCCTTTGAATTAACTTTCTCTTTAAATGTAGATTCCTACCAAAGTATTTTCTCAAACTGTAAAAAGTAAATTCAAGATTTTTCGGGCTTAGAACGAGAATGGTTAATGTAGTTAAAAGAATAAATAAAAGCTTAAATAAAGTAAGGCTTAAGGGGGGTTGAATATGGAAGTACACCATGCAATGATGGTATGATAACTAGGATGGTTGGGAAAGCTTTTTGGTTATGATAAAAAAAATGCCTAGATCATTTCTCAAATATTAGGTATCAACCAGGATTTTGCCTCAAGGATCCATCAATGGATTCTAGAGTAAAGCAAGATTGAACTCCCCCGAACCAGTTGAATCCATCGTAGTTTGCAATTTCCAGCTCTTTATTCTTGCTAATAAATCTGCATCAAAATCAAAATTATTCAAAATAAAAATAAAATAGTAAAAGAAAGTTCTATGGGCTGCCTCCTAGAAACACTTGTTTTCAAGTCTACAGCCAGACATTTCAATTTTCCTCAATTAGGGTCTCCAAGAGGAATAAGTGCACAATTCTTCTCAACATGTTCCCCATAATAGTGCTTCAATCTCTAATCGTTAAATCTGAATATATTCCCTGTCTTGTCCTTCAAGTCTATTGCTCCAAAAGAGGAAATTCAATTGTATAAGGACCTATCCATCTTGATTTTAACTTTCCCAGGAAGAGTCTGAGTCGTGAATTAAAGAGTAAAACTTGTTGTCCTGGGGCAAACTGTATGAACCCCTTCCCTCATGGGCATTTATTGTTCACTTTGGCACCCCATCAGCCTGGGCCCCATGCATCACGATTTTGTTCCTGGAGAGACCCTGTCAGCCCAGGCCTCATCTGCCCAAAACATGTATACCCATTTAGGAGTAAGGTCACTTATAAGGAGCCTCAAAGATCCCTCTCTAGCCGATGTGGGATACTAAGACATCATATGTCTCCCCATCTCAGGGCACAGCGTCCTCGCTATGTGGTCCTACACTAGGCAACCCCACTGGGTTTTCGAGAGTTAGCTCTGATACTGCAATGTAAGGACCCCATCCCTCACGAGCATATATTGTCCACTTTGGCACCCCGTCAGCCTGGGCCCTATACCTCACGGTTTTGTTCCTAGAGAGACCCTGCCAGCCCAGGCCCCATCTCCCCAAAAATATATACCCATTTAGGAATAAGGTCACTTATAAGGAGCTCCAAAGATCCCTCTCTAGCCGATGTGGGATACCAAGACATCACATGTAGGAGTAAAGTCACTTATAAGGAGCCCCAAAGATCCCTCTCTAGCTGATGTGGGATACCAAGACATCACATGTTAACACATGCTGAAATATCCAAGTTCTATCATGTAATTCCTTCTTTCGACAGCAAATCACAATATCAATATCATCTTATTATTGGCCAGTCAATTGAAGCAATACCTTTAAAATAAATCAGCCAAACATAGAAGATAATTATTGGAAATCAGTATAGAAAAGCAAGCATAGTTTGAAATTAAATTACATCATTTTCCTAGAATAAAGAAAGTTTAGTTCATTCTGAAAATTAAATTTAACAGCAATGAATTCACCATAATTCCATAAACTAGTGTGCGTTCAGTTGCTACTGGTGTTGTGAAGGGCTGTTGTGCGATCAACACTAAATACCGAGCAGGGGGCAAGGTAGGTGCCGGCTGTGAGGAAGCAGCTGTTGGTCTTGTGGAGGGCTACTGTTCTACCGGATGAGGAGGAGAGGGCTGCTAGCTATCTCTCTAGGGTTGTGTCTCTAGGGCTGCAGACTACCTCTTCTAATTAGAGTTTCTCCCTTTCTTTTATATAGGCTCCAAAATCTTCAATTAAAATTTCTTTTTTTATACAAAAGAAAGAGTTCCTTGATGATAGGACACTAAAATTTGGATCTTTCCCTTCTTCTAAACCTGAAATAAATTAAATGACAACAATGAAGCCTAAAACCAACAAAATTATAAAATTAGATTAAAGTTAAAAGTTAAGAAGTAATAAAAGTAGAAAATTATGCACGACATCAATTTTTGTATGCCTACTCATCATAATCCACACCCTCGCCATATCAACCTTCTTTAAAGGAATGGCCTTGGCTATTGAGCCGGATGCATGGGTCTCAAGTGGAAAAGAGCGGTACCTACAACTCCCAACCTGCAATTTGATAGGAATAACTCCTCTTGTTTTGATGGTATTTCCTGAGAAACCATAAATGGGAACCTTAGAAGGGATCAAATCCTCTTATGTTTTCTTAAGTTTACGGAGCATTGTGTGTGATAATAAGTTAACAACTGCACCATTGTCAACTAGTATACGATTAATAGGTTTACCTTCTATTTGAATCTTAACAAATAAAGTTATAAGATGTTAAGCCATACTTCAAAAGGTTTTTTTTTTTTTTTATGATTATAGGAGTCTCATCTCCCATCTTCATCTATTCTATCCCTAGCTCCTCTCTCTATGTGAATACCACCTCTCGGGGTTGCTCTTTGACTATTCCTATATCCTCGATGTCAACCACTTCAACCTTGAGTAGCTAGCTAAGTACCACTTAAAAAGAGGATGGTAAGAAGATGACCATGTTGCAGTCAACGGTCATAGTTGGTTCCACTGGATCTTTCTTCTTATGGTCTTTATCCTGGTCTTCATAGTCTGAATGCTCTTATTTCTCGTGGGGCTCACCTTTATCGTTTTTGCGATTAGAATCTTCCTCAGAATTTTGTTCTTCTTCATAACTTTTTGGATTTCTTAATAACTGGCCTCGTTGGTTGATTGTTCCCATATTCATAATGTGTATAGGCCCATTAATTCCCATTGAGTCCAACCATTCTTCATTGACTTCTCCTATAGTGTGGTTTATGTGAAATTTTGGTTGATCTGAAAAATTATGATGTGATTTCATTGGTAAGCTTAAAATTTTGAACACATAATTTGATGATAAAGTTTTAAAACTTTGTTACTTACTTTGGGCATTTAAGAATTCACATATTTGAGCCAATCTGACACGAGCACATTAGCACAAAATTGTGTGAGGTATGACATGTGATTTTAATGTGTATGTTTCCTTATCTTAACTGAAACTGGATGACTTGTTGGATAAACACTCGGGCATAGAAAAACATTAAAAAAACAAATAATACTACTAATATTTATAATGATCATCATCAATAAACTTTCCACTGAGTAACTGGACCTCTTGCCTCAGTAAGCAGTGAGTGTTCACGTGAAAAGGTGGGAATTTTATTCATAATGATCATTAAGAAACTTTTCGCTGAGTAACTGGACCCCTTGCCTCAGTAAGCAGTGAGTGTTCACGTCAAAAGGTGGAAATTTTGCTTGGTAGTATTAAGGCTAGTTTAGTTTTGTAGCCTTTTTGACTCGAGTTAGTAAATTCTTAGGGGTGTCTTTACACCTAATGCCCTAAAACCATCTGGTTTGGGAGTCATTGACTCAACACTCGATACATGGGTCAATTAGAAAGCTTAAGGGAACTAAACATAGCAGAGCCTTATAATAAAAATAAATAAAATAAAACTATGCCATCGTTGTTCATTCTGATGAGAAATTCTGTGAATCTTGAGACATGGAGACATTGTACATTGAAGTTATTTGGAAACCTCATCTGTATATGCTAATTCACTTTACACTGATTCAAGCTTGTGATGTCTTAGCCTGCCTCTTATAAGTAATTAGGTTTTAAAATTCCTATTTATTGTGAAGTTGGGTTATTTTTTTTAAGCTCGCTCATGAATGAATATCATGGTTTTGAGTGCTCCTTAAATTTTTGGATACCATGAGTGATGAACTTATCTTATGTTATTTGTTAGCTTAGGAATTTGTTACTTTGAGTTATTTTCGTTGTTTTTCAGGTTTACAAGTACTAGGAAAGGAGTTTCACTAAAATTGCCAGAATTGCCTGTACAGATCAATCATTTTTGTGGATTTTACTGTATTGATTCAGGAAGAACGAGGAGATGAGCCATATATGCTTGGAAAGATCCGGAAGTCTATTTTCTGAGGAATTTTACGGCTTGTAAAAATGTGTTGGTATTTTTCTAAGGTTTGCACAGGTCCAACCATGGTTTAAAATTGGTTAAGTCCAAACCAATTGTGGGATATCAAATTTCAGCAAGTTAGAAGGTTGCACACATGTGTGTGCATAAATTTGGAGCAAGAGAAAGCCATGTGCACTGGTGTGCGCACTTATGCACACAGGCAGAAGAGTGTGCGCACAGCAGTAGAAGGCAGTAGCATCAGGTCTAGGCGCAGTGCGCACGCCCAGCGCCGCACCGCCCAGTATACACACCATCAGGTGCGCACCAGCGCCGCACCACCCAGCACACTGCTGTACACATAGGCAGCATGCTTTAGGACCCTTTCAAATGTGTGTGCGCAAAACCAAAACGCACAACACCACTTGTAGAATGATAAAGGGCTAAGATTTAAAGGAGATCATGATCAAAGGGAGCAGATTGATTCACAAGAATGTCCAAGAAGTGAAAGACTATAAAAGGGGTTCTCAAGCCTTATTTTTCAAAAAAACATAACAATTTAAGAAACACATAAGATTGATGCGACATTGTGAGATCAATTGAAAACACTTAGAGAGAATTGTGTAAGAGTGACAAACACAAGAGGGACTCTTTGTTAGGCTAGTTGTAAAAGAAGAGATAGTAGTATGAAGAGTGAGTTGTAATCTCCTTTCTTCTCTTCTTGTTTCTTCAAGACCATTGTGGGTTCTTGAAGGGGATTGCTGTAACTTTGTAAGAACCATTTGATTAGTGCAGAGAGTTCGGAGGAACTCACGGGGATGTAGGCACATTGCCGAACCTCGATAACAATTGCTTGTCTTCTTTTCTTTCTTTGATTTTCTGTTCTTGTGTTCGATTGCTGAAATTCTTTCTACAAGTTACTCAAGACTTGGGTGTTTGGAAGATCACTACCTGGGCATCTTACTTAGGTGATTTCCAACAGTGGTATCAGAGCTTTGGTCAGTAGAATCAGAGCTGCACAGCTGGTTATCGAAGCAAGAAGTAAAAGGTACGGAGCCAAGACTCCAAGAATCAAAGATTAACTTCTTGGGTGATTCAAGAACGATGTAAAGATCAAGATCCGATCGTGTTCTTGAAAGTTGATTCAAGAACGGTGTTAAGATCCATCTTCGATCTGTGTTCTTGAGGTTGAAGAAAGCATTTGTGGGTAGTGCATAAATCTGGGATCTTGTCTGCAAAAGATGGCTTCAAATTTCTGTGTATAGAAGTTTGATGGAAAGGGAGACTTTGCCCATTGAAAGCGGAAGATCAAGGCGGTTCTAATGCAACAGAAAGTGGACTTGGCCATTGGAGAAGATGATGCTTTTCCAGCAAGTGTCACAGAGGACCAGCGGACCGAGATGAAGAAGATGGCTTACAGCACCATTTTCTTGCACATATCGGATAGTGTCACAAGGGAGTGCGGAGACTTGGAGGATCCTACTGTCATATAGAAGAAACTAGATGAGTTGTTTCTTACCAAAACTCTCCCTAACAAGATTTATCTTCTTAAAAGAATCTTTGCTTTTAAAATGGATCCTAGTAAAGAGTTGCAAGATAATCTTGATGTCTTTAATAAGCTAGTTCAAGATTTGAATAGCTGTAGCATTATTTTTTCGGATGAACAATTGGCCGTCATTTTGTTAAATTCTCTTCCTGATTGCTTTGATAACTTGATTAATGCCATTGAGTATGGAAGGGATACTTTGACAAAGGAGATTGTGATCAATGCCATAAGGGCACACGATTTCAAGGCCAAGATGAAGGAGACATCAAGTGGTGATGGGCTGTTCATAAGAGGAAGGCCAGCAACTCGGAATGGCAGTAGCAACCATGGCAACTACCGGGAGAAATCAAGAGGTAGAGGGCAGAACCATGGGAGATCTCACTCCAAGACAAGACTTAGCGAAGGAAGGAGATACTTCTACTGCAACAAGGAGGGCCATTTCAAGAAAGATTGCAAGAAAAGGATATGGGATGAGAGGAGAAGTCATACCAACAATGGAGAGGCTTCGGTTGCCAAAGGAGAATAGCAAGATGATGTGCTTGTTGTGTGCCCAAATGTGAGCAGGAGACAAGGCAGTGAAAAGTGGATTCTTGATTTCGGGTGCACTTATCATATGTGCCGTCACAAAGAATGGTTCAAGAATTTCAAGGAGGTCAATGATGGAAGGGTCTTCTTGGGGAATGACAATTCTTGCCAAGTGAGAGGGATTGGAGACATACAATTGAGGATGTTTGATGGAGTCACAAGGCTGCTGCGAAATGTAAGATATCTTCCAGATTTGAAGAGGAATTTGATCTCATTGGGGCAGCTGGATTCCATGGGGAATACATGCAAAGTAGAGGGGAGGAAAGATCAAAGTGGCTAAGGGATCTTTGGTAGTGATCAAGGCAGCAAGAAATGATGGACTCTATGAGATGATCGGAGAAACAAAAACAAATGATCAAGTAGCAAGCTTGATGGCTGAGATGGACAAGGTAGCCCTTTGGCACACTCACTTGGGACACATGAGCGAAAAGAGCCTGTAAGTGCTCAGCAAGGAAGGTCTACTTGGTGGTGACAAAGTAGAAAGTTGCATTCTTGAGAAGCAACACCGGGTCAGCTTCAACACCGGTGTGCACAAGTCCAAAGGGATTCTTGATTACATTCATTCGGACCTTTGGGGACCAGCAAGAACATCAACACATGGAGGTAACTTTTACTTTATGTCTTTAATTGATGATTAT
The DNA here is from genome assembly GCA_023935145.1 of Bretschneidera sinensis. NCBI lineage: Eukaryota > Viridiplantae > Streptophyta > Magnoliopsida > Brassicales > Akaniaceae > Bretschneidera > Bretschneidera sinensis. The sequence continues at coordinate 7,483,623 of CM043705.1, forward strand.
TCAAGAAGAGTGTGGGTTTATTTGCTTAGGAATAAATCTGATGCCTTGAATAAATTTGTTGTGTGGAAGAAGTTGCTGGAAACTCAAATGGGTAGGGTAGTTAAGGCTTTACGAACCGATAATGGCTTAGAATTTTGCAATAATGATTTTGATAAATTCTGTGAATTAAATGGCATTCTAAGGCGTAGGATGGTTGTAAAAACACCCCAGCAAAATGGAGTTTCTGAAAGAATGAATAGAACTCTTATGGAGAAGGTTAGGTGCATGTTAATAGGATATGGGTTACCAAAATATTTTTGGGGAGAAGCTGTGGCTACAACTGCATACTTGATAAATAGATCACCCTCTAGAGCTTTAGAGCTCAAGACTCCCATGGAGATGTGGAGTGTAAAACCCCATGAATTAAACAACCTTAGGACTTTTGGTTGTGCTGCGTATGCACATCAAAAGGAGGATAAACTTGGCCCTAGATCTAGAAATGTGTATGTCTAGGATATGGTGATGGGGTTAAGGGATATAGGTTGTGGTCCTTAGAAAAGAATGGCATGAAACTGATTATACGTAGGGATGTTATCTTCAATGAATTATTATTTTCCTACTTAGAGAAAACTAACCCTGCAGGGGCTAGTGAGCAAACCAGTCCGGAAATTGTTGAGCATTGCATCAAGGAGCATTCAGTTCAGGTAGAGCAGAGGAGCCAAGAGGGTTCGGACCAGGTAGAGCCCTTGGATGAAGGCCAAGCTTAAGAAACTCAAGAAGGAGAGGCTGAACAAGAGGAGGTTGATGCGGTAAATAACCATCAGCTCACAAGAGACCGGGGAAAGAGAGTGGTTAGACCACTCTTGAGATATGGGTTTGCAAATGCTAATGTAGCAACTCCTTGGAGAGAAGGAGAGGTTGAACCAGAAACTTACACGGATGCCATGGAGTGAAAGGATTCGTCAAAGTGGCAGCTAGCTATGGAGGAAAAAATGGATTCTTTGAGGAAGAACAACTCTTGGGAGCTGGTGCCAAAACCAGAAAAACAGAGAGTGGTGGATTGTAAATGGCTCTACAAGATCAAAGAAGGGAATACTCCAGGGGATGAAGTCCGGTATAAAGCTAGGCTAGTGGGGAAAGGGTTCACACAAAAAGAAGGCATAGATTTCACCAAAATCTTCTCATCGGTTGTGAAATACAAGACGATTCGGATAGTATTAGCATTAGTGGTCCAATTTGATTGGGAAATTGAGCAAATGGATGTGAAGACTGCATTCTTGCATAGAGAGCTCGATGAGACCATTTTCATGAGGCAACCAGAAGGCTATGAAGAAGGAAGGCAGAGAGAGCTAGTGTGCAAATTGAAGAAGTCTCTCTATGGCCTGAAACAATCACCTTGGCAATGGAACAAGAGGTTTGATTCCTTTGTAATCAGCTTGGGTTTCATGAGGAGCTACTATGATTCTTGCTTGTACTAAAGGGGCAGAAAGTTGAGGAGATGGTGATCATCCTCATTTATGTTGATGACATATTACTGGTTAGGAGCAGCATGGAGAGGATAAAGAAATTGAAGGCTCAACTCAGTGATAAGTTTGAGATGAAGGATCTTGGTCATGCAAAGAAGATCCTTAGGATGTGTATCATCCAGGAAAGGGAGAAAAACATATTGAAGATCTCCCAAACTTCCTACATAGATAAAATTATATCTAAATTCTCTATGGAAGATAGCAAACCAGTAAAGGTTCCCCCTGCTGGTCATTTCAAGTTCTCCAGCGATCAATGTCCAAGATCGGAGGTGGAGAAGAAGGAAATGGAGAAAGTCCCCTATTCTAGTGCGGTTGGTTCAATTATGTACACTATGGTGAGCACTAGACCGGACATTGCTCATGCATTGAGTGTTCTTAGCAGGTTTATGAGTAATCTCGAAAAAGAGCATTGGCTTGGGATGAAGTGGTTGCTGAGGTATTTGAATAGAAGCCCAGAAGTAGGGCTGGTATATGAGAAGAGGGGTAATGCAATCTGCCTTGAGGGGTTTGCTGATTCATACTATGGAGCAGACCAGGATAAAATGAGATCAATTACCTCATATTTTTTCAACTTAAATGGATGTTGTGTAAGTTGGAAGGCTCAGTTGCAACCAGTGGTAGCACTCTCAACAACCGAGGCAGAATGCATAGCAGTTACGGAGGCCATTAAGGAAGCTATGTGGTGCAAAGGGTTGCTTGAAGAGTTGAAGGTGCTGGATGAGCAGGTTATGGTATTTTCAGATAGTCAAAGTGCCTTGCACTTGTGTAAAAATGCTGTGTTCCATGAGAGGACAAAGTATATGGATGTTCGGTATCATTTCCTTCCGGAAAATGTTACGAAAGGATGCATCTATGTGGACAAGGTTGCCACGGAAGAAAATCCTGCTGACTTGGGTACCAAAGTTCTACCTCTAAGTAAGTTCAATCATTATCTTGAATTACTTAAGATTGGAGTTGGTTAATTGATGACTCAAGATGAGTTTGGATCCTGAAGGTCTTTGCACAATGGTTCAGGTTTTTGAAACACTTAGACAAAGGTAGAGATTGTTGGTATTTGTCTAAGGTTTGCATAGGTCCAACCATGGTTTAAAATTGGTTAAAGTCCAAACCAATTATGGGATATCAAAGCTCAGCAAGTTAGAAGGTTGCACACATGTGTGTGCATCAATTTAGAGCAAGGGAAAGCCATGCGCACTTCTGCACACTGGCATAAGAGTGTGCGCATAGCAGCAGAATGCAGCAGCATAAGGTCAGGGCGCAGTGCGCACGCCCAGCACCGCACCACCCAGCATGCACACCATCAGGTGCGAACCAGCACCACAGCGCGCACACCCAGCGTCGCACCGCCCAGCACACTGCTGCACACATAGGCAGCATGCTGTAGGACCCTTTTAAATGAGTGTGCGCAACACTAAAATGCACAGCACCACTTGTAGAATGATAAAGGGCTAAGATTTAAAGAAGATCATGATCAAAGGGAGGAGATTGATTCACAAGAATGTCAAAGAAGTGAAAGGCTATAAAAGGGGTTCTCAAGCCTTATTTTTAAAAAAAAAAACACAACAATTTAAGAAACACACAAGTTTGTGACATTGTGAGATCAATTGAAAACACTTAGAGAGAATTGTGTAAGAGTGACAAACACAAGATGGACTCTTTGTTAGGATGGTTGTAAAAGAAGAGATAGTATGGAGAGTGAGTTGTAAACTTCTTTCTTCTCATCTTGTTTCTTCAAGACCATTGTGGGTTCTTGAAGGGGATTGCTGTAACTTTGTACGAACCATTTGATTAGTGCAGAGAGTTCGGAGGAACTCACGGGGACATAGGCACATTGCCGAACCTCGATAACAATTTCTTGTCTTCTTTTCTTTCTTTGATTTTCTGTTCTTGTGTTCGATTGCTAAAATTCTTTCTACAAGTCACTCAAGACTTGGGTGTTTAGAAGACCACCACCTGGGCATCTTACTTAGGTGATTTCCAACAAAATGATTTTTCTGGAGAAAATTATGGAAGTTTTAGTAGAAAAAGGTCAAGCTGAATATGTCTAGTGCACTCAAGCGCACCAGACTTGCGATCGAGCGCAAGTGTGCACTCGCAACATCCCACACTGGTTAAAAATGCTTTCAGTGCACCAGTATGCGCTCCAGCGCACCAGACTATGATCGAGCGAACTCGGGTAGTATCCCACATCGCATTTGAAACACATTGTACTCTGGGAATTCCCCTATAAAAGCCTCATCTCACTTCATCATTCGGTGGACAATCCGGAAGACTTCTGCTAGCATTCTGGTGGATCTCGAAGGCTTTGCTACTATGAGGGGAAGCGCCGCCTAACAACGAGTGGAATTTCTCCCAATGTATAGTCAGTTTTAATTTATTTCCTTTTTAGTTTTAAAATTGAATGCTTAACACTTTTATTGTGAACTTTAGTTTCATAATTATGAGAGGCTAAAATCTTCATCTAAGGTTGAAAATGAAGCCTCGCTATTGTTTGACATAATATTTTCAGATTTGTTCATACAATTATGATATTTTTAGTATAAATATTCTGTTCAATTATTTGAGTAAAATCTTATGATTGATTGCTTTTAACTTGTTAAATTGGATATTTCTTATGTTTCATCTGTCGGATATGGCGGATCATTCAAATTAGAATGGATATCTATTGTGACTTGTGAATTAAACGGATACATTGAATGGTTTTGGTTTAGTTTCGGTATTCGCCGTGATTTGTATAATGGTGGATTCATGGAATGATTTGATAGATTATTTTTATATAGAATGTGAAAATATATGCTTTACTTTGGTAGAGTGGATTCAGAAACCTTAGTGTTTTTATTATTTGTTTTAAATCAATTTAGTTTAGTTTATACTCTTTGCATAATGGAACTAGGTTAAACTAGGTTTAGTTTAGATAAAAATATATTTTCACAACGCAATTCCCTGTGGATTCGACCTCGCACTTGCACAACACTATATTGCAAATGACTCATGCACTTACGAGTAATTTAAAATTCACAACAGTGTGGTTTATGTGAAATCCCCCCTTTGAAACTAAGATAAATTTCCCATCATGTGTAAGGTTTCCTGGTATGTATATGATAAGTGCTTAAATATTCATATTTAAGCCCCTTAATTTACATTTGTTAAGCTCTTTGTTTACATATTTTATTCTATTTTACTTTATGTTTGTGTTTTCTATGTTTTTATAGGTTCTTGGAGAAAAATGGCATTTTAGAACTTAAAGGAAGAAATCTGGAAGACCTGGAAGCAGTTAAGTGCGATCGAGAACAGACGAGTGTGATCGAGTGCACAAGCACTCGTGCGCACACTTAGAAGGTTACGCTCGAGCGCAAAAACATGAGATCAAGCGCACACATTTTATTGCACATGTGCACTCGATCTCATGCTTTTGTGCTCGAGTGCAAGGTTGCACTTGAGCCTTCTATGTGTGCGCACGAGTGCTTGTGTGCTCGATCACACTTTTCTATGCTCGATCGTACTTGGCTGCTTCCAGGTCTTCCAGATTTCTTCCTTGGAGTTCCAAAATGCTATTTTTTCTCCAAGAACCTATAAAAACATATAAAACACAAAAATGAAGTGAAATAGAATAAAATACGTAAACAAAGAGCTTAACAAATGTAAATTAAGGGGCTTATATATGAATATTTAAGCACTTATAACACCTTTAAACTTACATATTGCTAGTCCCTTAGCAATACAAAACGAAAAACTAACTAAAAAACAATAACAAAGATAAATTCATCAGTCATGATATCTAAAAATTTGGGTCGCACACAAAACCATGATATTTATTCATGAGCAGGCTTAAAATATAAACACGTCTTCGCAATGAATAAGAGTTTTAAAACCTAATCACTTACTCGAGGCTGGTTAAAGCATCACAAGTCTAACTTAGTGTGTGGTGAATTAGCACATAAAAGATAAAGCTTCCAAATAACTCCAATGTATAGTATTTCGGTGTCTCAACATTCATCGAATTTCTTATCAGAATGAACAATAATGGCATAGTTTTATTTCTTTCTTTTTCTTTTATTATGAGATTTTTGCCACATTGAGTTCCCTTAAGCTTTATAATTGACCCATGTAGCGAGTGTTTAGCCAATGACTCCCAAACCAGATGGTTTTAGGGCATTAGGTGTAAAGATACCCTTAAGGACTTACTAACTCGAGTCAAAAAGGCTACGAAACTAACTGGTCTTAATGCTGCCAAGCAAAATTCTCACCTTTTGACGTGAACACTCACTACTTACTGAGGCAAGAGGTCCACTTACTCAGTAGAAACATTATTTAATTATCATTATAAGTAAAATTCCCACCTTTTGACATAAACACTCATTGCTTACTGAGGCAAGAAGTCCAGTTACTCAATAGAAAGTTTACTTAATAATCATTAGGAGCATTTTTTTTCTCTTTTTGTGAAATAAATTTTTTTTTCTATTTTTCTATGCTAAGGTGTTCTTCTAACAAGTTATCTGAATACGGTTAGGCCATGGAAACATACACATAAAAATTATATTTCATACCCACACAATTATGTGCTAATGTGCTCGTGTCAGATTTAGATCAAACTTGTGAATTCTTAAATGCCTTGATGTAAGTAATTAAACTTTTAAAACTTTATTATTAGACCATGTGTTCTAGATTTTAAGCTTACTGATAAAATCTTGTCATAATATTTGTTTAAATCAACCAAAATTTTCAAAACAATATGAACATGCATTTATCTTTTAAATAATACTAAAAAAAACTGGGACAGAGTGTGTGAATGTGTCTCCCATACAGCCAAACTTAATTTACACATGGTCCCCAATTTGTGAGTGACATGGAAAGATCTAACCTGGGAGATGGAGAACTAGATGGCAGGCATGGCTCGTAGCATACCCCCAAACTTGAACTGATGCACACACATTGTCCTTGAAAAAGAAAAACAAACGTAATACTGGAGAACAAGAGATACTAATAATAAATAGTTGTAAAAATAAATACTAACAATAAATGGAAAAAATACTAAAAATAAAAGGATATACTGTGGGGTACCTCCCATGAGCGCTAAGGTTTACGTCTTCAGCCAGACAGTGCACCTCTCTCATTGCTGATCTCCAGGTGGTGCAATCGATGAGGCACCATGGGCGGGAGGTAGTTGATTGATAATGGCCTAGAGCATCACCTCTTACCTTGCAAAGCATGCCTCCAAACCATTGATGCACTGATGCACTAGTAATATAGCCTCCCTATCCTCCCGTCGAATGTCAGAGAGCTCACATTGAAAAGAGGACATCTCCTTGTGAATGTGCTGGTACTCAGTGGGTCCCATGTCCGGATTATCCTCCTCTTAAGTATAGCTCACTGTGGGGTCCTTGGTCTCCATGGGATCATCCTCCACCTGCTCAACAGCAGGTGTATGCCCTCAGGGTCCTCTAGGCATGTGCGACTAGCTCAGGGTCCACTGGCTCTTCCCAAAGAATGGGTGGTCCCGGACTGGTCCATCAATGGAAGAGCCTTTAATCCCCTTCTTCTTGAATATGTAGCTGAGGAGGAACGAGAATAGGAGCCCCCATACATTCGTCATGGTGACCTGGTGTGCATGGACATGGTCCCAGAACTTATGTAGCTGGCTCCAGATGACAACTGGGATGGAGTACCAGTGGCCTCTGTGGAATGCATATATCGCCTGTAAGAACTGGTCATGCCTCTGGGTCTTGTGTCCCAATTGACACACATTCCGTTAAAGAATGGAATACATGAGCCAGAGTCGTGGATGCAACTTAGACCGACTCCCCACATTGTTGTGCCGATCAGTGTGCTGCCCAGCACTCATGTACTCAATGATGGAGGGCAAGGGAAACGCCTTCGACTGCTCCTCCATCTGGGTATCTTCAAGAAGAGACTCATCACAACAATAAAGAGCAGCAGCTAAATCAGCAGAGGTCACATTGATATACTTGCTCTGGACCGATGAGGACAAGACACCCGGCCTGTTGCAGTCGAATGATAGGTTCTTGTAGAACTGAACCACAAACTGGGTGTATGCAGTAGAATAAATAGGCTTAAACAGCCTCTTTAAACCTCGGTGCTTAAACTCCTGGACTGCCCATTGAATGGCTTCAAAGTTTTTGAAATCCTCTTCCACGTTGAATGTGGTCTCGAATAAGATCTCTCGTTATTCAAAGCTGGGCCGGGAAGACTGTGCACGGCTTCCCGAGGCATGGGAGGTGGAAGCAGTCTGTTTAGGCATTTTGAATGAGGTTTCTCTAGGATTTGTACTCGATCTTAGTGTAGTGCGCTTGATCACACTTTACCCTACACTCGATCACAGACTCCTTGCGCTCGAGCACACTAAGTCAGGCAATTTATCCAATAGGCTGTGGGTGACAAAGATTTGAAGTTGTGGGTAGCACTCTAACAAGGGCTCAACCTCCTGCAAAAATCGAAATACAACCACACAAACAAAACAACACAATGTATATGCAAAGAATTAGTAAAAAGATAAATCAAAAACGTGTGCGATTGTGTGTGACTGTTGTGTGATAATTCAAAAATATGTATTGGCATACCTGGAATCATAGAGTGGTGGCAATGTTTTTGTGAAATGTGGTGATCAGTGATGGTGATGAGTGAGTTTGATGTGGGATGGGGGAGGGTTGGTGTGATTGAAAATGAGATTAAGTGAGAGTGAAAGTGTTGTGCGAGAATGAGAGTGCAAGAGAGAGAGAGAGGGTATGTGAGTGAGAGTGAAAGTAAAAAAATTGTAACAGAATCAGGTGACTTTAAACTAACACGTGATTCTCTGCCCCGAGTGCACTCGATCACACTTGTGCACAGGCGTGTGCGTTGGTGTGGTGCGCTCGCGTGCAAATGAGTGCAAGGCGAGAGTGTGCTTGAGCACATTGTGTAGTGCACTCGATCGCAAGGGCAAAAAGTGCTAACAACTAAATAAACTATAAAAAGGACCAAAAAAATTAAAAATAATGAAAACAATTAGCAAAAATAAAACTGTACCGTACTTAATGGCCTCAGTACCATTGACCTCAATAGAGGCACTTAAGCTACACATTTATCAAAGGCTAAACTACTTAAGTGCTCTCTATAGTAGCTTTAGTGTTACTCTCTTGGAAGGGGGCACTTAAAGTCCACCTCATACGGCTCAAGTGCTCTTGGTTCTACTACATACTAGACAGATTGAAGTGCCAAATCTTCATCTCTTGGTGGCAAGTTAATTTCAAGGTACGGCTTGATTCTGTGTCCATTTACCGTGAATGTCTGATTGTCGTTAGAACCATGGATCTCCAAAGCACCATAAGTAAAGACCTTGGTGACCACATAAGGACCAGACCATCGGGACTTTAGTTTGCTTGGGAACAGTCTTAATCTTAAGTTGTAGAGCAACACCTTTTATCCCACATAAAACTCTTTCCTAACTAGTTGTTTATCATGATAGGCTTTTGTCCTTTCTTTGTAGAGCTTAGCGTTCTCATATGCATCATACCTTAACTCTTCTAGCTCATTTAAGTGCAGCTTCCTCTTCTCACCCGCTTGTTTCATGTCAAAATTGAACTGCTTTATGACCTCATATGCTCGATGCTCTAACTCCACCGATAGATGGCATGCTTTCCCAAAGACTAAACGGTATGGAGACATGCTAATTGTGTCTTGTAAGCTGTCCTATATGCCCATAGAGCATCATTCAGGCACAAAGACCAATCCTTCCGACTAGGATTCACAGTTCTTTATAGGATGCCTTTGATCTCTCGGTTACTTATCTCCACTTGGCCACTGGTTTGAGGATGATATGGAGTGCCAACTTTATAGGTGATCCCATATTTTATTATTAGTGCGGCAAAAGAGTGATGATGAAAGTGACTGCCGCCATCACTAATGATTGCTCTTTGAGTCCCAAACCGGGTAAAGATGTTATCCTGTAGAAACTTCACAACCATTTTGTGATCATTAATCTTTGAGGGGACAGCCTCGACCCATTTGGACACATAATCCACACCCACAAGAATATATAAATAACCATAGGAGTTAGGAAATGGACCCATGAAATCAATACCCTATACATCAAAAAGTTCGACTATATAAATATTTTGTAAGGACATCTGATTTCGGGATGAAATGTTACCTGTCCGCTGGCATCTGTCACATGAGCTGCAAAATGAGAAGGCATCTTTAAACAAATTAGGCTAATAAAAACCAGATTGTAATACCTTAAGAGTTGTTCTATTGGCCCCAAAATTTCCTCTACAAGCAAACTGATGGCAATGTTGTAATAAGCTCAAATGCTCTTCCTCTGAGACACACCTTCTGATGATTTGATCAGGACAAAATTTGATTAGGTAGGGGTCATCCCAATGGTAGTGTCTAGACATAGATATTAACCGATTCTTTTCTCGACTGGTCGTACCTAGAGGAAAAACCTTAGCAGTTATATAATTGACAATATCAATATACCATGGAAGTGTTACCTCTAGTGCGAACAATTATTCATCGGGGAAGTTCTCATTCAAAGGAAGCTCATTTTTGTTGTCCTCATAAGGTAGCCTAGATAACTGATCTGCAACCACATTCTCACTACCCTTCTTGTCTTTAATCTACAAGTCAAACTCTTACAATAGGAGTACCTATCTGATTAACCTAGGCTTTGCATCTTTATTAGAAAACAAATATCTCAAAGCAGCATGATCAGTAAATACAATAACCTTAGAGCCAATCGGGTATGATCTAAACTTCTCTAAAGTAAAAATAACAGTTAACAATTCATTTTCAATAGTAGAATAGTTTAGCTGAGCATGATTTAAATTTCTAGATGCATAGTAAATAACATGAGGTACCTTATTGACTCTCCGGCCTAAGACAGCTCCCAAGGCGAAGTCACTGGCATCACACATCAGCTCAAATGGAAGACTCTAATCAGGTGCCATCATTATTTGTGTGGAGGTGAGCACCTTCTTCAATGTGTTAAAAGCTTTCATACAGTCATCAGTCCAATCAAACTTGGTATCTTTAGCTAACAATGCACAAAGAGGTCTAGAGGTCTTAGAAAAACCCTTGATGAATCATCAATAAAATCTATAATGTCCAAGAAAACTTTTGATGCTCTTGACTATTAGAGGAGGAGGCAACTTTGAAATGATGTCGATCTTAGCCTTGTCTACCTCAATACCTTTGTTGGAAATGGAATGACCCAACACAATGCCTTGTTGAACCATAAAGTGATATTTTTCCCAATTTAGCACTAAGTTGCTTTCTGACACTCTCCAGATGGTTGAGGTATTCATCAAAATTAGAACCAAATACACTAAAATCATCCATAAATACCTCAACAAAGTTTTTCACCATATCGGAAAAAATACCCATCATACATCTTTGGAAAGTGGCTGGTGCATTGCATAAACTGAATGGCATCCTTTTGTAAACAAATGTGCCAAAAGGGCATGTGAAGGTGGTCTTTTCTTGGTCCTCTAGTGCTATGGAAATCTGATTGTAACCACTATAATAGCTATGACCAGCTAATCTCTCTAACATCTGATCAATGAAGGGCAAAGGGAAGTGATCTTTTCTGGTCACCTTGTTTAATCTTTTGTAATCAATACATACCCTCCAACCAGTTGTTATTCTTATAGGTATGAGCTCTTCATCTTCATTCTTCACCACTGTAATCCCACTCTTTTTCATAACAATTTGGACCGGACTTACACATTTACTGTTTGAGATGGATAATGCCAATATCTAATAGGTTTAATATCTCTGCCTTTACTACCTCTTTCATGTGTGGGTTAAGTCTTTTTTTAGCATCCCAAATGGGTTTTGCTTCATCCTCAAGGTAGATATGAAGCATGCACTTGGCTGGACTTATCCCTTTGATGTCAGCAATGGTCCATCCAATAGCAGATTTATGCTCCCTAAGAACTCTCAATAGTTTCTCTTCTTCCCCAACACTTAAATTGGCAGCAACAATCACAGGTAATGTCTTATTCTCTCCAAAATAGGTATAAGTGAAATGCTCTAGCAGCTGCTTCAATTCCAAGTTTGGTGCCTGGACAATAGAAGTGAGAAGAGTAGTATTAGTAGGTACAAAAGATTCAAATGGAGAGGCATACCTACTTAGATGTTTTGGAGAGGCCTCAAGGAGGTGCACGGTTTTAATGATGTAATCAGTAACATTTTCATGTTCTTGCTCAATATCCATTCTTGTGAATCCAAGAGTAAAGGAGGTCTCCAATGGATCAATGTGATAGACCTAAAAATCTTGCTCAACAAAACTTTGCATCATACATACATTAAAACACTCCATATCATCTTGAGGTAATTTTAATGCATCAAATATTTTGAACTCTATTTTCTCACCATTTACCTTCATACTTACTATACCCTTTTTCACACAAATATTTATATCAGCAGTTCTCATGAAGGGTCGTCTTAAGATGATGGGCAGAGGTAATGGCATAGGGCATTCTTCCATATCTAACACAATAAAATCAGCAGGTAAAATAAACTCACCTATCTTTACTAGGTCTTTTGATGCTTCTGTCTGCCAATTGCAAGGTGATGGAGGTCGGTTGAAGCTCCCCCAAACCTAGTGTTTCGAATACTATGTATGGCAGCAAATTTACACCCGCTCCTAAATCCAGTAATGCACACTTAAATAACTGGTCACTTATCCTGTAAGGAATAGTAAAACTACCTTAATCTTTTAGTTTTGGTGGTAGTTTTCTTAATAGCACAACACTTACCTCTTCTGTTAAAGCTATTGTCTCATGTTCCTAAAACTTCCTCTTATGAGTGCAATAATCTTTCAAAAATTTAGCATAAGCAGGTATTTGTTGAATTGCATCTAATAAAGGAATGTTTATTTTTACTTTTCGCAAAGTCTCAAAAATATCAAGCAATTTATTTTCTTTCTTTTGCTTTACTACTCTTTGCGGGAAGGGTGGTGAATTCACCTTCTCCATTTCACTTACCTTTGATGCAGATGGCTTCTCTAGAGAGGCTTGTGCAGACTCATCAGTTCCTATGACCTTACCATTCTTGAGAGTTGTAACAGCCTTCAATTGCTAGTGCCCTCCTGGATTAGGTAGTGTTTGAGCTGGAAGCTCACCTTACTTTCTGCCACTCAACTCCTTAGCCAATTGCCCCATTTGTACCTCTAGTCTTTGAATGGCTTGTTCATGTTTTGTAGTGGTTTGTCTTAGCTCAGTTCAAAATTTCCTTTCATCTGCTATGAATTGATCTTGTGAAGTCATCACTTGTAGTTGCTGAGTTGCCAATTGTCTCACAAGACTTTCTAGGTCACTTTTCTTTGATTCAAGAACTAAGTGGGCTACTAGTTTGGAGTTTCTTTACTGCCCTTGAAGGTTCAGGGCATTCTGATTGTTAGTCCATGAGAAGTTGGGGTGGTTTCACCATCCAAGATTGTAGGTATTTGCATATGGGTTATTCTTAGGAAGGTAGTTGTTCGGTCCCATATAATTTGCTTGCTCTGGATCTGCAGATGAATATAAAGGACATGTCTCAGTATTATGATCAAAATAAGAACATATAGCACATACCTTGAGTGGTGTAGCTGGTGGACTAGGTGAGGTGTTTTGAGCAGTCATAGCTTTAACAAGCAGATCTAGCTTCCTCTCCACAGTAGCAATCTGATTAGATGATCCACCATTTAAAGTCACCTCATACATACCTTTACTCTTAACTCCTTGTCTACCTCTAGAGGAGAATTGCTGGGTGTGCTCACTTAATGTCTCAAACAACTCCATGGCTTTTTCACTGCTCTTCTCCATCAGCACACCTCCACAGCCTGAATCCACAATACTTTTATTAATATCACTCAAACCTTAATAGAAAGCTTATACCAGTTCATCTTGAGGTAGATTATGATGTGGGAATTTGAGTAGCAGCTCATTGAAATGTCCCCATGCCTCAAAGAATGTCCATCCTTCTATTGGAAAGATTGAATCTCCCTCATCATTTGTCTTATCTTTTGAGCTGGGAAGAACTTCCTTAGGAACTTACTGGCTAACTCTTCCCAAGTATGGATAGAAACTGCAGGCAATGAATTGTACCACAGTTTATCATTATCTTTTAATGAAAAAAAGAAAAGAATTAACTTGATTCCTTCTTGGTCTAGGCCCTGGATGTGCTGGAACTTGCAAAGATCAAAGAACTCCCGAAGATGCAAATATGGGTCCTCAGCAGGTGTCCCCCTAAAATGAGTTAATGCAATGCATGATGGCTGGTCGAGTGGGATAAAGGATTGCTTCATAGGTCTTCGCTTAGGTGGCGGTTGGTTGTCAAGCTGATCCGCCATTGATGCTTCTTCCTCGAATTCTTCTTCTACCTTTTCAGAGTTGTCTCTAAGCCTTTGTCGAATGGTTCGCTTAAGCCTTGTATCGAGGGGAAAGAAAGTTGGATTCCTGGATCGAAGTCCTTGCATGAGTCAACTGAAACGCTTTAGTGCAGTAGTTTCAGTACTGCTACTCGGGTAGCCTCTGCCTCAAATGCACTCGATCGTACTCAGGAGTGCGGTTGATCACAGTGCCACAGATCACTCTGAGGCAGTACCTGAAACAGAACAACAAAAAACGAAAATAAGTTAGGTTTTTGATGAAACAGAATAAAATAGAACATAAAAATTAAATCTGAACAAAAAATAATTCTAAACAGAAATTTAGCACAATCCCCGACAACGGTGCCAAAAACTTATTATTCAAGAATCTACCTAAATTAATAAGCAAAAATTTGAACAGTTTTACTTGCAAGTGCACAAGGTCAACAGTAGTATAGTGTGCAAATGTGAGATCATCTCCACAGGGATTGGTGAATTTCGCTTTAGAATCAGTTTCATAATATAAAATGATAGAAATAAATATTGAGTTTGAACTTTATAATGATAGAAACATAGGGCTTTGATATCCACCACTAATCATACTTTTCCAATAAGTAATTTTCCAATGCTCTAACCATACTATGAATACCTAATGTTGTCAACCTAAGGGCATAATGTATGCTCCTTAAGCTATTGATTTCCCTAAGCTATGAGTCAGGTGCGGTATATACTCTAACTCTTTTCTTTCTTAAAGGATTTAGCATAGTGTATACTAAGTTTTTCTTTAAGAGAGTATAAGTTCTGTGAAAATCGACAAACACACAAGACCTAGGGCATGTTATATACTTTCAGTTTCCTATGTTGATTAACCCAAGAATTCGGCATGGATTTCTTTTGTTGCTGTTGTCAGACCCAGGACTCGGTCATCCAAATTGATCTAGCTAACTAACTAATCCATACCACATGCATATATTGATCAGGCAAACACATATATAGAATTCAATAAAATAGGCATTAATCAATTAAAGCATCATAATATAGCTATTGCAAAGGCAACAATACTCATATATGGAAAAGCATAATTAGGGCTTCGATCGAGCTCTATTAGTAAGTTAATTACACATGGTGGCGATGTTACACATCTTCATAATGTAAACTAAAGAGAAAAGAATAAACCCAAAAAAAAATACTATGGAGAAGAGTCATCAATTTGTCTCCAAAGCTTAAAACTAAAAAGAATATTAAAATAAAAATTCTTGTTTCTGTGTTTTACATGCCTATTTATAAGGTTCTAAGGACATCTCAAAACCCTAATTTCCTAAACAAGACCCGAACTATTCTTTCCAAAATTGGCTCTGCCATTTTACTACATGTGTGCACTCGATCTCATGCTTTTCTGCTCAAGCGAAAGGTTGCACTCGAGCCTTCTATGTGTGCGCACGAGTGCTTGTGCGCTCGATCACACTCTTCAGTGCTCGAACGCACTTGGCTGCTTCCAGGTCTTCCAAATTTCTTCCTTTGATTTCTAAAATGCCATTTTTCTCAAAGAACCTATAAAAACATAGAAAACACAAAAATGAAGTAAAATAGAATAAGATACGTAAGCAAAAAGCTTAACAAATGTAAATTAAGGGTCTTAAATAAGAATATTTAAGCATTTGTCAGTATGCTTCTTCTTCATCGTCACTTCCATCGAAAAAGTTCATTATGAACTCCTTCCTATCCATGGAGCTAGTGAATCATTTCTTTCTTTGTTCCTCCTTAGCTCGAGTGAATTCTTTTTCTTCCTTTGAGCTAGGAGTATTAGCACCTCTCTCGAGCCTCTTGTGTTCCCTGGCTCTCTAAGATGTTTTAGGTTATTCCTCTTTTATATCCTGTCTCTATTTACTAGCTTGCCAGCTAAGCCATCTCTTCCGCTCGACATGAGTCATGTTTAAGAAATTTTGGTTATAGTTGTACTTAAATTTCAGCTTTAGATACTCATTCATGTTGGTATGAAGGTGGTACCATCTCTCTTGCTCTATAAGCAGTACTTTAAAGCTTTTTGGTTTCTTTATCACCTCTTGTATTGATTTTTCCCTTTGTCGACCTATTCCTGGCCACACATAAGGCCTTCCTCTCAAAGTAACTTGACCTCTTCTTTGAGAATATCCTTGCCTTCTTCCTCGACTATTGGCCATTCGCAAGCTCAAGATTGGTCGAAGGGATATTGATTATCCATCTGCTAGAGCTAAAATTTTAGCTTCTGGCTTTGATTAGTCTTTAACCCTCACATATTTCATGAAAAGGTCAGTCACCTTGTCTTAACAGTCATAATATAAGATGTTTTGAGTGTCAGGTAAGGTCACTAGAAAAATTGAGTCAGGAATCCCAATTTTTGTTTTTGCTATCACAACCAGTTTTAGCTTCAACTTTTCATCTTCAACCATTATTAGTTAATCATCGAACTTATCTCCCCATCCAATGGGTTTGATCTCTTCGAACAAATGGAATCTACCACTTTTAAATAAATGACATAATAGTCAAACTTGCTTGAGGGTTCTCCTAGCAATCTAACTCGAGTATCTTCAGTTTCTTACCGTTCTTTTAGGATTTATTGTTGAGTTTTTTTTTTCATGAGGTACTCATATTTGTTCCTGAAAATAAACATTGGGGATCAGTAAACTATTTATTTGCTTGTGATAATTGAAAAACATTCAAAGCAAGCATGTTAGCATTAACCAAATCAAGGAATGGGTTAATATCAACTTGCATTATTTTTGTTTGTTTTTCGGGGAATTTGAGTATCCTTTGATATATCTTATCTTGAATAAGATTTCTAAGCACGACACATTTATTAGTCAAATGAGTAAATGAGCTATACCATTTACAGAAATTTCTGCCTTAGAGCTTTTCACTCGAGGGCATCTTATGCCGCTCTACTAGTCGTAGCTGCTTGGCTTATAACAACAGATCAGAAATTTGATCTACTTTACTTATATCAAAGGAATATAACCTCATTGGGGTAGCAAGCCTATTAGACTCTTGCATTTGAGTTTGTTTCTTTATCAGAGCTTTGCACATAAATGGCTCTCGACCTACAAACTCAGCTACATCAATTTCAATGTTGGGATCATAATAGTATATCCCATAGGATGAAGCCCTCTTTTTTTTATTCTTTCTTCAATATAGACTCGTATTGAGTAGCCCTTTCTAATAGCTCAAACAAGTCATGGAAGGCCATTCCTTCGAGCTTCTCACGAAATTCAAAACTTAGCCCATCTTAGGCTAGCTTTACATACTCGACTTCAGGTAAACCAATGTTACAATTGGTTCGAGCCTGCTTGAAATGATTAAAATAATCTTTGGCAGAATAATCTTGTTATTATTTTAGCTTGGCTAAGTCAGCCATAGAATTACCTACATCGTTCGAGCAAACTGAGTCATAAATCACTCATGCATATCATCCCAATTCATAATTGAGTTCTGAGTGAGATTAATGTACTACAAAATGACTGTCATGTCAAAGAATTAGGAAACAAACGTAATTTTATGAAATCGTGGTTAGAATACTCCCCACATTGGCTGGTAAATCACCCGCTATGATCTAGAGTTATTTTCTCATCATCTCCAGAAAAAGTCACAAAGTTGGGGATTTTTTAGTTTCAAGAAAACTCAAACTGCTGGTCAATGTAATCAAGGTAAGGTTTCCTATAAACATGCCTTTGAATCCCATGCTTGTATAGATGCTCAAACTACTCAAGCCACCTAGGTGATATTTAGTTTAGGATCTAAAGTTGATTAATACATGCAGGATCATCGAGCTTGGAAGGTGGTGGAACTTGAAATGTCTTATGATTTTCAAGTTGTATTTGTTGAGATCGAACTCTACCCTATCCCAAGATATTTGGGGTTGTACCAATGGTATATTAGGTTGTATTGGTTATAACACTAGCACTTTGGGTTGAATTATTGTGATTTTGGCTCAATCATGTGCCTGTTGAACATTTGGTTGCCCATGGGGAGCCTGTTGAATAAGAATATTTGGAAATCCCAAATGGCTCAACATGATGAGAGGATAGACTGGTGCTTGAATTTTTGGTCTGAGTGATGGTTGCACTCCAATATGCTATTGCTGATATTGGTTTTGCAATCTAGTTACTTATCTAGTTGTCTGGGCTATTTCCTCCATGACTTTATATTGGTTAGCCACCAACATATCCATCTGGGAGTGTAACTGTCTCATATCCTAATCCAATTTGTCTAAGCAATTTGTAGAGACAATATAACCAAGAATTTTTTCCGAATTCACTAGAGTTTTCATCATTGATCTAGTGACTGTCATATACTAGATTTACTTCTAGCATAGTCGCCAGAAATCTTGTTAGTGCAAGTGTTATGAGTTTTAAATTACTCGTAAGTACACGAGTCGTTTGCAATATAGTGTTGTGTAAGTGCGAGGTCGAATTCATAGGGAATTGCGTTGTGAAAATATTTTTATCTAAACTAAGCCTATTTTAACCTAGTTTCGAATTTTAGATTGTATCTTGCAAAGAAATATAAAGTAAACTAAAATGATTTAAAAAAAAAAACTGATAAAAACACTAAGGTTTTCTGAATCCACCCCACCAAAGTAAAATATATATCTTCACATTCTATATAAAAGTAATCTATCAAATCATTCCATGAATCCACCATTATACAAATCACGGTGAATACCTAAACTAAACCAAAACTATCCAATGTATCCGTTTAATTTACAAATCACAATGGATATCCAATCTAATTTGAATGATCCGTCGTATCCTGTAGATGAAACACAAGGAATATCCAATTTAACAATTTAAAAACAATCAATCATAAAAGTTCACTCAAACAATTGAAATAGAACATCAATACTAAAAATATCATAATTGTATGAACATATCTGAAAATATAATGCTAAATAATGGAAAGGCTTCATCTTCAACCTTAGATGAAGGTTTTAGCCTTGCATAATTATTAAACTAAATTTCACAAAAGTACAAAACATAAAACTTTACAACTCAAATAAATAAATTAAAACTGACTATACATGGAGAAATTACACTCGCAGCTATTATGCGGCACTTCCCATCGTGGTACCAAAGCCTTGGAGATCCCCCAAAATGCTAGCAGACGTCCTTCGGATTGCGCACTGAAGACGAAGTGAAGAGGGGCTTTTATAGGGAAGCTCCCGGAGTACTATGTGTTTCCACTCCGATGTGGGATACTACCCAAGTGTGCTTGATCGTAGACTGGTGCACTCGAGTGCAGGTGTGCTGCAAAGTGTTTCGAATCGATGTGGGATATCGCAGGTGCACTCGATCACAGTCTTGTGCGCTCGAGCGCAGCATGGTGCACTGCCTGACCTTTGTCTACTAAAACTGTCATAACTTTCTCTAGAAAAATCATTTTTACGAGCCGTAAATTCTCCAGAAAATAGACATCTGGATCTTTCTAAGCATATATGGCTCATCTTCTGGTTTTTCCTGAATCAATACAGTTTAATCTGGAAAAATGACTGATCTGTACGGGCAATTATGGCAATTTAGTAAAACTCATTTACAAGTGCTTGTGAACCTGTAAAACAACGAAAAGCAACTCAAAGTAACAAATTCCTAAGCTAAACATATAACAACCTAGAAAAATACAGAAAACACAGAAAAGACATAAAATAAAGTGAGATAACACAAACTAAGAGCTTAACAAATGTAAATTAAGGGGCTTAAATATGCAATATTTGGCACTCATCAGCAAGATTTAATTTATGTGTCGATCAAGGTTAAAGCATGCTCGATTGGAACAATACTTCTCTAAAAAAGTTCGGTAATGCCTCAACTAAGAGGACTTTAATGATATGTCGTTAAAAATTCAATGACAAGAATTTAATCTAAAAAATAATCAACATAGTAAACAACGAATGTGAAGTGAAAACAAACTCAATATATCTATTGATATTGAAATATAGAAAAATGATGATGCAATAGGTTTACAAGACTGAAACCTCACAATACCAAGTACAAACCTCGAGCTTGTTGTAGTGGACACTGAGTCTTCAATGTAACTCTAGCTTTACTTTGAGACAGGCACATATCAGGGTTAGAAAGGGAATTACAACTAAAGGCTACAGTACAACTACTCCTATTGACTTGAAAGTAAATAACATGAAAGTAAAGGCTTAAAAAGGAAAATAAATACATATAGAAAGATAAATGATTGTTGGATGATTTTTTGTGTCCCTTATGATTTATTCCGCTTCTATTTATAATTTTTCAGGCTTGGACAGTTATATTGATTCTTCCGAAGAGTCCCATGTTTCAACTTATCCACGTCCTTTAGATTAATTGTACCCGATACGCCACATGTCAAAAACTTTTACTACACCACATGGGTTATATTTAATCATGGCCACTTTTACCTTAGCCAAATTAAATACACGACCTTTGATTTTATCCTCGATCTTTGAAGAGTCGGATTAACAGTTATATGTATTCGAGGTTGAGGCAACATCTTCTCAAGCTTACTAGCCTCGAGTCCTCGAGTTGACCTTTGTATTGATGTTGACCCTCGAACTTCTCCCTTAAAGTTCTTGTTTTGCGAGCATTCTTGGTAGCTAGAGTCGTCTTATGTCATTTAATGCTCTATCATGCTATTCGTTTCAAGTTGTATTCTCTGTTACACACTATGGCCTTTACACCTGGCCCAAATAGAGCATGCCACCATATTAAATTATTTTTAGTATAAAAAATAATGAATTTTTTTTGCTTTAGCTCTATTAAATTAAAAATATTATAATTATTAGGAAAAATCTATGAGATATGAGTTCTCAAGGTTACCTATATCCAATCTAATTTATTTGTTTATTTTGAAAGAACAAAATCACACTTCATTGAAAAATTAACCTGACAAACAATATACTTCTAAAACAACAGTAAGTTCCAAAGGGGGATCATCCACCCAAACAACTCTATCATTAAGCTAAAGAGAAATCTTTTCAATTTCATGCGTAGTTGCATTAATTAAACGAGGCACGTCTAAATACAATCGAATCGAATGCCTATTTTAGTACATTGATATCATAAAAAATTGGTTCTGTATAAGAGAGATCTTCTTGAGTATTTTTAATAGTCTAGCATACCCGCAAAGCATTTCCCTTATGACATGATGGCATTAATGCCTACACCAACCGAAAATGTGTGGCCATCTGAGACAAATTGTGCATCCCAATGCTTGGTTAGCCTCGATCCAACAAGAAAGTGTAACACCCAAGATGGTAGTACAACTATTGAATATTTTCAATTAATAATGTTTGCACTATGGTTGACTGCAGATATGATCTGATTGATTGATTTAACTGCTGAAAGGTTGTGTCTTTACACAGAGGCATTTCGTAGTCGATCGAGGTTTAAGTGCAGTCAATTAAACTCGTGAATTTTCATAAAGTTGCTTCAAAATTGACAGTTAATTGGTGGTTAAGGTAGTTATTGATGCAAAGATTATGACTATTCAGAAAAGACACAAAATCTTTATAAAAATAGAGATTCCAACTGCCATTAAATTCTCTTCTATCTATTGCTACAGAGCTAACAACAACATGGTGGGCCTGTGAGCCCTTGGAATCCCACATCGCCTGGTGATGCCTTTATTGTGCGTTATATACGTGTGATACTCAGTTCTTAGCTGGATGTATTTTGAGTAACGAAGTGAAGGTGTAACAGCCCTCCACCATGATATCATGACAACCCAGCTCTTATGGAAAAACTAAAGCCCATCACATTCGTTCATTTTTGAGTTGTTGTATCTTTCATCATTGTTGTTTCAAACGACACAATCTCGTTACTCCTCCCCTCCTCCCCCAAGCAAAACATATTACTATTATTACAAATTGCCTACGCCAGCATAAACATCAAAGCTAGTCATTTTTTACTCCATTATGTTAACACCATTTACTACACACTTGAACTATAATATCCAATATGCTAGTCATTGTTGGAAATGTTCACATGTGAGTAAAGAGATGTAGAAAATCAACCCCACATAGAGAAAAACTAGATAAGTGAATAGCATATATATAGTGGAGGATCCAAAACCCATTAGCTTAAGCTTTTAGGTTCATATGGTCTCCTATTGGGCCTTTGCTTGACAGACTCTCCAAGCCCAAGTTTCTCCCAAACTTGGGTCATCATGCCTAATAAGTGATATCAGAGCTAATGGTTCGGCTGGGCGTAACTAGATCATGTGGTTAACTCCGGGATGCTCGCAGTGGTATAATCAAACAACAGGGGGAGCTCGATGGACTCGTATAGCACGAACAAGGTGACTTGTCTAGCGAGTGGGTGATGCTCAGACGATGAAGTCTGTGTGGTTCGCAAGGCGGAGTCTATGGAGCTCGATGTTGAAAGTCAGTGTGTGGTTCTCTGACTTCGATAGGAGAACAGGTGACTTTCTAAGTGTGCCTGTTGGAATATGGTTTAAGTTTGGAGTTGGTATAAGCATGATTGTGAGGGGGAGCAATGGACTCACACGTGAAGGGGAGATTGTTGGAAATATTCACATGTGAGTAAAGACTCACACATGAGGGGGAGATTGTTGGAAATATTCACATGTGAGTAAAGAGATATGAAAAATCAATCCCACATGGAGGAAAAAAAAAAACTAGATAAGTGAATGACATATATATGGTGGGGGAACCAGAACCAGAACCCATTAACTTAAGCTTTTGGGTTCATATGATCTCCTACATCATATATTAGGTCTTTGCTTGGCGGACTCTCCAAGCCCAAGTTTCTCCCAAACTTGGGTCATCATGCCTAACAGTCATATGAGTTTTCTTAAACCCAATCTTTGAGACACATCAGACATAAATTTTAAGTCTTACTCTTTTCGGTCAACCGAAATTAGTGCAAGCAATTTGCAATTAGTTAACTGAAACTAACTAAGCCGATATATGAAAGAATTAATTCCCACAATCGAATTCTCATTTGTTTCACGCATATAAGGAAATACAATGTCTTTATAATGCTCTCCCATATAAATGGCAACCAAACATTCCTTTAATTATTCAACTTAAAAACTGAGCTCATATAGGATATTCTTTGAAAGTTCAATCTATCATTCCATTCTCATTAATATGGTCCATTCTCTTTTGATTTTTTTTGGATTGGAAGGAACAAAAACTTATTTCAACATCAACCATTTGATGCATTACATTCTAGTCTAATGGTTGTTGATCTTATGCTGGTTAATCCTATAAAGTATAGAATGTAAAAAAAAAATAGTATTAAAAATCCCATAACATATTTTCGATTCCACTCGAGCGAAATTTTTATAAAATTTATACAGATGGAATGAGAATCCTGTTGGTGGAATCATGTTGCTATCATTAAGGTTTAATTTGTTCATCTACGTTGCAAGAAGGTTAACAATGAATTTGCATTAAACTATAATGAAGCTTTGTTATTGTTTTGCACTTTGTACTTGTGAAGAACAACCCACAACAACTTATATAAGTTTTATGGATGTAAGACTTGTGTTTTGCAATTTGTAAGGTTTCAAATCATAAGAATATCAGTTTTTGAGAGAAAGAGAAGAAGAAGGTGAAATAATTCTACGAAAAATGGAAATTATCAATCCTTTTATAGAGCTACTAACAATCTTTTCACAAGAGACACTTTGGTTCAGTATTTAGCTATCACAACTGTCATTTAACGTTCAAAAAAATTTTGAATTTGCATTTTGACAATTGACTGGGTCTTCAGGATAGTAGATTGTGCTCATTAATTTCAATTTTTCAAGCTAACAGTTGACTTTGGTTATGCTACAATCAACTTTACAAATTTTTTGTCCTATCTCTAAACACATACACTCGACAGTCCAAACTTTATTTCTTATTTCCTGGAAGATATTTTTTGAGGTTGATTTTCTCATCAGATGGGGTAGTGTACGATATGAGATAGCACCTCGAATTCACCATTCAAAACACGATATGGAAAAATCGAAATGGACAAATCCAAAAGGACATAGTTTATCCTTAAAGGATTATCCAAAAGGTCATTTTGAGGATCGAGCCAATGACATAAGGCTATTGATAGATAATCACATCAAGGAATTGCCACTTGGTTTTAAGAATTAAGACACCTTTAGTTATTGATCAACTGAGAGTCAAGATTCATGGTTTGAAAATTGGGTGCCCAATGGGAAGGTCACAAGTGAGTACCCCACACACACCTAGGCCTCAAGAGACCTAGCTCTTACTCTTACATTTCAAACGAATTCATTTTATATTTATTAATTACCAATTAATTATTTTTCTTAATTTAAGTGATCAAGTAAACACACAATGAATATGGAGTCACACACAAGATATGAGAAGTCAATGACAAAATACATCATTCATCCATCCATAATAAATATAACAAAGTGCAAGAAAGAAAAGAGTGATTACATCGAAAAGAGAAAAAAATAGTGACTAACCATGACTTACATCCCAAAATTGAATAAAAGCAATGAAAGGAAATAAAAAAAAAATGTCTAACAACGATTTACATTCCAAACAATTAAATAATCTTCAAAAAAGCAAGTAAATAAGTAAATGCAAATGATGCCGAATAGGACAGAAAACGAATAAAGTAAGTAAAGAATAAAATAAATAAGAGTGATTGCAAGCATAAATTAAAGAACTTGAATTTAATGAACAATCAATCTCATTAAGTATATGGACAATAGCTAATTATCTTATTGAATCATCTCAACATAATAGAAAATAGTGGCTATTACATGACAATCAAGACATAAACGAGTGATAAGAGCCATAAAATCCATCTCAACAATGTTTAATTATTAGCATTTTATGATTGATCTCGGTCTTTATTGCACTTTTATGTGTTAATAACTTTAAAGTAATATTATTGGACCACTGACTTATTTTAGTGCTTTTTCATGTACTTGGAGTCCAAAAGAGAAGAAGAAGTGATCGTTGTTTAAAAGTGCCAAGATCCCATGCTGAACGAAGTGTCAGAGTGGTTGCGGAGAAGCAAACATTAAGGAAATCAAAAAAAAAAATCAGTGAGCACCGCGGTGCCCCTCGACCAGCACCGTAGTGCCCAGAAACCTCTACATTATGAACAATCAGTGAGCACCGCAGTGCTCCTCACCCAGCACCGTGGTGCCCAAAAGCTCACCTAATCAATCTGAGTGGATGATTCCCTAGGTGTAGTTGTTCCTATTTTCCTTTACTTGGTTCAGTTGTAATAAGAATTTATTGTCAAGATATTGTTATGATTTACTTTGCTATCTAGTTATAAGTTTTCTCTAATCCGGTGATTGTATCTTATTCCTTGATATAAATCTAGTCATGGTTTTCTTATGTCAAGATTGTTTGGATATGACTGAGTCAGGTAGGTTTACCCTTTAGGCTTGTCCATTACTGCAATAGTGTCATAAAAGATATATTGTCGTTTCTTGATAAACCTATAGGGTAGATTATGTGTGCATGAATCAAAAGTAAAGTATTTCATAACAATTACATTAGGGTTTATACATGCTCTTATTGAATATTTCTCGGTTGCCTATTTGGGATGTGAAACACGCAACCGAGATAAAAATAACTGAATCAAGTTAGGATTAGGGCAATGCACCTAGGGAGGATTCCCAGAACCTTGTTGTTCCTCTATTATATTTTATAATCTATTTTACACAATTACTCCATTATCAACAACTCATACTTTCTCACTTAAATCTTGATCATTTGTGTTATGGTTCACACCTTCTTTTGTAGTTAACTTGTTTCCCTATGGAATCGACACCCCAAAGCTGTGCTACAACTACCGCGTTATGTTTTGGGCGTAATCAAATTTTGGCACCGTTGCCGGGGAAACGCACTTACATACAAGGAAGTTTGTCAACTCTAAGACAAGACGGTACTATCGTTCTTTTCTTTAAGTTTTGATTTTTTGTTTTGTTTTGTTCTGTTTTATTTATTACCTTTTAAACTTAGTTAGTGTATGCTTAGACCGAGAGATTCGCGAGGGAGATTCATTAAGGGACCCAAATTGGAGATACCCTTCCCTTCCACTTCCATTAGTGAAAGCCCGCCTAGATCAAACCCTAGTGTACACACAACAGAAAATATAGAAAATTTTGTTAACATGGCTGAAAACCGTAATGAGAATGTTGCTAGGACACTTAGAGATTACCTATATCCTAGTCGGACAGCCACACCATCATGCATTATGTTTCCAGCTAACACTCGCCATCAAGATTTTAAAATAGGGATGATACAATTACTCCCTACTTTTCATGGCTTGGAAAACAAGAGCCCATATGTGCACATTAGAGAGTTTGAGGAAGTAGTTGTGACTTTTCATAATCAAGATGCAACTGATGATATCATTAGACTCAAGTTTTTTCCTTTCTCTTTGAAGGATAAAGCTAAGGGTTGGTTATACTCGCTGAGAGACCACAATCAATTGGGTCATGGAATGAGATGACCCAAGTCTTTTTTAACAAATATTTCCCTCAACATAAGACTAATACTTTGAAAAGACAAATCTCCACCTTTGCACAAAAGGAAAACGAGACTTTGTGTCAGTCTTGGGAGAAATTTAAAAAGCTGTTAAGTATGTGTCTACATCAAGGGTATGAAAATTGGCGTTTAGTGAGCTATTTCTATGAGGGTCTTACCTATAGAGAACACCAATTTGTAGAGATGATGTGCAATGGTGAATTTCTGCAAAAAGACCCTGATGAGGCTATAGAATACCTCAATGAGCTTGCTGAAAAAGCTCATACATAGACTAGACCTAGTGCTACTGAAAGCACGAATAGGTCACAACCTATAGGAAACCCTAGTGGTGGGGGATTATACCATCTTAAGGAGGAAGACAACTTGAAAGCCAAGGTCGAAATGCTTACTAGGGAGTTAGAGGCATTAAAAATTAAAAAGCCAACACACATGGTTAATCAAGCAGAACCTTTAGAACCATGTTTTGTGTGTGGCAGGGTTAATCATCTCACTCAAGATTGTCCCACATTCGTTGATATGAGAGGGTTGTACGAGGAACAATGTAATGCCTTAGGCATGTACAAGAAGCTTCCAGCACCCTTCTCTAACACTTACAATCCGGGGTGGCGAAATCACCCCAACTTCAGCTGGAAATCTGAAAATCAGCAACATGCATAGCCCTTTATATCATACCCAGCACCTTATCATGCACCCTCATCCTCTAGGAACTCTTTAGAAGACACCTTACACGCTTTTATAGAAGCACAAGGTAAGACAAACCAATGGTGTGAGGCATTAATTACACAAGTGATTGAGGAGAACAAAGAAATAAGGAGCCAAGTGTCTAAATTAATGGGCTTATTGAGTGTGACTGAGCGAGGTAAGTTCCCTTCCCAAGGTCAGTCCATACCTCATGGTCAACATATGGCACAAAAAAATTTGAAATATGTAAAGGCCATTGTGACCCAAAGTGGTAAGTCACTACACATCCCACCAATGAATAAACCCGAGGATGTGAGAAAGTGTCAAACTAGTAGGGAAGCTGAGCTGCCTAAAGACCCTGAAGTGACCAAAAATCCTGTTAAGGCACCATTCCCCCAAGCCTTAAAATCCAACAAGAAAAATCTGGAAATAAATAATGAAATTCTTGAGAACTTAAGGCAAGTGAAACTTAATCTTCCTCTTTTGCATGTGATTAAACAAGTCCCTACCTATGCAAAAGTTCTAAAAGATTTATGCACAATTAAGAGGAAGTACCATGTCAAGAAAATAGCATTCCTAATTGAGCAAGTTAGTGCGCTAATTGAGCAAAGAATTCCCCTGAAATACAAGGATCCGGGCTGTCCTACAATTACTTGCAGCATTGGAAATCATGAGGTTGGACAAGCCTTGCTAGATTTAGGAGCTAATGTAAACCTAATACCATTCTCCATTTACTTATAGTTGGGGTTAGGAGAAATCAAACCAACCGGTGTAGTATTGCAATTGGCTGACCGTTCAGTCAATATACCCCGGGGTGTGGTAGAGGATGTTTGGATTCAAATTGATAAATTTTACAATCCTGTTGATTTCTTAATTCTTGATACTACTTCTGCTGTTGACACTAACTCTAAAATCCTCTTGATTTTGGGTAGACCTTTTCTTGCTACTAAAAATGCTCTAATAAATTGTAGGAATGGACTCATGAAGCTATCCTTTGGAAACATGACCCTTGAAGTGAACATTTTCAACGTTGCAAAATAGCCCGAAGATGAGGATGAAAACCACCAACTTTACATGATTGAGTCACTCATCAATGAGGGAGTTTCCTTAGCTCATGATTATGATCCTCTTGAAAAATTTCTTGTTAATTCTGATATGGATTAATTTGATGATAAAGCCAATATAATTGATATTTATGCTGTTTTTGACAAATCTCAGGATTATAACAATCGGACATGGCAACCAAAGTTTGAGGAGCTGCCCGAAAGAAGCAAGACACAAGTCCCCTCAAGTGTGGAAGCACCTAAGGTCGAATTGAAGCCACTACCTAAGGGTTTAAAGCATGCCTTTCTCGGTCCAGGTGATACTTTTCCTGTTATTATTTCTTCTGAATTATCTGAGACCTAAGGTAAAATATTAATTCAAACTTTAAATGCATATAAATCAGCTTTAGGATAGAGCATGGCTGATTTAAAAGGAATTAATCCCCTAATCTGCTCCCATAAAATAAATTTGGATGATGGAACTAGTCCTCGTAGAGCCCCTCAACGTAGGCTTAACCCCACTATGAAAGAAGTAGTGAAAAATGAAGTGCTGAAACTGTTATTATATATCCAATAGCTGATAGTAAGTGGGTAAGCCCTACACAAGTCGTCCCTAAAAAATCTGGAGTCACTATGGTAAAGAATGACCTAGGAGAATTAATTCCTACCAAACTTGTGACCGGGTGGCGTATGTGCATTGATTACGGAAAATTAAATGCTGCCACCCAGAAAGACCCCTTCCCACTCCCTTTTATTGATCAAATTCTTGAGCGTGTAGCTGGTCATCCCTTTTACTGTTTTCTATATGCTTATTTTGGTTATTATCAAATAGAAATTGCATTAGAAGACAAAGAAAAGACCACTTTTACTTGTCCCTTTGGCACCTATGCTTTTTGTAGAATTCCATTTGGATTATGTAACGCTCCTACTACTTTTCAACGCTGCATGATGAGTATTTTTAGTGACATGGTTGAAAGTTGCATGGAGATTCTTATGGATGACCTAGCTATTTTTAGATCTTTATTTGAAGCATGCTTAATGAATTTAGAAAGAGTATTAATTCGCTGTGAGGAAAAAGAATTGGTTTTAAATTGGGAAAAATGCCATTTCATGGTACCATCTGGTATTGTCTTAGGGCATATTGTTTCTTCTAAAGGAATAGAGGTTGATCAATCTAAGATTGAATTAATCTCTAAATTACCTACCCCTAAGACAATAAAGGATGTGAGATCTTTTCTTGGTCATGCTGGTTTTTATAGGAGGTTCATACAGAATTTTTCGAACATCTCTAGACCTTTAAGTCCCCTCTTAGTTAAAGACATTCCCTTTGAATGGACACAAACTTGTCAAGAAGCATTCCAAATGCTGATTGGCAAGCTTACTTCTGCACCTATAATGCAGTCACCGGATTGGACTTTACCTTTTGAAATCATGTGTGATGGTAGTGACTACGCTGTAGGTGAAAACCTTTTATCATTTACTATGCTAGTAAGACTTTAAATAATGCTCAAATGAATTACTCTACAATTGAAAAAGAATTGCTAGTTGTAGTATTTGCTTTAGATAAATTTTGTGCTTATTTAATTAGTTTTCCTATCCTTATTTTTACGGATCATGCAGCCCTTAAGTATCTTCTTACAAAGAAAGATGCTAAGGCACGACTAATCCGATGGATCCTCCTCTTGCAAGATTTTGATATCACCATCAAGAACAAGAAAGGAGTGCAGAACATCGTAGCTGACCACCTCTCGAGACTCACATTCGAGGACACTTGTGATGACATACCAATCAAGGATGATTTCCCCGATAAGCAATTACTCTCCATTACTTTTCTACCATGGTTTGCTCACATCGTAAATTATTTGGCTACAGGTGAGATACCTATGGATTGGAGCACTCAAGACAAGACGAAATTCTTATATGAGCACCAGGCCCAGCACACCAGGCCCGGCACCGCGCTGCTTCTCGGCCAGCACCGCAGCGCACAGAACCAGGCCCAGCACCGCAGTGCACAACACAGCGCCAGCTCAAGCCCAACACATAGCTAACCCTAATTTTGTACTATATAAGCTATTTTGCAGCTTCCTTCTTCATTTCTCCTTTCACAAAACCAGCAGCACACTACATTATCTCTCATCTTTGCAATAAATCCTTACTTGCCCACTCACTTTGACTCAAAACTTTCTTGTTTCTACCATCATTGCTCACTAATTTTTCTGTTTTTACTAGCATTCTCTCTCAAAAGCTTCGTTATAAGAAGATTTGGGGTTTATCAAAGCACACTTCAAGAGGAGGGTAGTCTTTCTTCTCTCCAACATAGACATCAAGTAAAACCACTTTCTTCCATTTTATTGCTTATTTGTGCTATTTAGTGGTTACATTTTGCCCTAAGTCTATTATTTTATATATATTTCAAGGCACCTAAGGCCAAGAGATCTAGGGGGCAACCACAATAAGAGTATGATGAGACCAAATTTGTGAGTTTTGAAGTAAATTGGAGATATATTAGAATGCTACAAAGTAGAAAACTCATTCCCGAAAGAGAATTCAACATCACTGAGAGGGGAAATCCGACCTTATTTAGAATGATTCTAGATAGGAATTCGGGTACATTTACAAGACCACCCTCTCCCTCCCTCACCAATTTGGTTAGAGAATTTTATGCAAATGCACCCGAGCATAGGAATGGTAAAGTGAGAGTAAGAGGGCGAATAGTCTCTTTTAGTAGCTTAACCAGTAATAGCTTCTATGGATTACTTGACATTGAACACAGTGAGTATAGTGCATATGTGTCTATAATTAATTATGAAGAGATTTGCACTACCCTTTGTATTCCGAGCACTACATGGAAAATGGCGGGTGATATCCCTGTCACTTTGCTCGGTACTTCTCTCAATGCCAATGCTAGAGCTTAGCAATATTTTATATGTCGGTGGATGATGCCTGCTTTACACTATAGTGCCATAACTGTTGAGCGAGCTGTGTTAATTTATGCAATTTTAATGGGCATGACTATCGATATGGGCCAAGTTATATATAATTTTATCAAACACACTGTTAGAAAAAAGCTTGGATTATATTTTCCTTCTTTAATTACCTAATTGTGCATCCAAGTCAGAGTCCAATACAGTCCTGATGAGGAGACCCAGCAACCTAAAAAACCCATCAATGATATCCTGCTAGCTCAGATTAAAGCCTCAAGGCCACCAATTCTGGGTGAGGAGGTAGTATTTGCTACCTGCTCCCCCACCTTTAGGCATTTCACGGTTGCCGAGCACCTTGAGCCGATAGAGACTCGTTTTGACGAGCATCAGAAATTATTGCTTGATAGGTTAGATCGTCAAGACAAATTTTTGGCTCGGCAAGCCGATTATCAAGCGAAGGTCAACTCTTCCTTTGGTTAGATGTACCAACACCTTACCTCCGCTACTGGTTGTAATATGGGACATTTTCCTGCTATGCCACCCTATCTGGGTTCATCTTTTGATCCACCTCCCGAGGAAGGTGAAGAGAGTGAAGGGAATGCAGACGATGATGAGGATTTAGAGGAGTAGTTTTGGGTTCTATCTCTTATTTTCCCTTTTCGTTAGTTTATTTTTCGTTATTTTCTTTTCCATTTTAGTGATTTTTCTCCATTTTATGTGCTAACCTAACATATGGTGGGAATCTTAAGGGTACACCACAATTGTTTTCTTTTTGTTGTCTTGTTCTATGTTGTAGATCGGAATTTCAGCAAGAAAAATGACATGCAATTCACCTGGTGGTGCACATTTTTCAGCACCTGTGCACTCTTGCTTACAAAGAGAGTTTTCTTTACTTTCTCTTTCACATTGAGGACAATGCAATTTTTAGGTTGGGGGTGGAGGAAACGTATTTCTTTTTCATTAATATTTCTTGGCGTTACCTTCCCTTACCTTGTGTTTTAAGCATGCTTTGTGTTTGCCTTGGATGTAATTCACATGTCAATGATATAAGCTTAATTGAGATAACATACAACATTTAGAAGAAGTTAAATTTTGTTTCGGTTTGAGAATACTTTAAGTGTCAATCTTAATTTGGTTAGAGACTCTAGTTTGTGGTAAGATTGTATGATTAGTCTTAAGCATTTAGAGAAATTTTATGTGTGATTATTTTGTGAATATTTTTACGGTCTCGGCAAGCTCTAGAACTTACTTGATAATCACTTGAGGCGAATTCCTGGAATGCACATTACTTAGAATATGATATAGGCCATTTTTGGACTGTTTGAGCTTTTCGAACTTACCCTTGCTAGATTCATCACTAGTCACCTATTTGAGCTTTTCTCTTGAAAAATAATTTAAGCCTTGTTTCTTTCAATAGCCCATTTACTCACCTTTATGAGCCTAAAAATATTTTATCCTTACCTTTCTTTTAAAAGAACTTAGCTATACACATTTGTTGAGAAGCACTTAAAAGGAGTAAGGATGAAAATATGAGAAAATATCATTACCATAACCCAAGTACACTAAAGGAGATAAGTTGGGGGTTACGGAAAAGAAAAGAAAAATGAAAAAGGAGGTGAATAGTCTTATGCCAAAATACAAACGGAAATAAAAGAAAAGAGAAGTGAATTATGGCAAAGAAAAAAAGAAAAGAAAGAAAAAGTGATGACTTGAGAAAAATGCTCGAAAAATGGTTAAAAAAGTTGGGTGTCGAATAAAGGTTATCTAGTGCTTAAAGTAGTTGTGTTTAAAGCTAAGAGATTGAGTTCTTTTACTTGTGAATCCTTTCTGTTCTTTCTTAACCTTTACCTAACATTACAAGCTTATTAAAGACCTATTGAATGTAATTTGATTTTTCTACAATAGTGGAGAGTGGTTTGAAATGTAAGCCTATGGAGCTTGTTTGTGTGATTGATGTCACGAAATTCGTCATGTTTTAGAATCCAAGACTTGTATTCACAAATCTTATGCATAAAATCATCTAGATGTTCGGATTAATGGATTGTGGTAAGATGGATGTTAAGAGTCAATAACGATTTCAAGAGTGATGTTTGGACTACTTTCGAACTTGGGTGAATTTAAATGATTCTATGTGCTGTGTGTTATGCGAAATTTTTGAGACAAAATATGAATTACTCTTGGTTAACACTGATATTGCTTTACTTTACTTCGATATGGAATTCCTCTCTTGTTTTCGCTTGAATTGCTAGGGACTAGCAATAAGCTAGTTGGGGGTTATAATAAAAGCCATAAAATGCGTCTTAACAATGTTTAATTGTTAGTATTATGATTGATCTCAGTCTTTATTGCACTTTTATGTGTTAATAACTCTAAAGTAATATTATTGGACCACTGACTTATTTTAGTGCATTTTCAGGTACTTGGAGTCCAAAAGAGAAGAAGAATCGATTGTTGTTTAAAAGCACCAAGATCTCATGCATAACGGAGCGTCAGAGTGGTTGCGGAGAAGCAAACATGAAGGAAATCAAAAAAATTAGTCAGCACCGCGGTGCCCAGAAGATCACCCAATCAATCTGAAGCTAGCACCGCAGCACGTACACGGGGTTGTATCTCTGAGTTAGAACTTAATTAGGGTTTTAAACATTAGATTAAACCTAAGAACACCCTAGGACTCTTGTACTATAAATAGGTCACTTAGGGTTTATGAGAAGGGGGATCTTGTGGTTGGAATCAAGGCCTGGAAACTCAAAGAAGCAGCCTCATTCTCCTCCATCAAAGTGTTCAGCCATGAGTTCCATGGCGAACTAATCTCCAAGCAAGGCGAAGGGATGATTCCTTAGGTGTAGTTGTTCCTATTTTCCTTTACTTGGTTCAGTTGTAATAAGAATTTATTGTCAAAATATTGTTATGATTTACTTTGCTATCTAATTATAAGATTTTCTCTAATCCGGTGATTGTATCTTATTCCTTGATATAAATCTAGTCATGTTTTTCTTATGTCATGATTGTTTGGATATGATTGAGTCCGGTAGGTTTACCCTTTAGGTTTGTCCATTACTGCAATAGTGTCATAAAAGATATATTGTCATTTCTTGATAAACCTATAGGGTAGATCATGTGTGCATGAATCAAAAGTAAAGTATTTCATAACAATTACATTAAGGTTTATACATGCTCTTAGTGAATATTTGTCAGTTGCCTGTTTGGGATGTGAAACCCGCAACCGAGATAAAAATAACTGAATCAAGTTAGGATTAGGGAAACACACCTAGGGAGGATTCCCAGAACCTTGTTGTTCCTCTATTATATTTTACAATCTATTTTACACAATTACTCCATTATCAACAGTTCATACTTTCTCACTTAAATCTTTATCGTTTGTGTTATGGTTCACACATTCTTTTGTAGTTAACTTGTTTCCCTGTGGAATCGACACCCCAAAGCTGTGCTACAACTACTACATTATGTTTTGGGCGTAATCAACGAGTAAGGACATAAAAGCTTTGGTAAAATAAATAAGCAATAATAAAGTCAACAACAGTATGAACAGCAAGCCATGAGCCTCTTAAATCCAAAACGAACCAAGAAGTTAACCTCATATATTTATAATTGGATTTAACCCTCTCATTATGTCTGGCCCAATCTATTAAATCTATAAAAAAAAAAAATTGTTGTTACTCAATCCAACAGCCCATTAGTATCCAACATATAGGTCTTGGGCTCAATTTTATAACTTCGAGAAACTCAAGCTTCAAATCCAAAAACCAATTCACATAGAAGCATTTTTCAAATTGTTTTTAACTAAGATAACTCGCATAAAGATGAGTATTATTACACAACCCCCCCTCCTCCTCCCCCAATTAAAAAAAGCTGTGGGGTAAGCTTCTCTTCCCAATGATCAATCTTGAAAAATGTAAAGCTTATGACACAAATCAAAGTCCAAGTACTATGGACACGCCACTTAGTTTAGGGATTCAAGAATCTACCATTTAAAAAGATAAGGTCCAAACTTTAGGTACTTGATTGGAAGGTCAGATGAGCATTCTATACGCGTTAGGCCACAAAGACTTAGTCTTTATTCTCACTCATTCGAAGAATCAACATTGTAAAAAAAAAAATAATTATTTGTTTACCTTTAACAGTATGGATTCACTTTTTTTTTTAGAAAGATTGTGAATCAGTGGGTAAATTCAAATATGTTGTTGATACTAGCATGCCTGAACAGATAAGATAAAACATTGCAAGGTTATTGGTTTCCGCTAATAGTGGATTTTAAGGTAAAGAATCAAATTTGGAACATGTTTTTCCAATTTTCTCATATAAGAAGGTTTGGAGGACAATCTAGATAAATAAAATGAAAACGTGCCTACAAAAATCATGTCTTCTTTTGATGAAGATAGTTTGAATTCTTAAAGATTCAATAAGACGGTTGGATTTGGTTAAATTGGGTTAGGTTGGGTTGACCCTTAAAGTTATAGTTAGAGTGGATTATCAAAACTCTTTCAAAGGGACGGATGACATGTAAGAATATTTTCATGTTGAGGATGTTGATCAAATTATTGACATTGAATTAAAGCATGGTGGAGTTGATGCTAAGGTAGTGTTTGAAATATTAGTTATGAAAATTTATCACCTAATATCCATTTTCTTGCTGGAGTTCCATGGAAGACACATGGTGGGACAAAAGGTTATGTTGGAGCATGACTAACTTATGCAATTAAGCTTCATATTAAAGTCCATTATCTTTGAAATTTTAGTGAATGAATGGAAACTTGCAATACGATGATTGGATAAAACTGTTAAGATTTTACCTCTAAAATCTACCTACTCAAAATTTAGGCAAAAACATAACTAAAACCTCAATAATTAAATAGACAAAACAAACAAAGAGTAAGAACAACAATAATTAATGTGGTTCGACAACCTTTTTGCCTACATCCACCAACAACTCCACTATTTTATTAATCTTCAACTACAACTTTA
The DNA here is from genome assembly GCA_023935145.1 of Bretschneidera sinensis. Classification (NCBI taxonomy): domain Eukaryota; kingdom Viridiplantae; phylum Streptophyta; class Magnoliopsida; order Brassicales; family Akaniaceae; genus Bretschneidera; species Bretschneidera sinensis. The sequence continues at coordinate 7,519,631 of CM043705.1, forward strand.
GGAAGAGTAAAGTTGTCAAACTCCCACCCCAAAGTCACTATACAACAAAAGCTCTAAATCTAGCTCTAGTTGTAAGTGTCATCTCTACTTAACAACCAAAAACCCCAATACACCCAAAGCTCTCATTCTAGCTCTAGTAGTAGACCCCTCTAGTTTATAATGTATGTGGAATTATGAGTGTACTCAAACTTTCTTTGGGACCCATTTTATATAAAAGATATTTTCCTAATACTATTAGGAAAAGAACAACAATATCATAGTAGATTACTACTATTTGTTCAATCAACAATCTAATTGGAAATTACTACTATTCCTACTAGAACAAGCAACTACAAAATAGGAAATAACTTTTTTCAAACCAATTAGAAGTCTTCTTTGTGAGGAATTGAGCCAAAGACCTAACAAATCTTCGCCTTGGTTCAAATTCTCCACCTCATCATCAAATTTGGATTTCTTCTTTTTTGGTGCAATCATTCCATTTGGTCTTCCTATCTCATCTGCTTACTCTTCAATGCAATCATCCTCTTATTCAACATGTACAAGCTCTCTTCGTTCACAGTATTTGTCATCGCTACCTTTGAAGCATCAAAAACTTGCATCTCATCATCCTTATTAGCCTTTCCATTATCATTCTCCTTCGTTCTACTTAACTTCTCCAAGTCCTTCATCGTGGCCTTGCTTTGCAATTGTGTGTGTTCTTCTTTCTTATTTTAGATGCATTTTTTTTTGAAAAATCTAGGGACTTGGATCTTGATCTTTCCTCCACCTTCCTTGAAGTACTCTAATCGCTCATTTTGTCTGGCTCTTCTCTTGATATAATCACAAACAATTCTTCAACCTTGAACATACTTTCCCTCTTCAACTTATCTCTCTCTGGAGGTACTACGGGAACCTCCCCATCCATCCAAACTTCCTTGCCCACCATTAACATCGTGACTATGTCATCTCTTTTCGGTTGCAGGTATTTCATCTCTGTCAACATACTACTCAACAAATTAGTGATAATAAATTTGAAAAAGCTAATATTCATCATTCCTTCTTCCATATTCAATTCATCAAATAGCTCTATATTAATTATGCCTAATTTTTTGTATTTTTGCCATCAGAACCACAGCTCTAATACCACTTGTTGGGATTTTACCTCTAAAATCCACCTACTCAAAATTTAGGCAAAAAAACACGACCACAACAATTAAATAGGTAAAACAAACAAAGGGTAAGAACACCAATAATTAATGTGGTTTGGCAACTTTTTTGCCTACATCCACCAATAACTCCACTATTTTATTAATCTTCAACTACAACTTTAGAAAAAACAAAGTTGTTAAACCCTCATCCCAAAGTCACAATACAATAAAAGCTCTTAACCTAGCTCTAGTTATAAGTGTCATCTCTACTTGACAACCTAATACACCCAAAGCTCTCATCCTAGCTCTAGTAGTGAACCCTTGTAGTTTACAATGTATATGGAATTATGAGTGTACCTCAAAATTTCTATAGAACTCCTTTTATATAGAGGATATTTTTTTAATACTATTAGGAAAAAAAAAAACAACACCATAGTAGATTACTACTACTTGTACAATCACCAATCTAATAGGAAATTACTACTATTCCTACTAGAACAAGCAACTAAAAAATAAGAAATAACTTTTCCCAAACCAATTAAAAGTCTTCTTTGTGGAGAATTGAGCTAAAAACCTAACAAAAACCACCTTGAAACATTTACAATGAACATTACTATGCAATGCAAGCCTAAAAATTAAATGTACATATAACCACAAAACCAAAGTTTTTACATAGTGCAATTTTGTATTGTTGAAAATTATTAATAGCCTACTTGTGGTTTGATAGAGTTCATGATGAACACATGTAATTTAAAAAGTTCAACCCAACTACCATGAGATAATAAATTAGTCTACATAGTTATACTTTGTTAGTTAACCATTAATTGATTATATGATTTGTGCATGATTTGACTTAAAGATTAAAATACCATCATATATATACACACACAAGTGTTTGGGTTTTAGATAGTGATGGATAACGAGCAGATTGGGTTGGATGTGGGTAATCCATCATGGGTGATAGGTTAAATGGGTGCGGGTGAAAAAAAATTCGATTTTAAATGGATCAACTTTTTCACACCTAAAACCAACACATTTTTTTCACGAGTAAACTCGCAAGTGACTCATTGAAAATATATTAAATAAAATAAATATTATGTTAAATATAAAAGCTTAATTCTTGTAATTGTCTTTAACTTGTTGGTTATACCAGCTTTCTTTGCTTCGCATTATGTGTTGTTGGTGTGCTACATGCATGAAGTGCCATTAGAATAAAATTCATCATGACAAGAGATGGAAGCTTAATTCTGGAGGAGAAATTAAATAATTAACACAAATTATACAAATTAAATAACTTCAATAGCAAACATAAGTACAAATTGGAGAGAAAAAAACAAATGTACAATGAGAAAACAAAATTTTAACAGGTCACCCATTTGACCAACGAGTAAAACCAATCCGATTTAAAATTTTATGGGTCGTGTCGGGTGCAGCTAAATTTTTAATGGATCTTTAAATTTAAATCCATTTTAACTTTTTTATAGGTAAAAAATACGGACTAACAGATCCAGATTAAAATTTTCACATCTAATTATAGAGCTCCATTCCAAATAATTTTTTGAGAAGATGATAAGTGTGATGAAAAGGACATTCTTGTGGGTTGATTTTAAACTCATTCAACCTTCAAGCATTTTGATTCATTTTATTTTGTAATCTTGATTTTGCTATTGGATATTTGACATCATTTACATCACTAATCAAAAAGGATTGAAGGGGTTTATGAGATGACTTGCAAATCACATGATCAACTAATAGTTGACTAGTAGTCTAGAGTTATTTAAATTAATTTATTATTTGATAATAATTAAGTTGAACTTTTTAAACTACTTGTGTACATTTTAAACTCGGTTAAACGGCGGTTAAACAATTTGTAATTTGCTCATGAATATACGCATCAATTTGGTTTGGTTTTGCTTTTTTTTTTTAAATTTAAAATTATAATGAGATGTTTTAAGTTTATTTTAATATATATTATTGATTGTTTGAATAAACGATTGCTTGAAGTGTTCTTTCTTGTAAAATAAGCCAAAGTCATTGAAATCTGCCATATGGATGCAGTTTGTATCCCAATAATGATCCATGCCATTGTCACCTTCGCCACCCAATTGGACGGCAAGCAGAATAAATTCCACTTTAATTAATCGAAGTCGTTTTCTACACGAGGACCACTATGCTAAGTGTTCAAGGCTGATAAAAGATGAATTATGGCTTATTCAGTGGATGTGTTTATATGGACAACTTTGTTGATATGGCAATCGAGTCGGGTTATTTGGATTCGGAATTAGATTTGGATTTGGATTTAAATTCGGGTTGAGTTTGAGTCAGATTGAGTCGTGAATTGTTCGAGTTATGAGAAATTTTGGATCAATAATTAAAGATAAAATTTTATTGTGACGTAAAAAACAATATAAAATTAACTAGTTTCTTTGATTTTTTATTTGAAACTAGTGATATTACTCATATTAATAGAATGTTGAATTATACACATCAATACATGTAAAATAATAATTAATTAATTATTATATAATTTATTTTATTTGATAACTGATCAATTAATTATTACCTTACTTTAAAAAACAAATCATTTTTAATTTTTTTTATAAAAATTATAATTTTAAGCCGTTTTGTATCGGTTGGTTTTGGGTTCGAATAATTTCGGGTTTCAATTCGTTTTGGCTTAGGTAAGATCATGTTTGAATCATTTTGAATTCAAATCATTTATGGTTTCGAGTCACTTGAATCAATATCAAATCAAATTCGAATCATATTATTTTGATGCATTTGTTGATAGGATTTAATTGAATTTTTAAATCAGATCAGATTTTACCACTTCTAAACAAATAAAAATAATATATATTATTAAGACTGTCCCTACGCTTGGTAGGCGAAAACATATCTTCAAATGGATTTGGTTAAGAGGTTTTCTTAAGACATTTATTAAGAAATATTAAATAAAATAATTATGTTATAATAAAATAAACAGTTTGATTTGAATTGATAAATAGAATTTTATATTATTAAAAGTATATATTTCAACTATAGCGTCTCCAGAGGCCAAGCCCCGTTAAGGAGAATTGGTGGTCCAACCCAACTTTCATGCATTTTGGGCCTGATTAAAAAAATAATTACTCATACTACACGACTGAAATGCCAGGTAGTAGTTGCGTCTGGTGTCAGAAACTGTTGGGTGGGCTGACAAATATGCTAATGCTCAGATTGCTAAGAAACCCCAATCAAGCCACGTTAAATAATCACGTTCTTAACAGATTTGCTAATCATCAAAAACAACCTTATTAATAGTTTCTTGAACAACTTTTGCTTTAAAAATTCAGCCAAACACTTTAGGTTCCGTTTGGTTTAGTTTTTATTTGAGGAACTTCAAGGTAGAAATACGATAAAATTTAAAGTTTTAGTCAGTTTTCGATAAAAGTTACTTTAAAAATGCTTCAAAATTAAGATACAGAAACTGATATGTTAAATTGATTAAGTTTTAAAAATGCTTTTAACATCGAAATTTTCAAATAAAATATATTAATTGATGTGGGAGAAAATTCTCCTACCAGTAACATAATGACACGTGTCGTTCTCCAGTGTTGAAATGGTAATTCCCTAACCATGACAAGACAACTAATCACATCCCGACACGTAACAAGGGGTATAACGGTAATTTCACATCGTAACACCTTATATTGTTCCATCGTTCCAACTTCTGGATAAATTTGCACAGCAGATGGTAACTCCAAAAGAATACCACTCTTATCCTAACACTACAGTTGCTCTCTTGATCAAACTCTACTCCTGCACATTATAAATAGGGGTTATCATAAACCAAAAAGTATAGACAATTCCTCAACTCACACCCCCATTCTTTTTTATTTCTTTCATTCTCCAGAAAAAACCCTAAACTAACTTAGGCATTGAAGAGTCCTCCGGAGGCACCACCCCCTAACCTCCGTGACTTTAGGTTTTAGCTCTGTTTCGTGTGTGCAGGTCACACTCTTCAGTAGTTCAACTCCTAGTAGAATTTTGGCATCAAAAGATTGGCGCTAGAAGGAGAGCCTTTTATTTTGAAGGATCAACGAACTTACCTGCTGCTATCATGTTGCCCAAAAGCACTGCTAGGACCAGCTCAATCGCCACACGAGCCTTTAACAACCAGTTAACCCATAACTCTTTGTTATTTTGGAGCGCACTGGCTCTGAGCGCAACAACAAACCATCAAACACATGAACTGGGCATTATCCTCGCCCAGATACGATAGAACCCGAGTATCAAGGGAATTCTGGAACTCTCCCTGATTTGCACCTTACTATCCTTCAGATTCACCAACGACTCCAGGAACTCACCCGGCTCGTCACTGATCTCTCCGTTAAGGTAAGGGGAAGAGTTGGTCACCCTATACCTCTGCCTTTCTCACAACGGAACTCTCGCCAGAAGACCCCTCCTAGGGGGCACCAACCCGTAGGAGGTTAGTCCTCCACGGAATCCTCCTCGCATGCAAGGAAAGGTCTCGGAACTTCTTAACATCCAAAAACCTCACTGATCTGGATAAAAGATTGGAGGACATGGACCAAAGAATAAACGAAGCCTTTAGATCAAGGAACACCAATGTCCTTGACGACCTTAGCTCAAAATATCTGCCTTTCACTTAGGAGATCCTCGAAGCTCCTCTCCCTCAACACTTTCGGATGCCGGTTATCAAAGTGTACGATGAAACCACAGATCCCGTAGATCATTTTCAGCATTACAAGACTATCATGATGTTGCACTGTCATCTTGACGCCATTATGTTCTAGGCTTTTCCTTTGACCCTAGAAAAAGTTGTTAACACTTGGTACAGCCATCTTAAACCTGGCAGCATCGGTTCCTTCAAAGAACTGAGTCAGGCCTTCACATCTCACTTCCTGAGTAGCAAGGGGCCACAAAAGACTTCGCAAAACCTCTTCAGTATCATCCAACATAAAAGAGAAAGGCTCCGGGAATATTTCTCTCGATTCAACGCGACTGCTTGGGAAATTCTTGACGTAGGCCTTGCCATCCAGACTTTAGCCTTTCAGAATAGGATCAAGTCGGGAACATTCAGCTTCAAGTTGACCAAGCACCCTCCCAGAGATATGAATGACATACTCGCACGAATTGAGGAGTACATGATTGCGAAAGACGATCAAGTCTTTAAAAGGGAGATAACTATATCAAGAAATTATGCCCAAAAGAGAGAGCAAGAGCTTCCCTTGTCTTCAAGAACTTCACCTTCTTGTGCGCCTCCAAGACAAATATACTCATGAATATTCAGGACCGAAACCTCCTTCATTGGCTTCCAAGACCGCTTTACCCTAGCAAAAACCGATCTAAATAGTGTCACTTCCATAAGAACCATGATCATGACACCGAAGAGTGCCATGCACTCAAACAATAACTTGAGTCCCTCATCCAGATGGGGTATTTAAGGGAATACATCAGATCTTGGTAAGTTACGGATTACGAAGATCGACCCTACCGCTCATCTCGGCAAATTTTAGAGAAATCGTATAGAGAATGCTAGAGTCCCAAGAAGAGCCCCAAGCAGAGTCTAAGAAAACCTATCCAAGAAGAAAAGCGCCATCGGAACAACAAAGGGCATCCTTCTACCATCACCGGAACACTCAAGACTATCTTTAGAGAACTGACTATGAGGGGTCAGTCCACCCATGGAAAGAGAGCCTACAACTAGTCGGTGGCATCATTTACTGGGCCCCAGAAACGGTTTAAAATGGACTAGGCAATAAATTTTATGGTACAGATTTAGAGGGAGTATAGACTCTGCATGATGACACTATGGTTATCTCTCTAGTCATTGCTAACTACAATGTCGAGCGAGTTCTGGTAGACAACGGAAGCTCAGCAGATATCCTTTTCTATGAAGCTTTCCAATAGATGAAGCTGAAAAATGATCAATTGAAGCTAGTATCATCTCTTCGGTATGGTTTCTTTGGGACATTAGTGTTTTCCGAAGAGAGTGTAATCCTCTCAATCACTACAGGGACTCCACCATATATTACCACCGTAAAAACTACGTTCTTGGTAGTAAAACGTCGATCGTTGTACAATATAATAATGGGGAGACCAACCTTTAATAAGATGAAGACAGTGGTCTCTATATACCATTTGAAGGTAAAGTTTCCTACTAGTGAAGTTGTGAGGGAGGTTCAAGGCAACCAGTAAGTTTTTCGGTCTTGCTACCTGAATTCTATTAATAACCGAAGAAAGGTCGAGACTTTGCCCTTAGAAATAGAAGACTTGAGGGATGAACTCAAGACTCCACGAGGAGAGCTAGAAGAGGAACTCATACCCCCATTCCTTTTTATTTCTTTCATTCTCCATAAATTCCCTAAACTAACTTAGGCATTGGAGAGTCCTCTGAAGGCACCGCCCCCTTGACCTCCATGACTTTATGTCCACCTCTTCATTGTCAGTAGCAGAAGCCTAGCCCCCATTCTCAATAGCAGGGGCTGGACCCTCATCCTCAACATTTTCCTCATTAGAAGAGATTTACACCATAGAGAAGTCTTGGTTCAGGTAGGCAGCCAAAGCCTGCTACTTGGCCTCCTCAAAGCCTTTGAGGTAAAAATTGTTCATTGTTACCTCCACTGTCGACTTAAACTCCTAAGACTCTTTGAAGTCAGCCAAGGCCCTCTCGACAACCTCCTTCTCGTCCCGAAGATTAGCCAACACCACCTCAGCAGATCTCCATCCTGACCAGGCCTCCTCAAGGTCCTCTATTAGCATGGCCTGCCCCTTCTCTAACCGGCTAATCTTCACCACTTGCCTTGCGAGAGACTCCCACAAGGTCCAAATGAAGCTATGAAAATCCCCTAACTTTCTATCCAGATTAAGGCATTGGTGAGAGAGGATGCCTGATGTTATGCTTGACTGAAAAAATAAAAAGCAAGATTAGAACCCATCAGATATAAGCAGGAATATCATAACGAAACTTAGAGAACCATGGGTTACCTAAGAAGCCAAGCCCTTGACCATCACAGCCAAGCTCTCTACATACTTCTGGGTCAGTCTGGCCATGTCTTTCGGGAGGATACCCCCGATCAGGTGCTCCTGAGCCACGTTGGTCCTCGAAGCACGAGTAGTCAACCTTCACAAACCAGTCCAGCCTGAAGACATCCGAAGGGTGGGCCTGGACTATTGCAGCAACCCTCACTAGAGGAAGAGAAGGAGTGGAAACGGTATCATCCTCTATCACAATAGGATTAAGGGGAGAGGTACGGTAATTTTCCATGTTGGTCTTCTTCCCAAAAGATTGAGCAGCCAACGCCGAAGCCTCCTGGTCCAACTCCTCTTCTGGGACAACCTGGCTGCCCTCCGAGTAGCTTTAAGGGCATCTATAGCTGCAAAGAATAACAAGGTATAAGTACCAGAAACAGAGAAAGAAAAACAAGTATAAATGAAATGGCTCGGACTTATCTACTCGTCTGGACCTTCAGGGCAAAGCCCGAGCCTAGCTAACTCGGTGTTCTAGTAGAGGAGCTCAACTATAATCTTCCCGCCAGTTATATCCTATAGGCTGCCTATCTTCCTTCTCAAAATATTGGGTTTCTTGTTTGATTTTATCAAGTCCAAGTCTTATTGGGAAGGAAAGTTGAAGCCGCTCTCACTCTGAACATAGAAAATACTCTTCTTCTGTTGCTTAATGCTCGAGGGAGTCTTTTCCAGTAACCCTATTTATGGCCTGGAGCTCAACACCACCCACCCGCTCTCCTTGTGCTTACTAATCAGAAATAGATTCTTAAATACATTCAAATTCATTACCCCATTCACCTTAATACTGACGTAGATGAATGCCATGAGAAGACGTATGAAATTTGGCACGAGCTGACACAAAACAATCCCATAGTACCTAAGCATCGTACGAACGAAGGGGTGCAAGGGGAACCTGAGCCCAGTTTTAAGGTGATGTTCACATACACACAGCTCACCTTCCTTCAAGTCATCACAGACACGTTTGTCAACCCCGATATTTCTAAGCTTGAACTCCTCGGGGATCCTATATGTGATTCTTATCTTCTCAAGATCATCATTTGTCAGTGTATTAGATGAGAGGTTGGCCACAAAACCTATGTTTTCCCTTTCATCCTCTCCAATATCCTCTCGAAGCATGTGTAAGTTATGATTGCCCTCGAAGGAGAAAAAAGGTGACTCGTTATAACGACCCATCCCGGGTTGGCCACTCCCGAGACGGTATCATCACATTTTGAAAATTCCAGCACAACACATATATACAACAAGAAAAATAAGACTAACAAAAATTCTTTTACATCAATCTTCAACCCTTAACAGGGGAGATACATAAATCTAATATTGATTTAAACATAATATACAACGTAAAACGCATGAATATTTACAAATAAATTTTTTTATTTCTTTTTCTCATTTGTTTGAGGATGTTGACATATATGTGGCGTACAAAAAATGATTTCTTTTAACTCTTAACCCACCAGACTACTTGTCCTATCTGCTACTTGAAATCATTGTATAATGAGAGGTGAGCTTAACAAGCTCAGTGAATTAAATTTACTAGGTGTAATCAATTTGTATAAATATTCTTTCAATATTTAATCATTTATATCACATACAACTTGGTACTAGCATTCCACTATTACTACATATATCATACGTCTCATTCTTTATCAATCTCTTTTTCTTATTTATTGATTCATCTCAAGACCATTAATTATCTCATAATTACCTTGCAATGAGGTTCACATCATAAAGTCTACCATTTAGATGATTCTTATCACCATAGCTGTCTCTCTCTGTGAGACTTATCCGTCTATAAATAAATTCACAATAACACACCACACATCAGTATTTCAATAATGCAAGCAATAATTAAAACAGATGCAATGCATGAATTATTATTACGGGAACGTTTTCCCACATGTCGACATGTTTTTATCTTAGATCGGTTGTCTTCTCAGTTCTTTCATTCTTATTTAGACAGGCTGCCCCTTCCTGATTCTTTTCTTTACAGCTTGTCTCGGCTATCACAAATTTATTTCCAGTATATACCAGCTATCACGGTATCCCTTTTATTTCTAGCCTATATCAGCTGTCACAATTTTTCAATTAGATTGGCCCATTCCCGGTTCTTTTCTTTTATTTAATGCATATGCATATGAACAATGATATGAAATATGCATCTGAACAATAACATAAAAAAAAACAAACAAACAAACAAACATAAATTCAAATATTTAATTTTGGCTATCCTAATTTTTCTCAAATTATATAAAAATTTCGACTAAATTCCTCTCATCCCAAATCACATCAAATCCTCCATCATTATTAAATCAACTTATTATTCTAATCATATTTCTTCTCATATAATAATTTTTCTATGTGTCTAATATTCATATCATACCTATCAACCAAATCTTTATCTATCACCAAAACATAAGCTAATAATTTATTTTAATATTATCACTAGATATTTGATTTTTATTTAGATTACTTACAGTAAATCCAACTCACCACGTAGCACTTAAAGCTACCTGTGGATCACCTCCTTGTCTTTCCCGTTCCTCTCAGAAATTTTTCTCAGTTGTAGATCGTTAACACTTAACATAATATTTGTATTAAATTTTTAATTATTTCTTCAATTCTTCATAAACTACACCCTTTGAAAATTTCCACTTTGAATTATAGAAAATTTCATGTATGCTAAAAAATCAAAAATAAACACTACATTATTACCTTCTGTTTTTTTGATAGCTTTTTGTGATTCTCTATGAAATTCTGCCGTAAACCACTTCAAAATTTTGCTCTTTCAACCTTTTTTTTTCTGTCCCTAAGTGTTTAAAGAAAACGAGAGATTTGAAAGAAACTAAACGGCAATTGCCGTATTTCCACTGTTCACAAAATGAACAGCTACTCAACATGCAGCCACCCAAATTTCATGTTGCAACATCTGGACTTCCAGGTGTTGCACAGATTTTTTTTTTTCGAAAATTTTTTTTCCTTACTTTTTCTTTCTGGACGTCTTTTTTTTTTCTTATTCTGTTTCTTTGTAGCTACATCCCCACGCATCCATTTTTTTTAAAAGAATTATTTCATTCAATACTAAATTCTTCGCATAAATATATTATTTTAATTTCCTGTCATATTTATTAAATTAATTCTTTACCCTTACTTTACGATTATGGGTGTTACATTCGTCTCCTTCACATAGAACCAGGGCACAAAAGTCTCATGAGGAGACATTTTCCTCAGCCTACAAGTCGTTGTTACTACTACAACTGTTATCACCACTACTATCCCTACCTTTCCCATTACTACTACAGCTACCACTACCATTACCATTATTGCTATCACTACCACAACTATTATTGTTATCACCTCTATCATGGTAACATCGAAAAAAGACATGAGTACTGGAGAATATGACTCACCGGTCGAGGACTCTGAGAAGTTTTCAAGTATGCTGAGTACAGAGCTCTAAAACTCCCAAACTCCGAACTACCGTATAGGAAAACACTTTGAGCCTTCAAACTTCCAAACTTCGAGCTCCCACGTAGATAAACACTCCGAGCTCGCAAAACTCAGAAGGCTCTCGAAACTTCGAAGGCTTTTAAAACTCAAAAGGCTCTCAAATTCTAAAGGCTCTCAAAAATTTTATGGCTGGCAATGAAGTGAAGGACAAAGGGAAACCTCTCCCTTTATATAGAGCTCCTCACACATAGAACGAGGAGGCAATCAGCCGTATTCTCGAACATCGAAGCAACACTTTTCTCCACAATCAAGAAAGATACCACATCTTGAAAAACCCTAGGACCTGCGCCGCTACTTCTCAGAATTTAAAAGGATGACTCGAGATATCCTCAAATAATGACCAAACGGTGGGCCAAGAAGATAGGCCCAAACACAAAGGCCAAGCCCTAAGACTTTAGTATTTTTAGGCCCAAAGTCTAGCATCTTAGGTCCAAAAACAAACAATGTCCCATTGCACCAAAGTCCACAAGAAACGAAAGAGCCAAGAAGCCTCATGAAATTCATTTTATAAAACTAAGTTCTTTCTTGTCGTGCTTCACTATAAACTCCGAGTAGTTGGAGTCCATGTCCAACTCCTCCAACTTCTTCAAAGACTCTGAGCAGTTGGGATCGATGATCAACTCCTCATGCTTCGCCAAAAACTCCGAGCAATTGGAGTCCATGTCTAACTCCTTGGACTTCCCCAAAGACTCCGAGCAGTTGGGGTCCATGATCAACTCCTCGTGCTTTGCCTAAAACTTTGAGCAATTGGAGTCCATGCCCAACTCCTCGGACTTCTCCAAAGACTTCGAGCAATTGGAGTCCATAATCAACTCTTCGTGCTTCACCAAAAACTTTGAACAGTTGGAGTCAATGTCCAAGTCCTCCGACTTCTTCAAAGACTCTAAGTAGTTGGAGTCCAGGTTCAACTCTTAGTGTTTCACTAAAAACTACAAGCAGTTGGAGTCCATATCCAATCCCCCAGACTTCTCCAAATACTCCGAGCAGTTGGGGTCCATGATTAACTCCTTATGCTTCGCCAAAAACTCTGAGCAGCTGGAGTCCATGTCCAACTGCTCGGACTTCTCCAAAACTTTCGAGCAGTTGAGGTCCATGATCAACTCATTTTGCTTCACCAAAAACTCTGAGCGGTTGGAGTCCATGTCTAACTCCTCAAATTTTTCCAAAGACTTCGAGCAGTTGGAGTCCATGATCAACTCCTCTTGCTTCACCAAAAACTCCGAGCAATTAGAATCCATGTCCAACTTCTCAAACTTCTCCAAAGACTTCGAGCAGTTTGAGTCCATGATCAATTCCTCGTGTTTCACCATAAACTATGAGCAGTTGGAGTCCATGTCTAACTCCTTGGACTTCTCCAAAGACTTCGAGTAGTTGGAGTCCATGATCAACTCCTCATGCTTGACCAAAAATTCAAGTAGTTGGAGTCCATGTCCAACTCCTCGAACTTCTCCAAAGAATCCGAGCAGTTGGAGTTCATGTCTAACTCCTCAGACTTCTCTAAAGACTCCGACCAGTGTTTATTGAGTGTCAACTCCTCAGACTTCAATCAACAAACTTCGAGCAGTGTTGATTTAGTGTCAATTCCTCTGACTCCAATTGCCAAACTCCGAGCAATGTTAATGGAGTGTCAACTCTTCAGACACCAATTACCAAAACTTCGAGCAGTGTTTGACGGAGTGTCAACTCCTCGGACTCCAAGCAGTGTTGACTGAGTGTTAATTCCTCGGACTCCAATCGCCAAACTCTGAGTAGTGTTGACTGAGTGTCAACTATTCGGATTCTAATCGCCAAACTCCGAGCAGTGTTGACTAAGTGTCAACTCCTTAGGCTCCAATACCAAAAACTCTGAGCATTGTTGACTAAGTGTCAAATCCTCATACTCCAATCACCAAAATCCGAGAAATGTTGACTAAGTGTCAACTCCTTGAACTCCAATCGCCAAACTCCGAGCAGTGTTAACTAAGTGTCAACTCCTCAGACTCCAATCACCAAAACTCCGAGTAGTGTTGACTGAGTGTCAAATCCTCGGACTCTAATCGTCAAACTCCGAGCAGTGTTGACTGAGTGACAACTCCTCATACTCCAATCAACAAAACTTCGAGCAGTGTTGACTGAGTGTTAACTCTTTGGACTCCAATCGCAAAACTCCGAGCAGTGTTGACTGAGTGTCAACTTCTCAGAATCCAATCACCAAACTCTGAGCAGTGTTGATTGAGTTTTAACTCCTCAGACTCCAACCAACAAAACTCTGAGCAATGTTGACTGAGTGTTAACTGCTCGGACTCCAATCGCCAAACTCTGAGCAGTGTTGACTGAGTGTCAACTCCTCGGACTCCAATCGCCAAACTCCGAGCAGTGTTGACTGAGTGTCAATTCCTCAGACTCCAATCGCCAAACTCCGAGCAGTGTTGACTAAGTGTCAACTCCTCGGACTCCAATCGCCAAACTTCAATAAGTGTTGACTGAGTGTTAACTCCACGAGCTGAAATCACCAAAACTCTTAGTAGTTCTTGACTGAATATCAACGCCTCAGACTTTGTGGGTGACTAGCCTCCTCGCAACCAGATTCGAACCATTGCCTCAACCTTATGCTATCTACTTCCTTAGGTACATAAATGTACTTAAGGAAGTAGGGGGCATCTAATATGGGAGAAAATTCCATACCAATAATGCAATGACACGTGTCATTCTCCAGGGTAGAAATGATAATTTTTAATCACGACAAAACAGCCAATCACCTCCCGACACGTAGTAAGGGGCATAATAATAATTTCACACCGTAAGATGTGATGTCGTTCCGCCATTCCAATTTCTAGATAAACTTACATGGCAGATGGATAACTCCAAAAAGAAAACTACTTCTATCCAAACACTACAGTTGTTTTCCTGATCAAACTCTACTCACGCACACTATAAATAAAGGCCCTCATGAACCAGAAAGGTACACACAATTTCTCAAATCATAGCCCCCATTCCTTTCGATATTATTCATTCTTTAGAAAAAGCCCTAAACTAACTTAGGCATCAGAGAGTCCTCCGGAGTCACCCCCCCTGACCTCCATGACTTTAGGTTTTAGCTCCATTTCGTGTGTGCAGGTCTCACTTTTCGACGGTTCAGCTCCCGACAAAATTTCTGCATCAACAGGAAGAAAGAGAGAAAATGGAAAAAGAAAATTTTCTTCATTTTCTTAATCCCTAAACAACTTTTTACCACTCATTTTCTCATCAAAATCAAAGAAACACCCAACAGCAAAAGAGAAATTTTCTTTCCTCATTTTCTTGGTTGCCAAACAACCAAAATTATGGAATAATTTTCACTAGTGCTAATGCCAATCTCTGATGCTGAAAGACGAGGTCTAGTGGGTCTGACTATAGAACCACCCTCTGTTCAATTCTTCCTCCTTTGCTGTCGTCGAAAAATATGAAAATTTTGCACAACTCCGTCAAACATGCCTCCACGACTTCTCTCTTCACTTGGGCGAACTCGAGCTGATCTGTGTCCTCACTACCCCCTTAAGGTCCCCTCTCTTTGTGTTTTGTTTGGCTTATTGGAAAGTGTAGGAAATGGAAGAGGAAAAATGATGTTTGAGAAGCCAAAATGAGGGATGTTTCATGTTTGAGAAGCCAAAAGAAAATAAAAACGTTATGGGTTGTTTGGTTTGAAGGAAAATGAGAGAAAACTTTTTGGTCTTTTGGGTTGTGTTTGTTTGTTTGGAGAGAGAGAAAATTGAGATAATTTTCAATTTTTTCTGATTTTGTAAATTATTTTATTAAGATTTTTAAATTTTTAAATTTATTTATATGGAAGCTAATGGGTAAAGGACATGTGGTTGAATTTGCATTTGTTTTCTCAATTAGACTGTTGACTAGGCTCCACATCAGCTTTTAATAAGCCATAACACATTTCCGTTTGCATTTGAATGGAACACTTAAAGGAAGTGGCTTGTTTGTTGATTTTTACAAACGTTAATAGTCACATTGCACACTTTTGAATCTCAGTGGTTAAACCGACCAAACCTCAGTAGCAAAAATGATTATTTAGCCGATAAAAAAAATATTGATTAAAGTCAAACCAGATTATAATGTGGGGTGATTTGAAAAGCTTGGGTACCCCAATTTCTCAAAATTCAACTATTTTCTCTCTAAATTATACTCCCTATAATATAAGTTAAAAAAAAAGGATTAAAATATCAGTTTATAAACTAGTTCAATCCACTAATGTACATGGAGAAAATTTAACTTGTAATTTTGAAGAATTTCAATAATAATATCTATACATCTTTAATTAATATTATCAATAAAATTATCAAAAATTATCCATTAAAATTTTACTCTGGTGCAAAGCCTGCAGGTAAGAATCTCTTAATGTACATGACGCTTGTAATGTTGAGATCTCCTAGTGATTGTCAGTTCACGAACGATGTTCCTTCTTAAAGTACCTTTAATCCCATTTTAGACGGTTCGAAATAATAAATGACGTCTTAAGCAAGAAAAATTGACGATCAATTCCATGATCTATGTTTGTTTCCTCCTACTTCGTTTTGCAAGCAAGACCAATTACGTGCTCTTGATAATTTTTCTTGGTTACGTATTAGATCCGGTCCCACCTTATGCAGTAAAACCGGTTTACAGTGAAACAATAATGAAGTAATAAATTATTTAATAAAACAGTAATAAAAATAAATTTTTATGATAAAAATATGTTATTTAAATACAAAAATCAATTATAAAATATTTCATAAAATGCATTTTTGAATATTTTCAATAGCATTAAAAAAAATTATGTTACAAAACACAATGGTATCTGCAGAAGTAATTTTGAAAAATCTACGTTTTGTACAACTTTGTTTATAAAAAATAATTACTTCATAGATTTTTCAAACTGATTCTTTAGATCCATTTAGGACAATTTATGAAATGAAATTTGTATCCTATAAACAGAAGTTATAAGAAACACCTCTAAAACTAATTTATAGAAAGAAAAAAATAAAATAATAATTTCTAAAAAATTGAGTGTTTCATAGAAATTATTTTGATTGTTGTTTCACCAAACACAAAATATTTTTAATTTCGAAATTGTTTTACCAAAAACTATTGTAAAAACCATAAATTGAAACTATTCCTTGGCTAGAAGATATCACCGAGGTTTTGTAGTTTAGTTATTAACAACAGAAACGATATATAGTTTATAAAATGGTTTTTTTAAAATGATTTATAATAAAATTATAATAAAATTATAAATTATTCAGTATTTAATAAAATAAAAATAAAAAATAATTTTTAATATAAATTTAATTCTTATAAATAAAAATCGTTTCTTAAATCGTAAATTGAGTGTTTGATATAATTTTTGTTTAAAACAAACAAAAATCATTTCATAAAATCTACAAAATATAGGGGTGGTAACGAATTGGATTTGAAGTAAAAATATCATTTTTGTCTCTATCTTTATCCTCGTTTACGTAAACCATCTTCGTTTTTATTCGTATTTTGATAGGATTCGTTTTTGTTATTCGTCTCGTTTCCATTTTGGTTTTTGAAACTTAAATCTTCGCCTAACCTTCCTTTATAATCATGGAAAAGATTCATCGATAATATTTTTATTAAAAATTTAATTACACTAAATTTAAATAAAAAAAATTTCTCTACAATATCACTAAACAATCTCTTAATATAAGATAAATGTTCACTCAAATAAATATATATAACGGAGAAGTCTTCGTGGGGCTTTTGCCATCACTGATAACGTTGCCTAATATCCTAGCGTTACTATAAAAGTATAAACCGTGTAGACCCAAAATCAAAAGCATGACTCAGTCTAAACCTTTATTTGATTATATTTGTAGGACCCATTAGCATGTGCCAACTGTTTTCACTTTTTCCCAAACACACATAGAACACAAACTCTCTCTCTCTCTGTGGAAATCAGAAAAAGAAAAAATCTCTCTCTCGCTCACTTAAAATTTTTGTACTCATAAAATCCCACGCCTTTAAAGTCCCTTTTATTAACCCCACCTTTCCCTGTGTATTCTCTCCTCCATCTCCGCCGCTTCAGTCTCTTACAATTCTCTCTCAAAAGAATCCATACACATGCGCAACCCTCTTTCTCTCCCCCTCAATCCCATCTTTTTTCAATGCCCCCTTAAACTCTAAACTCAAAAGAGATAATTTTCCGTCACTCTCTCACAGAAAATTTTCCAGAGAAAAAAGAAGATGAAGGAACCCTATCTGGGTGTCTTCCATCTCCTCCTTCCTCTAATCTTTTTCGCTATTTCAGTCCAGTCTCAGTCCAGCCCCGACACCTCATCCATGCAAGCCCTCAAATCCAGACTCAAACTCTCAGATGATATTGACTGGTCCGACCCGAATCCGTGTAAGTGGACAACCGTTCAATGCGACAGCAACAACCGGGTCACCCGGATCCAACTCGTCAGCAAAAGCATCCAAGGAACCATTCCTCCAGATCTGAAGAACCTCTCTTCCTTGATCATACTGGAGCTGATGGGCAACCAATTATCTGGGCCTTTACCAAGTCTTGCCGGGTTAAAAAACTTACAAGAATTGAATATCCACAACAACAACTTCTCTTCAATTCCCAGTGATTTCTTCTCTGGAATGACTTCGCTACAAACTGCGATTCTCGACTACAACCCCTTCTCTTCTTGGGAGATTCCTGATAATCTTCGGGACGCCACTGCCTTGCAAGAATTCTCAGCAAACAGTTGCAACATTTCTGGAAAAATCCCTGATTTTCTTGGGGGCCAAGCCTTTCCAGGGATGACGAAGTTGCATTTGGCTATGAACAATCTCCAAGGGGAACTGCCCGCGAGCTTTGCGGGTTCTATGATTCAGTCTCTCTGGGTGAATGGGCAAAACGGTAATACTAAACTCAACGGGACGATTGCGGTTTTGCAGAATATGACTTCATTGACTGAGGTGTGGTTGCACGGGAACCAGTTTTCGGGTCCGATACCTGACGTTTCGGACTTGACTTCGATGAAAAACTTCAGTGTAAGGGATAATCAGCTGACGGGTATTGTTCCTTCGTCCTTGGTAACTTTACCTTCGCTTTATATAGTGAACTTGACCAATAATATCCTTCAAGGACAAACACCGAAATTTGAAACTAATACCGTTAAGGTGGATATGAATGTTGGGTCTAATAGTTTTTGCTTGGATTATCCTGGCGTTGCTTGTGATCCTCGTGTTGATATTTTGCTGTCAATTGCCGAACCTATGGGTTACCCGATAGAATTTGCTCAGAATTGGAAAGGAAATGATCCTTGTACTCCGTGGCCGGGGATCACTTGTTCTGGTGGTAACATTACTGTTGTTAATTTTAAGGATAAGGGGCTTTCAGGTACCATATCCTCTAATTTTTCTAAAATTACATCGTTGAAAACTCTGATTCTTTCACAAAATAATTTTACTGGCACGATACCTACTGAGCTCACTACACTGCCTAATTTAGCGACTATTGATGTTTCAAATAATGGACTTTATGGTAACGTACCAAAGTTTAGGCAAAATGTGTTAGTGATTACTGACGGGAACCCTAATATTGGAAAGAATGTCCCCTCGCCACTTTCGCCTCCGGGAGGTTCCTCTGGCCCACCTGGTAGTGGAGATAAAGATACTTCTGGAAGTGATGGTAAGAAATCTAGTACTGGAAAGGTTGTGGGTTCCGTGATTGGTTCTCTCTGTGGGTTGGGTGTTGTTAGTCTCGGTATCATCTGCTTGTATACTAGGAAAGGGAAAAGGTCTGGTAAGGTACAGAGTCCCGCTACTGTGGTGATACATCCACAGCATTCTGGTGATCAAGATGCAGTTAAGATTACTGTTGCTGGTTCCAGTGTTAATGGCGGTGAAAGCGAAACTTACAGCCACACAAGTAGTGGACCTAGGGATCTTCACGTGGTAGAGGCTGGGAATATGGTTATCTCGATTCAGGTTTTGAGGAATGTGACTGATAACTTTAACGAGGAGAACATATTGGGAAGAGGTGGTTTTGGAACTGTGTACAGGGGGGAATTGCATGATGGGACAAAGATTGCTGTGAAGAGGATGGAATCAGGAGTGGTGAGTGAAAAGGGTCTGACAGAGTTCAAGTCTGAGATTACTGTGCTCACTAAGGTTCGCCACCGCCATTTAGTGGCACTTCTTGGATATTGCTTGGATGGAAATGAGAGGCTTCTTGTTTATGAGTACATGCCTCAGGGAACTCTTAGTAAGCATCTATTCAACTGGAAGGAGGAAGGGCTGAAACCACTTGAATGGACTAGGAGACTGAGCATTGCCTTGGACGTGGGTAGAGGTGTTGAATATCTACATGGTTTAGCTCATCAAAGTTTTATTCATAGAGATCTCAAACCATCGAACATTCTTCTTGGAGATGATATGCGTGCCAAAGTTGCAGACTTTGGTTTGGTTCGTCTTGCTCCAGATGGGAAACATTCAGTTGAAACAAGACTTGCTGGAACTTTTGGGTATCTTGCACCAGAATATGCAGGTAATTCATTTTTTGGACGTTCTTGTTTCCGTAGGCTTGGTAGTCTTAATTGAGGTAATTAGAAGATAAGTATAGATTAATTATCAGTCTGAACTGTAAACATAAGGTGAGCATGATCTTCCTGAAGCCTTATACTGAGCATGATTTAGAACATGTGTTGAACTGGCCAGTAGGAAGCATGAATATAGTCAAAACCATTTTGATTTCCCCTTCCCCCTGAGTTTTTGTCTCTCTAACTCCTTTCTGCTTAGGCTTTTATTAATTTAGAAAGTAGAATGAAATTGAGTGGTCCCTTGGGAGAGTTATTTTCCCATTTAATTCCGTTTTAAAGAATCAGGATAGGAGAGTAAAATTCAAAGCAGGGAATGATAATGGAAAATGTGAACTGAAGCCATTTGCCTCCCCCCCTGCACTTTTGACTGAGGATGTTTTTATGCATTCATCATTTCCAATCTCACCATTATGGTCAACCATGAAATATTGCAATGAATTATTCCATTTGTATAAATCTATTGTGGAATTTTAGTTGTTGTGCTAGGTTCCTATGTGTCCCCTTCAACATGGGACTTTAGGGCTTTAAAAATAAAAGTTTTGATGAACTCAGCTAGAAGGTCCCTTAGATAGTTTCTGATCCTAATTTTAACAACACAGATATTCGCATGTACATTGAATTCCTATTTCGTTATGTTCTTTATTTCTTTTTCACAAATGAATCTATATATCAAAGATTGAGTATCATTTTATCTTCACTGATTCTAAAGCTCACAATACAGTTCTTCATCATGGATTTCATCCTGCGGGGTACTGAAAACTACAATGAACCTTTCTTTTCAAATTAACCAATTTGGGGATAGATATCTTTTCTGTTTGTGCAGCTGGATATCCCATTTTATTCAAGTGTATAAAGTTGTTTTTATCAATTATCAATTAATCCTTTTGGCACTAAATTTAAAAAATTATGTATAACTTGGCAGTGA
This sequence comes from Bretschneidera sinensis, assembly GCA_023935145.1. Lineage (NCBI taxonomy): Eukaryota > Viridiplantae > Streptophyta > Magnoliopsida > Brassicales > Akaniaceae > Bretschneidera > Bretschneidera sinensis. The sequence goes on from CM043705.1 coordinate 7,540,783, forward strand.
CTGGACGAGTAACTACCAAAGTAGATGTGTTCAGCTTTGGAGTTATCTTGATGGAAATAATTACTGGCAGAAAAGCCATTGATGAAACCCAGCCTGAGGATAGCTTGCACCTGGTCACATGGTTCCGGAGGATGCACATCAACAAGGACACATTCCGAAAGGCAATTGACCAAACAATTGAGCTTGACGAAGAAACCCTTTCTAGTGTTAGCACTGTGGCCGAGCTGGCTGGGCACTGCTGTGCTAGGGAGCCATACCAGAGGCCAGACATGGGTCATGTAGTGAACGTGCTGTCATCTCTTGTTGAGCTCTGGAAACCTGTAGAACCTGATCCAGAAGAGTTGTATGGAATTGACTATGATACACCCTTACCGCAAGTTGTCAAGAAGTGGCAAGCATTCGAGGGAATTAGTAACATTGATGACTCTTCTTCATCATTTCCTGGCAGCGGAGACAGTACTCAGACCAGCATACCTACTCGTCCATCCGGGTTTGCAGATTCATTTACATCGGCTGATGGACGTTGAAAGTGAAAAAAGTGAGAAGATAAGAAGTTGGTTGTTCATTGATGGTTCCTAGAGGTTTTGTTTGTTCATTCCTTATTCTCTTCTTCTTCTTCGGTTTGTTCTCCCGCAATTTTTTTGCTGGAGATGCTTTCTTTATCCCTTTTATAATTTGTAGTTGGAGCAATTTTATATTTCTGGTGTTTTAAGGAGTTTTTGAAAATACTAATAGACGAGAGTTACTCAAGCAAGAGCTGATTTTTAACTTTGGTCTTTTGGTTTACATGTAGTTTAGCTGATTATTATTATTTTGACTGCCAACCCAATAATTTGATAGATATTTGATAACAAAGAGTAGTGATAAGTATACAATCAAAACAATTAACGTATTTGGACAAAATAATTACTGTAAAATTTCGCTTCCTTTATGTTAATGTGGTGCTTTTTGGTTGATCCATTTTTTTTTTTGTCATTCATTTATCATTATCTTACGCACGACACCAAAGTTCTGATAAAGATTTCTTTGTTCACAATGCTTAGATAAAATGATTGACGTTAATAGATTAATGTCCGATATTAAGTTTGGCTGCGCATACACGGCACGTGTCAGACAGGTAATGAATTATTGGTAGCCAGTATGCTCTGCCAGCTGCATTTTGTTTGGGTTAGGATATTTTGATTTCCCCAACTCTAGACAGTGACTATCCCTTGTCTCATATTTATATCCTAGCCATTTGGCAACATCGTATTATTCCATAATTAGCTGATTTAGTGGCCATAAATGTTGACTCCGCAGAATTAGCCGGATTTTCAGCTTACTGCAATATATTTTTATACAACAAAATGATGGGTGTTTTTTCGTTCAATAATTATTAATATTATTATTATTTTACGGTTCAATTGGGTGGTAGGCACGCCCAATGGCCATGAATGATTGCAACAAAGAGGCAGTAGTGGCTGCCCAATATGTGGTAGTGATAGTTGAAATTGAAATAATGACTTCATTTGTATACTATTCGTTGCTATCTAAATAGTCCACGTTAACGAGGCGACTCTCAAGTATGATGTGAAATATGAATATGATGAGCCCATGTGCTTCATGGGGTGGGGGGACGAGAGGTAGTAAGTATAACCTCTTTCGGCCTGACTTGGGATAAGGTTGGGAGTTTTTCTTCTCTCTTTATTTCCACCAACCTCTACCGATATAGATGATTATTCGAGTTGACGAATCGTGTTCGTATCATGTTAAAATTAGGTATAATATTAAATGGATCGATATGAACACGATACGATTATTAATTATATTAAAAAAATCTAACATTAATATGATTTGTTTATTAAACGGGTAACACGACAAGACACGCTTAACCCGTTTAATAAACGGGTCGTGTTAGACATGACAATCCGACACGACACGACAAATATATTATACACGACAACTCGACACGATACAATACGGTTAACATGTTAGACATGACAACCTGACACGATTAACCAGACACAACACGTTTATTACATAAATAAATATAAGTTATATTACATAACAATCTGTTGATGTCAAAAAGTCGCTGTGACCGACGTAGCTTGGGTGCTGTCATGGCCTGGGCCCTGCGCATGTAACAGGAATGAACTAAAGGCCCTCGGAAGGAGGGGACGGCGAGACCTCCGAGGGCGCTCCAAAGCTTAAGTTAGAACGAAAGCTTAAAAAAGGACGAGACCGAGGGTTAAATCTAAAGGAGCTTGGGTGTAAGTAAATTAAGTTTGAATGAATTATGAATTCCATACCTCGACTTATTTATAGCCCTCTGAACGGGCATTGCCCATGTCTCGTCAGTGTTAAGGCATTGATTGCATGATTAGGGGATGACATGTTGTAGGGTGGCTGCAAGGCGGCGTGTGTAGGCGGCTGCAGGGCGACGTGTTGTAGGGTGGTGTAGGGTGGCTACAGGGCAGCATGTTATAGAGGGAGCCCAGATGTAGGTTTATTGGGCTGGAGTGTTATGGGCCAGAGTGTTTATTGGGTCGGAGTATTATGGGCTGCATCAGGCTTCCGTCACAATCTATCTAATCAATCATAATCCAAATTCCAACATATTCATGATCCAAATACACATAAAAAAGTCTATTTAATAACATAAACATTATTTTATCAACTATCATCTATATTGGGAGAGAGGAGAGAGTCTGTAGACTCTGTGATGTGTCGCTATTAAGTGAGTCTGTGAGAAAGTGTTTTGTGTTTGTGATGTGATAAAAATAGAAATTAGGGTTTATTTTATACACACACACTATTTTTTTTTTAATGTAATAGACAAATTTTTTAAATGGGTCATAAACAAGTCATGGATCATAATCGTGTCAACACAACTCATCAGACCCATGAATTTAATCGTGTCATTTCGGATTGGTGGGTCAACCCGCGACACGACACGATTTTTCTGTGTCATAATCGTGTCGACACGAGCCCGATTATACTCAATACTAACACGCTTTATTTCATGTCGTGTCGTGTCCAAAATTGCCACCCCTAATCAATATTCACTAATGGTTTGGGTTAAATTGATCTAAAAATTCAATCCCATCATAACTCGATCAACCTAATTTAATCAATTTGAGTTGGTTTGATTTTTTGATTTAATCCCTTTTTATATATGAAAGAAATTCAGATAGTTTTTATGAAATTCATTTCGATTTAATGAGTTCTATAATTGTCATGTTTAGAACAAAAAAAAAAAACCTTTAAAATTAATTTCAAAATGAATTCACTATGAAATTGAATTTACTTGTTGCGAATTCTATCAAAATTTATAAATGAATTCCTTGACCAAAATATTTTATCTTTCCTTTTCTCTCTCTCTCTCATCTTTAGAATTTTTTTATTTATTTAAAACATTTTAAATATGAGAACTCAAATGAATTTTAAAATTTAAAATAAAAAAATCGAATATAAAAATCCATTTTTAAATGAATTCTACTTTCAAATCATTTAAAAATAAAATGAAATCAATTTTTATTTGGTTCCAAACGGACTCAATGAAAATCAAATATGACCAGTATTTTCAAATGAGTTTTCTGGGCTCATCCAGAGGCGGGTATAAAGCAAAACGCCATGAGGCTCAAAGTATTAGGCGTTTCTTTTGTTGGGTATACGTCATTTGCTTCGGGGCGTACGCCCATGGCCAAGGCGTATGCCTTTTATGCTGCAATGATTAAGGCATACGCCCTGTTGAATTTTTTAAAAACCTTGAAAATTAGAAGAAAAAAAAAATACAAGCGTAAGACTTGAACCCATGCCCAAATGAATAAGAATACAAATCTTAACTACTAAGTAGTTGTTCTTGAAGTTAAATTATTGCGTTTTATAAATATTTAATTATTATAAATTATTTAATTAATTAATCACTTATAAATTACAACAAAAAATATAAAAAATTATGTACGATGTATATACAAATATATATTAATATTTTAAAATCAAAATTAAAATTTATTTGTCTAAAAAAATTAACAAAAATATTATAATTTATTAAAAATTAATAATTTAAATTTAAATTATTATATTTATACGTCAGCGTGTCACGAATACAAGATTTGCCTCGGCTTTCGTGAAGGTCAACATTCGTACGAAGGAGCTCGCGAATAGCTGAGCACAACAGAATATGAAAAGGAAATATTGTCAAAATTAATTTAATTCTTCAGGGGACGCTCTGATATTGAAATCAGTACATTGTTAGAAAAAGTGAAAGTGAACGAGATATCTGGGTCAATATAAAAGCCTCTTTTACACAGTGAGAGAGCCCTATCTCAACCAGAATTTTTATGAAATTATTTTTCTACCCCTACTAAGAGGTCAACGGTTTACGCCTTTTTGACTACTACGTATCCTTTAATTATTGGCTGGTGCATTTTTTATATGAAATTACTCTTTGATCAATGAGAATTGAAACGTGACAATCTCTTATTGGTTAGTGAATTTTTGCCCGCGCTAACTTGATTGTCATGTGCCATGAGCTTTACAACGGAAAACTCTACTGAATACAATCGAGTTCAACAAATTAACTTTTACTCATCATAAATGGAGACGCGTGTGGGTCCATGGCCACTACAAAACCCTTTGAAAATTTCTTAACATTACCAGCTCATTTTAAGATAAGGTGTGGGTCCATGGACACACGCGTGTGGGTCCATGGTTTAGAAGTATCTGACCCCAAGAAATGAGCTCATAGAGCTTGACACCTGATCTTGAAAAATAACCGGTATGAGTATTTCCAGCATCTTGTTAATTGCACAAAGAGAAATGACCCTACAACGAATGAGCTCATAGAGCTTGACACCTGATTTTTTTCGACACACATTTTGAGGTACATTTCTTTTCAGTTGCGGTAGAAAATGTTTTAGAGTTGTATCTTTTTGAACAAAAACTAATTCGAATGATCAACTCTAATCATAAAAGTAACGAATTTAAGATAAAATCAAAGTCAGAGAAACTGATTGTAGTTGCCACAAATGAAACAGATATAAAGGAATGATGAATGGGAAAATATCAAAACGAGTAAATAAAGTAAAACGAAGGAAAATAAACAAATAGAAGCGCAAACAAGATTATCATACTATTGACCAAATAAATCATTCATGCTTAATTAAATGAAAATCCAACGGATAAATCATGCCAATTACAACAACCAAATTATCACAGAAAATAGCTAGGCATTGAACAACAATAGATCGAATTTCAACCATAAACATGTAATTGAGATGCTTATCATGCTTAAACAATCAATCAGGCAGATTTAACATGATATAAGTAGTACACAGTGTCATATTGCTGTTGGAAAAAGACTGAAACAATTAGATAAACATTATGATATGTGCTACTCTAGAGTGGCGCGCAAGACTCTGGGATACTCTAGAATGACTCACAAAGTTGATAGTGTTAACAATAGGTGAGTATGAAAATTGATGGAACCGTCAATCCGATCCAAATTAATGCGACATGTTGTGTTTTTAGAAGCTGGGTTGAGAAATTGTTGAATTTGCCGAGTTGGATTGGGAAACAGGTTCAAAATTTTTCAATTCAACCCAAGCTGATAACTTAGTTATTATAAAATAATATTTTATATGTTTAATATTTATTATATATAATTTATTTGTAGAATATTTGTAGGTTGTGCTATATTGGTGTTGAAGTTTTAAAGAATTTGATTAATTAAACACCTCCAAAATCTAGTGTTTGTTTACTTTTGTATGATTTTGTGTTAAATTAAGGGTTTTATATCGTGTATTAAGTGAACTAAGTGATGGATTTGTAAGGTTTAATGATTTTTTTTTTGTATAGATTTGATTTTGGAACTAATAGACGATAAATTCTTATAGTATAATAATTTCTTATATAATATGTTTGAATTAGTTTTTAAGTGAAAAAAAAAGTTAAACCGACTCAAACAGGTTTGATCAAACTGGGTTGGAGGGGTTCATAGGTTGAGTTCTATTGAAATTTCTCCAACCCAGTATAACCGATGTGAGTTTAGATTTTAGGTCAACTCAATCCAATCCAACCCGTCCATGATCACCCCTAATATTAATATACATAAGCAAATAGACACTTGCACTGCACACAAAATAAGCATATCACTGAAAAAATTTCAGAATAACCAAAGCAATATCTAAGGCTGCACCACTCTAGATTGCATGGTTATGCAGTTTATTGCAGTTTTTCATCAAATTTAAACAAATTTCAGTAGTTTATCGCATGAATTATTGCACAGAAAATATTTCTAACACCCTAACATCATTTAGAATACATGAATCACACGTAAAAACCAATTTACACATTAATTATGCTCACATATAATTTGTATAGGGAGAAAATACATGAACTTGAAAATAATAAAATTGCTGCTACCCACATCTTTTTCGAGTAGTGTTACTGGATCTGAATGATTGCAAGTTAATGCAAAATCACCTTTTTAACCTACGCAAGCCTCTGGTTAATTTGGATTCAGATGCTTAGAAATCGTTGTTCCTCTTGGCTCTTTCAAGAAGAAGATGTTGATTCTGACTTCAGTGGAGAATGCAGCAATTCCTTCTTTGATTATGGCTTAGAACAGTGCTAAACTCTTTCGGTTAAAAGCTCTTTGAGTAATGGCTTGCCTAAAGAACTCCAGATAATGATGCTAGATTCAAAACCCTCACTCAAGTGTTTCCTTCTATGTTTATTTTTTATTATTTTTTTTAAATTTATGAGAAAACCCAGATTTCAATCCCCACTTAAATGTTTAAAAACTCAATCAATTGATGGATTAAATCTTAAAAGATTGCTTTTATGAAAACAGTAAAGAACTCATTCACGAACAATTCTAGAGAGAAAATGACAGAAATTTTTGAGTTCTGATACTGCTAAAAATACACCTCCAATAGGAAGACGACACGTGGATCCTCCTGATAACAGGTCACAAGAAGATACCTGGATGATCCAGGACCGGGCAACTCAGCCTCCAGGTCATAACTGTCCTTCAGGGCTCCGACGCTCCTAGCTAGGCCTCCACATCACCACCGCCTTCCAGGCCATCATTGCCCAACCAAGTTAGGGCGTCAGGTCGACATAATACCCCAGGCACATGAACAGCTTTTGATCAAGCTAACAAGGCAAAGCTCCAGCAGACGGCCCCCAGCCACCTAGCTGGGCCTCTTAGGCATCATGTCAAAACTAAGTTGGGGTGTTAGGTGACCAACCACCTTCATACCTGGATTGCTCCTGATCAAACTAGCAAGGCAAAGCCCTAGCGAACAGCGCTTAGCCACTTAGTTAGATCTCTTAGGCATCATTACCTGAACCAGTTAGGGGCATCATATCACTGCAGCCCTAGGACTAAAGCCGCCTCCAAAGCCCTACAAAAAGGGTCAAGTATGCATTCCAAACGATCTAACTTTTCTCTGCTAAAAAAAAGAATATACTCTTCCCCTGCATACACCTTATTTCGCCCTAACTTAAGCGTCGGAGCATCCCTAGAGGCACCCCTTCGGCGACCCCATAGCCCATCTCTTTCCTTGTGCAGGTACATCCAAGGCTCGACCTCCAACTCAGCAACACATTTTTGGCATCAACAGATTGACGCCGTCTATGGGAAACCACCATCTTTCGCTGGTAGTAACAGTAAAGAAGTTTGAAGAACTCATTTGTTGTCATGCCACCCAAAACCCCTACCAGGGACCTCGGTAAAGGAGTAATGAGGTCTGGATCAAGTTCCTCAGCCTCCTCAGCAATGACTTGAGCATGAGTCTCAGCTTCAGCCCTGGCCTGGTTGGCTAAATCCAACAAGGCCTGCAACTGGCGAGTGGCCTCCGTCTTTTCCTCCAGCTGGTGCTGGGTACGTTCGAGAAGCTCAGCCATCTCCATGCAGTGACGAGTGGCCGTGTCTACGATGACGCCCATCTGAAACCAGACGAAGAATGTTAGACAAAGACAAAGAAAGATTAAGGAAACAAAAACAACACTAAAAGGAAAAATCTGCCTGGGACGCCACTGTCTCAGCTACCGCACAGAGGGAATTTGTGGTCTTCTTGCCCAGCTCAACAACATCCCGATGAGGAGTCTCCTTGGTCAGATGCTCCCTCACCACCCAAGGGTGTGCAAAGACGGAGTCGTCCATCCTCAAAGCCCAGTTGGGCATGAATATTGGGGCCTCAGAAGCAGCCCTCTGGCTAGCACTAGGAGCAGTGAAGGGTTCGGCAGTGGCAGAAATCGGTGGGGCGGCACTTGAAATATGAGTAGTCTTCGACTGGGAGGGATGCCTCGTGGGAGTCTCCAGGTCAATCGGAGTAGGGGGCTTGGCCCAAGGCCTCTTTCTGGTCTTCAAACCTGAGGCCTGCTGCTTCTCGGACTGTGACAATCTCTTTTTCTCCAGGGGGCGTGCTCTCTAGAAAGAGCTGCGGCCTCCATCTCTGCAGAAAAAATACAACCAAGGAAAATTATGTAAGTACAAATCACAGGAAGGGAATGCAAGTAAAAAAGGAAAATAGAGAGAAGGAAAGGTAAAACTAAAGCTTTTACCACTCTCGAGCAAAGGCTCGAGGCACGAGAGACAGAGACCACTCTTGGCCAGCTCCTCATTGTTGTAGAGGACCCCAACATCTAGTGGCGAGGCCACTATGGCATCCACTGTCTCTTGTTCATAGGGAAGAAGGCCCACCTTCTTGCACTTCCCAGTCCGATTTATACTCCAGGAACGAGGAAGGCCGAAGCCCTTGGCAGATTGAACAAAGAAGAAGTTCTTCTTCCACCTCTTGATCGACGAAGGCGTCTTCTTCAACAACTTCCTCCTCAATCGGGTACTAAAAACTACCCATCCGGTTTGGCCATGCCTACTGATCAGGAAATGGGCCTTGAAAATATCCAGGGTCATTGGTCTGCCCACCTCCAAACAGACACAGATAAAGGCCATGATCAACCGTACTGAGTTCGATACCAACTGGCACAGTGCAATATCAAAGTACCGAAGGACAGTACAAAAGAATGGGTGAAGGGGAAACAACAACTCGGCCTGCATATGGTGCTCATATACACAAAGCTTGAAAGGGGCTCAGTCAGGCAGGGCATCACAGGCCCTCTCCCCCACCTTGGCCAGCCGAAGGGCGTACTCACTTGGGATGCGGTACGTCTTCCGGATTACCTCCGGGTCTTCCTCCCTCAGTTGGCTGGGGATCTCATTGGCCGTATAATTCCACTTCTCTCTCTCCTCTCCGGCCGAGGTCTCCCGAATGTCGGTCAAAGCCCTAATCATCTCATCCCCAGAATAGGAGTCTTTTTCATACTCCTCATCCAAAGGGACATATGACACCATAGCCAGGGGGCCTACCTTCGGCATAACCCCCACGGAAGTCTTTCCCCTCGACGAGGACGAAGATGTCTCTACCTCATCGGAACTATCACCACTAGTTTCATCTACACTACATTATCACTATTGCTAGGCCTATCACAATATGCATCAAACGAAGATATGATTAAAAAGAATGACAGGCGAACTCACCAAAGTCCGAAGGGTTCGGACTTAAGCTTCTCCTAACGTCCAAGTTTGTCAAGAGCACTCATTCTCCACGACTTCAAAACACCACGGTCACCAAACCTCCAGCACCAAACAAATTCAAGCTCCAACGAAAATCAGACGCTGAAACTCACACAAAATTCAGAACGAGGACGAAGACTCACAGGGTGAACACTCTCGGACAACAAAGGGATTAAGACAAAATCTCTCTGATGTGAAGGTCGAGGACGAAGACTCTCAAGGTTGGAAGGGACGAGGCTGAAGGCTCTCAAGAACTTATCTCTTGCAAAAAAAACTCAAATTTGAAGTGAAGTGTAGAAAAAAGGAAGTCAATGCCCCTTTATATAAGAAAAAGGAACACGACAAATGAGGACCATTTAATGCGAGTACAAAAACAGAGAGGACTCTTTGGAGTCCCAAAGCAACCCTCACGCTTCCCCATGGGACGTTCCATTCCCCGAGGTGGCTGCCATTTTCTCAAAACGGCTTCTTAATTCCCAAAGGAAATCATCATTTCCCATACACCGCTATTTGCACAAAGAGAGCCACGTGTCACCCCCTTCGTCATTTTTACAGGAATCAAACTCCCATAGCTCCACTGGTCCTCGGCCCATTCCCTTCAAGGTCCGAGGAGATGGATTGCTCTACTGGTCCTTGGACTCAAAGTCTTCATGGCCGAGCATATGGATTGCTTCACTAGTCCTCAACCCATTCTCTTCAAGGTCCGAAGAGATGGATTGCTCCACTGGTCCTCAGACTCAAAGTCTTCATGGCCGAGCATATGGATTGCTCCATTGGTCCTCGACCCATTCTCTTCAAGGTCCAAGGAGATGGATTGTTCCACTGGTCCTCGAACTCAAGGTCTTCATGGCCGAGCAGATGGATTGCTCCACTGGTCCTCAGCCCATTCTCTTCAAGGTCTGAGGAGACGGATTGCTCCACTGGTCCTCGGACTCAAGGTCTTCTTGGCCGATGAGATGGATTACTCCATTGGTCCTCGGCCCATTCTCTTTAAGGTCCGAGGAGATGGATTGCTCCACTGGTCCTCGGGCTCAAAGTCTTCATTGCCGAACAAAGGGATTGATCCACTAGTCCTCAACCCATTCTCTTCAAGGTCCGAAGAGATGGATTGCTCCATTGGGCCTCGGACTCAAAGTCTTCATGGCTGAGCAAATGAATTGCTCTACTGGTCCTCAGCCCATTCTCTTCAAGGTCTGAGGAGATGGATTGTTTCATTAGTCCTCGGACTCAAAGTCTTCATAGCAGAGCAGAGGGATTGCTCCATTAGCCCTCGGCCCATTCTCTTTAAGGTCCGAGGAGATAGATTACTCCACTGATCCTCGGACTCAAAGTCTTTATGGCCGAGCAGATGGATTGCTCCATTGGTCCTCGGCCCATTCTCTTCAAGGTCCGAGGAGATGGATTGCTCCATTGGTCATCGGACTCAAAGTATTCATGGCCGAGCAGATGGATTGCTCCACTAGTCCTCGGACTCAAGGTCTTCATAGCCGAGCAGATGGATTGCTCCACTGGTCCTCTGCCCATTCTCTTCAAAATCCGAGGAGATGGATTGCTCTATTGGTTCTCAGACTCAAGTCTTCATGGCCGAGCAGATGGATTGCTCCACTGGTCCTCAGCCCGTTATCTTTAAGTCCGAACACGTGGATTGCTCATCGTGTCCTCGGGCCACTAGCTCCAAGGTCCGAGCAGATGGACCGCTACCCCAAAGACCTAAAGAAGCTGAGCAATACTCCTAAATGAAGAACAAACCATACAATACTTCCTTAAGCACATCACTGTACTCAAAGAAGTGGGAGGCATCTGATACTGCTAAAAATACACCTCCAATAGGAAGACGACATGTGGATCCTCCTGATAACAGGTTACAAGAAGACACGTGGATGATCCAGGATCTGGCAGCTTAGCCTCCAGGTCATAACCGCCCTTCAGGGCTCCGATGCTCCCAGCTAGGCCTCCACGTCACCACCGCTTTTCAGGCCATCATTGCCCAACCAAGTTAGGGCGTCAGGTCTGCAGAATACCCCAGGCACATGAACGGCTTCTGATCAAGCCAACAAGGCAAAGCCCCAGCAAACGGCCCCCAGCCACCTAGCTGGGCCTCTTAAGCATTATGTCAAAACTAAGTTAGGGTGTCAGGTGACCAACCGCCTTCATACCTAGATGGCTCCTGATCAAACCAGCAAGGCAAAGTCCTAGCGAACGGTGCCCAGCCACTTAGCTGGACCTCCTAGGCATCATTACATGAACCAGTTAGGGGCATCATATCACTGCAGCTCTAGGACTAAAGCCGACTCCAAAGCCCTATAAAAAAGGTCAGGTATGCATTCCAAACGATCAAACTTTTCTCTGCCAAAAAAAAAGAATACACTCTTCCCATGCATACACCTTATTTCGCCCTAACTTAAGCGTCGGAGTATCCCCGGAGGTACCTCTCTAGCGACCCCATAGCCCCTCTCTTTCCCTGTGCAGGTACATCTAAGGCTAGATCTCCAGCTCAGCAACACATTTTTGGCATCAACAAGTTCTCTCTCTAGTCTCTCCACTTTAATGCTGATCCAAGGGTTCTATTTATAGATTTTAAGTGATATGGCTGGTTTAAACTAAGTGTCTAGGTGTTTGATGAAATCAAAATATTTGAGAGTAAACATGATCACTCAAAACTTATCTACTCCGTCTCCTTGCACTACTCTAGAGTGGAGCAACCTTAACTACTGTTCTTTTGCGAAAATTGGTTTTTACTGCAGTCTCTTATGTTGGTTTACATATCTCATATCAACTAAGTAACTTTTTTCCTACGTGCTTAGGCCTACGCCACTCTAAAGTGGTGCACAAGGTTTTTAAATTAAAATGTCACTTTACCTTTATATAGGTTATCTCATAATTGTTTAATTTCATAAAGTTTTAACATTCTATCAATAAAATCACAAATTATGAAAACATCAATAACATTTTCAAAAACTCTATCACAACTCGTCTCATACTAGTGAATTAAATAAAAGTAAAATGATATTTTGATTTTTTTAATTTAACGATGTTTACCCTTTTATGTTATCAGAGATATACTACAAAATTTATTTTGTCACTAAAAATATAAAATAAAAATCAGACAAATCATATGAAATTTCATAAAATTAAACCTAAAAAATTAGAAAGAATCAAACGTTATAAGAATTAAAAAGAAAACTCATTTTCGATGTTTAGTGGTGACAATTGGTGTGAATCCGAGATCGGTACCCGGCGATGACATAGGCATGTACTTCATAAGATATCACACTTGAAATTTGAGACCAAAAACAGAAATTAAGACCAAATCGTACTCAGTTCAAAGACTTTACGTGTGAGAAAGTTGTGATCACACCACAACACCCATTCGGTACGCGCCCAACGCGAAATAAATATGGTGCGCGTTTAGTACGCGTATCGCGAAATCAAGGTAGAAGTGTAAAATGAGTAGCCCAAAGAAAAACAATATCTAGTACAGTACTTTGTTAAAAAGGAAAATAAAAACCAAGAAAGAAGAATAATTCAATCTCGACTCACATGCAAATTTTTGAGTCAGTCCACTCCACCGAATAATTAATCTTACGTTGACGAATTACGATTTTGTGTGTTTCAAACTTTTGACTTGTTTAATAATTTTTTTCATTCATTCTAATTAAACCCACCCCCCTCCCTTCTATTATTGACACTTTCATTTTACCATTTCAAACTTTCAACGGTCAAATATTCAAAACCCAATCAACAAATCTCTCTCCCTTCTCATGTTTCCTTATTTTAGTCTCTTAATTAAAAAATTTCCCAAGTTTTGAATGTTGAACCACCATGCCGGTCCATATAACACAGCCCTCATATATTATTATATATATACGCAAACCCACCTAATGCCCTTTCAATTCCCCGACAACCCAAAACATCTTATATTTTTTTGCCAGAGTTCAATTTCTTCAATAATCCAACTTTCTACAGCTTAATACATAATTATAACTATGATTTCTTCATGGAGAAGGCGAAGGGCAGCACGGCGGGAAAGCAAGGAGCAACACCGCCAGAGGGAAAACAATGACATGGAGCTGACGATACCGAATCATTTCCTGTGCCCAATATCGCTAGACTTGATTAAAGATCCGGTCACTTTGTCAACAGGGATCACGTACGATCGCGAGAGCATTGAGAAATGGATAGAGGCAGGTAATTTGACTTGTCCTGTTACTAACCAGGTATTGAGGACTCTTGAACCGATACCAAATCACGCCATACGCAAAATGATTCAAGATTGGTGCGTCGACAACAAATCTTACGGCATTGAGAGAATCCCTACGCCTCGAATTCCTGTCAGTTCAATGGAGGTTTCAGATATTCTTTCACAGATTACAAGCACGTCTAAGAAGGAGGATCAAGTCGGGTGCAAGGGTTCGGTGGCGAAGATCAAGGCTTTAGCCAAAGAGAGTGAGCGTAACAAGAAGTGCATTGTGGCTAACGGGACGGGTAGTGTTTTATCCGAAGCGTTTGAAGGGTTTTCAAAAGCATCTTTCGATGAAAATGTTGAGGTTTTGGAGGAGATTTTATCAACTTTGACAGCAATGGTCCCGTTCGAGGGGGAGTCGAAGGCTTACCTAGGATCAACTTCATCTTTGCATTGCATAGTGTGGTTTTTAAAGAGTGGAGATTTGTCTAGGAGGAGAAACGCGGTTTTGGTCCTAAAAGAGCTCGTTTCATCTGATAAAAGAAAAGCGGAGGAGTTAGCAAAGATTGAAGGAGGCATAGAAGCTTTGTTTAAGCTTATCAAGGAACCCATTTGCCCTACGGCTACAAAAGCTTCATTGATGATCGTTTATCATATGGTAACTACATCATCTCCTACAAATGAGAGAATCATAGCGAGATTTGCAGAGATGGGTTTGGTCTCGTTGCTACTAGAAATGCTTGTAGACACCGAAAGAAGCATTTGCGAAAAGGCGTTAGGGATTCTGGACGGAGTTTGTGTTAGTGAACAAGGGAGGGAAATGGCTTATTGTCAAGCTCTAACCGTTCCGGTTTTGGTTAAGAAAATATTGAGGGTTTCAGATTTGGCAACGGAGTTCACGGTTTCGATTCTTTGGAAGCTTTGCAAAAGCAATGAGAAGAGGGAAGATGTTCTTGTTGAGGCCCTTCAAGTGGGCGCTTTTCAAAAGCTGTTGCTGCTCTTGCAGGTTGGTTGTGGTGAGAAAACAAAGGAGAAGGCAACTGAGATGTTGAAGTTGTTGAATCTTCACAGGGATAAATTGGAGTGTATTGATTCTATGGATTTCAAGGACATCAAAAGGCCTTTTTGATTTAAGGGTATAGGGTTATTATGTTCACAATTTGATGTACGTACAAAATTTGAATACGCTGCTACACAGAATTTATATATGCAATTGAATAATTATTCATTCCAGAAAAAAAAAATTGTCTACCGATTGTGATAGGAGTCTTTCATATATGTTTAATTCAGTTAAATTGATGGAAGGGTTTGTGGTGTTTTAGATTGAGAAGTTTGAATAATTAATTCTCCCAATAAATTTGAATATTATCATACATGTCACAGATCTATTTTTTTTTTTAAATTTTTTTTGTAATAATTAGGAACACTAATTATGTTGGCTGTGAGATTGAGACCATGGATAAAAAGAAATTAATTAAGCTTCATAACAAAATCAATTCCTCTTAAAAAAAAATTGATCAAGGGGAAAAAGAGAAAAAGAGATATCCTTCATATCAGATCATGATCATCTGTCTAGTCAATCTAAATGGCCTGAAGCTCCTAGAAGCCTAAATTGAAATTAGGCCACACATAAGATAATATATGTGTAATAAGGTCTTGATGAGATACTGATGAATTCTCTGTTAAAGTTTCTGATACTTCGAATGAGATCAAGTCAAAGATGTAACTTTTATCATGTCACAATACTATCAATAATAATCTTTCTTATCTCTCTTTCAACCAATTTGCAATATAATGTTTGGAAGCAATTTTTTTGTTTTCTATTTTTGATTTTTTTTTTGTTTTCTCTATAAAACATGTTTAGATATGTAACTCGAATATAATTTTTAAATAAAAAAATGTAACTCAAATATAGTTTCATTAAAACAAATATAAAAATAATAAATAAATAATTTATTTAATAATTAAAAATAAAAATACTTAATACATAATTAAATAAATATTTTACTTTTTTGTCTAAGGGTACTCTCTCTCTCTATATATATATATATCAAGAAATCGTAAATCAAAAGACTGCAATATATGATCTAAAGCCAAAATATATATTGATTGGAGAAAAAAAAATAGAGCATGTTAATTACTTTTCTTTTAGGGAGCAGAAAAGATAATATGTTTAAGGTTAAAGTAACAAATATGATGTTAGTTTGCTTACATACCTAAAGCCGCGAAGAATTTTTCAAATAAATATCAATTACGTACATTATAAAAATAAAAGAAAAAGTGGTTATTGGATTTAAAGAAATTTACAAAACTGAATCACAATAACTTTTCTGTTTTTCAATAATCTATGTTCTGCAGTAATGCAGGTACCCATTGGAGCTGTTCTAAGTATAGTAGTAAAAACCCATTGGAGCATTGTGCAAGATATGATGGCTCCGATCAATAATAAATGTAATTGATCATTATGCATGGTTTGACTGTAGTAATAATAAATGTAATTTTTTTTAAGGTTTTGTTTCAATTCAAATTCATGTTTGAATTTGAATTAAAAATGAATTTAAATTTATATTGATAATTATTTAAAACAAAATATTCTTATCCCAATAGTTAATCCATCTTTAGTTCCATTTTAATTTTAATTTTTTCTTTCATTGTTTATTAATAAAAGTTGAATTTTTATATTTTTAAAGATAATGATTAGGTTTTTTTTTTTAAAAGTAAAATGGAAAACTTCATTCGACTTTGGGAAAAGCCCAGGCCATCAAGGACAAGTTGAGCCTGAAGAAATTGGGGTGGAGACTCAATCCTCGTATAAGTATCAACTATAAGAGCTCTACTCGCAAGCAAATGAGCAGCGCCATTGAATTTTCTGTGTACAAAAAGAAAAGAACAAGCTTGAAATTCAGAAGTCTGAATCTTCAAATCTGAGAAAATCGCATCCCAACTCAAAAAAGGAAGCGATGAACCTCCCAAAATCTGAATTAACTGGAGACAATCAGATTCAACTTCCATCTTCTCAACCCCAAGCTGAAGCGCCAACTTCATGCCCTCCCGGAAAGCCAAAAATTCTGCATGAAACGAGTCCCCGATGCCAAGAAATTTACTGGAAGCAGCAGCCAAGAAGGAAGAGACGTCATCACGAAGGATCATACCACCACCTGCTTCCTTTACATCCTTGAAGATAGCTTCATCCACATTCAGCTTAAAGAAGTGCCGAGAGGGAGGCGTCCAGCAAACCATACTCACAGTTCCCGAACCGAATATAGTATCAGAGGCGAGTTGAACAACTTCGTGTTCTAGTAACAACTGTTTAGGATCTTCAGTTAAAACCGAAGCTTCTCTCCCCTGTTGACCCAAGGTAGATCGATTCAGATTATTCCATACCACCCATGCAGTCACAGCCCAAAGAGCCAACTGATCCACTGCCCATGAAGCCACCACTGCGTGTAACCATTCTCTAACCCCTATGTAAGCGCAGTAATCCAGCCTAAACCTGGTTACCAGAGCCTTTCCATATAGCATAAGCAGGAAGACGTAGCATAAGGAGTTTGTATGTTGGAGTAACCTCCAACCTTGTTTTGCAAGAAGAGCTAAATTAAACAAATACAAGTCGCGGAACCCCATATCCCCACCAGATTTAGGCTTACATATCTTATCCCAGCTAATCCAATGAATCTTTCGTTCACCCGACTGTTGTCCCCACCAAAACTACTCATCATAGCCTCCAACTCCTCCCACAGAGACTTTGGAAGTTTAAAACAGCTCATCTTATAAGTAGGTACCGCTTGAGCTACTGCTTTGATTAGAATCTCCTTTCTTGCCCTCATTAATAATAGTTCTTTCCAGCCCTGGATTTTACCCCACACCCACTCCTTAATAGTTTTAAAAGCATACTTGTTGGAGTGCCCCACAACTGTTGGAAAACCCTTATACTTCTCATAGCACTCCACCCACTGAACCTGTAGAGCGTCTTCTACAAACTGTAAATTTATCAAAATTAACAACTTGCCCCAAACTAGATTCATATAATGACAACACATTCAAAATTGCCGCATAGTCTACATGAGTTGTGAAGAGGAGGCTATCATCTGTGAAAAATAGATGAGAAGCAGTTAGACAATTTCGGTTGCAAAAAACACTTCAAAACAAAAAGGAAATAAATAGGGGGAAAACTGGCCACCTTGCCAAATACATCAGGATGGAACAAATATTCCCCTTAGGGTCTCCATTAACCAAGATTGAATATGAAACTGCAGTCACACACCGCATAACTAATCTAATCGGGTCCACAACGGATGAAAACCCAACCGTCTTATCCCTCCTAAAAAACTCCACTCAACACGGTCATCATGTCTAAAATGAGTAATGATTAGTTTTGATACTTAATAATTCGGCTAAGTTTATAAATAGAAGTTGATTTTTTTTTTTTTTTTAAGATAAAGGTTAGTTTTGATACTATAAAATTTGGTTAAGATAAAATATTATTTGAAATGAAAAATTTAAGTTAACTTAAGAGATTGTGTCCATGTCAGTATACATGTCATTGCTTATCTAGCGTAATAATAAACGTAATTGATCATTGTGTATGATTTGACTATAGCAATAATAAATGTAATTTTTTGAGGTTTTGATTAACTTCTTCTAAATGCTATATGCTATCTCAATTAAACTCATATCATTGACATGTAAATTAACTCCAAAGCTAACACAAAACATATTTATTTTTTTATTTTATATATATATATATCCTAACAACCGAAAAAGGGAAAGTGACACCAAGCAGTTCAATGGTATGGAAAAAGAAATGTATTTCCTTCACCCCCAACTTAAGAATTGCATTGACCTCAATGTGAAAGAACAATAAAAGAAACTCTCTTTTTAGCCAAAAGTGCGAAGAAGCTGAGATTTGTGCACGACCATTTGAACTGATGCGCATATTTGTCCCAGAAAAAGAAATACGAAGGTAATACTGGAAAACAACAAAATACTAATAATAAACAAGAAAAACAATAAAAGTAAAAGGATATGCTATGGGGTGCCTCCCATTTTTATGTCTTCAACCAGACGCTACACCACTCTCACTGCTGGCCTCATTGTGGTGCTGAAGATGAGGCTCTAGACTCAGTGGCCTTAGTGCTAGTCTTTTGGTAGGGAATACTTAAAGTCCACCATATGTGGCTCAAGTGTTCTTGGTGTTGCCCATTTACTATCAGCAATAGGATATGTGATTCCTGCATCTAATAGTTTCATAACTTCATTCTTCATTACTTCTTCTATAATGGGATTAAGCCTACATTGGCGGTCTATACAAGGGCTTCATTCCTCCCAATTACTTTTATGAGAATAGACCAGGGGACTAACACCTTTTATATCAACAATGCTCCAACTTGAAGGATTTTGTTTTGCACTTCTCTCAGGCAACTCCTCAAAGCATGGTTTCCATGATTTCTTAATAAATCCCTGCGACTTATCAAAAACATCTATATTGATAATTATCTAAAATAAAATATTCTTATCTCAATAGTTAATCAGTCTTTAGCTTCATTTAAAATTTGACTTTTTCTGTCATTGTTTAATAGAAGTTGAATTTATATATTTTAGAAGATAATGATTAATTTTTATACTTAAGAATTTGGCTAAATTTATTAATAGAATTTGAATATATATATATATATATATATATATATATATATATATAATGATTAGTTTTGATACTTAATAATTTGGTTAAGATAAAATATTATTTGAAATTAAAATTTTTAAAAAGTTAATTTAATAGATTGTGTCCATATCAACATACATATTATTGCTTATGTTGATCAATAATAAATATAATTGATCATTATGCGTGATTTGACTGTGGCAATAATAAATATATATATATTTTTTGAGATTTTGATTGAATTCAAATTTATGTTTGAATTTGAATAAAAAGATGAATTTACATTTATATTGATAATTAGCTAAAACAAAATATTATTATCTAAATAGTTAATCAGTCTTTAGTTCCATTTAAATTTGACATTTTCTTTTATTGTTTATTTATAGAAGTTGATTTTTTTTAAGATAGTGATTAATTTTTATACTTAAGAATTTGGCTAAGATTATTAATATAAGTTGAATATATATATATATATATATATATATATATATATATATATATATATATATATATAAAAGATAATGATTAGTTTTGATACTTAAAAATTTGGTTAAGATAAAATATTATTTGAATTTGAAAATTTAAAAAGTTAATTTAAGAGATTGTGTCAGTGTCAGTGTCAGTGTACATGTCATTGCTTTTGTGGCTTAATAATAAATTTTGATCATTATGTATGATTTGATTATAGCAATAATAAACATAATTTTTTTTTGAGGTTTTGATTGAATTAAAATTCATTTTTGAATTTGAATAAAAAGATGAATTTAAATTTATATTGATAATTATCTAAAACAAAATATTCATATCTCAATAGTTAATCAGTCTTTAGTTCCATTTAAACTTAGACTTTTTCTTTCATTGTTTAATAGAAGTTGAATATATATATATATATATATATATATATATATATATATATATATATATATATATATATATATATCAGTGTTTTCAGAGGTGAGGGCGTTGGGCGAGGTGTTTTGCCTCAATGAGGCAAGGTGTAAGCCCCGAGGCTTTTGGACGTAAGCCTTTTGAAACGTTGGGGTGTTTTAAATAAAATAATATTAATTAAAATAAAAAAATTAAAAAATAAAAATAATAAAAATTAATTAATTATCAATAAAGTTTACTAACTTAAGACTTATGAATGAATATTTATCAAAATATTTCAGAAACAAACGTTAACATCACAAACACAATGTTAAGTGGTTGTTGTTTACACACTTACAATAATATAACAAATTTACATACATCTCATCTTTCATCAATAAATCATAAATCACACTCCAAAAACCAAATTCTAATTTTCAAATTGACCAATCTATTCATCACAAGACACAAACATGCTCCAAATTCTAACAAGTATAAAAATAACACAATATTAAATGTCAAATGTTTATTGATTAGTGTTTACACACTTACATTGATATAATAAATTCACATATATAAATCTATTAAAAGTAACAAATTAGATAACATAGATAATATAATCCTAATGATGTTATAAAATGATATTAATAAAATGTAGAGTATATAATATGAAGCCTATTTAATGAATTTGCTCAGTGAAAATAAAGGAGGGAAAAAAAAGAAACAGTGGAAAGTAGAAACAAAGGAGACAAAAAAAGAAAAAGAAAAATAAGGCAACAACTGAAAGAAGGGAAAAAAAAGAACAAAAAAAAGAAACTTCAAAGGCAGCAGCGGAAAGGAGGGAAAAAAAAAAGGTAAACGCATGCAACACCCAAGACTCAAACCCAGGTCTGGAACATGGCCACGTATGATTCTACCACTAGACCACTGGTGTTTGTTAGTTGGTATGTTACTAACAAATATATATATAGAAGGTATGATTTTTTTGTTGTATTGGGCGCCCGCCCAGATGCCCGGGGCTTAAAAGACATATGCCCCGGGTCTGGGCGAACGCCCTGACCCAAAAAACGCACGCCCAACGACACTTTTGCCCCAACTTTCACACCTCGGGGCTTTTTAGCCCCGTTTCGCCCCTGGGCGCGACTTCGTTTTTTAAAACACTGATATATATATATATATATATATATATATATATATATATATATATTTTAAGATAATGATTAGTTATGATACTTAAGAATTTGGTTATGATAAAATATAATTTGAAATTAAAATTTTTAAAAAGTTAATTTAAGAGATTGTGTCCATGTCAACGTACATTTTATTGCTTATGCGGCTCAAAAATAAATGTAATTGATCATTATGTATGATTTCACTGTGGCAATAATAAATATAATTTTTTGAGGTTTTGATTGAATTCAAATTCATGTTTGAATTTGAATAAAAATATGAATTTACATTTATATATATAATTATCTAAAACAAAATATTATTATCTAAATAGTTAATCAAGTCTTTAGTTCCATTTGAATTTAAATTTTTACTTTTTATTTTATTGTTTATTAATAGAAGTTTATTTTTTTTTTAATTTTTTTAAAGATAATGATGAACTTTTATACTTAAAAATTTAGCTAAGATAAAAATAGTTGAATCTTTTTTATATATTTTTAAGATATTGATTAGTTTTGATACTTAAGAATTTGGTTAAGATAAAATATTATTTTAAATTGAAAATTTAAAATGTTAATTTAAGAGATTGCGTCCATGTCAGCGTACATGTCATTGCTTATAGGGCTCAATAATAAATTAATATAGTTAATCATTATGTATGATCTGACTGTAGTATTAATAAACATAATTTTTTGAGGTTTTGATTGAATTCAAATTCATGTTTGAATTTGAATAAAAAGATGAATTTAAATTTATATTGATAATTATCTAAAACAAAATATTTTTATCTCAATAGTTAATCAGTCTTTAGTTCCATTTAAACTTTGACTTTTTCTTTCATTGTTTAATAGAAGTTGAATTTTTATATATATTTTTTTAAGATAATGATTAGTTTTTATACTTAAGAATTTGGCTAAGTTGATTCATAGAAATTGAATATATATATATATTAAGATAATGATTAGTTTTGATACTTAAGAATTTGGTTAAGATAAAATATTATTTGAAAGTAAAATTTTAAAAAGTTAATTTAAGAGATTGTGTCAATGTCAGCGTACATTTCATTGCTTATGTGGCTCAATAATAAATGTAATAGATCATTATGTATGATTTCACCGTGGCAATAATAAATATAAAATTTTGAGGTTTTGATTGAATTAAAATTCATGTTTGAGATTGAATAAAAATATGAATTTAAATTTATATATATAATTATCTAAAATAAAATATTATTATCTAAATAGTTAATCGGTCTTTAGTTCCATTTAAATTTTGAAATTTTCTTTTATTGTTTATTAATAGAAGTTGATTTTTTATATTTTTTTAAGATAATAATAAATTTTTATACGTAAAAATTTGGCTAAAATTAAAAATAGAAGTTGATTTTTTTTAATATATTTTTAAGATAATGATTAGTTTTGATACTTAAGAATTTTGTTAAGATAAAATATTATTTGAAATTGAAAATTGAAAATGTTAATTTGGGAGATTGCGTCCATGTCATTGCTTATGTGGCTCAATAATAAATTAATGTAATTGATCATTATAGATGATTTGACTGTAGCAATAATAAACGTAATTTTTTGAGGTTTTGAATTAATTCAAATTCATGTTTGAATTTGATTAAAAAGATGAATTTAAATTTATATTGATAATTATCTAAAACAAAATATTTTTATCTCAATAGTTAATCGGTCTTTAGTTTCATTTAAATTTTGACTTTTTCTTTCATTGTTTAGTAGAAGTTGAATTTATATATTTTAAAGATAATAATTAGTTTTTATACTTAAGAATTTGGCTAAGTTTATTAATAAAATTTGAATATATATATATATATATATATATATATATATATAAGAAAATGATTAGTTTTGATACTTAAGATAAAATATTATTTGAAATTGAAAATTTTAAAAAGTTAATTTAAGAGATTGTGTTTATGTCAGTATATATGTCATTACTTATGTGGTTCAATAATAAATGTAATTGATAATTAAGTATGATTTGAATGTGGCAATAATGAATATAATTTTTTGAGGTTTTGATTGAATTCAAATTCATGTTTGAATTTGAATAAAAATATGAATTTACATTTATATTGATAATTATCTAAAACAAAATATTATTATCTTAATAGTTAATTTGTCTTTAGTTTCATTTAAATTTTTTCTTTTTCTTTCATTGTTTATTAATAGAATTTTAATTTATATATATATATATATTTATTTATTTAAAGATAATGATTAGTTTTTGTACTTAAGAATTTGGCTAAGTATATTAATAGAAGTTGAATATATATATATACTGATTAGTTTTGATGTATTTGATTAAAGTAAAATATTATTTGAAATTGAAAATTTGAAAAAGTTAATTTAAGAGGTTGGGTTCATGTTAGCGTAATGTCATTGGTTACGTGGCTCAACAATAAATTAATGTAATTGATTATTATGTATGATTTGACTGCGGCAATAATAAACGTAATTTTTTTTAAGGTTTTGATTGAATTCATATTCATGTTTGAATTTAAATAAAAAGATGAATTTAAATTTATATTGATAATTATCTAAAACAAAATATTTTTATCTCAATAGTTAATCAGTCTTTAGTTCCATTTAAATTTGACTTTTTATTTCATTGTTTTATAAAAGTTGTTTTTTAAATATGTTTTAAGATAATGATTAGTTTTTATACTTAGGAATTTGGTTAAGTTTATTAATAGAATTTTAATATATATATATATATATATATATATATATATATATTAAGATAATGATTAGTTTTGATACTTAAGAATTCGATTAAGATAAAATATTATTTGAAATTGAAAATTTCAAAAAGTTAATTTAAGAGATAGTATCCATGTCAATGTATATGTTATTACTTATGTGGCTTAATGCTAAATGTAATTGCTCATTATGTATGATTTGACTGTGGTAATAATAAATGTATTTTTTTGAGGTTTTGATTGAATTCAAATTCATATTTGAATTTGAATGAAAAGACGAATTTATATTTATGTTGATAATTATCTAAAACAAAATTTTATTATCTAAATAGTTAATTAGTCTTTATTTCCATTTAAATTTTTACTTTTTCTTTCATTGTTTATTAATAGCAGTTGAATTTATATATATATTTAAAATAATGTTTTGTTTTTATACTTAAGAATTTGTCCAAGTTTATTAATAGAAGTTGAATTTTTATATATTTTTTAAGATACTGATTAGTTTTGATGAATTTGATTAAGATAAAATATTATTTGAAATTGAAAATTTGAAATAGTTAATTTAGGAGACAAGGTTCGTGTTAGCATACATGTCATTGCTTATATTACACGTTGGAACTATTTTAATTTTATATATACTAGCTTTGATCCAATGCCAGTGCACATGAATATTTTGTTCATGAAAACAAAATTTGAGAAAAAAATATTAATTAAAAAAAAATTTATTTTATCATAATAAATATTTGAATTAAACAAAAATTTATTTTTTAAAAGAGAAAGGGAGGTATTTATACATTTCTAATTTAAAGCCTTATTTTTTTGTTGTTGTCTAAATATCCATGCAATAGTTCTTGCTGCAAAAATGGTATCCATTTCCTCCCCTTATGTGGTATTATATTGATCGTAACATAATAGAAAATAATTTTGATGATAAATTTTATGTCATTTTAGATAAGCATATAACTATCTTCTCTTTTATAGTCCTCTACCATGCCATTCTCGCTCTTGTGCTGCACACCAATCGATGTGATTGGTGATTTATTTGTCATCCAAGATGCTAACTGTTTTTTCTAAGATAACAATATTTAATTTAGTTTTGATTAAAATAATACATAATTTTTTTCTTCTAATATCTAAAATAAAATTTAGTTAATCTTAAGATATATAAATGTAAGTGTGCCAATTTGGAACAAATTTTTTTAGATAATATTATAAATTAATTTGATTAAGTTTAATAATTAAAATAAAAATAAAAAATTTTCATTAGAATTTTAAAAGATAATTACAAAAATTGAAACATGTGGTAAGACTTTTAAGATATAATTACTAAAATTGAGATCATTATGGATATATATTTTTAAAGTAAATATTTTTAAAAACAACAATATTCATGATATATTTAATTTTGATTAAGATAATATGTATTTAATTTTTCTAATGAAATATCTATTAAATAAATTTACTAATCCCATATTTTATCAATATATATATATATATATATATATATTAATTTTTTCTCACTATTGTATTTAAATTTTGTATATTTCAATATTTAAACTTAACTTATTTCATCTTAAAATTTTTGCATTTTTATTGCCTTTATCTATATTTATTACCTTTTTTCTCCTTATTATATTCAAAGCATTTGTTATCTAATAGCTTTTCAACTACTCATTGTATCCAATTTTTTCATGAGTATTTTTTTGTCTATTATCTTTTTTTATTTCCTCAGTATATTTAAATTTTGCTCATTATACTAAAAATTTGTATATTTCAATATTCAATCTATATTGTTTCATCTTAATATTCTTACATTTTTATCTATATTTATTAAAGTTTTTTTCAAAATTTATATCTCTATATACAAATTATTATACTTCATCTCAAAAATCTCTTATTTTTATCAATATTTATTAACTCTTTGGCGTGGTTTGAGTAATGCTTTAAGTGGAGATTAAAGTAATTTGTCTTGAAAGTTGCTTTAATATCCACTTAAAGCATTATCCAAGTCATGCCTTTATCACCTTAGTATATTCAAATTTTGTATATTTAAATACCTAAACTTATCTTATTTTATTTTAATAATCATATTTTTTATTTGCTTTTTCTCTCCAAACATTTTTTTATCTAATTTCTTTTCAATAATTCATTATATTTAATTTTTTTACCAATGCATTTTTATTTATCTATTAACTCTTTTCGTTTCCTAATTATATTAAAATTTTGCATATTTCAATATTCAGTTTATCATATTTTATCATTAAAATCTTATACTTTTTATCTTTTATTTTTGTCTATATATATATATATATATTAGTTTTTTTTTATCTCCTCATTATAATCAAATTTTGTATATTTCAATATCAAACTTATCTCACTTTATCTAAGCAATAGGCTTACCAATATCTATTAACTTTTTTATCTCCTCATTGGTCTATATTTCAATATTCAAACTTATAGATTATTTCATTTTAAAAATTATATATATATTTTTTTCTATTACCTTAATCTATATCTATTAGCTTTTTTTTTTCTCTTATTATATTAAGAGCATTTTTCATCTATTAGCTTTTTAACTATTCATTTTTTTTATCTATTAGCTTTAATTATATTTCTTAACTTTTTTTATTTTCTCATTGCATTCAAATTTTGTATCTACTTAGTATATTAAAATTTGTATATTTCAATATTTATCTTATCTTATTTCATCCTAAGAATTTTGTAACATTTATCTATTAACTTTATATATTTCTCTAAGCATTTTTTATTTTCTCATTATTTTCAATTTTTGTATATTTTATTATATATTTAACATTGTTGACCCTCACCCGTATTTTAATGATGACAAAACACAACTGTTATTATACTAAGTGTAGTCAGCAACAAAAGCGTTCAACCAAGGATCAAAGTTCAAGAACTCAAACTGAATCAAAGTATCAAGTGAAGACCGAAGAACTAGTATAGGTTTAAGGTTTTAGAACCAATATAAGTCTCACTTATACACTGTAATAGCTTGTTCAATGGCTCGAACAAAAAAGGTTTTCTAAACTGATCGTTTTAAAACAAACATTTTAAATTAAAACATAATAACTGGGTTGGAAGACAACCCAGTCGACTGGGTACATAAACCAGTCGACTGGTATATGAGACAGTAGGTCTCCAGTCGACTAGGTAATTCATACCAGTCGATTGGTAAAACGGACAGTGAGTCCCCAGTCGACTGGATGAAATATACCAGTCGACTGGATACCCAGAAGGTCTGAAAACATGATTTTTTCAAGTGAACCCAGTCGATTGGTATCTCGACCTAGTCGACTGGTAGTTCAAAAATATGACCGTTGGACTCCAAATCTGAACGTTTTAAAGAAAATCTTTTTCAAATTAAAGTCCTAACGGCCATATTATTTGATTTCTATATAAACCCATTCAATTGAGCATTCAATAACAAGCTGCATACATTCAAAAAGAGTTGATCTCACACAATAAAGTTTTTATACTCTTGAAACACAAAAAGCTTTGAAATATTCTTATTGAGCCATTCTTCAAGCTTTACTTTGAAAGAGAGACATTATTCAGTTGTATAAGCTTCCATTAGCTGTTTCTCTACTATTTGCTTTACATCATCTTTGTAAAGGGATTACTTCCGAAAGGAAGGGGATTACTTCCGAGAGGAAGGGGATAGCTTCCGAGAGGAAGGGATTGTAAGGTTTGTACAACACCGGGGAAGTTGTACGACTAAGTTACTTAGTGGATTACTTCAAGGAGTTCCTTGAAGAGAGTGGACGTAGGGTCGGAACGAATCCGATATTGCCGAACCACTATAATCTAAGTTTGCATCCTCTTCTCTCTAAACTCTTTATTTACAGCATATTACTTGTTTTAATTGTTTGATGCTTATTCGTTTTTATAAACTTGTATTAATTCCGCAAAAAGTTTTTAAAAACCCAATTCACCCCCCCTCTTGGGTTGAAACCTCGATCTACAATTGGTATCAGAGCAAGTTCTCATATTTAGGCTTAAAATCCTTGAGTTGATCCAATGGCAGCAAATAGCTACTCTGAGGGACACTCTTATACTAGACCACCTTTGTTCAATGGATCCAATTATAACTATTGGAAAAATAGAATGAAAATCTTTGTCGAAGGACAAAATTACAATCTATGGAGAATCATTGAAGAAGGACCTAGAATTCCTTCAAAAGAAATAGTTATTGGAGAGACTCTTTATACAATGCCTAAACTCAAAACTGAGTACACTGACGAGGATTGTAAAACGGTGTCTCTCAATAGCAGAGCAACAAGTATGTTACATTGTGCATTAGATATTTATGAATATAATAAAATATCTGCATGTGTTTCTGCTAAAGAGATATGGGACAAATTACAAGTCACATATGAAGGAACTAGTGAAGTAAAAAAGTCAAAAATTTACGTGCTAATTTCTGAGTATGAATCCTTTAAAATGTCTCCTGAGGAAACTATTTCTGAAATTCACTCACGGTTCACCACTATTATAAATGGTTTAAAACTGATTGGTAAGAATATTGAGGAGGTTGAACTAACAAGAAAAATCTTGAGATCTCTGCCACCAGAATGGAAACCAAAGAAGACAACCATACAAAAGGCCAAAAATCTTGACAAACTGGATGTTGAGACACTACTTGGGTCATTATTGACGTATGAGATGGAAGAAATGACTCCCATCATCAATAATGATGAGAAGAAGAAAAAGCATATTGCTCTCAAAGCTTCTACGAGCAGCAAAGAAATGGAATAAAAAAAAGAAGCTGAAAGCAGCGGGGAAGATGGTGAAATGGCATTGATCACCAAACGATTTCACGGGTTCTTGAAGAAAAGCAAGAAACCTTACACAAAAGATCCCAGTTTGAAAAAGGAACCGCTTATATGCTATGGCTGCAAGAAGCCCGGTCACATTAGAGCTGATTGTCTGGTTTCAAACAAACCATACAAGGGCTTCAAAAAGAAAGCTACGGTAGCAACTACCTGGAGCGATGACGAAGAAGATGAGTCATCAGACAAAGAAATCGGATACGAGGAAATTGCCAACCTTTGTTTGATGGCAATCGACGATGAAAGTGAGGTAACATCTTCTCCTTCTTCTAAAAATAATATTGTGAGTAGTAGTGAAGAATTGCTAGAAGTAATAAATGAAATGCATGAGGAATTGAAGAAATTTGATTCTAGAAATTCTGTTCTCAAGAAAGAGGCATCATCTCTCTCTAAAGAGATGATAAGTCTTAGAGAAGAAAAAGAAAAATTATCATCTTTACTATATGATTCTTCTCAAGATTTTCTCAAAGATGAAAATGAGAATTTGAAAAATAAAATTTCTGAATTGAATAGCATTATATCAAGACTTATGCTTGGTAAAGAAAAACTTGATGAAGTGCTTTATTCCCAAAGATTAAGTGGAGGAAAATCTGGTGTAGGATACTCTCCTTTGGGAAAGCAAAAATAAAAAAGAGAGCTTATTCATGAAAGCCTCATGTGTAAGTGAAGCCTCTACTTCAAGAAACCCTAGCAAGATTAAAAGCACTCCCTCATTAAACGCTAGGAATTCAAATGTTCGTACAAAAATGAAGCAACTTAGAAATACACATGCTTATATGTATGCACACTCTAGAAATGGTTATACACATTATAGAAATAACCAACATGTACATAATCAACATGTGAATTCTGCACATGCTCATCCTAGGAATTACCATCATGGTTATCCTAGAAATGATTTGCATACACATGCTAGCATGTATCCTAGAATGCATCATCATTCATTTTCTAGAAATGACATGCATTTTCATACTCCTTACCATAGAAACATGTATCCTAGGAACTATTATCCTAAGGATTATAGGAATGCATATGTAAGATATCCTAGAAATTTTAATTACTATCATCTTAGGATTGTGCATCATCAATATGTCCATAGATCACCATATACAGTTAAGAAAGTTTTCTAAAAGGAACTGTGTTTTCTAGGACTAACCCCGAAGGACCCAAGAAATTTTGGGTACCTAAAAGTGCTATCGTATATCCTTGTGTGATGCAGATATGTCTTCACACCAAGGAGAAAGGTAACTGTTGGTACCTTGATAGTGGATGCTCGAAGCACATAACCGGTGATAAAAGCGTATTCAAGGAGCTAACTTTAAGAGATGGTGGACTTGTCACCATTGGAGACAATACTAAAATAAAGATCATCGGGCATGGAAAAGTCGATAATGATTTCTCAACCTTAGATAATGTATTGCTAGTACAAGGCCTTAAGCCAAATTTACTTAGCATTAGTCAATTATGTGACAAAGGATACAAAGTCACATTTGAGACCTCTCATTGTCTAGTTATAGACATCAAGAGCAACAAGATCAAATTCATTGGCCATAGACATGAAAATGTCTACATAGTTGATTTGAAATCCTTGCATTCTGAAAATGGAAAATGTTTTCCTGCTTTTAGTGAAAATCCATGGCTATGGCATAGAAGGCTTGGTTATGTAAACATGAATTTGCTAAAAATCATTTCTAGAAAAGATTTAGTTATTGGACTTCCTAAAATCAATTTTGAAAAAGACAAAGTATGCAATGCTTGTCAAATGGGAAAACAAACTAGGATTTCTTTTAAAGCAAAAAATGTAGTCTCAACTACTAGACCTTTGGAACTTTTGCATATGGACTTATTTGGTCCAATTAGTACCATTAGTCTAGGTGGCCATCAATATGCTCTTGTTATTGTTGATGACTATTCGAGATATACCTTTGTTATTTTTATTGCTTACAAGGATGAAGCTTTCAAAGGATTTGAAAAGTTTTGCAAAAAGGTACAAAATGAAAAGGGAATTTGTATTTCAAGCATAAGAAGTGATCATGGAAAAGAATTTGAAAATCAAAGATTTTCAAAATTTTGTGATGAAAATGAAATTAATCACAACTTTTCAGCTCTTAGAACTCCTCAACAAAATGGAGTTGTTGAGAGGAAAAATAGAGCTCTAGAAGAATTTTCAAGAACTATGCTTTGTGAAAATAGTTTACCAAAATACTTTTGGGCTGAAGTTGTGAATACTTCTTGCTATATCTTAAATAGAATTTTGATAAGGCCTCTGCTTGATAAAACTCCATATGAACTATGGAAAGGGAGAAAGCACAATATTTCCAATTTTCGTGCTTTTGGTAGTAAATGCTTCATCTTAAATAACAATAAAACTAACTTGGGTAAATTTGATTCTAAGACCGATGAAGGAATATTTTTAGGATATTCAACTTCTAGTAAGGCTTATAGAGTTTTCAATAAGAGAACTCTAGTGGTAGAAGAATCTGTACATATAACTATTGATGAATCTAACCCAATGAGTAGTAGAGAAGTTTCCTTTAAAGATGATGCAGATTTTATTCCAAGAATGGAAACTCCTACTCCCATTGTTGACCCAAAAGAGAGTTCACCTCAAGCAAATGAAGAGATGAAAACTCCCAATTTGGACCAACCATCTCAAGTCAATAAGAGGAAAGTCTACCCAAAGATTGGAGGTATGTAAATTATCATCCAATTGATCAAGTGATTAGTGATCCTTCACAAGGGGTAAGAACTCGCTCTTCCATTAGAAATATTTGCAATTTTGTAGCTTATTTGTCTCAAGTAGAATCTAAGACATTTATAGAAGCTGAACAAGATAATGATTGGATAATTGCAATGCAGGAAGAGATAAATCAATTTGAGAGAAAGAATTTTTGGAAACTAGTTCCAAGACCTAAAGATCATTCAATAATTGGAACTAAATGGGTATATAGAAATAAAATGGATGAAAATGGAATAGTAACTAGAAATAAGACTAGACTGGTTGCTAAGGGATATAATCAAGAAGAAGGAATAGACTTTGATGAAACCTATGCTCCCGTAGCTAGATTAGAAGCCATTCGAATGTTATTAGCCTTTGCATGCTTTAATAAATTCAAGCTATTTCAAATAGATGTGAAAAGTGGCTTTTTAAATGGCTTTATAGAAGAAGAGGTTTATGTTGAGCAACCTCTTGGATTTGAAAATCTTAGTCTTCCAAATCATGTCTACAAGCTTTCTAAAGCTCTATATGGGTTGAAGCAAGCTCCAAGAGCATGGTATGAAAGACTAAGTAAATTTTTGATTGACAATAATTTTGTAAGAGGTAGAATAGACACAACTCTCTTCACAAAAACTCACAAAAATGACACTTTGATAGTTCAAATATATGTTGATGATATTATATTTGGTGCTACTAATGAATCTATGTGTCAAGAGTTTGCAAAGTACATGCAAGGTGAATTTGAAATGAGCATGATGGGAGAACTTACCTACTTCCTTGGACTTCAAATCAAGCAACTAAAAGGAGGCATCTTCATCAATCAACAGAAGTACATCAAGGACCTACTAAAGAGGTTCGGGGTGGAAAGCTCAAAGCCACTTGGAACACCTATGAGCACAACTACTAAACTTGATCTTGATGAAGGAGGTAAAACTGTAGATTCTAAATATTATAGAAGCATGATAGGTGCTTTACTTTATTTAACTGCAAGTAGACCTGATATAATGTTCAGTGTATGCATGTGTGCTAGATTTCAGGCTAATCCTAAGGAATCACATGTAGTTGCAGTAAAAAGAATCCTTAGATATCTACAAGGAACCCAAGCCATAAGATTATGGTACTCTAGAGATTCATCTTTTGAGCTAGTAGGTTATTCAGATGCTGATTTTGCTGGATGTAGGTTAGATAGAAAAAGCACAAGTGGTACATGCCAATTCTTAGGAGCTATGTTAACCTCTTGGTTTTCCAAGAAACAAAATTCCGTTGCACTATCAACCACCGAGGCGGAATACGTTGTAGCCGGAAGTTGTTGTGCCCAAGTATTATGGATGAAACAACAGCTAGAAGACTATGGCATGAACCTAAAAAACATTCCAATATTTTGTGATAATACTAGTGCTATCAACCTAACCAAGAACCTCATGCAGCACTCTAGAACAAAGCACATAGGAATAAGACATCATTTCTTAAGAGACCATGCTAAAAAAGGTGACATAAGACTAGAATTCATTCCTTCAGAAGATCAAATAGCTGACATTCTTACAAAACCTCTAGGTGAAGCTAGTTTCTGTAAGATAAGAATGTTAATGGGATTGTTGGATTATGATAAACTGAATATCTGATTGTTTAATAATTCATCATATGCAAGTTTGACATCTAGTGAAAGAGTATTAATTATTGTTTAAATATTTCCCTCACTCAAGATGTCATAGATAAACAAATTTCATGCTATATTTCAAGACTGGAAATTTTCATAAGGGTCGAGTCGACTGGTGGATCTATACCAGATGACTGGTAAGTCATTGCCCTTTCATCCAGTCGACTGGTAAGTTTGACCCTGTCGACTGGTAAGTCTCTATCTCTTCTTCCAGACGACTGGTAAATCTGTTCAGAAGTCTGGTATCTGTAGACCCTGTTTTGAGCCAATTTTTTGAAAATCAGTTGTCATCCAGTCGACTAGTCAATTCAATCCAGTCGACTATAATCTTACTGCCAGTTCACCCAGTCGACTGGTTCATAAACCCAGTCGACTGGTATGGAAATTGTTCGTCTTTCCAAAGCTACCCAGTCGACTGGTAACTCTACTTAGTCGACTGGTATCACGATTCTATATAAGGGACTGTTCATTTTTCTGATTTTTTACGCCATTTTCGAGCACCTTTGTTTTCTCTCTCTAGAAAAATTCACCCTTTTGATCCCAAAAACCATCCAAACTTCATCTAAACACACCGATCTACTCATCCACAAAGAGATTTTTGACTTTCTACAGTTAAAATCTCTTATTTTCACCAAAATCTTTTTTTACCCAAAAACTTCTTTTTCTTCAAAATGAGCGATAAGATCTGTGTAAAATTCACAACAAGTGGACCTAATGCTCCTAAAAAGCCAAGGTCTTCAAAATCTTCGGCATCGGAGTCACGAGGAAAGGGAGCAGCAGGCTCATCTAGTAGAACGCCCAGAATAGAGTTGGAGGAAACTCTGTTTCCCAGTCCGGCTGCTCATATGAGGTATAACTCCGTAATCCATAATAAGAAGATCATGACGGGTAGAGTTGTTAATTTCAACTCTATTCGTCATAGAAATTTTGATATTTTACCAACATTTGAGGCAATAAATTTGACCCCATTGGTCAGAATACATGAAAAATATTACCCGCAACTGATTCACCAGTTCTACGCGAACTTGGTGAAACCCAGTCCTCTAGCTCTGAGATTCAGAACCAGAGTCAGCGGTGTGGAGTGTGAGGTCAACACTGACCTCTTGATGAGCATACTGAGAATCTCAGTAAGAGGGAGTCAGTGGAGTCTGGATGGATGGTCAGACAGCTTTGACGTCGAGGCAGCCTGTCAGATAGTCAGGGGAGACCCTAACTATGTGTACAGACCCACTACATTTCACACGTGTAGTGACATGCCCCTCGACTCAAAGATGTTTCAGCTGATTGTCAGTTGGACCATTCACCCTAGACTCGGGAGTCGAGGGTATCTATCTAAGATAGATACGGTATTGATTTGGTGCCTTAAATCTGGGAACCACTTCAATATTTATCCTCTACTGCTCGCCAACATGATAAATGGCGAAGCGAGCGACTCTGGGTGTCTTCCTTACGGGATGCTCATTACACTCATACTCCAGCACTTCCGGGTGCCTTTGCCAGCCTCCGAGGCTCAGGATATTGGACTGACGGACATCATAAATGTCTCGTCACTGAAGAAGATGGGATATGCGGTTCGAGACGGTTTCCTCCATCCAAAAGCCAGGAAGTGCTTATGGATACGAGGAGATTGGAGTGATGATGATGAGGAGGAGGAGACTGGTGCCTATGTTGATATGGACACTGACACCTGAGCACTTCTGATTGGTGATTCAAGTACTGGTCAGACTAGATACGAAGATATACTTCAGGCTATCTCGAGCCTTCAGATGACGATGGAGTCTGGTTTCCAGTCCATGCAGTCGGAGTACCAGAGATTGAGCACCTACATCGACCACCTACGGGACGACTTTGAGTTACATCGAGAGCACACCGAGGCTTCTCTAGCTGAGGTTAGGGAACTTCTTTGTGATGGATCAGACTCTCCCACTCCTTGAGTTTTTGATTTCCTTATTATGTACTTAGGGTTTTTCAGCTCTTATCACATAGCACGGACATATCTTGTATTATTTTATCTTAGTTATGGCTCTATGAAGCCCGTTCATGCATTGACTTTTTATATATGATGTTATGTTTCTATTAGCCATATTTCATATATCTATTTACATTATTTGTGATATGTTTGCATAGTTTCAAACTGCTTTTATTCACAAAAATACTATGAAACTGATAATGCTTGTATGAAAACTTCCGGTTCTTCTTGGGAATTCTTCCAAAATCTGAATGAAGCCAAACTTTTGCATACAGGTTTTTTTAATCATTCTCTAGATGACTGTAGTGGATAAATAGCTTATTTTTTGGTTTCTAGCCCCTTTGGTTGCTGTTGTCAAAACGGGGGAGAAAAATGAGAAAAACCGAGAAAAACTAAATAAAAGAAACCAATGCATA
Source organism: Bretschneidera sinensis (assembly GCA_023935145.1). NCBI lineage: Eukaryota > Viridiplantae > Streptophyta > Magnoliopsida > Brassicales > Akaniaceae > Bretschneidera > Bretschneidera sinensis. The sequence continues at coordinate 7,576,566 of CM043705.1, forward strand.
GTTTTAGGGGAGCACTGCTCCAAAACTTATTCTTTGATTGGTTGAGTTAATTGTGGTTGGTTGAAATATATATGAACTATGTTTGTCTGTTTACAGGGTGGTTTTATTCGAAAAACAGAGGAGACTGTCCGATTTTTCGTAAAAATCAAACACTTAGCCTTTTTATCTGTTTTCTCATCATTAGTTTTGTCATCATCAAAAAGGGAGAGATTGTTGACCCTCACCCATATTTTAATGATGACAAAACACAACTGTTATTATACTAACTAAGTGTAGTAAGCAACAAAAGCGTTCAACCAAGGATCAAAGTTCAAGAACTCAAACCGAATCAAAGTATCAAGTGAAGACTGAAGAACTAGTATAGGTTTAAGGTTTTAAAACCAATGTAAGTCTCACTTATACACTGTAATAGCTTGTTCAATGGCTCGAACAAAAAATATTTTCTAAACCGATCGTTTTAAAACAAACATTTTAAATTAAAACAGAATAACTGGGTTGGAAGACAACCCAGTCGACTGGGTACATATACCAGTCGACTGGTATATGAGACAGTAGGTCTCCAGTCGACTAGGTAATTCATACCAGTCGACTGGTAAAACTGACAGTGAGTCCCTAGTCGACTGGATGAAATATACCAGTCGACTGGATACCCAGAAAGTTTGAAAACACAATTTTTTTCAAGTGAACCCAGTCGACTGGTATCTTGACCCAGTCGACTGGTAGTTCAAAAATAGGACCATTGGACTCCAAATCTGAACGTTTTAAAGCAAATTTTTTTCAAATTAAAGTCCTAACGGCCATATTATTTGATTGCTATATAAACCCATTCAATTGAGCATTCAATAACAAGCTGCATACATTCAAAAAGAGTTGATCTCACACAATCAAGTTTTTATACTCTTGAAACACAAAAAGCTTTGAAATATTCTTATTGAGCCATTCTTCAAGCTTTATTTTGAAAGAGAGACATTATTCAGTTGTATAAGCTTCCATTAGCTGTTTCTCTACTATTTAATTTACATCATCTTTGTAAAGGGATTACTTCCGAGAGGAAGGAATTGTAAGGTTTGTACAACACCGGGGAAGTTATACGACTAAGTTACTTAGTGGATTACTTCAAGGAGTTTCTTGAAGAGAGTGGACGTAGGGTCGGAATGAATCCGATATTGCCGAACCACTATAATCTGAGTTTGCATCATTTTCTCTCTAAACTCTTTATTTACAACATATTACTTGTTTTAATTGTTTGCTGCTTATTTGTTTTTATAAACTTGTATTAATTCCGCAAAAAGTTTTTAAAAACCCAATTCACCCCCCCTCTTGGGTTGAAACCTCGATCTACAAACATTATATCATCTCAAAACTTATTTATTTTTTTTTTATCTAAAAGGTTTATTTATATCAATTACGATTATTTGAGAAAAGAAATGTGAAAACGAATCTTACTCATATTAGGAAAAAAAACTAACATACTGCACATAATTGGCACTAGTAAAATTAATTCTTTTTTGGAGAGAAAAAATTAGTAGAGTTTTAAATTTTAAATAATAAGAGTTCTGAATGCATATGAAATCTTTAATAAGTTAATGATTATATTAGATAAACCATTGGGTAGGATACAATTATTTGAAATTGAAATTGATAATAAATTATTTTTGACAATTTATATGATAATTAGGATTGGATCTTGTGCAAGATAAAATATATTTAAAATTAAAATTAAAATAAAAAAATTTATCGATAAAATTTATCTGATAGTTAACAGTACAGTTTCTATAAAAAAAAAGCTTAATGTGTTTATATTAAGAAAATTGTAAAAATAGAAAGTGCTCATATATCCATCCACTGTCTATGTGGGTATTGTCACGCTTACATATATTTTTTACCCTTAAACTACCACAAATTTATTACTACTTAAACTATTATTACGTTTAATGCCTTCATGGGCGAGTAAGTTGGAATTCAAAGTGTAAAACTTTTATTTGAAAAGAATACAAAAATTTATAGGATAATGATTACTAACTTTATATAATAGTATTAATAGATGTTGAATTTTTATAAATTTAACTCTTATGATTGTGTGATCCTACCATGTTTTATATATATTTTTTTTATGTGACCGCTGAGAAGTTGAAAAGGTTATTATGAAAAAAAATTTGCACAAAAATATCAACTTTTTGCTATTATGAAAGTTAGAACTTCATTTGCAACATAAAAACATTTTTAGAAGGATTTTTAAAAAAAATCAAAAACTCAACACCGACAATCAAATAAATATTGTAATAAAATTTTACTAAATTTTTTCTTCATATATGTTTTTCAATTTTTCATTAAGGAAAAAAGGGAATGGGAGAAAACGAAAACCCCATAACAGAATACCTTTATGAATTCTTCATATGCCATAGGATGAAAACCATTGAAATCCTCTTTTCAATTTTTTTCTTCATTTTTTTTTTTATGTAAACCATGTGCCCAGTTTTGTATATTTTCATTCCTCTCTCATCTCTATCTCCCTCAAAGCTCTTCCTCTCATCTCTAAAGTTTGCAGCACCGTTTTTGGAGTTTAAAATTTTTAGGTCAAGCACCTATATCATCTCTGTAAGCTCAAAGGAAAGAAAGACTTGCACAAAAAATATTAACATTTTGCTATTATGAAAGTAGGAATTTCATTTGCAACATAAAAATTTTTTAGAAGGATTTAGAAACAAATTTGAAAACTCAACCCCAATAATCAAATAAATACTGTACAAAAATTTTACTAAATTTTTTCTTCAAAAATCAACAAAAAGGAAGCAAAGATTATTAGGTGTAAGGAACTTACAGAACCAAGTCTTAATAATCTTTCTCTATTGTTAATAATTTTTGTTCTACAGTAATTGAAATAATGCAAGTACATTAAGTATACAAATCAATATAAACTTAAAATAATAAAATTATAAATATGAATATAAAAAATTAAAAGATAATAACCAATAAACCTTTTTTTTTTTAACATGTTGTTATGTAGAGAAATGAAAATATAAGAACAATGAATGAATAGACCATATTTAAATAAACTAAACACTGATTAACTAATGGGATAAATATTATATATAATTATCAATATAAAAAAAATTATGCGTAGATAAGATGAGATGAGAGTTAAACTTATTTAAATAAGAATAAGTCCAACAAATAAAATTTTAATTTCAAATAATATTTTATCTTAACCATCACAATCTCTACTTTTAGATAAAAGTAAGTCCAACTTTAAACATATATAAATACAAATAATATTCTAGCAATTTTTAGAATTGAAAATGAAAAAAGATTGTCCTAATATACTTAAGATAATAATTTTTTATAAGTAAAAAGAAAAGAAAATAAAAATTTTTATATCTAAATTATAATCCAACCATGTGCTCGATCAGATCACTGATAAATGTTCAATCTTTACATAAAAATAGCTAAAATTCAACAGTGTTTTTTAATAATGTACTTCACTAGTGCTTTTTATAAAATATCAATCTCTTAATTGATAGGATAATGATTAACATTATATAATACTGTTATTAGAGGTTCAATTTTTATAAATAAACTCTTATGTCTGTGTGATCCTATTATATTTTATTTAATATTTTTATGTGATCGCTGAGAAGTTTAAAAGGCTGCAATTTTAGAGTGGATTTATATGATTAAGTTTTTAGTGTGTTTATTATTAATTGAGATATTAAATAATTTTGTTAGTTAAAAATAAAACATGCAAATATTTGAATTTGAAAGTAAGTATATTTTATTTGAATGCAAGTATTTTTTTTTAAAAAAATAATTTGATAAGTAAATGGTATGTCCATGTCAGCGTTCACATCATTACTTATGTGGCGCATTGGAACTGTTATACTTATATATATATATATATATATATATATATATATATAAATTAGAGGTTGAATATTTATAAATTTAACTCTTATACTTGTGTGATCCTACCGTGTTTTATTTAATTTTTTTATGTGATCGTTAAAAAGGCTAGAATTTTAGAGTGGATTTATATGATTAATTTTTTAAAAGTGTATTTATTATTAATTGAGAGATTAAACAATTTTGTTAGTTAAAGATAAAATATGAAAATATTTGATCGACTTGAAAGTGATGTAATGTTCGGTTAGTTAAAGACCCTTGAAATTGAAACTGGAAATCGATTATGTTGTTTGGTTAATTAACATGTTCATACCATTGGAATGAAATTAGTTTGACTAATTAAATGTGTTTGAGATAAGGATGAAATATAAAATTAATCATATTATTATATTATATTTATTATTTTGCAAATTAACCATATTACTATTTTATATTTATCTATTATTTATTTATTAATTATTAATAATTTAAAATTTTATTATATAATTATCTTATATTAGTTAATTATCTTACATTAAACTCTAAACCCTAAACCTAAAACCCTAATTAACCTAAACCTAACCCTAAATCTAAACCCTAATGAATCTAAAACCTAACCCTAAACCCTAGTTAATCATATTATTATTTTATATTTATCTATTATTTACGTATTAATTATTTATTAATAATTTTATTATATAATTATCTTATATTAAACCCTAAAACCTAAACCTAAACCTAAACCCTAATGAGTCTAAAGCCTAACCTTAAATCCTAATTAATCATATTATTATTATTATTTTATATTTATATATTATTTACTTATTAATTTTTAATAATTAATAATTAATAATTTTATTATATAAAATATTTTTTTTCTCAAATTTATTTTTATATTATTTTCAGATATTTTTTTCAATAAAAATATTTAATTAAAATTTTATTTTATTTAATTATTAGTCATATTAAATATATTTTTATATATTTATTTTATTAATAACTTGTACCAATTAAAATTTAAATAATTTAACTATCACCGATGGAAATATTTTCCCTCGAGTAATATTCACTCATTATCACCGAGGGAAAGTATTTCAAGCAATTTTTCTAAATTAAAATTCGTATTTTAATGGTTTTATTATCACCAAGGGATTTATTTTCCTTCGTGATAATATTTTTTTGTATTAAAATTAATGATTTATTTACTAAGGATTTTAGAAAATAATAACAACGAGGGAAACTATTTATCACCGAGAGAAAATTCCCTCGGTGATAATATTTGATTATGTCATCGAGGGACATGCATCTCTTGATAATTAGTCGTCGGTGAAAATTATTATCACGTGTCCTTCAATAATAATCTGTTACTGCTGTTGATTTTTCTTGTAATATCTTTGATTCCAACTTCAATAAAAAAATTCCTTACTAACCAGATCTGAAGTATTGCACGATCATAATCATATGATGTGATCATTTTAAAACATAGTAGTGATTCAGAACATAATATATATATATATATATTTTATTGTCAAATTATGTTATTCTCTTGTCTTTATTATTCCAGTGCCCATGGGTTGGGAACAACGGCATTGTCAGCTATGGAACCTGAGTCTCCCAATTATTTCATCATACCATTTCCTCCAATTATTTCTTCTCACTAAAAGTAGCTATTCTACAAAGTTATGGCTTTAATTCAACAATAATATATATATATATAAAATTAAAAAAGGGACCATGATCATATTTATTTAAGAATTGAAATGCATGTCAAGTTCATAGTAAGATTAAATTCCACATTGACAAATTTGAATTTGAATATTCTCTATTTGATGATGTGACATTCAATCTCACTGTAAACTTGATTCCATTTAAATTTTCGAATGAAAAAGATCGAGATCATTAAAAGAGAAAAGGCATAAAACCCATAAATCTTACATAACCCTAAAACCCATCAATTTTACATACCGTAAATTACATAACTTATAAACTAAAAAGAAATCTAAAACCCATAAATTTTACAATTTCACATAACCCAAATCTCAAATCTCATATTATTGCATTCAAGACATTAAAAAATAATTAAAAAAACAGAAAGTGCACTAAAATAAATAAATAAATCTCAAATATAGTGAAAGAGGCCTACCCACATCATGAAGAGAAGGTGGCGACAACGTGGAGGACGAGGTGAATTGGGGAGAGGAAGATTAAGGGACATGCAGGGAGAGAGAAATATGGAGGAGAGAGAGGGTTTTTTTGGATCAGATCTAGAGAGAGGGTTGCAAATTTTGGGAAAGAAAAGGAAGAGAAAAAATCACACGATTTAAAATTTGTTTAATGGACTTTTGGACTCAAGTCCATAGCTGAAAGTACGTCATTGGTAATATATTTAATATTAAAAATTATTTACAATTTTTTAAAATGAAAATTAACTGATTTTTCCTTTTATGATTATCGGCGATGGATCTTTCACTGATATATTTTTAATATTAAAATAAATTTTTTCAAAAAAATTATTTCTAAAACGAAAAAAATTATCTACCATGGATATATTTTTTCCCGCGATGGAAGAGTTGTCATAGATAATTTTCTGGCTTCAGCCGAACGTTCTGCTACAGATCTCAAAAATCCGTCGTAGAATGCAGTTTTCAGTGACGAATTATAGTACCTAGCAGAAAGTCAGTCGCTGAAAGCTGTTTTTTTGTAGTAAAACTATATGAAGTGCCCAAGTCCTGTGGAGAGAACTGAGTTTCTTGCCTTTTTTCCCTACTACATTTGCAAGTATATAGTCTGGACTACTTGCAAAGTTTTTAAGGATACTTAATTTTGGCCAAAGCTGTAGCAAGGAGTGAGGACCTTCAACTTACCACCTTTATTTTGTCTCTGCTTTACAGAGTTATGAATACCCTTGTTCAGGGCTTGTCAATTGGCAAAGCTCCAAATCTTGGAGGTCCATTTTGGATCTTGCAGTTGTAGCTGCATGCCTACTTTCTAAAGTTTGACTCGAACAAAATTCTAAAGTCTAGACTTTCAGATAAAGACAATTGTGGGGAAAACCTCCTTTACACAGCTCATGTGATAAAATCGTTCTTTGAAACATTTTTCTATATTCTTTGATCTCCCACTGAATCAAAAGTCAAAAAGTTCCCAACCCTTTTCCAATTGTCTTTATGCTTCTGCTATTTTCAATCGTTTTTACTCTCAAGCTCTTGAAAATTTTCTCAACATTGGAAGAAGTTTGTCTAATTTTATGCTGACTCGCTAGTAGGTAGGGAACTTTTAATTTCCTTACCCATGTTTGGTTCTCACAGCAAGAATCAGGTCGAATTGTGTAACCTTCATTTTTGTACTCTCCAATTCGGTCTCAGACAGTTCCACTTTTTTGCACTTCCAACTCCACCTCCCTCGATCGTGTGTGAAGTTCTAGGGTAAAAATGAGATTGTAACTGTTCATCGCATGAACTCAATTCTTCTGCACGATTTCATAAAGTCCTTTTGTTTGATGACTTTGTGGGGGTGGGGGGAGAGGTGGGGAATATGTAAGTTTTTATCTTCGGTTTGAGACCAAGGAGCAAGTCCTAGACCGGTTATGTCTTCCTCGGTGTACACCACATTTCATTCCAATTATTAGAATAGATCACGTCTGGAGCCCGATGATGAGAATTTGATAAGAAAATACTCTGAATTAAAGAAATGAGAACCAAGATTTTGTTTTTGAGGAAAAAAATATTATACAGTCTCCAGCCTGCACGAAGAAGAAAGACTTCTTCCATCTTTTGATAGATGAAAGGGTCTTCTTCAGCAGTCTCCTCCTAGCCCGGGTGCTGACCACGACCCAACCGGCCTGAAAATACCTACTTATCTGGAAGTGGACCTTAAATACATCCAGGTTCATCAGCCCTCCCACTTCCGAGTAGACACAAATGAAGGCCATTATCAGCCATACCGAGTTCAGCACTAGCTGACACAACACTATTTCGAAGTACCATAGAACGACACAAAAGAAGGGTACATAGCCCAGCCCTCATATAGTGTTCATAGCCCTCATATAGTGTTCGTACACACATAATTCATAAGGTGCGTGGCTCGGTAAGGCATCGCAAGCCCTCTTCCCCACCTTGGCTAGCCTAAGAGCGTACTCCCCCAGAATGTGATACGACTTCTGGATCACCTTTAGATTTTCCTCCCGGAGCTAACTGGGAACAACATTCGTGAAAAACTCCCACTATTCCCTCTCCTTCACGGTCATAACCCCTCTAATATCGGGTAAGTCCTCATCCACCTCATCCTCAGAGGAGGAGTCCTCTTCATACTCCTCCGCCACAGGTATGTAGGGTACTATGGCTAATGGCCCCTATATAACCTTGGCTCATTCCGAAGTCCCACTCCTAGAAGATGACATGTCTGACCCCGTATCCTCGGAGATACTACTGCTACCACTATTGGCCCTACCTCGGTAACTATCTACTGAAGACATGATTAGTAGAAGGAGGAGACTCAACTAAGTCCAAATAGCTCGGAAAAACTCCCTCCTCGGCGAGACCCTTCGACACCACACTCCGAGCACCAACACCAAATACCATCACCGAGCCGAGATGTCCACCAAGATTCCTCTCACTAGGAAAATAAGACACCGAACACTCTTAAACTTTGAAGAAGAGAACGAGCACTCTCAAATTTTGAAGACGAGGCTGAGCGCTTTCAAACTTTTCTCTCTACAAACTTTCTCTCTAAGAACTCACTAGAATGGAAGTGAAGAGAAATAAGAGCAAAACAACCTTATATAGGAAAGAGAAACACAACAAACAAGGCAATTTAAGACCAAACGGATGGAAGGTATGACGTTTCGGGTGCTCGAGGCTACTTTCACGTTCTCCAAAGAGTCTGTTGCCACAAACTAAGTGGCCTATGGTTCATCCTAGGCACTGTTTCATTCCCCAAGGACACTGTTTCATTCCCCAAGAAAGCCAATCATTAATGAACACCATCGTTTTTGGAAAAGGTGGCTGCACACATTCAATGAAGTTAGACACAAGCCCCATGTCAAGAAGATGATCTGAAAAATTACCAAAAGGAAGTTGGGCACCTAAAGGAACCAAAAGCCCAAAATATCCAGAGGCCCGTCAAGAAGGCCAAAGGCAGCTTGAGCCATCCTTCATGGGCCTAGAAGACAAGAAGCCCAAAAGTCTACTGGGAACTCAAAATCTCTAAGGACGAGCATATGGACTACTCCTCACATGCTCGGCCCAATGTCTCCCAGGCTGAGCATATGGATTCCTCCTCACATGCTCGGCTCAATGTCTCTAATGTTGAGCATATGGACTGTTATTGTGCAGAAATCTACCTAAACTAATAAGCAAATAATTGAAGTTTTACTTGCAAGTGCACAAGGTCAACATAGTAGTATAGTGTGCAAGTGCGAGATCATTTCCACAGAGATTGGTAAATTTTGATTTAAAATTAAATTCGCAATAGAAAATGATAAAAATATTAATTGAGTTTGAATTAATAATGATGAAAGCATAGGGACTTAATATCCACCACTATTCATGCTACCACAATAAAACAATATGCCAATGCTTTAATCACGTCATGAATACCTAATGTTTGTCAACCTAAGGGCATGGTGTATACTCCTTAAGCTATAGATTTCCCTAAGCAATGAATTAGGCATGGTGCATACTCTAACTCTTTTCTTTCTTAAAGGATTTAGCATGTTGTATACTAAGTTGTTCCTTAAGCAAGCATAATATCTGTAGAAATCAACAAACACACAAGACCTAAGGCATGGTATATACTCCTGGTTTCCCATGTTGATTAACCCAACAACCCGGTGTGGATCTCTTTTGTTATTATTGTTAAACCCAAGAATTAATCATCCAAATTGATTTAACTAACTAGTCTATACCACATTCATATGTTGATCAGGTAAACATATATGAGGAATTCAAGAAAACAGGCATTAATCAAGTTAAGCATCATAATATAAATATCACAAAGGCGCCAATACTGAATTATTGAGTAAAAATAATTAGGGCTTCAATCAAGCCCTACTAGCAAATTAGTTACACATGAGTTTGATGTTAAACATCTTCATAAAATAAAATAAAAAGGAAAGAAGAAACCCAGAGAGCTTCCTTGAAGAGTCATCAATTCTTCTGTAAAATCTCCTCTGGCCTCCTTTATTTCTGTGTTTACAGGCCTATTTATAGAGTTTAGAAACATCTAGAAACCCTAAAACTCGTAAACAAAACCATAAGTTTATTTCCAAAATAGGGCCAACTGCCATACTGTGCGAGTGCGCTCGATCGCAGCATGGTGCGCTTGAGCCTTCTTCTTGTGCGCACGAGTGATGGTGCACTCGATCACACACTTCTGTGCTCGATCGCATTATGTGTAGTTTCTAGTTCTTTTAGTTTTTGTTCTCCAAACACAGAAAACATAGAAAAGAAATAAAATAGCATGAAATAACACAACTATGAACTTAACAAATATAAATTAAAAGGGCTTAAATACGAATATTTAAGCACTTATCACACCCCCAAACTTACATATTGCTAGTCCCATAGCAATACAAAACTAAAAACTAACTGAAAACAAATAACACATAGACAAATCTATTTTTCATGGTATCCAAAAATTTAAGTATCACACAAAACCATGATATTCATACATGAGCAAGCTTAAAAAATATAAACCCATTTTCGCAATGAATAGGAATTTCAAAATCTAATTACTTACAAGAGGCCAGCTAAGGCATCACAAGTTCGAATCAGTGTAAAGTGAACTAGCACATAAATATGAAGCTTCCAATTAATTACAATGTGCAATCTCTCAATGTCTTAAGATTCACTGAATTTCCCATCGGAGTGAACAATAATAGCATACTTTTTATTTCCTTATTTCTTTTATTATGAGACTTTGCCATGTTTAGTTCCCTTAAGCTTTCTAATTCACCCATGTAGCAAGTGTTGAGTCAATGACTCCTAAACTAGATGGTTTTGGGGCATTAGGTGTAAAGACACCCCTAAGGACTTACTAACTCGAGTCAAAAGGCTACGAAACTAAACTGCCTTTAATACTACCAAGTAAACTTCCCACCTTTTGACATGAACACTCACTGCTTACTGAGGTAAGAGGTCCAGTTACTCAGCGAAAAGTTTGTTAATGATCATTATGAACAAAATTCCCACATTTTGATGTGAACACTCATTGCTTACTGAGGCAAGAGGTCCAGTTACTAAGTGGAAAGTTTATTAATGATCATCATTATCATTTTTTTTCTATTTTTCTATGCCAAAACGTTCATCCACTAGGTCATCCAGTTTCAGTTAAGCCATGGAAACATACACATTAAAATCACGTGTCATACCTCACACAATTATGTGTTAACGTGCTCGTGTCAGATTTTAGATCAAACATATGAATTCTCAAATGCCTAAAGTAAGTAACTAAACCTTAAAACTCTATTATTAGATCATGTGTTTAAGATTTTAAGCTCACCAATGAAATCACATCGCAATTTTTCAGATCAACCAAAACTTCAAGATGGATATGAACATGCATTTATTTTATTCTATAGCCTATTTTAAAACGAAAAATAACAACAAACTGGGACAAAGTGTGTGTAATGTGTCTCTTATACCCCTAAACTTAAATTACACGTTGTCCCTGTTGTGAGTTTTAAATTAATCATAAGCGCACGAGTCGTTTGCAATATAGTGTTGTGCAAGTGCGAGGTCAAATCCCGAGGGAATTGCGTTGTGAAAATATAATTTTATCTAAACTAACCTTATTTTAACTTAGTTCCAAATTTTGAGGTGTATTTTTGCAAAAGAAATATAAGCTAAACTAAATTGATTTAAAAACTAATAAAAAACACTAAGGTTTCTGAATCCACCCCACCAAAGTTTAAGCATATATGTCCTAAAAACATAGCCTATCAAAACATTCCATGAATCCAACTATAAGACAAAAAACAAAGAATATCCCAATTAAACCAAAAGCATCCAATGTATCCGCTCTTAAAAATCACAAAGGAAATCCAATTTAATCGAAAATAATTCGATGTATCCATCAGATGAAACACAAGGAATATCCAACAGAACAATTTAAACTCAATCAATCACAAGATTAACTCAAATAATTGACATAACATTTATACTAAAAAATGTCAGATTTGTACAAGAAAATCTGAACTACTATGCCAAACAACGGCAGGGCTTCATCTTCAACCTTAGCTGAAAATTCTAGCCACTCATAATTATGAAACTACAATTCATAATAAAAGTGCTAAACATTAAACTAAAACAACTAAATAAAAAGAAATAAATAACTTTACATGGGAGAAATTCCACTCGCTGCTGGGCAACGCTTTCCCTTGTGGTAGCAAAGCCTTCGGGATCCACCAGAATGCTAGCAGACGTCCACCGGTTAACACCAAAGTGGCCCAGGAATTGCACACTGAATGATGAAGTGGAGTGGGTCTTATATAGGCAAATACCACAAGTGGAATGTGTTTCCAATCCGATGTGGGATGTAGGATATAGAAACGTGTTTCCAACCGATGTGGGATGTTGGATTTAAGTCTTCATATGCCCTTCAAAACTTCCGTTCACGCTGAAATCCCGCACAGCCCGCACAGCCAGACCTTTGTCTACTAAAACAACCATAACTTTCTGCAGAAAAATCATTTTTATGAGCCGTAAAATTCTCCAGAAAATAGACTTCTGGATCTTTCTAAGCATATATGGCTCATATCCTGGTTCTTCTTGAATCAATACAGTTTAATTTTCAAAGATGATTGATCTGTATGGGAAATTCTGGCAATTTTAGTGAAACTCCTTTCCCAGTGCTTGTAAACCTGAAAAACAATGAAAACAACTCAAAGTAACAAATTCCTAAGCTAACAAATGTAAATTAAGTGGCCAAAATATGCAATATTTTTCACTCATCAAATACCCCCAAACTTACATTTTGCTACTCTCTTAGCAAAACAAAATAAAAAACTAAATGAACAACAAAGATTATAAAGATAGGTTCAGTATTCATGGTCTCCAAAAATTTAAGGAGCATTCAAAATCATGAGATTCATTCATGAGCAAGCTTAAATAAGTCAAACCCATCTTCACAATGAATAAGAATTTAAAACTTAATTACTTACAAGAGGCATGGTAAGACATCACAAGCTTGAATCAGTGTAAAGTGAATTAGTATATATAGATGAGGTTTCCAAATAACTTCAATGTACAAGGTATTCAAATCTCAAGATCCACAAAATTTCTCGTCGAAAAGAACAATGAAGGCATAGTTTTTTTTTAAAATTTTTTTTTAACATAAGGCTTTGCTATGTTTAGTTCCCTTAAGCTTTCTAATTGACCCATGTAACGAGTGTTGAGTCAATGACTCTCAAACCAGATGGTTTTAGGGCATTAGGTGTAAAGACACCCCTAAGGACTTACTAACTCGAGTAAAAAAGGCTACGATATTAAACCGGCCTTAATACTACCAAGCAAAATTCCACCTTTTGACGTGAACACTCACTGCTTACTGAGGCAAGAGGTCCAGTTACTCAGTGGAAAGTTTTGCAATGATCATTATGAATAAAATTCCCACCTTTTGACGTGAACACTCACTGCTTACTGAGGTAAGAGGTCCAATTACTCAGCGGAAAGTTTATTGACGATGATCATTATAAATATTAGTAGTATTAGTTGTTTTTTTTATTTTTTATTTTTATATATGCCCAAGTATTTATCAAACAAGTCATCAGGTTTCAATTAAGACAAGGAAACGTATACATTCAACTCATTTGTCATACCTCACACAAATATGTGCTAATGTGCTCGTGTTAGATTAGATCAAACATGTGAATTCTCGAAAATGCCTAAAGTAAGTAACTAAAGTTTAAACTCTATCATCAGATCACGTGTTCAAAGTTTTAAACTCACCAATGAAATCACATCACAATTTTTCAGAACAACCAAAATTTTTAGACGAACATGAACATGCATTTATCTTTACGACAAAAAGACAACAAATTAGGACAAAGTGTGTGATGTGTCTCCCATACCCCCAAACTTAAATTACACATTGACCCCAATGTGTGACTAATATGGAAAGAGCTGACCTGAGATATGGAGAACTATCTGGACTGGTATTGCTCATAGCATACCCCCAAACTTGAACTGAAGTACGTATTGTCCCTGAAAAAAAAAAAAAACTGGAAAACAAAAAATACTGGAAACAAACATTAATCATAAAAATGTGAAATAATAAATAAATAAACAGAAAAGATAAGCTGTGGGGTGCCTCCCATGAGCGCTAAGTTTAATGTCTTCAGCCAGACCCAAAATTAGCAAACATGCCCAACTAAACGCTCCACCATCTGATCAATAAATGGGAATGGAAAATGATCAGGCCTAGTGGCAGCATTCAATTTACGGTAGTCTAGACACTTTCTCCATCTTGACTGCACTCGAGTTGGAACCAACTCGTCATCTTTATTTACTGCCGTCAATTCAGCACGTTTGGGCACGAATTTAATCAGGCTCACCCCCTTGTTATCAGAGATAGGATAAATGATCCCTGCCTCTAACAGCTTAATATCTTCTGCTCTCACAACCTCTTGCATAGTAGAGTTGAGCCTTCTTTGTGGCTCCCTCGATGGCTTGGCATTCTCCTCTATATGTATCGTGTGTATTACCAACGAGGGGTTGATTCCCTTGACATCCTCAATAGTCCAGCCTATAACTTCCTTATGCTCTCTTAAGACGTCCAATAATTTCTCCTCTGGAGCATCACCCAAATCTAAAGCTATAATTATAGGCAAAAAATCTGCTGGACCTAGGAACTTATACTTAAGATTGTCCGAAAAAGGCTTAAGTTCCTTCTTAGGGGGTTTAGGTGTTGTGGTTTCCTCCGTCTCATTGATCTTTAGAGGAGCAGACTCCAAAGTAGCATTTGCTTGCTCAAACAACTTATCTAAGCCCAAATTCTCTTCAAATTGAGCAAAGCATGCCTCTAGGGGGTCCTCAATACGTGATTCATCTATAGTCTCCTCTGTCTCACTACTCTTCTGAGGATCAGACTCCAAAATGGCATTCACTTCCTCGAGTAACTTATCTAAACTCAAGTCCTCTCCAAAGTGAGCAAAGCATGCCTCCAGGGGATCCTCAAACTCCTCTCCTTTCTTGAGGGCTTGTAATCTCTCAGGGTAAGGCGCTTTAGGTAAAAATGACCTAGGGAGATCCTTAATGATAGGTGTGGCTGTAGATGGCTCAGCATCTCTCTTTTCTTTGTTGCCACTTTCTTGCCCTTGTATAGGAGTTGATAAATTTCCCACCACAAACTGTTCCTTTGAGTTAGGATCAGGTTGAATGGGGAACTTTCTTTCCTCTCCTTCACCCACATAACTTGCGATTTGATCAATTTGACTCTCTAGCTCGGCAATTGCTTGGGTGTTTTCTATGGTTGCACTCATCACTGCACTCATAGATTGGCTAGTCGTTTTCATGAAATCATTGAGAGCGTCCTCCAATGACTGTGAAACCGACACTGGTGCTTGAATGGGAGCTTGGTAAGCGGGTGATGGTGCTGGATAGGCATAACTTGGGATTGGTGGAGGAAATTCGGGAGGGTATTGATTATAAGGGGCTCCTCCCTGATTCATCAGTTGGTTCTGCTCCCATGAAAAATTAGAGTGGTTCCACCACCCTGGATTGTATGTTTCGGAGTAAGATCCATTTGATTCCCAACAACAGTCATTGAAAGCATTCATTTGTTCCATGGGATACTCGGCACAAGCCGGCATTGATGGACAATTCTGTGCTAGATGCATGGGACTAGCATAGATGGAACAGCTATCAACATTGAATGTGTTGGCAGCATTGAAGGACGGGCTGGTCATTTTCATGTACTCCTTAATGGTGTCCTCTAAAGACTGTGAAACCGGCGATGGATTCATCCACATAATTTTTTTTTTAAACAAAAAAAATAACTAACTAGTAGAAAAATAATATCATTTTAGACCAAAAATTTTCACAAACCAAACAATTCCCCGGCGACGGCACCAAAAACTTGTTGTGAGTTTTAAATTACTTGCAAGTGCATGAGTCGTTTGCAATATAGTGTTGTGCAAGTGCGAGGTCGAATCCACAGGGAATTGCGTTGTGAAAATATAATTTTATCTAAACTAATCTTATTTTAACCTAGTTCCAAATTTTGAGGTGTATTTTTGCAAAAGAAATATAAGCTAAACTAAATTGATTTAAAAACTAATAAAAAACACTAAGGTTTCCGAATCCACCCCACCAAAGTTTAAGCATATATGTCCTAAAAACATAGCCTATCAAAACATTCCATGAATCCAACTATAAGACAAAAAACAAAGAATATCCCAATTAAACAAAAAGCATCCAATGTATCCGCTCTGAACAAATCACAAAGGAAATCCAATTTAATCGAAAACAATTCGATGTATCCATCAGATGAAACACAAGGAATATCTAACAGAACAATTTAAACTCAATCAATCACAAGATTAACTCAAATAATTGACATAACATTTATACTAAAAAATATCAGATTTGTACAAGCAAATCTGAACTACTATGCCAAACAACGGCAGAGCTTCATCTTCAACCTTAGCTGAAAATTCTAGCCACTCATAATTATGAAACTACAATTCATAATAAAAGTGCTAAACATTAAACTAAAACAACTAAATAAAAAGAAATAAATAACTTTACATAGGAGAAATTCCACTTGCTGCTGGGCGGCGCTTCCCCTCGTGGTAGCAAAGCCTTCAGGATCGACCAGAATGCTAGCAGATGTCCACCGGTTAACACCAAAGTGGCCCAGGAATTGCACACTGAATGATGAAGTGGAGTGGGTCTTATATAGGCAAATACCACAAGTGGAATGTGTTTCCAATCCGATGTGGGATGTGGGATATAGAAATGTGTTTCCAACCGATGTGGGATGTTGGATTTAAGTCTTCACATGCCCTTCAAAACTTTTGTTCACGCTGAAATCCCACACAGCCTGACCTTTGTCTACTAAAACGGCCATAACTTTCTGTAGAAAAATCATTTTTACGAGCCGTAAAATTCTCCAGAAAATAGACTTCTGGATCTTTGTAAGCATATATGGCTCATATCCTGGTTCTTCTTGAATCAATACAGTTTAATTTTCAAAGATGATTGATCTGTACGGGCAATTCTGGCAATTTTAGTGAAACTGCTTTCCCAGTGCTTGTAAACCTGAAAAACAATGAAAACAACTCAAAGTAACAAATTCCTAAGCTAACAAATGTAAATTAAGTGGCCAAAATATGCAATATTTTTCACTCATCAGTCCCCAATATGTGAATAACATGGGAAGAGCTGACCTGGGAGATGTGAATAACATGGCTCATAGCACACCCCTAAACTTGAACTGAAGCATACATTGTCCCTGAAAAATAAATACTAAAGTAATACTGGAAAACAAAAAAAATATATTAAAAATAAATAGTAACAATAAATATAAAAACAAAATGATATGTTGTGGGGTGCCTCCCATGAGCGCTAAGTTTTGCGTCTTCTGCCAGACGCTAAGTTTCACTCGGCTACTTTGGAGAGGCCTGAAAGAGGTGTATAACTTCAATGATGTCATTAGTAACATTTTCAGATTCTGGCTCAATATTCAATCTTATGAAACTGTGGGTTAGCATGGTCTCCAATGGATCAATATGATCGACCTAAAAAACTTGCTCAACAACACCTTGCATCAAGCATACATTAAAACATTCCATATCATCTTGGGGTAATTTTAATGCATTTAATATTTTGAATTCAATCTTCTCACCATTTACCTTCATACTTACAATACCCTTTTTCACACAAATTTTTGTATCAGCAGTTCTCATAAAGGTCTTCCTAAGATGATGGGCAGAGGTAATGACATAGGACATTCTTCCATATCTAATACAATAAAATCAGCAGGTAAAATAAATTCACCTACCTTCACTAAGACATCCTCAAGAATACCTCTTAGTCATTTGATGCTTCTGTCTGCTAATTGTAAGGTGATGGAAGTTGGTTGAAGCTCCCCTAAACCTAGTGTCTCGAATATAGTGTATGGTAGCAAATTGACATTCACCCCTAGATCCAATAGTGCATGCTCAAAAAGTTTGTCACCTATCATGCAAGGAATGGTAAAACTACCTAGATCTTTTAGCTTTGGTGGTAGTTTCCTTAACAACACTATGCTTACCTCTTCAGTTAAAGCCACTATTTCATGCTCCTGAAACTTCTTTTTATTAGTGCAACAATCTTCAAAATTTTAGTGTAAGCAGGAATTTGTTGAATTGCATCTAATAAATGAATGTTTATTTATACTTTTCTCAAAGTTTCAAAAATATCAAGCAATTTATTTTCTTTCTTTGGCTTTACTAACCTTTGAGCGAAGGGTGGTGCATTCACCTTCTCCATTTTTACTTACCTTTGATATTGATGCTTTATTTTGAGATGCTTGTGCAGGCTCATTAGCTCCTATGATCTTACCATTTCTAAGAGTTGTCATGGCATTCAGTTGTTGATGTCCTATTGGATTAGGTAGGGTTTGGGCCAAAAGTTCACCCAGCTTTCTTCCACTCAGCTCCTTAGCTAGTTGCCTATTGTGCATTTATTTACCCAAATAAATAATCAAATAAACGAACTTGTTTTACTTTCAAGTGCACAAGGTCAACAATAGCATAGTGTGCAAGTGTGAGATCATCTCCACAGGGACTGGTGAATTTCGTTTTAGAATTAGTTTCACAATGTAAAAATTGATAGAAATAAATATTAAGTCTAGATTGATAATGATAAGAACATAGGGCTTTGATATCCACCACCAATCATACTTTCCCAATAAGTAATGTGCCAATGCTCTAGCCCCTTCATGAATACCTAACGCTTGTCAACCTAAAGGCATAGTATCTACTCCTTAAACTATTAATCTCCCTAAGCAATGAGTTAGGCATGGTATCTACTCTAACTCTTTTGTTTCTTGAGGGATTCAACATGGTGTATACTGAGTTGTTCCTTAAGAGAGCATAAGATCTGTGGAAATTAACACCCACACGAGACCTAGGGTATGGTGTATACTCTCGGTTCTCATGTTGATTAACCCAAGACTCTGGCATGGATTTCTTTTGTTACTATCGTCAGACCCAAGACTTAGTCATCTAAATTGATCTAATAAACTAATCTATACCACATGCATACGTTGATCAGACACACACATATGAGGAATTCAATAAAACATGCATTAATCAATTAAAGCATCATAAGATGGCTATTTGCAAAGGCAATCAATGAATATATATATATATATATATATATATATATATATATATATATATATATATATATATGGAAAAGCATAATTAGGGCTTCAATCGAGCCCTATTAAAGATTTAGTCACACATACTGTCTAAGATAAACATCATCATAACATAAACTAAATGGAAAATATAAAACCCAAAGAATATTGTGGAGACGAGTCATCAATTCCTATCCAAAGCTTACAACTTCAAGTAAGAGTAAAAGATAAAAGAAGGATCCGTTTTCTGTTGTGCGTTTATCTACCTAAACAAATAAGTAAATAATCGTACTTGTTTTACTTGCAAGTGCACAAGGTCAATGGTAGTGTAGTGTGCAAGTGCGAGATCATTTCCATAGGGATTGGTGAATTTCAATTTAGAATTAGTTTCCCAAAGTAAAAAGAGAAATAAATGTGAAGCGTGAGTTAATAATAATAAGGACATTGGGCTGTGATATCTACCACTAATTACAATTTCCCACTAAGTAAGATACCAATGCTCTAGCCTTATTATGAATACCTAATGGTTGCTGATGAGAGTCATAAAATGCATCTTTACAGTACTTAATTATTAGCATTTTAGGGTTGATCTAGGTTTGAATTGCACTTTTATGCCTTAACAACTCTAAAGTGTCATTCTTGGATCATTGATCTATTTCGATACATTTTCAAGTACTTTAAGTTCAAAAAAGATGGAAAAGCTATCATTTCTTGAAGCATAACGACTTGATGAACACCAGAGTGAAGGTTCACAAGAACTTGGAAAGGAGTTTCACTAAATTGCCAGAATTGCCCGTACAGATCAATCATTTTTGCAAATTAAACTGTATTGATGCAAGAATAACCAAGAGATGACCCATATATGCTTAGAAAGATCTGGAAGTCTATTTTCTAGAGAATTTTATGGCTCATAAAAATGATTTTTTTAGAGAAAGTTATGGCAGTTTTAGTAGACAAAGGTCAGGCCTCTAGAACAACACCAGTCAGGGCCGCGCAGTCTAAAATACAGGGCTGCGGCGCCTAGAACCTCCATAAATCAGCACCAGTTAGGGCCATGGCACCCAAAAGGTAGGGCCACAGCACTTATAGCCTAGAGAAGGCGACACCAGCTAGGGCTATGGCGCCCAGAAGAGAGGGCCGTGACGCGCACACGAGTTCCCTTATCCGAGTTAGGACCTAATTAGGACTTTAATGATTATTTAAACCCTAAAACACCCTTGGACCTTTGTACTATAAACAAATAATTTAGGGTTTGAAAAAGGACAATCATTGAAGGCCAGAAAACTTAAGAAAGGTTCTCCATTACGGTGTTCAAGCATGAGCCCCATGGCCAACTAATCTCTAAGCAAGACGAAGGGATGAATCCCTAGGTGTAGTTGTTCTTATTTTCCATTACTAATTCAGTTGTAATTTGGATTTATTATCAAAACATTGTTTATGAGTATTCTTTGATTAAACAAGAATAATTTAGGTTCATGTGATAGATGAGCTTTATATTCTTCTTATTCTAGATTTTCTTAATCCGGTGATAGCATGCTTCTTCTCCATATAAGTCTAGTCATGCTTTTCTTATGTCAAGTTGTTTGGATGTGATTGAGTCCGGTAGATTTATCTTTTAGGTTTGTCCATTACTGCAATATTGTCATTGAGATATATTATCGCTTCTTGATAAATCTATAGGATAGGTCATGTGTGCTTGAATCGAAATCGAAGAGCACTTCATAACAATTACATTAGGGTTTACATGTGCTTTAATTGAATATACACCGATTGCTTGTTTTGGATGTGAAACTTGCAATCGAGATAAAAACAACTGAATCGAGATTGGAATAAGGCAACGAACCTAGGTAAGATTCTTGGAACCTTTTTGTTTCCTTCTTATATTCTTCATTATAAATACACAATTTCCTCATAATACTTTACTATCAAAACTCAGATTTACTTATTTAGATTTTATCGTTTCGTATTAAAGTTTACATTTTTCCTTATAGTTAACTTGTTTCCCTGTGGAATCGATACCCCAAAGCTATGCTACAACTACCACATTACTCTTTGGGTGTAATCAAATTTTGACACCGTTGTCGGAGAGACGCACTTAAGTACAAAGAAGATTGTCAACTCTAAGATGAGACGGTACTATCGTTCCTTTCTTTAAGTTTTTAATTTTTTGATTTTTTTTGTTTTGTTTTTATTACTTTTTAAACTCGGTGTATGCTTAGACCGAGAGATTCGCGAGGTAGATTCATTAAGGGACCCGAATTATAGATACACTTTCCTTCCATGTCCGTTAGTGAAACCTCGCCTAGATCATACCCTAGTGTACACTCAATAGAGAATTTAGAAAATCTTGTTAACATGGCTGAAAAGCCTAATGAGAATGTTACTAGGACACTTGAAGACTACTTGCACCCTAGCCAAACGGCCACCCCATCGTGTATCATGTTCCCCCTTAATGTTCAACAACCTGATTTCAAACTGGACACGATCCAATTGCTACCAACCTTTCATGGATTTGAGAATGAAAACTCTTATATCCATATTAGGGAATTTAAGGAAGTAGTAGCAACCTTTCAAGGTAAGGCTGATATGGTAGACACCGTCAAACTTTGGTTTTCCCTTTTTCACTTAAGGAAAAAGCCAAGGCTTGACTGTACTCATTAAGGCCTAGGTCCATAGGTAGTTGGGATGAGATGACACGAGTTTTCTTCCATAAGCACTTCCCAACCCATAAGACCAGTAACCTCAAGAGATAAATCTCAAACTTTGCACAAAAGGAGAGCGAAACCTTATATCAAGTTTGGGAGCGTTTCAAGGACCTGTTAAATTCTTGTCCACACCATGGGTATTAGAGTTGGTAGGTGGTTAGCTACTTCTATGATGTACTTCTAAGTAGGGAAAGACAATTAATAGAATTGATGTGCAATGAGGATTTTCTTCAAAAGGATCCCGACTAAGCCATAGATTTCCTAAATCACCTATCGGAAAAAGCCCACACTTGGACAGGACCAAATGCCATGGAAAGCACTAGGAAAACCAACCTGCTGGGATTTATCAACTTAAGGAAGAGGATAACCTTAAAGCCCGTTTAGAGGCTCTATCTAAGGAGATTGAAGCCTTAAAAACCAGAAATGCTAGGGCCCCTAAACCGGTTGCTAGGGTAGAGTTCTATGAGCCTTGTTTCATGTGTAATGGTGTAGATCATTTACCTAAGGATTGTCCAGTTTATTTTGAGATGAACAAATAGTGTAATGTTGTATGTATACCCTTAGGGAAACCACACTCACCCTACTCTAACACCTACAATCTCGGTTGGAAGAATCACCATAATTTTAGTTGGGAATCTGACATACAACCCCTGCCCACTCTAGTACCCAATGGTAACCAGAAGCAACCTCATCTAATGTACCTCAATAATATTTACCTTTGGAAGATATGTTTAAGTCATTTATGCAAGTACATGCCAAGAGTGTGGAAGATCAAGGAAAAATAAATCAACGGTTATTAAAGTAACAACAAGCAGTCAAAGAGGAACAAAAGGTAATAAAGAGCCAACTCACAAAGTTGACTAGTTTCTTGACAATTCAAGAGCAAGGTCGTTCTCCTTCACAATCACAACCTAATCCAAAGGGACAACATATGGCACAAACCTCCAACCCTGAAAATCAAAATATTAGAGAGGTTAATGCCATAATCACTCACAGCGGTAAGAAAATTGATGGACCCTCTCTACCATCAATCCTGAATCCTAACACCGTGTGCAACAAGGATAAAACCCCCGAGGAACAAGAGGCCCATGATGATTATTCTCCACCGGTGCCTTTCCCTCAAGAATTCCTTAAACCTAAGGAGATAAACACAGCATTAAAAGGTGAGATTCTTGAACAACTTCAGCATGTTAAAATTAATCTTTCTCTTCTTCATGTCATAAAACAGATTCCCAACTATGCTAAAGTCATCAAGGATCTATGCACACTCAAGAAGAGGCACAATGTTAAGAAGATGGAATTCTTAATGGAGCAAGCAAGTGCAGTAATTGACAACAAGACACTGCCCAAATATAAAGATCCGGGCTGTCCAACGGTGGCTTGTCAAATTGGAAACAAATCTTGTGGCCAAGCATTGCTAGATTTGGGTGCTAGTGTGAACCTCATACTATACTCATATTCTTACAGCTTGGTCTAGGTGAGATCAAACCAACCTCCGTGGTACTTCAATTAGTAGATAGATCGGTAAGAAAACCAAGAGGTATTGTAGAAGATGTTTTGTTGAAAATTGATAATTTCTACTATCTTGTTGATTTTGTGGTTTTAGATACTGTTTCTACTATAAACACGGAGTCAAAAATTCATTTGATACTTGGAAGACCATTCCTTGCCACCGCCAATGCCCTTATTAATTGTAAGAATGGCCTAATGACATTATCATTTGGAAATAGGACTCTAGAGGTAAATGTTTTTCGAGTCTCAGGGTAGCCACATGAAGAGGATGAGTACATCAAAGATAATTCTAACTCTTCAGAATTCATTCTTAATAATTTTGAATTCAGTGATTCTTCAATTTATCCCCATGCTGTTAATATTGTTGATATTTTTGATAAGCCACATGAATTTATTAAGAAATCTTGGCAACCATGCTTTGAGGAGTTGCTTGAGAGAAGTCACATGGATGCGGGAATAAAATATCTTACTGCTGATAGTAAATGGGCATCACCAAAAATACTTGAGCTACATGTGGTGGACTTTAAGTATTCCTTGCCAAAAGACTAACACTGAGGCCACTAAGTATGGAGCCTCATCTTCAGCACCACAATGAGGCTAGCAGTGAGAGTGGTGCAGCGTCTGGCTGAAGACGTAAAACTTAGCACTCATAGGAGGTAACCCACAACATATTCTTTTATTTTTTTTGTTTTTCATATTTCTTTTTCTTGTTTATTATTATTATTATTTTGTTGCTTTCCAGTTTTACTTTCGTATTTCTTTTTCAGGGACAAATATACGAAGTAGTTCAAATGGTGGTGCACAATTTTCAGCTTCTTTGCACTTTTGGCTACAAAGGGAGTTTCCTTAATTTTTTCTTTCACATTAAGGAAAATGCTTATTTTAAGTTCGGGGTGGAGGAAAGGAGGAAACATATTCCTATTTTTCATATTTTTCTTTGAACTACTTGGTGTCATTTTCCTTTTTGTTTGTTTTTAGTATGCTTTGTGTTAGCCTTAGAGTTAATTCACATGCCAATAACATGAGCCTAATTGAGATAGCATATAATGTTTAGAAGTAGTTAAATCTTGCTTTGGTTTGAAATTAATTTTAGTGTCAATCTTCATTTGGTTTGAGACTCTAGTTTGTGGTAAGATTGTATGATTAGTCCAAAACATTTAAAGAAGTTTTATGTGTTATTGTTTTGTGAATACTTTTGCGGTCTAGACAAGCTCTAGAATTTATATGATAATCACTTGAGGTAAATTCCTAGAATGCACATTACTTAGGATATGATATAGGCCATTTTTGGACCGTTTGAGCCTTTCAAACTTACCCTTGCAATATTCATCACTAGTCACCTGTTTGAGCTTTTTTCTTGAAATAGAATTTGAGCCTTGTTTCTTTCAATAGCCCATTTAGTCACCTTAATGAGCCTAAAAATATTTTATCTTTACCTTTCTTTTAAAAGAACTTAGTTATACACATTTGTTGAGAAGCACTTAAATGGAATAAGGATGGAAATATGAAAACCATAACCCAAGTACACTAAAGGAGATAAGATAATCACTTGAGGCAAATTCCTAGAATGCACATTACTTTGGATATGATATAGGCCATTTTTGGACTGTTTGGGCCTTTTGAACTTACCTTTGCTATATTCATCACTAGTCACCTATTTGAGCCTTTTTCTTGAAAAAGAATTTGAGCCTTGTTTCTTTCAATAGCCCATTTACTCACCTTTATGAGCCTAAAAATATTTTATCTTTACCTTTCTTTTAAAAGAACTTAGTTATACACATTTGTTGAGAAGCACTTAAGTGGAGTAAGGATGAAAATATGAAAACCATAACCCAAGTACACTAAAGGAGATAAGTTGGGGGTTATGGAAAAGAAAAGAAGAAAAAAAAATGGAACAGGAGGTGAATGGTCTTATGCCAAAATACAAAAGAGAAGAAAAGAAGTGAATTATAGCAAAGAAAGAAGAAAAGAAAAGAAAAGTGGTGACTTATTGAGGGATATACTCTTATAAAAAATGGTTGAAAGAATTCTACGGCTCATAAAAATGATTTTTCTAGAGAAAGTTATGGCAGTTTTAGTAGACAAAGGTCAGGTCTTCAGAACAGCACCAGTCAGGGTCGCGGCGCCCATAACCTCCACAAATCAGCACCAGTTAGGGCCGCGGCACCCACAAGGTAGGGCCGCAATGCCCAGAGCCTAGAGAAGGCCACACCAACTAGGGCCACGGCGCGCACACGAGTTCCCTTCTCTGAGTTAGGACCTAATTAGGACTTTAATGATTATTTAAACCCTAAAACACCCTTGGACCTTTGTATTATAAATAGATCACTTAGGGTTTGAGAAAGGACAATCATTGAAGGCTAGAAAACTCAAGAAAGCTTCTCCATTATGGTGTTCAAGCATGAGCCTCATGGCCAACTAATCTCCAAGCAAGGCAAAGGGATGAATCCCTAGGTGTAGTTGTTCTTATTTTCCATTATTGATTCAGTTGTAATTTGGATTTATTATCCAAACATTGTTTATGAGTATTCTTTGATTAAAGAAGAAGAATTTAGGTTCATGTAACAGCTGTGCTTTATGTTCTTCTTATTCTAGATTTTCTTAATCCGGTGATTGCATGCTTCTTCTCCATATATGTCTAGTCATGCTTTTCTTATGTCAAGTTGTTTGGATGTGATTGAGTCTGGTAGATTTATCTTTTAGGTTTGTCCATTACTGTAATATTGTCATTGAGATATATTGTCGCTTCTTGATAAATCTATAGGATAGGTCATGTGTGCTTGAATCAAAATCAAAGAGCACTTCATAACAATTACATTAGGGTTTACATGTGCTTTAGTTGAATATACACCGATTGCTTGTTTAGGATGTGAAACTTGCAATCGAGATAAAAACAACTGAATTGAGATTGGAATAAGGCAACAAACCTAGGGAGGATTCCCAAAACCTTGTTGTTTCTTTATTATATTCTTCATTACAAATACACAATTTCCTCATAATACTTTACTATCAAAACTCAGATTTACTTATTTGGATTTTATCATTTCGTATTAAAGTTTACATTTTCCTTATAGTTAACTTGTTTCCCTATGGAATTGACACCGTAAAGCTGTGCTACAACTACTACGTTACTCTTATGGCATAATCAGTTGCCAACTTAAGGGCTTGGTCCACACCTTAGGCTATTGATCTCCCTAAGCAACGAGTTAGGCATAGTGTATACTCTAACTCTTTACTCTCTTAAAGGATTTAGCATGGGTGTATACTGAGTTGTTCTTTAAGAGAGCATAAGGGCTGTGGATATCGGCAACCACATGGGACCTAGGGCTTGGTTCGCTCTCGGTTTACCATGTTGATTAACCCAAGAATCCGGTGTGGATATCTTTTGTTACTTTTGTTGAACCCATGACTCGGTCATCCAAATTGATTCAACTAACCAATCTATACGATATGCATAAGTTGATCAGACACATACATATGAGGAATTTAAATACAAATAGGTATTACTCAAGTTAAGCATTATAACATAGCTATAGGTAAAGGTAATCAATGAATATACATGTGGAAAAGCATAACTAGGGCTTCAATCGAGCCCTATAAGAGTTTAGTTACACATACTAGTTGAACTAAACATTATAACCATAATGAAACAAAAACAGAAAAATAAAACTCGAAGAAGACTCGGGAGACGAGTCATCAATTCCTCTCCTAAGCTTGCAACTTCAAGTCTCAAAATAAAAGGTATGGTTTCTATGTTTTACAAGGCTATATATAGGGCCCTAAGGGTGCCCCGAAACCCTAATTTCCTATTTGAGGTCTAGAGACTTCTTTCCATATCTGGCTCTGCTGCCTCTAGAGTGTGTGTGCTCTAGCGTATGCAGGCTGTGCTCGAGCACACTTATGCGCTGGAGCCTTCTAAGTGTGTGCTCATGCCCAAGGGAGGTGTGCTCGAGTGCACCTTGCTGGATTTGTAGAACTTTACTTTTCATCCCTTAAAGCTCAAAATGTCATCTTTTTGCCCAAGCCCTATGGAAAACACATAAAACACGAAAATGAAATAGAATCTACTAAAAAAGATAAACAAAGAGCCTAATAGGCGTAAATTAGAAGGCTTAAATATGACTATTTAAGAACTTATCACACCTCCAAACTTATATATTGCTAGTCTCTTAGCAATACGAAATGAAAAGACTATGTCAACACAAAATTTAAAGATAAATTCATTCTTTATGATATCCAAAAATTTGGGTTGCACATAAAACCATGATGACTGTTCATGAGTAAGCTTATAATAAAAACACATTTTTATATTGAATAAGGGTCTTTAAAAGCTCATGTTACTTACCTAAGGGTGGCTTAAGGCATCACAAGTTTGATTTGTGTGTGATGAGTTAGTACATATAAGATGGGCTTCCAAATAATTTTGATGTATAGTGTTTCGGTTCCCAAACCTTCACCGAATTCCTTATCAAAAAGAACAAAAATGGCATAATGCTTGCTTCTTTTCTTTTTCTTTTATCATGAGATTTTTTGCCAAGTTGAGTTCCATTAAGCTTTCTAATTGACCCTTGTAATGAGTGTTTAGCCAATGACTCCCAAACCAGATGGTTTTAGGGCATTAGGTGTAAAGACACCCCTAAGGACTTACTAACTCGAGTAAAAAAGGCTACGGAACTAACAGGTCTTAATGCTTCTAAGTGAAATTTCCACCTTTTGACGTGAACACTCACTGTTTGCTGAAGCAAGAGGCCTAGTTACTCAGTGGAAATTTTTATTATGATTATTAAATGCTTACTTCCCATCTTTTGACATGAACACTCACTGTTTACTGAAGCAAGAGGTCCAATTACTCGGTGGAAAGTTTTTAATAATCATTAGAAGCTTTTTATTCTCTTTTTGCATGATGGACATTTTTCTTTATTTTTCTTATGCCAAAGTGTTCTTTTAACAAGTTATCTGATTACGGTTAGGTCATGGAGACATATACATAAGAATTATATGTCATACCCCACACAAATGCGTGCTAATGTACTCGTGTTAGATCGGGATCGAACTCGTGAATTCTTAAGTGCCTTGAGGTAGGTAACTAAACTTTCAAAATTCTTATTTAAAAGACTATGTGTTCTAGATTTTAAGCTTACTGAGGAATTTTTATCATATTTTTCAATCAACCAAATTTTTTATCACAAAATGATGCTGCATTTATCTTTTCTAAAAAAAAACTGGAACCTAGTGTGTGCATGTGTCTCCTACTACCCCCAAACTTAATATACACATTGTCCCTAATGTGTGTATGGCATGGAAAGATCTGACCTAGGAGATTGAGAACTAGATTGCTTGTATTGCTCGTACACACCCCCAAACTTGAATTAGATGCACGCACTAAGTTCTTGACAAAGAAAAATAAACATTGTGCCGAAAAACAAGAAATATGGATAATAAACATATAAATATAAACATAAATAAAAGAAAACTACTATAATGATAAGGATATGCTTTGGGGTGCCTCCCATGAGCGCTAAGTTTTACGTCTTCAGCCAGATGGAGTATCCTCTCATTGCTGATCATCGGATGGTGCAGTCGAAGAGGTACTGGGCATCGGAGGTAGGCAATCAAGGATGGCCTGTAGCATCGCCTCCTGCCATGTAAACTACGCCTCCAACCCATCTATCTGCTGATGGATCAGAAGGGTCACCTCACGATCCTCCCGACGGATGTTTAAGAGCTCGCATCGAAAGAAGGACAACTCATTGAGAAGGTGCTGATACTCCATAGACCCTATGTCTGGCTGGTCCTCCTCCCATATAGGGCTCATTGGTGGTTGCTCGGCCTCTATCGGATCATCTACCACAGGCTTTGCAATCAGAATCTGCACCTGAGGTCCTCGTGACATGTGGGACTGGCTGAGGCTCCACTGGGCCCTCTCAAAGAAAGGATGATCACTAACCGGGCCGTTGACGGAGGAGCCTCTGATCCCCTTCTTCTTGAAGATATGACTTAGCAAGAAGGGGAAAGGGAGCCCCCAGGGGTTAGTTGTTATGGTCTGTCGGTTATGCACATTGTCCCAAAACTTGTGTATCTAACTCCATATGACCGTTGGGATGGAGTGCCAATGACCCTGGTGAAAGGCATAGAGAGCCTGTAAAAACTGATCCCTTCTCTATGTCTTGTGCCCCAAAGGACACATGTTACGCTAGAGGATGGAGTCTACAAACCATAACGGGGAGGCAACCTCGACCGGCTCCCCGCATTGTTGTGTCGGTCCACATACTGGCCCGCACACATGTCCTCTATGATGTGTGGCATTGGAAACGGGCCTGGCTGCTCCTCCATATGGTTGTCCTCCAGAGGTGACTCATCACAGCAGTGGAGGGATGTGGTGATGTCTGTGGTGGTCAGCTCTATGAATCTGCCCTGGACTGAGGAGGATAGAATCTCTGGTCTGGTGCAGTCATAGATCAGGTTCTCGTAAAAGCTGACTACAAATGTGGTGTAAGCCGTTGAACAGATTGGTTTGAACAATCTTTTGAGTCCTCGAGCCTTGAACTCTTAGACCACCCATCTTGTGGTGTCCAAACTCTTGATGTCCTCATCTATGTGAAATGTAGTCTCGAACAGTATTTCACGCTGCTTGAAATTAAGTTGGATGGTCTGGTGGCGGCTGCTGGAGGCTCGGGAAGTGGAAGCTATGTGCTTGAGAGAAATAGTGTAGCTTCTGTCATTTTTGTGCTCATTCGTAACTAATGGTGCACTCGATCGTACCTAGTGATAGGCACTCGATTGCGAAAACCTAGGGCTCGATCACACTGTCTCAGACAATATATTGAACAGCTTATGCGCAATGAGAACTTTTGAAGCTATAGAATTTATACTGATGATAGCCCAACCTCCTGCAAATTTTTAAATACGATCACTCAGTGAATGAAGATGCAATTCAGTGAATGAAATGTAATTAAAAAATGTGTGTGTGCGTGCAATATAACAATTGATGTAGAGTTTGCAAGAAATATGGGTATAGCTTACCTGGGGTCGTGAATGGGTATTGTTGGGTAAAGGATGATGAGATGTAGTGTGCAGTTGATGAAATTGGGGTGGAGTTGGGTTTGTGATGTGCCAAGATCTGGATTGAAGGTTTAGGTTTTGCAGTGTGAGATGGCGAGTGCAAGAGAAAAATATGAAAGGTGCGATTGAGTGTAAGTGACGGAAGAAGAGGGAAACTGTTTATAATATGCACATGACCTCTCTGCCCCGAGTGCACTCGAGCGCATTTGTGAAGTGCGCTCGATCACACTTGTGCACAACTGCTTTGTGCGATGCGTTCGCGTGCAATGGAGTGCAGAGCAAGAGGGCGCTCGAGCACATATGGTGTGCGCTCAAGCGCAAGACAGAAAATTGCTAATAGTAAAAGGGTTAAAATAAAGAAATGAATAAGGAGAAAATTAGTAACAATACAACCATACCATCTTGTAGTGGCCTCAGTACCACTGTTGGAAATCACCTTGACATGATGCCCAGGTGGTGATCTTCCAAATACCCAAGTCTAGAATGACTTGTAGAAAAAAATACATCAATCAAAGACAAGAACAGAAAATCAAAGAAAGAAAGAAGACAAGCAATTTGTTATTGAGGTTCGGCAATGTGCCTACGTCCCCGTGAGTTCCACTGAACTCTCTGCACTAAATCAAATGGTTCTTACAAGTTACTGCAATCCCCTTCAAGAAACCTCAAGTTCTTGAAGAAACCAAGAAGAGAAGTAAGGAATAAGATAAGAACTAACAATGCTCTTTATCTAATCTAGACTTCTCTCTCTTTACAACCAGCCTCACTACAAAGAGTCCCTATTGTGTTTATATCTCTCTCACAAATCTCTCTTGTATTACAATTGCTCTCACACAATGTCATAACTTTCTCTTGTTCTATATGTCAAAAATGAGGCTAGGAAACCCCTTTTATAGCCACCCACTTCTTGGTCATTCTTGTGATTCAATCCTCACCCTTTGATCATGATTACCACTTAATCATGGCCCTTCATCACTTCCTAAGTGGTGCTATGCATTTTAACCTTATACCCATGCACCTAAGAGGGGCTTAAAATAGGCTGTCCATGTGTGTAGCATTTTGCCTAGCGCCTAGGCGCCTAACAGGGCACGGTGCGGTGCTGGGCAGAGTGCCTTTGCAAACTCCCTGGGCGGTGCGCTGCTGATGGATGAGCAGTGAGGTGCTGGTGCACATCAAGCAGCACACCTCCTAGATCGTGTGCCGCTGGGCTATGCACGGTGCAATGCTGGTGTGGTTCTGGAGGCAAGCATTCTGGACGGTACTGTGCTGGGCTGTGCGAGGTGAGGTGGTAGCCTTTACCTACAGTGTGCACACTCCTTCAACTTGTGTGCAAAAGTGCACACACTAGTGCGCTTAGCCTTACCCTGCTCCAAAGTGATGCACACAATGTGTGCAGACTTTTAACTTGCTGAACTTTAATCCTCCAACCTTGGTTTAGATTTTAACCATCTTTGATCCATGTTTTCACATGTGTAAACCTTAGACAAATACCAACAATCTCTACCTTTGTCTAAGTGTTTAAACCCGAACCATTTTGCAGAGAGCCTTGGGATCCAAACTCATCATGAGTCATCTATCAACCGACTCCAATCCTAAGTAGTCTAAGGCAATGATTGAACTTACTTAGAGGTAGAACTTTAGTACCCAAATCCGTAGGATTTTCTTCCGTGGCTACCTTGTCCACATGGATACATCATTTCGTAACATTTTCCCGAATAAAATGATACCGAACATCCATTTGCTTTGTCCTCTCATGGAACACTAGATTCTTACACAAGTGCAATGCACTTTGATTATCCAAAAATACCACAACCTACTACTCTAGTACCTTCAACTCTTCAAGCAACCCTTTGCACCACATATCCTCCTTAATGGCCTCTGTAGCCGCTATGTACTCAGCCTCGATTATTGAGAGTGCTACTATTGGCTGTAACTGAGCCTTCCAACTTACACAACATCCATTTAAGTTAAAGAAGTTGGAGGTAATCGATCTCCTTTTATCCTGGTCTGCTCCATAGTCTGAATCTGCAAAACCTTCAAGGCAGATGGACTTACCTCTCTTCTCATACAGCAGCCCTACTTCTGGGCTTCCCTTCAAATACCTCAGCAACCACTTCATCCCAAGCCAATGCTCCTTTCCTAGATTACTCATAAACTTGCTGAGAACACTCATTGCATGAGCAATATCAGGTCTAGTGCTTACCATGGTGAACATAACAGAACCAACCGCACTAGAGTAGGAGACTTTCTCCATTTCCTTCTTCTCCGCCTACGATCTTGGACATTGATCGCTGGAGAACTTGAAATGACCAGCAAGGGGATCCTTCACTAGTTTGCTATCTTCTATAGAAAATTTAGATATCATCTTCTCTATGTAGGAAGTTTGAGAGATCTTCAATCTGTTTCTCTCCCTTTCCCGGATGATATACATCCCAAGGATCTTTTGTGCATGGCCAAGATCCTTCATCTCAAACTCCTCACTGAGTTGAGCCTTTAATTTCTTTATCTTATCCATACTGCTCCCAACCAACAACATGTCATCAATATAGATGAGGATGATCACACTTCCTTAACCTTCTGTCCCTTATAGTACAAGCATGAGTCATAGTAGCTCTTCATGAAACCCAAGATGATTACAAAGGAATCAAACCTCTTATTCCATTGCCTAGGTGATTGCTTCAGGCTATAGAGAGATTTCTTCAATTTGCACACTAACTCTCCTTGCCTTCCTTCCTCATAGCCTTCGGGTTACCTCATGAAAATGGTCTCATCGAGTTCTACATCTAAGAACACTGTCTTCACATCCATTAGCTCAATTTCCCAATCAAATTGGACCACCAATGCAAACACTATCCGGATCGTCTTGTACTTCACAACCGATGAGAAGATTTTGGTGAAATCTATGCCTTCCTTTTGTGTGAACCCCTTCACCACCAACCTAGCTTTATACTAGACTTCATTCTCTGGAGAATTCCCTTCTTTGATCTTATAGAGACATCTACAATCCAAAACTCTTTGTTTTTCAGGTTTGGGCACCAACTTCCAAGAGTTGTTCTTCATCAAAGAGTCTATTTCTTCCTCCATAGCTAGCTGCCACTTTGATGAATCCTTACACTCCATGGCTTCCATGTAAGTTTCTGGTTCAACGTCTCATTCTATCCAAGGAGCTGCTATATTAGCATCCGCAAAGCCATATCTCAAAGGTGGTCTAACCACCCTCCTTCCCTAGTCTCTTGTGAGCTGGTAGTCATTATGACTTATTGCATCAACCACTTCTTGTTCAGCCACTTCTTGAGTTTCTTGAGCTTGGCCTTCATTCAAGGGCTCTACCTGGTCTGAACCCTCTTACCTCTTTTGCTCTACTTGAACCAAGTACTCCTTGATGCGATGCTCCATAACTTCCGGACTGGTTTACTCACTAGCCCCTGCAGGGTTAGTTTTCTCCAAGTAGGGAAATAATAATTCATTAAAAATAACATCCCTACTTATAATCAGTTTCATGCCTGTTTTTTCTAAGGACCACAACCTATATCCCTTAACCCCATCACCATATCCTAGAAATATACATTTCCTAGATCTAGGGCTAAGTTTATCCTCCTTTTGATGTGCATATGCAGCACACCCAAAAGTCTTAAGGTTGTTTAATTCAGAGGGTTTTCCACTCCACATCTCCATGGGAGTCTTGAGCTCTAAAGCTCTAGAGGGTGATCTGTTTACCAAGTATGCACTGTAGCCACAGCTTCTCCCTAAAAATATTCTGGTAACCTGGATCCTATTAACATGCACCTAACCTTTTCCATAAAGGTTCTATTCATTCTTTCAGTAACTCTATTTTACTAAGGTGTTTTTACAACCGTCCTATGCCTTAGAATGCCATTCAATTCACAAATTTTATTAAAATCCTTATTACAAAATTCTAAGCCATTATCGGTTCGTAAAGCCTTAACTACCCTACCCATTTGAGTTTTCAGCAACTTCTTCCACACAACAAATTTATTCAAGGCATCTAATTTATTTCTAAGAAAATAAACTCACACCCTTCTTAAATAATCATCAATTAAAGACAGAAAGTAAAAGTTACCTCCCTGTGTTGGTGTCCTCACTGGTCCCCAAAGGTCCGAATGAATGTAGTCAAGAATCCCCTTAGATCTGTGCACTCTGGTGTTGAAGCTGACTTGGTGTTGTTTCCCAAGAATACAGCTCTCACAGAACAGTTTCTCTACTTTGTCACCACCAAGTAGACCATCCTTGCTAAGAACTTGCAGGCCCTTTTCGCTCATATGTCCCAAGCGAGTGTGCCAAAGGGCTGCCCTATCCATCTCAGTCATCAAGCTTGCTGCTTGATCATTGATTTCTGTCTCTCCGATCATCTCATAGAGTCCATCGTTCATTGTTGCTTTGATCACTACCAAAGATCCCTTGGCTGCCTTGATCTTTCCTCCCTCTGCTTTGCATGTATACCTCATGGAATCTAGCTGCCCCAATGAGATCAAATTCCTCCTCAAATTCAGGAGATACCTCACATTCTCCAACAGCCTTGTCATTCCATCAAACATCCTCACCTGGATGTCTCCAGTGCCTCTCACTTGGTAAGAAATATCATTCCCCAAGAAAACCCTTTCATCATTGGTTTTCTTGAAATTCTTGAACCAACTCCGGTGAGGGCACATATGATGAGTGCACCCGGAATCCAAGATCCATTTCCCCCAACCTTCTTACCCCTTGCTCACACCCGAGCACACAATAAGAACATCATCTTCTTACTATTCTATTTTGGCAACCGAAGCCTCTCCATTATTGGTATGGCTTCTTCCTCTATCCCTTGTCATTTTCTTGCAATCTTTCTTGACACGACCCTCCTTATGGCAATAGTAGCAACTCTTCCCTCCAATCTCAGTTTGAAATGCATTCTCCCATGGCTTTCTCCTCTACCTCTGTCTCGATAGTAGCCATGCATGCTGTTGTGCACTCTACCATGTCTCTATCTTCTACCTCTATCCTGGTAATAGCCATTCATGCTGTTGTGCACTCTCCCATGACTCTCTTCTCTACCTCTGTCCTGGTAGTAGCCATGTATGCTGCTGTACACTCTCTCATGGCTTTCTCCTCTACCTCTGTCCCGATAGTAGCCATGCATGCTGCTATGCACTCTCCCATGGCTTTCTCCTCTATCTCTGTCCTGGTAGTAGCCATGCATGTTGCTGTGCACTCTCCTATGGCTCTCTCCTCTACCTTTGTCCTGGTAGTAGCCATGGTTGTTGCCATACAGAGTTGCTGGCCTTCTTTTAAAGAACAACCATTTACCACTTGATGCACTCCTCATCTTGGCATCAAGATTATCTTGTAACTCTTTCTTATGATCAAATTTAAAAGCAAAGATTTGTTTATGCAGATACCTCTTATCCGGGAGAGTCTTGGCAAGAAACAACTCATCTAGTTTCTTCCAAATTGCAGCTGGATCTTCCGAGTTTGCGCACTCCCTTATCACATTATCTGATAAGTGCAAGAAGATAATGCTGTAAGCCATCTTCTTTATCTCATTCCGCTGGTTCTCCGTGGTACTTGCTAGAAAAGCATCATCTTCTCCAAGAGCCAAGTCCACCTTTTGTTGCACAAGAATGCCTTGATCTTCCACTTCCAAAGGGCAAAGTCTCCCTTTCCATTAAACTTCTCAATACCGAAATTTGAAGCCATCTTTGCGAACAAGATCCCTGATTTATGCACTACCCATAAGTGCTTTCTTCAACCTCAAGAACACAGATCGAAGATGAATCTTAACACTGTTCTTGAATCTACCTCAAGAACACAATCAGATCTTGATCTTTACACCGTTCTTGAATCACCCAAGAAGTTAATCTTTGATTCTTGGAGTCTTGGCTCTGTCACCTTTTTGTTCTTGCTCCAATACCCAGCTGTGCAGCTCTAACACTACTGTTGAAAATCACCTTGACATGACGCCCAGGTGGTGATCTTCCAAACACCCAAGTCCAGAATGACTTGTAGAAAGAAATACAGCAATCAAAGACAAGAACAAAAAATCAAAGAAAGAAAGAAGATAAGCAATTTGTTATCGAGGTTCGGCAATGTGCCTACATCCCCATGAGTTCCTCCAAACTCTCTGCAATAAATCAAATGGTTCTTACAAGTTACAACAATCCACTTCAAGAAACCTCAAGTTCTTGAAGAAACCAAGAAGAAAAGTAAGGAAGAAGATAAGAACTAACAATGCTCTCTATCTAATCTAGACTTCTCTCCCTTTACAACCAGCTTCACTACAAAGAGTCCCTCTTGTGTTTATGTCTCTCTCACAATTCTCTCTTGTATTACAATTGCTTTCACACAATGTCATAACTTTCTCTTGTTCTATATGTAAAAAATGAGGCTAGGAAACCTCTTTTATAGCCACCCACTTCTTGGTCATTCTTGAGATTCAATCCTCACCCTTTGATCATGATTACCACTTAATCATGGCCCTTCATCACT
Organism: Bretschneidera sinensis; assembly: GCA_023935145.1. Taxonomy (NCBI): domain Eukaryota; kingdom Viridiplantae; phylum Streptophyta; class Magnoliopsida; order Brassicales; family Akaniaceae; genus Bretschneidera; species Bretschneidera sinensis. Next base: position 7,613,549 of record CM043705.1, read on the forward strand.
TCCTAAGTGGTGCTGTGCATTTCAACCTTGCACCCACGCACTTAAGAGGGGCTTAAAATAGGCTATCCATGTGTGCAGCATTTTGACTCGCGCTTAGGTGCCCAACAGGGTGCGGTGCGATGCTGGGCAGAGTGCCTTTGCACACTCACTGGGCAGTGCACCACTGATGGATAAGCGGTGAGGTGCTGGTGTGCATCAAGCAGCACACCTCCTGGATGATGTGCGACTGGGTTGTGCATGGTCTGGTGCTAGTGCAGTTCTAGAGGCAGGCATTCTAAATGGTGTGGTGTTGGACTGTGCGCGGTGAGGTGCTGGCCTTTTCCTGCAGTGCGCACACTCCTTCAGCTTGTGTGTAGAAGTGCACACTTTAGTGCACCTAGCCTTACCCTACTCCAAAGTGATGCACACACATGTATGCAGACTTTTAACTTGCTGAAATTTAATCCTCCAACCTTGATTTAGATTTTAACCATCTTTGAACCATGTTTTGACATGTGTAAACCTTAGACATATACCAACAACCACTAACCTCGATAGAGGTGCTTCAGCTATATGTTATGAAAGTGGGAATTGCTCAAGTGCTACTTTCTTTGAATGAGACAACTATTTCATCTTTAATCTTGGTACCTGGACAACAAAATAAGGGAAAGTAGTATTAGTAAGTTTAGGAGGTTCAATTGGGAGAATATACTTACTTGGAAGCTTTGGTGTGTTCTTGAGGGGGTGCATAGCTCTATTGATGTCTTTAATCACATCATCATCCGCTGGCCTAATGTCCAATCTTGCATCACCATGGGTGGGGATGGTCTCAAATGGAGCGGTGTGATGGACCTGAGAACCTTTCTCAATAATACCTTGCAATAAGCTTACATTAGAATATTCATTATCATTTTTGGTTGATTCTAAGGTATTAAATATTTTGAATTCCATCTCCTCATCATTTACTTTCATAGTGACAATGCCCCTTTTTACACTAATACTTGTGTCAGTAGTGATCATAAATGGTCTTCCTAAGATGATGGGGAGTGGTAATGGTATATGACATTCTTCCATATCTAAGATAATAAAATCAGCAGGTAAAATAAATTTACCTACTCTTGCCAAAACATCCTCAAGAATACCTCTCGGTCATTTGATGCTTCTGTCTGCCAATTGCAAAATAATGGAGGTTGGTTGAAGCTCCCCTAAACCTAGTGTCTCGAATACACTGTATGGGAGCAGATTGACACTCGCTCCTAGATCCAATAGTGCATGGTCGAATAGTTGGCCACCTAGCCTACAAGGAATGGTAAAACTACCCGGATCTTTTAGTTTTGGTGGTAATTTTCTTAATAGCACAGCTCTTACCTCTTCAGTCAGGACTATTGTCTTATGTTCCTAAAACTTTCTTTTGTTAGTGCAACAATCTTTTAAAAACTTAGCGTACGCAGGAATTTGTTTAATTGCATCTAATAATGGAATGTTTATTTCCACCTTTTTCAAAGTTTCGAAAATGTCACTCAGTTTAGTCTCTTTCTTAGACTTTACTAACCTTTGAGGGAAGGGTGGAGGTGCATTTACCTTTTCTATCTCACTTACCTTAAAGGTGGATGCTTTCACTGGAGATGCTCGTGCAGGCTCATCGATGCCTATAATCTTTCCACTTCTCAGGGTTATCACAACATTCAATTGTTGATGTCCTCTTGGATTAGGTATTGGTTCGGCGGGAAGCTCACCTTGTTTTCTACTACTTAGTTCCTTAGCCAATTGCCCTATTTGTAGCTCTAATCCTTGAATGGCTTGGTCATGTTTTGCAGTGATTTGTCTCATCTTAGTCTGAAATTACCTAGTTTCTTCCATGAATTGTTCATGTGAAGTCATTAGTTGTTGCTACTGAGTTGCCAATTGCCTCACAAGACTTTTGAGGTCACTCTTCTTTGTCTCGAGAGCTGACTGGGCTGCTGGTTGGAAATTTCTTTGCTGCCCTTGACCGTTCTGATTGTTGCTCCAAAATAAATTTGGGTGATTCCGCCATTCAGGGTTGTTAAGGATTGTTCTTTGGCAGATAGTTGTTTGGTCCCACAAAGTTTGCTTGCTCATGATCTGCAGATGAATACAAGTGATAAGAGCCATAAAATGCATCTTAATAGTTCTTAATCGTTAGCATTTTAGGGTTGATCTAGGTTCTAATTGCACTTTTATACGTTAATAACTCTAAAGTAGTATTCTTGGATCATTGAATTATTTCAGTGCATTTTCAGGTATTTTAAGTTCAAAAGTGGAGAAAAAGCTATTGTCATTTGAAGCACAAAGACTCAAGCCACACCGAAGTAAAGACATTGTTGCGGAAGGACAAATGAAGAGAAATCAAGTTTATAGTGTGTGCGCTGCGGCCTAGAATTATCCAAGCCTCGGCCTCCAGAAAGTGCACCAAAAGAGCAAGGAAGAAGCATCAGGTCAGGCCATGGCCTGGATCAAGCTGAGGTGCGCCCTGAAGGGCTGAGCCATGGCCTGGATTAGTGTGAGCCGCAGCGCGAGCTCGAACCCCTGTTTCTGAGTTACGACTGAATTAGGGTTTTAATGATTGTTTAAACCCTAAAACACCCTTAGACCTTGTGTATTATAAATAGATCACTTAGGGTTTGAGAAAGGAGAATCATTGAAGGTCGGAAAACTTAAGAAAACTTCTCCATTACGGTGTTCAAGCATGAGCCCCATGGCCAACTAATCTCCAAGCAAGGCGAAGGGATGAATCCCTAGGTGTAGTTGTTCTTATTTTCCATTATTGATTTAGTTTTAATTTGGATTTATTATCAAAAAACTGTTTATGAGTATTATTTGATTAAGCAAGAAGAATTTTGGTTCATGTGACAGCTGCGCTTTATGTTCTTCTTATTCTAGATTTTCTTAACCTGGTGATTGCATGCTTCTTCTCCATATAAGTCTACTCATGCTCTTCTTATGTCAAGTTGTTTGGATGTGATTGAGTCCGGTGGATTTATCTTTTAGGTTTGTCCATTACAACAATATTGTCATTGAGATATACTGTCGCTTCTTGATAAATCTATAGGATAGGTCATGTGTGCTTGAATCGAAATCAAAGAGTACTTCATAACAATTACATTAGGGTTTACATATGCTTTAATTGAATATACACCGATTGCTTGTTTGGGATGTGAAACTTGCAATCGAGATAAAAACAACTGAATTGAGATTGGCATAAGGCAACGAACTTAGGGAGGATTCTCGGAACCTTGTTGTTTCCTTATTATATTCTTCATTACAAATACACAATTTCCTCATAATACTTTACTATCAAAACTCAGATTTACTTATTTGGATTTTATCGTTTCGTATTAAAGTTTATACTTTTCCTCAGAGTTAACTTGTTTTTTTGTGGAATCAACACCCCAAAGCTGTGATACAACTACCGTGTTAATCATTGGGCGTAATCAACAAGAGACGCATCAGTATTATGATCAAATTGGGAACAAATAGCACATACCTAGAGTGGTGTAGCTGGTGGGTTAGGTGAGGCATTCTGAGCAGCCATGGCTTTAACCGACAGGTCTAGTTTCCTCTCCACAGCAGCTATTTGAGTAGACAATCCTCCATTTAAATTTACCTCATATATACCCTTACTTTTGGTTACATGTCTTCCTCAAGAGGAGAACTGCTGAGTGTGTTCACTTAGGGTTTCGAAGAGTTCCATCGCTTCTTCGCTGCTTTTCTCCATCAGTACTCCTCCACAACCTAAATCCATAATATTTTTGTTAGTATCACTCAAACCTTCATAGAAAGCTTGTACTAGTTCGTCTTGAGGTAGGTTGTGGTATGGGCATTTGAGTAGCAGCTCGTTGAAGTGTCCCCAGGCCTCGAAAAATAGATCTCCATCCTTTTGTTGGAAGGATATAATTTCCTTTCTCATTTGCCTCGTCTTTTTGGGATGGGAAAAACTTCCTTAAGAATTTGCTAGCCAACTCCTCCCATGTGTGGATAGAAACTGTAAGCAAAGAATTGTACCACAGTTTAGAATTATCTTTTAAGGAAAAAGGGAAAAGAATTAACCTTATTCCTTCTTGGTCTAAGCCTCGGATGTGCTGAAATTTGCAAAGATCAAAGAACTCTCAGAGGTGCAAGAGTGGATCCTCGTTAGGTGTACCCCTAAAGTGAGTCAGTGCACTGAGTATCTACCGAGATATGTAGCAGTTTCCATCCGCCTCAAGTTGATACATAATGCTCGATGGTTGATCGAGGGTTTGTGGGATGAAGGATTGCTTCATCGGCCTCCGCTCAGGTGGTTGCTGATTGTCGATCTATTTTGCCATTGGCACTTCTTCCTCAATTCCTTCTTCTACCTCTTCCAAGTTGTCTCTAAGCCTTTGTTGGATCATTCGCTCAAGCTCAGTATAGAGGGGGAAGAACTTTGGATGCTTGGATCGAAGATCGTGCATGAATCAAAAGCAGTCACTTAAATGCAGTAGTCAAACACTGCTGCTCTGGTAACTCTCTGCCTCAATTACGCATGATCGAACAAGAGGGTGCACTCGATCACAAGTGGCACAAAAAGCTCTCCTGGAGTGCCTGAAACAAAAAACAAAAAGAAATCAATTAGGGTTGTAAAATAAAAATAAGATGAAAATATAAACTTAAAATGTTTGAGATTTTTGACAAAAAATGGAAAAGGAAATAATGATTAAACTAAATGAAAAAGTAATTCTAAAAAGAAATTTAAGCGCAATCTCTGGCAATGGTGCCAAAAACTTGTTGTGTGTTTATCTACCTAAATAAATAAATAAAAAATCGTACTTGTTTTACTTGTAAGTGCACAAGGTCAATGATAGCATAGTGTGCAAGTGCGTGATCATTTCCATAGGGATTGGTGAATTTCGATTTAGAATTAGTTTTCCAAAGTAAAAAGAGAATTAAATGTGAAGTGTGAAGTGTGAGTTAATAATAATAAGGATGTAGGGCTATGATATCCACCACTAATTGCACTTTCCCACTAAGTAAGGTGCCAATGCTCTAGCCTTATTATGAATACCTAATGGTGGCCAACCTAAGGGCTTCGTCCACACCTTAGGCTATTGATCTCCCTAAGCAACGAGTTAGGCATGGTGTATACTCTAACTCTTTTATCTCTTAAGGGATTAAACATGGGTGTATACTGAGTTGTTCCTTAAGAGAGCATAAGGGCTGTCGAGATCGGTAACCACACGGGACTTAGGGCTTGGTCCGCTCCCAGTTTCCCATGTTGATTAACCCAAGAATCCGGTGTGGATATCTTTTGTTACTTTTGTTGAACCCAGGACTAAGTCATCCAAATTGATTCAACTAACCAATCCATACCACATACATAAGTTTATCAGACACATACATATGAGGAATTTAAATACAAACATGTATTAATCAAATTAAGCATTATAACATGGCTATAGGCAAAGGTAATCAATGAATATATATGTAGAAAAACATAACTAGGGCTTCAGTCGAGCCCTATAAGAGTTTAGTTACATATGCTTGTTGAACTAAACATTATAACCATAAAGAAACAAAAACAGAAAAATGAAACCCGAAGAAGACTCGGGAGACAAGTCGTCAATTCCTCTCCTAAGCTTGTAACTTCAAGTCTCAAAACAAAATGTATGGTTTCTGTGTTTTACAAGGCTATATATAGAGCCCTAAGGGTGCCCTGAAACCCTAATTTCCTGTTTGAGGTCTAGAGACTTCTTTCCATATTTGGCTTTGCCGCCTCTCGAGTGTGTGCGCTCGAGTGTATGCGGGCTGCACTCGAGTGCATAAGTGGGCTCGAGCCTTCTATGTGTGCGCTCGTGCCCAAGGGAGATGCGCTCGAGCGCACCTTGCTGGATTTGTAGAACTTTACTTTTCATCCTTTAAAGCTGCAAAATGTCATCTTTTTGCCCAAGCCCTGTGACAAACACATAAAACACGAAAATGAAATAGAATATACTAAAATAGATAAACAAAGAGCCTAACAAGCATAAATTAGAGGGCTTAAATATGACTATTTAAGTACTTATCATTTTCTGTGTTTTACAAGCTTATATATAGGGTTCTAAGAGTGCCTTGAAACCCTAATTTCCAAAATAGGTCCGGAAGAAATCTTTCCAAAACTAGCTCTGCCGCCTCTCTGTGCATGTGTGCTCGATCGCTTGCTTCTGCACTCGAGCAAAAAAATCTTTCCAAAACTGGCTCTGCTGCCTCTCTGTGTGTGTGCGCTCGATCACTTGCTTCTGTGCTCGAGCGAATGGCTGCGCTCGAACCTTCTATATGTGCACACGATTACTTGTGCGCTCGATCACGACCCTGTTGCGCTCGATTGCATTAGCTTTTCCAGATCTTCAATTTTCTTCCTTTAAAGCTTCAAAATGTTTTCTTTTCTTCACAAGCCTATAAAAAACACAGAGAACACAAAAATGAAGTAAAACATAATCAAATATGTAAACAAAGAGCTTAACAAATGTAAATTAAGGGGCTTAAATATAAAAATTTAAGCACTTATCACACCCCCAAACTTACATATTGCTAGTCCCTTAGCAATACAAAACCAAAAACTAAATAAAATTGACGATAAACTCATCATTCATATTAAGTTAAAAATTTGGGGTTGCACACAAAACGATGATATTTGTTCATGAGTGAGCTTAAAATATAAACACATCTTCACAATGAATAAGAGTTTTAAATTCCAATTACTTACACAAGGCTGGTTTAAGGCATCACAAGTTTGACTTAGTGTGTGGTGAATTAGCACAAAGAGATGAAGCTTCCGAATATCTCTACTGTATAGTGTTTCAGTGTCTTAACATTCATCGAATTTCTTATCAGAATGAACACTAGTGGCATAGTTTTATTTCTTTTCTATTTCTTTTATCATGAGCTTTTTGCCAAGTTGAGTTTTACTAAGCTTTCTAATTGACCCATGTAACGAGTGTTTAGCCAATGACTCCCAAACCAAATGGTTTTAGGGCATTAGGTGTAAAGACACCCCTAACGACTTATTAACTCAAGTAAAAAAGGCTTTGAAACTAACTGGTCTTAATGCTTCCTTGCAAAATCCCCACCTTTTGACGTGAACACTCATTACTTACTGAGGTAAAAGGTCCAGTTACTCAGTGGAAACTTTTATTTAATGATCATTAAATTCATCATTCCCACCTTTTGACGTGAACACTCACTGTTTACTGAGGTAAGAGGTCCAGTTACTCAGTGGAAACTTTTATTTAATGATCATTAGAAGCATTTTATTTTCTCTTTTTGCACAATAACCATTTTCTTCAATTTTTTTTTGCACTATGTCAAAGTGTTATTCTAATCAAGTTATCCGATTATAGCTAGGTCATGGAAACATATACATAGAGATTATACATCATACCTCACACCATTATGTGCTAATGTGCTCGTGTTAGATTTAGGTCGAACTTTGTGAATTCCTAAATGCTTTCAAGTAGGTAATTAAGACTTTTAAAACTTTATCATTAGACTATGTGTTTTAGATTTTAAGCTTACTGATGAAGTTTTATCATAATATTTGTGCAAAATCAACTAAAATTTTCAACATAATATGAAAAAAAACTGGGACATAGTGTGTGAACGTGTAATGTGTCCAAAATACCCCCAAACTTAATGTACATATTGTCCCCAATGTGTGAGTGACATTGAAAGAGGGAGATGGAGAACTGGATGGCAGGCATGGCTCGTAGCATGCCCCCAAACTTGAACTTGATGCACTTACTATGTCCTTGAAAAAGAAAAAACAAACATAAAACCAGAAAACAAGAAATACTAATAAGAAACAATTATAATTAAAAGTAAATACTAAAAAGGATATGCTTTGGGGTGCCTCCCATGAGCGCTAAGTTTTACATCTTCAACCAGACGGGGTACCCTCTCACTGCTGGTCGTCGAGTGGTGCAGTCAAAGAGGTACCCGGGTGCAGGAGGTAGGCGATCGAGGATGCTGGTAGCCTCGCCTCCTGTCATGCAAACTACGCCTCCAAACCATCTATTCGCTGATGGATCAGCAGGGTCACATCCCTGTCTTCTCGGTAGATATCGGAGAGCTCGCAGCGGAAGGAGAACAGCTCCTCGAGAAGGTGTTGGTACTCTGTGGACCCCATATTTGGCTGGCCCTCCTCCCATGTAGGGCTCACTGCTAGGTGCTCGGTGCCCATCAGATCATCTACCACTAGCTCATCAATAGGAACATGCACTCGGGGTCCTCGACGCATGTGGGACTGGTTGAGGCTCCACTGGGCCCTCTCGAAGAACGGATGGTCGCTGACTGGTCCGTCGACAGAAGAGCCCTTGATCCCCTTCTTCTTGAAGATGTGGCTAAGCAAGAAGGGGAAAGAGAGACCCCATGGATTAGCCATAGTGGTCTGACGGCTGTGCACATGGTCCCAAAACTTGTGTATCTGACTCCATATGACGGCTGGTATGGAATACCAGTGACCCCGATGAAAGGCATGAACCTGAATGAACTAATCCCTCCTCTAAGTCTTATGCCCCAAGGGGCACACATTACGTTGGAGGATGGAGTCTACGAGCCACAGGCGGGGAGGCAACTTTGACCAGCTCCCTGCATTATTGTGCCGGTCCATATACTGGCTCGCACACATATCACAGTAGTGGAGGGCAGTAGTGATATCAACAGTGGTCAGCTCTATGAATCTGCCCTGGACTAAGAGGGATAGGATCTCTGGGTGAGTGCAGCCATAGGTCAGGTTCTCTTAGAACCTGACTACAAATTTGGTGTAGGCCGTTGAACAGACCGGCTTTAACAATCGCTTGAGACCCCGGGCCTTGAATTCTTGGACCACCCATCTCGTGGTGTCTAATCTTTTGAAGTCCACATCGATATTGAATGTAGTCTTGAACAAGATATCTCATTGTTTGAAACTAGGCTGGGAGGATTGGGGACAGTTGCTAGATGCTCGGGAACTGGAAGCAACCTGTTTCGGCATTATGGTGTAGTTGCTGTCAAATTTGCGCTCGATCACAAGTTATGTGCGCTCGATCGCACTGGAGGACTTGCGCTCGATCACAAGGGATGTGCACTCGAGTGCAGTGGTTCAGGTAATTTTTCGAATAGGTTGTGTGCGACAAATATACAAAGCTGTGGAAAGTACCCAAACGTGACCCCAACCTCCTGTAAACACAAATTACAACCACACATATGGTAAAGACATTCAATTAGTAAATTATAGATCAAAAAGCTGTGTATGATTGTGTGTAACTTAATTAGAAACAAAAATTGGTATGGACACACTGTGTGTACTTGTGAAAATGAATGGGTGCATGTTGAGGGAATAAGGAAAAGAGGAGGGGAATGAGATATGGAAGGGGGAAGGGTTTGGTTAATGTGAAATGTAATGGACGAAAAATGAGAGTGCCAGGCTTGCTGGGGATTGGTGTGCGCAATGCAGAGGGCGAGAAATGCAGAGAATTGTGATTGCGCGTAGGGGAGGGAGAATGAGGGGGAAACATTTAAAACCATCACGTGAGCTCTCTGCCCCGAGTGCACTCGAGCATATTATAATGTGCGCTCGATCGCACTTGTGCGCAAGTGTGTGGTGTGATGTGCTCACGCACTATGGAGCACAGGGCGAGAGTGCGCTCGGGCACACTATGTAGTGTGCTCGAGCGCAAGGTGTTGTGCGATTATCCACCTAAATAAATAAGCAAATAATCGTACTTGTTTTACTTGCAAGTGCACAAGGTCAACTTAGTAGTATAGTGTGCGAATGCAAGATCATCTCCACAGGGATTGGTGAATTTCATTTTAGAATTATATTCGCAATGTAAAAAGATAGAAATAATAAAAAAGTTGATTTTGATAAAGATAAAATAATAAAGATAAAGGCGTAGGGACTTGATATCCACCACTAATTATGCTACCACAATATAACAGTATGCCAATGCTTTAATCATGCCATGTATACCTAATGTTTGCCAACTTAAGGGCATGGTATCTACTCCTTAAGCTATTGATCTCCCTAAGCAACGAGTTAGGCATGGTATCTACTCTAATTCTTTTCTGTCTTAAGGGATTCAGCAAGGTATCTACTGAGTTGTTCCTTAAGAGAGCATAAGGACTATGGAAATCGACAACCACATGAGACCTAGGGCATGGTATCTACTCCCGGTTTTCCATGTTGATTAACCCAAGAATCCGATGTGGATATCTTTTGTTACTAAGGTCAGACCCAGGACTCGGTCATCCAAATTGATCTAACTAACAAGTCTATACCACATGCACATATTGATCAGATATATACATATGAGGAATTTAAATAAAAGCAGGTATTAATCAAGTTAAGCAACACAACATAAATATCGTAAAGGTGCCAATACTAATTATTGAATAAACATAATTAGGGCTTCAACCAAGCCCTTACTAAAAGTTAAGTACACATAATAAAAATAAAGGAAAGAAGAAACCCGAGAGAAGAGTCGTCAATTCTCCTCCATAGTTTTCTTCTCCAAGCTAAAGCAAAAGATAAAAGAAGAGATAAAAGAAGTGATTCTCTCTAAGAGGTGCTTATTTGTGTGTGCTTTACAGGTGAATTTATAGGGCTTGAGTAGTCTTAGAAGGCTCATGAGTTCCTAAACTTTCCTAAAACACAAAAATCCTTTATTTTCAAAATAGGGTTCTGCAGTTTACTGTTCACACCCGTACATGTGCGCTCGATCGCATTGCTGTGCTCAATCCTTCATGTGTGTGAATGATCGCATGTGTGCTCGATCGCATGCAGTAGTGCGATCGATCACACTTTGACCAGAAGCTGCTCTAGGATTTCCAGACTTCTTCCCTTAAGTGCCAAAACTGCTTCCTTTTTCTCCAAGACCTATAAAAACATGTGAAACACACAAAATGAAGTAAAACAGACTAAAACGTATAGACAAAGAGCTTAACACATGTAAATTAAGGGGCTTAAATATGAATATTTAAGCACTTATCACACCCCCAAACTTATATATTGCTAGTCCCTTAGCAATACAAAACTAAAAACTAAATGAAGAACAAAATTAAAGATAACTATGATAACAGTTCATGAGTAAGCTTAAAATAAAAACATATTTTTGTATTGAAAAAGAATTTTCAAAAGTTCATGTTACTTACCTAAGGTTGGCTTATGGCATCGCAAGTTTGATTTGTGTGTGATGAATTAGCACATGTAAGATGGGGCTTCCATATAATTTTAGTGTATAAGGTTTTGATGCCCAAACCTTTATCGAATTCCTTATCAAAGAGAACAAAAATGGCATGATACTTTTTTCTTCTTTCTTTTTCTTTCATCATGCGATCTTTGCCATGTTGAGTTCCATTGAGCTTTCTATTTGACCCTTGTAACGAGTGTTTAGCCAATGACTCCCAAACCAGATGGTTTTAGGGTATTAGGTGTAAAAACACCCCTAAGAACTTATTAACTCAAATCAAAAAGGCTAAGGAACTAATAGGTTTTAATGCTTCTAAATGAAATTCTCACCTTTTGACGTGAACACTCAATGCTTACTGAGGCAAGAGGCCCAGTTACTCAGTGGAAAGCTTTTTGATCACTTTTTGCATGATGAACATTTTTCTTATATTTTTTTTTCTTTATTTTTCTTATGCCAAAGTGTTCTTTTCAACAAGTTATCCGATTACAGTTAGATTATGGAAACATATACAAGAGAATTATATGTCATACTCCACACAAATGCGTGTTTAAATGTGCTCGTGAAAATTTAGATCAAACTCGTGAATTCTTAGGTGCCTTGAGGTAGGTAACTAAACTTTGTAAAATTTCCATTGCAATACTATGTGTTCTAGCTTTTAAGCTTACTAATGAAGTGTTATCAAATTTTTAAATCAACCAAAATTTTTGTTTACCAAAGGAACATGCATTTATCTTACTAAAAAAACTGGGACTTAGTGTGTGCATGTGTTTCAAGTGCGTGTGTGATAGTATCTAGTATCTCCCACTATCCCCAAACTTAAAATACACATTGTCCCCAGTGTGTGTGTGGCATGGAAAGATCTGACCTAGGTGATGGAGAACTTGGTTGCTTGCTTCCTTGTCCATGCCCCCAAACTTGAATTGGATGCACGCACTAAGTACCTGACAAAGAAAAATAAACGTTGTTCCAGAAAACAAGAAATATAAATGTAAACATAAATATAATAAAAGAAAAATACTAAAATGAAAAGGATAAGTTTGGGGTGCCTCCCATGAGCGCTAAGTTTAACGTCTTCAGCCGGACCAATCCTTATTCTTCCCCAAGACTAAGATTGGCTGGTTCTAGCACTGGTAATGTCTTATTCTTTCCCATATAAGCATAGTTTAAGTGTTCTGGAAACTGCTTGAATTCCAAGTGAGGTGCCTGTACAATAAAAGGGAAAATAGTATTAGTAGGTACATGAATATCAAATGGATCAGTGTACTTACTTTGATGCTTTGGAGAGGCTTCAATGAGGTGCATAGTTTTGATGATGTCATCAGTAACATCCTCAGATTCTGGCACTGTACTCGATCTTGTGAGACTATATGTAAGAGTAGTTTCTAATGGATCAAAGTGATGGTCATGAAAAACTTATTCAACAACACCTTGCTTTTGTTTACTTAGCTCCTTAGTTATATGCCCCACTTGTACATCCAATCTTTGAATAGCTTGCTCATGCCTTGCATTTATTTGTCTTTGCTCAATCATAAACTACTCTTGTAAGGTAAGCAACTATTGTTGTTGAATGACCAATTCACTCACAATGCTCTCTAGGTCACTCTCTCTTGATTCTGTGACTAATTGAGCTGCTTATTGGAAGTCCCTTTGCCGCCCTTGAAGGTTCAAGGAATTTTGATTGTTCCATGCGAAGTTGGGGTGGTTCTGCCATCCAGGATTGTAGGCATATGCATATGCATTGTTCGGTCCCTCATAATTTGCTTGCTCTTGATCTGCATATAAATATAAAGGGCAAGTTTCAGTAGTGTGATCAAAATGAGAACATATAGCACATACTTGGAGTTGTGTAGCTCGTGGTCGAGATGGGATGCTCTGAGCAGTCATGGCTTCTATAAGCATATCTAGCTTCCTCTCCATAGCATTTAGATAAGCATAACTAGCTTCCACCATTGGTGCTTCTCCTTCAAATGAATTCGTTGAAAAACTTCAGTGTAGCAGCTTCAGTACTGCTTCTCGGGTACTTTCTGGAGCTTTTGCGCTCGATCGCACTGAGAATAGTGATCGATCGCACTAGGCTTGCGCTCGATCGCACAAAGTAGTGCACTCGATCGCAATGAGGATAGAAACTCCTCCCCTGCACACCTGAACAAAAACAGAAAACGAAAAAAAGGAATAAATATGATTTTTGATAAAAATAAAACGGAACAGAATAAAATAAAATGGAAATAATTCCAAAAAGAAATTTAGTACAATCCTCGGCGACGGCGCCAAAAACTTTTTGTGCGATTATCCACCTAAATAATAAGCAAATAATCGTACTTGTTTTACTTGCAAGTGCACAAGGTCAACTTAGTAGTATAGTGTGCGAATGCAAAATTATCTCCAAAGGGATTGGTGAATTTAGTTTTAGAATTATATTCGCAATGTAAAAAGATAGAAATAATAAAAGAGTTGATTTTGATAAAGATAAAATAATAAAGATAAAAGCGTAGGGACTTGATATCCACCACTAATTATGCTACCACAATATAACAGTATGCCAATGCTTTAATCATGCCATGTATACCTAATGTTTGTCAACCTAAGGGCATGGCATCTACTTCTTAAGCTATTGATCTCCCTAAGCAACGAGTTAGGCATGGTATCTACTCTAATTCTTTTCTGTCTTAAAGGATTCAGCAAGGTATCTACTGATTTGTTCCTTAAGAGAGCATAAGCACTATGGAAATCGACAACCACATGAGACCTAGGGCATGGTATCTACTCCCGGTTTCCCATGTTGATTAACCCAAGAATCCGGTGTGGATATCTTTTGTTACTAAGGTCAGACCAAGGACTCGGTCATCCAAATTGATCTAACTAACAAGTCCATACCACATGCACATATTGATCAGACATATACATATAAGGAATTTAAATAAAAGCAGGTATTAATCAAGTTAAGCAACACAACATAAATATCACAAAGGTGCCAATACTAATTATTGAATAAACATAATTAGGGCTTCAACCAAGCCCTTACTAAAAGTTAAGTACACATAATAAAAATAAAGGAAAGAAGAAACCCGAGAGAAGAGTCATCAATTCTCCTCCACAGTTTTCTTCTCTCTAAGAGGTGCTTATTTGTGTGTGCTTTACAGGTGTATTTATAGGGCTTGAGTAGTCTTAGAAGGCTCATGAGCTCCTAAACTTTCCTAAAACACAAAACTCATTTATTTCCAAAATAGGGTTCTGCAGTTTACTGTTCACACCCGTACATGTGCGCTCGATCGCATGCATCTTGCGCTCGTTCGCATTGCTGTGCTGGATCCTTCATGTGTGCGAATGATCGCATGTGCACTCGATCGCATGCAGTAGTGCTATCGATCACACTTTGACCAGAAGCTGCTCCAGGATTTCCAAGCTTCTTCCCTTAAGTGCTAAAACTGCTTCCTTTTTCTCCGAGACCTATAAAAACATGTGAAACACACAAAATGAAGTAAAACAGACTAAAATGTATAGACAAAGAGCTTAACACATGTAAATTAAGGGGCTTAAATATGAATATTTAAGCACTAATCACAAGGCAAAAAGTGCTGATAATAATAAAATATAAAAGGACTAAAATAATGAAACGAATAAGGAGAAGAACTCGTAACGATACAACCATACTGTACTTTAGTGGCCTCAATACCACTAACCTCAGTAGAGGCGCTTGAGCTGCATGATTATCAAAGGTGGAGCAGCTCAAGCAGTCTTTTAATGCAGAGTTATTTTCTTTGAAGGGGGCACTTAGGGCCCACCTCTTGTGGCTCAAGTGCTCTTAGTTCAGCTGCATACTGGACAGATTGAAGTGCTAAGTCTTTATCTCTCGGGGGTAAGTTAATGTCAAGGTATGGTTTGGCGTTGTGTCCATTTACTGTGAAGGGCTGATTTTCGTTGGGACCATGGACCTCTAAAGCACCATGAGAAAAGACCTTAGTGACCACATAAGGACCACACCGTCTGGACTTGAGTTTGCCTAGGAACAGTCTTAATCTTGAGTCGTAGAGCAACACTCTTTGTCCCACATGAAACTATTTCCTCACTAGATGTTTGTCATGATAGGCCTTTGTCCTTTATTTGTAAAGCTTGGCATTCTCATATACATCATGCTTTAATTCTTCTAGCTCATTTAAGTGCATTTTCCTTTTCTCACCCGCTTGTTTCATGCCAAAATTGAACTGCTTTATGGCCCAATATGCTTGATGCTCTAACTCTACCAGGAGATGGCATGCTTTCCTAAAGACTAGGCGGTATGGAGACATGCCAATTGGAGTCTTATAAGCTGTCCAATATGCCTATAGAGCATCATTCAGGCGCAAGGACCAATCCTTCCAATTAGGATTCATGGTCCTCTCTAGGATTCCTCTGTTACTTATCTCCACTTGGCCACTGGTTTGAGGATGATATAGAGTGCCAACCTTTTAAGTGATCCCATATTTTCTGAGTAGTGCGGCAAAAGAGTGATGATGAAAGTGGCTACCGCCATCACTGATGATTGCTCTTAGAGTCCCAAACTGAGTAAAGATGTTAGCCTGTAGAAACTTTACAACTACTTTGTGATCATTAGTCTTTGAGGGTACAACCTTGACCCATTTGGACACATAATCAACACCCACAAGAATATATAAATAACCAAATAAGTTAGGAAATAGACCCATGAAATCAATGTCCCATACGTCAAAAAGTTCTACTATATGAATATTTTGTAGGGGCATCTGATTTCAGGAAAAGATGTTACCTGTCCACTGGCATTTATCACATGAGCTGCAAAAGGAGAAGGCATCTTTAAATAGATTAGGCCAAAAAACACCAGATTGTAATACCTTAAGAGCTGTTCGCTTATCTTTAAAATGTCCTCCACAAGAAAACTGATGGCAGTGTTGTAATAAGCTCAAGTGCTCCTCTTCTGAGACACACCGTCTGATGATTTGATCGGGGCAAAATTTGAAGAGGTAAGGGGCATCCCAATGGTAGTGTCTAGACATAGATATCAGCCGCTTCTTTCCTTGATTGGTCATACTTGGGGGAAAAACCTTAGCAGTTAGATAAATGACAATATCAGCATACCATAGAAGTTTTAGCTCTAGTGCAAACAATTGTTCATCAAGGAATTTCTCATTCAAGGGCAGCTCATTTTTGTCATTCTCATAGGGTAGCCTTAATAAATGATCTGCAACCACATTCTCACTGCCTTTCTTGTCTTTGATCTCTAAATCAAATTCTTGCAATACGAGTACCCATCTGATTAACCTAGGCTTTGCATCTTTCTTAGAAAATAGATATCTCAAAGTAGCATGAATAGTGAATACAATAACCTTAGAGCCAATAAGATATGATCTAAACTTTTCTAAAGCAAAAATAACAGCTAACAATTCCTTTTCAGTAGTAGAATAGTTAAGCTGAGCATCATTTAAAGTTCTAGAAGTATAGTAAATAGCATGAGTTACCTTATTGACTCTTTGACCTAAGACAACTCCCAAGACGAAGTCATTGGCATCGCACATCAATTCGAATGGAAGATTCCAATATGGTGCCATCATTATTAGGGCAGAGGTGAGAACATCCTTCAATGTGTTGAAAGCTTTGATACAGTTATCAGTCCATTCAAACTTGGCATCTGTAGCTAACAATGCACAAAGAGGTCTCGAGATCTTAGAGAAATCCTTGATGAACCGTCTATAGAAACTAGCATATCTAAGGAAACTTCTAACACCCTTGACTGTGAGAGGAGGAGGCAACTTTGAAATGATGTCTATTTTAGCCTTATCTACCTCAATACCTTTGTTGGAGATGGAATGATCCAACACAATGCCTTGTTGGACCATAAAGTGACATTTCTCCCAATTCAGCACTAAGTTGCTCTCTTCATATCTCTTTAGGACACTCTCTAGATGATTTAGGCATTCATCAAAATTTGAACCAAAAACATTGAAATCATCCATGAATACCTCAATGTATTTCTCCACCATATCGAAAAATATGCTCATCATACATCTTTGAAAGGTGGTTGGTGCGTTGCATAAACCGAATGGCATCCTTCGATAACCAAATGTACCGAAAGGACATGTGAAGGTAGTCTTTTCTTGATCCTCAGGTGCTATTGCAATCTAGTTGTATCCACTGTACCCATCCAAGAAGCAATAATAGCTATGGCTAGCTAATCTCTAACATCTGATCAATGAATGGCAAGGGGAAATGAACTTTTCTGGTCACTTTGTTTAATCTTCGGTAATCGATACATACCCTCCAGCCAGTTGTTTTTCTTATAGGTATAAGCTCCTCATTTCATTCTTCACTATTGTGATCCCCCTCTTTTTAGGCACAACTTGGACCGGACTTACCCATTTACTGTCGAAGATGGGGTAGATAATGCCAACATCTAATAGTTTTAATATCTCAACCTTTACTACCTCTTTCATGTGTGGGTTAAATCTTCTTTGAGCATCTCAACCGGGCCTTGCTTCATCTTCAAGGTAGATATTATGCATGCACTTGGCTGGACTTATCCCCTTAATGTCAATAATGGTCCATCCAATGGCAGATCTATGCTCCCTAAGAACTCTTAATAATTTCTCATATTCTTCAATACTCAAATTAGCAGCCACAATCATAGGTAATGTCTTCTTCTCTCCCAAATAGGCATAAGTTAAATGCTCTGGCAGCTGCTTTAATTCTAACGTTGGTGCCTGGACAATAGAATGAAGAATAGTAGTATTAGTAGGTATGAGAGATTCAAATGGAGGAGCATACTTACTTGGGTGTTTTGAAGAAGCCTTAAGGAGGCGCACAGCTTTAATGATGTCATCAGTAACAACTTCAGGTTCTTGCTCGATTTCCACTTTTGTAAAGCTATGGGTAATAGTAGTCTCCAATGGATCAATGTGTTGGACCTGAAAAGCTTGCTCAACAAAACTTTACATTATAGATACATTAAAGAATTCCATATCATCTTGAGGTAGCTTCAATGCATCAAATATTTTAAATTCTATTTTCTCACTATTGACCTTCATACTTACTATACCCTTTTTCACACAAATCTTCGTAGGCTGAGGTAATGGCATAAGGAATTCCTCCATATCTAGAACAATGAAATCAGCAGGTAAAATGAACTCACCTACCTTTACCAGGACATCCTCAAGAATACCTCTAGGTTTTTTGATACTTCTATCTGCCAACTGCAAAGTGATGGAAGTCAGTTGTAGCTCCCCCAAACCTAGGGTTTTCAAATACTGTGTATGGTACAAATTTGCACCCGTTCCCAAATCTAGAAATGCTTGCTCAAACAACTGATCACCTATCCTACAGGGAATAGTAAAACTACCAGGATCTTTCAGTTTTGGTGGTAGTTTTCTTAATAGCACAACACTTACCTCTTCAGTTAAGGTTACTGTCTCATGCTCTTGAAACTTTCTCTTATGAGTGCAACAATCTTTTAAAAATTTAGCTTAAGCAGGTATTTGGTGAATTGCATCTAATAAGGGAATGCTTATTTCTACTTTCCGCAAGGTTTCAAAAATATCAAATAGTTTATTTTCTTTCTTTTGTTTTACTAACCTTTGCGGGAAGGGTGGTGCATTCACCTTCTCCATCTCACTCACCTTTTATGCCGATGGTTTCTCTAAAGATGTTTATACAGACTCATCGATTCCTATGACCTTACCATTTCTAAGGATCATGACAGCTTTCAGTTGTTGATGCCCCCTAAGGTTAGGTAGTGTTTGAGCTGGAAGCTCACCTTGCTTTCTGCCACTTAGCACTTTAGCCAATTGTCCCATTTATACCTCTAGCCTTTGGATGACTTGTTCATGTTTTGTTGTGGTTTGTCTTTGTTCAGTCCGGAATTGCCTTTCATCTGCCATGAACTGATCTTGTGAAGTCATTAATTGTTGCTGCTAAGTTTCCAATTGCCTCACAAGACTTTCGAGGTCACTTTTCTTTGTTTCGGGAGCTAAGCGAGTAGCTGGCTGGGAGTTTCTTTGCTGCTCTTGCTGGTTAAGGGTATTCTAATTGTTGCTCAAAGAGAAATTTGGGTGGTTTCGCCAACCAGGGTTATAAGTGTTTTCATATGGGTTGTTCTTTGGTGGATAGTTGTTTGGTCCTACGTAATTTGCTTGCTCCGGGTCTGCAGATGAATACAATGGACATGTCTCAATATTATGATCAAATTGGGAACATATAGCATATACCTAGAGTGGTGTAGCTAGTGGATTAGGTGATGCATTCTGAGCGGCCATGGCTTTAACTAGTAGATCTAGTTTTCTTTCCACGACAACTATTTGGGTAGAGGATCCTCTATTTAGGTTCACCTCATACATACCTTTGCTCTTGGTTACATGTCTACCTCAAGAGAAAAACTGCTGGGTGCGTTCACTTAAGGTTTCAAATAGCTCCATGGCTTCTTCACTGTTTTTCTCCATTAGCACTCCACAACTTGAATCCACAATAATTTTATTAGTATCACTTAAACCTTCATAGAAAGCTTGTACCAGTTCATCTTGAGGTAGATTGTGATGTGGGCATTTGAGTAGCAGCTCGTTGAAATGTCCCCATGCCTCAAAGAATAGGTCTTCATCCTTTTGTTGGAAAGACTGAATCTCCTTCCTTATTTGCCTTGTCTTTTGAGCTGGAAAAAATTTCCTTAGGAAATTGTTGGCCAACTCTTCCCAAGTGTGGATAGATACTACAAGCAATGAATTGTACCACAGTTTACCATTATCTTTTAAGGAAAAGGGGAAAAGAATTAACCTTATTCCTTCTTGGTCTAAGCCTCGGAGATATGTAGTAGTTGCCTTCTGCCTTAGGTTGATACGCAATGCACAATGGCTGATTGAGGTTCCGTGGGATGAAGGATTGCTTCATCGGTCTTTGCTCAGGTGGTTGCTAATTTTCGATCTGTTCTGCCATTGGTACTTCATCCTTAATTTCTTCTTCTACCTCTTCAAAGTTGTCTCTAAGCTTTTGTCAAATAGTCCACTCAAGCTCGATATCGAGGGGAAAGAACATTGGACGTCTGGATTAAAGCCCGTGCATGAATCGGTAACAATTTCTTCAATGCAGCAGTTCAACACTGCTGCCTGGGTGACTCAATGCCTCAAGTGTTCTCGATCTCATAGAGGGGTGCACTCGATCTCAAATGGCACAAAGAGTTCTACTGGAGTACCTGAAATAAAAAACAAAAAATAAATAGATTAGGTTTTCGATGAAACAAAACTAAAGGTAAACAACAGAAACTTAAAATTTGAGATTATTGACAACAACAAAACAGAATAAATAACTAAAATTACTAAGCTAAACGAAAATAATTCTAGAAATAAATTTAGCGCAATCCCTGGCAACGGTGCCGAAAACTTGTTGTGCATTTATTTACCCAAATAAATAAACAAATAATCGAACTTGTTTTACTTGCAAGTGCACAAGGTCAACAGTAGCATAGTGTATAAGTGCGAGATCATCTCCACAGGGATTGGTGAACTTTGTTTTAGAATCAGTTTCATAATGTAAAAATTGATAGAAATAAATATTAATCTAGATTGATAATGATAAGAGCATAGGGCTTTAATATCCACCACTAATCATACTTTACCAATAATTAATGTGTCAATGCTTTAGCCCCTTCATGAATACCTAATGATTGTCAACCTAAGGGCATGGTATCTACTCCTTAAACTATTAATCTCCTTAAGCAACGAGTTAGGCATGGTATCTACTCTAACTCTTTTCTTTCTTAAGGGATTCAGCATGGTGTATACTGAGTTGTTCCTTAAGAGAGCATAAGATCTATGGAAATTAACAACCACACGAGACCTATGGTATAGTGTATACTCTCGGTTTCTCATGTTGATTAACCCAATAATCCGGCGTGGATTTCTTTTGTTATTATCATCAGACCTAGGACTCAGTCATCCAAATTGATCTAACTAACTAATCCATACCACATGCATACGTTGATCAGACACACACATATAAGGAATTCAATAAAACATACATTAATCAATTAAAGCATAATAACATGACTATTTGCAAAGGCAATCAATGAATATGTATATAGAAAAGCATAATTAGGGCTTCAATCAAGCCCTATTAAAGATTTAGTTACACGTGCTGTCTAAGATAAACATCATCATAACATAAACTAAATAAAAAATATAAAATCCGAAGAATACTATGGAGACAAGTCGTCAATTCCTCTCCAAAGCTTACAACTTCAAGCAAAAGTAAAAGATAAAAGAAGGATCTATTTTTTGTGTTTTACAAGCCTATATATAGGGTTCTAAGGGTGCCTCGAAACCCTAATTTCCAAAATAGGTGCAGAAGAAATCTTTCCAAAACTGGCTCTACTGCCTCTCTATGCGTGTGCGCTCGATCGCTTGCTTTTGCGCTTGAGTGCACCCATGCGCTTGAGCCTTCTATGTGTGCGCACGATTGCTTGTGCGCTCAATCATGGCCATGTTGTGCTTGATCGCACTAGCTTTTCTAGATCTTCAATTTTCTTCCTTTAAAGCTTCAAAATGCTTTCTTTTCTTCATAAGCCTATAAAAAACACAGAGAACACAAAAATAAAGTAAAACATAATAAAATATGTAAACAAAGAGCTTAACAAATGTAAATTAAGGGGCTTAAATATGAAATTTAATCACTTATCATTGCCATACTTATACCTCTAATCTTTGAATAGCTTGCTCATGCTTTACATTGATTTGTCTTTGCTTAGTCCGAAATTATCTTTCTTCTGCCATAAATTGTTCTTGTGAAGTCATCAACTGTTGTTGTTGAGTTGCCAATTGCTTTACAAGAATCTCTAAGTTACTATTCTCTGATTCCAAAACTGATTGTGCTGCTTGTTGGGAGTTCCTTTGCTGCCCTTGAAGGTTCAGGGCATTCTGATTATTATTCCATGAAAAGTTGGGGTGGTTTCACCATCCAGGATTGTAGGTATTTGCATATGGATTGTTCTTGGGAGGATAGTTGTTCAGTCCCACATAGTTTGCTTGCTCTGGATCTGCAGATGAACACAAAGGGCAAGTTTCAGTAGTGTGATCAAAATGAGAACATATAGCACATACCTGGAGCTGTGTAGCTTGTGGACTAGGTGAGATGTTCTGAGCAGTCATGGCTTTTACAAGCATATCTAGCTTCCTTTCCACATCAGCCATTTGATTTGAAGATCCACCATTTAAGGTCACCTCATACATACCCTTGCTCTTAACTCCTTGTCTACCTCTTGATGAGAATTGTTGGGTGTGCTCACTTAATGTCTCAAACAACTCCATGGCTTCTTCACTGCTCTTTTCCATCAGCACACCTCCACAACCTGAATCTACAATACCCTTATTTAGGTCACTCAGATCCTTATAGAAAGCTTGTACCAACTCATCTTGAGGTAGATTATGATATGAACATTTGAGAATCAGCTCATTGAAGTGTCCCCATGCTTCAAAGAATAGGTCTCCATCCTATTGTTGGAATGATTGAATCTCCTTCCTCATCTGTCTTATCTTTTGTGCTGGGAAAAACTTCTTTAGGAACTTACTGGATAGTTCTTCCCAAGTATGGATGGATATTGCAGGTAATGAATTATACCACAACTTAGCATTATCTTTTAATGAAAAAGGGAAAAGAATTAACTTGATTCTCTCTTGATCTAGGCCTCGGATATGCTGGAACTTGCAGAGATCAAAGAATTCTTGAAGATACAAATGTGGGTCCTCAGCAGGTGTATCCCTGAAATGAGTTAAAGCACTGAGTATCTGCAGGGATATGTAATAATTTCCTTCTAGCTCAGGTTGGTAAGCGATACATAAGGGCTGGATGAGGTTCCGTGGAATGAAGGATTGCTTCATGGGTCTTCGCTTTGGTGGTGGTTGGTTGTCAAGCTGTTCTGCCATTGGTGTTTCTTCCTCGAATTCTTCTTCTACCTCTTCAACGTTGTCTCTAAGCCTTTGTCGAATGGTCCACCCAAGCTCTGTATCAAATGGAAAGAAGGTTGGATTCCTGGATCGAAGCCCTTGTATGAATTAGCTAAAACACTTTAGTGCAGCAGTTTCAGTACTGCTGTTCGGGTAGTCTCTGCCCCAAGTGCGCTCGATCGCACCAAGCACTACGCTCGATCACAGTGCTAGCAATTACTCTGCTGCAAGCCTAAAATAGAAAAATATAAAAGAATAAAACAAAAGAAATAAATTAGGTATTTGATGAAACAAAAAAGAACAGAAAAAATAAAACTGAACGAAAGATAATTCTAAACAGAAATTTAGTGCAATCCCCGGCAATGGCACCAAAAACTTGTTGTGCAGAAATCTACCTAAATTAATAAGTAAATAATTGAAGTTTTACTTGCAAGAGCACAAGGTCAACATAGTAGTATAGTGTGCAAGTGCGAGATCATTTCCACAGGGATTGGCAAATTTCGATTTAAAATTAAATTCGCAATAGAAAATGATAGAAATATTAATTGAGTTTGAATTGATAATGATAAAAGTGTAGGGACTTAATATCCACCACTAATCATGTTACCACAACAAAACAATATGCCAATGCTTTAATCACGTCATGAATACCTAATGTTTGTCAACCTAAGGGCATGATGTATACTCCTTAAGCTATAGATTTCCCTAAGCAACGAGTTAGGCATGGTGTATACTCTAACTCTTTTCTTTCTTAAAGGATCTAGCATATTATATACTAAGTTCTTCCTTAAGCAAGCATAGTATCTGTGGAAATCGACAAACATATGAGACCTAAGGCATGGTATATACTCCCAGTTTCCCATATTGATTAACCCAAGAACCTAACATGGATTTCTTTTGTTACTATTGTTAAACCCAGGACTCGATCATCCAAATTGATTTCACTAACTAGTCCATACCACATGCATATTTTGATCAGACAAACACATATAAGGAATTTAAGAAAACATGCATTAATCAAGTTAAGCATCATAATATAAATATCGCAAAGGCACCAATACTGAATTATCAAGTAAACATAATTAGGGCTTCAATCAAGCCCTACTAGCAAATTAGTTACACATACGTTTGTTGTTAAACATCTTCATAAAATAAAATAAAAAGGAAAGAAGAAGTCTGAGAGAACTTCCTTGAAGATTCGTCAATTCTTCTATAAAATCTTCTCTGGCCTCCTCCCTTATTTTTGTGCTTACAGGCCTATTTATAGAGTTTAGAAACATCTGAAAACCCTAAAACTCATAAACCAAACCCTAAGTTTATTTCCAAAATAGGACCAGCCGCCACACTGTGCGAGTGCACTCGAGCCTTTTTCTTGTGCGCACGAGTGCTGGTGTGCTCGATCGCACACTTTTGTGCTTGATCGCACTATGTGCAGTTTCTAGTTATTCCAGTTTTTGTTCTCCAAACCAAATAATGCTCCCATTTCTTCAATAACCTAGTAAAACATAGAAAACACATAAAAGAAATAAAATAGCATGAAATAACACAACTAGGAACTTACTGTTGAGCTTTTATATACCTAAATAAATAGGTAAATAATCACACTCGTTTTACTTGCAAGTGCACAAGGTCAACTTAGTAGTATAGTGTGCGAAAGCAAGATCATCTCCATAGGGATTGGTGAATTTCGTTTAAGAATTATATTCGCAATGTAAAAAGATAGAAATAATAAAAGAGTTGATTTTGATAAAGATAAATAATAAAGATAAAGGTGTAGGGACTTGATATCCACCACTAATTATGATACTACAACGAAACAGTATGCCAATGCTTTACTCATGTCATGAATACCTAATGTTTGTCAAACTAAGGGCATGGTATCTACTCCTTAAGCTATTGATCTGCCTAAGCAACGAGTTAGGCATGGTATCTACTCTAAATTTTTTCTGTCTTAAGGGATTCAGTATGGTGTATACTGAGTTGTTCCTTAAGAGAGCATAGGATCTGTGGAAATCGACAACCACATGAGACCTAGGGCATGGTATCTACTCCCAGTTTCCCATGTTGATTAACCCAAGAATCCGGTGTGGATATCTTTTGTTACTAATGTCAAACCCAGGACTCGGTCATCCAAATTGATCTAACTAACAAGTCCATACCACATGCACATATTGATCAGATATATATATATGAGGAATTTAAATAAAAGCATGTATTAATCAAGTTAATCAACACAACATAAATATCGCAAAGGCGCCACTACTAAATTTATTGAGTAAACATAATTAGGGCTTCAACCAAGCCCTACTAAGAATTTAATTACACATAATAAAATAAAAAGGAAAGAAGAAACCCGAGAGAAGAGTCGTCAATTCTCCTCCATAGTTTCCTTCTCCTAGCTAAAAGCAAAAGATAAAAGAAGAGATTAATTGATGTCCATTGTGTGTGTTTTACAGGTGTATTTATAGGGGGTGAATAATCCTAGAAGGCTCAGGAACCCTAAACTTTCCTAAAACATAAAACCCCTTTATTTCCAAAACTGATTCTGCCTCTTTACTGTTCACGCCCGTACATGTGCGCTTGATCGCATACGTCTTGCGCTCGATCGCATGTGCTGCGCTTGATCATTCTTGAGTGCGCACGATCACATGTGCACTCGATCGCATGCAGTAATGCAAACGATCGCACTTTGACCAGAAGCTGCTCCAGGATTTCCAGGCTTCTTCCTTTAAGTGCCAAAAGTGCTTATTTTTCCCTAAGACCCTATAAAAACATGTGAAACACACAAATGAAGTAAAATAGACTAAATTAACATAACTAAGAACCTAATAAATGTAAATAAGGGGGCTTACATATGAATATTTAAGCACCTATCACACCCCCAAACTTACATATTGCTAGTCGCTTAGCAATACAAGACTAAAAACTAAAGTGAAAAATAACAACATATAGATAGATCTAGTGTTTATAGTGTTCACAAAAGTTTTAGGTCTTCACAGAAAACTATGATGTCCATTCATGAGCAGGTTTAACAAATATAAACATATCTTTGGAATGAATAAGAGTTTTGAACGCAAATGACTTTCGTGAGGCAGTTTAAGACATCATAAGTTTGACTTTAGTGTGTGGTGAACTAGCACATAAAAGATTAGGTTTCCAAATAATTCTAATGCGTAGTGTTTCGATGACTCAAGATTCACCAAATTTCCTATTAGAATCAACAAAGATGGCATAGATTTTCTTCTTTTCTTTTGTTTGTGAGATTTTTGCCAAGTTAGTTCCCTTAAGCTTTCTATTTGATTCATGTAACGAGTGTTTCGCCAATGACTCCCAAACCAGATGGGTTTAGGGCATTAGGTGTAAAGACACCCCTAAGGACCTATTAACTCGAGTCAAAAGGCTACAAAACTAACTGGTCTCAATGCTACCAATCAGAATTTCCACCTTTTGACGTGACACTCACTACTTACTGAAGCAAGAGGGCCAGTTACTCAGCGGAAAGTTCTTTTTAATGATCTTTAGGAGCATTTTTTTTTGGGCAATAATGATTTTTTTTTCTATTTTCTTATGCCAAAATGTTAATCTAACGGGTTATATGGTTCACAGTCAAGCAAAAGAAACATACAAATCAAAATTACATATCATACCCCACACAACTATGTGCTAATGTGCTCATGATAACTTAGGTCAAAATTGTGAATCCTTAAATGCATAAAAGTAAGTGATCTATGTTCAAAACTTAATTATTGGCCTATATGTTCAAAGTTTTAAGCTCACTTATGAAGTCGCATCATATTCTTTGTTTAGATCACCCAAATTTTTTTTTGAAACATAATGAACATGCATTTATCTACAACCAAAAAAAAAAAAAAACTGGGACTTAGTGTGTGCATGTGTTTCAAGTGTGTGTGTGATAGTATCTAGTATCCCCCACTACCCCCAAACTTAAAATATACATTGTCCCCAATGTGTGTGGCATGGAAAGATCTGACCTGGGGTATGGAGAACTAGATTGCTTGCTTTGCTTGTGACACGCCCCTAAACTTGAACTGGATGCACGTACTGAGTACCTGACAAAGAAAAATAAACGTTGTTCCGAAAAACAAGAAATATAAATACTAGATATGGAAATATAAATATAAACAAAAGAAAAATATTAAAATAAAAAGGATAAGTCTGGGGTGCCTCCTATGAGCGCTAAGTTTGACGTCTTCAGCTGGACCAAGCCTTATTTTCCCCCAAAACTAAGATTTGCAGCATCTACCATAGGAAGTGTCTTATTCTCTTCCATATAAGCCTAAGGTAAGTACTTTGGCAATTGCTTCAACTCCAAATTTGGTGCTTGGACAATAAAAGGGAAAAAAGTAGTATTCGTAGGCCCAAGAATTTCAAATGGATCGGTGTACTTACATGGATGTTTTGGAGAGGCCTTAAAGAGGTGCACAGTTTTGATGATGTCATCAGTAAAATCCTTAAACTCGACCTCGATATCCAATCTTGTGTCACTATAGGTAAGAGTAGTTTCTAATGGATCAACGTGATGGACCTGCAAGGTGTTCTCAATAATACCTGGAGTAGGTATTGTTTGGGCTGGAAATTCTTCCTCAATAACACTTAGAGTATGTATTGTTTGGGTTGGAAATTCATCTTGCTTTCTTTCACTTAGCTCCTTAACCAATTCCCCTATTTGAACCTCGAGTCTTTGAATAGCTTGCTCATGCCTGGCAGTGGTTTGTTTTTGCTGATCTAGTGAAGTCATCAATGTTGTCATTAGTTGCTTTTGTTGAGTGGTCAATTTCTTTACAAGACTCTCTAGGTCACTATTTTTTGATTTCGGCACTGGTTGGGCTGCTGGTTGGAAGTTTCTGATTTCAGCACTGGTAAGGCTTGGTTGGAAGTTTCTTTGCTGTCCTTGAAGATTCAAAGCATTGTGTTTGTTGCTCTATAAGAGGTTGGGGTGGTGCCGCCATCCAGGATTGTAGGTATTTGTGTATGCATTATGCGGTCCCTCATAATTTGCTTGCTCTTGATCTTCATATAAATATAAAGGGCAAGTTTCAGAAGTGTGATTAAAACGAGAACATATAGCACATACGTGGAGTGGTTTGGCTCGCGGACTTGGTGAGATGTTTTGAGTATTCATGGTGTTTATGAGCATATCCAGTTTCCTCTCCATAGCATTTAGATAAGCATAACTAGTTTCAACCATTGGTGCTTCTCCTTCGAATGAATTAGTTGAAAAACTTCAGTGTAGTAGTTTTAGTACTGCTTCTCGGGTACTTTTTGGAGCATATCCATCTCTTTTAATGTGCTTGGGTTATGGTAGTAATATTTTCTCATATTTCCACCCTTACTCTTCTTACGTGCTTCTCAACAAATGTGTATACTAAGTTCTTTTAAAAGAAAGGTAAGGATAAAATATTTTTAAGCTCATAAAGGTGAGTAAATGGGCTATCGAAAGAAACAAGGCTCAAATTCTTTTTCAAGAAAAAGGCTCAAACATGTGACTAGGGATAAATATAACAAGGATAAGTTTAAAAAGGCTCAAACGGTCCAAAAATGGCCTGGTCCAAAAATGGCCTACATCACATCCTAAGTAATGTGCATTCTATGATTTTCGCCTCAAGTGATTATCAAATAAGTTCTAGAGCTTGTAGAGACCACAAAAGTATTCACAAAACAATCGCACATAAAACTTCTCTAAATGCTTTACACTAATCATGCAATCTTACCACAAACCAGAGTCTCAAACCAAAGAAAGATTGACACTTAATTTATTCTCAAAGCGAAACAAGATTTAACTTCTTCTAAACGCTATATACTATCTCAATTAGGCTCATATCATCGACATGTGAATTGACTCCAAGGCTAACGCAAAGTATGCTAAAAACAACAAAAAGGTAAAATGACACCAAGTGGTTCAATGAAAAACAGGAATATGTTTCCTCCACCCCCAAGTTAAAGTAGGCATTGTCCTCAATATGAAAGAAAAAGATAAGGAAACTCCCTTTGTAGCCAAAAGTGCACAGAAGTTGAAAATTGTGCACAACCATTTGAACTGCTTCGTATATTTGTCCCTGAAAAAGAAATATGAAAGTAAAACTGGAAAACAGCAAAATACTAATAATAAACAAGAAAAAGAATTATAAAAAACAATAACAATAAAAATAAAAGGATATGCTATGGGGTGTCTCCCATGAGCGCTAAGTTTTACGTCTTTAGCCAAACACTCTTATTCCCTCCTAGACAAGTATGAGTTGAATGCACCAGCAACTACTTTACTGTTAAATTTGGTACTTGTGTGCTTTAGAGAGGACTTAAGGATGTTATCAATAACATCTGCAGATTCTGGCTCGATATATGCTCTTGTGAAACCATGGGTGAGGGTGGACTCCAATGGATTAAGGTACTGGACCTTTTTATTGAATGAGTCAATCATATATACTTAGTGGTTCTCATCCACATCCTCTGATTTGTTCGGTGTTTGAATGTGTAATGACTTACCACTAAGTATCTCAATGGCATTCACCTCCTTTTTATTCTGTTACGCTAGGTGCTGACCATAGGAAGTGGACTGAGCTTGAGAAGGGAACTTACCTCGCTCAGTCACACTCAAGCAGCTCGTCAACTTGGAAACTTGGCTCTTTATCTCTTTATGTTCTTCAACAACCTGCATAATTAAAGATTCAAGCCTTTGATTAGTCTTACCCTGTGCCTCAATAAAAGCATGCAAAGTGTTTTATAAAGGACTCCTAGAGGATACAGGTGCATGATATGGCTCATGATAAGGTGCAGGGGGTTGTGCAAGCTGCTGGTTTTCATACTTCAAGCTGAAATTGGGGTGATTTCACCATCCCGGATTATAGGTATTAGAGAAGGGTGTAGAAGGCTTCGTGTACATGCCTAAGGCATTACCTTGTTCCTTATACATCCCTCTCATATCAGCAAATGTGGGACACTTTTAGGCGAGATGATCTACCCCGCCACATACAAAACATGGTTCAAAAGATTTTGCATGATTAACCATGTGTGTTGTCTTTGAGCTTTTAGTCTTTAATACCTCTAGTTCCCTAGTGAGCATCTCAACCTTGGCCTTAAGGTTATCCTCTTCCCTAAGATGGTAAATTCCACCACCATTTGGGTTCTCTATAGGTCGTGACCTATTTGTGCTCTCAGTAGCACTAGGTCCAGTCCAAGTGTGAGCTTTTTCAGCAAGCTCATTGAGGTACTCTATGGCCTCATCAGGATCTTTCTCCAAGAACCCACCATTACACATCATCTCTACAAATTGGCATTCTCTATAGGTAAGACCCTCATAGAAATAGCTCACTAAACGCCAATTCTCATACCCATTGTGAGGACACATACTCAACAACTCGTTAAATCTCTCCCAAGACTGATACAAAGTCTCGCTGTCCTTTTGTGCAAAGGTGGAGATTTGTATTTTTAAAGCATTTATCTTATGTTGGGGAAAGTATTTATTAAAGAAAATTCGAGTCATCTTAGTCCACGACCCAATAGATCGTGGTCTTAGTGAGTATAGCCAACTCTTAGCTCTATCCTTCAAAGTGAAAGGAAAGAGCTTAAGCCTCACAATTTCATCGGTTTCATCTTGACTATGAAAAGTCGTGACTACTTCCTCAAACTCTTTAATGTGCACATATGGGATTTCATTATCCAAGCCATGAAAAGTAGGAGAGTAATTGTTTCATCCCTGTTTTAAAATCTAGTTGCCGAGTATTGGCTGGAAACATGATGCATGATGGTGTGGCTATGCATGTAGGGTGAAGGTAATCCTAAAGTGTCCTAGCAACATTCTCATTAGGATTATCGGTCATGTTAACAAAATCCTTTAAATTCTCGTGTAGGGGTGCACTATGGTTTGATCTAGGCGAGGTTTCACCAACGGATGTGGAAGGAGAGGGTAACTCTAATTCGGGTCCTCTAATGAATCTACCTCGCGAATCTCTCGGTCTAAGCATGCACCAATTAATTTAGAGGGGAAATAAAAAAAATAAAAAATAAAATAAAATAAATAAAACAGAATAATAAAAGAAAATTAGAAAATCAAAACAAAGGTAAAGGAACAATATTACCGTATTTACAAACTGCTGAAAAGAAAAATATTTACAATTCTTCTACCGTCACACTCAAAGTTGACAAGCTTCCTTGTACTTAAGCGCGCGTCTCCCCGGCAACGGCTCCAAAATTTGATTATGCCCAAAGTATAACGTGATTATTATAGTACAGCTTTGGGGTGTCAATTCCACAGGGAAACAAGTTAATTACAAAAGAAGGTGTAAACTTTAACACTAACGATAATGATCAGATGAAAGAATACGAGTTTTGATAATGAAATATTGCGTGAAAGAGTTGTGTAAATATAACGAAATATAAGTAAGAAATAACAAGGTTCCAGGAATCCTCCTTAGGTTCGTTGCCTTGTTCTACTCTCGATTCAATTGTTTTTATCGCGATTGCAAGTTTCACATCCCAAACAAGCAATCGGAAAATATTCAATCAAGCACATTTATAAACTAACGTAATTGCTACAAATTACTCATTGATTTTGATTTAAGCACATATGACCGATCTTAAAGATTGTCAAGAAACGACAACATATCGCAATGACAATATCGCAGTAGTGGACAATCAATAAGATAAATCTACTGGAATCAATCACATCCAAACAACATCAATGGAGGAGAAGGATGCAATCACCGGATTAAGAGAATCTAAAAGAAGAAGAATATAAAGTGCAGCTATCACATGAACTCAAATCCTTCTTACTTAATCAAAGGGTAAATCATAGACAATGTTTCAACAATAAGTCCATACAAATGAATCAAGAACAGGAAATAAGGAACAACAAAACCCTAGGGATTCATCCCTTTCCCTTCTTTGATGATTAGTTGGCCATGGAGCTCAAGGTGGATGAACAATATGGATGCTCTCCCCTTGATTTCCAGCCAAAGAATACTTGGAAGAATGCTAAAATTGGATCTCTCCTTCCTTGCTTAATCATCCAGCTACACACTCCTTAAGCATGTATTTATAGATCACAAGTAGTTAGGGGCATTTTGGTTCGAAAAATGTCATTGTGCAGCCCTAATTTGGTCTTGGAGCGAGTGGGCGCTGGAAAGTGAGGGGTGCAGCACTGGAAAGTGTGGAAAGTGAGGGTGCAGCGTTGGAAAGTGAGGGGCACGACGCTAGGTGGATGCTGTTCTGGAGGCCTGACCTGTGTCTACTAAAACTGCCATAACTTTCTCTAGAAAAATCCTTTTTACGAACCATAAAATTTTCCAGAAAATTGACTTCCGGATCTTTCTAAGCATATATGGCTCATCTCCTGGTTCTTCCTGTATCAATACAGTTTAATCTGCAAAGATGATTGATCTACACGGGCAATTCTGGCAATTTAGTGAAACTCCTTTCTTGGTTTCTCTTCATCTTGGCTCTTCAACGACCATTATCTCACTCGAGTATTCATTGAAGCTTCGTGTTTAAAATGATGATAGATTTTCTATCTCTTTTTTAAGCTCAAAGTACCTGAAAATGCACTGAAGTAAGTCAACGATTCAAGAATAACACTTTAGAGTTTATTAAGGTATAAAAGTGTAATTCCAACCTCGATCAACCCTAAAATGCTAACAATTAAGTATTGTTTAGATGCATTGATGACTCTCATCATTAACCAAGAGTGGTTTTTAGGTCTAAACAACATTCATTGATTGAAGAAGATTTCTTTAGGTTGTAATTTAGGCCAAGGGTTCTTAGGACACGAAAAGAAGGATATAATGAAGGCTCAAAGAAAATTTGATTGAGTTTCCTATCAACAAAGGAATACCATTTGTTTTTTCATTGGAGTTTAACTTCACTTCACTCCAAGATCAAACTTTATTCATCTCATCTTTGCGTAGATTTCAATCTCCATATCTTTGCTTCATTTCAATTTCAATCTCCTTATTTTTTTTTTCAATTCAATCTACATCAATATTTTTTCTTTATTTTCATTCGTCATCTTTTCTTATTTTTCCTTTTTTTCTCCTTTTTCACATCTTCCTTGATTCATCAAATCTTACAAAGAATGAGAAGAGAGGTTGTTCACATTTCATGTAAAGATGGGGCGGATTTTTTCTTCGTTCGAAGATGAGAAGAGCACACATTGCCCCTTATGTAAGGGTGGGAAAAATGATTTTATTAATCAACTTCGTATTTTTAATAGCGAAACAATAAACCTTGGAATGAGGGTGTAGAAAGAATTCATTCAGTAGGCTCAAGAGGTTAGCAAGGGAATTTTGTATAGAATCAAAAGGGATATAATGAAAAATTACCCCTTTTCATTTCATTTTCAATTGTTTAGTCTCTTCAAAGCACCATATATTTGTGGGTACAAACCGCTTGATTCAACTGGAATACTTCAAATTCTTGTCTTCATTGATGCATTGTAGTTGAAAATGTTGAGAGTATACAATCATTGTTATTGGGGCATTTGAGTGATTCAACCAATTGAATATCTTTGTTTGAGTAGAATGAGAACAACCAATTTAACTTATCAAAATGAACAACAAATAATTTAGCTTATCAAAGAATCATCCTTAGTACAAAATTAATATTTATCGTTTCAAGTAAATTGAGATCATGTTTTTTTTTTTTTTTTTCAATTGTCAAATGCGAGGAGAAACACAATGGAATGTTAAGAACAAAGACAACTTTTATTGAAGAAGAATAAAGCGAGTACATCCATTGACTCGAAAACGGAATTTGAACTAATTGATACTAAACAAAGGACTTGACTCGAGATACGACAGATGATAGAGTTGAAACAACCCATCAAATAAGGGAAAAGACTCAAGTTTTAGGACTCGACGACAATTTGAAAAAAGTAAGAAAATTAACATCCTTCCTTTTGAGATATGATCGAGGGAGTAAGGGTAGTCACGAATTAGGTAACTTAAGGACAGTCATTAATCCAAATCAGAAGTTGTATCTTAAGCCATCCATGATATTTTGAAATAAGTTTGTAAAATGATGGTTTTTGAAAATTTCTTTTGCGATTTTACTTTGGAAAACAGTGAAATGGAAGTTCGTCAAAAATATTTTGAAGACAAAAACATAAGGATTAAGATGAAGAACACCAATGTTTTGATTTTTGTAATATTTTAATTTATTTATTAAAATATTCTAAACATGATTCCTATGCTAGACAACATGCATGAAATCTAGAGATAACTATATGGAATGCAAAATAAGTTAAAGATGTATAGAGTGCTTTCTAAACGCAAGAGAATGCCTTTTCCTGATCCAATCATAAAAAAAATGTGCATGACATTCAAGAATTAATTCATCTGAATCACGCACAAGAGGGCCACTAGTGTGATTTTCAAACCAACCTTAAAGAGTGACATGCAATTTCAATTCTTAAGCACAAGATCCAAGAACAAACTCAATTCATGAACAAGTAACATGACTTTTTAGTCCAAGCACGAGGAACACAATTTCAATTATCGGCCCATTAATTTAGAGTAATGAGATCAATAATAAATATTTTACGATACCAAGCCTATGAAAACATGATCAAGAAAACTGATTTTTCAATTTGAGCAAACAATTTTAATTTTTAATCCCATTAATTTTGATCATAAAAATGAAATTTGATGGCCTATGAAAGAAAAAGATTTTATTTAAGAAAAAAATTTGGGACAGATGTTTTTTAGGAAAAGATAATGGGATTAAGAATGTAACTGTATCACAAAGTTCAAATGTTGTCATTCATGCATCATCCTAAGATTGAATTTCTAGAATTTTCATTTATCATGCACACATAATTCAATTATTTTGTTCTGTCTTTCTCATTTAAGCATATGTATGTTTGTCATGATCCAATTATCTTGTTTCATTTTTCCAAAGCATGTAAATAAATAGCATTCTTCGATCCAAGTTCAAATGGGCATTGGTGCATTGATTTAAATTTTCTTTTTTTTCATTGATGTTCTATGCATGCTTCAACGGTTAATCACATGTCTACATGAAGATAGGATTTTCATAGAGAGAACACATGTTAAACATGCATTCAAACAAGGGGCATAGATGCATTTAACCTTGTAGAGCTTCTGTTTGATTTCAACAAGACTTTTCCTTGTAAATTAACAAGGACTCTATTAAGTGTTTGTGTGCAAATATAAGAAAACAAATAAAATCAATTAATTAACCAGGTTCCGCCTATGCCACAACTATGGCTAAATACCCAAGGCTCCTCCCTCCCTAAGGGGTAGTAAGTGAGGGTGCGGATTGAAGTGGTTGGGCTTATGGAAAATAAGAGTTTTATTTTTCATGTAAATAATCATCTTTTCAAAATAAAATGACCTAGAGGTATCTCGAAGAGCCTTTTCAAATGGTCAACTCCATGCAAGTCGGTAGGGTTAACCAAATGGACTTTTTCAAAGGGATATACCGAAGGTTCATTTGCATGGAGTCGCCATTTAGTTTTAAGGATCCAAGAAATCAAGCTATTCGTAAAATTAAATAGAGAAATGGATTCGGACTTTGAGCACAAGATGGGAAGGTCTGGAGAGCACCCAAAAAATGCCTAGACCTCAAGGATCTAGCCTTGACAACTACTCATTTAATTAATTAAATTTATTTTATTTATTGCTTGAATTAAGTTTAACAATTATGCACATAATGATATGAAACCACACAATCATGATGAATGAGATGACCATTACGAAAGAACAATTAATCAAAGAGAAGATGTAAAACAAAATAAATCAAAGAGATAAATAAAGAAGACAAAATCTTGATTCTATACATGATTTGATCAACATACAAAATCCAAAGAATCAATCAATCATATATCAACATGCGTATCATCTTAATTATCCACAAAACAAGATTGAATCAATCATAACATATACAATAGCAAGATAAAAATATACGCAAACCCTAACCCTAGGTTTTAACCATGTTCATGTGATAATCATATAATTTCGTGAGAGTTTATAATCATGCTATCATCACAAAAAAATCATCCAAACAAGATTCAAATCAAGAATCATACGAAATCCATGGACTAAGCATAACCCTAATTTGATGATTGATCAATTTAATCAAGTTTTGACATCAAATAAACATGTTAATTATGTTTAAAATATCCTCAAGCATTATAATATTAATTATCAAAAGCATATGAAAATAATAAAAAAAATAACAAAAAAAAAATGGTAAGCAAAATCTGGAACATGAGTCTAGATTGGCGTTCCAGCCTTGAACATCAGTCTAGACTAGCGTGTCATCCCTAAAAACCAATCCAGATTGGCTTTCATCCCTAGTTCATACTAAAACTCCTTTTTAGTTCATTTTCTGATTCAAAATTCGATTCTGAGTTAATTTTAAACAATCAAACACCCAAATAAATTCAATTAGATCCTAATAAACATGTTTCTAACAATTAAACACTCAGTCAAACTTGCATTTTTTTTTTTCAAAATTAAAAATGGATTTAAAACCAGAAGAAAAAAATACAAGGGGACAAAAAGACAAGTCTTGGCCTAACCCAACCTAATACAAACAGCATTATCTGGAACAGAAAATACAACTTCCAAGGAAGTAGGAAAATATACCCCCAAAAAAAAAAAATTTCGGTATAAAAAGCAAATCTAGCTTACCATCTTCTCTTCTATTTAAGCTTTACTCCCTTTCACTTTGGATTAATTATTTTTCAAGAAAGTCATGAAGCCCACCATTGGATTTTTAGCAAACTTTTGTTGGTAGCTATCATCTAACAATTTAGTTATGGCTGAAGATCTACATAAAAAATTATAAGGTTGTGATGAAGGTAAGGACATATCATATTTACTCTTTAAGTATTCCAAATTGGAATTAAAAGGACAAATTGGAACTTTTACTTGAGCAGAACTCATCTCGTCCTCCATATAGGCCTGAAACTCCTTAGCCTTATTTCTATCTCGTGTAAAATTCAATTTTGGAACAATGAATTGTGAAAAAACTAGCCCCTTCTCTCAGGGCCTAACCTGATCTGCGACCACTTGCACCTCTACAGAGGCCTGAACGGGCATGGATTAGTTGGGCGGTTGCAAAGCAACCATAACCAGCTCTTCCTCCTCAAAGGTCAGGACCTTATTTAGCTTATTATGAGCTCTCTTAGAACTGGACGTTTTATTTTTTGTACTTGCAAACTCAACAATAGCTGTCTCAAACACTCTAGACCCAATTTGCTACGCGTCCAGTACATGCACCTCAATAGAGCCCTGACCAGAAGGATCAGTGTGCTCCTCTGTTGGATTAGAGTGCGCTGTTCTACAGCCTAAATCTAGGATATAGACTTAAACGTCACAAAAGTCCAGTGGTACATGACCGTGCAAGCTTAAGACTTGATAGTGAAGTCTCTTCATAAAACTATAGCAGTCGGATCCACAACAACATGGGCTAGAGCAAGGACTAAAGTTTCATGGAGGTGTGTGTGCACCAGAGTTCTAAAATCAGTACCCAACCTTGGCCTATCGTTGTGCCCATTTTGCTATCCAAGCCCAATAGCTATTCTCAAAGTCAGCCTTCCCTATATGGCTTCATGGACTTAAAACCCACTATTCCGACCATGCTCTACCAAAATCAGCCAATAGTTCCCCTCTTACGGTCCATGAAAAAAAGCTGAAGATGAAGGTAAACTCGAGTCAACAAAAAAACTGGCCTCTTAGGCCTTGTTATTGGTAGTAACTTGCTATTGTCGTTGGGTCTAGATAACTAACCCATTTGCCCTAGGGTTTTGCAACCCCTTCTGAGCGGTCGCACCTTGTTGAGGTTTGGAACCACCATCACCTGAACTCGAAGGTGCGTGCCTTGCATTTTCTCGTTGCCTTATCTACTACTTAGCTGCGCCACTGCGCCCAGCCAACTTCTAGCAATCAAAGTTGGTATGATCTTACAAATGACAATGAGTAGAGTAATCAATATTACCTTTGAAGATGATTTTCTATCAGAATCCATCCTCTTTTCCCGAACCAATCCACACACAGTTTGGTATAAGGAATGAGAGATATTATACTAAACACAAACTTGAGTACAACTAGGTCATTCCAAAGACACAGTTTTCTTATTCATTTTCAAGAACCAAGCAAAAGAGCTAGCAATACTTTTCAACACTAAAAGATGGAAATATTGTAATGGTAAACTTGGCAGCCACACCCACACAGCCACAAGAGAAGTCTCCCTCATTGTACTAAATTTTGGAGATCATTTAAACAACCTGTATAGTGTGTTATCAATATTTCTATTCCCGTGAGACCAAGGCGAGATCAAGTCTTAATAAGAATGTAACCGAGCCATCACATGTCTTGGATTAAGATTTCCTATAACCGGATCAACTTTCAAACCCAACGAGTGGATGTGTTTCCAAACTTGGTTCATTGCAGGCAATCCTGCATAAAACTTTAGAATAATCGTATTAGCAAACAATTCAAACACCTTAGCTAATTCAATAGATGACAAAGTAGAAGCTAGTTCACCATTCAACTTATAAGGTTTAGACGAAAATATCAAATTAAGAAGAGCTTTCCTGGTATGGCCTGCACGAGAACAGTTAGGTGTTGGATCCGAGCCAACAAGAATAGCAGCAAAGGATTTGTGAATTGGTACTATGTGGTTGGTGTTTACGAGTTGAGAAAGGGAAAGAGAAGTTGTTGATGGCACTAGGTTTGGGAAGAATTTTGTGAATTTACGGCCAACGGAGGAAAAGAAGAAGGCTGTAAGGGAAGAGGGCGCCCTCCACCACGCTGATGAAGGCTAGTTATTGTTGCCAGCCAGCCACCCTCAAGAGCAGTAGCTAAATGGAGTCAGACGGTGTAACGACCCATCCCGAGCGGGCCCTACTCAGTACATCGTCAATTACTTTTTAGAATCGAGCACTTGGACACACAAATCATATAATATAATAGATAATAAATATTACAAATAAGGTTAGATAGTTATTACAACCACAAAGCTTTATCTTTATAAAGGCGTCTTAAGGGACACAACCTCTAAGGTTTACAACTTCACATACACTAGACAATATAAACATCTAGTACAAAAAGGGACTTGATCAAGGATGATTTGCTTGTGGACCCACCTAAGAAACTTCACCAGCACTTCAAAACTTCTCCACTTAGGATCCGAGACCTTTTGAACACTTACCTGAAAAGTTATAAAAGGGAGGGGGTGAGCTATAAAGCTCAGCGGGTTTCCACTCAAAACAAAGTAATCACATTTTTGTATTTGTTTAAAAAACTTATATTAACTTCTTGCGTATTGTTGTGAGTTTTAAATTACTCGCAAGCGCACGAATCGTTTGCAATATAGTGTTGTGCAAGTGCGAGGTCGAATCCACAGGGAATTGCATTGTGAAAATATAATTTTATCTAAACTAATCTTATCTTAACCTAGTTCCGAGGTTTTGTATTATATGTTGCAAAATAAATAAAAACTAAACT
The DNA here is from genome assembly GCA_023935145.1 of Bretschneidera sinensis. Lineage (NCBI taxonomy): Eukaryota > Viridiplantae > Streptophyta > Magnoliopsida > Brassicales > Akaniaceae > Bretschneidera > Bretschneidera sinensis. The sequence continues at coordinate 7,653,128 of CM043705.1, forward strand.
AAATTGATTTAAAAACTAATAATAAAAACACTAAGGTTTCCGAATCCACCCCACCAAAATTTAAGCATATATGTCCTAAAACCATAGCCTATCAAAACATTTCATGAATCCAACTTACGACAAAAAACAAAGAATATCTCAATTAAACCAAAAGCATCCAATGTATCCGCTTTTAACAAATCACAAAGGAAATCCAATTTACTCGAAAACAATTCGATGTATCCATCAGATGAAACACAAGGAACATCCAACAGAACAATTTAAACTCAATCAATCACAAGATTTACTCAAATAATTGACAAAACATTTATACTAAAAAATGTCAGAATTGTATAAACAAATCTGAACTACTATGCCAAACAACGGCGAGGCTTCATCTTCAACCTTAGCTGAAGATTCTAGCCACTCATAACTATGAAACTACAATTCATAATAAAAGTGCTAAACATTAAACTAAAACAACTGAATAAAAAGAAATAAATAACTTTACATGGGAGAAATTCCACTCGCTGATGGGTGGTGCTTCCCCTCGTGGTAGCAAAGCCTTCGGGATCCACCAGAATGCTAGCAAACGTCCACCGGTTAACACCAAAGTGGCCCAGGAATTGCACACTGAATGATGAAGTCAGATGGTGTTTATATAGGGGGAGTCTCGGAGCACTGTAGGTTTCAGATTTGATGTGGGATACTGGCCCGAGTGCGCTCGATAGCAGAATGATGCGATCGATCGTATGTCTTGTGCGCACGATCGCATGTGCGCTCGATCACGTGTCTGGTGCGCTCGATCGCAGAATGATGCGATCGATCGTATGTCTTGTGCGCACGATCGCATGTGCGCTCGATCACGTGTCTGGTGTGCTCGATCGCAGATGTGCTGTGCTGCAAACATTTCGATGTGGGATTGTTGACCATGCACTCGATCGCAGCATAGTGCGATCGATCGCTATTGCTCCTGAAGTTTCACATCTCTTGAAATGCTTCATTTTCTCCACAAACCTATAAAAATACACAAAACACAAAAAAAACATAAAATAAAGTGAAATACTACTAACTAAGAGCTTAACAAATATAAGTTAAGGGTCTTAAATATGCAATATTTAAGACTCATCAAATACCCCCAAACTTATATTTTGCTAGTCTCTTAGCAAAACAAAATAAAAACTTAATGAACAACAAGGATTATAAAGATAAGTTTAGTATTCATGGTATCCAAAAATTTAAGGAGCATACAAAATCGTGAGATTCATTCATGAGCAAGCTTAAATAAGTCGAACACATCTTCACAATGAATAAGAATTTAAAACCTAATTACTTACAAGAGGCAAGGTAAGACATCACAAACTTGAATCAGTGTAAAGTGAATTAGCATATACAAATGAGGTTTCCAAATAACTTCAATGTACAAGGTAATTCAAGTCTTAAGATCCACAGAATTTCTCATCAGAAAGAACAACGATGACATAGTTTTATTTATTTTTTATATATATAAGGCTCTGCTATGTTTAGTTCCCTTAAGCTTTCTAATTGATCTATGTAACGAGTATTGAGTCAATGACTCCCAAACCAGATGGTTTTAGGACATTAGGTGTAAAGGCACCCCTAAGGACTTACTAACTCGAGTCAAAAAGGCTACGAAATTAAACTGGCCTTAATACTACCAAGCAAAATTTCCACCTTTTGTCATGAAAACTCACTGCTTACTGAGGCAAGAGGTCCAGTTACTCAGCAGAAAGTTTCGCAATGATCATTATGAATAAAATTCTCACATTTTGACGTGAACACTCACTGCTTACTGAGGCAAGAGGTCCAATTACTCAGTGGAAAGTTTATTAATGATGATCATTTTATATATATATGCCCAAGTGTTTATCCAACAAGTCATCCGGTTTCAGTTAAGACAAGGAAACGTATACATTCAACTCACATGTCATACCTCACACAAATATGTGCTAATGTGCTCGTGTGAGATTAGATCAAACATGTGAATTCTCGAAAATGCCTAAAGCAAGTAACTAAAGTTTAAACTCTATCATCAGATCATGTGTTTAAAGTTTTAAACTCACCAATGAAATCAAATCACAATTTTTCATAACAACCAAAATTTTTAGACGAACATGAACATGCATTTATATTTACGATGAAAAGATAAAAAATTAGGACAAAGTGTGTGATGTGTCTCCTATACCCCCAAACTTAAATTACACATTGACACCAATGTGTGACTAATATGGAAAGAGCTGACCTGAGATATTGAGAACTATCGGGACTAGTATGGCTCATAGCATACCCCCAAACTTGAACTGAAGTACGCATTGTCCCTGAAAAATATTATAAACAAACATTAATCATAAATACGTAAAATAATAAATAAACATAAAGGATAAGCTGTGGGGTGCCTCCCATGAGCGCTAAGTTTAACGTCTTCAGCCAGACCCAACATTAGTAATCATGCCCAACTAAGCGCTCCACCATCTGATCAATAAATGGGAATGAAAAATGATCAGTCCTTGTGGCAGCGTTCAATTTACGGTAGTTGATACACACTCTCCACCCTGACTGAACACGAGTTAGCACCAACTCGTCGTCCTTATTCTTCATTACCGTTAATTCAGCACGTTTGGGCACAACTTGAATCGGGCTCACCCACTTGCTATCAGAGATGGGATAAATGATCCCCGCATCTAACAGCTTAATTACTTCTATGCTCACAACCTCTTACATAACTGGGCTGAGCCTTCTTTGTGGCTCCTTCGATGGCCTGTCATTCTCCTCCAAATGTATCTTGTGCATTACCAACGAGGGGTTGATTCCCTTAATATCCTCTATAGTCCAGTCGATAGCTTCATTGTGCTCTCTTAAAACGTCCAATAATTTATCCTCTTGAGCATCAACCAAATCTGAAGCTGTAGTCACAGGCAAAGAATCTGCTGGACCTAGGAACTTATACTTAGGATTGTCCGGTAAAGGCTTAAGTTCCTTCTTGGGGGGTTTAGGTGTTGTGGTTTCCTCTGTCTCACTGATCTTTTGAGGAGCAGACTCCAAAGTAGCATTTTCTTGCTCAAACAACTTATCCAAATCCAAATCCTCTTCAAATTGAGCAAAGCATGCCTCTAGGGGGTCCTCAATGCGTGATTCATCCATAGTCTCCTCCATCTCATTGCTCTTCTGAGGAGCAGACTCCAAGATAACAGTTGCTTGCTCACGTAGCTTATCTAAATCCAAATCCTCTCCAAACTGAGCAAAGTATGCCTCCAAAATGTCCTCAGACTCCCCTACTTTCTTGGGCGCTTGTAATCTCTTAGGGTAAGGCGCTTTAGGTATAAACGACCTAGGGAGATCCTTAATAATAGGTGTGGCTGTAGATGGCTCAGCATCTCTCTTTTCTTTGTTGCCACTTTTTTGCCCTTGTATAGGAGTTGATAAATTTCTCTCTGCAAACTGTTCCTTCGGGTTAGGATCAGGTTGACTGGGGAACTTTCCGTTCTCTCCTTCACCCAAGTGACTTGTAATTTGACCCATTTGACTCTCTAGCTTGGCAATCACTTGGGTGTTTACTATTGTTGCACTCCTCACTTCACTCATAGATTGGCTAGTCGTTTTCATGAAATCATTGAAAGCGTCCTCCAATGACTGTGAAACCAACAATGGCGCTTGAATGGGAGCTTGGTAAGCGGGTGATGGTGTTGGATAGGCTGAGTGACCATAACTTGGAATTGGTGGAGGAAATTCGGGAGGGTATTGATTGTGAACATGATAAGGGGCTCCTCCCTGATTCATCAGTTGGTTTTGCTTCCATGAAAAATTAGGGTGGTTCTGCCACCCTAGATTGTACATTTCAGAGTAATTTCCATTTGATTGCCACCAATAGTCATCGAAAGCGTTCATTTGTTCCATGGGATACTCGACAAAAGCCGGCGTAGATGGCCAATTCTGTGCTAAATGCATAGAACTAGCATAGATGGAACAACTATCAACATTGAGTGTATTGGTTGTATTGATGGACTGGCTAGTTATTTTCATGAAATCCTTGAGGGCGTTCTCTAAAGACTGTGAAGCCGGCGCTGGATTCATCCACATTTTATTATTTTTTTTATATATTTTTTTATTTTATTTTTAGGCAAATGCAAATAAACTAAAATTAAAATTAAAATTAAATTAAAATAAAATAAAAATAAAAAATAGATTTAAAATTAAAAAAAATAAAACAAAAAAGCTAACTAAACTAGTAGAAAAATAAAATTAATTTAGACAAGTTTCACAAACAAAATAATTCCCCGGCAACGGCGCCAAAAACTTGTTGTGAGTTTAAAATTACTCGCAAGCGCACGAATCGTTTGCAATATAGTGTTGTGCAAGTGCGAGGTCGAATCTACAGGGAATTACGTTGTGAAAATATAATTTTATCTAAACTAATCTTATCTTAACCTAGTTTCTAGTTTTGTATTATATGTTGCAAAATAAATAAAAGCTAAACTAAATTGATTTAAAAACTAATAATAAAAACACTAAGGTTTCTGAATCCACCTCACCAAAATTTAAGCATATATGTCCTAAAAACACAGCCTATCAAAACATTCCATGAATCCAACTTACTACAAAAAACAAAGAATATCCCAATTAAACCAAAAGCATCCAATGTATCCACTTTTAACAAATCACAGGAAATCCAATTTAATCGAAAACAATTCGATGTATCCATCAGACGAAACACAAGGAATATCCAACATAACAATTTAAACTCAATCAATCACAAGATTTACTCAAATAATTGACAGAATATTTATACTAAAAAATGTCAGAATTGTATAAACAAATCTGAACTACTATGCCAAACAACGGCGAGGCTTCATCTTCAACCTTAGTTGAAGATTCTAGCCACTCATAACTATGAAACTACAATTCATAATAAAAGTGCTAAACATTAAACTAAAACAACTAAATAAAAAGAAATAAATAACTTTACATGGGAGAAATTCCACTCGCTGATGGGCGGCGCTACCCTTCGTGGTAGCAAAGCCTTCGGGATCCACCAAAATGCTAGCAGATGTCCACCGGTTAACACCAAAGTGGCCCAGGAATTGTACACTGAATGATGAAGTCAGATGGTGTTTATATAGGGGGAGTCTCGGAGCACTGTAGGTTTCAGATTCGATGTGGGATACTGGTCCGAGTGCGCTCGATCACAGAATGATGCGATCGATCGCAAGTACGATCGATCATATGTCTTGTGCGCACGATTGCATGTGCACTCGATCACGTGTCTGGTGCGCTCGATCGCAGAATGATGCAATCGATCGCAAGTGCGATCGATCGTATGTCTTGTGTGCACGATCTCATGTGCGCTCGATCACGTGTCTGGTGCGTTCGATCGCAAATGTGCTGTGCTGCAAACATTTCGATGCGGGATTGTTGACCATGCGCTCGATCGCAGCATAGTGCGATCGATCGCTATTGCTCCTGAAGCTTCACATCTCCTGAAATGCTTCATTTTCTCCACAAACCTATAAAAATACACAAAACACAAAAGAGACATAAAATAAAGTGAAATACTACTAACTAAGAGCATAACAAATATAAGTTAAGGGTCTTAAATATGCAATATTTAAGACTCATCACGTATAGTCATATAATATTCATATATCAAACAATTTTAGTAAAGTAATACAAGTCCTATGAGGCTCACATCTAATTTCATTCACCAATTCATAGTCAATCAAAATATTACAATTCTCCACATAACCAAACAATCCACATGCCCCTTATAGGCCAATCAAACCAATCCATATATGGTATACAAATGCAACATGATGTAATACATAATATCTTATCTCATAATTAATCATAATCAATCGGGGAAGTCTCCCCATATATAGGTACGTTTAGCAATCAAATCATCAATTTTTTAGAACCTCGTTGACCCAGCCTAGGTCATACTCGTCTGATTATGCCCAAAGAATAACGCGGTTATTATAGCATAGCTTTGGGGTGTCGATTCCACAAGGAAAAGCGATCTACAAGGGAAAGTGTAAACCTCAACACGAACAATAAAAGTTAAATGAGAGAATCTGAGTTTTGTAATGAAATAGTGTGAAGGAGTTGTGTAATTATAATGAAGAATATAATGGAGAAATAACAAGGATTCGGGAATCCTCCCCAGGTTTGTTGCCTTATTCTAATCTCGATTTAGTTGTTTTTATCTCGATTACTAGTTTCACATCCCAAACAAGCAGTCGGCAAGTATTCAATCAAAGCATATGAAAACCCTAATGTAATTGCTATGAATCACTCATTGATTTCGATTCAAGCACACATGGCCTATCCTATAGATTTATCAAGAAACGACAATATATCTCAATGATAATATCACAGTAATGGATAAACCTATAAGATAAATATACCAGAATCAATCACATCCAAACAACTTGATATAAGAGGAGCTTAACTAGACTTATATGGAGAAGAAACATGCACTCACCGGATTAAGAAAATCTAAGATAAGATGAACATAAAGTGCAGCTGTCACATGAGCCTAAATTCTTCTTGTTTAATCAAAGAGTAAATGATAAACAATGTTTTGACAATAAATCCAAACTACAACTGAATCAATAATGGAAAATAAGAACAACTACACCTAGGGATTCATCCCTTTGCCTTGCTTGGAGATTAGTTGGCCATTGGGCTCATGCTTGAACATAGTAATGGAGAAGAATGTCGAGCTCTCTCCTCTGTTTTTAGCCTGCAAAATAATTTTTTTTTTATCAAACCCTAAGTGATCTATTTATAATACAAGGGTTCATGTGCGCACCATGATTCTCACTTACTCGTGCCGCGACTCTGTTTGATCTTTGGTTAGGTGAGCTTCTGGGCACTGCAGCCCAACCTAGGCCAGGCCGTGGTGCACACTGTTGCTGACTTGTGGAGACTCTGGGCGCCGTGGCTCAGCCTGATCCAGGCCGCGGCGCACACTGATGGCTTCCTAGCACTTTTGGGCTTGGTTCTGGAGGCCGAGGCTTAGAATTCTTCAGGCCGCAGTGCCCACACTTAAGACTTGGTTTCTCTTAATTTTGTCCTTCCACAACCATTCCCTCACTCGAATGTGCATCAAAGCATCGTGCTTTAAGCTATGATAGCTTTCCATTTCTTTTTAACTCAAAGAACCTGAAAATGCACCGAAATAAGTCAATGATCCAAGAATATCATTTTAGAGTTATTAAGGTATAAAAGTGTAATTCAAACCTCGATCAGCCCAAAAATGCTAACAAATAAGTACTGTTAAGGTGTATTTTATGACTCTCATCATAACCTCCAACTAGATTATTGCTAGTCCCTAGCAATTCAAGCGAAAACAAGACAATATGAAATGAATTCTATGGTAGGGATCAAAACAAAGTAAAACAATGTTAGTGTTAAACCAAGAGTAATTCACCTTTTGTCTCAAAAATCATACATAACACACAGCTCATAGAATCATTAAATATCACCCAAGTCTAAAAGTAATCCAAACAACAATCTTAAAATTGTTATCGACTCTTAACATCCATCTTACCACAATCCATTAATCCGAACAGTTGGATGATTTTATGCATAACATTCATGAATACAAGTCTTGGCCTTTAAAATATTTAATTTGCATGACATCAATCACAAAAACAAGCTCCATAGGCTCACTTTTAAATTCACTCTCCATTATTGTAGAAAAATCACACCACCTTGGATCAATAGGTCTTTAATAAGCTTGTAACGTTAGGCTAAGGTAAAAATTAAGAAAGAACGGGAAGGATTCAACAAGTAAAAGAACTTAATCTCTTAGTTTTAAACACAACCTATTTTAAGCACTGGATAACCTTACTTCAACACCCAATTCTTTCAACCATTTTTCGAGCATTTCTCTAAATAAATCACCGCTTTTTTCTTTTCTTCTTTCTTTGCCATAATCCACTTCTCTTTTTTTATTTTTTATTTCGGCATATGACCATTCACCTCCTTTTTCATTTTTTTTTCTTTTCCACAACCCCCAACTTATCTCCTTTAATGTACTTGGGTTATGGTAGTAGTATTTTTTCATATTTTCATCTTTACTCCTCTTAAGTGCTTTCAACAAATGTGTATAACTAAGTTCTCTTAAAAGAAAGGGAAGGATAAAATATTTTTAGGCTCATAAAGGTAAGTAAATGGGTTATTGAAAGAAAAAAGGCTCAAATTCTTTTTCGAGAAAAAGGCTCAAACAGGTGACTAGTGATAAATATAGCAAGGTTGAAAGGCTCAAACGGTCCAAAAATGGCCTATATCATATCCTAAGTAGTGTGCATTCTATAATTTCGCCTCAAGTGATTATCAAAAAAGTTCAAGAGCTTGTCGAGACTGTAAAAGCATTCACAAAACAATCATACATAAAACTTCTCTAGATGCTTTAGACTAATCCTACAATCTTACCGAAAACCAGAGTCTCAAACCAAATGAAGATTGGCACTTAAATTATTCTCAAACTGAAGCAAGATTTAACTTCTTCTAATTGCAAGGGTATTGATTACGCCCAAAGTATAACACAGTTATTGTAGTACGGCTTTGGGGTGTCGATTCCACAGGGAAACAAGTTAAGTACAAAGGAAAATGTGTGAACCTTAAAACGAACGATAAAAGTTAAACTAAAGATTTTTGAGTTTTGATAGTGAAATAATGTAAAGGAAACTTGCGTAAATGTAAATGAAATATAACTGAGAAATAACAAGGTTCCGAGAATCCTCCTTAGGTTTGTTCCCTATTTCCACTCTTGATTCAATCGATTTTATCTCGATTGCAAGTTTCAACTCCCAAACAAGCAATCGGAATATATTCAATCAAGCACATTTATAACTTTTATATAATTGCTACGAATTAATCATTGATTTCGGTTCATGCACACATGACCGATCTTAAAGATTATCAAGAAACGACAATATATCTTAAAAGACAATATCGCAGTAATTGACAATCAATAAGATAAATCTACCGGAATCAATCACATCCAAACAACCTCAATGGAGGAGAAGGATGCAATCACCGGATTAAGAGAGTCTAAAAGAAGAAAAATAAAAAGTACATCATCACATGAACTCAAATCTTCTTACTCAATCAATAAATAATTCATAAACAATATTTAACAATAAGAAATAAAGAACAAGAAATCCCTAAAGATTCATCCCTTTCCCTTGTAAAATTATTAGTTGGCCATGGAAATCAAGGTGGAAGAACAATAACGATGCTCTCCCCTTGATTTGGCCATGGAGTTCAAGGTGGATGAACAATATGGATGTTCTCCCCTTGATTTGCAACCAAAGAAAACTTAGAAATAAAATGGAAGAATGATGGATTTGGATCCCTTGAATCCTCTCTTTTTTTCTCTCTTCTTTGCTTTCTCTCTTCAATGCCCAGCTCCACACTCCATAAAGATATATTTATAGAGCATGAGGGGCTGTTTTGATTTTGGAGAATGTCATTTGCTCGCCCTAATACGGTCAAGAGGTGAGTGGGCCGTGCTGTGCTGGCCTGAACTGTTTCCACTAAAACTGCCATAACTTTCTCTAGAAAAATCCTTTTTACGAACCATAAAATTCTCCATAAAATAGACTTCCGGATCTTTCTAAGCATATATGGTGCATCTCCTGGTTCTTCCCACATCAATACAGTTTAATCTGCAAAGATGATTGATCTGTACGGAAAATTCTGGCAATTCAGTGAAACTCCTTCAGCTTGTATGCAGAAGTGCACACACTAGTGTGCCTACCCTTATGTTGCTCCAAAGTGATGCACACACTTGTGTGCAGTCTTTCAACTTACTTTACTTTATTACTCAAGCCTTGTTTTAGACTTTAACCATCTTTGAATCATGTTTGGACACGTCTAAACCTTGGACAAAAATGAGCACCGACACCCAAGATCTTTTGGTGCTTTAAACATGGATCGCTTTATTATCTCTTTTGTACTCAAAGCACCTGAAAATGCATCGAATTAAGTCGATGATTTATGAATATCACTTTAGAGTTATCAACATGTAAAACTGCGATTACGACCGAGATCAACCCTAAAATGTTAACAATTAAGTATTGTTTAGATGCATTTTATGACTCTCATCACAACCCCCAACTAGCTTATTGCTAGTCCCTAGCAATTCAAGCGAAAGGCATGAAATGAATTCTTTATTTAGAAATCAAAACAAAATACAGCAATGCTGGCGTTAACCGAGAGTGATTCAAAAATCTGTCTCAAAAATCATGCATAACATATAGCACATAGAATCATTAAATATCACTCAGGTCCAAGAATAATCCAAATGTCAACCTTAAAATCGTTATCGACTCTTACCATCCATCTTACCACAATACATTAGTCCGAACACCCGGATGGTTTTATGCACAACATAGCATGAATACAAGTCTTGGCCTCTAAAAACATATTAATTTGCATGACATCAATCACAAATCAAGCTCCATATGCTCACTTTTCAAATCACTCTCCACTATGTAGAAAAATCACACTTCATCGGATCAATAGGTCTTTAATAAGCTTGCAACGTTAGGCTAGGGTAAAGGTCAAGAAAGAATGGGAAAGTTTAAACAAATAAAAGAACTAAGTCTCTTAATTTAAACACAACCACTTTAAGCACAAGATAACCTTACTTCAACACCCAACTCTTTCAACCATTTTTCGAGCATTTCTCGCAATAAATCGCCATTTTTTTTTCTTCTTTCTTTGCTATAATTCATTTTTTCTCTTTTTTTATTTTTTATTTTGGCATAAAACCATTCACCTCCTCTTTAATTCTTTTTTTTTTCTTTTCCACAACCCTCAACTTATCTCTTTTAATGTACTTAGGTTATGGTAGTAATATTTTCTCATATTTTCACCCTTACTCCTTTTAAGTGCTTCTGACAACATGTGTATAACTAAGTTCTTTTAAAAGAGAGGTAAGGATAAAATATTTTTAGGCTAATAAAGGTAAGTAAATGGTTTATTTTTCTTTTCAAGAAAAAGGCTCAAATAGGTGACTAGCGATAAATATAACAAGGGTAAGTTTAAAAAGGCTCAAACGGTCCAAAAATAGCCTACATCATATCCTAAGTAGTGTGCATTCTATGATTTTCACCTCAAGTGATTATCAAATAAGTTCTAGAGCTTGTAGAGACCGCAAAAGTATTCACAAAACAACTGCGCATAAAACTTCTGCAAATGCTTTAGACTAATCATGCAATCTTACCACAAACCAGAGTCTCAAACCAAAGAAAAATTGACACTTAATTTATTCTCAAAGCGAAGCAAGATTTAACTCCTTCTAAATGCTATATGCTATCTCGATTAAGGTCATATCATTGACATGTGAATTAACTCCACGGCTAACACAAAGCATGCTAAAAACAAACAAACATTTTTTTTTTATCCTAACAACGAAAAGAAAGAAAGTGACACCAAGCAGTTCAATGAAAAAAAAAAAAAAGAAATGTGTTTCCTCCACCCCCAACCTAAACATTGCATTGACCTCAATGTAAAAGAAAAAAGAAAGGAAACTCTCTGTGGCCAAAAATGCACAGAAGCTGAAAATTACGCACCACCAATTGAACTGCATACCGTTCTTTTCGCTAAAATCAACTAGAAACTAAAAATTAAAATAGACTTAACACAACCAAAATTCTAAGTTAATAAAGACTTAACAACGAAATATTAATATTTTTTTTTTTGAAATTTGAACTAAACTGAAAACTAACAATTAAGATTGAATGAAAACTAACTAAAAACAGAACAAAAATTAAAAGGAATAATGTACCTTTGTTGTGTGGTCAAGGTGAATAGACCAGATCCATAAGTGGAATGTCTTCCATCTCCGGATCATGTCTATCAATTAAGATCTTAAGTCGTTGACCGTTTACTTTAAAGACCCGACCATCTCTAGTATCCTCAATTTCTACCGCCCCATTTTCAAAAACATTTTTTACTACAAAAAGGCTGGTCCATCTTGATCGAAGTTTTCCAGGATGCTTATGAAGTCTAGAGTCGTATAAGAATACCCGATCATTGGGTTTAAATGTTTTCCTCAAAATATTTTTGTCATGGAATACTTTCATCTTAGCCTTATAGATTCTAGAATTTTCATAAGCATCGTTTCTTAATTCTTCTAACTCGGTCAGTTGATATTTTCGAAGTTTACCCGCTTCGCCCATGTCAAAATTAAAAGACTTGATGGCCTAATAAGCTCGATGCTCGAGCTCTATGGGTAAGTGGCAAGGCTTTCCAAAAACAAGCCAATAGGGTGACATACCTAAGGGAGTTTTAAAGGCTGTACGGTAAGCCCAAAGCGCATCAGTTAGTCTCAAAGACCAATCTTTGCGATCGGGGTTAACTGTTTTTTCTAAAATTTGTTTAATCTCCCTATTAGCAAGCTCTACTTGTCCACTAGTCTGAGGATGATAGGCAGTAGAGATTTTATGTAATACTCCAAATTTTTTCATTAAAGCTTCAAAGGAACGGTTGCAAAAATGTGTACCTCGATCACTAATTATAGCACGTGGTGTACCAAATCGAGATAACACCTTTTCTTTAAGGAATTTAATCACCGTTCCATTATCATTGTTTTGACAAGCTGCTGCCTCTACCCACTTGTATACATAATCTATTGCTACAATGATATATTGGTACCTGAAGGAAGGAGGGAAGGGTCCCATGAAATCAATGCCCCAACAATCAAATATTTCAATCACTAAAATAGGGTTCAGGGGCATCATATTTCGGCGAGACACAACTCCTAACTTTTGACATCTTTCATAAGAGTGACAATAGGTGTTTGTATCTTTAAACAAAGTAGGCCAATAAAATCCACACTGCAAAATTTTTGCAGCGGTTTTTTTCATCGAAAAGTGGCCTCCACAAGCTTGGGAGTGACAAAATTCTAAGACACTCGAAATCTCTTCATTAAGGATGCAACGCCTTAGAAATTGGTCAGGGCAGTACTTGAAAAGATAGGGGTCATCCCAATAAAAATTTTGTACCTCATATAAGAATTTTCTCTTGTCTTGAGCGCTCCAATCAATAGGTATCTCACCTGTAGCCAAATAATTTACGATGTGAGCAAACCATGGTAGAGAAGTAATGGAGAGTAATTGCTCATCGGGAAAATAATCTGCCACTCTTGCATGATTTTTGCCTATTTTCTTTCTTTCTGTTTTTGCACGTTAGGCATAACTCCAAGATTAGCTGGAGTTTGTTTCTTATTCTGTTATGCTTTGTAGAAGCCTATTTAAAAGCAGTTTTGCTTCAATAAAAAATGTGGCAGCTGGATTACTTCAAGCATCTAAGTTTCGGTGCAAACAGAATTGCCATCGTAAATCATTTCCCTATTTTTTTCTTTTCAACAAAGTGGTATCAGAGCAAGGTTGGTCTCTGACTGGGTGATCGAAAGATCAAAACACGAGAGACGAGAGTTTTCTCAGAGATGGCAGCAAATGGGTCCTCAGCTTCGCAGCCTCTCATCTCAGTGTTTAACGGAGACAAATACCAGTTCTAGAGCGTGAAGATGAGGACGTTGTTCAAATCGCAAGATTTGTGGGAATTGTTGAAGAAGGATTTGCAGATCCTGACGAAGCTTCCAGATTGAAGAAAAACAAGAAAAAAGATGCAAGGGCAGTCTTCTTCCTTCAACAAGCTGTTCATGAAAACATATTTCCAAGGGTCATGAATGATACTTCATCTAAGGAAGTGTGGCTGATCTTGCAGAAGGAATTTCAGGGTGATAGAATGGTCATCATGGTTTCTGAGGTAAAAACTAGCGATTCAATCAAACTAACAAGGCTTCCTACCATGAGGCAATCAAAACGACTTGGTATGCTCCATATATTAAGGACAAGCTAGTTGGACATGCGTACTCCACTAGAAAGTATACCATAAGTCGAAAAGTTGGTGATCATCTATAGAAGTGAAACTTCCATGTTATAATTTCTTTTCCTACTTGCATCATAGGTAAGAACTCCATTCATCAACAACATCTTCAACTCGTCTAACAGCGGCCATAGATAGACATCTAGATTCTTACTGAGGTGATTCGGACTTGGAATAATTAATGATAAGAACAAATTATGCTCCTTCATGCACATACTAGGAGTTAAATTGTACAGAGTGACAAAGACCAACCAACAAAAGTAAGGGGAAGCCGAATGACTGAACGGAGTGAACCTGTCAGTCGATAGTCTCATACTAACATTTCGTGGTTCAAGAGAAAACAACAGGTGCTCAACATCAAAGTGTTTCCATGCCTCACCATCCGTAGGGTGGATGAGAAAGTGAAGATTACTATGTTTTCCTTCCTTATGCCATCTTATGTGTTCAACACTGTTTTCCGACATGTAAAGTCTTTGAAGTCTTGGTGTGATTGGAAGGTAACATAACACTTTGAATGATATATGTTTTTTTGTTCTTATTTCCCACTTGTTTAGGTTGAAATCTAGCATGGCTACAGACATCGCAGTTTTTCTTTTGTATGTCTTTCTAAGAGTTAAATATACAATCATTCGGGCATGCATGTATCTTTTGTTAAGCAAATCCTAACCCCTTCACCATTTTCTTGCATTGGTAAAAGTTTTTCAGCAACTTCTCACCTTTTCAACAACATAATCTTAATTATTGACACTAATCGGTCGTAACAGCTCTCAGACATGTTAAAATCTAACTTACAATTCAATAGCTAAGAAGGAGCTGATAACTTGGTATACTTCTTACAACCTTCCCATAACGGTTCCTTAGCATCTCTTAATAAATCATAAAACTTAGCAGCATCATGGTTCGGGGCCTTTTTAGCATCCCAATTAAATTCAGGACCAATATAATCTATTATCATGTCCCCCATTCAATTCTTCCTCTAAATCCTCATTCCACTTCATCAATTAAGCTCGTTGATTACCGCAAAGACAATGGGACTTCTCCGTGTCGATTTCATCTCTTATAATTCCTAACAAAACCCTCGTTGTATAGGTGCACAATATCTTTTTAGAATCTTATAATTGCTATAAACAGAAAGGCAATCTAATAGTTTCCTTATACAAATAGTGTTTATTACTATACGCAAAGTTAAAGAATCGTTGAACTCCATTCCTAAATTCTTCTAATACGGCATTACGCACAACTCGACGGTCCATCCAACTCCGATCAACTGACATCGTTCTAGATACTAAAGTAGTTTTGACCTTCAAAATTATTCCGATTTACAATTAACTAACAGGTATAATTTAAAATAAATAAATTAAATTAAGATTTATGAGACAAACCATTTTAAAAGCCTTGTTTTTAGTTGATGTATTTTTTGAGCACATTATTTTATATCTTATACATAAACACATCCTTATTTGTATGATCTCTTGTCTTTTTTCATTCAAAAGTGCAACGTAAGATTTACATAAGGAATTATATTGTCTACTTAGAAAACTAATCTATTCATACTTAAGTAATTGAAAGCTAATTAAATTAACAGCATGCGAAAGTTATTGTTTGCATACCTAATCAACAAGAGTAATGCTGGAGCACAAAAAAAGTAGCGAGTACCACTAACTGGTCATGTAAAAATTATAAAGTATTAGCGAATAAGAAATTATAAATTAAAAAAAAAAACTGAAAGGTAAGGATCCTAACCCATTCAGGAGTGCATAATCCTTATTGCATTTAATAACTCCTATGTTGTTTCATTTTGAAAAAATTCTGGCAGTACTTTCCCTTAGTTCTCCAAGTACACGATTTAAATTCGATGCTACCACCCGAAGGAGATAGCCACAAATGTAGTATGTACCCAGAAAACAAGGAGAATTACTACCAAAACTTTATCGAAACGAAACAAACAAGGACTTATTAACTGCAATACGGATCAAACATTCCTAAACTATCCATACTAGACAATCCAAAGACTATTTGAACACAAACACTCTCATTGCAAACATACGAATGCAAATTGTGTCACTAATTAGATTAGTCTCATTAAGTTAAAAATACAAATAAAAAGATTAGTCAAATTAGTACATCACTAATTAGACTTAATTTATTTTTTTAAGTTATTAAAAATAATATTTTTGTGAAATACATAAATATAAAAATTATAATAATAATATAATATACATGCTATTAATGCGTTCTCATTATATAAAACAACATCCTTGCTTTAAGTCTTGAGATTACACGTATTACTGTCCAGTAATTCCAATCCTCCATTGACTTCAACATTTTTTTACTCTTTTCTTAAGCGGTAAATCTCACTCAATACAGGCACCCTCTAATTCTGAAAATTTAATTAATTATTTACTCCTCTATACCGTGTCTTTCCTTCCTCTGTTGAAAGAGGTCTAGTCCAATTTCATTGAATTATGGTTTCTTCCCTTAGAAACAAAATTGCAAAAGATCAATCAAAACAAAACAAAAAAAAAATTATTATGAGTTCGTGATTAAATCGTCAGAAAAATATTTTTTAGATTTGCAGGCAGGTCTTGCAAAACTGATTGGACATGCTGAAGAGACTGATATGCAGGTGGGTACTTTGGCAAATTGATTATATATCTTGCAAAACAACATCATAAGAAATATCAATTCTTACTCCATCTAGGAATTATTTTCTTTTTTTCTTCAAATCCAGAAATACTTGAGCCGTATAGAAATCTTAAAACATCCTTGCTTTAAATAATAAAATCAACAGTTTTAGAGAGGTAACAGTTAAAACCCAGTAACCTAAACGACATTCCAATAACGTCTTATCCTATTGCAAAGAAGAATATGCTTAAAATTTCTCCGTTAGGGAAACAAAGGAACAAATTATCACTTTTATTTTCACTCTTTAGATCAGATAATCATGTTAAGCAACCAAACAAAAAATACGACAAACCCATCAAGCAAAATCCAAAAATGAAATTAAGGAAGAATGACAGAGAAGAAGGAGGGTTTACCTGCAGCGGTGAAGGATGCACGAAGGCCGAGGAGGTGCGGCGGTGAAGAAAACTCCTTTCGGGTAGGAAAAAAAAAGAAACTTGTGGAAGAGGAAGAAAAATCAAGTAAGAAATTCATGGAAGAGGAAGAAAAATCAAGGAAGATAAAGGGAGGGGAATCTGAAGGAGACTAAAAATGAAGGAAAAATAAACGTGGTGGATAAAATGAGAAAGAAGGAAGGAAGAAGCATATTAGTCAGAAAATCATCTGCGATGGACGAAATCCCATGCAAATAAGGTATGAATTTCATTGCAATTAACTGTTTATTATATTTAATTGATTAAACAAACCAAAATGGATTATTATTTTGTTCATCTATATGTGACGGATCAAAAGCCGTCGAAGAAAAGTTCAACCAAGCCATATGCGATGGAATTATGGAGTAAGCACGATGAAAATTCCGTTGAAAATTACTATTGTGACCGATTAAATTGGATGTCTTAGATAACACACAATTGCGACTGAAATTTGGTCGTCATAATTAATCCGTCACAAATTCCTAGTTTTCTTGTAGTGAAATAAATTTGTAAAATATTAATTCAGATGACCAATCAAAAAGATTTAAAATCATAATATTTACCAAGGGTGACCTTTCATCATAATTTGTCTTGCTGAGTCAGACTTAGCTAGGATTAAACCTTTAAAGCTGGTATAGAACTCCATAATAAGTTGCATTATTTTTCTTCGGAGAAAGTTTTGCTTATTGCTTACCAATTTGAAATGTGATATTTGTTGGTATTTGTCTAAGGTTTAAACATGGTCAAGGTTTAAACAAGGTTGGAAGAGGTCAAGCATCAAGTCATTGAAGCCTCGGCACACTTGGAGTGTGCCTCAGCATAAAGCAGCCAAATGAGTGAAGGTCCAGCATCAGGTGGTGCCGCACCTTTGCTTACCCCAGGCCGCGGCGCCCAAAAGGTGGAGTGCTGGAGGAGGAGGCCAGGCCACGAAGCCCCTTACCCAAGGCCGCGACGCCCAGAACCTTGAGGAAGTGTGATCTGCTCTGGGCCACGGCACCCCCTGTTCTAGGCCATGGCGCCAGGCACACTGATGCATACATGTGTAAACCTCTTCCATGGTTCGTGAGACATGTCCAAAACGCACAGCTTGACTAAGGAATGATCAAAGGCTATGGTTGATTGTTCATCTAGATCAAAGGGTGGAGAATGACACTCAAGATTGGACAAGAAGTTGGTGCACTATATAAAAGGTCACCTAGATTCATTCTCAATAACAATGTGACATAACTTGTGATCAAAAGTGAGAGAATTGTAAAGAGTGCAAAGACACAAAACAAGAGAGACTTATTTGTAAGGCTGGTTGTTTAGAAGAGTGAGTAGAATAGAAAGGGGATTGAAGGGCTTGTAAAGGGAATTAAGGAAAATTCCAAGGTTAGTTCTTATCACTTTATGTTTCTTCTTCTTCTTTGTTTCTTCAAGAAGTTAGGCTTCTTGGAGAGGGGTTGCTGTGATTGTAAAAGAACCATTGATTAATGCAAAGAGTTTAGGTGAACTCACGGGGACGTAGGCTATTGTCGAACCTCGATAACAAATCGCTTGTGTTCTTTTCTTTCTTGCTTTCATTTGCTATTTCATTTCATTACAAGTTATTCTAGACTTGCGTGTTTGGGGATCATCACCTGGGCATTCTTGTGAGGTAATTTCCAACAGTGGTATCAGAGCTTGCACAGTTGGGTATCGGAGCAAGAACAGAAGGTACCGGAGCAAGACTGTAAGATTCAAATAACAATCTTCTTGAGTGATTCAAGAACGGAGTAAAGATCAAGATCAGATCGTGTTCTTAAGGTTGATTCAAGAACGGTGTTGAGATCAATCTTTGATCGTGTTCTTGAGGTTTAGAAGAAGTTGAAAAGCATTTGTGGGTGCTGCACATATCTGGGATCATCTCCGCAAGATGGGTTCAAATTTCATTGTTGAGAAGTTTGATGGAAAGGGAGATTTTTCCCTGTGGAAGCAGAAGATTAAGGCTGTTGTTATGCAACAGAAGGTGGACTTGGCTATTGGAGAAAATGATGCTTTTCCAGCAAGCATCACGGAGGACCAGTGGATTGAGATGAAGAAGATGGCTTACAGCAACATTTTCCTGCACATGTCGGATAGTGTCACAAGGGAGTGCGGAGACTCAGAAGATCCGGCTGTCATATGGAAGAAACTAGATGAGTTGTTTCTTACCAAAACTCTCCCTAACAAGATTTATCTTCTTAAAAGAATCTCTTCTTTTAAAATGGATCCTAATAAAGAGTTGCGAGATAATCTTGATGTCTTTAATAAACTAGTTCAAGATTTGGCTAGTTGTAGTATTAAATTCCTGGATGAACAATTGGCTGTTATTTATTAAATTCTCTTCCTGATTATTTTGATAGTTTAATTAATGCAATTGAATATGGAAGAGATACACTAACCAAAGAAATTGTGGTCAATGCTATAAGGGCTCATGATTTCAAAGCCAAGAGTAGAGAGGCATCAAATGGGGAAGGATTGTTCGTAAGAGGAAGGCCAGCAACTCGGAATGGCAATAGCATTCATGGCAACTACCAGAAGAAATCAAATGGTAGAGGGTAGAGCCATGGGAGAGCACATTCCAAACCAAGATTTAGAGGAAAGATGTGCTTTTACTGCAACAAGGAGGGTCACTTCAAGAAAGATTACAAGAATATGTTGTGGGATGAGAGAGGGAGAAGCCATACCAACAATGGAGAGGCTTTGGTTGCCAAAGGAGAACAACAAGATGATGTTCTTATTGTGTGCTCAAATGTGAGCAGGCGGCAAGGCAGCGGGAAATGGATTATGGATTTCGGGTGCACTTATCACATGTGCTCTCACAAGGAATGGTACACGAATTTCAAGGAGATCAATGAAGGAAGGGTTTTCTTGGGGACTGACAATTCTTGCCAAGTGAGGTGGATAGGAGACATCCAGTTGAGGATGTTTGATGGAGTCACAAGGCTGCTGCAAAATGTGAGGTATCTTCCAGATTTGAAGAGGAATTTGATCTCATTGGGGAAATTGGATAGCATGGGGTATACATACAAAGTTGAGGGAGGAAATATCAAGGTGACTAAAGGATCTTTGGTAGTGATCAAAGCAGCAATAAAAGATGGACTCTATGAGATGATCAGAGAGACAGAAATCAAGAATCAAGCAGTAAGCTTGATGGCTGAGATGGATAGGGTAGCCCTTTGGCACACTCCCTTGGGATATATGAGCAAAAAGGGCCTGCAAGTCCTTAGCAAGGATGGTATACTTGGTAATGACAAAGTAGAGAAATTGGATTTCTGCGAGTGTTGTGTTCTTGGGAAGCAACACTGGGTTAGCTTCAACACCGGAGTGCACAAGTCTAAGGGCATTCTTGACTATATTTATTCGGACCTTTGGGGACCAGCAAGAACACCAACATAGGGAGGTAACTTTTACTTTATGTCTTTAATTGATGATTATTCAAGAAAGGTTTGGATTTATTTGCTTAAAAATAAATCAGATGCTTTGAATAAATTTGTGGTGTGGAAAAGGTAGCTAGAGACTCAAACGGGTAGGGTAGTTAAGGCTTTACGAACCAATAATGGCTTAGAATTTTGCAATAAGGATTTTGATAAATTCTAT
Organism: Bretschneidera sinensis; assembly: GCA_023935145.1. Classification (NCBI taxonomy): domain Eukaryota; kingdom Viridiplantae; phylum Streptophyta; class Magnoliopsida; order Brassicales; family Akaniaceae; genus Bretschneidera; species Bretschneidera sinensis. The sequence goes on from CM043705.1 coordinate 7,673,725, forward strand.
GAATTAAATGGAATTCTAAGACATAGAACGGTTGTGAAAACCCCTCAGCAAAATGGAGTTGCTGAGAGGATGAATAGAACCTTTATGGAAAAGGTTAGGTACATGTTAATTGGGTCCGGTGTACCAAAATATTTTTGGGGAGAAGCTGTGTCTATAGCTACATACTTGGTTAATAGATCACCCTCTAGGGCTTTAGACCTTAAGACTCCCATGGAGATGTGGAGTGGAAAACCCTTTGAGTTGAGCAACCTTAAGACTTTTGGGTGTGCTGCATATGCACATCATAAGGATTATAAACTTAACCCAAGGTCCAAAAAATGTGTGTTTCTAGGGTATGGTGATGGATTAGGGGGTATAGGTGGTGGTCCTTAGAACCAAAAGGAATGAAACTCATAATAAGTAGGGATGTTAGTTTTAATGAATTGTTATTTCCCTACTTGGAGAAAACTAACCCTGCAAGGGCTAGTGAGCAAACCAGTCCGGAATTTATGGAGCATCGCATCAATAAGAATTCGGTTTAGGTAGAGCAAGGAAGGCAAGAGGGTTCGGACCAGGTAGAGCCCATTGATGAAGGCCAAGCTCAAGAAACTCAAGAGGAGGCTGAACTAGAAGGGGTTGATGCAGCAAGTCAGAATGACTACCAGCTCACAAGGGACCATGAAAGGAGGGTGGTTAGACCACCTTTGAGATATGGGTTTGCAGATGCTAATGTAGCAACTCCTTGGATAGAAGGAGAGATGGTTGAACCAGAAACTTACATGGATGCCATGGAGTGTATAGATTCATCAAAGTGCCAGCTAGCTATGGAGGAAGAAATGGATTCTTTGAGGAAGAACAACTCTTGGGTATTGGTACCCAAACCAAAAAAACAGAGAGTTGTGGATTGTAGTTGGATCTACAAGATCAAAGAAGGGAACACTCCAGGGGATGAAGTCTGGTACAAAGCTAGGCTGGTGGCGAAGGGGTTAACACAAAAGGAAGGCATAGATTTCACCGAAATTTTCTCACAGGTTGTGAAATACAAGTCAATTAGGATAGTGTTAGCATTGGTGGTCCATTTCAATTGGGAAATCGAGCAAATGGATGTGAAGATAAAGTTCTTACATGGAGAGCTTGATGAAACCATTTACATAAGGCAACTCGAAGGCTATGAGGAAAGAAGGTAGGGAGATTTGGTGTGCCAACTAAAGAAATCTCTATATGGCCTGAAGCAATCACCTCGGCAATAGAATAGGAGGTTTGATTCCTTTGTAACCAGCCTAGGTTTCATGAGGAGCTACTATGATTCATGCTTGTATTACAAGGGGCACAAGGTAGAGGAAGTGGTGATCATTCTAATCTATGCTGATGACATGTTGCTGGTTGGGAGCAACATGGAGAGGATAAGAAAATTGAAAGCTCAACCTAGTGAGGGTTTGAGTTAAAGGATCTTGGCCATGCACAGAAGATCCTTGGGATGTGTATCATCCGGGAAAGGGAGAGAAACAGATTGAAGATCTTTCAAGCTTCCTACATAGAGAAGATGATATCTAAGTTCTCTATGGAAGATAACAAACCAGTAAAGGTTCCCCTTGCTGGTCATTTCAAGTTCTCCAGCGATCAATGTCTAAGATCGGAGGCAGAGAACAAGGAAATGGAAAAGGTCCCCTACTCTAGTGCGCTTGGTTATGTAATGTTCAGTAGACCTGATATTGCTCATGCAATAAGTGTTCTCAGCCGGTTTATGAGTAATCCCGGAAAGGAGCATTGGCTTGGGATGAAGTGGTTGCTGAGGTACTTGAAAGGAAGCCCAGAAGTGGGGCTGATTTATGAGAAGAGGGGTAAGTCCATCTGTCTTGAGGGTTATGCGGATTCGAACTATGGAGAAAACCGAGATAAAAAGAAGATCGATTACTTCCTACTTCTCCAACTTAAACGGATGTTGTGTAAGTTGGAAGGCTCAGTTGCAGTCTATGGTAGAACTCTCAACAACCGAGACTGATTATGTAGCAGCAACGGAAGCCATAAATGAGGCTATGTGGTGCAAAGGGTTGTTGGAAGAGTTGAAGGTCCTAGAAGAGCAGGTTGTGGTGTTTTCGGATAGTGAAAGTGCCTTGCACTTGTGTAAAAATCTGGTGTTCCATGAGAGGACAAAGCATATGGATGTTTGGTATCATTTCATTCGAGAAAATGTTACGGAAGGATGCATTCATGTGGACAAGGTAGCCATAGAGGAAAATCCTGCAGATTTAGGCACCAATGTTCTACCCCTAAGTAAGTTCAATCATTGCCTTGGACTACTTAGGATTGGAGTCGGTTGATTGATGACTCAAGATAAGTTTGGATCTTGAGTTCTTTGCACAATGGGTTCGGGTTTAAACACTTAGACAAAGGTAGAGATTATTGGTATTTGTCTAAGGTTTAAACATGGTCAAGGTTTAAACAAGGTTGGAAGAGGTCAAGCATCAAGTCATTGAAGCCTCAACACACTTGGAGTGTGCCTCAGCATAAAGAAGCCAAATGAGTGAAGATCCAGCATCAAGTGGCGCCACACCTTTGCTCACCCCAGGCCGCGCTGCCCATAAAGTGGAGTGCTTGAGGAGGAGGCCAAGCCACGGTGCCCCCTACCCAAGGCCATGGCGCCCAGAACCTTGAGGAAGTGTGATCTGCCCTGTTCTAGGCCGCGGCACCAGGCACACTAATGCACACATGTGCAAACCTCTTCCATGGTTCGTGAGACATGTCCAAAACGCACAGCTTGACTAAGGAATGATCAAAGGTTATGGTTGATTGTTCATCTAGATCAAAGGGTGGAGAATGACACTCAAGATTGGACAAGAAGTTGGTGCACTATATAAAGGGTCACCTAGCTTCATTCTCAATAACAATGCGACATTACTTGTGATCAAAAGTGAGAGAATTGTAAAGAGCGCAAAGACACAAAACAAGAGAGACTCATTTGTAAGGCTGGTTGTTTAGAAGAGTGAGTAGAATAGAAAGGGGATTGAAGGGCTTGTAAAGGGAATTTTCTTGGGAAAATTCTAGGGTTAGTTTTTATCACTTTTTGTTTCTTCTTCTTCTTTGTTTCTTCAATAACTTAGGCTTCTTGGAGAGGGGTTGCTGTGATTGTAAAAGAACCATTGATTAGTGCAGAGAGTTCAGGTGAACTCACGGAGATGTAGGCTATTGCTGAACCTTGATAACAAATCGTTTGTGTTCTTTTCTTTCTTGCTTTCGTTTGCTGTTTCATTTCATTACAAGTCATTCTAGACTTGGGTGTTTGGAGATCATCACCAGGGCATTCTTGTGAGGTGATTTCCAACAATGTTTGACTATAGTTTCTTAATTCAAAGATTGGATTCTTTTCCCTGTCAATTTAATACATATATTTTAGATGTGTAATGGGCATAGTAACCAATTTTACACAATATATATATATATATATGTATATATATATATATGTATATATTGATTGAAAATCATTATCCGTAAAAGAATTTTGTGCTCTTAGTTCAATGATAATTTTTCATGAATTTCCACCCACAATAATCATAAACCAAGAAAACACAAACTTCACTAGGAACTGAAAAATAATAGCATAGTTAAGTTACCTCTAAAAGGTTCAAGATTTTCCTCCCATCTTTTAAGCACCTTGCCACCCATACTAATAGTAGTCAACTTTCAGTTTATCTTACTAAAAGACAATAATTTAATAAGATCCAAAACCAAAAGAAAGAGAAGATAAGATTTACAGCTTGAGTAGCTTTGTATTGTAGTCATCTATGCAATTCAAATGTGAAAATAATTATAAAATTATTGCATATATATATATATAAAAAAGAAAGGGGGCAAAAAATACATGATCCAATGACAAGTAACATAGTCCAACTAGATATCTAGAAGACCCATTTGAGTTTCCTTTAAGCAAATAGATTCTAGTTTAAGCGTATAAAAGCAACAGCCATAGAACCAATGTACAACACAACTCTATGAAAGGAAATAAAAAGGATAAATATTATCAGCTAAATGTTAGCCAGTTAAAATCATGAACATATAAGGGACACTAAGAGCAATATTACCTCACATATACTGAATTGAAATTTACTACTCATGTTCATCATAAATTTCAGAACCTCGCATATCAAACCTTTAGATTTCCCAAGACAGTATATTTATGAAATTTGCTTTACTTCTAAGCTTCTATTTCAAGAAAAGAACTTCGAAGATCGGATTAACCAAGAACAAGAAGAGTTCTCAAATATATATCCCATAACACCTCAAAAGCAATTAGTTAAAATTGCAGTCAGGGAAACTTTTCACTGAAATTTTTTGTTTAAGATAAAAAATTCAGAATCCAAGAACTTACCATATCAGATTTCTGAATTTCCTTTCATGAGGAGAATTTAATTTTCAAAGAAATACATTGTACTTAACTCAAAACCTAATTTTAAGTATTGACAAGTTTCTCACCCTTTTTAGTTAACACACAAAATAAACCTTCTAATTAAGACCCCAATTAGAGGGCACTAAAGAGAAAAAAATAAAAATGTATGAAAGCAAATTTAAACAAGAAAATCAAAGCCATATATGTTACAACAGGTTTATGGTCCTATTTAGGTGATTGTTAATGAGTACCTAAGTCATAACTCACCAAATTTTATCACTTATCTTTTAATCCTTATTACAATATTTCAAGAACATTACTAATCCAACTTTTCCTTTAATTTTGAAACAATTTCAATACCTACTCTACCATTCTACTGGTCGTATAACCTAGGTTTTACCAAAATTTCTGAAAGTATAACTTATCTTCAATTAGATAGAGAAATAAGCAAAAAATCTCAATCACATACACAACATGTAGTATAAGACCTTCACAATGATTTGATCAATTAAATCTGATTAATTACTTTTTCTTTACAAGCTAAACAGCTTAAAATTACCAACTTCAAATATTATTGATTTCAAGCGGAACTGTGGCCCTAAAGCAAAGAGACTATGAAGAGGCAAACAAAAGAAATTGTATGGAGAAAAAAACCAGTAAAGTTAGGTGAATTTACTAGGAAAACTGAAATGAACTCGCTATAAGCAACTAGACTAAAAACTTCATACTAAATTTATAAATCTGATTTAAACACATAAATAGAAAATATTTTTTGAGCTTTACCCTTTTCAAATCACGGGTTCTTCATGGCAATGGTTCGCCGATTCTTCATGGCAAGGGTGGTACAGCAGCAGCGGGCAGTAGGGCTCGCGGGTTCTTCATTGCTAGGGTAGGTTCTTCACGGTTTGGAGAGGGAACTGATTTGTAGTTTTGAAAGAGAGAGGAGTGATTTGTGGGTTTGAAAGATAGAGGATTGAGTTGAGGTTTGAGATAGAAAAAATGAGTTTAAGAGAGTTTGTGTTGAATGAGAGAGACTGAAAGGCATGGGGATTTTTTTATAAAAATCAGTGGCGAGGAATTCGAGTAAGGCATTTTGTTTCAGTGAGGTGAGGCATAAATCTATTAAAACATTGGATGTTTTAAATAAAAAATAATTAAATAAATAAATTATCAATCAATTTTAATAATTTAAAATTTAATAAATAAACATTTATCACAATATTTCATAAACTTCGCATATTATTCAATCAACAACATCATAAACACATTATTACATACATATATTAATATAACAAATTTTAAAAGTATATATAATCTTTTATCAAAACATTACAAATCAAACCCCAAAATTCAAATCTATTAAATATATATATATATATATATTTAATAATCTATCATCAATGAAATATTAAGTACGTATATATTTGCTAGTGTAGTGTCAACGTACTGGCAAGAAACATTAAAACTTCATTATCAAAGAAAAGTTTAGACATATCTGTCATTAGTAATCAGAAAACAGATATGCTAAATACACTTCAAGTGGCAAAACCCAACATCAAAACCAATAAGAAATTATGAATTTAAAAGAAGTCCCACATTCATTTGACATTCACATGACAAAGTCACCTACAAAAGATGTTAAAAATCCCAACAATGTTTTATTTCTACACGCTAGGAATCTTATTCAACACTTCAAGTTGTTTCTTCCAAGTTCCAACAACTCCTCGTATCTTTGTTTCTAACTTTCTCCCTCTTAGTTCAAAACTTCAAATCAAAGGCAAAGTATGTTTTTCTCCCTCTTTTGCACAGTATGAAAGCCATAGCCACCACTCCACAACCCATGCAATTACATGAAATTAGCAGCAGTAGTGAGCCACATGTTGTTTCTCTCTCGGTCTCACTAGACACAGCCTTAGCTACTGGCCACCACTCAACAGCTCTGCAACAATTTTCAAAAGAATTTTAGCCAATTATGTGAGAGATTAGAGTATCAATTGGGAAGAAGAAGGAAATTTTGAAGAACTATGAGAGAGACAGCGTTTGCTAGAGAATGAAAGCCTTAGTTAGGTTTTGACCTGATTCTTTTTTTTTTTTTTTTTAATTAATTGAAAATACAAACGTTGTTTTGTAATTTGGGAAGAGTACTATGAGGCGCACGCTTTGACTGGTTGGGCGTAATATACGAACGCCTCATTACGAGGTGTAGGCCCCATATAAAAAAACACATGCCCAGTGAAAGGAGCGCTTTGAGGCGTTTTTCGTTCACCTCATCTCTAGACGCGCTCGGGCGCGCCTAAAAAATGCCTTTTAAAACACTGATAAAAATAACATTAATTTTATAGTGAAAGAGATCGTGGGAGGGCTGACATATTTTTTGGGTTCTATACTGATGGTCCTCGAATTCATAAGTATTGACATTCGTTGATATATTACATTTTTTTGTGGTGGTGATTGGACCTCTTAGACACATGCTGATACCTATGGGTATTTGTCAAGAACCTGAAAAACACTAGGTAAAGTCTCAAAGTTGAGATCTCTGAGGCAACTCTGACGCAAGTTAGAATCTAGTAGTTATGAATAATCAAAATTTACTGAAGGCTTAAAAGAGAGTTCTATTATTGTACATGTTGTACTTGCGATGAGGTTTTGAAAAGGTTGATCTTGATTGGGAAGGTGTTTAATTCACTTATATTGGATTGAAGAATGATGATATAATCGATCAACACTTGAGAGATTCGATCATGAATTTGATGAAGAAATTTCTCTTTTACACTTGGGTAAGTAACTACTATTTTACACTAAATTATGAAATCATCTTTTTTGCCTTTTTTTTGCATCAAGCATCGTTCTCTGGTTGAACCATGGTTTTTTAACCCAAAACAAAAGCCCTCACTTATCAGAGCTACTTGAAGCTTAAGGAAGTCATTTTTTTTTTTTCAAGTTCTCAAACCCACTAAACGCATTTTATCTTAATTCTGACATGCTAGACAGGCTTTGTGTTCAAGTACTCCATCCGACTGAATGAGTTTTATCTTCTAGTACTCCAACCTAGTTAAGAGGTTGTTTTCTAAGTCTTCAAGTACTCCATCCGACTGAATGAGTTTTATCTTCTAGTACTACAACCTAGTTAAGAGGTTGTTTTCTAAGTCTCCAACCTTTTGAATAGGTTTTATCTTCTAGCCTTCCAACCTTTTGAATAGGTTTTTTATTTTTATTCTTTGATCTCATGTCGCACCTTAGTGTAGACACCTCATTTTCTACCACTTAATTAATAATAATTATCCTTCATAGCGAAGCGAATGAAAATAACTAAGACACAGATAATCGAGCTCAGGAGACAACTTGTGGAGTTCGGTTGTTGATGATTTAGAACATGACGATAATTTTTGAACATTTACCAATTTAATTGTTTCTTCAAGATATGAGAGAAAATAATTTTTAAAAGGGTTTTAAAAAAAATATTTTTTAAAGTGTAGGATAGTTGCCTTGGAGCTTTTTAATTTATAAAATAGTTAATCTGGACATGAGTATTTGCATAACCAGTTAGGCATGTTTTTCATATTTAACTTGATATGTTATAGGATTAAATTGGTTAAGTATTAGATTTATTACGATTTTATCAATTTTACCCGCGAATTTGGATAAGCTCTTCTTTAAAATCGTAATAAGAATTTATTTAATTCAAATCATAATTCTATCCAAATTACTTCTCCTATGGACACTCCACTTTCAACTCCTATATAAACCCCTCTCTCCAAAAAGAAAAGGGGCATAAAGTAGCAATCAAGAGTTCTTATTTTAAGGATTTTAGAGATACTTAATCATCAAAATTGAGTTTTTCTAAAACTTTTTATCTCAAAAGTTTTAAATTCTTTGAATCATCACTTTCAATTTATTTGCTTTCAAATAGTTTTTGAATTGGTAAGAGTTCACAAACTATATCCACTGTCACAATGAATCAACAATCAATGCTTCAACGAATCGCTCCTGCAATCGAATCCTTGCTCTCTTTTTTGGCAACACTAGGAAGGTCCATGACTCAAAACTTGAAGAATCAATCGAATTGATCTCGAGTCACATGTTTGTGGACCTGTTAGGATAATCTAAATCCTCTCCAAATATCATCCAACATCGGTAATAATCACGGAGAGATAAGGTCTTTAATTGAATTCTCTTTTTTTGCTTGTTTGCATTCATGGTACAAACTTTCCGTTTTAATTTAATTATTCTTTGATGCAAGTTTGATTGAATGATTGAAAACTACCAAGATAAAAAGTCAGCTAGGGATTTCCAAAATCCTCTCTAACCATCTGTAGAATCTGATGTTTCTTTTAAGCTATAATTTTACCTTTTTCTAGGAACCTTTAAAAAGGAATAGAAACCTTAGGGGTTGTTTTATAACTAGAGTTTAAATAGGAGGATTTGGGTCTATTTTAATTTTTTTTAGAAGAAGGGTTTGAAAGTCTTTTACTCTTTTTGAGTGGTGGTATAAATAGCCTTGGAGAAAGAGAGAGACCAACCCTCATTGTGACCGCCCACTCTCCCTTTTCTCTAAAAAATTCTAGAACACTCTAGATTTCTCTCTTCCTTTCCTCCTTGTGAATTTTGGTTGGAGTTTGAAGAAAATTTTCAAGTAAAAGTTCTTCCTTTCTCTTTTCCTTGGTGAAGAGTTTAAAGAAAACAAGTTCTTGGGTTTTAAAAAATGGGTTTTTAGTTAAGTTTGAGGATTTGAAAGCTCTAACTTGGATTTTTGCTTTGGGTATTGCAAGAAATTGACTTAGGATCCTAGAAAATCTGTGTTTTGAAAAGGATTTGAAATTATTGTGTTGGGAAACCACCTTGGATGATGCCCAGGAGGTGATCTTCCAAATACCCAAGTCTAGAGTGACTTGTATAAGGAAAAGAGACAGCAACCAATCAAAGCAAGAAAGAAAAGAACATAAGTAATTTGTTGACGAGGTTCGACAATATGCCTACGTCCCTGTGAGCTCCTCTGAGCTCTCTGCACTATCTTATCAATGGAGTTCTTTACAATCAGCAACACCCTTCCAAGAACTCACAGGTTTTTGAAGAACAAAAGAAGAAGAAGTACAAGAAAGAGATAAGAACTAACCCTGGAATTTTCCCAGGAAAACTCCCCTTACAAGCCCTTGAATCCCCTTTGTATTCTACTCTCTTTTTCTAAACAACCAGCCTTTACAATAAGTCTCTCTTGTTTTGTGTCTTTCCACTCTTACAATTGATCTCACTTTCAATCACAAGCTATCACAAGTTTTTTTTTTTCTTTGAAGCTAGGTGACATTTTATATAGTGCACCAGCTTCTTGACCACTTTTTAGAGTCAATCTCCGCCCTTAGATCTTGATGACCAATTAACCATGGCCCTCCATCAATCCTAAGTAAAGTTATGCATTTTGGACATGCCCCACGCACCTTTCAAAAGGTTGAACAAAATGGCATTAGTGTGCCTTCAGGCCGCGGCCTGGAGTGTGCTGAAATTTCTCCACAAGTGCAACCATTCTGGGCGCCGTAGCCTAGGGGAGGCTGAGCCGTGGTGCACACCTCCTCTAGCATTTCTCCTTGCTAGGTGCCGCACCTTGGAATGATCTAGGCCGTGGCGCACACTGGTGTGCATTGATGCTGATTTTTTACTCCTTCCTTGCAATCGTTTAATGCTAAGACAAATACCAACAATCTCTACCTTTGTCTAAGCGATTAAACCCGAACCCATGTGCAGAGAACTCAGTATCCAAACTCATCTTGAGTCATCATATCAACTGACTACAATCCTAATAAGTCTAAGGCAATGATTGAACTTGCTTAGAGGTAGAACTTTAGTACCTAAATCTGCAGGGTTTTCTTCCATGGCCACCTTGTTAACATGAATGCATCATTCCGTAACATTTTCCCAAATGAAATGGTACCGAAAATCCATGTGCTCTGTCCTCTCATGGAACACTGAATTCTTGCACAAATGCAATGCACTTTGGCTATCCCAATACACCACAACCTACTCCTTTAGTACCTTCATCTCTTCCAGCAACCCTTTGCACCACATAGCCTTTTTGATGGCTTCCGTAGTCACTATGTACTCAGCCTCGGTTGTTGAGAGTGCTACCACCGGCTGCAACTAAGCCTTCCAACTTGCACAACATCCATTTAAGTTGAAGAAGTAGGAAGTAATCGATCTCTTTTTATCCCAGTCTGCTCTATAGTCTGAATTAGCATAACCCTTAAGGCAGATGGACTTACCTCTCTTCTTATAAACCAACCCCACATCTGGGCTTCCCTTCAAGTACCTCAGCAGCCACTTCATCCCAAGCCAATGCTTATTTTCGAGATTACTCATAAACCTACTGAGGACACTTATTGCATGAGCAATATGAGGTCTAGTGCTTACCATGGTGAACATTACAGAACCAACCGCACTAGAGTAGGGGACCTTTTCCATTTCTTTCTTCTCCTCATTCGATCTTGGACATTGATCGCTGGAGAACTTGAAATGACCAGCAAGGGGAACCTTCACTAGTTTGCTATCTTCCATAAAGAACTTAGATATCATCTTCTCTATGTAGGAAGTTTGAGAGATCTTCAATATGTTTTTCTCCCTTTCAAGGATGATACACATCCCACGAATCTTTTGTGCATGGCCAAGATCCTTCATCTCAAACTCCTCACTGAGTTGAGCCTTCAATTTTCTTATCCTCTCCATGCTACTCCCAACCAGCAACATATCATCAACATAGATCAGGATTATCACCACTTCCTCCACCTTGTGCCCCTTGTAATATAAGCACGAATCATAGTAGCTCCTCATGAAACCTAGGCTAGTTACAAAGGAATCGAACCTTTTATTCCATTACCGAGGTGATTGCATCAGGTCATATAGAGATTTCTTCAGTTGGCACACCAAATCTCCTTGCCTTCCTTCCTCATAACCTTCGGGTTACCTCATGTAAATGATCTCATCAAGCTCTCCATGTAAGAAAGCTGTCTTCACATCCATTTGTTCGATTTCCCAATTGAATTGGATCACCAATGCTAACACTATCCTGATCGTCTTGTATTTCACAACTGGTGAGAATATTTTGGTGAAATCTATGCCTTCTCTTTGTGTGAACCCCTTCACCACAAGTCTAGCTTTATACCAGACTTCATCCCTTGAAGTGTTCCCTTCTTTGATATTGTAGATCCATCTACAATCCACAACTCTCTGTTTTTCTGGTTTGGGCACCAATACCCAAGAGTTGTTCTTCCTCAAAGAATCCCTTTCTTCCTCCATAGCTAGCTGCCATTTTGACGAATCCTTACACTCCATGGCATCCATGTAAGTTTTTGATTCAACCATCCCTCCTTCTATCCAAGGAGCTGCTATATTAGCATCTGCAAAACCATATCTCAAAGGTGGTCTAACCACCCTCCTTTCTCGGTGCCTTGTGAGCTGGTAGTCATTCTGACTTGCTGCATCATCCCCTTCCAGTTCAGCTTCCTCTTGAGTGGCCTGAGCTGGGCCTTCATCAATGGGCTCTACCTGATCCGAACCCTCATGCCTTCCTTGCTCTACCTGGACTGAATTCTCCTTGATGTTATGCTTCACAAATTCCGGAAAGGTTTGCTCACTATCCCCTGCAAGGTTAGTTTTCTCCAAGTAGGGAAATAACAATTCATTAAAAATAACATCCCTACTTATTATGAGTTTCATTCTTTTTGATTCTAAGGACCACAACCTATACCCCTTAACCTCATCACTATACCCTAAAAACACACATTTTCTAGACCATGGGTTAAGTTTATCATCCGTTTGATGTGCATATGCAGCACATCCAAAAGTCCTAAGGTTGTTCAACTCAGGAGGTTTTCCACTCCACATCTCCATAGGAGTTTTAAGGTCTAAAACCCTAGAGGGTTGTTGACCCTCACCTGTATTTTAATGACAATAGAACACAACTGTTATTATACTAACAGTACAATCTAAGTGTAGTAAGCATCAAAAGCATTCAACCAAGGATTAAGGTGCAAGAACTCAAACCGAATCAAACTTTCAAGTGAAGACTGAAGAACTAGTATAGGTCTAAGATATTAAAACCAGTAAGTCTCACTTGTACATTGATAAGCTTGTCCAATGGCTCGCACTCAAAATGTTTTTTAAAACAGAACTTTTTAATCAAAGGGTTTTAAGATAAAACACTTTTTGAACACAGAAAAACTGGGTTGGAAGACAACCTAGTCGACTGGGTACATATACTAGTCGACTGGTATATGGGACAGTAAGTCCCCAGTCGACTGGATGAAACATACCAGTCGACTAGTAAAATGGACAGACAGTCCCCAGTCGACTGGTAAGATTAACCCAGTCGACTAGTACCCTAGAAGCTTTAAAAACGAGATTTTTTAAGAGGACCCAGTCGACTGGTATCACGACCCAGTCGACTGGTAGTTCAAAAAATATGAATGTTGGACTCGAAATCTGATCTTTTAAAAGCACAATCATTTCAAATTAAAGTCCCAGCGGCCATATTAATTGATGGCTATATAAACCCACTCTATTGAGCATTCGAAAGAGAGCTGGAGATATTCAAAAAGAGTAGAACTCTCACAATCAAGTCATTTACTCTTTGAAAAACAAAAAGCTTTGAAATATTCTTGCTGAGCCATTCTTCAAAGCTTTACTTTGAAAGAGAGACATTATTCAGTTGTATAAGCTTTTATTTTGTTGTCTCTCTACCATTTACTTTACAGCATTTATTGTAAAGGGATTACTTCCGAAAGAAAGGGGATTGCTTCTGAGAGGAAGGGGATAGCTTCCGAGAGGAAGGGATTATAAGGTTTGTACAACACTGGTGAAGTTGTACGACTAAGTTTCTTGGTGGATTACTTCAAGGAGGTTCCTTGAAGAGAGTGGACTTAGGGTCGGAACAAATCCGATATTGCCGAACCACTATAATTTGAGTTTGCATTCTCTACTCCTTAAACTCTTTATTTACAGCACATTACTTGTTTAATTGTTTGTTGCTAATATGTTTTTATAAACTTGTATTTATTCCGCGAAAGTTTTCAAAAACCTAATTCACCCCCCTCTTAGGTTGAAACCTCAGTCTACAATTGGTATCAGAGCCTTGTTCTCAATTTTTAGGCTTAATATCCTTGAGTTGATCCGATGGCAGCAAGTAGCTATTCTGAGGGACACTCTTATACTATGCCTACTTTGTTCAATGGCTCCAACTATAACTATTGGAAAAACAGAATGAAAATCTTTGTCGAAGGATAAAATTATAATCTATGGAGAGTCATTGAAGAAGGACCTAGAATTCTTTCAAAGGAAATAACTATTGGAGAGATCAATCATACAATACCTAAACTCAAAACTGAGTACAATGATGATTGTAGAATGATGTCTCTCAATAGTAGAGCAAAAAGTATTTTACATTGTGCTTTAGATATTTCTGAATATAATAAAATCTCTGCACGTGTTTCAGCTAACGAGATATAGGATAAATTGCAAGTTACATATGAAGGAACTAGTGAGGTTAAAAAATCAAAAATCTATATGCTAGTTTCTGAATATGAATCTTTTAAAATGTCTCCTAACGAAACAATTTCTCAAATGCACTCATGTTTCACAACTATAGTAAATGGTTTGAAGCTTCTTGGTAGGAACATTGAAGAGTTCGAACTAACAATAAAAATCCTAAGATCTTTGCCACCTTCATGGAAACCAAAGAAGACAACCATTCAAGAGGCCAAAGATCTTGACAAACTTGATGTTGAGATACTCCTTGGGTCATTATTGACATATGAAATGGAAGAAATGACTCCTACTGTCAATAACGATGAGAAGAAGAAAAAGGTAATTGCTCTCAAAGCCTCTACAAGTAACAAAGAAGAGGAATTATAATAAGAGGTAGAGAGCAGTGAAGAAGATGGTGAAATGGCCTTAATCACCAAACGGTTTCATAGGTTCTTGAAGAAAAGCAAGAAACCTTACACTAAGGATCCCACTTCGAAAAGGGAACCACTTATGTGTTATGGTTGCAAAAAGCCCGGTTACATCGGGGCTGATTGTATAGTTTCAAACAAACCATACAAGAGCTTCAAGAAGAAAGTCATGATAGCAACCACATGGAGTGATGATGAAGAAGAAGAGTCTTTGGACAAAGAAATCGGATACGAGGAAATTGTCAACCTATGCCTCATGGCAATTGACGATGAAAATAAGGTATCATCTTCTCCTTTTAAGAATAATATTGTGAGTAGTAGTGAAGAATTGCTAGAAGTAATAAACGAAATGCATGATGAATTGAAAAAATTCGATTCTAGGAACTCAAATCTTAAGAAAGAGGTATCATTTCTTTCTAAAGAGATGATAAGTCTAAAAGAAGAAAAAGATAAACTATCTTCGTTACTTTATGATGCTTCTCAAGACTTCCTAAAAGATGAAAATGAAATCTTAAAGAATAAGAGATTAGAATTGAATGACACTATATCTAGACTCATGCTTGGAAAAGAAAAGCTTGATGAAGTGCTTTCTTGCCAAAGGCTAGGTAGAGGAAAATCCGGGTTAGGATACTCTCAATTAGGCAAGCAAAAATCAAAAGAGAGCTTATTCATGAAAGCCTCTTGTGTAAATGAAGCCTCTACTTCGAAGACCACTAGCAAGGTCAAAAGCACTCTCTCAATGAATGCTAGTAGTTCTAGAAATACTAATTCTAATGAATATACAAGAATGAAGCATCCTAAAAATATTTATGCTTATATGTATGCTCATTCAAGAAATGCTTATACATATTCTAGAAATAAACATTATGTGCATTCTAGGAATAATATGTATAATCAAAACTTGCACACTGCACATGCATATCCTAGGAATTACTATCATGGTTATCCTAGAAATAATATGCATAGTCATAATAATGCAAGCATGTATCCTAGAAATCATCATCATACATTTTCTGGAAATGACATGCACATTCATATTCCTCACCATAGAAACATGTATCCTAGGAACTCCTATCCTAAGAATTATAGGAATGCTCAACTAAGAAATTCTAGAAATTTCAATAATTATAATCCTAGGATTGTGCATCATCAACATGTCTATAGATCACCATATACTGTTAAGAAAGTATGGGTCCCAAAAGGAACCGTGTTTTCTAGGACTAACGCTAAAGGACCCAAAAAATTTTGGGTACCTAAAAGTGCGATCGTATATCCTTGTGTGATGTAGATATGTCTCCACACCAAGGAGAAAGGTAACTATTGGTACCTTGATAGTAGATGCTCAAAGCACATGACCGGTGATAAAAATGTATTCAAGGAGCTGACTCTAAGAGATGGTGGACTTGTCACCATTGGAGACAACACAAAAATAAAGATCATTGGGCATGGAAAAGTTGGTAATGATTTCTCAACCATAGATAATGTATTGCTAGTACAAGGCCTTAAGCCAAATTTACTAAGTATTAGTCAACTTTGTGACAAAAGCAACAAAGTCACATTTGAGACCTCTCATTGTCTAGTTATAGACATCAAGAGCAACAAAATCAAATTTGTTGGCCATAGACATGAAAATGTATATATAGTTGATTTGAAATCTTTGTATTCTGAAAATAAAAATGTTTTCCTGCATTTAGTGAAAATCCATGGCTATCGCATAGAAGGCTTGGTCATGTGAACATGAACTTGCTGAAAATTATTTCAAGAAAAGATTTAGTCATTGGTCTTCCCAAAATTAATTTTGAAAAAGACAAAGTATGTGATGCTTGTCAAATGGGAAAACAAACTAGGATTTCTTTTAAATAAAAAAATGTAGTCTCAACTACTAGACCTTTGGAACTTTTACATATGGACTTATTTGGTCCAGTTAGTACCATTAGTCTAGGTGGCCATCAATATACTCTTGTTATTGTTGATGACTATTCAAGATATACCTTTGTTATTTTTATTGCTTACAAGGATGAAGCTTTCAAAGGATTTGAAAACTTTTGCAAAAAGGTTCAAAATGAAAAAAGAATTTGTATTTCAAGCATTAGAAGTGATCATGGAAAAGAATTTGAAAACCAAAGCTTTTCAAGATTTTGTGATGAAAATGGAATTAATCACAACATTTCATCTCCTAGAACTCCTCAACAAAATGGAGTTGTTGAGAGGAAAAACAGAGTTTTAGAAGAATTTTCAAGAACAATGCTTTGTGAAAATAGTTTACCAAAATACTTTTGGGCCGAAGCCATGAACACTTCTTGCTATATATTAAATAGAATTTTAATTAGGCCTATGCTTGATAAAACTCTATATGAACTATGGAAAGGTAGAAAGCCTAATATCTCATATTTTCGTACATTTGGTTGCAAATGCTTCATCCTAAATAACAATAAAACTAACTTGGGTAAATTTGACTCTAAGACCGATCTAGTAAGGCTTATAGAGTTTTCAACAAAAGAACTCTAGTGGTTGAAGAATCTATACATATAACTCTTGATGAGTCTAACCCAATTAGTAGTAGAGAAGTTTCCTTTAATGATGATGCAGATTTTATTCCAAGAACAGAAACTCCTACTCCCATTGTTGACCCGAAGAGAGTCCACCTCAAGTAAATGATGAGATGGAAACTCACAATTTGGACCAACCATCTACAAGCCAATAAGAGGATAGTCTTCTCAAAGATTGGAGGTATGTAAATTATCACCCGATTGATCAAGTAATTGGTGATCCTTCACAAAGGGTAAGAACTCGCTCTTCTATTAGAAATATTTACAATTATGTAGCTTATTTGTCTCAAGTAGAACTTAAGACATTTATAGAAGCTGAAAAGGATAATGATTGGATAATTGCAATGCAAGAAGAAATAAATCAATTTGAGAGAAACAAAGTTTGGAATCTAGTTCCAAGACCTAAAAATCATTCAATAATTGGAACTAAATGGATTTATAGAAATAAGATGGATGAAAATGGAATCGTAACTAGAAATAAGGCTAGACTAGTTGCTAAGGGATTTAATCAAGAAGAAGGAATAGACTTTGATGAGACCTATGCTCCCATAGCTAGATTAGAAGCTATTCGAATGTTATTAGCCTTTGTATGCTTTAATAAGTTCAAGCTATTTCAAATGGATGTAAAAAGTGCATTTTTAAATGGCTTTATAGAAGAAAAGGTTTATGATGACCAACCTCTTGGATTTGAAAATCCTAGTCTTCCAAATCATGTCTATAAGCTTTCTAAAGCTCTATATGGGTTAAAGCAAGCTCCAAGGGCATGGTATGAAAGGTTAAGCAAATTTTTTATTAACAATAATTTTATACAAGGTAGAATAGACACAACTCTCTTCACAAAAACTCACAAAAATAACACTTTGATAGTTCAAATATATGTTGATAATATTATATTTGGTGCTACTAATGAATCTATGTATCAAGAGTTTACAAAGTCCATGCAAGGTGAATTTGAAATGAGCATGATGGGAGAGCTTACCTACTTCCTTGGACTTCAAATCAAACAACTAAAAGGAGGCATCTTCATAAATCAATCAAAGTACACTAAGGACCTACTAAAGAGGTTCGGGATGGAAAGCTCAAAGCCACTTGGAACTCCTATGAGCACATCTACAAAACTTGATCTTGATGAAGGAGGTAAAACTGTAGATACTAAATATTATAGAAGCATGATAGGTGCTTTACTTTATTTAACTGCAAGTAGACTTGATATAATGTTCAGTGTATGCACGTGTGCTAGATTTCAGTCTAATCCTAAGGAATCACATGTAGTTGCAGTAAAAAGAATCCTTAGATATCTACAAGGAACCCAAACCATAGGATTATGGTACTCTAGAGATTCATCTTTTAAGCTTGTAGGATATTCAGATGCTGATTTTGCTAGATGTAGGTTAGATAGAAAAAGCATAAGTGGAACATGCCAATTCTTAGGTGCAATGTTAACCTCTTGGTTTTCCGAGAAACAAAATTTCGTTGCATTATCAACCGCCGAGGCGGAATATATAGTAGCTGGAAGTTGTTGTGCCTAAGTGTTATGGATGAAACAACAACTAGAAGACTATGGCATGAACCTCAAAGACATCCCAATACATTGTAATAATACTAGTGCTATCAACCTACCCAAGAACCCTATTCAGCACTCTAGAACTAAACACATAGAAATCAGACATCATTTCTTAAGAGACCATGCTAAAAAATGTGATATAAGACTAGAATTCATACCTTCAGAAGATTAAATAACTGACATTCTTACAAAACCTCTAAGTGAAGCTAGCTTTTGTAAGATTAAAATGTTAATGAGATTGCTAGATTATGATAAACTGAAAGTCTGATTGCTCCTTCGTTCATCATTTGCATAATTGATATCTAGTAAAAGAGTATTAATCTTGTTTAAATATCTCCCTCACTCAAAGATGTCATAGATAAACAAATTTCGTGCTACGATTCAAGATTGAAAATTTTCCTAAGGGTCCAGTCGACTGGTAAATCTGTTCCAGTCAACTGGTAAGTCTCTGCCAATTCTTCCAGTCGACTAGTAGGTTTTAACCAGTCGACTGGTACCTCAAGACCCTGTTTGGAGAAAATTTTTTGAAATTCAGTTATCATCCGGTCGACTGGTAAAAACGACCCAGTCGACTGGTATCTTATTACCCAATTACCCAGTCAACTGGTACTTTGACCCAGTCGACTGGTATGAAAAATGTTCATCTTTCCAAAAGGACCCAGTCGACTGGTATCGCGATTCTATATATAGACTGTTCATTTTTTTCAGAGTTTTACACCATTTTTGAGCAACCTAGCTTTCTCTCTCTAGAAAAATTCACCATTTTGATCCAAAAACCATTCAAACAACACCTAAACATATCGATCTAATCATCCTAAACATTATTTTCAAATTTCTACGATTAAAATCTCCTATTTTCACCAAAATCTCAAGTTCCCAAAAATGACAGATCGAATCCGTATAAAATACACATATGGGGGACCAAATGCGCCTACAAGGCAAAGGTCCACCAAACCTACGGATCCAAATACACAGGGGAAGGGTGTGGCGGGCTTATCAAGCAAGAAGCCCAGAATAGAGCTTGATGAGTCTCTGTTTTCTAGCTCTGCAGCCAAAGCAAGGTATGACTCAATCATCCGCCACAAGAAGATCATGCCGGGTAGAGTTGTCGACTTCGACTCTATTCATTATGGCAACTTCAATATCTTGCCAGCCTTTGAGGCAATACACCTAAGCCCACTAGTCAGAGTGCATGAAAAATACTACCCAAGACTAATTCACCAGTTCTATGCTAACCTGGTGAAACCCAGTCAACTGGCTCTGAGATTCAGAACCAGTGTCATGGGTGTGGAGCTTGAGGTCAACATTGACCTCCTCATGAGCATACTGAGGATCCCTGTAGGAGGGATCCAATGGAGTCTGGACGGATGGCCAGATAATTTTGATGTCGAGGCGGCCTGTCAGATAGTCAGGGGTGACCCTAACTATGGGTACAGACCCACTACATTTCACACATGTAGTGATATGCCCCTGGACTCAAAATTGTTCAACCTAATAGTGAGTTGGACCATCCACCTGAGACTCGAAAGTCGGGGGTATCTATCTAAGATAGATACAGTATTGATTTGGTGCCTTAAAGCAGGGCACCACTTCAATCTATATCCCCTACTGCTCGCCAACATGATTAATGGTGAAGCGAGCGACTCCGGGTGTCTACCCGATGGGATGCTCATTACACTTATACTCCAGCACTTCTGGGTGCCTCTCCTTGCCTCCAAGGCTCAGGATATCAGGACAAAGGACATCATCAACATCTCATTAATGAAGAAGATGGGATGCACGGTCCATGACGGCTTCATCTATTCGAAGGCCGGGAAGCACATTCGGATCCAGGAGGATGAGAGCAGTGATGATGAGGAGGCTACTACTGCTACTGATAACATGGACACGGATACCTGAGAACCTCCCATTGGTGACTCAAGTATTGGTCAGGCTGGGTATGGCGATCTAATTCAGGCTATCATGAGCCTCGAGCTGACTATGCAGTCTGGATTCCAGACATTGAGCTCCTCTATCGAGCATCTATAGGACGATTTCGAGCTACACTGAGAGCGTACAGAGAGTTCCTTAGCTGAGATACGAGATCTCATTCATGATGGCTCGGACTCTCCCGCTCCTTGGGTTTTTTTTTTATGATATTTTGATGTACATAGTAGTTTCTAGCTCTTAGCATGTAGCACGGACATACTTATGTATTTCTATCTTATATATAGCTCTATGAAGCCCGTTCGTGTATTGACTTTTTGTATATGATGATGCTTCTTCATTTGACATATTTTAGGCATCTATTTACTTTAATTGTGATGTGCTTGCATAGTTTCTAACTGCTTTAATTCAACAGTATGCTCTGAAACTGGTTATGATTGTATGAAAACTTCCGATTTTTCTCGGGAAGGCTTCCGAACTCCGAATGAAGCCAAATTTTCGCGTACAAGTTTGTTTAAGCATACTCTAGATGAATATAGTAGCTGAGTAGATTATTTTTTAGTTTCTGGCCTCTTTGTTTGCTGTTGTCAAAACGGGGGAGAAATATGAGAAAACGAGAAAAACCAAGAAAACAGAAACCAATGCATAGATTTAAGGGGAGCACAGCTCCAAAGCATATTAAAAATGATTCATTGATTGGTTGAGTTGATTGTGATTGGTTGAAAAGAATATATAAACTATGTTTGCTTGTTTACAAGGTGGTTTTACTTGAAAAATAGAGGAAATTCTGTCCGATTTTTCTGAAAAACCAAACACTTAGTTTTTTAAACTGTTTTCACATTATTAGTTTTGTCATCATCAAAAAGCGGGAGATTGTTGACCCTCACCTGTATTTTAATAATGACAAAACACAACTGTTATTATACTAACAGTACAATCTAAGTGTAGTAAGCATCAAAAGCATTCAACCAAGGATCAAGGTGCAAGAACTCAAACCGAATCAAACTTTCAAGTTAAGATTGAAGAACTAGTATAGGTATAAGATATTAAAACTAGTGTAAGTCTCACTTGTACATTGATAAGCTTGTCCAATGGCTCGCACTAAAAATGTTTTTTAAAACAGAACTTTTTAATCAAAGGGTTTTAAGATAAAATACTTTTTAAACACAGAAAAACTGGGTTGGAAGACAACCCAGTCGATTGGGTACATATACCAGTCGACTGGTATATGGGATAGTAAGTCCCCAGTCGACTGGATGAAACATACCAGTCGACTGGTAAAATGGACAGACAGTCCCCAGTCAACTGGTAAGATTAACCCAGTTGAGTGGTACCCCAGAAGCTTTAAAAACAAGATTTTTTAAGAGGACCCAGTCGACTGGTATCACGACTCAGTTGACTGGTAGTTCAAAAAAAATGACCGTTAGACTCGAAATCTAATCTTTTAAAAGCACAATCATTTCAAATTAAAGTCCCAACGGCCATATTAATTGATGGCTATATAAACCCACTCTATTGAGCATTCAAAAGAGAGCTAGAGATATTCAAAAAGAGTAGAACTCACACAATCAATTCGTTTACTGTTTGAAACACAAAAAGCTTTGGAATATTCTTGCTGAGCCATTCTTCAAGCTTTACTTGGAAAAAGAGACATTATTAAGTTTTATAAGCTTTCATTTTGTTGTCTCTTTACCATTTACTTTACAACATTTATTTTAAAGGGATTACTTCCGAAAGGAAGGGGATTACTTCCGAGAGGAAGGGGATAGCTTCCGAGAGGAAAGAGATAGCTTCCGAGAGGAAGGGATTGTAAGATTTGTACAACACTGCTGAAGTTGTACGACTAAGTTTCTTAGTGGATTACTTCAACGAGGTTCCTTGAAGAGAGTGGACGTAAGGTCGGAACGAATCCGATATTGCTGAACTACTATAATCTGAGTTTGCATTCTCTACTCCTTAAACTCTTTATTTACAGCACATTACTTGTTTAATTGTTTGTTACTTATATGTTTTTATAAACTTATATTTATTCTGCGAAAGTTTTTAAAAAGGCAATTCACCCCCCTCTTGGGTTGAAACCTCAGTCTACAAGGGTAATCTATTAACTAAGTATGCAGCTGTAGACACAGTTTTTCCCCAAAAATATTTGGGTAAACCAGACTCAATTAACATGCAGCTAACCTTTTCCATAAGGGTTCTATTCATCCTCTCAGCAATTCCATTTTGCTGAGGGGTTTTCATAACCGTTCTATGTCTAAGAATGCTATTTAATTCATAGAATTTATCAAAATTCTTATTAAAAAATTCTAAGCCATTATCGGTTCTTAACACCTTAATGACCCTACCCATTTAAGTCTCAAGCAACTTTTTCCACACCACAAATTTATTGAAAGCTGATTTATTTTTAAGCAAATAAACCCAAACCAATCTTGAATAATCATCAATTAAAGATAGAAAGTAACAATTACCTCCCTGTGTTGGTGTCCTTGCTGGTCCCCAAAGATCCGCATGGATGTAGTCAAGAATCCCTTTAGATTTGTGCACTCCGGTGTTGAAGCTGACCCGATGTTGCTTCCCAAGAATGTAAATCTCACAGAAATCCAGTTTCTCTACTTTGTCACCACCAAGTAGACCATCCTTGTTGAGAACTTGTAGCCCCTTTTCGCTCATATGTCCCAAGTGATTGTGCCAAAGTGCTGCCTTATCCATCTCATCCATTAAGCTTGCTTCTTGATCCTTGATTTCTGTCTCACCGATCATCTCATAAAGTCCATCTTTGATTGCTGCTTTGATCACTATCAAAGAACCCTTGGTTACCTTGATCTTTCATCCCTCAACTTTGTATGTATACCCTATGGAATCCAGCTGCCCCAATGAGATCAAATTCCTCCTTAAATCCGAGAGATACCTTACATTTCGCAGCAGCCTTGTGACTCCATCAAACATCCTCAACTGGATGTCTCCTATCCCCCTCACTTAGCAAAAATTGTCATTCCCTAAGAAAACCTTTCCATCATTGATTTCCTTTAAATTCTTGAACCATACTTTGTGAGGGCACATGTGATAAGTGCACCCGAAATCCAGAATCTATTTCTCACTGCCTTGCCTCCTGCTCACATTTGAGCACATAACAAGAACACCATCTTATTGTTCTCCTTTGGTAACCGAAGCCTCTCCATTGTTGGTATAGATTCTCCCTCACTTATCCCACAACCTCTTCTTGCAATCTTTCTTGAAATGAACCTCCTTGTTGCAGTAGGAGCATCGCCTTCCTCAAAACTTCGGTTTGGAATGCGATCTCCCATGGCTCTGCCCTTTACCTCTTGATTTCTCTCCGACAGTTGCCATGAATGTTACTGCAATTTCGAGTTGCTGGCCTTCCTCTTACAAACAACCCTTCCCTACTTGATACCTCCCTACTCTTGGCTTTGAAATCATAAGCCCTTATAGCATTGACTACAATTTCTTTGGTTAGTGCATTTCTTCCATATTCAATTGTATTAATTAAACTATCAAAACAATTAGGTAGAGAATTTAATAATATAACCGCTAATTGTTCATCCAAAATTTAATACTACAACTAGCCAAATCTTGAACTAGTTTATTAAAGACATCAAGATTATCTTGCAACTCTTTATTAGGATCCATTTTTAAAGCAAAGATTCTTTTAAGAAGATAATCTTGTTAGGGAGAGTTTTTGTAAGAAACAACTCATCTAGTTTCTTCCATATGACAGCAGGATCTTTCGAGTCTTCGCACTCCCTCGTGACACTGTCCGACATGTGCAAGAAAATGGTGCTGTATGCCACCTTCTTCATATCAATCCGCTGGTCTTATGTAATACTTGCTAGAAAAGCATCATCTTCTCCAATAGCCAAGTCCACCTTCTGTTGCATAAGAACGGTCTTGATCTTCTGCTTCCACAGGGAAAAATCTCCCTTTCCATCAAACTTCTTAACAATGAAATTTGAACACATCTTACGTAGATGATCCCAGATTTGTGCAGCACCCACAAATGCTTTCCAACTTCTTCTAAGCCTCAAAAACATGATCGAAGATTGATCTCAATACCGTTCTTGAATCAACCTCAAGAACACGATCTGATCTTGATCTTTACTCTGTTCTTAAATCACCCAAGAAGTTTGTTCTTTGGTTCTTGGAGTCGTTCTTTGATACCTTTTTTTCTTGCTCCGATACCCAGCTGTGCAAGCTCTGATACCACTATTCGTGGTATCTCTTCCAGCTTTAATACCACTATTGGGAAACCACCTTGGATGATGCCCAGGTGTTGATCTTCCAAACACCTAAATCTAGAGTGACTTGTATAAAGAAAAGAGACAGCAACCAATCAAAGCAAGAAAGAAAAGAACACAAGCAATTTGTTGACGAGGTTCGACAATATGCCTACGTCCCTGTGAGCTTCTCCGAGCTCTCTGCACTATCTTATCAATGGAGTTCTTTACAATTAGCAACACCCTTCCAAGAACTCACAGGTTCATGAAGAACGAAAGAAGAAGAAGTATAAGAAAGTGATAAGAACTAACTCTGGATTTTTCCCAAGAAAACTCCCTTTACAAGCCCTTGAATCCCCTTTCTATTCTACTCTTTCTTTCTGAACATCCAGTCTTTACAATGAGTCTCTCTTGTTTTGTATCTTTGCACTCTTACAATTGATCTCACTTTCAATCACAAGTTATCACAAGTTTTTGTTTTTTTTCTTTGAAGCTAAGTGACCATTTATATAGTGCACTAGCTTCTTGACCACTCTTGAGAGTTAATCTCCACCCTTAGATCTTGATGACCAATTAACCATGGCCCTCCATCAATCCTAAGTAAAGCTGTGCATTTTGGATATGCCCCACGCACCTTTCAAAAGGCTGAACAAAATGGCATTAGTGTGCCTTCAGCCCGTGGCCTAGAATAGGGCATGCCGCGACCTGGAGTATGCTGAAACTTCTCCATAAGTGCAACCATTATGGGCACCATGGCCTAGGGGAGGCTAAGCCATGGCGCACTCCTTCTCTAGTACTTCTCCGTGCTGGGCGCCGCACCCTGGAATAAGCTGGGCCACGGCGCACACTGGTGTGCATTGATGCTGATTTTTTCCTCCTTCCTTGCAATCGTTTAATGCTAAGACAAATACCAACATATTGAAGAATCAAGGGAATTTTGGGGAGAAAAAGATGATTTTTGGGAGTTTTTCTAGTTTTAAGTCGATGGATAGTCGACTATGGGAATCCCACAGTCGACTGAGAAAAGGGCTGAGACTCCAAATCTCTAAGACAGTTGACTATCGGATTGCACAGTTGGCTGTCGAAGTGGCAGAGAGTTCAGGGTCCTAACACAATCGACTGTGGCCTTAGACAGTTGATTGTGCAGTCAACTATACAAGTGGTGCAGTTTTTAACCAGGGTTTCCATACTTCTTTGGATTCCTAAGTTTTTAAAGGTAATCCACTTGGACAAATTGATGTTTATGACTCCTTTTTTAATTTATTTAAAGTCTAATTAGTTATGTTTAAATTACTATCATGAAACGAAGAATTTTTAGGTAGAGGTGGAGATCGTTCGAAGGGAAAAGATTTGATCTAAGACTAGGACTTGACTCTCGAGGTAAGTGTCATCCTACTCTTAGTAAGTGTGAAGGCTAATAAAGAAACTAAAGAGATAAAGTCATATAAGAATAATAATTATGTTAATGAAATAAAATAGTTGTATGTATAAAGTATGTGGTATGCTTAAGTTAATTAAACTCTAACACTAAAATGTTGAATAGAAACCTTTCGTGTTTGAATGTTGTGTGAATATGTTATTTGATGAGGAATTGTTGACGATTGTGACTTAATTTTATTTAATTCATGCATTGAATTTGATGATATGTTATTGAGGGACGAGTGATGGGTGAGGCCGGTAGGTCCCTTCAATAAAGGGTGTAAGGGCACCGAACGTATTTGGACGAGTAGGACTCGACCCGTATCAAAGAGTGTCCCAAAAAATTGATAATTTGATTGCGAAACGTACTAGTATGTTATGAGATGTCCCTAATGGATTATGATTAATTATGAGATGAGATATTATGCATTACATCTTGTTGCATTTGCATACCATACGTGGATTGGTTTGATTGGCCCATAAGGGGTATGTGGATTGTTTGGTTATATGGAGAATTGTGATATTGTGATTGACTATGAATTGGCGAATGAAATTAGATGTGAGCCTTATAGGATTGGTATTACTTTACTAAAATT
The DNA here is from genome assembly GCA_023935145.1 of Bretschneidera sinensis. Lineage (NCBI taxonomy): Eukaryota > Viridiplantae > Streptophyta > Magnoliopsida > Brassicales > Akaniaceae > Bretschneidera > Bretschneidera sinensis. Next base: position 7,700,309 of record CM043705.1, read on the forward strand.
GTTTGATATACAAAATATTACATGACAATACACAGGAAGCTAATATAAGTTTTCTAAACAAACACTAAAAAGTGATTACTTTGTGCAAACTGGAAACTTGCTGAGCTTATAGCTCACCCCCTCATTTATATAACGTTTCAGGTAAGTGATCAGAAGATCGTGGATCCTAAGTGGAGAATTTTTGAAGTTCTCACGAAGTTTCTTAGGTGGGTACACGAGCGAAGCATCCTCAGTCAAGTCCCTTTTTGTACTAGATGTTTATATTGACTAATGTATGTGAAGTTGTAAACCTCTGTAAAGCTAAAGCTTTGTGGTTGTAATAACTATTTAAACTTATTTATATGATATATTATCTTATTTTATTATATGATTTGCATGTCTAGATGCTTGATTGTAAAAGGTAATTGACGTCGTCCTGAGTAAGGTCCGCTCGAGATTGGTCGTTATATTTTTGGTATTAGAGTCAGGTTTAAGATTCTACAAGCTGTATAAGTTTAGTGTCTTCGTATCTAATGAGTTCTTTTATGTAGGGTTCAAGAATGCCTCGAGGACCAAAGAATGGTAGAGAAAAGTGTGTGGAGCATGCTCAAAGGAAGGATAATGTTCTAACCCGAGGGTATGGACAACCCCTGTTGCATAGGGCTGAAATAAATGGTAAACTTGAAGTTCCTAAAGAGGAATATGTTGGTAGCACGTTTGATGCTACTAATAGGAGTGTGAGAGATGCTACTATAGAAAGGGATTAATTGCGAGAAACTTTAGCCCAAGTGTTGGGTAGAATTGGGGATTTAGAATGTAGGTTGGAAGAATAAGATAGACAAGTTTCAAACTTACCAGAAGGGCAAGTAGATGTTCTTGAAGGGCATGGTGGACCAACAGAGGAGGATTATTTGAGACAGGAAATGGAAAGAGATGTGTTTAATCGGTTTAACAAGTTGATGCCACCAAATTTATGGACTATTGAGAACTCTTTAGATGTTGAAGCATGGATTAAGAAGATGGAATGTTTGTTTAAGGTATTGTCAGTTTCTAATCGATAGAAGTAGCCTTTGTATCATTCAAGTTAGAGGAAGAAGTGACAAATTGGTGGGAGGACATACTTCCTAGGCTATCAGGGGACATTGATAAACTGTTGACTTGGGACATGTTTAAGGATGTGTTTCACGATAAATATTTCCCAGAACCTATTAAGGCTCAATTAGAGAATGATTTCATTTTCTTGAGACAGAATGCTATGTCGGTGACTTAATATGATGGAAGGTTTATTACATTTCCTAGATTTGCACCGAATTTAGTAAGCACTGAAGAAAGAAAGTGTAAGAGGTTCCTTGATGGTTTGAATTATGAAATTCGTACTCAACTTTGTTCTTTGGATTATCCTAACTATGCGAGGTTAATGGACAAAGCACTATGTGTAGAGAATGATATAATAGAACTGAAGGGACATCAAGAGTGACAAAATAGGGGTAGGTTGGAGGGTACCAAAGAAGGCAGTTATAGGTTTAGAGTCCGAGGTGGTCATCCTTTTCAGCAAAGTAAATCAGTTTCATAAGGTGGACAAAGTGTGGAAGGTAAGCTGTTTAAAATGAATCAAGGTCAACAAAGTGAACCAATAGCATTTGTAATGCAAAGTTTGGTAAGGGGGCTCAAAGAATTTCAAGACAACCATTTCCATCAAGAACTCAATGTAGAGGAGGAAGTGTGTCAGGTAGAGGAAGTGGCATTATGCCAGGATTAAATCCTAAAGGATGTTTTCAGTGTGGTCAAAAGGGTCATCTATTTCGAGACTGCAATGTTAAGTTGTGTCATCATTATGGTTCAACTGAACATCTTCAGAAGGATTGTCCTATGTTACAAAGTATTGTATGCTTTGTGTGTGGCCAGAGTGGTCATGTAGGTGTTGCTTATTGAACAAGATTCAAGCCAACTAGTAGTTTAAGGTACAACTAAGGGTTCTGCAAAAATCTACCTAAATTAATAGGCAAATAATTGAACATTTTACTTGCAAGTGCACAAGGTCAAAATAGTAGCATAGTGTGCAAGTGCAAGATCATTCCCACGGGGATTGGTAAATTTTTCTTTAAAATTAAATTCGCAATCAAAAACAAGAAAAAGAAAAAGTAAGTTTGATTCGATAATGATAAAAGTGTAGGGCTTTAATATCCACCACAAATCATGCTTTCACAATAAAACAATATGCCAATGCTTTAATCACATTATGAATACCTAATGTTGTCAACCTAAAGGCATGGTGAATACTTCTTAAACTATTGATTTCCCTAAGCAACGAGTTAAGCATGGTGTATACTCTAACTTTTTTCTTTCTTAAAAGATTTAGCATAGTGTATACTAAGTTGTTCCTTAAGAAAGGATAATATCTGTGGAAATCGACAAACACACGAGGCCTAGGGCATAGTATATACTCCCAGTTTCCCATGTTGATTAACCCAAGAACCCGATGTGGATTTCTTTTGTTACTATTGTTAAACCTAGGACTCAGCCATCCAAATTGATTTAACTAACTAGTCCATACCACATGCATATGTTCGTCAGGCAAACACATATGAGGAATTCAAGAAAACAGGAATTAACCAAGTTAAACATCATAATGTAAATATCGCAAAGACGCCAATATTGAATTATTAAGTAAACATAATCAAGGCTTCAATCGAGCCTTACTAGAAAATTAGTTACACATAAGTTTGATGTTAAACATCTTCACAAAATAAAATAGAAAGGAAAGAAGAAACCCCGAAAGAGCTTCCTTGAAGAGTTGTCAATTCTTTTGCAAAATCCCTCTCTGACCTCCTCCCGTATTTCTGTGTTTCCAGGCCTATTTATAGAGTTTAAGTAAACTTAAAAACATCTAGAAACCCTAAAAGTCATGAAATAAAACCCTAGGCTTATTTCCAAAATAGGACCAGTCATCATACTGCGCGAATGCACTCCATCGCAGAATGGTGCGCACGATCGTTCTGCGCTCGATCCTTCTTCTTGCACACATGAGCGTAGGTGCACTCGATCCTAGGCTTCGGCGCTTGAGCGCTATTGCACTCGATCGTAGGTCTTCTGTGCTCGATTGCAACAACAGATTCCAACTTTTCCCTATTTTGCTCTTTAAGCCGAATAATTCCATAATGCTCCAAAAACCTAGAAAAACACAGTAAACATAGAAAGGAGATAAAATATGATGGAATAACACAAACTAAGAGCTTAACAAATATAAATTAAGGGGCTTAAATATGAATATTTAAGCACTTATCACGCCCCCAAACTTACTTATTTCTAGTCCTATAGCAGTATGAAACTAAAAACTAAATGAAAAACAAAGAACACAAAGATAAATCCATCCTTCATGGTATCCAAAAATTTAAGTATCACATAAAACCATGATATTCATTCATGAGCAAGCTTAAAAAGATAAACCCATCTTCACAATGAACAGGAATTTTAAAATTTAATTACTTACAAGATGCTGGTTAAGGCATCAGAAGTCCTAATCAGTGTAAAGTGAATTAGCACATAAATATTAAGCTTCCAATTAATTCCAATGTGCAATGTCTCCATGTCTCAAGATTCACCGAATTTCCCATCAAAATGAACAACCATGGCATAGTTTTATTTCCTTATTTCTCTTTTTTTGAATTTTTTTTTAATGAGGCTCTGCCATGTTTAGTTCCCTTAAGCTTTCTAATTGACCCATGTAGCGAGTGTTGAGTCAATGACTCCCAAACCAGATGGTTTTAGGGCATTAAGTGTAAAGACACCTCTAAGGACTTACTAACTCGAGTAAAAAAGGCTATGAAACTAAACTGGCCTTAATTCAACTAAACAAAATTCCCACCTTTTGACGTGAACAATCACTACTTACTGAGGCAAGAGGTCTAGTTACTCAGTGGAAAGTTTATCAATGATCATCATGAGTATTTTTCTCTTTTTGTGCAATTTTTCTTTTTTATATTATTGTTATTATTATTATTATTATTATTATTATTATTATTATTATTATTATTATTATTATTATTATTATTATTTTCTATGCCAAAATATCCATCCAACAAGTCATTCGGTAACATCTAAGCCATGGAAATATACACATTAAAATCACATGTCATATCTCACACAATTATGTGCTAATGTGCTCGTGTCAGATTAGATCAAACATGTGAATTCTCAAATGCCTAAAGTAAGTAACTAAACTTTAAAACTCTATCATCAGATCATGTGTTCAAGATTTTAAGCTTACTAATGAAATTAAAACACAATATTTGTTCAGGTCAATCGAAATTTCAAGACAACATGAGCATGCATTTTTCTTCTCTTCAAAACAAAAAAATAATAATAACAAATTGGGACAAAGTGTGTGTAATGTGTCTCCCATGCCCCCAAACTTAAATTACGCATTGTCCCCAATATGTGAATAATATGGAAAGAGCTGACCTGGGAGATAGAGAACTAGCTGGATTGGCATGGCTCATAGCACACCCCCAAACTTGAACTGAAGTACGCGTTGTCCCTGAAAAGTAAATACTAAAGTAATATTGGAAAACAAAAAGAACTAAAAATAAACAATAATAAGAATATGAAAAACAATAAAAAAAAAAACAAAAAGGATATGCAATGAGGTGCCTCCCATGAGCGCTAAGTTTTACGTCTTCAGCCAAGATGCATGAATCAGCCAAAAATCTTCAGTGTAGTAGCTTTAGTACTGTTGTTCGGGTAGTTTCTGGACTAGGGCTCGATCACTCCCAGAACTGTGCTCGATCACACTGCGCTCGATCGCAATGCTAGGAACTGCTCTGCTGCAGATCTGAAGCAAAAACAAAAAAAAATAGAAAGAAGGTAAAAATTAGATTTTTTTTTATTAAAAAAAACATAACAGAATAATAAAACTAAATGGAAAATAATTCTAAATAGAATTTAATGCAATCCCTGGCAACGGCACCAAAAACTTGTTGTGCAAAATTCTACCTAAATTAATAGGCAAATAATTGAACGTTTTACTTACAAGCACACAAGGTCAAAATAGTAGCATAGTGTGCAAGTGCAAGATCATTCCCACAGGGATTGGTAAATTCTGCTTTAAAATTAACTTTGCAAGATAAAACAAGAGAAAGAAAAAGTAAGTTTGATTCGATAATGATAAAAGTGTAGGGATTTAATATCCACCAGTAATCATGCTTTCACAGTAAAACAATATGCCAATGCTTTAATCACATTATGAATACCTAATGTTGTCAACCTAAAGGCATGGTGTATACTCCTTAAGCTATTGATTTCAATAAGCAGCGAGTTAAGCATGGTGTATTCTCTAACTTATTTCTTTCTTAAAAGATTTAGCATGGTGTATACTAAGTTGTTCCTTAAGAAAGGATAATATCTGTGGAAATCGACAAACACACGAGGCTTAGGGCATGGTATATACTCTCGGTTTCCCATGTTGATTAACCTCAGAACCCGATGTGGATCTCTTTTGTTACTATTGTTAAACCCAGGACTCGACCATCTAAATTGATTTAACTAACTAGTTCATACCACATGCATATGTTGATCAAGCAAACACATATAAGGAATTCAAGAAAACAGGAATTAATCAAGTTAAGCATCATAATGTAAATATCGCAAAGGCGCAAATATTGAATTATTGAGTAAACATAATAAGGGTTTCAATCGCGCCCTACTAACAAATTAGTTATACAGAAGTTTGATGTAAAACATCTTCATAAAATAAATAGAAAGGAAAGAAGAAACCCGAAAGAGCTTCCTTGAAGAGTCGTCAATTCTTCTGCAAAATCCCCCTCCGGCCTCCTCCCCTAGTTCTATGTTTCCAGGCCTATATATAGAGTTTAAGTAACCCTAAAAATATTTAGAAACCCTAAAAGTAGTGAAATAAAACCCTACACTTATTTCTAAAATAGGACCAGCTACCATACTGCACGAATGCGCTCGATCGCAGCATGGTACACTTGATCTTCCTGCGCTCGATCCTTCTTCTTACCCGTGCGAGCGCAGGTGCGCTCGATCCTAGGCTTGGGCACTTGAGCGCTATTGCGCTCAATCGCAGGTCTCTTGTGCTCCATTGCAGCAACAGATTCCAACTTTTCCCTAGATTGCTCTTTAAGCCAGATAATTCCATAATGCTCTGAAAACCTAAAAAAACACAGAAAACATAGAAAGGAGATAAAATAGGATGAAATAACACAAACTAAGAGCTTAACAAATATAAATTAAGGGGCTTAAACATGAATATTTAAGCACTTATCAGGCTCCAAAAGGGGCCAAGTCAATCGAGGTAGTGGGGTTAGAGGTGGTAGGAGTGGATGTCAAGGCCGAGGAATCACGACAGTTAATGGGGATACTAGTCATGGTCAGTAAGGGTAGAGTCATGTTTATGCAATTTTTGTGAGTTTTAAATTACTTGCAAGCGCACGTGTCATTTGCAATATAGTGTGTGTAAGTGTGAGGTCGAATCCATAGTGAATTGCGTCATGAAAATAGATTGAGAACGAATTTCGAACTGTGTCGTGCAAAGAATATAAACTAAACAAAATTGATTTAAAACAAATGATAAAAGCACTAAGGTTTCTGAATCTACCCCACCAAATTAAAGCATATATTTTCATGATTTTGTTCCTACAACCGACAAGCAATTACATCCTATGTAAGTTCTATATAAAAGTAATTTATCATATATTTCCATGAATCCATCAATATACAAATCACAATGAATACCCTAATTAAATCAAACCATCCAATGTATCCGTTTACTTTAGAATCACAATGGATATTCGATTTAATTTGAATGATTCGATGTATCTGTCAGATGAAACACATCGAATATCCAATTTGAACAATTTATAAACAAAACAATCAATCATAAGAATTTACTCAAACAATTGAAATGAAATAGAACATCAATACAAAAATATCGGAATTGTACGAACATATATGAAAATATAATGCTAATCAATGGCGAGGCTTCATCTTCAACCTTAGATGAAGGTTTTAGCTCCTCATGATTATGAAAATAAATTTCATAATTAAAGTGCTAAACAATAAATTTTAAAACACAAAAGAAATAAATTAAAGCTGAAAATACATTGAGAGCAGAATTCCACTTACAACTCCTCTCTTTGTTTTTTCTTCGTTTTGTTTTTGTTGTGTGACGCTTTCCTCCTTGATAGCAATGCCTTCGAGATCCACACACCCCTGAAGATGAAGTGAAATGGGGCTTTTATAGGGAAACTCCATGAGTGCAATGTGTTTACAACCAATGTGGAATGTGGGATGTAGAATATATTTCTAACCGATGTGGGATGTAGAATGTGTTTCCAACCAATGTGGGATGTGGGATTTAAGCCTTCACATGTTGCTCAAAAATTTTGCCCATGTCTCTTTTATTTTAGTAGCTCATATACTCAAATAAAATCTTCATTAAAATGAGAGAAAAAGTCGTTAGACGATAGGCTGCTAAAATTTGGATCTTCATTTTCTTTAAATCTGAAACAAAAGAGACGTGCTCTCTTAGTCGTCTCTCTCTCAACATGGTGCGCTCGATCCTGGGCTTGGGCGCCTGAGCACTGTTGCACTCGATCACAGGTCTCCTGTGCTCGATCATAAAATAGATTCCAGCTTTTCCCTATTTTGCTCTTTAAGCCGGATAATTCCATAATGCTCCAAAAACCTAGAAAAACACAGTAAACACAGAAAAGAGATAAAATAGGATGAAATAACACAAACTAAGAGGCTAAAAAATATAAATTAAGGGGCTTAAATATGAATATTTAAGCACTTCTCACACCTCCAAACTTATATATTGCTAGTCCCTTAGCAATACGAAACTAAAAACTAAATGAAAAACAAAGAACACAAAGATAAATCCATCTTTCATGGTATCAAAAACTTTAAGTATCACACAAAACCATGATATTCATTCTTGAGCAAGCCTAAAAAAAATAAACCCATCTTTGCAATGAATAGAAATGCTAAAATCTAATTACTTACAAAAGGCCGGCTAAGGCATCACAAGCTCAAATCAGTGTAAAGTGAACTAGCACATAAAAATGAAGCTTCCAAATTATTCCAATGTGCAATGTCTCAGTGTCTCAAGATTCATAGAATTTCCCATCAGAATGAACAATCAATGGCATAGTTTTATTTTCTTCTTTCTTTTATTGTGAGGCTCTGCCATGTTTAGTTCCTTTAAGCTTTCTTATTGACCCATGTAGCGAGTGTTGAGTTAATGACTCCCAAAACAGATGGTTTTAGGGCATTAGGTGTAAAGACACCCCTAAGGACTTACTAACTCGAGTCAAAAAGGCTACGAAACTAAATTGGCTTTAATGCAACCAATCCAAATTACCACCTTTTGATGTGAACACTCACTGCTTACTGAGGCAAGAGGTCCAGTTACTCAATGGAAATTTTATCAATGATGAGAATTTTTCTCTTTTTGTGCAATTTATTTTATGCTAAAGTGTCCATCTAACAAGTCATCCGGAATCGGCTAAGCCATGGAAACATGCACATTAAAATCACTTGTCATACCTCACACAATTATGTGCTAATGTGCTCGTGTCAGATTAGATCAAACATGTGAATTCTCAAATGCCTAAAGTAAGTAACTAAACTTTAAAACTCTATCATCAGATCATGTGTTCAAGATTTTAAGCTTTCCAATGAAATCACATCACAATATTTGCTCAGATCACCCAAAATTTCAAAACAACATAAGCATGCATTTATCTTCTCTTTAAGACGAAGAAGAAAGAAAGAAAGAAAAAAAAACACAACAACAGACTAGGACAAAGTGTGTAATGTATCTCCTATACCCCTAAACTTAGATTACACATTGTCCCCCAATGTGTGAATAATATGGAAAGAGCTGGCCTGGGAGATGGAGAACTAGCTGGACTAGCATGGCTCATAACATACCCCCAAACTTGAACTGAAGTACGCGTTGTCCCTGAAAAATAAATACTAAAGTAATACTGGAAAACAAAAAAAAAATACTAGAAATAAATAGTACCAAGAAATATAAAAAATAATAAAAATATAAAGGATATGCTGTGGGGTGCCTCCCATTAGTGCTAAGTTTTACGTCTTCAGCTAGACAATGCAACCACTCACTGCTATTTGGGCAGTTTCTGGAACTGCTCTAGATCACCCCAAGTTGGGCGCTTGATCGCTATAAGTCGGGAATTCCTCTGCTAAAGACTGAATGGATGGCACAAATCGGGTCTGACATATGAGCATGCTCCCCCAAACTTGAATAGTAGACATTTGTCCTGAAAAACACAACAAAAACAAAAACCAAACAATAAGATCTAATGACAAGGAATAAAAGAATAAGGGTTACCTCCCACAGGCGCTAAGTTTAAAGTCTTCAACCAGACTCTCCATAGTAGACAATAATCACTCTAAGTAACTATGATCCTCCAATAATGTCGTCTCAATCTCTGGACTCCTCAACTCCAAGAATGGTTTTAGCCTCTGTCCATTCAACTTGAAAGTGTTACCATTCTTTGGATCCTCAATCTTGATGGCCCTATGAGGAAAAATCGACCGAATAATAAATGGGTCTGTCCATCGAGATTTGAGCTTGCTTGGAAAAAGATGCAAGCGTGAATTGTAAAGAAAAACTTTTTGACCAGGCTCAAAAGATTGTCTCAAAATGTTCTGGTCATAAGCCTTCTTCATTCGTTCCTTGTACAACGGCGCACAATAATATGCATCATACCGCACCTCCTCTAATTGATTGAGTTGGAGCTTCCTTTGTTAGCCAGCCTTCGAAAGATTGAAGTTCAGCTGCTTGATAGCCCAATACGCTCTATGCTCTAATTCCACTGGAAGGTGACATGCTTTTTCGTACACAAGACGATATGGAGACATACTAATTGGCATCTTCAATGCTGTCCGATATGCCCATAGTTCATCATTCAATCGTAGAGACCAATCTTTTCTACTAAAGTTCACAATCTTCTCCAAAATGTGCTTGATCTTGCGATTAGAAATTTCCACTTGTCCACTCGTCTGCGGGGGATATGGTGTGGCAACCTTATGTGTGATGAAATACTTCTTCATCAATTGTTCAAAAATCTGGTTGCAAAAGTGCTTACCTCCATCACTTATGATTGCTCAAGGCGTACCAAAACGAGCAAAGATAGTGTCCTTAAAAAATTGGACCACAACTTTGTGGTCATTGGTCTTGCATGCAACAGCCTCCACCCATTTTGACAGATAGTCCACAGCAACCAAAATGTACAGATAGCCAAAGGAGTTTGAAAAAGGTCCCATAAAATCAATGCCCCACACGTCAAAAATCTCAACAATCAGAATGGGGTTGAGGGGCATCATATTTCTCCTAGAAATACTCCCTAGCTTTTGGCAACGCTCAAAAGATACATAGTAAGTGTAAGAATCTTAGAACAGGGTAGGCCAATAGAATCCACACTGCAAAATCTTCGCAGCGGTCTTCTTAGCACTAAAATGGCCTCAACAAGCATGATCATGACAAAAGAAGATGACATTAGATTGGTCATGCTCAGGAATACACCTTCTAATGATCTGATCGGGACAATACTTGAACAGGTAAGGATCATCCTAGAAAAAATGCTTTACCATGGCCAAAAACTTGGACTTATCTTGTCGCCCCCAATGTAAAAGCATTTACCAGTGACAAGATAGTTCACTATATCAGCAAACCATGGTGCGGGATTATGAGCAATGTGCATCAATTGTTCATTAGGAAAGGTCTCAGAAATGGGAATGGTGGCTTCAGTGAAATCCACTATCAACCTAGACAAATGGTTTGCCACCATATTTTTGGAACCTTTCTTATCCCGAATCTCTATGTCGAACTCCTGAAGTAACAAGATCCATCGGATAAGACGAGATTTAGCATCCTTTTTGGAGAAAAGATACTTCAATGCTACATGATCCAAGTAGATAATGACTTTCGATCCTAACAAGTACGATTTGAACTTGTCCAATGCAAAAATGACTGCTAGCAACTCCTTCTCAGTGGTAGAGTAATTAAGTTGTGCATCGTTTAGAGTTCTGCTTGCATAGTAGATGACATGGGGGAGTTTATCAACACGCTGCCCTAAAACAACTCCAACTGTATAATCTGATGCATCACACATGATCTCAAAAGGTACACCCCAGTTGGGTGACTGAATAATGGGTGTGGACGTCAGAATCTTCTTCATATCCCTAAATGCTTTCTTACAGTCCTCATCAAATACAAATAGGGCATCCTTCAATAACAACTTGCACAAGGGCCTGGTGATATTGCTGAAATCCTGGATAAATCACATATAGAATCCTACATGGCCTAGAAAAGAACGAACCTCCTTCACCGTACATGGGGGTGAAAGGTTGGAAATCAGGTCCACCTTCACTTTGTCAACCTCAATCCCCGGATGAGATATGACGTGCCACAGTACAATACCTTGCTTGACCATAAAATGGAACTTCTATCAATTAAGCACTAGGTTCTTCTCCTTGCACCGCACTCAGAACAAAGTGAGATGGTGCAGACACTCCTTAAATGATGAACCGAACACAGAGAAGTCATCCATGAAAATCTCTAAGAAACGTATGTCAGAGAATATGCTGACCATGCACCGCTGAAAAGTAGCAGGTGCATTGCATAACCCAAAGGGCATGCGATGGTAGGCAAATTTCCCAAAAGAACAGGTAAACATCATCTTCTTTAGATCTTCGGGGTCCACAGGGACCTAGTTATATCCAAAATAACCATCCAAGAAGCAATAGTAATCGTGGCTAGCTAAGCGCTCCACCATCTAATCAATAAATGGGAGTGGAAAGCAATCCTTCCTTGTGGCACCATTCAACTTATGGTAGTCTATACACACTCTCCATCCTGACTGAACACGAGTTGGCACCAACTCTTCGTCCTTAATCTTCACTACCATCAATCCAGCTCGCTTGGGCACGAAATGAATCGGGCTCACCCACTTGCTATCAGAGATTGGATAAATGATCCCTGCATCCAACAACTTTATCACTTCAGTCCTCACAACCTCTTGCATAGTTGGGTTGAGCCTTCTCTGCGGCTCCCTCGATGGCTTGGCATTCTCGTCCATATGTATCTTGTGCATCACCACCGAGGGGTTGATCCCTTTAATATCCTCAATAGTCCAGCTGATACCTTCCTTGTGCTCTCTTAAAACGTCCAATAATTTCTCCTATTGAGCATTAACCAAATCTAAAGCTATAGTCACAGGCAAAGAATCTGCTGGACCTAGGAACTTATACTTAAGATTGTCTGATAAAGGCTTAAGTTTCTTCTTGGGGGGCTTAGGTGCTACGGTCTCCTCCATCTCACTGCTCTCCGAAGAGCAAACTCCAAAATGGCATTCGCTTGCTCAAGTAACTTATCCAAATCCAAATCCTCTCCAAACTGAGCAAAGTATGTGTTTTGAGTTTTAAATTACTTACAAGCATACGAGTCATTTGCAATATAGTGTTGTACAAGTGCAATGTCGAATCCACAAGGAATTTCGTTGTGAAAATATTTTTATCTAAACTAAGCCTATTTTAACCTAGTTCCGAATTTTGGATTGTATCTTGCAAAGAAATACAATGTAAACCAAATTGATTTAAAAACAACAGATAAAAACACTAAGATTTTCTAAATCCACCCCACCAAAGTAAAGAATATATCTTCATGTTCTATATAAAAGTAATCTATCAAATCATTCCATGAATCCACCATTATACAAATCACAGTGAATACCCAAACTAAACCAAAACCATCCAATGTATCCGTTTTATTTAAAAATCATAATGGATATCCAATTTAATTTGAATGATCTGCCGTATCCAGCAGATGAAACACAAGGAATATCCAATTTAACAATTTAAAAACAATCAATCATAAGAGTTCACTCAAAAAATTGAAATAGAACATTAATACTAAAAATATCATAATTGTATGGACATATTTGAAAATGTAATTTTAAACAATGGCGAGGCTTTATCTTCAACCTTAGATGAAGGTTTTAGCCTCACATAATTATGAACCTAAATTTCATAAAAGTGCTAAGCATAAAACTTTAAAACTCAAAGAAATAAATTAAAATTGACTATATATGGAGAAATTCCACTCGTAGCAATTGTGCAGTGCTTCCCCTCGTGGTAGCAAAGCCTTGGAGATCCCTTAGAATGCTAGCAGACGTCCTCCGGATTGCACACCGATTGATGAAGTGAGGTGGGGCTTTTATAGGGCAACTCCACGAGTGCAATGTATTTCTAATCTGATGTGGGATACTGTGCCAGTGCACTCGATCACAGCCTATTGCACTCGAGTGCAGATGCATGGCAAAGTGTTTCGAATCGATGTAGGATGTCACGGGTGCGCTTGATCACAGTCTTGTGCGTTGGGGCGCAGCATGGTGCACTGCCTAACCTTTGTCTTCTAAAACTGCCATAACTTTCTCTAGAGAAATCATTTTTACGAGCCGTAAAATTCTCCGAAAAATAAACATTCGGATCTTTCTAAACATATATGACTCGTCTCTTGGTTCTTCCTGAATCAATAGAGTTTAATATGCAAATATGACTGATCTATATGGGCAATTCTGGCAATTTAGTGAAACTCCTTTCCAAGTGCTTGTGAACTTGTAAAACACCGAAAAACAACTCAAAGTAACAAATTCCTAAGTTAAACATATAACAACCTAGAAAAATATAGTAAACACATAAATGAGATAAAATAGGATGAAATAACACAAATTAAGAGCTTAACAAATATAAATTAAGGGGCTTAAATATGAATATTTAAGCACTTATCACACCCCCAAACTTACATATTGCTAGTCTCTTAGCAATACAAAACTGAAAACTAAATGAAAAAGAAAGAACAAAAAGATAAATCCATCTTTCATGGTATCCTTAAATTTATATATCACACAAAACCATGATATTCATTCATGAACAAACTTAAAATATAAATCCATCTTGGCAATGAATAGGAATTTTAAAAATCATATTACTTACAAAAGGCAGGCTAAAGCATCACAAGTCTGACTCAGTGTAAAGTGAATTAGCATACAATGATGAGGCTTCCAAGTAACTTCAATGTACAATGTCTCCCTGTCTCAAGATTCACAGAATTTCTCACAGAATGGCTTATCCGAATGAACAATGATGGCATAGTTTTTTTTTTTTTTTTTAATTATAAGGCTCTACTATGTTTAGTTCCCTTAAGCTTTCTAATTGACCCGTGTAGCGAGTGTTGAGTCAATGACTCCCAAATATGTAAGTTTGGGGGTGTGATAAGTGCTTAAATATTCATACTTAAGTCCCTTAATTTACATTTGTTAAGCTATTTGTTTACATATTTTATTATGTTTTACTTCATTTTGGTGTTTTCTGTGTTTTTTATAGACTTGAGAAGAAAGAAGAAGCATTTTGAAGTTTTAAAGGAAGAAAACTGAAGATCTGGAAAAGGCTAGTGCGATCGAGTGCAACATGGCCGCGATCGAGCGCACAAGCAATTGTGCGCACACATAGAAGGCTCGAGCACACCCATGCACTCGAGTGCAAAAGTAAGCGATCGAGCGCACATGCACAGAGAGGTGGCTGAGCCAGTTTTGGAAAGCTTTCCTTCGAAAATATTTTGGAAATTAGGGTTTCGGGACACTCTTAGAACCCTATATATAGGCTTTTAAAACACAGAAAACACATCCTTCGTTTTATCTTTTACTTTTGCTTGAAGTTGTAAGCTTTAGAGAGGAATTGACAACTCATCTCCACAGTATTCTTCAGGTTTTATTTTTCGGTTTTAATTTATGTTATAATGATGTTTATCATAGAAAGCATGTGTAACTAACGCTTAATAGGGTTTGATTGAAGCCTTAATTATGCTTTTCCATATATATATATATATATATATTCATTGATTGCCTTTGCCAATAGCCTTGCTTATGATGCTTTATTGATTAATGCCTGTTTTATTGAATTCCTCACATGTATGTGTCTGATCAACGTATGCATTTGGTATGGATGAGTTAGTTAGATCAATTTGGATGATCGAGTCCTAGGTCTGACGATAGTAACAAAAGAAATCCACGTCGAATTCTTGGGTTAATCAACATGAGAAACCAAGAGTATACATCATACCCTAGGTCTCATGTGGTTATCGATTTCCACAAATCGTATGCTCTCTTAAGGAACAACTCAGTATGCACCATGCTAAATCCCTGATTACGCCCAAAGTATAACACGGTAGTTGTAGTACAACTTTGGGGTGTCGATTCATAGGGAAACAAGTTAAGTACAAAGGAAAATGTGTAAACCTTAAAACGAACGATAGAAGTTAAACGAAAGATTTTTGGGTTTTGATAATGAGATAATGTAAGAAAAATTGCGTGAATGTAAATGAAATATAAATAAGAAATAACAAGGTTCCGGGAATCCTCCTTAGGTTCGTTCCCTATTTCCTCTATTGATTTAATTGATTTTATCCCAAACAAGCAATCAGAATATATTCAATCAAGCGCATTTATAACTCTAATATAATTGCTACAAATTACTCATTGATTTCGGTTCAAGCACACAAGACTGATCTTAAAGATTATCAAGAAACGATAATATATCACAATGACAATATCACAGTAATGGACAATCAGTAAAATAAATCTACCGAAATCAATCACATCCAAACAACATCAATGGAGGAGAAGGATGCAATCACCGGATTAAGAGATCTAAAAGAAGAAGAATAAAAAGTGCATCTATCACATGAACTCAAATCCTTCTTCCTTAATCAATGAATAATTCACAAACAATATTCAACAATAAATTCGTAGAACCGAATCAAGAAAAGGAAATAAGGAACAATAAATCCCTAAGGATTCATCCCTTTCCCTTGTATGAAGATTAGTTGGCCATGAAACTCAAGGTGGAAGAACAATATGGATGCTCTCCCCTTGATTTGGCCATGGAGTTCAAGTTGGAAGAACAATATGAATGCTCTCCCCCTTGATTTCCAGCCCTCAAGAAACTTAGAAATAAAATGGAAGAATACTGGATTTGGATCCCTTGGATCCTCTATTTTTTCTCTCCTCCTGTCTTGAAATGAATGTTGGCTGCACACTCTTTAAGCATCTATTTATAGATCACAAGTAGTTAGGGGCATTTGGTCCATAAAATGTCATTGTGCAGCCCTAATTTGGTCTTGGACCGAGTGGGAGCTGGAAAGTGAGAGGTGCAGTGCTGGAAAGTGAGAGTGCAGCGTTGGAAAGTGAGGGGCACGGCGCTAGGTGGATGCTGATCTGGAGGCCTGACCTGTGTCTACTAAAACTGCCATAAATTTCTCTAGAACCGTAAAATTCTCCAGAAAATAGACTTCCGGATCTTTCTAAGCATATACGGCTCATCTCCTGGTTCTTCCTACATCAATATAGTTTAATCTGCAAAGATGTTTGATCTGTACGGGAAATTCTGGCAATTTAGTGAAACTCCTTTAGCTTGTATGCAGCCTTGCTCCAAAGTGATGCACACACTTGTGTGCAGTCTTTTAACTTACTGTAATTTAATACTCCAACCTTAGTTTATACTTTAACCATATTTGAATCATGTTTGGACATGTCTAAACCTTGGACAAATACGAGCACCAACACCCAAGATCTTTTGGCGCTTTAAACATGGATCGCTTTATCATCTCTTTTGTACTCAAAGCACCTGAAAATGCATCGAATTAACTTAATGATTTATGAATATCACTTTAGAGTTATTAACATGTAAAAGTGCGATTACAACCAAGATCAACCCTAAAATGCTAACAATTAAGTATTGTTTAGATGCATTATATGACTCTAATCAATCCCTTAAGAAGGAAAGAGTTAGAGTAGATACCATGCTTAACTCGTTGCTTAGGGAGATCAATAGCTTAAGGAGTAGATACCATGCCCTTAGGTTGACAACTATTAGGTATTTATGGTATGGCTAGAGCATTGGCACATTACTCATTGGGAAAGTATGATTAGTGGTGGATATCAAAGCCTTATGTTCTTATTATTATTAATTCATACTCAACAGTTATTTCCATTTTCTTATATTGAGAAACTGATTCTAAAACAAAATTCATCAATCCCTGTGGAAATGATCTCGCACTTGCACACTATGCTACTATTGACCTTGTGCACTTGTAAGTAAAACTGTACGATTATTTACTTATTAATTTAGGTAGATAAATGCACAACAAGTTTTTGGCGCCATTGCCGGGGATTGCACTAAATTTCGTGCTAGAATTAGTTTCTTTTAATTCAGTCATTTTTATTTATTTATTGTGTTTTATTTCTATCAAAATTTTTAGTTTTTGTTTTACCTTTATTTCTGTTTAATCCAAAACCTAATCTATTTCTTTTTTATTTTCTGTTTCAGGCACACCAACAAAAATTCCTGTGCCACTTGTGATCGAGTACCCCTTTGTGCGATCGAGCGCAATTGAGGCAGAGAGTCACCCGGGCAACAGTGCTAAACTGCTGCATTAACGCAATTGTTACCAATTCATGCACGGGCTTCGATCCAAGCATCCAAAATTCTTCCCCCTTGATACTGAGCTTAAGCAGACCATCCGACAAAGGCTTAGAGATAACTCCGAAGAGGTAGAAGAAGAAATCGAGGAAGAAGCACCAATGGCGGAACAAATTGAAAATCAACAACCATCTGAGCGAAGATCAATGAAGCAATCCTTCATCACACGGAACCTTGATCAGCTATCTTGCATTGCTTATCAACCTGAGGCGGAAGGCGACTACTACATATCTCCGCAAATACTCAGTGCATTGACTCACTTTAGGGGTACACCTAATGAGGATCCACACTTGCACCTTCGAGAGTTCTTCAATTTTTACAAGTTCTAGCACATCCGAGGCTTAGACCAAGAAGGAATAAGGTTAATTCTTTTCCCTTTTTCCTTAAAAAATAATGCTAAACTATGGTACAAATCATTGCCTGCAGTTTCTATCCATACTTGGGAGGAGTTGGCCAGTAAGTTCTTAAGGAAGTTCTTCCCAGCCCAAAAGACGAGGCAAATGAAGAAGGGGATTCAATCTTTCCAACAAAAGGATGGAGACCTATTCTTTGAGGCATGGGGACATTTCAACGAGCTGCCACTCAAATGCCCACATCACAATCTACCTCAGGATGAACTGGTACAACCTTTCTATGAAGGTTTAAGTGATACTAATAAAAGCATTGTGGATTCAGGTTGTGGAGGAATGCTGATGGAGAAAAGCAGCGAAGAAGCCATGGAGCTATTCGAAACCTTAAGTGAGCACACCCAGCAGTTCTCCTCTCGAGGTAGACATGTAACCAAGAGCAAAGGTATGTATGAGGTGAACTTAAATGGAGGATCCTCTACCCAAATAGCTGCTGTGGAGAGGAAACTAGATCTGATAGTTAAAGCCATGGCCGCTCAGAATGCATCACCTAATTCACTAGCTGCACCACTCCAGGTATGTGCTATATTTTCCCAATTTGATCATAATACTGATACATGTCCCTTGTATTCATCTGCAAATCCGGAACAAGCAAATTACGTGGGACCTAACAACTATCCACCAAAGAACAACCCATATGCAAACACTTACAACCTTGGATGGTGAAACCACCCAAATTTCTCTTGAAACAACAATCAGAATACCCTTAACTAGTAAGGGCAGCAAAGAAACTCCCAGCCGACCACTCACTCAGCTCTCGAAACAAAGAAAAGTGACCTTGAAAGTCTTGTGAGGCAATTAGCTACTCAGTTGCAACAATTAATGACCTCACAAGATCAGTTCACGGCAGATGAAAGGCAATTCCGAACTGAACTAAGACAAATCACAGCAAAACATGAACAAGCCATCCAAAGGCTAGAGGTAAAAATGGGACAATTGGCTAAAGAGCTAAGTGGTAGAAAGCAAGGTAAGCTTCCAGCTCAAACACTACCAAACCCAGGAGGACACCAGCAACTGAAAGTTGTCACAATTTTGAGATATGGTAAGGTGATAGGGACCGATGAATCTGCAACAGCATCCAAAGAGAAACCATCAGGTTCAAAGGTAAGTGAGACGGAGAAGGTGAATGCACCACCCTTCCCGCAAAGGTTAATTAAACAAAAGAAAGAGAACAAACTGCTTGATATTTTTGAAACCTTGCTGAAAGTAGAAATAAACATTCCCTTATTAGATGCGATTCAACAAATACCTGCTTATACTAAATTTCTAAAAGATTGTTGCACTCATAGGAGAATATTCCAAGAGCATGAGACTGTAGCCTTAACTGAAGAGGTAAGTGTTGTCCTATTAAGTAAACTCCCATCAAAAGTGAAAGATCCGAGTAGTTTTACTATTCCTTGTAGGATAGGTGATCAGTTGTTTGAGCGAGCATTACTAGATTTAGGAGCAGGTGTAAATTTGCTACCATACACAGTATTCGAAACCCTAGGTTTGGGGGAGCTACAACCGACTTCCATTACCTTGCAGTTGGCAGATAGAAGTATAAAAAGACCTAGGGGTATTCTTGAGGATGTCTTGGTAAAGGTAGGTGAGTTCATTTTGCCTATTGATTTCATTGTGCTAGATATGGAGGAATGACCTATGCCGTTACTCCTGCCCATCATATTAAGAAGACCCTTCATGAGAACTGCCGATATGAAGATTCGTGTGAAAAAGGGTATAGTAAGTATGAAGGTCAATGGTGAGAAAATAGAATTTAAAATATTTGATGCATTAAAACTACCTCATGATGATATGGAATGCTTTAATGTATGTATGATGCAAAGTTTTGTTGAGCAAGCTTTTCAAGTCCAGCACATTGATCCATTGGAGACTACTATGACCCATAGCTTTACAAAAGTGGATATTGAGCAAGAACCTGAAGATGTTACTGATGACATCATTAAAGTTGTGCACCTCCTTGAGGCTTCTCCAAAACACTCAAGTAAGTATGCTCCTCCATTTGAATCTCTCATACCTACTAATATTGCTCTTCTTCCTTCTATTATGCAGGCACCAACATTGGAATTAAAACAGCTGCCTGAGCATTTAACTTATGCCTATTTGGGAGAGAAGAAGACATTACCAGTGATTATAGCTGCTAATTTGAGTATTGGAGAAGAGAAATTATTAAGAGTTCTTAGGGAGCATAGATCAGCCATTGGATGGACCATTGCTGACATTAAGGGGATAAGTCCAGCCAAGTGCATGTATAATATCTACCTTGAGGATGAAGCAAGGCCCACCCGAGATTCTCAAAGAAGACTTAACCCACATATGAAAAAGGTAGTAAAGGCCGAGGTATTAAAACTCTTAGATGTTGGCATTATCTACCCCATCTCAGACAGTAAATGGGTAAGTCCGGTCCAAGTTGTTCCTAAAATGAGTGGGATCATAGTGGTGAAGAATAAGGATGAGGAGCTCATACCTACAAGAAAAACAACTGGTTGGAGAGTATGTATTGATTACCGCAGATTGAACAAAGTGACTAGAAAAGATCATTTTCCCTTGCCATTCATTGATCAGATGTTAGAGAGATTAGCTTGCCACAACTACTATTGCTTCTTGGATGGGTACAGTGGATACAACTAGATTGCTATAGCACTTGAGGATCAAGAAAAGACTACCTTCACATGTCCTTTGAGTACATTTGCTTATCGAAGGATGCCATTCAGTTTATGCAATGCACCAGCCACATTTCAAAGACATATGATGAGCATATTTTTCGATATGGTGGAGAAATACATTGAGGTATTCATGGATGATTTCAGTGTTTTTGTTTCTAATTTTGATGAATGCCTAAATCATCTAGAGAGTGTCCTAAAGAGATGTGAAGAGAGCAACTTAGTGCTAAATTGGGAGAAATGTCACTTTATAGTTCAACAAGCCATTGTGTTGGATCATTCCATCTCCAATAAAGGTATTGAGGTAGACAAGGCTAAAATATACACCATTTCAAAGCTACCTCCTCCTTTCACAGTCAAGGGTGCTAGAAGTTTCCTTGGACATACCGATTTCTATAGACGATTCATCAAGGATTTCTCCAAGATCTCGAGACCTCTTTGTGCATTGTTAGCTAAAGATACCAAGTTTGAGTGGACTGATAACTATATGAAAGCTTTCAACACATTGAAGGATGTTCTCACCTCTGCCCCAATAATGATGGCACCAGATTGGAATCTTCCATTCGAATTAATGTGTGATGCTAGTGACTTCGCCTTGGGAGCTATCTTAGGTTAAAGAGTCAATAAGGTACCTCATGCTATTTATTATGCTTCTAGAACTTTAAATGATGCTAAGCTTAACTATTCTACTACTGAAAAAGAATTGTTAGCTGTTATTTTTGCTTTAGAAAAGTTTAGATCATATCTCATTGGCTCTAAGGTTATTGTATTCACTAATCATGCTGCTTTGAGATATTTGTTTTTCTAAGAAAGATGCAAAGCCTAGGTTAATTAGATGGGTACTTCTATTGCAAGAATTTGATTTGGAGATCAAAGACAAGAAAGGCAGTGAGAATGTGGTTGCAGATCATTTATCAAGGCTACCATATAAGAATGACAAAAATGAGCTGCCTTTGATTGAGAACTTCCCTGATGAACAATTGTTCGCACTAGAGGTTTATCTAACTGCTAAGGTTTTTCCCCTAGGTATGACCACGCAAGGAAAGAAGCGGCTGATATCTATGTCTAGACACTACCATTGGGATGACCCTTACCTCTTCAAATTCTGCCCCAATCAAATCATCAGACGGTGTGTCTCAGAAGAGGAACACTTAAGCTTATTACAACACTGCCATCAGTTTGCTTGTGGAGGACATTTTTGGGCCAAGAGAATAGCTCTTAAGGTATTACAATCTGGTTTTTATTGGCCTAATCTGCTTAAAGATGCCTTTTCTTTCTGCAGCTCATGTGATAAATGCCAACGGACAAGTAACATCTCTTCCCGAAATCAAATGCCCCTACAAAATATTCATATAGTAGAACTTTTTGATGTATAGGGCATTGATTTCATGGGTCCATTTCCTAACTGCTTTGGTTATTTATATATTCTTGTGGGTGTGGATTATGTGTCCAAATGGGTCGAGGTTGTCCCCTCAAAGACTAATGATCACAAAGTGGTTGTAAAGTTTCTATAGGCTAACAAATTTACTCAGTTTGGGACCCCAAGAGCAATCATAAGTGATGGCGGCAGCCACTTTCATCATCACTCTTTTGCCGTACTACTCAGAAAATATGGAATCACTCATAAAGTTGGCACTCCATATCATCCTCAAACTAGTGGCCAAGTGGAGATAAGTAACCAAGAGATCAAAGGAATCCTAGAGAGGACCGTGAATCCTAATCGGAAGGATTGGTCCTTGTGCCTGAATGATGCTCTATGGACATATCAGACAGCTTATAAAACTCCAATTGGCATGTCTCCATACTACCTAGTCTTTGGGAAAGCATGCCATCTCCCGATAGAATTAGAGCATCGAGCATATTGGGCCATAAAGCAGTTCAATTTTGATATGAAATAAGCGGGAGGGAAGAGGAAGTTTCACTTAAATGAGCTGGAGGAACTGAGGTATGATGCCTATGAGAACGCCAAGCTCTACCAAGAACAGACAAAAGCATGTCATGATAAACAACTGATTAGGAAAAAGTTTCATATGGGACAAAAGGTATTGCTATATGACTCAAGATTAAGACTGTTCCCAAACAAACTTAAGTCTCGATGTTATGGTCCATATGTGGTCACCAAGGTCTTTCCTCATGGTGCTTTGGAGGTCCATGGTTCCAACGGACATCAGCCCTTCACGGTAAATGGACACAGAGCCAAACCATACCTTGACATTAACTTACCTCCTAGAGATGAGGACTTGGCTCTTCAATCTATCCAGTATGTAACTGAACCAAGAGCACTTGAGCCATAAGAAGTGGGCCCTAGGTGCTCTCTTCAAAGAGAGTAGTACTGCATCAAGAGACCGCTTAAGCCATTCCACCTTTGACAAACATGTAGCTCAAGCACCTCTACTGAGGTTAGTGGTACTGAGGCCATTAAAGTATGCTATGGTTGTATCGTTACTAGTTCTTCTCCTTGTTCATTGCATTATTTTAATCCTTTTATGCTTTATTATTATTTGCAATTTCTGCCTTGCGATCGAGCGCACTCTCGCCCTGCACTACAGTGCACACGAGCTCATCACACTACGCACTTGCGCACAAGTGCGATCGAGCGCACTTCACAATGCGCTCGAGTGCACTTGGGGTAGGGGGGTCATGTGATGGATATAAACATTTCCCTCTTATTCCCTCCCTTACACTCAATCGCACTTCCTTTGTTTCTCTCTCGCACTTGCCATCTCAAACTATAACTCTCACTCTTAATCCACTTCCGTTGGCAACCGAAAACAACCTCATTTAATGCACCTCAACAATCTTTACCTTTGAAAGATATGTTTAAATCATTTATGCAGGTACATGCCAAGAGTGTGGAAGAGCAAGGCAAGATAAATCAACGGTTGTTAGAGGAGCAACAAGCGATAAAGGAGGAACAAAAGGTAATAAAGAGTCAACTCACCAAGTTGACTAGTTTCTTGACGATTCAAGAACAATATCATTTTTCTTCACAGCCACAACCTAATCCAAGGGGACAACATATGGCACAAACCTCCAATCTTGAAAATCAAAATGTTAGAAAGGTTAATGCCATAATCACTCGCAGCGTTAAGAAAATTGATGGACCCCCTCTACCATCAATCCCGAATCCTAACACCGTGTACAATAAGGATAAACCCTCGAGGAACAAGAGGCCCATGATGTTTATCGCCCATCAATGCCTTTCCCTCAAGCACTCCTTCAACCTAAGGAGAAAAATTCAGCACTAAAATGTGAGATTCTTGAACAACTTCAGCATGTTAAAATTAACCTCCCTCTTCTTCATGTTATGAAACAGATCCCCAACTATGCTAAAATCATCAAGGATCTATGCACACTCAAGAGAAGGCACAATGTGAAGAAGATGGCATTCTTAATGGAGCAAAGCAGGTGCAGTAATTGACAGCAAGACACTGCCCAAATATAAAGATATGGGCTATCCAACAGTGGCTTGTCAAATTGGAAACAAATCTTGTGGCCAAGCATTGCTAGATTTAGGTGCTAGTGTGAACCTCATGCCATACTCCATGTACTTGCAGCTCAGTCTAGGTGAGATCAAACCAACCTCTGTGGTACTTCAATTAGCAGATAGATAGGTAAGAAAACCAAGAGGTATTGTAGAAGATGTTTTGTTGCAAATTGATAATTTCTACTATCCTGTTGATTTTTTGGTTTTAGATATTGTTTCTACCGTAAACACAGAGTAAAAAATTCCTTTGATACTTAGAAGACCATTCCTTGCCATCGCCAATGCCCTTATTAATTGTAGGAATGGCCTAATGAAATTATCATTTGGAAATAGAACTTTAGAGGTAAATGTTTTTCGAGTCTCAAAGCAGCCACAAAAAGAGGATGAGTACGTTGAAGATAATTCTAACTCTTTGGAATTCATTCCTAATAATTTTGAGTTTGATGATTCTTCAATTTATTCCCATGTCATTAATGTTACTGATGTTTTTGATAAGCCACAGGAATTTATTAAGAAATCTTGGCAACCATGCTTTGAGGAGTTGCTTGAGAGAAGTCACATGGATGCGGGAATCAAATATCCTACTGCTAATAGTCAATGGGCAACACCAAGAACACTTGAGCCACATGTGATGGACTTTAAGTATTCCTTGCCAAAAGACTAGCATTGAGGCCACTAAGTATGGAGCCTCATCTTCAGCACCACAATGAGGCCAGCAGTAAAAGTGGTGCAGCATCTGGCTGAAGACGTAAAACTTAGCGCTCATGGGAGGCAACCCACAACATATCCTTTTATTTTTATTTTTATTGTTTTTCGTATTTCTTTTTATTGTTTATTATTATTATTTTACTATTTTCCAGTTTTACTTTTGTATTTCTTTTTCAGGGACAAATATACGAAGAAGTTCAAATGGTGGCGCACAATTTTCAGCTTCTATACACTTTTGGCTACAAAGGGAGTTTCCTTCACTTTTGCTTTTACATTGAGGACAATGCAATTTTTAAGTTGGGGGTGGAGGAAACATATTCCTGTTTTTCATGTTTTTCATTGAACTGCTTGGTGTCATTTTCTTTTTTTGTTTGTCTTTAGCATACTTGGTGTTAGCCTTAGAGTTTATTCACATGTTAATGATATGAGCTTAATTGAGATAGCATATAACATTTAGAAGAAGTTAAATTTTGTTTTAGTTTTGAGAATAATGCAAGCATCAATCTTGATTTGGTTAGAGACTCTAGTTTGTGGTAAGATTGTATGATTAATCTAAAGCATTTAGAGAATTTTTATGTGTGATTGCCTTATGAATATTTTTGTGGTCTCAACAAACTCTAGAACTTATTTCATAATCACTTGAAGAGAATTTCTAGAATGCACACTACTTAGGATATGATATAGGCCATTTTTGAACCGTTTGAGCCTTCCAAACTTACCATTGCTATATTTATCACTAGTCACCCATTTGAGCTTTTTCTTGAAAAAGAATTTGAGCCTTATTTCTTTCAATAGCCATTTACTCACCTTTATGAGCCCAAAATATTTTATCATTACCTTCCTTTTAAAAGAACTTAGTTATACACATTTGTTGAGAAGCACTCAAGAAGAGTAAGGATGAAAGTATGAAAAAAAAAAATATATATATATATATATATATATATATATATATTTCTACCATAGCCCAAACACATGAAAAGAGATAAGTTGGGGGTTGTGGAAAACAAAAAAAAAAAAAATTTGATGAAAAAGGAGGTGAATGGTCATATGTGCCAAAATAAAAAAAAGAAGTGAATTATGACAAAGAAAGAAGAAAGAAAAAAAAATGGTGATTTGTTGAAAGAAATGCTGGGAAAATTGTAGGAAAAGTTGGGTATTGAAGTTAGGTTATCCAGTGCTTAAAGAGTTGTGTTCAAAACTAAGAGATTAAGTTCTTTTAATTGTTGAATCCTTCCCATTCTTTCTTAACCTTTACCTTAGCCTAACGTTACAAGTTTATTAAAGACCTATTGATCCAATGTAGTATGACTTTTCTACAATAGTGGAGAGTGATTTGAAAAATAAGTCTATGGAGCTTGTTTTTGTGATTGATGTCACGCAATTTAATATATTTTAGAGGCCAAGACTTGTATTCATCAATGTTGTGCATAAAATCATCTGGGTGTTTGGATTAATGGATTGTGGTACGATGGATGTTAAGAGTCGATATTGATCCAATGTAGTGTGACTTTTCTACAATAGTGGAGAGTTATTTGAAAAATAAGCCTCTGGAGCTTGTTTTTGTGATCGATATTGCGCAATTTAATCAATTTTAGAGGCCAAGACTTGTATTCATCAATGTTGTGCATAAAATCATCCGGGTGTTCGGATTAATGGATTGTCGTAAGATGGATGTTAAGAGTCGATAACAATTTTAATATTGATGTTTAGATTACTTTTGGACTTGGGTGAAATTTAATGATTCTATATGCCGTGTGTTATGTGCAATTTTTGACAAAAGTGAATTACTCTTGGTTGAACACTAACATTGCTTTATTTTGTTTTAATTCCTACCGTAGAATTCATCCCTTGTTTTCACTTGAATTGCTGGGGATTAGCAAAAAGCTAGTTGGGGGTTATGATGAGAGTCATAAAATGCATATTTACAGTACTTAATTGTTAGCATTTGTGGGTTGATCTAGGTTTGAATTGCACTTTTATACCTTAACAACTCTAAAGTGTCATTCTTGGATCATTGATCTATTTCAATGCATTTTTAGGTACTTTAAGTTCAAAAGAGATGGAAAAGCTATCATTACTTGAAATACAATGACTCGATGAAAACCGGAGTGAAGGTTCATAAGCACTTGGAAAGGAGTTTCACTAAATTGCCAAAATTGCCCGTACAGATCAACCATCTTTGCAAATTAAAATGTATTGATGCTAGAAGAACCAGTAGATGAGCTATATATGCTTAGAAGGATCCGGAAGTCTATTTTCTGGAGAATTTTACAACTTATCAAAATGATTTTCCTAGAGAACGTTATGGCAGTTTTAGTAGACAAAGGTCAGGCAAGAACAACACCAGCCAGCACCGCGGCCAGCACCGCAGCACCCAAAACCTCCACATCTTGAACAACCAGCCAGCACTACAGTGCTCCTCAACAGCACCATGGTACCCAGAAGCTTACCCAATCCAGAATATGCCTAGCACCGTGGTGCTCCCCAGCAGCACCGCAGCGCACACACGGATTTGCATCTCCGAGTTAGACTTTAATTAGGGTTTTTAAACAATAGATTAAACCCAAGAACACCCTTGGACCCTTGTACTATAAATAGATCACTTAGGGTTTGATATTATGATCATTCATAGATCAATCAAGGGTTGGAAAACTCAAGGGAGGCTGCCACACTCTCCCCCATGGCCAACTAAATCTCCAAGCAAGGCGAAGGGATGAATCCCTAGATGTAGTTGTTCTTACTTTCTAGTCTTGATTCGGTTGTAAAGATTTAATGTTAAAACATTGTTTATGATATATTCTTTGATCAAACAAGAAGAATTAGGGTTCATGTGATGGCTGCAATTTTTATTCTTTTTATCTTAGATTTTCTTAATCCGGTGATTGCCTGCTTCTTCTCCATATAAGTCTAGTCTTGCTCTTCTTATGTCAAGTTGGTCAGGTGTGATTGAGTTCGGTAGATTTCTCTTTTAGGGTTTTCCATTACTGCAATATTGTTATAGTGATATATTGTCATTTCTTGATAACTCTATAGGATAGGTCATGTGTGCTTGAATCGAAATTAATGAGTATTTCATAAGAAATTACTTTAGGGTTTATATTTGTGCTTAATTGAATATTTGTCGATTGCTTGTTTGGGATGTGAAACTTGCAATCGAGATAAAAACAACTGAATCTTGATTAGGATAAGGCAACGAACTTAGGGAGGATTCCCGGACCCTTGTTGCTTCTCCATAATATATTCACATGACTATTTACACAATTACTATCAAAACTCAAATTCTTTCATTTAATCTTTACTGTTCGTGTTTAGGTTTACCTTCTCTTGTAGTTAACTTGTTTGCCTATGAAATCAACACCCTAAAGCTGTGCTACAACTACCACATTACTCTTTGGGTGTAATCAAGACTCATTTAGTTCTCCTACCAAGGGTTGACTCAACCCAATAGTAGCATGATCGAGTCTACGAATGGGGGGGGCATTCTTAAGTCTGACGAGGGATGAAGCATACAAGGCATTGGACAAGTTGTCTGACAACTCGCAGCGGTGGGATTTTTCAAGCTGTCAAGACAAGTCCATTCATGCCCCTAAGAAAGGAGGCATCTATGAGATTAAGGAGGACACTGACATGAGGATAAAGATAGATGCTCTCATTAAGATGGTTGACGCTCTCGCTGTGGGCTAGTCCATCAATGCAGCCAATACATTCAAGGTTGATAGTTGTTCCATCTATTCTAGTCCTATGCATTTAGCACAGAATTGTTCATCTATGCTGGCTTTTGGCGAGTATCCCATGGAACAAGTGAACTCTTTTAATGACTATCGGAAGCAATCAAATGGATCTTACTCCGAGACTTACAATCCAAGGTGGCGGAACCACCCTAATTTTTCATGGAAGTAGAACCAATCGATGAATCAGGGAGGAGCCCCTCATCTTACTCACAATCAATACCCTCCTGGATTTCCTCCACCAGTTCCTAGTCATGGTCGCTCAGCCCATCCAGCACTATCACCCGCTTACTAAGCTCCCACTCAAGCGCCAGCGCCAGTTTCACAGTCATTGGAGGACACCCTCAAGGATTTCATGAAGATGACCGGCCAATCCATTAGCGAAGTGAGGAGTGGGACAATAATAAATACCCAAGTGATTGCCAAGCTAGGGAGTCAAATGGGTCAAATCGAAAGTCACTTGAGTGAAAGAGAGAAGGGAAAGTTCCCCTATCAACCCGTGCCCAACCCAAAAGGACAGTTTGCGATTGAAAATTCATCAACTCCTATGCACAGGCTGGAACAAGTGCAATCAATTGTCACATTGAGGTATGGGAGACAAGTGGACAATCAAGTGGAAGAGAACCCTGCTATGCAGCAAGGGCAAGAAAGTGGCAACAAGGAAAAGAGAGATGCTAAGCCATCTACAGCCACACCTATTGTTAAGGATCTTCCTAGGTCATTTGTACCTAAAGCTCCTTACCCTGAGAGATTACAAGTGCCTAAGACAGGAGGGAAGTTTGAGGACACTAAGGAGGTGTTCAAGCAGGTCCAAATCAATATCCCATTTTTGGACACCATCTAGCAAGTGCTGTCATATGCCAAGTTCTTAAAGGACTTGATCACTGTCAGGAGGAGGACGAATGTCACAAAGAAGGCATTTTTGACCAAGTAGGTTAGCTCAATCCTTTAGTGCAAGCTACGCATCAAGTATAAGGACTCGAGTGTCCTACCATCTCTTGCATGATAGGAGTCAGCTTGATTGAGAGGGCTCTTTTGGATCTAGGAGCGAGTGTGAATCTTTTACCCTACTTAATCTATTTGCAGTTAGAGTTAGGAGAATTGAAACCCACATCCATGACACTTCAATTGGCTGACAGGTTAGTGAAGATACCATGGGGAATAATTGAGGACGTTTTGATAAATGTGGATAAGTTTTATTTCCCCATGGATTTTATTGTGCTTGACACAGAGCCGATTTAGAATGTGGGGATTCAGATACCGGTGATTCTAGGGTGACCATTCTTAGCCACGGGTAATGCCCTGATAAATTGTAGGACAGCGGTGATGAAGATTTCCTTCGAAAATATGACAGTGGAGTTGAATATCTTCGATATCAGTAAGCAACCACTAGAATATGATGAAGTAAGAAATGTATGCTTGATAGAGGAGATTATTGAGGAGATTGTGGATGAATCAAGCATTGGCATACTGATAAGTGCTTAAATATTCATATTTAAGCCCCTTAATTTATAATTGTTAACCTCTTAGTTTGTGTTATTTCATCCTATTTTATCTCATTTCTGTGTTTACTATGTTTTTCTAGATTGTTATATGTTTAGCTTAGGAATTTGTTACTTTGGGTTGTTTTTCGTCGTTTTACGCGTTCACAAGCACTTGGAAAGGAGTTTCACTAAACTGCCAGAATTACCCGTACAGATCAGTCATTTTTGCAGATTAAACTATATTGATTCAAGAAGAACTAGGAGATAAGCCATATATGCTTAGAAACATCCGAATGTTTATTTTCTGGAGAATTTTATGGCTCATAAAAATGATTTTTCTATAGAAAGTTATGACAGTTTTAGTAAACAAAGGTCAGGCAGTGCACCATGCTGCGCTCGAGCGCACAAGACTATAATCGAGTGCACCCGCGACATCCCACATCGATTCGAAACACTTTGCAGCGCACCTACGCTTGAGTGCACCAGGCTATGATCGAGTGCACTCACACAGTATCCCACATCGGATTAGAAACACATTGCACTCATGGAGTTGCCCTATAAAAGCCCCACCTCACTTCATCAATCGGTGTGCAATTTGGAGGATGTCTGCTAGCATTCTGAGGGATCTCCAAGGCTTTGCTACCACGAGGGGAAGCGCTGCACAACAACTGTGAGTGGAATTTCTCCATGTATAGTTAGTTTTAATTTATTTCTTTAAGTTTTAAAGTTTTGTGTTTAGAACTTTTGTGAAATTTAGTTTCATAATTATGTGAGGCTAAAACTTTCATCTAAGATTAAAGATGAAGTCTCGCCATTGTTCAGCATTATATTTTCAGATATGTTCGTACAATTCTCGTATTTTTAGTATTAATGTTCTATTTCAATTGTTTGAGTGAACTCTTATGATTGATTGTTTTTAAATTGCTAAATTGGATATTCTTTATGTTTCATCTGCAGAATACGACAGATCATTCAAATTAGATTGGATATCCATTGTGATTTGTAAATTAAACGGATACATTGGATGGTTTTGGTTTAGTTCGGGTATTCGCCGTGATTTGTATAATGGTGGATTCATGGAATTATTTGATAGATTACTTTTATATAGAACATGAAGATATATGCTTTACTTTGATGGGGTGGATTCAGAAAACCTTTGTGTTTTTATCAGTTGTTTTTAAATCAATTTAGTTTACTTTGTATTTCTTTGCAAGATACAATCCAAAATTTGAAACTAGGTTAAAATAGGCTTAGTTTAGATAAAAATATTTTCACAATGTAATTCCCTGTCAATTTGACCTCGCACTTGCACAACACTATATTGCAAACGACTCATGTGCTTGCAAGTAATTTAAAACTCACAACAAGTTTTTGGTGTCGTTGCTGGGGAATTGTTTTGTTTGAATTAATTTTATTTTTCAACTAGTTTAGTTAGCATTTTTTGTTTTATTTTTGCAATTTTATTTTATTTTATTTGTTTCTAATTGCAATTGCATATATAAAAAAAACAATAACAAAAAAAAAAACAAAAAAAGTAAAATGTGGATGAATCAGTCATTGGAGGATACCCTCAAGGATTTCATGAAAATGACTGGCTAGTCCATCAATGCAGCCAATACATTCACTGTTGATAGTTGTTCCATCTGTGCTAGTCCTTTGCATTTAGCACAAAATTTCCCATCTATGCTGGCTTTTGCCGAGTATCCGACGGAACAAGTAAACGCTTTCAATGACTATTGGAGGCAATCAAATGGATTATACTCCAAGACCTACAATCTAGGGTGGTGGAACCACCCTAATTTTTCATGGAAGCAAAACCAACCGATGAATCAGGGAGGAACCCCTCATCATGCTCACAATCAATACCCTCTCAGATTTCCTCCACCAATTCCAAGTCATGGTCACTCATCCCATCTAGCACCATCACCTGCTTACCAAGCTCCCACTCAAGCGCCAGCACTGGTTTCACAGTCACTGGAGGACACCCTCAAGGATTTCATGAAAATGATCAGCCAATCCATCAGTGAAGTAAGGAGTGCGACAATAGTAAACACCCAAGCGATTGCCAAGCTAAAGAGTTAAATGGGTCAAATCGCAAGTCACATGGGTGAAGGAGAGAAGGGAAAGTTCCTTGGTCAACCTATACCCAACCCAAAGGAACAGTGTGCAATTGGAAATTCATCAATTTTAACGTATGGGCTGGAACAAGTGCAATCGATAGTCACATTGAGGTCTGGGGGACACGTGGACAATCAAGTGGAAAAGAACCTTGCTATGCAGCAAAGGCAAGAAAGTGGCAACAAGGAGAAGAGAGATGCTGAGCCATCTACAGCCACATCTACTATAAAGGATCTTCTTCGGTTGTTTGTACCTAAAGCGCCTTGCCCTGAGAGATTACAAGTGTGCAAGAAAGAAGGGAAGTCTGAGGACATTCTGGAGGCATGCTTTCCTCAGTTTGGAGAGGATTTGGGTTTGGATAAGTTCTTTGAGCAAGTGAATGCTATTTTTGAGTCTGCTCCTCAGGAGAGCAGTGAGACAGAGGAGACCGCAGCACCTGAACCCCCAAGAAGGAACTTAAGCCTTTACTGGACAATCTTAAGTATAAGTTCCTAGGTCCAGCAGATTCTTTACCTGTGATTATAGCTTCAGATTTGGTTGAGGCTGAAGAGGAGAAATTATTGGACATTTTAAGAGAGCACAAGGAAGCTATCGGCTGGACCATTGAGGATATTAAGGGAATCATCCCCTCAGTGGTGATGCACAAGATACATTTGTAGGAGAATGCCAAGCCATCGAGGAAGCCACAAAGAAGGCTCAACCCAATAATGCAAGAGGTTATGAGGACTGAAGTGATAAAGCTGTTGAATGCAGGGATCATTTATCCAATCTCCAATAGCAAGTGGGTGAACTCGATTCATGTCGTGCCCAAGCGAGCTGGACTGACGGTAGTGAAAAATAAGGATGACGAGTTGGTGCCAACTCGTGTTCAGTAAGGATGGAGAATGTTTATAGACTACTGTAAGTTGAATGCTGCCATAACTATTGGAAATCACCTCTCAAGAATGCCCAGATGATGATCCCTAAAGAACCAAGTCTAGAATGACTTGTAATGAAATGAAATAGCAAACGAAAGCAAGAAAGAAAAGAACACAAGGAATTTGTTATCGAGGTTCGACAATAAATGTATGTCCCCGTGAGCTCCTCCGAGCTCTCTACACTATCTTATCAATGAAGTTCTTTACAAAATACGGCAACCCTCTCCAAGAAATCCAAGTTCTCAAAGAACCAAGACAAGAAGAAAGAAAGTGATAGAACTATTACAAAAGCACTCTACCCACAATCTATACTACTTCTCTCTTTACAACCAGCCTTTCCTTTTGAGAACTATTCTAGTGCCTCTCTGTGTTTTGTGTCTTTGCACTCTCACACTTGCACTTTAACTCTCTTGTATAATGGTCACTTGTATTCACAATTGTGTCTCTTGTTGTTAGGGATTGAAGCTAGGTGACCCTTTATATAGTGCACCAACTTCTTAACCAATCTTGAGGGTCAATCTCCACCCTTAGATCTTGATGACCAATTAACCATAGCCCTCCATCAATCCTTAGTGATCCTATGCGTTTTGAGCATGTCTTACAAACTCAACTAAAGGCTGAAATATGTGTGCATTAGTGTGCCTAGCTTTGCGGCCTGAAACAGGGCACGCTGCGGCTTAGAGCTGGGCACACTTGCTACCCCTCTAGGCGCCGTGGCCTAGGGATGGCAGTGCCATGGCTTGCTCCTTCCTCCAGCACTCCTCCTTATTGGGCGTCGTGGCCTGGACAAGGCTTGGTCATGACGCACACTGGTGTGCACCCCTTGCTGAACATGTTGATTTTTCTTCCTTCTTTTTTTTCGTTTAAATCTTAGACAAACACCAACAATCTCTACCTTTGTCTAAGCATTTAAACCGAACCCATTGTGCAGAGAACTCAGTATCCAAACTCATTTTGAGTCATCATATCAACCGACTCCAATCCTAAGTAGTCGAAGACGATGATTGAACTTACTTAAAGGTAGAACTTTAGTACCTAAATCCTCAGGGTTTTCTTCCGTTGCTACCTTGTCCACATGAATGCATCCTTTCGTAACATTTTCCCGAATGAAATGGTACCGAACATCCATGTGCTTTGTCCTCTCATGGAACACTGGATTTTTACATAAGTGCAATGCACTTTGACTATCCAAAAACACCACAACCTTCTCTTCTAGGACATTCAACTCTTACAACAACCCTTTGCACCACATAGCCTCATTTAAGGCTTTCGTTGCTGCTATGTACTCATACTCGGTTGTTGAGAGTGCTACCACTGGCTGCAACTGAGCCTTCCAACTTATATAACATCCGTTTAAGTTGAAGAGGTAAGAAGTAATCGATCTCTTTTTTTCTCGGTCTGCTCCATAGTCCGAATCAGCATAACCCTCAAGGCAGATGGACTTACCCTTCTTCTCATAAACCAGCCCCACATCTAGGCTTCCCTTCAAGTACCTCAGCAGCCAATTCATCCCAAGCCAATGCTCCTTTTCGGGATTACTCATAAACCTATTAAGGACACTTATTGCATTAGTAATATCAGATCTAGTGCTTACCATAGTGAACATTACAGAACTAATAGCACTAGAGTAGGGAACTTTTTCCATTTCCTTATTCTCTGCATCCAATCTCGGACATTGATCGCTGGAGAACTTGAAATAACCAACAAGGGGAACCTTCACTAGTTTGCTATCTTCCATAGAGAACTTAGATATCATATTCTCTATGTAGGAAGTTTGAGAGGTCTTCAATCTGTTTCTCTCCCTTTACCAGATGATAAACATCCTAAGGATCTTCTGTGCATGGCCAAGATCCTTCATCTCAAACTCCTAACTGAGTTGAGCCTTCAATTTTCTTATCCTCTCCATGCTGCTCCCAACCAACAACATATCATTAACATAGATGAGGATGATCACCACTTCCTCAACCTTCTGCCCCTTATAGTACAAGCATGAATCATAGTAGCTCCTCATGAAACCTAAGCTGATTACAAAGGAATCAAACCTCTTATTCCATTGTCGAGGTGATTGCTTCAGGTCATAGAGAGATTTCTTCAATTTGCACACCAACTCTCCCTGCCTTTCTCATAGCCTTCGGGTTGCCTCATGTAGATGGTCTCATCAAGCCCTCCATGGAAGAATGCTATCTTCACATCGATTTGCTAGATTTCCCAATTGAATTGGACCACCAATGCCAATACTATCCATATCGTCTCGTACTTCACAACCAGTGAGAAGATTTCGGTGAAATATATGCCTTCTTTTTGTGTGAACCCCTTCGCAACCAGCCTAGCTTTATACCGGACTTCATCTCCTGGGGTATTCCCTTCTTTGATCTTGTAGATCCATCTACAATCAAGAACTCTGTTTTTTTGGTCTGGGCACGAACTCCCAAGAGTTATTCTTCATCAAAGAATCCATTTCTTCCTCTATAGCTAGTTGCCACTTTGACAAATACTTACACTCCATGGCATCCATGTAAGTTTCTGGTTCAATCATCCCTCTTTCTGTCCAAGGAGTTGCTACATTAGCATCCACAAAACTATATCTCAAAGGTGGTCTAACCACCCTCCTTTCCCGATCCCTTGTGAGCTAGTAGTCATTCTGACTTGCTGCATCAACCTCTTCTAGTTCAACCTCCTCTTGAGTTTCTTGAGCTTGGCTTTCATCAATGGGCTTTACCTGGTCTGAACCCTCTTGCCTTGCTTGCTCTACGTAAATCGAATTCTCCTTGATGTGATGCACCACAAATTTTGGACTGGTTTGCTCACTAGCCCCTGCAGGGTTAGTTTTCTCCAAGTAGGGAAATAACAATTCATTAAAAATAACATCCCTACATATTATGAGTTTCATTCCTTTCGATTCTAAGGACCACAACCTATACCCCTTAACCCCATCACTATACCCTAGAAACACACATTTTGTAGACCTTGGGTTAAGTTTATCATCCTTTAGATGTTCATATGTAGCACATCCAAAAGTCTTAAGGTTGTTCAACTCAGGGGGTTTTCCACTCCACATCTCCATGGGAGTCTTGAGCTCTAAATCTCTAGAGGGTGATCTATTAACAAAGTATGCAGCTGTAGACATAGCTTCTCCCAAAAATATTTTGGTAAACCGGACTCAATTAAGATGCACCTAACTTTTTCCATAAGGGTTCTATTCATCCTCTCAGCAACTCCATTTTGCCGAGGTGTTTTTACAACCGTTCTATGCCTTAGAATGCCATTTAACTCACAGAATTTATTAAAATATTTATTACAAAATTCTAAACCATTATCGGTTCATGAAGCCTTAACTACCCTACCCGTTTGAGTCTCCAGCAATTTTTTCCATATCATAAATTTATCCAAAGCATCTGATTTATTTTTAAGCAAATAAACCTAAACCTTTCTTGAATAATGATCAATTAAAGATAGAAAGTAAAAGTTACCTCCCTGTGTTGGTGTTCTTCCTGGTCCCTAAAGGTCCAAATGAATGTAGTTAAGAATCCATTTAGACTTGTTTACTCTGGTGTTGAAGCTGACCCGGTGTTGCTTCCTAAGAACGCAACACTCGCATAAATCAAGTTTCTCTACTTTGTCTCCACCAAGTAGGCCATCCTTGCTAAGAATTTGCCGGCCTTTTTCGCTCATATGTCCCAAGCGAGTGTGCCAAAGGGCTGCCTTATCCATCTCAGCCATCAAGCTTGCTGCTTGATCATTGATTTTTGTCTCTCCAATCATCTCATAGAGTCTATCCTTTATTACTGCTTTGATCACTACCAAAGATCCCTTGGTCACCTTGATCTTTCCTCCCTCTACTTTGCATGTGTAGCCCATAGAATCCAGCTACCCTAATGAGATCAAATTCCTCTTCAAATCTGAAAGATATCTCACATTCCGCAGTAGCCTTGTGACTCCATCAAACATCCTCATCTGGATGTCTCCAATCCCCTTCACTTCGCAAGAATTATCATTCTCTAAGAAGACCCTTCCATCATTGATCTCCTTGAAATTTTTGAACCATTCCTTGTGAGGGCACATGTGATAAGTTCACCCGGAATCCAGAATCCACTTCTCGCTACCTTGTCTCCTGCTCACATCTGAGCACAGAACAAGAACATCATCTTGCTATCCTTTGGCAACCGAAGCCTCTCCATTCTTGGTGTGGTTTCGTCCTCTCTCATCTCATAACTTTTTCTTGCAATCTTTCTTGAAATGGCCCTCCTTGTTACAATAGAAGCACCTCTTTCCTCCAAGTCTTGTCTTAGAATAAGATCTTCCATGGCTCTGCCCTGTACCTCTTGATTTTTCCCGGTAGTTTCCATAAATGCTACTGCCATTCTGAGTTGCTAGCCTTCCTCTAATGAACGGCCCTTCTCCACTTGGTGCTTCCCTCATCTTGGCTTTTAAATCATGTGCCCTTATGGTATTGATCACAACCATACTCAATAGCATTAATCAAACTATCAAAACAATCAGGAAGAGAATTTAACAAAATAACAGCCAATTGTTCATTTGGGAATTTAATACTACAACTAGCTAAATCTTGAACTAGTTTATTAAAGACATCAAGATTATCTTGCAACTCCTTATTAGGATCCATTTTAAAAGCAAAGATTCTTTTAAGAAGATAAATTTTGTTTGGGAGAGTTTTGGTAAGAAATAACTCATCTAGTCTTTTCCATATGACAGCAGGATCTTCCGAGTCTCCGCACTCCCTTGTGACACTATCCAACATGTGCAAAAAGATGGTGATGTATGCCATCTTCTTCATCTCAATCCGCTGGTCCTTCGTGACACTTGCTGGAAAAGCATCATCTTCTTCGATAGCCAAGTCCACCTTCTGTTGCATTAGAACAATCTTAATATTCCGCTTCCACAGGGAAAAATCTCTATTTCCATCAAACTTCTCAACAACGAAATTTAATCCCATCTTGCGGAAATGATCCCAGATTTGTACAGCACCCATAAATGCTTTTCAACTTCTTCTAAACCTCAAGAACATAATCAAAGATTGATATCGACACCATTCTTAAATCAACCTCAAGAACACGATCTGATCTTGATATTTACTCCATTCTTGAATCACCTAAGAAGTTTGTTCTTTAATTCTTGGAGTCTTGCTCTGATACCTTCTGTTCTTGCTCCGATACCCAACTGTGCAAGCTCTGATACCACTGTTGGAAATTACCTCTCAAGAATGCCCATGTGATGATCCCCAAACACCTAAGTCTAGAATGACTTGTAATGAAATGAAACAGCAAACGAAAGTAAGAAAGAAAAGAACACAAGCAATTTGTTATCGAGGTTTGGCAATGTGCCTACGTCCTTGTGAGCTCCTCCAAGCTCTTTGCACTATCTTATCAATGGAGTTCTTTATAAAAAAATAGCAACCCTCTCCAAGAAACCCAAGTTCCTGAAGAACCAAGACGAGATGAAAGAAAGTGATAGAACTATTACAAAAGCACTCTACCCACAATCTATACTACTTCTCCCTTTACAACCAGCCTTTCCTTTTGAGATCTATTCTAGTGCCTCTCTGTGTTTGGTGTCTTTGTACTCTCACACTTGCACTTTAACTCTCTTGTATGATGATCACTTGTATTCAAAATTGTGTCTCTTGTTGTTAGGGATTGAAGCTAGGTGACCCTTTATATAGTGCACCAATTTCTTGACCAATCTTGAGGGTCAATCTCCATCCTTAGCTCTTGATGTCCAATTAACCATGGCCCTCCATCAATTCTTAGTGATCCTATGCATTTTGAGCATGTCTCACGAACTCAACTAAAGGCTGAAATATGTGTGCATCAGTGTGCCTAACGCTGCGGCTTGAAACAGGGCGCACTACGGCCTGGAGCTGGGCACACTTGCTGCCCCTCTAGGCGCCACGGCCTGGGGAAGGCAGTGCTGTAGCTTGCTCCTTCCTCCAGCACTCCTCCTTGCTTGGCGCCATGGCCTAGAAAAGGCTGGGCTGCGGCGCACACTGGTGTGCACCCCTTGCTGAACATGCTGGTTTTTCTTCGTTCCTTTTTCCATTTAAATCTTAGACAAACTCCAACAATAACAAAGGATCATTTTCCACTCCCATTTATTGATCAGATGGTGGAGCACTTAACTGGGCACGATTACTATTATTGAGTTTGGCTGAAGACATTAAACTTAGCACTTATGGGAGGCACCCCACAACTTATCTTTTATGTTTTTATTATTTTACATATTTCTTGTTATTGTTTATTTCGAGTATTTTTTGTTTTCTAGTCTTTATTTTTCAGGGACAACGCATACTTCAGTTCAAGTTTGGGGGTATGCTATGAGCCATGCCCATCCAGCTAGTTCTCCATCTCTCAGGTCAGCTCTTTCCATATTATTCACACAATGGGAAAAATGTGTAATTTAAGTTTGGGGGTATGGGACACATTACACACACTTTGTCCCAGTTTGTTGTTGTTTTCTTTTCTTCGTTTTAAAGAGAAGATAAATGTATGCTCATGTTATTTTGAAATTTTGGTTGATCTAAACAAATACTGTGATGTGATGTCATTGGTGAGTGTTGTGCATTTATCTACCTAAATTAATAAGCAAATAATCGTACAGTTTTACTTGCAAGCGCACAAGGTCAATAGTAGCATAGTATGCAAGTGCGAGATTATTTCCACAAGGATTGGTGAATTTCGTTTTAGAATCAGTTTCTCAATATAAGAAGATGGAAATAACTGTTAAGTGTGAATTAATAATAATAAGAACATAGAGCTTTGATATCCACCACTAATCATACTTTCCCAATGAGTAATGTGCCAGTGCTCTAGCCATACCATGAATTCCTAATGGTTGTTAACCTAAGGGCATGGTATCTACTCCTTAAGCTATTAATCTCCCTAAGAAATGAGTTAAGCATGGTATCTACTCTAACTCTTTTCATTCTTAAGGGATTCAGCATGGTGTATATTGAGTTGTTCCTTATGAGAGCATACAATTTGTGGAAATTGACAACCACACGAGACATAGGGTATGGTGTATAGTCTTGGTTTCTCATGTTGATTAACCTAAGAATCCAACGTGAATTTCTTTTATTACTATCATCAGACCCAGGACTCGATCATCCAAATTGATCTGACTAACTCATCCATACCATATACATACGTTGATCAGACACACACATATGAGGAATTCAATAAAACAGGCATTAATCAATAAAGCATCATAATCAAGGCTATTGGCAAAGGCAATCAATGAATATATATATATATATATATATATATATATATATATATATAAAAGCATAATTAGGGCATCAATCAAGTCCTATTAAGAGTTAGTTACACATGTTGTCTATTATAAACATCATTATAACATAAATTAAAACCGAAAAATAAAACCCAAAGAATACTATGGAGATGAGTGGTCAATTCCTCTCCAAAGCTTACAACTTCAAGCAAAAGTAAAAGATAAAAAGAAGGATGTGTTTTCTGTGTTTTAAAAGCCTATATATGGGGTTCTAAGAGTGTCCCGAAACTCTAATTTCCAAAATAGGTTCGGAGGAAAGCTTTCCAAAACTGGCTATGCCGCCTATTTGTGCGTGTGCATTCGATCACTTGCTTTTGCACTCGAGCACATGGGTGCGCTCAAGCCTTCTATGTGTGCGCACGATTGCTTGTGCACTTTATGGTGGCCATGTTATGCTCGATCACACTAGCCTTTTCTAGATCTTCAGTTTTCTTCCTTTAAAACTTCAAAATGCTTCATCTTTCTTCTCAAGCCTATAAAGAACACAGAAAACACAAAATGAAGTAAAACATAATAAAATATGTAAACAAAGATCTTAACAAATGTAAATTAAGAGGCTTAAATATGAATATTTAAGCACTTATAACACCCCCAAACTTACATATTGCTAGTCCCTTAGCAATACAGAACCAAAAACTAACTGAAAAATAAAATTAAAAATAAACTCATCATTTATGATATCTAAAAATTTTGGGTTGCACACAAACCATGATATTTGCTCATGAGTAGGCTTAAAATATAAACACATCTTCATCATGAAAAAGAGTTTTAAATTCTAATTACTTACACAAGGCTAGTTTAAGGCATCACAAATTTGACTTAGTGTGTGGTGAATTAGCACAAAAAGATGAAGCTGCCAAATATCTCTACTGTATAGTGTTTCAGTGTCTTAACATTCATCGAATTTCCTATCAGAATGAACAATAGTGGCATAGTTTTCTTTCTTTTCTTTTTTCTTTCATCATGAGCTTTTTGCCAAGTTGAGTTCCGTTAAGCTTTCTAATTGACCCTTGTAGCGAGTGTTTAGCCAATGACTCCCAAACCAGATGGTTTTAGGGCATTAGGTGTCAAGACACCCCTAAAGACTTACTAACTCGAGTCAAAAAGGCTTTGAAACTAACTGGTCTTAATGCTTCCTTGCAAAGTCTCCACTTTTTGACGTGAACACTCACTGCTTACTGAGCCAAGAGGTCCAGTTACTCAGTGGAAACTTTTATTTAATGATCATTATATGCATCATTCCCACCTTTTGACATGAACACTCACTGCTTACTGAGTCAAGAGGTCCAGTTACTCAGTGGAAAGTTTATTTAATGATCATTAAGAGCATTTTAGTTTCTCTTTTTGCATAATGACATTTTTCTTTATTTTTCTATGCCAAAGTGTTTATCTAACAAGTTATCCGATTATAGTTAGGTCATGGAAACATATACATAGAGATAATATGTCATACCTCACACCATTATGTGCTAATGTGCTCGTGTTAGTTTTAGGTCAAACATTGTGAATTCCTAAATACCTTGAGGTAGGTAATTAAGACTTTTAAAACTTTATCATTATACTATGTGTTTTAGATTTTAAGCTTACTGATGAAGTTTTATCAAAATATTTGTTTTAAATCAACCAAAATTTTTAACACAAAATGAATATGCATTTTTCTTTCTTAAAAAAAATTAAAAAAAAACTAGGACCTAGTGTGTGTATGTGTTTCAAGTGTGTGCATGTGTTTCCCCCTTCCCCCAAACTTAATATACACATTGTCCCCAATGTGTGAATGACATGGAAAGATCTGACCTGGAAGATAGAAAACTACACTGCTGGCATTGCTCATAGCATGCCCCCAAACTTGAACTAGATGCACGCACTATGTTCCTGAAAAAGAAAAACAAACATAGTGCCGAAAAATAAGAAATATGGAAAATAGATAGATAAATAAACATAAAAAAGAAAAGAAAAATACCATAATAAAAAGGATATGTTGTAGGGTGTCTCTCATGAGCGCTAAGTTTTACATCTTTAGCCAGAAAAGGTATCCTCTCACTACCGATCATCAGGTGGTGTAGTCGAGGAGGTACTGGGTGTAGGAGATAGGCGATCGAGGATGGCCTGTAGCATCGCCTCTTGTCATGCAAACTGCACCTCCAACCCATTTATCAATTGATAGATCAGATGTGTCACCTCTCTATCCTCCCGGCGAATATCGGAGAGCTCACACCGGTAGGAGGACAGCTCCTCGAGAAGGTGTTGATACTCTGTGGACCCCATTTCTGGCTGGTCCTCCTCCCATGTAGGACTCATGGTCGGGTGCTTGGTATCCATCGGATCATCTGCCACAGGCTCATCAACTAGGGCATGTACCCGGGGTCCTCGGGGCATATGGGACTAGTTGAGGCTCCAATGTTCTCTCCCGAAGAATGGGTGGTCGCTGATTGGTCCATCAAGTGAGGAGCTCCTAATCCCCTTATTCTTGAAGATGTGGGTGAGTAGAAAGGGGAAAGGGAGCCCTTAGGCATTGGCCATAGTGGTTTGACGGCCGTGCATGTGGTCCCAAAACTTGTGTATGTGGCTCCATATGATGGATGGTATGGAGTACAAGTGTCCCCGATGAAAACCGTATAAGACCTAGATGAACTGGTCCTTCCTCTGAGTCTTGTGCCCCAAAGGGCACACATTGAACTGGAGGATGGGGTCCACGAGCCATAAGCGGGGAGGCAACTTCGACCAGCTCCCTGTATTATTGTGTCGATCTACATACTGGCCCGCAGACATATCCTCGATGATGTGGGGTAGGAGAAACAGGTCTGGCTGCTCCTCTATATAGCTGTCCTCCGGAAGGGACTCATCGCAGAAGTGGAGGGCAGTGGCTATGTCAGTGGTGGTTAGCTTAATGAACTTACCCTAGACTGAGAAGGATAGAATGTCTGGTCTGGTGCAGTCG
Organism: Bretschneidera sinensis; assembly: GCA_023935145.1. Taxonomy (NCBI): domain Eukaryota; kingdom Viridiplantae; phylum Streptophyta; class Magnoliopsida; order Brassicales; family Akaniaceae; genus Bretschneidera; species Bretschneidera sinensis. The sequence goes on from CM043705.1 coordinate 7,743,632, forward strand.
TAGGACAAGTTCTCATAAAAGCTGACTATGAATTATGTATAGGTTGTTGAGCACATCGGCTTGAACAACTGTTTGAGACCCCAGGCCTTAAATTCTTTGACTGCCCATCTTGTGGCGTCCAAACTCTTGAAGTCCTCATCTATGTTAAATGTAGTCTTAAACAGTATTTCACACTGCTCGAAACTAGGTCAGGTGGACTGGGAGCGGCTACCAGAGGTTCGGGAACTGGATGCCATTTGATAAGGTATGAAAGTGTAGTTGTTGTCAAATATGCGCTCGATTGCAAGTTATGTGTGCTCGATCACACTGGAGGACTTGCACTCGATCATAAAGGATGGGTGCTCGAGCGCAGTCATTTTGGAAATTTATCAAACAGCTTCTATGCGATAAAAGTTTGAAGCTATGGAAAGCACACCTAGAGTGGGCAGGGGGTTGTGTGTCGGACTTTCAACTAAAATTAGGGTGATTCTGCCAACTGGGATTGTAGGTGTTAGAGTAGGGAGAGTGTAGTTTCCCAAAGGGTATACCTATAGCATTACACTCTTCCTTCATCTCAAAATAAACTAGACAATCCTTAGGTAAATGATCTACCCCATTACACATGAAACAAGGCTCGTGGGATTCTGACCTAACAACCGGTTCAGGGGCTCTAGTATTTCTAGTTTTCAAGGCTTTAATTTCCTTAGTTAGGGCCTCTAAACGGGCTTTAAGGTTATCCCCTTCCTTAAGTTGATAAATCCCAGTGGGTTGATTTCTTCTAGTGCTTTCCATGGCATTTGGTCCTGTCCAAGTGTAGGATTTTTCTTATAGGTCATCTAGGAAATCTATGGGTTGGTCGGGATCTTTTTGAAGAAAATCCCCATTGCACATCATTTCTATGAAATGCCTTTCCCTACTTAGGAGTCCATAATAGAAATAGCTAACTACCCGCCAACTCTCATACCCATGGTGTGGACAAGAATTCAACAGGTCCTTGAAACGTTCCCAAACTTGATATAAGGTTTCGCTCTCTTTTTGTGCAAAGTTTGAGATTTGTCTCTTGAGGTTATTGGTCTTATGGGTTGGGAAGTGTTTTTGGAAGAAAACTTGTGTCATCTCATCCCAACTACCTATGGACCTAGGCCCTAACGAGTACAACCAAGCCTCGGCCTTTTCCTTAAGTGAAAAGGGGAAAAACCGAAGTTTGACGGTGTCTACCATATCAGCCCTACCTTGAAATTTTGCTACTACTTCTTCAAATTCCCTAATGTGGATATAGGGGTTTTCATTCTCAAACCCATGGAAGGTTGGTAGCAATTGGATCATGCCTGGTTTGAAATCAGGTTGTTGAACATTAGGGGGGAACATGATACAAGATGGGGTGGCTATTCGGCTAGGTTGTAAATAATCTTTAAGTGTCCTAGCAACATTCTTATTAGGGTTTTCAGCCATGTTAACAAAAGTTTCTATATTTTCTATTGGGTGTACACTAGGGTTTGATCTAGGCGATGTCTCACAAACGGACGTGGAAGGGAAAGGTATTTCTAATTCGGGTCCCTTAATGAATCTCCCTCGCGAATCTCTCGGTCTAAGCATACACCAACTGAGTTTTTTTATTTTTTTATTTATTTTTCATTTTTAAAAGTGATAAGTAAAACAAAACAGAAAAAAATCAAAATAAGAAAATCAAAACTAATAGAAAGGAACGATAGTACCGTCTTGTCTTAGAGTTGACAAACTTCTTTGTAAGTAAGCGCGTTTCCCTGGCAACGGCACTAAAATTTGATTATGCCCAAAGAGTAATGCAGTAGTTGTAGCACAGCTTTGGGTGTCGATTCCACAGGGAAACAAGTTAACTACAATAGAAGGTAAACCTAGACACGAGCAGTAAAGATTAAATGAAAGAATTTGAGTTTTGATAGTAATTGTGTAAATAGTCATGTGAATATATTATGGACAAGCAACAAGGGTCCGGGAATCCTCCCTAGGTGTGTTGCCTAATCCTAATCTAGAGTCAATTGTTTTTATCTCGATTGCAAGTTTCACATCCCAAACAGGCAATCGACAAATATTCAATTAAGCACAAATATAAACCCTAAAGTAATTGCTTATGAAATACTCATTGATTTCGATTCAAGCACACATGACATATCCTATAGAGTTATCAAGAAACGACAATATATCACCATGAAAATATCACAGTAATGGACAACCCTAAAAGAGAAATCTACCGGACTCAATCACACCTGAACAACTTGACATAAGAAGAGCAAGACTAGACTTATATGGAGAAGAAGCATGCAATCACCAGATTAAGAAAATCTAAGATAAGAAGAATAAAAAGTGCAGCTGTCACATGAACCCTAATTCTTCTTATTTGATCAAAGAATAAATCATAGACAATTTTTTAACATTAAATCTTTACAACCGAATCAAGACTAGAAAGTAAGAACAACTACATCTAAGGATTCATCCCTTCACCTTGCTTGGAGATTTAGTTGGCCATGGGGGGAGTGTGGCAGCCTCCCTTGAGTTTCCTAGCCCTTGATTGATGTATGAATGATCATAATATCAAACCCTAAGTGATCTATTTATAGTACAAGGGTCCAAGGGTGTTCTTGGGTTTAATCTAATGTTTAAAAACCTTAATTAAAGTCTAACTCGGAGATGCAAATCCGTGTGCGCTCTGTGGTGCTGCTAGGGAGCACCGTGGTGCTAGGCATATTCTGGACTAGGCGAGCTTCTGGGCACTGTGGTGCTGTTGAGGAGCACTACAGTGCTGGCTGGTTGTTCAAGATGTGGAGGTTCTGGGCGCTGCAGTGCTGGCTGGTGTTTTTCTGGCCTGACCTTTGTCTACTAAAACTGCCATAACTTTCTCTAGGAAAATCATTTTGACAAGTAATAAAATTATTCAGAAAATAGAGTTCTGAATCTTTCTAATCATATATGGCTCATCTCCTAGTTCTTCTTGCATCAATACAGTTTAATTTGTAAAGATGGTTGATTTGTACGGGCAATTTTGGCAATTTAGTGAAACTCCTTTCCAAGTACTTGTGAACCTTCACTCTGGTTTTCATCAAGTCATTGTATTTCAAGAAATGATAGCTTTTCCATCTCTTTTGAACTTAAAGTACCTGAAAATGCATCGAAATAGATCAATGATCCAAGAATGACACTTTAGAGTTGTTAAGGTATAAAAGTGCAATTCAAACCTAGATCAACCCAAAAATGCTAACAATTAAGTACTGTAAAGATGCATTTTATGACTCTCATCAAGTCTCCACTTCTCATATCCATGTGGAGGGTATCTGATCAGTAACTCTTTGAAATGCTCCAAACTCTCAAAAAACTTCTCAACCTCCTCCTGAGTGAAAGAACTAATCTCCACTCATTCACTTTAGACATTTGGAAAAACTTATTATAGAATTTACTCAACAAGCTTTCCCAAGATGTAATAGAACCGGACGTGTTGGAATCCAACCATGCCCTATCTCTATCATGAAGAGAAAAAGGGAAAAGTCTAAGATGGACCGACTCATCAGAGAAGTTTTGGAACTTGAATGTGGCACAAAAATCTTTGAACTTCTTCACATGGCTGTAAGGATTTTCAAGATCCAAGCCATGAAATGAGGGTAGGAGTTGGATGACATGTGGCTTTAGATCAAAATGGGTAGTATTGGTTGGTGGCAACACTATACAAGAAGGGGAGTTAGTCGCAACGGGGGCGAACAAATCCCTAAGGGATGTAGTAAAGTTCACGTTCCAAGCTCTAGATTGCTCTACATTCTCCGGTTGAATTGCATTCCTTAAATTGTCCCCCATCTCAATCGTCTCTCTCTCAACAAGTGCTCTCTTATTTTTCCTAAGCGTTCTTTCTATTTCGAGATCTGTTGTGCATTTATCTACTTAAATAAATAAGCAAATAACCGTACAGTTTTACTTGCAAGTGCACAAGGTCAACTTAGTAGTATAGTGTGCGAATGCAAGATCATCTCCACAGGGATTGGTAAATTTTGATTTAGAATTAGTTTCACAATAATAAAATAAAAATAAGAGAAAATAAATATTGAGTTGAAATTTAATAAAGGTAAAGGCGTAGGGACTTGATATCCACCACTAATCATGCTACCACAACAAAACAGTATGCCAATGCTTTACTCATGTCATGAATACCTAATGATTGTCAACCTAAGGGCATGGTATCTACTCCTTAAGCTATTGATTTCCCTAAGCACCGAGTTAGGCATGGCATCTACTCTAACTCTTTTCTTTCTTAAGGGATTCAACATGGTGTATACTGAGTTGTTCCTTAAAAGAGCATAAGATCTTTGGAAATCGACAACCACATGAGACCTAGGGCATGGTATCTACTCCCGGTTTTCCATGTTGATTAACCCAAGAATCCGGCGTGGATATCTATTATTACTATTGTTGAACCTAGGACTCGGTCATCCATATTGATTCAACTAACTAATCCATACCACATGCATATGTTGATCACCAAACACATATGAGGAATTTAAATAAAAACAGGCCTTATGCAAGTTAAGCATCACAACATAAATATCGCAAAGGTGCCAATACTAATTTATTGAGTAAACATAATTAGGGCTTCAACCAAGCCCTTACTAGAAAATTAGTTACACATAGTTGTGATGCTAAACAACATCATAAAGTAAAATAACAAAGGAAAGAAGAAACCCGAGAGAACTCCCTAGATGAGTCGTCAATTCCACTTTGAAATCCTCCCCGGGCTCGTCCGGCCTCCAACCTCCCCGAACAAAAACTAAACTAAAAGGGAGATCTGCTCCTCAAAAAGGAGATGTTGGTTCTGTGTTTTACAAGTCTATTTATAGGGGTTGAATAACCCTAGATGACTCTGGAAACCCTAAACTTCCTAAAACGCAAAACCTCTTCTATTTCCTTCTATTAGTGCGCACAAGCACTGGTGCGCTCGATCATACCGAAGAGTGTGCTCGATCGCACTTTAGCCAGCAGCTACTCCAGGATTTGTAAATTTCTTCCTTTAAGTGCCAAAAATGCTTATTTTTCTCCAAGACCCTATAAAAGCATGTGAAACACATAAATGAAGTAAAATGGACTAAATTAACATAAACAAGGATTTAACAAATGTAAATTAAAGGGCTTAAATATGAATATTTATGCTCCTATCACACCCCCAAACTTACATATTGCTAGTCCCTTAGCAATACAAAACTAAAAAAACTAAAATGAAAAATAATGACACATAGATAAATCCAATATTCATGGTGTCCACAAAAGTTTAGGTATCACACAAAACCATTGTCAAGACATCTGCAATCTGTTCTTCTGTTCTACAATACTGTAAAACTATTTTCCCTTCAGCAACCAGGTCTCTAATAAAATGTGCCCTTATATCTATATGCTTGGTCCTTCCGTGATACATAGGATTATCTTTGTGGCTTCACCTTGCTCTTTTTCAAGTTCCTCTAACATCCTCTTCAGCTAGATTGCTTGACATGCTGATGCAGTCGCTGCCATATATTCAGCTTCTGAAGACGACAATGCAATAGTGGTCTGTTTTTTTGAACTCCATGAAACCACTCCACACCCGAGATTGAATGTGTAGCCTAAGGTGCTCCTCCTGTCCTCCATACATCCTGCCCAGTCACTATCAGTGTATCCAACCGGCTCGCAATGTGCCATGTGCTCATACCATGTTCTCAAATCAAGAGTCCCTGCTACATAACGCATAATCCGTTTTGCAGCTCCATAATGATGCTTCGAGGGGAAGTGCATAAACCTGGAAACTACACCCACTGAATAAGAAATATCAGGTCTAGTATGAGTTAAATAAATGAGTCCTCCTATAAGGATCCTGTAATGTTGTTCGTTAGCTGGTTCTATGCCATCCTCCAATTGAAACTTTTCATTCAAATTCATAGGTGTACCAGCTACTTTAAAACTCAACATGTGGAACCTCTTCAGCAAATCCGTTGCATACTTCTTTTGAGAGATGAATATACCATCCCTAACCTGCTTCACTTCTATACCTAGAAAGTAATGCAATAAACCCAAATTTGACATTTCAAATTCTTTTCTCATGCTTACTCGAAATTGATCAATGAGTAATGAGGATGAGCTCATGTAGATCATATCATTGACATAAAGACTTACAAACAGAACATCTCTACCTTGCTTCTTTATGTAGAGTGTGGCCTCGTTTCTGCTCCTTTCAAATTTGTTCTCAATGAAGTAAGAATCTATCCTCCCATACCATGCTCTAAGAGCTGGCTTCAATCTATAAAGCGCCTTTCCCCACCTGTACATTTTTTCCTCTTTACCTTGAACTACAAATCCTGCAGGTTATGTTACATAGACCTCCTCTGCTAATTCTCCATTTAGAAAAGCTGACTTAACATCAAATTGATATACAGACCAATTTAATTGCGTAGCAAGAGCTAAAAGTGTTCTTACAATTTCAAAGCGTGCAACGGGTGAAAAAGTATCTTCATACTCTATACCTTAGTGCTGAGAGTACTTCTTTGCCACCAACCGTGCTTTATACTTCTGTATACTTCCATCTACATTATACTTGGTCGTGAACACCCATTTTACCCCAACTACCTTCTTATCTTTTCATAATTCAACCAGCTCCCATGTGCCATTCTTTTCAATTGCCATTAGTTCATCTTTCATGGCGTGCTTCCATTCGTCTTTATCCATAGCTTCTTTAAAGGAACTTGGATAGGCCATATACAAAGCTTGCATTGTCTCAAATATGTCTCTCAAGGATCTGTATCCTCGTGGCCCATCTTTTTTAGTTGAACTTAATGAGCTTGAGGACGTTCCACTTCTTGATGGAGTAGTTGCTTCAAATGCTGCAGGTGTTGAAACAGTAGACCTGTCGGGGCTGTTAGGTGGGGTTTGAAGCTGGTCATCATCAGTGTGTCACTCTTCCTTAGTAGCTAATTACTCAAATTGAATAACCCCTTCATCACCTTCTCGCCATATTCATCTTCCTTCCTAATTAAATATCATATTCCTGCTGATGATAATTTTGCCATTTGCAGGGTTGTAAAGCCTGTATGCCTTTGAATTCATGGAGTGGCCAACAAAGATACATTTTATGGCTTTTTCATCTATTTTGTTGCGAAATTTTGAGTTAATCAGAGTATAAGCAACACACCCAAAAACCTTTAAGTGACTTACCCTTGGTCTTCTACCCCGTCCAAACTTCATATTGTGTCTGATTTGGAACCGCCCTCGTCGGTGAGATATTCAGCAGGTAGACAGCTGTAGCGATAGCTTCGCCCCAGAACTGTTTTGGCAATCCTTTCTCTTGGAGCACACATCACACCATTTCTACTACAGTTCGATTCTTGCGCTTAGCTACTCCATTTTGCTCCGGTGTATATGGAGCGGTGAGTTCTCTATGGATGTCGTGTTCTTCACAAAATGAGCTGAACATTTGCGAAGTAAATTCTCCTCCTCGAACTGTTCTTAGAACCTTAACATACTGCCCGCTTTGCTTTTCAATAAGAGCTTTAAACTTCTTGAAAGCTTCAAAGGCCTCAACCTTGTTCTGCAAAAAATACACCCAACTCATACGACTATGATCATCAGTTAAAAGCATGAAAAATCGACTCCCTTTAAACGTTTCTGTCTTCATCGGTCTACACAAATCTGCATGGATTAAATCCAGATTGTTGGGTGTTCTCCATGCCCTTTCTGTAAGGAAGGGCCTTTGGCTTTGCTTTCCAGAAATAGAGGCCTCACACACTCCCAAAATGTCGAGCTTGGGTATCCCTTGCACCATGTCTGTTTGCTGCAACAACTTCATTCCTTTGAGATTATGATGTCCATACCTCCTATGCCATAGCCTCGTTTCTGCTTCTCCTTTGGCTATCATGGTGCAATTTTCTAGATTTGAGAAGTCCACTGGAAATAGCTTGTTCTTCATCATGCTTACTTCTTCTATAATTCGTCCTATTTTCTTACTCTTAATTACACATGATGAATTATCAAACAGCACAGAATAACCATTTGACATTAGTTGCCCCACACTTAACAAACTCTGAGATAAGATAGGAATGAGAAAAAACATTACAAAGGTACTTAGTTTTACCATTACTGCTCTTCAGTGCAACTGTGCCCTTTCCCTCGACCTGAATTTGCTTGTTGTCTCCAAGCCTGACACTCATCCTGTAATTCTTATCCAATTATTTAAATATAGTCTTAATCTCCGTCATATTGTTCGAACACCCAATGTCTAAGAACCAAACATTCTGTTCATTTAGCTTTTGTTCCACTTTTTTCATGAATAACTTATATTCCTCATCATCTTCATCATTTTTGGCTTCCTTTGCATAACTTGCTTGATTCTATTTTTTCCAGCAGTTTGCCTTGACGTGACCATAACGTTTACAGTAATGACACTGAATGGCCTGGCCCCATCATCTTCCTCGTCCTCGACCTGCACCTCTTCAGCGGCCTCTCCCAACATCATGCTCGTTGTCACCATTCACGATTCCTTCCATTGCAGAAGTCTCCCCCTTTATGTGAAATGCCTTCTTATCTGGTTGCTCATGTGACCTGTTGATCTTTGCCTCATGGGCTTGCAAAGATCCCATTAATTCATCAAAGGAAAAAATGGTTAGATCTTTTGATTCTTCAATAGTAGCTATAATATGATCAAATCGAGATGTCAAACTTCTCAACACCTTAGCCACAACAACCTTATCACTGCAATTTTCACCATAAACTTGCATTTGACTCACAATCATCGAAACTCTGGAAAAATATTCTTGCACTGATTCATTATTCTTCATCGTTGTAGTTTCAAACTTTTACCGGAGTGTCTGCAATTGACCGTGATGACCCTTCTGTCACCTTAAAATTCCTTCTGCAAGATCAGCCACGCTTCTTTAGATGAAGTAGCATTCATGATCCTTGGAAATATGTTTTCATGAATAGCTTCTTGAAGGAAGAAGAGTGCCCTTGCATCCCTTTCTTGTTTTCCTTCAATCTGGCAGCTTCGTTAGGATCTGCAAATCCTTCTTCAACAAGCTCCCATAAATCTTGCAATTTGAATAGCGACCTCATCTTCACACTTTAGAACTGGTATTTGTCTCCGTCAAACATTGAGATGAGAGGCTGCAAAGCTGAGGACCCGTTCTCTACCATCTCTGGGAAAACTCTAATCTCTCATGTTTCGCTCTTTCGATCGCCTAGTCAGAGACCAACCTTGCTCGGATACCACTTTGTTGAAAAGAAAAAAACAAAGAAATGATTTACGATGGCAATTCTGTTTGCACCAAAACTCAGATGCATGAAGTAATCCAGTAGCCACATTTTTTATTGAAGCAAAACTGCCTTTAAATAGGCTTCTACAAAGCATAACAGAATAAGAAACAAACTCCAGCTAATCATGGAGTTATGCCTAACATGCAAAAATAGAAAGACAGAAAATAGGAAAAAATCATGCAAGAGTGGCAGACCCAGTCTTCCAACGTTGACAGCTTCAAACTCCTAAAATTTTGGTTCACTTCTCAACAAGATGGCCTAAGGAAGGAAACCATAGTAAGCTTGACTTTCTCATCCACCCTGCAGATGGTGAGGCATGGAAACAATTTGATGTTGAGCACCCTTTGTTTACACTCGAACCACAGAATGTTAGTCTGAGACTATCAATTGACGGGTTCAATCCGTTCAGTTATTTGGCTTCCCTTTACTCTTGTTAGCCAATCTTTGTCATTCCGTACAATTTACCTCCTAGTATATGCACGAAATAGCATAATTTGTTCTTATCCTTAATTATTCTAGGTCCAAACCACCCCAGTAAGAATCTAGATGTCTATCTACAGTCGTTGTTAAATGAGTTGAAGATGTCATGGACGAATGGAGTTCTTACCTATGATGCAAGTAGGAAACAAAATTTTAATATGAAAGTTGCACTTCTATGGATGATCAATGACTTCCCAGCTCATGGTATGCTTTCTGGTGGAGTACTCTTATCCTTAATGTATGGAGTGTACCAAGTCGTTTTGATTCCCTAATGGTAAGAAGCGTTGTTGGTTTGACTGTGATCGCTAGTTTCTACCTCAGAATCATACTTTTTGAAAAAAAAGAGAGTTTCAAGAAGGAAACAATCGACGAAGATTTTCCTCCACCACGGTTGTCTAGGGGAAGAAGTATTGGCTAAAGTTTTGTCTTTTGATTAGATCTTATTTGGTAACATGAAAAAGAAACAAGAGATTCTAGGATTTGGTGAAAAGCATAACTGGTTAAAAAAATGTATCTTTTGGAAATTACCGTATTGGAAAACAAATATCATTAGACACAATTTGAATGTCGTACATATTGAGAAAAATGTGTTTGACAATGTCTTTAACACAGTTATGGATGTCAAGGGTAAAACCAAAAACAATTCGAATGCTTGTGAGGATATTAAGAACCTTTGTAAGAATCCAGAGTTGGAGTTGATTCAAGTAATTGGGAAGTGTTAAAAACCTAAAGTATCCTACACCTTGAATAAGTCTTAGATAAAGGATGTGTGCAAATGGGTGAAGAAATTGAAGTTCCCATATGGACATGCCTCAAATATAGCCTAGTGGGTCAATATGAATTACTGCAAGTTCTATGGAATGAAGAATCATAATTACCACGTGTTTATGGAGAGATTAATACCATTGGTATTCTGTGATTTTTCGCATGATGCTATATGGGATCCATTAACAGAACTCAGTAACATCTTTAAAGGCATATGTGCAACTGGGGTACGGGTTGACGATATGGAGTTACTTAAGAAAAATATTGTGGTGACCTTATGTAAGCTAGAAAATATATTTCCCCCATCATTCTTTGACTCTGTGGAGCATTTACCTATCTATTTACTTTATAAAAAGGTTGGGGGCCCTGTGCAGTACCGATGGATGTATCCCTTCGAGAGTTGATATCATTTATTAATCTTTTTTTGGATTAATTAAGTCGTGTGCTTTATCATTGAATAAATATGTATATACAAAATAGATGTATGCACAGCCTAAAGAAAAATGCCCAAAACAATGAATGCATTGAAGGCTCCATTGTTGAGTCATACATCATAAGGGGAACTTCTAACTTTTGCAAAATACTATTTTGAACTGAATGTTCAAACAAAGTTGAGTCGAGTAGGTCAGAATGACGATGAGGGAGATGTGGATCCAAATGAGTGCCTATCCATTTTCTATTATCCAGGTCGTGCATTTTGTCATAAGACTAGAAGAGATTTAGATTTAGATGAGATGAAGGCTGTAGAGATATATGTTTTCTTAAATTGCGTTTAGTTCGACCCTTATCGTTCAACCTTTGTCTAGAGTGAGTCCTTATACTCCATCTTAAACTTATTGTTTATAGTGTCAATAAATTTTAAACTGTGATTTTATCAATATTGTAGGTAAGACGATGAAATGTTAAAGCATAAGCAGCCTCATATCACTAATGAACAAATTGAAAAGCTTCAGGAGAAGAATTTCACGAAATGGCTTCATGATCTTGTAAGTAAACATTGAATGGGATAATTGCCTCAATGTTAATAATATAACCATATAAACATGTATATTGTGATTTTAATAGGTTTTGAGGGATGATACAATTAACAATAGCATACGAGAGGTAGGACTTAGTCCGTATAAACATTTCACCTGTTATAGTGGCTATAGTGTAAATGGATTCAAATTTCACCGTGAAGAGTATTGAAATTTGAAGAAAACGATGAATAGTGAATAGTGGTGTATGGGTGAAAGGTAGTTGGTATGATGTATACAAACAAGACTTCTATGGTATTTTGAAAGAAATTATAGTCATACAATATATAGGGGAAGGTAACACGGTTGTGCTGTTTAAGTGCTACTTAGGGCTGGATTCAAACAAAGTTGCTCGTGAGCAGTTCTGGCTTGGCTTATGGGTCGTTAAATTCAAGTTCAAGCTCGTTTAAATAAACGAGTCGAACTCGAGCAATTTAAAACTAAACTCGATAGCTCGCGAGCTAGCTCAAAAATATTAAATACATATTAATTTATATATTTTATATAATTAAATATTTATATAATATTTATGATTTATTTTCTTAAATACAAATATTTATTATTTTTTTCAAACCTGAGCCAATATATAAATACATATTGATATTTGTTTATTTAAATAATAAAAAGTTTAAACTAATTGAAAGAAAACTTTAACAATTGAAGGTCTTCAGTATATGTATGAAAGAAGCAAGGGGAAACATTTTATAGAGAAACTTCCCTACCTTGCTATGCTTTACTTTCGATATGTGATACTCATGTACTCATGTATCCCATTCTAACACTAACACTATATAACCATTGCAACACCATGTTTTTACCTATCATAAATTCATATTTGCCATCTAAAATTTGTTTTTTTTAGTAAATGAATTTATGTGTTTTCATATGCTTATTATTCTCTCTCCATCAATAAAATATATAAACCATAAGATCTCTCTTCTCTCTGAAGTAGGAGCAAATATTACTCTTTCTTCACTTTTCAGCTTCAATTCCCACATTGTTTATAAACATTTTAGGAAAGGGCGTCACATATTATAAATACCACTTCACCTGAAGTCACTCTTGTACTTGTTAGCCACAAGACCATCTTGGGCTTAGTCAAAGTTAAAGGTTTCTTTAATAGACTTAATGATCAACTTGAACTTGTTGAAGTGCACTTTTATTGGCTGATTTTGGGCATTTTGAGCTTGACTTCAGAAGTGCTTTTTTGAGCTCAAAGGTTGTAAATAGTTAAAATTCTGTGTGGAAAATTTTAATGGCTCGAGTTTTGCATGAGTTTGATATCGAGTTGACTCACAGCTCGTGACTCATTTTGAGCTATCGACCAAGTGAGTTTCGAGTTGACTCGGCAAATCTGCTCAATTAGCTCACAAGTCGAGCTCGAGCTATCATTTAATGTTGCAAGTTGAGTTCGAGCTGATGGTTCATAGCTCGCGCTATGCTCGTGGCTCCGCTCGGCTCGATCAAAAAATTATTTCACAAGCCAAGCTCGAACACCCTTCAGCTCGAGCTCAGCTTGCCTAAAATCTAGTCGTAGCCGTTGGTATGATTTTTTGTATAGTGGTACTTAATTAATTATATTTTAAAAGTGAAAGTATTCTAATTTAAGGTATATGTGTGTGTTTGTTGGTGAATAGATAATAAAAAAAATAATTAATTTATTAAACACATGCCTTAGATGGATTATAAACTTTTTCCTACGTAAATTGTGAGACTAATCAAAATTTCTTGAAAGTTACTGAAAAAGAGTTTAAAACAATAAAAATGGTTAAAGAAGGGCAAACCGTAGAAGTGGAGTGCAAGAGCTTATATTACAAGTGTTGATGCCGAAAATCTGCCTCCCGGATCCCTACGCACATGAGAAACACGTAAACTAGAAAGTCCCTCGGGGGACTCTCCGATGCTTGAGTTAGTATATGGCTTAAGGAGATAAACTGGAGAATATTTGGTGTAAGTTGTGAATGTATACCTTTGATGGTGATAGCCCCTTTATATAGTCTTATGGAACAGAGTCCAATTAGGAGAGTGATTTTAGTGTTGTGATAGGAATAACATTCCTCTTAGATAAGACTGGATGTATCCACAGACTGGATTTGACTAGAAGTTTATCAATTATTTGGAGTGTTGTTGTAGTACTAGGGCATTTGAGTAAGATTACCATAACACCCTTTAATATAAAATTACCGTAATAACTCTTGCCAAGTGTGGAGATTTTATTGGTTGATCTGTCCAAATTTGGGAATTATATTTTTTCTCTTGAAGGTTTCCACATGTCTTAATAATTTTGGAGAGGTAATTTTCCCCTACATCAGATGCCCTCCACTTCCTTAAGTATATTTATGCACTTGAGAAAGTAGGTCGTATGGAGTTTACCATGTGACTCAGATGGATTGAGTGTAATTTGGTACCATGGCGGTTTGAACTCATTTAGGTGGAGATAGAGACTTTGAGAAGACCTGCACGCTAGTAAATCCTTAGAGTTTGGTGAATGAATCTGAGGAGTTGTCCTTCATCCAAGATGACTAAGAGTTTGGTGATTGAGTCCAAGGAGTTGACTTTTAGTCACAACTACTCGGAGTTTAGCAATTGAGTCCGAGGAGTTGACGTTCAGTCAAAACGACTCGAAGTTTTGCAGTTGAGTATGAAGAGTTGATGTTCAGTCACAACGACTTGGAGTTTGACAATTGAGTATGAGGAGTTGACGTTCAGTCAAAATGACTCAGAATTTAGTGATTAAGTCTGAGGAGTTAATGTTTAGTCACAACGATCGGAGTTTGTTGAAGTGGTCCGAGGAGAAAGACATGGAGTCAAACTGCTCGGAGTTTTGATGGAAAGGTCCGAGGAGAAAGACATGGAGTCAAATTGCTCAGAGTTTGATGGAGAGGTCCGAGGAGAAAGACGTGGAGTCAAACTACTCAAAGTTTGATAGAGAGTTCTGAGGAGAAAGACATGGATTCAAACTGCTTGGTGTTTGATGGATAGGTCCAAGGAGAAAGACATGGAGTCAAACTGCTCGGAGCTTGATATAGAAGTATGAGGAGAAAGACATGGAGTCAAACTGATCAGAGTTTGATGGAGAAACTGGACCGAGGTCGAAGTAGATCGGGCCTAACTCCTTAGAGTCGATGGAGACTCTAGACCGAGGTTGAAGTAGCTCAAGGCTGGAGAAACAGAGTTGAAGCTTAAGTACCTTGGGGCTACTTTCTCGGAGTTGATGGAAAAACTAAGCTAAAGGCGAAGTAGCTCGAGGCTACCTCATCGGAGTCGATAGTGAAACTAGACTAAGGTCGGAGTAGCTCGGGCCTACCTCATCGGAGCTGAAAGAGAAACATAGCTAAAGCTGAAGCAGCTCGGCGCTACCTTCTTAGAGTTGATGGTGAAACTGAGCTGGAGGAGAAGTAGCTCAAGGCTACCTCCTTAAAGCTAATGGAGAAATTGGGTTGAGGGCGAAGTAGCTTGGGTCTACCTCTTCAGAGAAAATAGAGAAACTGAGTTATGGGTGAAGTAGTTAAGGGCTACTTCCTCAAAACTGATGGAAAAACAGAGCTAATAGAGAAACTGAGTTGATGGAGAAACCGAGTTGATGGATAAATGAAGCTAATGGAGAAACGAAGCTGGTGAAGAAACAAAGCCGATGGAGAAACATAGCTGATGGAGAAAGATAGTTGATAGAGAAACATAAATGATGGAGAAACATAGTTGATGGAGAAATCGAGCTGATGGAGAAACTAAGCTGAGGCCGAAGTATCTCGGGGCTACCTCCTCAGAGCTGGAGAGCTTTGGTGTGTCATTGGTTTACTACTTTGAATGTGTCACTAGCCCGTGTCACCGGCTGATGGCTTTAGATGCGTCACTAGTTGAAGACTTTAGATGAATCATCGGTTGATTGTGAATGAACATGATGTTTGGTCATTTGAGCTATGTTGCTTCGAGTTTTGGGATGGGTTTAAGGCACTTTGATGAAGAAATAACCATATTTTCTTTGACTGTTTGCAAGAAACTTTCCTGAGGAAGTCCAATTTCAAAATTCGAAGGTTAGTTCTAGAAAGAGGAGGCTGAAAAACCTTAAGAACTAGTTTGTACAAGTCTGAGGCCAAGCTTGAGTTTAGTGAATTGATTGGTCAAATATGAGTCAAATTTGGTAGTTTGTGGAGAAACTTATATGTGCAAGCAGAATTTTGGGATTCTGAGTTTGGATTTGAAACAAGTACGTTATAAAACCTTAGGAACCGGTGTTGTTGGATCTGAAACTGGATTAAAAATAGTGAACTGATTGGTCAAACCTTATTGAACCAGGGGGCTTGAGTCAGCTGACATGGCACTGACATTGCAATGATATGGTGTCTAGGTGGTAATGGCATGGCGTCTAGGTGGTGATGACGTAACGCTAATGTCACATGTTGACTGGGCGTTTACTACCTATTAGGGAGTTGACACATTGTGCTAATTATTGAAGATAGGATGAAAATTTGAGGGTCCAATGTAAATAGGACATGTGGTAGAGGCATATTTGAAGAGATAAAAAGGTAATTTGTATGTCCAATAAAATGTAGATATGTGGCGGTTGCATATTCTTAAAAGATAATAACACTTTGAGTGTCCAATCAAAAGTAGAGATGTGCAGATTTTGGAGATAAGTAAAATTTGAATGCAATTAAAATGAGACAAGTGACAAGTGTAATTTTTTTGAGGTAATGTGAAATTTGATTGTCCAATGATACTTGGACATATGGCAAAGGCTTGGTATCTTTAAGTAATTTGGTGAGTTGTTCGGCTGTTTGTGAGTTTTCTTGTTCGTTGTTTAACTGACCATTTTTCAGTGGCTGGAGTTTTAGCTGGCTGCGATACTTTGTCGGGTTCTTGTGGGAGGATGCTAAGGCACCCAGTGGTGGTGGCGGCGGGTTTTGATGGTTAGATTTTCACAGATCCTCGGTCAAAGTTTATTTTTTGGCAAAGATCCAAGGTATCTCGGGATGGTATTTCGACGTTGAATTTTCATAAAAGTTTGCATACTTGTAGATCGGAGTCCAACGAAGCTAGTTGTGTGACTCGATGTGAACTTTGATGGTTGGATTTTGACAGATCTTACGGTCAAAATTTTGTTTTCTTGGTGAAATTTAACGTTTCCAATGGAGGACTTTTCAACTTCCAAAATTTGTGAAACTTTGAATACATGTAGATCTAAAGATGGAGAATCTATTTATATAGGTTGATCTGAATTTTAATGGTCATATTGTAACAGATCTGATAGTCAAAAGTTTGTTTTCCTGATGAATTTTAACGGTTCCGATGGAGGAAATTTTGACTTCTGATCATTGTGAAACTTCGAAGACATTTAGATCTAAGGATGAAGAATCTATTTCTGTGGGTTGATCTAATTTTTTATGGTCGAATTTTGGCAGATTTGATGGTCAAAATTTTATTTTCCCGATAAATTTTAACTGCTCTGATGGAGGATTTCTTGGTTTTCGATTGAGGTAAAAATTTGCAGATGTGTAGATCAAAGGTTGGAGAATATGTTTTTGTGGGCTGATATGAATTTTGAATGCCGAATTTTGGCATATCTAACGGTCAAAATTTTGTTTTCCCAACTAACTTTAATGGCTCCGATAGAGGTCATGAAACTTTGTAGGGTGGTAGATGTGGAAGTGTAGAACGTAGTGGTGTACTCTGATTGGAATGTTGACGGTTGGATTTTCACAGATCTGACTGTAAAAATCTTATGTTCGACGATATTTTGGTGGTGCACAGGGACTCTTATTAAAACTGATGAGATTTTTGGAGCAGCAGATTGGTGGCTCATTTATTAACGACATCTTTAGAAAATAAAATTTTTATCGTTTCCCCTCAGACGGTGCCATCTGTTGATATTGAAAATCTACCTCTCGGATCCTTGAACCTATGAGAGACACGTAAACTAGAAAGTCCTCTTGAGTTGTGCCTGGGGGACTCTCCGATGCCTAAGTTAGTATAAGGCTTAAGGATATAAACGGAAGAATATTTGATGTAAATTGTGAATGTATACCTTTTATGGTGAGAGCCCTTTATAGAGTGTTGACGAGTAGAGTCTAATTAGGGGGGTGATTTTACTATTGTGATAGGAATAGCATTCCTTTTAGATAAGACTGGAGTTATCCACAGACTAGATTTGAATAGTAGTTTATCCATATATTGGAGTGTTGTAGTAGTACTGGAGCATTTGAGTGAGATTACCATAGCGCCTTTTAGTGTAAAATTATCGTAATACCCCTTGCCAAGTGTGGAGATTTGATTGGTTGATCTATCCAGATTTTGGAATTAATTTTTTTCTCTTGAAGATTGTCATATGTCGTAATATTATTAAAGAGAGAATTTTTTCCAACATCATCAGGTTTGTCCTTTAGCAAAAAATAAATAAAATAAAATAAAACAAAATAAAAGAATTGCATGAGGTGGTGTGTAAGCATTATTATATTTAACTATGAACTATGTATATATATATATATATATATATAAAGTGTAGTGGTGAGTGGGGGCATCAAACACGTGTCACTTACGAAGTGGAAAGTCACCAAAACCACTAAGGCATTGGATCCTTATGCTTACTACTTCAATCGAAAATTATTTAAACTATCTAGTGGTATAAAAAAAAACACATCTAGATAATTAGCACAACAACATATATCATTTTAGGGAGAGAGAGGACCAGAAGATTCAGGGAAAAAGAAAGAAATGAAAAAAAAAGGTGGAAAGGGCTTTGAAGAAAATTACCCAAATTAAGGTATTTTTTTCATCCCAACTTTAGTATTATTTTAATGTATTTCTATGATTTCTTCCATTTTAATATATACATGATTTAGATCCATTAGTTGATTTATGGGCAATGTTATATAAGTTAAAATCTATGGAAGTAAAAAAATTAATGGAGTCTAGATTAATTGAAGTCAAGGCAAGAATTTTGAAGGAAAACTTAAATAAATTTTAGGTTCTTGAATGAATTACTTTTATTTTGTGCTTGAGTGATGTTGATTTGGTAAGGTTAAGTTTATAGAGGTATAAAAATGGTTGGGATTGAATGATTTCCTTGAGTTGGAACAAACTTAGTTTTGGGTGGAAGTCTTTTAGATAATTAAAAAAAAAAAAAGAAATTGTGGGATTGAATTAAGCAATTCATTCAATATAGTCTTGAATTTTAATATTCTTTATAAATTTATTTTGAAATATCTTAATAAATTATAAGCTTTTTCTTAAGATATAAGCTTGGAAATTATTAGAAATTAAGGAGAACAACGGACCTGCAGTGTGGTGCGAGTTCCATCAATGCTATCAGAAATAAGACGAATTTATTCTGGAAAATGTTTTAGTTTTGCTTTTCTTGCTCCTTATTTAAATTTCCATTATGTGTTCTAATGCTTTAATGAACTTTCTTGATCCTTGAAAAACAAGAAAATGGTTTTAATTAAGTAAATAAATGGTTGGTGCGCAACTAGAGGAGCAGATTATTCTCTAAAAACGGATTTTTGGTTTCCCTTTTTGGGAGTTCCACCTTTTATGGGATTTTCTTATTTTGAGTGGTTTTTTTTTTAATTTTTCTCCTAGGGTTGGCCTATGACGGCGCCCTATTCCCCTTTGATGGCTTTGCCGTCGGTGGGGGATGCGGTTTCTGGTGGATTGGGACTGAAGTCTTATGCTCAGGCAGTGTCTAAGACAACAGAGTCTTCTTCGTTTAAAATGTCGATGCGGTTTCCTGTGGATATTAATGGAGAACTGGGGTTCATTTTCTCGGAACCGGAGATGGTAAAGGTCGTTGAAGAATTTCAGTTTGCTCTTGTCATGAAGTTTGTGCGTCAACGTCTATCCATTGATAATCTTAGATTGATAGTGGTGAAAACATGGGGGTTGGTAGAGATTCCGATGATTAGTTTTATGGATGAATATCATGTGCTTATTCAGATGAAAAATGAATGTGACTTTGTGCATGGCTGGGCAAGTGAAGAGAGAACAATAGAAGGTTATCTTTTTCAGCTTTTCAAATGGACAAAAGAATTTGATCTGAATAAAGAATCGCCTTTGGCTCCTCAATGGGTTTTTTTGCCAGGTTTGCCGATGCATTTATACCGAAAGGATTGCCTACAAATTTTATCCACTCGTTTTGGTCGCTACCTTGGGACAGAAAATGCCACACTTAATCGTACCAGAGTGTCAGGGGCGAGGATTTGTGTGGAAGTGGATCTGACGATGGAGCCGGTACAGATTTTTCCTATTGTCTTATCATCTTCAAAGTGCATTTGGCAAGAGGCAAACTATGAAAAAAAATTGGCTATTACTATCATAAATGTTTTCGTTAGGGGCACACCTCTGTGGTTTGTTGGGCTGGTGCGAGGAGGAAGGATGAAGGAAAAAGGAAAGAGAAATTGATTTGGAAATCAAGAGTTGGAGAAGTGTCAACTGAATTAAAGGATACTACAATTGGGGAGGGGCATCAAACAGAGGGGTCTGGTAAAGTGCTTGTGATGACAAAGGTGGGGCATGTTGATCCTATGATACTTCCTGTGTGTAAATAGCCCGTGATGACTGAGGTGGGGCATGTTGCCCCTGCAATAACTTCTGTGTGCAAAGAGTCTGTGATGACAGAGGTGGGGCATGTTAATCCGTTGACAACTCCTGCATGTAAAGAGCCAGTGGTGACTAGTCAAGATCCTTTAATGATTGCAAATGAGGGGCAGGTGTTGGACGTGAAGAAGGTGTTGGAGGGTTAAGGAGACGTGAACCAAGGTGGGAAGGCAAATGGTGCTGTGCATGGCGAGTTAGTGCGGGATGTAAATGTTAACCAAGGCGAGGACAATGATAACGAATGTGAGAAAGTGTGGTGCGATGAGGAGTCGATGTCTTCTTTGGTACCTCAGGGTGAGATGGCGCCTACAATTATTTCTAGCGTAGATGTAGTGACGACTGAAGACTTACATCACGATGAAGGGGGTGTGGTCTCTTATTTAGACAGGGAGGAGGGAGAAATTCTAGTGTGGTTAGGCAAAGCAAAGGCGTATGACTCCGATATGGATCCTTGAACAGTCGCTGATAAATCAAAACACTGATAGCAAGTTAGTGAAAAAATCGAAAATGGTGCACACCTGGCCTCAAAAACTAAATTTATGACTGATACAATTTTTTTCTAGAATTTGAGGGGTTTAGGCAGGTCAAGGAATAGGCTGAAGTCTCTTATCAAGAAGAAAAATGCCACGTTGGTAGCCATTTCGAAACCTTTTACGGAAGCGGCTCGCCTATCCTTGCTTGGATTTTTTTTGAATTTCCACCATTTTTGTTCTAATGAAGTTGAGGGGGGTAAGTTATGGATTTCTGGAAGGAACCAAATTCTTTTAAGGTGCTGGGTAGCTCATCTCAGACAGTGACAGGCTGGTTTAATTTGGCTGATATAAGGATATTAGTTACGTTTGTCTATGCCAAGTGCACTTATATTGAACGAAGGGAGTTATGGTGAGTTATGGAAGAGGTGCAGGTTGGAGAGCAGCTGTGGCTTGTAATGGGCGATTTTAACTTATTCGCACGGACTCAGAATGAATTGGTGGAAGGCTCGACCATTAATTTCTATGTCTAAGTTCAACGACTGCTTCGATCATTGTGGTCTCTTCGATTTAGCAAGTGATGGGCAAGACATGTCATGGTGCAATGGCCATGAGGGGACTTCAGGAAGTTGGGCTAAACTCGATAGAGTAGTCATCAACAATGCTTATTCTACCAAGTTCTTATCTGCACAGCTAGAATATTTGAGCCGAAAGATTTTCGATCATTGCCCAATGATAGTCCATTCGGATAGGCCCTACACCTCTTACGATCTCGCCCCATTCTGCTTTCAAGCTACGTGATGTTCTGTTGCGCGATTATATACCTAAATAAATACGTAAATAATCACACTTATTTTACTTGCAAGTGCACAAGGTCTGTGGTAGCATAGTGTGCAAGTGCGAGATCATTGCCACAGTGATTGGTGAATTTCTATCTAGAATTAGTTTCTTTAAGTTTAAAAGAGAAATAATAGTATGAGTGTGAGTAAATAACAATAATGAGAACATAGGGCTACGATATCCACCACTAGTTAAACTTTCCCACTAACTAAGGTTTCAATGCTCTAGCCTTATCATGAATATCTAATGGTTGCCAACCTAAGGGCTTAGTCCACACCTTAGGCTATTGATCTCCCTATGCAACGAGTTAGGCATGGTGTATACTCTAACTCTTTTTTCTCTTAAGGGATTCAGCATGGGTGTATACTAAGTTGTTCCTTACGAGATCATGAGGGCTATGGAGATCGGCAACCACACGGGACCTAGGGCTTGGTCGACTCCCGGTTTTCCATGTTGATTAACCCGGGTATCCGGATAAGATATCCTTTGTTACTCATGTGGGCATTTGAGTAGTAGCTCGTTGAAGTGTCCCCATGCCTCAAAGAACATATCTCTATCCCTTTGTTTGAAGGATTGGATCTTTTTCCTCATTTGCCTCATCTTTTGGGCTAGGAAGAACTTCCTTAGGAATTTTCCAGCCAACTCCTCCCAAGTGTAGATTGAAACTACAGGCAAAGAATTCTACCATAGCTTAGCATTATCTTTTAAGGAAAAAGGAAATAAAATTAACCTTATTCTTTCTTGGTCTAGGCCCTGGATGTGCTGGAATTTGCAGAGATCAAAGAATTCCCAAAGGTGCAAGTGTGGATCCTCTGCCGGTGTACCCCTAAAGTGAGTCAAAGCATTGAGTATCTGCGGGGATATGTAATAGTTGCCCTCTGCTTCAGGTTGATATGCAATGCATGAAGGATGGTTGAGGTTCTGTGGGATGAAGGATTGCTTCATCGGTCTTCGTGCAGGTAGTTGCAGGATTTCTAGCTGTTCCGCCATTAGTGCTTCTTCCATGAATTCCTCTTCTTCCTCTTCAAAGTTGTCTTTAAGATTTTGTCGGATGGTCCGCTCAAGCTCGGGATCAAGGGGAAAGACTGTTGGATGTCGGGATCGAAGTCCATGCCTGAATCAGGTAAAACAGCTTCAGTGCAGCAATTCAACACTGCTGCTCGAGTAGCTCTCTGCCCTAATTGCACTCGATCGCACAGAAGGGTGCGATCCATCGCAAGTATAACAGAAAGCCAATTAGGGTTTGATGTGCCTGAAACAGAAGAAAAATCAATTAGGGTTTGATAAAGATGATAAACATAAATTAAAGATACAAATAACGATGAGTAATCGAAACGAAATTAATTCTAAAAAAAGAGATTCAGTGCAATCCCCGGCAACGGCGCCAAAAACTTATTGCGTGATTATATACCTAAATAAATACGTAAATAATTGCACTCGTTTTACTTACAAGTGTATAAGATCTGTGGTAGCATAGTGTGCAAGTGCGAGATCATTTCCACAGGGATTGGTGAATTTCTATCTAGAATTAGTTTCTTTAAGTTTAAAAGAGAAATAACAGTTTGAGTGCGAGTAAATAACAATAATGAGAACATAGGGCTACGCGATCCACCACTAATTATACTTTCCCACTAACTAAGGTTTCAATGCTCTAGCCTTATCATGAATATCTAATGGTTGCCAACCTAAGGGCTTAGTCCACACCTTAGGCTATTGATCTCCCTATGCAACGAGTTAGGCATGGTGTATACTCTAACTCTTTTTTCTCTTAAGGGATTCAACATGGGTGTATACTGAGTTGTTCCTTATGAGAGCATGAGGGTTGTGGAGATCGGTAACCACACGGGAACTAGGGCTTGGTCCGCTCCTGGTTTCCCATGTTGATTAACCCGGGTATCCAGATAAGATATCCCTTGTTACTAATGTCGAACCCAGGACTCGGTCATCCAAATTGATTCGACTAACCTATCCATGCCACATGCATACGTTGATCAAGCACATACATATGAGGAATGTAAATATAAACAGATATTAATCAAGTTAAACATTCTAACAAGGCTTTAGCAAAGATAATCAATGAATATATATGTGGAAAAACATAACTAGGGCTTCAATCGAGCCCTATAGGTGTTTCGTTACACATGCTAAATGAAGCAAACATATTCATAAAATAAAAGGGAAAGAGTAAACCCGAGAGAAGAGGCGTCAATTCCCTCCCAAAGCTTACAACTCCAAACTAAACAAAAGGTAAAAGAAAGGATCCCTTCTTTGTGTGTTTTACAAGTGTATTTATAGGGGCTGAATAATCCTAGAAGGCTCATAAATTCCTAAACTTTCCTAAAACACAAAACTCTTTTATTTCCAAAACTGGTTTTGCCACTTTACTGTTCACACCCGTACAGGTGCGCTCCATCGCACAAGCGGTGCGCTCCATCGCAATTATGCGCTCGATCTGGCTTATGTGCTTGATTGCTGCTGCGCTCGATCGCCTATGCGCGCATGTGCTATTGCGCTCGATCACATGCCTGGTGCGCTCGATCGAATTCCAGGTAGCAACTGCTCCAAGATTTTCTAGTTTTCTTCCTTTTAAGCTTAAAAATGCTTCTTTCGTCTCAAAAACCCTATAAAAGCATGTAAAACACAGAAATGAAGTAAAATGAACTAAATTAACATAAAATAGGACTTAACAAATGTAAATGAAGGGGCTTAAATATGAATATTTAAGCACTTTTCTGTCTTATGTCGAGGAGGCTTGGAATAGACAGGATTCAGTTAGGGGCCTTCGACGACTTACTCTCCGAATTAAGAGGACTAAGGGGGCGTTGAGAGCTTGGAACATTAATATCTTTGGGAGAGTGGACGTTATTTTAAAGGAGCTTGAGGAAAGAGTGATGTTTTTATAGCATCAACTTCAGTTGGGTTTCTCTCCGGAAACAGAGGCTGATTATTTGACAACCAAACATGAGATCTAGATCTAGAAGAAAAGAGGAGCTACATGGCTGGGTCAAATAGCCAAAAAGAAGTGGCTGACGGAGGGTGATCAAAACACTCATTTCTTTCAAGCTTCGATAAATCAGCGTCGATAGTAAGGGTGCATTTCTCGTATGGTTCTAGCAGATGGGAGGGTCTTGGACACTGCTGAAGATGTTCATTCAGGAGCCACTCAGTATTTTCGGGAGGTATTAACAACATCTTCGGAGGTGGAGCAAGCAGACTTATCGGCCCTTCTTGATAATGTTATTTCAGATGAGGAAAATATGATGCTTTGTATGGCGCCTTATGAGGAAGTTGTGAAAGAAGCGATTTTTCTATTCCGAGACAAAGTAGTCCAGGGCCTGATGGCTTCGATTCTGCTTTCTATATATCTTGTTGGGATATTATCAAAAAAGATGTGTTGGAGGCGACACATGAGTTTTTTAGTGGCGAGCCATTACCCATGTTTTTTTCCTCTTCTTTTATTGTTCTAATATCGAAAATGCAGGATCGTTCGAGTTTTGACAAGTCCCACCCTATTAATTTGTGCT
The DNA here is from genome assembly GCA_023935145.1 of Bretschneidera sinensis. NCBI lineage: Eukaryota > Viridiplantae > Streptophyta > Magnoliopsida > Brassicales > Akaniaceae > Bretschneidera > Bretschneidera sinensis. The sequence goes on from CM043705.1 coordinate 7,768,586, forward strand.
CTGTGGCTTACAAGATTTTCTCAAAAATTCTTTTAAGTAGATTAACGAGGATTATTCATAAGCTGGTCTGCCCTGAACAAGGTGCTTTTGTGCCAGGGTGAAGCATTTTTGAGAATATTTTCGTTGCATAGGAAATGGTTCATTCTTTGAATAAGAAAACTTTGGGTGGTAATGTGATGGTGAAAATTGATGTGATGAAGGCCTATGATCGAGTTGATTGGAATTTTTTATTGAAGGTTTTGAAGGCTTTTGGCTTCTCTAATAATTTTTGCCGACTTGTGGGGGAGTGTGTAAAGTCTCCGTGGTTTTCTGTGATGATGAATAGGACTTTCAAAGGGTATTTTCAACTTTCCCAGGGTTTATGGCAAGGGGACCCTCTATCCCCTTATCTATTTATTGTAATGGAGGAAGTGCTGACGTGGTTGCTCAAGAAAAACTTTGAGGCAGGGCGAATTGGAAGTTTCTCTCATCCGGCTGGGGCTACTTTGATCTCCTATTTTATTATATGGAGATAATCTTCTGATATTTGCGAATGGTGGGAAAAGATCAATAAAAAGACTTGTTGAGACTCTTGCATTGTAGGAAAGGTGGTCGGGGCAATTGATTAGTAAGGAGAAGTCAGAATTATTCCCTTCAAAGCTCATTACAACTTCTCGAAAATGTGCTTTGTTGAGGTTAACGGGTTTCAAGGAAGGAAAATTCCCAGTTATTTACTTGGGTGTGCCACTTGTTTCGGGTAGATTGACGGCTCGCATAATTGAGCCATTAGTAAAAGAGTAAGAAAGAAGGTGGCAGGTGGAAATTTAAATCGCTTTCTCAAGGGGGCGGTTGATTTTATTGCGCCATGTTTTGTCGAGTATGCCCATACATCTTATGTCGGTGATTAGTCTTCTGATGGTTACTATCTCTTGCATAAATTCTCTGTTGGCTAATTTTTTTCTAGGGGGAGGTAGATGGAGAAAGGAAGGTTCTTTGGCGATCTTGGTCGAATCTGAGTAAGCCAACGATGGAGGGTGGATTGAGTTTGCGAGACTTTAAAGAGGTGCAAGGATCTTTGCACTTGAAGTTTGCATATCGCCTACTATCGACTAAGAATTTGTGGTCTGATTTTTTCCGAGCAAAATATTTCAAAGATGGACATATAGCTGCTGGGAGCTCTATAGGCTCTCGTTTTTGGAGGTCTATCGTTTCAACCTTACCTTAGGTCATTGATAACACTAAAGTGTTGGTGCGAGGAGGCAATGCTTCTTTCTGGTATGATAAGTGGCTTGTTTCATATCCTCTTTCTGTGTAGGTAGAGGATATGTCCAACGCTCAGCTTCAAATTAAGGACTGTTAGGTAGACTAGTCTTGGGATGTTGGCCTTTTGACGGAACTAGTTGGTGCAGAGGCTACTTCAAAAATTTTATAGAATGTGCGTGCTGGTAAAGTAGGCCCGGTTGTCTTTCTTTGGACTCCTTCACATGTTGGCAAATTCTCGATAGCAAATGCATGGGAGGTGGTTAGATCCAGAGGTGACTTACTGCAGTGGAAGGACTAGTTTTGGCACTGTTGGTTACCTAAACGAGTGTCCATCTACCGATGGAAAGCATGGTTTAACTTTCTTGCAGTAGATGAAAGGGTGCAAACGAGGGGTGTTTCTTTAGCTTCAAGATGCAATTGCTGTATTAGGAGATTTACGGAAACTCTGGATCATGTTCTATGCTCGGGTGAATTGGCTACTAAGGTTTGGGATCGAGCAAGTGTTGCTTTGGGAGTCCCCTGTACAAGACATACTGTTTGGAAGGCAAGGGACTCGACGTGGTTTCAATGTGCAAAAAAGTCATCCATAAGAAGTACGTTAACGAGCCTATTACCGTGTCTAATTACTTGGTGCCTTTGGAAGAGAAGATGCAAGGCATGAATGGAGGGGGTGCAAGAAAGTGTCGACCAAGTGTGGTGGCCTGTGAAATACTGGATTCGTTTGTTAGCTGGAGAGATTAATTCATCTCGACCATTATCTTCGAATGATTTGCAGATTTTGACTGAGCTCCAAGTTGAATGTCCGAGAAATTGTGTGAGACGATAGAAACTTGTAGCCTAGACGAAACCTCCTGTGAGTTGGGTTAAGCTGAACTGTAATGGGAGCTATCGTGATAATCCAGGGAGTTTGGGGGGAGGTACACGGTAAGAGATGCGGCTGGTAATGTGAAGAGAGCTTTTTCTAACCATTTTGGTGTCAGCACTAATAATGGAGCTAAACTAAGATCTTTTTTAGAAGGGATTCTTTTTTGTAGAAGGTTAAATTGTTTTAATGTGATTATTGAAAGTGATTCTAGTCTGGTAGTGGATTGGATTATGAAAGGGAGATGCACTTTGTGGTATCTATGGGATTTTTGGGAAGATTTAATGGTCGCACTTGAGGGGCTAACGTTTATGGTGGTCCACAAATATCGCGAAGGAAACCAAGCAATGAATTTTCTAGCACGACGTGGGATGGGGAGAAATGTTAGTTATGAAGGCCCCCATAATTTACCAAGGTTATTGAAAGGCATTACCAGACTTGATAAAGTAGGGCTTCCAACTCTTAGGATTTAATTTGTTTTTCTCTTTATTTGTGTAGTTTGGTTCTTTGTGGGTTTTGGAATAAGCTTCATGTGCCACAATCTGGCAAGCTTGTCTATTCCTTACCAACAAAAAACCAGCTTTTTTGTAGGTAGGAAAGTGGTGGCGAATGTAAACTGCTCTTTTGTTTCTTTTTTTACTGATCAATAAAATATATATCTTTCTCTAAAAAAAAAAAAAAGAGAACAACGAAAATTGAACATGTTTATAATCTTGGAAGAATTTTTATTCCTAGTTGATTTTGATAAATTTCTAACTAATTAGAAAATAAGATTTTGGAATGAATTAAGGATGTATAGCATCAATTTTACTGATGTATTTGAGATAGATTGAAAACTTGCTATGCAGGTTGGTTTTGGCATAAGAAAAAATAGGGAAAACTCTGCCGAAATTTCGGTAGAATCTCTCACAAAGGTTTTCCAAATTTAAAGAAAGAAATTAGACTAAGAGAATATTTTTATTAAGAAGGAAACTTGTGGCATATATTGTAGTTTTGATTAATTCATGAAGTTACATGGAGGGATGTGATTTATGTTCTTACATTTTATTTTACTATACTAAATATATGTATAATCCTTAGGGTGGTTGAAGAACGGACAAAAGGCAACGAAATACTTCAAGATTTGAATTTGGTCCATCAAATGTGAGTTTCACCTTAACCTTAGTGAGTGTAACGTAATAAATGCTTATGGAATTGCAATGATAATAATAATGATCATAATTTGTGTATATTTATGGATATATATAAGGAAATATTGATTGAAATGTCTTGATGTTTTATAATTGTTGTGAATGAGAAAGTTGTGATATAAATTGTTATGTACTTTATGTTTGAAATTATGATGTTATGAATGCATTTCATTGATGTGAATTAAAATGGAATTATGAAAATGAATGAATTAAAAAAGAAATGGTTGGACCCCATCTACAGTAGTTTGTGACCTAGGAAAATGGTGTAACGACATATCCCGAAAGAACCGTATGGCATCATTAACTTTGAACGTCGACCGCCGGAAATTTATATAATTTGTGATCTCGTGCTTATCATCATAATCTATGATTAACTTATATACAAGTACACTACCATAACTTATTTACACTTTGTACAAAACATCTTGGTTAAGATCAAGAATCTACAAAATATACAAACCTTTCCATCTAACAACATCTAACATGAACCAAAGCATACTTCTTTCCGAAAATGAATGGAGGCACATAAATTACATAGCTTGTACAATCAAGAACAAAGAAAATTAAGGAATAGACTCATTTCTTGCAACCCACTTAAAAAAAATCTTCCTTTTATCACTCTTTCACCTGTGAACTTCAAAGTCTCAAAAAGGCTTTCCTGTAATATTAAAAAGAAAGAATGAGCTAAAAAGCTCAGCGAGTAATCACATTATTTGGAATACCCGTTATTTCGAACCACGATATCATTAATTATTTCAACTCTAATAGCAAATAAAATGAAATATAAATGAACATAAAGATTGTTTTCCATTATGTAAGAACACATCTAAGATTATTATTAACAAGCAAGAAATTTTCAGCACATAATTAAATGATATATATTCTTCATTGGAAGATTCCAATAATTTACAATCCATAAGTCAATATAAGCATTCTAAATAAAACACCATGCAATACAAATGTAGAAAAAGATCATTCATTTCCCATTTAAATTTCTTTCCATTCGTTAAGTTAATTATGACACAACGGGGATGTCTTCCCATGTACTGGTACATTTCTCATATTTTCAAATCCTCAGATCCCCTTCACCTAGGTCACAGCCTACTCTAAACAGGGTCTTTCCATTTCAATATAAAGTTCAGATTCCCTTCACCTAGGTCACAACCTACACTAGGAGGAATCTTTCTATTTCAATATCAATCTCAGATTTCCTTCACCTAGGTCACAACCTACACTAGGTGGGATCATTTCGTTTCAACATCAATCTTGGATTCCCTTCACAAAAGTCACAACCTAAACTATGTGGGATCCTTCCATTTCAACATCAATCTCGAATTCCCTTCACCTAAGTCACAACCTACACTAGGTGGGATCCTTCAATTTGAACATCAATCTCAAATTCCCTTCACCTAGGTAACAACTGAAACTAGGTGGGATCCTTCCATTTCAACATCAATCTCGAATTCCTTTCACTTAGATCCCAACCTTCACTAGGTGGAATCTTTCCATTTCAACATCAAATCTTAGATTCCCTTCACCATGGTCACAACCTACACTAGGTGAGAACTTTCCTTTTCAATATCAATCTTTTCCATAATATTATTATTAATAATTTCCATGCAATGAATCAATAATAACACAAGCTTCAAATCAAAGTTCACAACCAAACATATCACAATCACTCCATCCACAACAATTATAAAAAAAAATATCAAGACATGTTATCATAATTCCTTTATATAACCATAGTCCAATAAAAAAAATTATCATTCAATTATGAAGGCATTTCCATAATCATTTATTTCATTGCGCTTACTAAGAGTGAGGTGAAACTCACCTTAAGAGCACTGAGTGCTATTCTTGAACTTTCTCCTTGCCTTATCTATGCTTTTCCACGACACCTAAACTATGCATATCATTTAGTATAACAATTAAAAAGTATAAGAAGTTTATATTTACACTTAACAACAATTATAGTCAAACAAAAACCATTGTTCTCCTTAGTTTACCTTTACATATCCTTTTCTTTCTCCTTTCACAACAAACTATAACTAGCAACTCTAATCAAGAGACTCTCACTTTTTCCCAAGAAAATTCAAGGTCAGTTATAAGCAAACTTAGACTCTCCAAGAGTTCAGACTACTTAACTTACTTTACTTTGGTTCTCTTAATTTTGCTTCTCTCCAAATTCTTTATTCAAAAATTTCTACTTTCAAATTAAAAACTCCTAACATCAAGAGACTATACCTACCTAGTAGTCTTTACATACCAAGATCTCAATTTTTTTTTTATAAAATCAAACAATTCCCAACATTTCATTAAATTCAAAAGTCAAACTTTTGCATCTAGTACTCCTTCTAAGCTTACTTTATCATTAAACTTTTCCATCTCTTTCTAATTCTAACAAGTATGAAACTTAAATCAAGTTTTATAATCCTATAAATTCATATATTAGCAAACTTTCAATTTACATAGTCATCAAAATCCAATTTTTCAACTTACTGTAAATACTTAACAAAATTCTAATTCTAGTGTCTTTTAAAACCCTTGAATTCAACAAAGAAATCTCTTCATTAAATAGGATCTTTTAGGTCCACGAAGGTTTATAACTCAAAACCCCAATAATTTCATTTCAAAGTACACCCAACACAATATTAAACAATTCCGTAATACATTTTATAATTTCAACCTAACAAATTCTCTAAAATCATCTTAAAATTCTTACTATTTGCAAACTCTACTAACATTACTCTAACATCAAAGCTTACAAATTTTACAATGCCCAAATCATACATTTCTTTATTTCAACTCCAAAGTTGGAATTTTAAATAGAACTCTTGAAAATCTTCATCATAAATCACTTAAAATCAATGAAATTGAACCCAGAAGATCTCAAACTAAGCTCTAATATAAACCTCAAGAAGTCTAAAATAACTTAGGAAAGATAAAATTTCGAAAATACCTCAAAATTTTGGAGAAAATGGTCGAAACAAACAAAAAGGCCTGTACCCTGTATGGCGCATGCAGTCCATGCGCCACCGTGTGCTACTCGTGGAGGTCCACCTCCCTGGCAGAATAGTGGCAGGAGGTTGCAGCAATGGGCCTTCAAGCTTTGGGGGTAAAAAGACTTTCATTGGTAGAGTTTTGACTTGGTGAAAGATGGAAGAAAATTCTTAGCTTTCTTATCTCTCTTTCTATCCGATCTTTGGAGAAGAAGAAGTGAGATTCTAGAGTTTTTTTTCCCTTTGTATTCTCCCTCTTACCTTGAGCACTTACTCTTATACCCCTCCTCAAAATCTTTTAAGACTTTGCAAGTCCTTTCCTTTTATTTCTCAATAATACAACTAAGGACTAATTCTTTTCTTTCTATTTAAAAAAAAACTTATAATACATTTTTAACTCATACTAAAATAGCATTTAATTAAATATCTAGAGCCATTTCTTTCGACAATAGATCCAATACACTATAATACAAGCATTTAATTCCAATATTAACACATACATGAATCTAAACAACACAATTTAAAATCGGACTCTACAATTCCTCCCATCTAATAAAATTTCGTCCTCAAAATTTAACTAACCTAAGTCTATGAATAGGTGAAGATATTGTTTCCTCATAGATTCTTCACTTTCCCAAGTAGTGTTCCTTTCCACAGAGAAACTTTAAGATGTACCCAATCACCCGTTTGAAACTCACACGGTCTTCGCCTTTTGTCAACATAACTCTTCTGTCTACTTTGGGCTATCTTCAAATGTTCCCATATATTCTTGATTCTTTTTGTAATTAGTTCTTAAATTATTCATCATCAATTTCTATTATATGTCCCCCCATTCGATTCACCCAACTAGTCTCTCAAATTAGACATTTTTTCACCAAAGGTATTATTTAAGATCACTCCCTTTATACTTCTTCCTTTTACTTTTATGCTTCAAAAACAAAATCTTTAGTTTCCATTCTCTCTCTGAATCCTTTAATTCCTATTTTGAATTCATACATTCAAGGTTCTCAAAGATAGTACAATTTTAATAGTGTAGCTCTCCTAATATACTTCTTCGCAAGGTCACTTATCGACTAGTCACTTTCTCTTATAAATCGGTAATTTCCTACCCAATTAGATTTTATATTTAGGGTCCATCAACAGTTTCATAATATATATATATATATATATATATATATATATATATATATATAAATATATACACACACACACACATATTTTATTCAGTTCCACTTAGTTCAAATTCTCTCACGAAAATAAAGTACTCATCAAGCCTTTTTACAAATAAAATTCTAAGATATTCGCAAAATTCTAACATCAATCAAACAAGCATCATCTATTTGACAACTTACTCTCCTTTCCCAAAGCATATCTTAGTTTATCCCAAATTTCTTCATTTAATGCTTCCATCAAACTCTAATTCATCCATTATAACTCTAATTTGACTAGTCTTTCTTAAATAACTATAGATATGTCGTAATCCATCCCATAATATAGCATAGGATTCAATGAATCAATTACTTCCATTTACCATTAACGAACTTTATTTACAAATTTCTCCACCAATTTCATCACTTAGTTGTCTTCAAATATAAATTGTTTAATTCATCTTTGACTTCTACTTGAATCTCCTAATGATTTTACCAACAAAAACTTTTCTCTTGATATTGATCGCACTTCAAATTTTTATAATTCTCATAGAAACTTTCCAATCTTTTACATATTTTCCGATAACAAATCTTTTACTCATTCCGTGGATTATATATTTTATAGTTTAGATCTAAATTATAATTTTTCTTACTTAGAAAACTCTCAAATGTACACTTTATATAACTATCCACCCCAAAATTTCTAATGATGTCTCATATTTTGTCTTGTAATCACTATAGTTCTTACACGACTCATTTCTCCATCAATTCCTTAAACGAATAGCTTCCCAAAAATCTCAACTTTCCATTCGAACATGTACCATCTCAATTCATACTCAATATTTTCTTCTACATCTTGGACTTTCATTTCTTCCCCAACTTATCCATTTTTTATTCCTTTTTCTTTTAACTATTTCATCTCAAATATTAACATTAACTTCACACATTTCAAAAAAAAAATCAACTAAAACATTAATCAAACATAAATCCATTAAATCTTAAGCCAAATCTAATATATTCTTAACTTCTTGATTTACTATTCAATCATAATTTTACCGTGTTACTCAATCTCCCTTTAATCCTAGCAACAAAATTCAGAATAAACACCCAATAAATTTTTTTTTTAATCTTTCTCAACTCCAATATCGATGGAGCTCAGATTTCTCCTCAATCTTTTACCATTTAGCTCATTAAACTGTAATATCTTTGCCTCTTTATTCTAACTCTATCTTTTTAACAAACCTTTACATACTCGAATTTCTCTATTGACTTAACTACACCTTCAACTCTTTTCTTTTCTTATTTCTCCTTCCAGTCCGTTTAAGTAATCAAATCCTATAGAAAACCATTTAATTCTTAGTCTCCACACTTTTCCTTGTTGATTCTTATGTCTAGACACACAGTGTGTGTCGAAACGCAACACTCCATAAAATCGCTACAACTAGTAGTCTTCATGTACAATGCTTAGCATTCCCAACATAAAGTCTTATACAATTCCTCAAAAGTTAATTTTTAGTCCTATCATGATTGATAATTTCTTCCATAAACATAGTAAAAGTCAAATCTAAACTCTTTAACGCTTCTCGATAATTCACTTTACTTTTAGCACCAACATAAATTCACAATGTTTAGTAACTTCTATTCCCTATAATTATATCCTTCACTAATCATTTATCCCAACACTATTTCTTCCCTAGTGTACTCCGAACTTCATTGATTCTTGAGTCAATAGTCTTCATCTTACAATATGTCCCTTCTACACCATTCTTAATAGTTGTTAAGTCCTCATTAGTTATTATAATTAAGTGTTGTAACTAATTGCCTCAATCTTAATCTTTCCATTATCTATCCATACCACAATCTCTTATCCAACAATCCTTTGACCTTGTATTCCATACCTACTTCTCTTTCACCATAATTTCTCTAATACTCTTATATTTTATTTAAACTTTTGGTCTTCTATAATACATCTTTTTAACACCTCCCTTTTCCTAGTAACCTCCTTTGATATGCATATTCATCATACTTTCACTAATCAATATTCTTCTAATATCCTAACCGCATCTAAGACAAATTATTCACTAGTCTTTAGATTTCTAAGTGCTTCCAATCTCTAAATTCATCATCACACATCTCTTACCATAACCAAATTAATATTCCCAAATTTACATCTTTAAGTAAATATAAAAATTTTAAGTTCACAACAACTAGTCTCGACCATTTAATCATTCATTCCATAATCTAGAATCAATGATCGAATAAATCCACCATCTCTTTATATTGTACTTTACTTAACACTGTGATTAAAATTCAAGAATTACTTCTCCTTTTCCTTTTACAATTTCTCATATAACAGCTTTAACTTTCCTAAAATACTTCCTTTACTATCTTCCTTTCATTTGTGATTTTTTTAACGCCATCATTCATTACTCAATTAATTTATCTCGTTTTACCACAATCACTTACTACTAAACCTTAATCCTTACGTTAATCATTTATCCAATAATTTTTCTCTTTTTACACATGTTAATCTCTCTATACTCTTACCAAAATTAATCATTCTTCTCAAGTCTAACTTCTTAATGATATACTTACAATTTCCATGAGTACATGTAACTTCCAGTTCTTTAACTTCCTCACATTTTTTTAAATAGAAAAAATCACAACTCAAACTTTCAATTACTCCTAGTTTGATCTCAGATCAACTACCTTTTTTCTGATACTCATCGCCAAAGTACACACATATACCAATACATTACTCCTGACTTCGTCTATTTTGAGTATACATATTGATGAGCACCACTGGTTCACATCACATCTTCTATAATAATTATTTCTTAAGCCAACAATACCAGCATTCACACAATCATTAATCACTAGCATAAATAGCATGAAAATAGAATCATCGAATAAAACATTTAAATGTTACTCAACATAATTTATTAACAACGTATAATTTATACCTTTAGAGAAATCATTCTCGACACTAACTCCAAATCCTTTAACTCGCAGTTTATCAACAAATTATCCATGCTCACTCAAAAGCAAAGTATGTTATCAAGTTAATAAATCCATTTAAAGAAAAGTCTTTTATCACATTTCATCTTTCAACATTTTTATCAAACAATCGATCATAATATACAAACATCTCCATAAACGTACAAGAATTATATATAAATAGAAATATTTTATCACATCAAAGCATTTATGTTGGTATTTGTCTAAGGTTTAAACAAGATTTGAATGACTTCAGCATTAGAGCATGCACACTAGTGTGCGCCACGACACAGACCTTCCAAGGTGAGGCACCGAACATGGTGGAGCTTCTGGCCAGGTATGCACCGTGGCTCAGACTCCCCTAGGCCGCAGTTCCCAGAAAGTTAGAGATGTGTGCTTTGCCCTGGGCCGCAACCCCAGGTACACTGATGCACACATGTTTCAGCTCTTTGAGTGGTGCGTGGGACATGTCCAAAACACACAGTTTTACGTAAGATTGATGGAGGGCCATGGTTATTGGTCATCAAGATCTAAGGGTCGAGATTGACTCTCAAGATTGGATAAGAAGTTGGTGCACCATATAAAGGGTCACCTAGCTTCAATCTCAAAAGATGTGTGAGGAATAACTTGTGATTAAAAGTGAGATCAATTGTAAGAGTGCAAAGACACTAAACTCAAGAGAGATTCTGTAGAGAGGCTGGTTGTTTAGAAAGAGAGAGTAGAATAGAAAGGGGATTCAAGGGCTTGTAAGGGGAATTTTCTTGGGAAAATTCCAGGGTTAGTTCTTATAACTTTCTTCTTCTTCTTCTTCTTCTTCTTTTGTTCTTCAAGAACCTGTGAGTTCTTGGAAGGGTGTTGCTAATTGTAAAGAACTCCATTGAGAAGATAGTGCAGAGAGCTCGTAGGAGCTCTCGGGGACATAGACATATTGCCGAACCTCATCAACAAATTTCTTGTGTTCTTTTCTTTCTTGCTTTAATTGGTTGCTATCTCTTTTCTTTATACAAGTCACTCTAGACTTGGGTGTTTGGAAGATCACCTCCTAGGCATCATCCAAGGTGGTTTCCCAACAATTTACATCCCATAATTTCATCAAGGGCATTCATCCATAAGGTTCTAAGAAACACAACAAATCATTCAAAACATCACCAATTCACACAACATCTAAACACTAGTCGGCACGACCTTATTCTCAAGATTTATCACTCCAACCTACTTCGATATTAACCACAACTCCTAAATGACATCCTATGTAATCCTGCAAAGTCAACTTCCTACAACCACCCCATGCACAATGCACCATGTAACTAAGTCTACAGAATCTTCAACCTAAAGCTCTGATACCAAAAATGTAATAACCCATCCCATAAGAACCATATAGGTCTATTCGAAATGGCATCATAAACTTTGAACATCGAGCGCTTGAAATTTATGTAACCTGTGTTCCCATGCTAACCATCATAATCTCTGATTAACTTATATACATGTACACTACCATAACTTCTTTAAACATTGTACAAAACATCTTGGTTAAGACCAAGAATCTACAAAATATACAAACCTTTCCATTTAACGACCTCCAAGATGTACCAAAGTGTTGGAAATCACCTTGACAAGATGCCCGGGTGGTGATCTTCCAAACACCCAAGTCTAGAACGACTTGTAGAAAGAATTGGAATCGAAAACAGGAACAGAAAATCAAAGAAAGAAAGAAGACAAGCAATTGTTATCGATGTTCAACAATGTGCCTACGTCCCCGTGAGTTCCTCCGAACTCTCTGCACTAAATCAAATGGTTCTTACAAGTTACAAAAATGCCCTTCAAGAAACCTCGAGTTCTTGAAGAAACCAAGAAGAGAAGAAAGGAAGAAGATGAGAACTAACAATGCTCTCTTTCTAATCTAGACTTCTCTATATTTTACAACCAGCCTCACTACAAAGAGTTCCTCTTGTGTTTGTCACTCTAACACAATTCTCTCTATGTGTTTATAATTGATCTCATAATGTCACAATGTATTCTCTATTCTTTTGTTATATATCTCAAAAATGAGGCTAGGAAACCCCTTTTATAGCCACCCACTTCTTGGTCATTCTTGAATTCAATCCTCACCCTTTGATCATGATTACCACTTAATCATGGCCCTTCATCACTTCCCAAGTGGTGTTGTGCATTTTAACCTTGCACACACGCACCTAAGAGAGTCTTTATGCATGCTACCTATGTGTGCTTGACTTTGCCTAGCACCTAGGTGCTCAACAGGGCGCGGTGCGGTGCTGGGCAGAGTACACTTGCAGCAGCTTCTGGGTGGTGCGCCGCTGATAGTGAGCGGTGAGGTGCTAGTGCATTCTTGGAGGCATGCACACTGGGTGGTGCGGTGCTGGTGTGTCCCTGGAGTCCCCATTCTGCAAGGTGCAGTGCTGGAGAAGGAGGGGCGCGGTGCACACTGATGCTGCCCCCTTCTCCCAGCTATGCGCACACCCTTCTGCCTGTGTGCAGAAGTACACACACTAGTGCCTCTAGCCTTACCTTGCTCCAAAGTGATGCACACACATGTGTGCAATCTTCTAACTTGCTAAACTTTAATCCTCCAACTTGGTTTAGACTTTAACCATCTTTGAACCATGCATGGAAATGTTTGAACCTTAGACAAATACCAACAATCTCTACCTTTGTCTAAGTGTTCAAAAAATTTGAACCATTGTACAGAGAGCTTTGCGATCCAAGCTCATCTTGAGTCATCAATTAACCAATTCCAATCCTAATTAGTCCAAGGCAATGATTGAACTTACTTAAAGGTAGAACTTTAGTACCCAAATCCACAGGATTTTCTTCCGTGGCTACCTTGTCCACACGGATGCATCCTTTCGTAACATTTTCCTAAATCAAATGATACCAAACATCCATATGCTTTGTCCTCTCATGGAACACCGGATTCTTACACAAGTGCAATGCACTTTGACTATCCGAAAATACCATAACCTGCTCCTTCAGTACCTTCAACTCTTCCAGCAACCCTTTGCACCACATAGCCTCCTTAATGGCCTCCGTAGCTGCTATGTATTCAGCCTTGGTTGTTGAGAGTGCTACCACTGGCTACAACTGAGCCTTCCAACTTACACAACATCCATTTAAGTTGAAGAAGTAGGAGGTAATCAATCTCCTTTTATCCCGGTCTACTCCATAGTCCGAATCAGCACAACCCTCATGGCAGATGGACTTACCTCTCTTCTCATACACCAGCCCTACTTTTGGGCTTCCCTTCAAATACCTCAGCAACCACTTCATCCCAAGCCAATGCTCCTTTCCAAAATTACTCATAAACCTACTGAGAACACTCATTGCATGAATAATATCAGGTCTAGTGCTTATCATGGTGAACATAACAGAACCAACCGCACTAGAGTAGGAGACTTTCTCCATTTCCTTCTTCTTTGCCTTCAATCTTGGACATTGATCACTGGAGAACTTGAAATGACCAGCAAAGGGAACCTTTACTGGTTTGTTATCTTCTATAGAGGATTTAGATATCATCTTCTCTATGTAAGAAGTTTGAGAGATCTTCAATCTGTTTCTCTCCATTTCCTGGATGATACACATCCCAATGATCTTTTGTGCATGGCCAAGATCCTTCATCTCAAACTACTCACTGAGTTAAGCTTTCAATTTCTTTATCCTCTCCATGCTGCTCCTAACCAGCAACATGTCATCAACATAGATGAGGATGATCACCACTTCCTCAACCTTTTGCCCCTTATAGTACAAGCACGAGTCATAGTAGCTCCTCATGAAACCCAAGCTGATTACAAAGGAATCAAACCTCTTATTCCATTGCCTAGGTGATTGCTTCAGGCCATAGAGAGATTTCTTCAATTTGCACACCAACTCTTCTTGCCATTCTTCCTCATAGCCTTCGAGTTGCCTTATGAAAATGGTCTCATCGAGCTCTCCATGTAAGAACACTGTCTTCACATCCATTTGCTCAATTTCCCAATCAAATTGGACCACCAATGCTAACACTATCCGGATCGTCTTGTACTTCACAACCGGTGAGAAGATTTCAGTGAAATCTATACCTTCCTTTTGTGTGAACCCCTTCACCACCAGCTTAGCTTTATATCGGACTTCATCCCCTAGAGTGTTCCCTTCTTTGATCTTGTAGAGCCATCTACAATCCACAACTCTCTGTTTTTCTGGTTTGGGTACTAGCTCCCAAGAGTTGTTCTTCATTAAAGAGTCCATTTCTTCCTCCATAGCCAGCTGCCACTTTGACGAATCCTTACACTCCATGGCTTCCGTGTAAGTTTTTGGTTCAACCTCTCCTTCTATCCAAGGAGCTGCTACATTAGCATCTGCAAACCCATATCTTAAAGGTGGTCTAACCACCCTCATTTCCTGGTCTCTTGTGAGCTAGTAGTCATTCCGACTTGCTGCAGCAACCTCTTCTTGAGTTTCTTAAGCTTGGCCTTCATCTAAGGGCTCTACCTGGTCCGAACCCTCTTGGCTTCTTTGCTCTACCTAAACTGAGTTCTCCTTGATGCGATGCTCCACAACTTTCGGACTGGTTTGCCCACTAGCCTCTTCAGGGTTAGTTTTCTCCATGTAGGGAAATAACAATTCATTAAAAATAACATCCCTACTTATAATCAGTTTCATGCCCTTCTTTTCTAAGGACCACAACCTATATCCCTTAACCCCATCATCATATCCTAGAAATACACATTTTCTAGATCTAGAGCTAAGTTTATCCTCGTTTTGATGTGCATATGCAGCACACCCAAAAGTCCTAAGGTTGTTTAATTTAGGGGGTTTTCCACTCCACATCTCCAAGGGAGTCTTGAGCTCTAAAGCTCTAGAGGGTGATCTATTTATCAAGTATACAGCTGTAGCCACAGCTTCTCCCCAAAAATATTTTGGTAACCCGAATCCTATTAACATGCATATAACATTTTCCATAAGGGTTCTATTTATTCTTTCAGAAACTCCATTTTGCTGAGGTGTTTTTACAACCGTCCTACGTCTTAGAATGGCGTTCAATTCACAGAATTTATCAAAGTCCTTATTGTAAAATTCTAAGCCATTATTGATTTGTAAAGCCTTAACTACCTTACCCGTTTGAGTTTCCAGCAACTTCTTCCACACAACAAATTTATTCAAGGCATCAGATTTATTCGTTAGTAAATAAACCCACACTCTTCTTGAATAATCATCAATTAAAGACAAAAAGTAAAAGTTACCTCCCTGTGTTGGTGTCCTTGCTAGTCCCCAAAGGTCCGAATGAATGTAGTCAAAAATCCCCTTAGATTTGTGCACTCCGGTGTTGAAGTTGACCCGTCGTTGCTTCCTAAGAATGCAGCTCTCACAGAAATTCAGTTTCTCTACTTTGTCTCCTCCAAGTAGACCATCATTGCTAAGAACTTGTACGCCCTTTTCGCTCATGTGTCCCAAGCGAGTGTGCCAAAGAGCTGCCTTATCCATCTTAGCCATCAAGCTTGCTGCTTGATCATTGATTTTTGTCTCTTCGATCATCTCATAGAGTCCATCGTTTCTTGCTGCCTTAATCACTACCAAAGATCCCTTGGTTACCTTGATCTTTC
This sequence comes from Bretschneidera sinensis, assembly GCA_023935145.1. Classification (NCBI taxonomy): domain Eukaryota; kingdom Viridiplantae; phylum Streptophyta; class Magnoliopsida; order Brassicales; family Akaniaceae; genus Bretschneidera; species Bretschneidera sinensis. The sequence continues at coordinate 7,784,621 of CM043705.1, forward strand.
CTCCCTCTACTTTGCATGTATACCCCATGGAATCCAGCTGCCCCAATGAGATCAAATTTCCCTTCAAATCTGGAAGATACCTCACATTTCGCAGCAGCCTTGTGACTCCATCAAACATCTTCAATTGAATATCACCAATCCTTCTCACTTGGCAAGAATTGTCATTCCCCAAGAAGACCCTTCCATCATTGATCTCCTTGAAGTTCTTGAACCATTCCTTGTGAGGGCACATGTGATAAGTTCACCTAGAATCAAGAATCCATTTTTTGCTACCTTGCCTCTTGCTCACATTTGAGCACGCAGCAAGAACATCATCTTACTGTTCTCCCTTGGCAACCGAAGCCTCTCCATTATTGGTATAGCTTCTCCTCTCATCCCACATCCTCTTCTTGCAATCTTTCTTGAAATGGCCCTCCTTGTTGTAATAGAAGCATCTCCTTCCTCCTCCAAGTCTTGTCTTGGAATGAGACCTCCCATGGTTCTGCCCTCTACCTCTTGATTTCTCCGGGTAGTTGCCATGGTTGCTACTGTCATTTATAGTTGCTGGCCTTCCTCTTACGAACAGCCTATCTCCACTTGATGTCTCCTTCATCTTGGCTTTGAATTCATGTGCCCTTATGGCATTGATCACAATGTCCTTTGTTAAAGTATCCCTTCCATACTCAATAGCAGTAATCAAATTATCAAAGCAATCAGGAAGAGAGTTTAACAAGATAACAGCCAATTGTTCATCCGAAAAAATAATGCTATAGCTATTCAAATCTTGAACTAGCTACATCAAGATTATCTTACAACTCTTTACTAGGATCCATTTTAAAAGAAAAGATTCTTTTAAGAAGATAAATCTTGTTAGGGAGAGTTTTGGTAAGAAACAACTCATCTAGTTTCTTCCATATGATAGCCGGATCCTCCAAATCTCCGCACTCCCTTGTGACGCTATCCGACATGTGCAAGAAAATGGTGTTGTAAGGCATCTTCTTCATCTCGGTCCGCTGGTCCTTCGTGACACTTGCTGGAAAAGCATCATCTTTTCCAACAGCCAAGTCCATTTTCTATTGCATTAGAACCGCCTTGATCTTCCGCTTCCAAAGGGCAGAGTTTCCCTTTCCATCAAACTTCTCAACACAGAAATTTGAAGCCATCTTTTGCGGACAAGATCCCTGATTTATGCACTGCCCACAAATGCTTTCTTCAACCTCAAGAACACAGATCAAAGATGGATATCAACACCGTTCTTGAATCAATCCCAAGAACACGATCAGATCTTGATCTTTACACTGTTCTTGAATCACCCAAGAAGTTGATCTTTGATTCTTAGATTCTTGGCTTCGTCACCTTCTTGTTCTTGCTCCGATACCCTCTAACCAACTCTAATACCACTATTGGAAATCACCTTGACAAGATGCCAAGGTGATGATCTTCCAAACACCCAAGTCTAGAATGACTTGTAGAAAGAATTGAAATCGAAAACAAGAACAGAAAATCAAAGAAAGAAAGAAGACAAGCAATTGTTATCGAGGTTTGGCAATGTGCCTATGTCCCCATGAGTTCCTCTGAACTCTTTGCACTAAATTAAATGGTTCTTACAAGTTACAACAATCCCTTTCAAGAAACCTCAAGTTCTTAAAGAAACCAAGAAGAGAAGAAAAGAAGAAGATGAGAACTAACAATGCTCTCTTCCAATCTAGAATTCTCTATCTTTTATAACCAGCCTCACTACAAAGAGTCCCTCTTATGTTGCCCCAGGGCATATGGCGCAGTGGTAAGTTCAGCCTTCGAGATGGCAGTTTCCCCGTGAGGTCTCGAGTTTGAGTCCTGCCACTGCACTGCACATCCTGCGATTTACATCCTCCACAGGGTCCTAGGGCAAGGATTGTGGTGGCGGTCGTAATGGTCCGCTATCCAAAAAAAGAGTCCCTCTTGTGTTTGTCACTCTTATACAAAATGTGTTTACAATTGATTTCACAATGTCACAATGTATTCTCTATTCTCTTGTTCTACATCTAAAAAATGAAGCTAGGAAACCCCTTTTATAGCCACCCACTTGTTGATCATTCTTGAGATTCAATCCTCACCCTTTGATCATGATTACCACTTAATCATGGCCCTTCATCACTTCCTAAGTGGTGCTGTGTGTTTTAACCTTGCACACACGCACCTAAGAGAGTCCTTATGCATGCTGCCTATGTGTGCTTGACTTTGCCTAGTACCTAGGTGCTCAACAGGGCACGGTGCGGTGCTGGGTAGAGCACACTTGCAGTAGCTTCTGGGTAGTGCACCGCTGATGGTGAGCGGTGAGGTGCTGGTGTGTTCCTGGAGGCATGCACACTGGGCGGTGCGGTGCTGGGCTATGCGCGGTGTGGTACTGGTGCGTCCCTGGAGTCACCATTCTGCAAGGTGTGGTGCTGGAGAAGGAGAGGCGTGGTGCACACTGATGTTGCCCCCTTCTCCCAGCTGTGCGCACACCCTTCTACTTGTGTGCAGAAGTGCGCACACTAGTGCGACTAGCCTTACCTTGCTCCAAAGTGATGCACACACATGTGTGCAATCTTCTAACTTGCTGAACTTTAATCCTCCAACTTTGGTTTAGAATTTAACCATCTTCGAACTATGCTTGGACATGTTTGAACCTTAGATAAATGCCAACACAAAGCATACATCTTTCCAAAAATGAATGGAGGCATAAAATACATAGCCAATACAATCAAGAACAAAGAAAATTAAGGAATAGACTTTTTTCTTACAACCCACCTAAACAAAAATCTTCCATTTATAACTCCTTCACATGTGAATTTTAAAGTGTCAAAAAGGCTTTCATGTAATATTAAAATGAAAGAATAAGCTAAAATACTCAATGAATTTTAAATGTAAAGATTGTTTTCCATTATGTAAGAACACATCTTAGATTATTATTAACAAGCAGGACACACTTTCATCAAATAATTAAATGGTAAATAATCTTCATTAGAAGATTCCAATCATTTACAATCCATAAGTCAATATAAGCATTCTAAATAAAATACTATGCAATGTAAATGTCAAAAATGATCATTCATTTCCCATTGAAATTTCTTTCCAATCATTAAGTTAATTATAATACAACGGGGACATCTTCCCATGTACCGGTACATTTCTCATATTTCCAAATCCTCTGATCCCTTTCACCTAGTTTACAACCTACACTAGGAGGAATCCTTCTATTTCAATATCAATCTCAGATTTCCTTCGCCTGGGTCACAACCTACACTAGGTGGGATCCTTCTTTTTTAATATCAATCTCAGATTTCCTTCACATAGGTCACAACCTACACTAGGTTGGATCCTTCAATTTTAACATCAATCTCAGATTCTCTTTATCTAGGTCACAACCCACACTAGGTGGGATCCTTATATTTCAACATCAATCTTGAATTCCCTTCACCTAGGTTATAACCTACACTAGGTGGGATGCTTCAATTTCAACATCAAATCTTGGATTCCCTTCACCTAGCTCACAACCTACACTAGATGGGATCCTTCTTTTTCGTTATCAATCTTTTTCCATAATATCATTACTAATCATGTCAGAGCAGTGCATCAATAATAACACTAGTTTCAAATGAAATTCCACAACTAAACACATCACAATCACTCCATCCATAACAACTACAAAAAAAAATATCAAAATATGAAGGCATTTCCATAATCATTTATTTCATTGCTCTTACTAAAAGTAAGGTGAAACTCACCTGAATAGCACCGAGTGCTATTCTTGAACTTTCTCCTTGCCTTTTCTATGCTCTTCCACCACACCTAAAGTATATATATCATTTAATATAACAATTCAAAAGTATAAGAAGTTTATATTTACACTTAACAACAATTATATTCAAACAAAAACCATTGTTCTCCTTAGTTTACATTTACTTATCCTTTTCTTTCTCCTTTCAGAACAAACTATAACTAACAACTCGAATCAAGAGACTCTCACTCTTTTCCAAGAAATTTCAAGGTAAGTTATAAGCAAACTTAAACTCTCCAAGAGTTAAGACTACTTAACTTACTTTACTTCAGTTCTCTAAATTTTGCTTCTCTCCAAATTCTTTATTTATCAAACTTCTACTTTCAAATTAAAAACTCCTAACATTAAGAGACTATACCTACCTAGTAGTCTTTACATACCAAGATCTCAAATTTTTATAAAATCAAACAATTCCCAACTCTTAATTAAATTCAAAATTCAAACTTTTCAATCTAGTACTCTTCTAAGCTTACTTTATCATTAAACCTTCTAATTTAGAGACTTCTCTTTCTAATTCTAACAAGTATTAAACTTAAAGCAAGTTCTATAATCCTATAAATTCATATATTAGCAAACTTTCCATTTATATAGTCATCAAAATCCAAATTTTCAACTTAATGTAAATACTTGACAAAATTCTAATTCTAGTATCTTTTCAAACTCTTGAATTCAACAAGGAAATCTCTTCGCTAAAGATGTTCCTTTAGTTCCATGAAGGTTTATAACATCAAAGCTTACAAATTTTACAATACCCAAATCATACACTTCTATATTTCGACTCCAAAGTTTAAATTTTAATTATAACTCTTGAAAACCTTCATCATAAATCACTTAAAGGTCAATGAAATTAAACCCAAAAGATCTCAAGCTAAGCTCTAATATAAACCTCAATAAGTCAAAAATAACTTAGGAAAGATAAAATTCAAAAATACCCCAAAATTTTGGAGAAAATGGGCGAAACAAGTAAAATGGCCTACACCTTGTCTAGCACGTACAGTCCACGCGTTGCTGTGGGTTGCTTGTAGAGGTCCATCTCCCTGGCTGAACGGTGGTAGGATTTTGTAGCAAGGGGCCTTCAAACTTTGAGGGCAAAAGGACTTTCTTTGGTAGGGTTTTGACTTGGTAAAAGATGGAAGAAAATGGGTTTTCAAAATGAAAACATTTCTCAGTTTTCTTATCTCTCTTTCTGCCCTATCTTTGGAGAAGAAGAAGTGAGATTCAAAAGTTTTCTTGCCCTTTTTTTACTCTCTCTTACCTTGAGCACTTACTCTTATACACCTCCTCAAATTCTTTTAAGACTTTGCAAGTCTTTTCCTCTTATTTCTCAATAATACAACAAAGGCCCAATTTTTTTCTTTCTATTTAAAAAAAATTTATAATATATTTTCAACTCATACTAAAACACCCTTTAATTAAATATCTAGATCCAATACACTATAATGCATGCATTTAGTTACAATATTAACATAAACATTAATAAAAACAACACAATTTAAAACCAGACTCTCCAAAGTGGATCCAAGAATGATATTGAAATGGTAGGACTCCACCTAAAGTAGGTTGTGACCTTGGTGAAGGGGATATGAGAATGATATTGAAATAGTAGGACCCAACCTAGAGTAGATTGTGACCTAGGTGAAGGGAATTTGAGAATGATATTAAAATGGAAGGGGACCCATTTAGTTGTCTATGATCTATTTTATCTACCTACTATATTGATTTTGATTAAATTCCTTCCATTTAGTTGTCTATGATCTAATTTATCTACCTAATGTATTGATTTGGATTACAGGAGTCCTATAGTTGGGTTATGACCTCCAAATATGGAGATGATCTATCTGTACACCAGTAATTGGAAGGTAATGAATGGTTAACAGCATGTAGGAGGGGGGAGGAGGGGCAAAGAAAGTTCATGTATACGGCTTGGGCAATTTGCTGAACCCGAGTATTGTGCGTGGCAAGTCGGGGTGTTGTTCGTCCTCTTCTTCCACCTCCTCTAGGGCTCGAGGCTCCACATTTCTTGAGGATGAGCATATAAAACAACAAATCTAGGAGGAGGTTTGCTAGCAAGTCCATGAGGTACAACAATGTTTAGATGAGACAGAACAACGCATGTAGCGGATAAAGCAACAGATGTAAGAGCATGTGAATGAAGGCATACAACTCACCGTGTTTGCCATCTGTCAAAGTTAAGGGATACTACCTCCGTTTGTACCTCCACCTTCGCATCCACCTCCAACCTCCAATGTAAGTATGAAACACTTTTAGAACTTTAGAATTGAAACTTTATCACCATAATGTGCATGATATATACAATATAATGTTAACACTTAGTTGTTTTAGGGTCGAAAATATAAAGTACTCATCTCGTGAATGAGCCGAGAGTACTGGCATGTTCGTACCATAGAAAGTGAGTTATGAGAAAAAGTCTAATCGAGTTCAGACCACTTGTTCGTGTTCTATGAGAAAAAAGAGAGTTTTAGGTTCAAACCGTTAACACTTAGTGCTTTTAGGGTCAAAAATGTAAAATACTCATCCTGTAGATGAGCCGAGAGTATTTAGATGTTTGTACCATAGAATGTGAGTTGTGAAAAAAGTCTAGTCGAGTTTGGACCACCAGTTCTTGTTCTGTGATAAAAAGTGAGAGTTTTAAGTTCAAACCATTAACACTTATTGGTTTTAGGTCGAAAACATAAAATACTCATCCCGAGGATAAGCCGAGAGTACTGATATGTCTGTTCCAAAGAATATGATTTGTGAGAATAAGTCTAGTCAAGTTCAGACCACTGATTTGGGTTCTGTTAGGTTTTTCAGCGTAAATATTAAAATTGATTATTCATTCTTTTCTATAATTAATGAATACTTTCTCTTTTGATTGCGAAATGTCTTATAGTTTCTTTTTAACTTATTTCACATTACTTACTGATGAAGCATAAAATGAAGACGAGGCTAATGATTACTACTCGGACTTGTCATATTTGTGATTATATTTGTATTATTTATGAGATTTTGATGACATATTGCATTTTTATTATTGTTAATGAATTTATATAAATTAGTAGATTGAATGATATGATGTATTGTTATTGAGTTTATATATTTTAATAGATTGTATTATCGATTTTATTGATTATAAAATTTATGTTTTACTTGAATACTTTGAACAAGTTTTTTTATAAAAAAATTTAAAAACAAAAGACTTATTTGTACTTATTTAATGGTATCAAATATTATAAATGAGTATCTGCGATGTATTCAAATCCGTAGCAGATTCAAATTTCTTAGTATTTGCGATGGATTTGAATCCAATGTAGATATTCATTTAAAATATGTATGACGGATTTGAATCCGTAACAGATATATTTTTTTAATTGCAACAGATTTTTCCGTCGCTAATACTTTCAATAAAATGTTATTTTTAATTGTTTTCTTTTTAAATGTGACATATTCGTGATGAATTTTTTTTTTTGTTAAGGTATATGTGACGTACTATTTGCGACGGATTTCCATCGCAGATACGTAATTGCCACGGATAACTGTACCCAATTTTCTTGTAATTGATCTGTTTTTTTCTTTTGATGGGATGTTTCAATCCTGAAGAAATGCATTTACTTGTTATGGTGTAAGTTTCACGTGCTTTGTTTTGCTAAAACCATTTCCTAGCTAGTTCAACATCTAATCTGCTAGTTCAACATCTAATCTTATTCAGGAGTTCTGTTTTGAAATTAACCTATGAAATAAGTAAGACGTCCAAACCTACCCCTTCCCCAACCAGTATCCACTTTACAAATATTATTGTCGTAGCTAGATTTAAGACTTTGTCAAATGCTCAATGAGGTTTATAATTTAATATGATTCTGTATTTTTTTATCATTGCATTTTTAACTCCTCTGCTGTAAAAAAAAAATTGTACCGTAAAACATGCAATACACATAAATTTTGATTATAAAATGGCCTCCACTAGATCCCAAAATTTAATAAGTTCAAATTTATATAAAAAAATCAATGTATTGTGTGTTTTATAGAACGTCAATCCCATCAACATAAGGATGTCATACCATCTTTAAAGAGGGTTTATCTTTCGGCTAGCCTTATGTAACAACCCATCTCGGGTTGGCCACCCCCGAGACAGTTTCATCACATTTTGAAATCCCAGCACAACATATATATGCAACAATAAAAATAACACCAACAGAAATGTTTACGTCAATCCTCAACCCTCATCAAGGGAGATACATCACTTTGATCTTGACTTAATCATTATATACAACGTAAAATGCATGAATATTTATAAATAAATTTTTCTCATTAGTCTGAGGATGTTGACACATACGTGACTTACAAAAAAAGATTTCAATCTGATTCTCAACCCGCTAGACTATTTGTCCTGCTTGCTACCTGAAATCATTGTGCAATGAGGGATGAGCTTCACAAGCTCAGTGAATTAAATTTACTAGAAGTATTCATTTGTATAAATGGTCTTTCAATGTTTAATCATTTAAATCTCATACAACTTGATACTAGCATTCTACTATCACTACACATGTCATAAGATCCATTCTCCATCAATCTCTTCTTCTTATTTATTGGTTCACTTTAAGATCATCAATTATCTCATAATTACCTCGTAATGAGGTGCACATCATAAAGTCTACCATTTAGATGGTTCTTATCATATCATACTTCTAGGTTTCTGTCTCACCATAACTGTCTCTTTGTGAGACTCATTCTTCTATAAATAAATTCACAATATCAACAACATTTCAGTAAAAATATTAACATGTAAAACAGATGCAATGAATGAATTATTATTATAAGGGAACATCTTCCCATATGTCAATATATTTTTATCTTAGACTGCCCCCCTCCCAGTTCTTTTCTTTCCAACATATACTGGCTATCACGGTATTCATTTCTAGCATATACCGGTTATCATGGTTTCCTTTATTTCCAGCATATACCGACTATCATGGTTTTTCAATTAGACCGGCCCCTTTCGGGTTCTTTTCTTTTATACACATGCATATGAACAATGATATGAAATATGCATATAAACACTAATATAAAAACAACATGAATTCAAATATTAAATTTAGCTATCCTGTCTTTCCTCGATTTTCTACTTGATAAATTTCATTAATTTCTTCTCCTCATATATCACATCAGTTCATTAATCATAATGCGTCAAGAATTTTATTTATCACCATCATTATTAAATCGACTTATTTTTCTAATAATATTTCTTTTCACATAATAATTTTTCTATGTGTCCAATATTCATATCATACCTATTAATCAAATTTTTATCTACCACCAAAACATAAGCTAATAATTTATTTTAATCTTATTACTAGATATTTCATTTTTATATAGATTAGTTAAAGTAAATCTAACTCACCACGTAGCACTTAGAGCTACCCGTGGATCACCTCCTTGCTTGTCCTGCCCTCTCATAAATTTCCCCCGGTTGCTGACCGTTAACACCTGATATAATATTTATATTAAAAATTCTAATTATTTCTTCAATTCTTCCTAATTTACATCCTTTGAAAATTCCCACTTTTAATTTCGGGAAATTTCATGTATGCTAAAATTTAAAAACAAACTTCATGTTATTACCTTCTGTTTTTCTTAGTGCTTCCTGTGATTCTTAATGAAATTCTCTCGTAAACCCCCTTCAAAGTTTTACTCTTTCAACCATTTTTTCGGTTCCCAAGTGTTTAGAGAAAATGAATAGTTTTAATTGAAGAAAGGAGAAAACCAAAGATTTTGCTAAGAAAAATTTAAGTATAGCAAATTATATATATATATATATATATATGCAAAAAACTAAGTTCAGCAGCCCCGAATTTGGCTGCCACGCAAAAGCCTAGTGTAAAGCCCGCAAATGCCTTTTCTTTACTTGCCAACACCTACTGCCATGTTTTCTGCCTTTTCTTTTTCTTTTTCCTTTCCTTTATACTGTTCACGATTTTTTTTTTTCATTTTCTTTGTAAGTACACCTCCATTCGTCCTTTTTTTTCAAAAGAATTCCTTGAGCAACATATGCTTGGGAGTAATTATGAAAAACAAAGTCAAGTTTATGCCCTAGTCATTAGAGGTTCTAGAGGTAGATCTGGAGAAAAATATTCAGGTAACAGTAGCCAGAAATTCTGATCTAAGTCCAAAATTAAGAATGTGACTTGTCATTACTGTAAGAAAAATGACACTACAAATATGAGTGTTGGAATTTGAAAAATAAAATTCAAGAAGAAAACAGTCAGAATCAAATTTAAAATCGAGTTCAGAATCAGAATCGAGATAGGGATAGGAATCAGAAAGAAAAAAAACTTAAAGCTAATGTTAATGAAGAAGACTCTGATGACTATGATCGTGTTCTTGCTGCCAGTGGTTCTTTCTATCTGATTGCATTATGGATTCAACTTGTTTCTACCATATTTTCCAAAATAATGATTGGTTTTCAGAATATGAGCCTCATGACAGAGTTATATTGCTCGGTGATGATGCAACTCAAAAAAACTACTAGTATTGAAATTGTCCAGATCAGTATGCACGACGATGTAATAAAGACCTTGATAGAAGTTAGACATATTCTTTCCTTCAAGGAGAATATGTTGTGTATGGTATTACTATTACTGGTTTAGCTGCTGCTTCCATTATGTCAGATTCTGATGTTACAAAATTGTGGTATACGAGATTGGGTCATATGATTCAAAATGGACTAACATTGTTGAGCAAAAGAGGTATGCTATGTGGACATAATACAAATATATTGGAATTTTGTTAGCATTGTATTTTTGGAAAACAGACAATGGTACTGTGGATTATATTCACCATGATTTTTAGGGATCCTCATGTGTTACATCTAAGGGTGGTGCTAGGTATATGCTTACATTCATTGATAATTACTTAAGAAAAACTTGGGTTTTTATGTTGAAGATCAAAAGCAAGACATTCAAGAATTTTAAACAATAGAGAACCATGATTGAGAAGCAAACATGGAAGCAGATTAAAAGGCTCAAGATAGATAATGGAATAGAATTTTTCTCAAATGAATTTGATGACTACCTCAAAGATTAGGGTACTGTTAGACACAAGATAGTCAGTGGTACACCACAACAAAATGGGATTCTTGAGCAAATGAACATAACTCTTTAGGATAGAGCTCGTTGTATGCTCTCAAATGTTGGTCTGACTAAGGAGTTTTGGGTAGAGGTAGTGTTTACTGCCTGTTATTTGGTGAATTGATCTCCTATTACAGTTGGTAACCCTCTTTATTATTCTATGGTAAAAATGTTTGAATGTCCTGCATATGCATGTTAATGATGGAAAATTAGAGTCTAGAGGTAAAAAAATGCATTTTTCTTAGTTATGTTGATGGTGTGAAAGGATATAGATTATGGTGTCACTTTTTCTTGGTTTTTGGCGAATCGATCTCCTGTTACAGCTATAGAGTTTAAAACCCCACATGAGATATGGTTTGGAAACCCTCTTTATTATTTAATGGTAAAAATATTCGGATGTCCTACATATGCATATGTTAATTATGGAAAATTAGAGCTTAGGGCTAAAAAGTGCATTCTTCTTAGTTATGTTGATGGTGTAAAATGATATAGAATATTGTTTCCTGATCCTAAGTTACCTAAATTTCTCATTAGTCGTGATGTTACTTTTAATAAATCTACTATGCTTAACATGAAAAAAGAGGAGTTTGTTGCTTGTGATTTTGATCAAGGTAAGGTAGCACATAATTGCTGAAGTTGGAAAGTTTTGATTCGGATCTTATGTAGAACATTTACACACAACTTGTTTTTGAACAGAATGAGAATTTGGGTGAAGAACAGACTCAACAAACTCAGGATGAACCTTATAACAATGCCAAACATAGACCAAGAAGAGAGACTAGACTACCATTGAGGTACAATAATATTGTTTTGTCTAGTAATACTGATGCAATTGCCTATGCTTTGTCAGTTGCGCAAAAAACCAGTGATGTAGGTGAACCTTTTATACATACAGAAGTCATTACTTGTACATATTCTTCAAAGTGGCTAGTAACCATGCATGAAGAGATGAAGTCTCTTGAGAAGAATCAGACTTGAAAATTGGTAAAATAACCATTGAGTAAAAGAATAGGTTGTTGCAAATGGCTATTCAAGAAGAAGGAAAACATCCCTAAAGTGAACAAAAAGATGATTGTGAAAAAAATTGGGACAATATATAATCCATCAGATATGTTGACTAAACCATTTCCAGTGTCCAAGTTCGAGCATTTCTTGAACTTCATTGGTGTTTGTTGGACGAAAATATACTTAAATAAGTAAGCAGATAATCGCACTAGTTATACTCGCAAGTGCACAAGGTCATCAGTGTAGTCTAGTGTGCAAAAGCAAGGTCATCTCCACAGGGATTGGTAAAGTTGCTTTTAGAATCAGTTTCTCTTAAAGTAACAAGAGATAAATAACTGTTGGAAGGTGATTTGATAATAATAAAGACATAGGGCTTTGATATCCACCACTAGTCATACTTTCCCAATTTGTATAAGGTATCAGTGCTTTAGCCTTATTATGTATACCTACTGGTTACCAACCTAAGGGTATGGTATCTACTCCTTAAGCTATTGATTTCCCTAAGCAACGAGCTAGGCATGGTATCTACTCTAACTCTTTTCTTTCTTAAGGGATTCAGCATGGTATCTGCTTGAGTTGTTCCTTAAGAAAACATAAGTACTATGGAAATCGACAACCACATGAGACCTAGGGCATGGTATCTACTCCCAGTTTCCCATGTTGATTAACCCGGGTGATGAGAGAAAAATATTGCATATTTTGGCCACTCAATTTACATTTGTTAGCTTAGGATTTTATTGCTTTGAGTTGTTTTCATTGTTTTTCAGGTTTACAAGCACTGGAAAGGAGTTTCACTCAAATTGCCAGAATTGCCCATACAGATCAATCATCTTTGAAAATTAAAATGTATTGATTCAAGAAGAACCAGGATATGAGCCATATATGCTTAGAAAGATCCAGAAGTCTATTATCCGGAGAATTTTACGGCTCATAAAAATGATTTTTCTATAGAAAGTTATGGCCATTTTAGTAGACAAAGGTTAGGCTGTGCCGGATTTCAGCGTGAACAGAAGTTTTGAAGGGCATGTGAAGACTTAAATCCCACATCCCACATCGGTTGGAAACACATTTCTATATCCCACATCCCACATCGGATTGGAAACACATTGCACTCGTGGTATTTTCCTATATAAGACCCACTCCACTTCATCATTCAGTGTACAATTCCTGAGCCACTTTGGTGTTTACCAGTGGACATCCGCTAGCATTCTGGTGGAACCCGAAGGCATTGCTACCACGAGGGGAAGCGCCGCCCGTCAGCGAGTGGAATTTCTCCCATGTAAAGTTATTTATTTATTTCTTTACATTTATTTGTTTTAGTTTAAATGTTTAGCACTTTTATTATGAATTGTAGTTTCATAGTTATGAGTGGCTAGACTCTTCAGCTAAGGTTAAAGATGAAGCCCCACCGTTGTTTGGCATAGTAGTTAAGATTTGCTTGTACAAATCTGACAATTTTTAGTATAAATATTCTGTCAATTATTTGAGTTAATCTTATAATTATTTGAGTTTAAATTATATGTTGGATATTCCTTGTGTTTCATATGATGTATACATTGAATGCTTTTCGATTAAATTGGATTTCCTTTGTGATTTGTTAAGAGCGGATACATTGGATGCTTTTGGTTTGATTGGGATATTCTTTGTTTTTTGTCTTATAGTTGGATTCATGGAATCTTTTGATAGGCTATTTTTTAGGACATATATGCTTAAACTTTGGTGGGGTGGATTCGAAAACCTTAGTGTTTTTCATTAGTTTTTAAATCAATTTAATTTAAGTTTATATTTCTTTTGCAACATATAAATTAAAAATTTGGAACTAGGTTAAAACATAGTTGGTTTAGATTAAATTACATTTTCACAACGCAATTCCCTGTGGATTCGACCTCGTACTTGCACAACGCTATATTGCAAACGACTCGTGCGCTTACGAGTAAATTAAAACTCACAACAAGTTTTTGGCGCCGTTGCCGGGGAATTGTTTGGTTTGTGAAAATTTTTGGTCTAAAATGATTTTATTTTTCTACTAGTTAGTTATCTTTTTTGTTTAAAAGAAAAAATTAATTAATTAATTAATTTAATTAAAAAAAATGTGGATGAATCCAGCGCCGGTTTCACAGTCTTTAGAGGACGCCCTCAAGGATTTCTTTAAAATGACCGGCCCGTCCCTCAATGCTGCCAACACATTCAATGTTGATAGTTGTTCCATCTGTACTAGTCCTCTGCATTTAGCACAGAATTGTCCATCAATGCCGGCTTTTGCCGAGTATCCCATGGAACAAATGAATGCTTTCAATGAGTGTTGTTGGCAATCAAATAGATCTTACTCTGAAACATACAATCTAGGGTGGTGGGACCACTCTAATGTTTCATGGACGCAGAACCAACTGAGGAATCAGGAAGGAGACCCTTATCATGCTCACAATCAATGCTCTCCCAAATTTCCTCCACCAATTCCAAGTTATGGTCGCTCAACTTATTCAGCACCATCACCCGCTTACCAAGCTCCCATTCAAGCGTCAGTGTCGGTTTCACAGTCATTGGAGGACGCTCTCAATGATTTCATGAAAATGACTAGCCAATCTATGAGTGAAGTGATGAGTGCAACAATAGAAAACACCCAAGCGATTGCCACACTAGAGAGTCAAATTGATCAAATCGCAAGTTACGTGGGTAAAGGAGAGGAAGGAACGTTCCCCAGTCAAACTGATCCTAACCCAAAGGAACAGTTTGCGGTGGGAAATTTATTAACTCTTATGCATTGGCAGGAACAAGTGCAATCAATTGTCCCATTGAGGTCTGGGAGACAAGTGCACAATCAAGTGGAAGAGAACCCTGCTATGCACCAAGGGCAAGAAAGTGGCAACAATGAGAAGAGAGATGTTGAGCCATCTACAGCCACACCTATTATTAATGATCTCTCTAGGACGTTTTTACCTAAAGCACCTTACCCTAAGAGACTACAAGCGCCCAAGAAAGAAGAGAAGTCTGAGGACATTTTGGAGGCATGCTTTGCTCAATTTGAAGACGATTTGGATTTAGATAAGTTGTTTGAGCAAGAAAATGCTACTTTGGAGTCTGCTCCTCAAAAGATCAGTGAAACGGAGGAAACCACAACACCTGAACCCCCCAAGAAGGAACTTAAGCCTTTATCGAACAATCTTAAGTATAAGTTCCTAGCTCCAGCAGATTCTTTGCCTATAATGATAGCTTTAGATTTGGGTGATGCTCTAGAGGAGAAATTATTGGACGTCTTAAGAGAGCATAAGGAAGCTATAGGCTGGACTATTGAGGATGTCAAGGGAATCAACCCCTCGTTGGTAATACACACGATACAGTTGGAGGAGAATGCCAAGCCATCGAGGGAGCCACAAAGAAGGCTCAACCCTGCTATGCAAGAGGTTGTGAGGACAAAAGATATTAAGCTGTTAGAGGCAGGGATCATTTATCCCATCTCTGATAACAAGGGGGTGAGCCTGATTAAAGTCGTGCCCAAACGTGCTAAATTGACGGTAGTAAATAAAGACGACGAGTTGGTTCCAACTCGAGTGCAGTCAAGATGGAGAAAGTGTCTAGACTACCGTAAATTGAATGTTGCCACTAGGCCTTATCATTTTCCATTCCCATTTATTGATCAGATGATGGAGCGCTTAGTTGGGTATGTTTACTAATGCTGGGTCTGGCTGAAGACGTTAAACTTAGCGCTCATGGGAGGCACCCCACAACTTATCTTTTTTTGTTTATTTATTATTTCGCATTTTTATTATTAATGTTTGTTTCCAGTGTTTTTTTTGTTTTCCAATTTTTATTTTTCAGGGACAAAGCGTACTTCAGTCCAAGTTTGGGGGTATGCTATGAGCCATACCTGTCCAGCTAGTTCTCCATATCTTAGGTCAGCTCTTCCATATTAGTCACACATTGGGGTCAATGTGTAATTTAAGTTTGGGGGTATGGGAGACACATCACACACTTTGTCCTAATTTGTTGTCTTTTCGTCGTAGAGATAAATGCATGCTCATGTTATCGTGAAATTTTGGTTGATCTTAACATTTTCTATGATGTGATGTCATTGGTGAGCTTAACATTTTGAACACATGATCTGGTGATAAATTTTTAAAATTTAGTTACTTACTTTAGGCATTTGAGAATTCACATGTTTGACATAATCTAACATGAGCACATTAGTACAAATTATGTGAGGTATGACATGTGATTTTAATGTGTATTTTTCCTTATCTTAACTGAAACTAGATGACTTGTTGGATGAACACTTGGGCATAAAAAAAATAAATAAATAAATAAATAAAAAAAATTACTACAACTTTTTGCTGAGTAACTGGACCTCTTGCCTCAGTAAGCAGTGAGTGTTCACGTCAAAAGGTGGAATTTTGCTTGGTAGTATCAAGGTCGGTTTAATTTCGTAGCCTTTTTGACTCAAGTTAGTAAGTCCTTAGGGGTGTCTTTACACCTAATGCCCTAAAACCATCTGGTTTGGGAGTCATTGACTCAACACTCGCTACATGGGTCAATTAGAAAGCTTAAGGGAACTAGACATAGACGTGCCCTATATATATATATATATATAAACTATGCCTTTTTCATTCATTTTGATGGGAAATTTGGTGAATCTTGAGACATGGAGACCTTACACATTGGAGTTACTTGGAAGCTTCACTTTTATATGCTAATTCACTTTACACAGTGTCAGACTTGTGATGCCTTGACCTGCCTTTTGTAAGTAATTAGATTTTAACATTTCTATTCATTGCGAAGATGGGTTTATCTTTTTAAGCTTGGTCATGAATGAATATCATGGTGATGTGTGCTCCTTAAATTTTTGGATACCATGAATACTGAACTTATCTTTATGTTCTTTGTTTTTCATTTAGTTTTTTTATTTATTTTGTTTTGCTAAGGGACTAGCAAAATGTAAGTTTGGGGGTATTTGATGAGAGAAAAATATTGCATATTTTGGCCACTTAATTTACATTTAATAGCTTAGAATTTTGTTACTTTGAGTTGTTTTCGTTGTTTTTCAGGTTTACAAGCACTGGGAAAGGAGTTTCACTAAAATTGCCAGAATTGCCCATACAGATCAATCATCTTTGAAAATTAAACTGTATTGATTCAAGAAGAACCAGGATATGAGCTATATATGCTTAGAAAGATCCAGAAGTCTATTTTCTGGAGAATTTTACGGCTCGTAAAAATGATTTTTCTACAGAAAGTTATGGTCGTTTTAGTAGACAAAGGTCAGGTTGTGCGGGCTGTGCGGGATTTCAGCGTGAATAGAAGTTTTGAAGGACATGTGAAGACTTAAATCCCACATCCCACATCGGTTGGAAACACATTTCTATATCCCACATCCCACATTGGATTGGAAACACATTGCACTCGTGGTATTTGCCTATATAAGACCCACTCCACTTCATCATTCAGTGTACAATTCCTGAGCCACTTTGGTGTTTACCGGTGGACATCCGCTAGCATTCTGGTGGATCCCGAAGGCATTGCTACCACGAGGGGAAGCACCGTCCGTCAGCGAGTGGAATTTCTCCCATGTAAAGTTATTTATTTATTTCTTTACATTTAGTTGTTTTAGTTTAAATGTTTAGCACTTTTATTATGAATTGTAGTTTCATAGTTATGAGTGGCTAGACTCTTCAGCTAAGGTTGAAGATGAAGCCCCGTCATTTTTTGGCATAGTAGTTCAGATTTGCTTGTACAAATCTGACAATTTTTAGTATAAATGTTCTATCAATTATTTGAGTTAATCTTATAATTGATTGAGTTTAAATTGTCTGTTGGATATTCCTTGTGTTTCATCTGATGGATACATTGAATGCTTTTCGATTAAATTGGATTTCCTTTGTGATTTGTTAAGAGTGGATACATTGGATGCTTTTGGTTTAATTGGGATATTCTTTGTTTTTTGTCTTATAGTTTGATTCATGGAATCTTTTGGTAGGCTATTTTTTAGGACATATATGCTTAAACTTTGGTGGCGTGGATTCGGAAACCTTAGTGTTTTTCATTAGTTTTTAAATCGATTTAATTTAAGTTTATATTTGTTTTGCAACATATAAATTACAAATTTGGAACTAGGTTAAAATAGAGTTAGTTTAGATTAAATTACATTTTCACAATGCAATTCCCTGTGGATTCGACCTTGCACTTGCACAACGCTATATTGCAAACGACTCGTGCGCTTACGAGTAAATTAAAACTCACAACACCGGGTATCTGGATAAGATATCCCTTGTTACTAATGTTAGACCCAGGACTCGGTCATCCAAATTGATCTAACTAACCAATCAATACCACATGCATACGTTGGCCTTACACATACATATGAGGAATTTAAATAAGCACAGACATTGATCAAGTTAAGTAACCTAATAAAAGTTGTTGGCAAAGATTTTATCAATGAATATAGATATGGGAATGCATAACTAGGGCTTCAATCGAGCCCTATAAGAAAGTTAGTTACACATACTATCTGAAGTAATCATTATAAATAAACTAAACATTAAGGGAGAAGAATAAACCCGAGAGAAGAGGCGTCAATTCTCTCCCAAGCTCTCAACTCCAAGTAAAAGAAAAGAGAAAAGTGTTTTCTATCTGAGGTGTCTCTTATGTGTGTGAGTTACAAGTGTATTTATAGGTCTTTGAGAAGTCCTAAGAGACCCATGAGTTCCTAAACCTTCCTAAAACGAAAATTCTCTTATTTCTAAAATAGAGTTCTGCAGTTTACTGTTCACGCCCGTACATGTGCGCTCGATCGCATATGTCTTGCGCACGATCGCAATGTGCACTCGATCGCATTACATGGCGTGATCGATCACAATTTGTCCAGAGAATGCTCCAAGGATCCCAGATTTCTTCCTTTAAGTGCCAAAACTGCTTCTTTTTTCTCAAAAACCCTATAAAAACATGTAAAACACAAAAATGGAGTAAAAGAGACCAAATTAACGTAATTAAGGACCTAACAAATGTAAATAAGGTGGCTTAAATATGAATATTTAAGCACTTATCATACCCCCAAACTTACATATTGCTAGTCCCTTAGCAATACTAAATTAAAAACTAAAATGAAAAAAACATAGATAGATCCAAGTTCATTGTGTCAATCAAAAGTTTAGGATTTTCACAAAACTATGATGCGCATTCATGAGCAAGCTTAACAAGTGTAAACATATTTTTGCAATGAATAAGAGTTTTGAACGTAAATCATTTTCATAAGGTAGTTTAAGACATCACAAGTTTAACTTTAGTGTATCGTGACTAGCACACAAAGGATTGGGTTTCCAAGAAATTCAAACGTGTATTGTTTCGATGACTCAAGATTCACCAAACTTCCTATTAGAGTCAACAAATATGACATAGACTTTTATTTGTGAGATTTCCGCTAAGTTAGTTCCCTTAAGCTTTCTTGTTGACTCATGTAACGAGCGTTTAGCCAATGACTCCCAAACCAGATGGTTTTAGGGCATTAGGTGTAAAGACACCTCTAAGGACTTACTAGCTCGAGTCAACAAGGCTACGAAACTTAACTGGTTTTAATGCTATCACTTAGAATTTTCCACCTTTTGACGTGACACTCAATGCTTACTGAGGCAAGACGGCCAGTTACTCAGCGGAAAGTTCCTTTTAATGATCACTTAGAATTTTACACCTGTTGACGTGACACTCAATGCTTACTGAGGCAAGAGGGCAAGTTACTCAGCGGAAGATTTGTTTTTATTGACCATTAGGAGCATTTTTTTTTTCTTTTTCTTTTTGAGCATGAATCAATCTTTTATATTTTTATATGCCAAAATGTCAATCTAATAGGTCATCTAGTTCATAGTCAAGCAAAAGAAACATACAAATCCAAATAACATGTCATACCCCACACAATTATGTGCTAATGTGCTCGTGATAATTTAAGTTAAACTTGTGAATTCTTAAAAGCCTAAAGGGCAGTGATCTAGGTTCAAAACTTGATTATTGGCCTATATGTTCAAAGTGTTAAGCTCGCTGATGAAATTGAATCATAAAGTTTTGTTTAGATCTCCAAAAAAAGTTTTTTGGACAAAATAAACATGCATTTATCTACGAAAATAGCAACAAAAAAAAAACTGTAGGACAAGTGAGTGTGTGAATGTGTTCCCATACCCCCAAACTTAAATTGCACATTGTCCCCAATGTGTGAGTAGCATGGAAGGATCTGACCTGGGAGATGGAGAGCTATATGGCTGGCATTGTTTGGAGCACGGCCCCAAACT
Organism: Bretschneidera sinensis; assembly: GCA_023935145.1. Classification (NCBI taxonomy): domain Eukaryota; kingdom Viridiplantae; phylum Streptophyta; class Magnoliopsida; order Brassicales; family Akaniaceae; genus Bretschneidera; species Bretschneidera sinensis. The sequence continues at coordinate 7,804,798 of CM043705.1, forward strand.
TCAACTGGATGCACTAACACTGTCCTTGAAAAAGAAAGAAAAACAAAGATAAAATGGAAAACAAGTAATAGACAATAATATAAAAATATAAAATACGAATAATAACATAAATTATAAAAAAGATATGCATTGGGGTGCCTCCCATGAGCGCTAAGTTTAACGTCTTCAGCCAGACGTGGTACTCTCTCACTATTGATCATCAGGTGGTGCAGTCGAAGAAGTACCGGGTGCCGGAGGTAGGCGATCAAGAATGGCCTGCAGCATAGCCTCCTGGCGTGCTAACCGTGCCTCTAAACTATCCATGCGCTGATGCACGAGTGTGGTAGCAGCAGAGACCTTACCTCGGAAGGAGGACAGCTCAGCTAGAAAGTGCTAGGACTCGGTGGGTCCCATGTCCAAATGGTCCTCCTCACGTACTAGGCTAATGACCGGGGTCTCAGTCTCCATGCAATCCTTCTCAACTTGATCAGCTGCTGGAGCAGGTACTTGGGGTCCTCGTGGCATATACGAGATATTGTGTGTCCACTGAGCTTTCTCGAAGAAGGGATGCTCTCGTACTGGCCCGTCACTGTGGGTCCCCTTAATCCCCTTCTTCTTGAGGATGGAGGTGAGTAAGAACGGGAAAGGGAGGCCCCAAGCATTGGCCGTGGTAGTCTGACGGCCATGTACGTGATCCCAAAACTTGTGCAGCTGGCTCCAAATGATAGCCGGGATGGAGTACTAGTGGCCTCTATGAACGGCATATATAGTCTGGAGAAACTGGTCTCGCCGCTGTGTCTTGTGCCCCAATGGACACACGTTATGCTGTAGGATCGTATCAATAAGCCATAGTCAGGGAGGCAGCTTGGACCGGCTGACCACATTGTTATGCCTGTTGGCATACTAGCCAGCGCACATGTCCGTGATGATCTCGGCTAGGGCAAAGGACTCCAGTTGCTCCTCGATATCAGTGTCCTCAGGAGGGGACTCATTGGTGCAATGAAGAGCAGCGGCGATATCGGCACTAGTCACCTCGATGGGCGTGCCCCAGACTGATGAGGTGAGGACTCCTGGTCTGCTGTAATCGAAAGATAGATGCTCATAAAACTGGACTACGAGCTGGGAGTAGGCAGTGGAGCATACTGGTTTAAATAGCCGCTTCAACCCTCGATGTCGAAATGCTTGGACGGCCCATTGCGTGGTGTCCATGTGCCGAAATATGTCATCGATGGTGAATGTGGTCTTGAACAGCAGTTCTCGTTGCTCGATGCTGGGCCGGGATGAGGGGGCACGGCTGCTTGAGGCACCAGAGATAGAAACAGTTGGTCTTGACATGCTGTGTTCTAGGTTCTACCTGATTTGCGATCGATCTTAATGATGTGCGCTCAATCGCACACTGGACTATGCGCTCGATCGTACACGGTCAAGCTTTTCATCGAACAGCTTGTGTGCACCAAAAAGACAAGCTATGGTTTGCAAATGTGGAACTCGTTCCTAACCCCCTGCAAACGAACAATCACACAATCATACACAAAATAGCATATATGTATAATGCATTTCACAGTTTCTATTTTTAAGATTCGTGTGTGTGTGTAGAGTATCTTGTGGATTAATGGGGATGGGAATGGAGGTAATGGTAGTTGATGGTGATGGAGGCAATTGATGGTGACAGAGGATGGTGGAGATGGCGGTGGTGATGAATGATGCTGTGTGGTAATGGTGAGAGGGAGTGGTGCGAGTGGAAACGAGAGTGTCTGAGGGCAAGTGCACGAGTGATTAGTGACGAGGGAGTGAGTGAGTGTGAGTGTGAGTGAATTTTCAAACTTATAGCTAAACCACTGTCTGCCGTGAGTGCGCTCGATCGCAAGCGGGGGTCGATCGCATTTGTGCGCTCGAAAACATTTGAAGGACACGCTCAATCGCACACCTGCGCTCGATCACACTGGGGGATGCGATCGATCACAAGCAGGGCATATGGGCACAAATAAAAACTTACCCTAGCTGAAAAAATGATAAATTATTGAAACAATACAACCTTACCATTTGTTAGTGGCCTCAGTACCACTAACCTTACCAGAGGTACTTGAGCTTAAAAGGTGATCTAATTTTTATTTTGCTCAAGCACTCTCTTGCTATCGTGCTAGTTGTTTGGAAGGAGGCACTTAGAGTCCACCTCTTGGAGCTCTAGTGCTTGTGTTTCAGCTGTATACTGTACTGATTCAAGTGCCAAATCTTCATCTCTTGGAGGAATGTTAATGTCGAGGTAAGGCTTGGCTCTGTGTCCATTGATTGTAAAGGGTTGATTTCCGTTGGAGCCACAGACTTCTAATGCACCATGAGGGAAGACCTTGGTGACCATGTACGGACCGTACCATCTGGATTTGAGCTTGCCTGGGAACAGCCTCAATCGTGAGTCATATAACAACACCTTTTGCCCTACTTTGAACTCCTTCCAGGCTATTTGTTTGTCATGATAAACTTTTGTCTGTTCTTTGTACAACTTTTCGTTCTCATAGGCATCATATCTCAATTCTTCAAGCTCATTTAGATGCAGTTTCCTTTTCTCACCTGCTTGCTTCATGTCGAAGTTGAACTGCTTAATGGCCCAATATACTCGATGCTCTAATTCCACCGGAAGATGGCATGCTTTTCCAAACACTAGGCGGTAGGGAGACATGCCAATTGGAGTCTTATAAGCTGTCCTATATGTCCATAGAGCATCATTTAAACGTAGAGACCAATACTTCCGGGTAGGCTTCACAGTCTTTTCTAATATTCCCTTGATCTCTCGATTACTAATCTCCACTTGGCCACTGGTTTGAGGATGATATGCAGTGCCAACTTTATGAGTGATCCCATACTTCCGGAGTAGTTCAGCAAAAGAATGATGATGAAAGTGACTGCCCCCATCACTGATGATTGCTCTTGGAGTTCCAAACCTAGTAAAAATGTTAGCCTGCAAAAACTTGATAACTACTTTGTGATCATTAGTCCTTGAAGGGACAGCCTCGACCCATTTAGACACATAATCCATGCCCACAAGAATATATAAATAACCATATGAGTTAGGAAATGGTCCCATGAAATCAATACCCCATACATCAAAAATTTCTACTATATGAATATTTTGTAAGGGCATTTGATTTCGGGAAGAGATGTTACCTGTCAGCTGGCATCTATCACATGAGCTGCAAAAGGAGAAAGCATCTTTAAATAGGTTAGGCCAATAAAAACTAGATTGGAGTACCTTAAGAGCTGTTCGTTCTGCCCCAAAATGTCCTCCATAAGCAAACTGGTGGCAGTGTTGTAATATGCTAAAATGTTCCTCATCTGGGATACATCGTCTGATGATTTGATCGGGGCAAGTTTTGAAAAGATAAGGATCATCCTAATAGTAATGTCTTGACAACTGTTTCTACCTCTGGTGCCTTAGTGGGTATGAGAGTTTCAAATGGAGAAGGATACATACTGGAGTATTTTGGAGAAGTCACAAGTTGGTGCACAGCTATGATGATGTCATCAGTAACATCTTCATATTCTTGCTCAATATCCATCTCCGTGAAGCTATGAGTGAGAGTAGTCTCCAATGGATCAATGTATTGGACCTGAAAAGCTTGCTCAACAAAGTTTTGTATCATACAAACATTAAAGCATTCCAAGTCATCTTGAGGGAGTTTCATTGCATCAAATATTTTGAACTCTATTTTCTCACCATTGATTTTCATACTCACTATACCCTTTTTCACACAAATCTTAGTGTCAGCAGTTCTCATGAAGGGTCTCCCTAATATGATGGGTAAGGGCATTGGCGTAGGGCACTCTTCCATGTCTAATATGATGAAATCAGCAGGTAAAATGAATTCTCCAACTTTTACTAGGACATCCTCGAGAACACCCCTAGGTCTTTTTATACTCCTATCTGCCAACTATAAGGTAATAGAAGTTGGTTGTAGCTCCCCCAAACCTAGGGCTTTGAATACTGTGTAAAGTAGCAAGTTTACCCCCGCTCCTAAGTCTAGCAATGCCTTATCAAATAGCTGATTACCTATTCTACAGGGAATAGTAAAACTACCCGGATCTTTCAGTTTTGGTGGGAGTTTTCTTAGCAGTACAACACTTACCTTCTCAGTTAATGCTACAGTCTCATGCTCTTGAAATTTTCTTTTATGAGTGCAACGATCTTTTAGGAATTTAGCATAGGCAGGTATTTGGTGAATTGCATCTAATAATGGAATATTAATTTCAACTTTCTGCAAGGTCTCAAAAATATCAAGTAGTTTGTTGTCTTTCTTTTGTTTTACTAACCTTTGCGGGAAGGGTGGTGCATTCACCTTCTCCGTCTCACTTACCCTTGATGCTGATGGTGTCTCTTTGGATGCTGCTGAAGATTCCTCGGATCCGATCACCTTGCCATTTCTCAATGTCGTGATAGCCTTTAGCTGTTGATGCCCCCCAGGGTTAGGTAATGTTTGAGCTGGGAGCTCCCCTTGTTTTTTGCCACTGAGCTCTTTAGCTGGTTGTCCCATTTGTACCTCTAGTCTTTCAATTACTTACTCATGTGCTTCATTAGTTTGTTTTTGCTGAGTCATGAACTGTTCTTGTGACGTCACTAGTTATCTTACTAGACTTTTGAGTTCGTTTTTCTTTGGTTCGAGAATAGCATGAGCAGTGGGCTAGAGGTTTCATTGTTGTCCTTGATTGTTTTGGTTGTTGCTCCATGAGAAATTCGGGTGATTTCGCCATCCGGGGTTGTATGTGTTGGCATATGGGTTGTTCTTCGGTGGATAGTTGTTAGGCCCTACGTAGTTGGCTTGTTCCAGATCTACAGATGAGTACAAAGGACACGTATCAGTATTATGGTCGTATTGAGAACAAATTGCACATACCTGGAGTTGGGTGGATGGTAGGCTGGATGAGGCATTCTGAGTAGTCATGGCTTTTACAATCATATCGAGTTTCCTCTCCATTGCTGCCATTTGAGGGGAAGATCCTCCATTTATATTTACCTCATATATACCTTTACCCTTGGTCACATGTCTACCTCGAGAGGAGAATTGTTGGGTGTGCTCGCTGAGGGTTTCGAAGAGCTCCATTACTTCTTCACTGCTTTTCTCCATCAGGACTCCTCCACAACCTGAATCAACAATACATTTGTTAGTATCATTTAAACCTTCATAAAAGGCTTGTACCAGTTCATCTTGAGGCAGGTTATGGTGTGGGCATTTGAGTAGCAAGTCGTTGAAGTGTCCCCATGCTTCGAAGAAGTGGTCCCCATCCTTTTGTTGGAAGGACTGGATCTCTTTCCTCATTTGTCTCGTCTTTTAGGCTGGGAAGAATTTCTTCAGGAACTTGCTTGCCAACTCCTCCCAAGTGTGGATGGAAACTGCAGGCAAAGAATTATACCAAAGTTTAGCATTATCTTTTAAGGGAAAAGGGAACAGAATTAACCTTATTCCTTCTTGGTCTAATCCTTGTATGTTCTGGAACTTGCAAAGATCGAAAAATTCTCGGAGGTGTAAGTGTGGATCTTCGTTAGGAATGCCTCTAAAATGAGTCAAAGCATTCAAGATTTGCGGAGATATGTAATAATTTCCCGCCGCCTTAGGTTGATATGCAATGCATGATGGTTGATCAATGTTTCGAAGGATGAAGGAGTGCTTCATTGGTACTCGTGCAGGTGGTTGCTGGTTCTCGAGCTGTTCCGCCATTTGTGTTTCGTTCTCGACTTGTTCTTCGTTCTCCTCGAAGTTGTTCCTTAGCTTTTGTCAGATAGTCCGCTCAAGCTCGGAATCGAGGGGAAAGAATTCTGGATGTCGGGATCGAAGTCCGTGCATAAATCAGAAGAAACAGCTTCAGTGCAGCAGTTCAACTCTGCTGCTCGGATACTTTCTGCCCTAAATGCGCTCGATCGCACAAGAGGTTGCGATCAATCGCAAGTACCACAGAAAGTGTGAGTTAGGGTTTGATGTGCCTGAAACAGAAAACAATTTAATTAGGTTTGATGAAAAATAAAGATGGTAAACAAAAAATAGCGTAATAATAATGAAAGTAATTCTAAAAGGAACTTTTAGCGCAATCCCCGGCAACGGCGCTAAAAACTTGTTGGACGAAAATATACTTAAATAAGTAAGCAGATAATCGTATTAGTCATACTCGCAAGTGCACAAGGTCATCAGTGTAGTCTAGTGTGCAAAAGCAAGGTCATCTCCACAGGGATTGGTAAAGTTACTTTTAGAATCAGTTTCTCTTAAAGTAACAAGAGATAAATAACTGTTGGAAGGTGATTTGATAATAATAAAGACATAGGGCTTTGATATCCACCACTAGTCATACTTTCCCAATTTGTATAAGGTATCAGTTCTCTAGCCTTATTATGTATACCTACTGGTTGCCAACCTAAGGGCATGGTATCTACTCCTTAAGCTATTGATTTCCCTAAGCAACGAGTTAGGCATGGTATCTACTCTAATTGTTTTCTTTCTTAATGGATTCAGCATGGTATCTGCTTGAGTTGTTCCTTAAGAAAACATAAGTACTATAGAAATCGACAACCACATGAGACCTAGGGCATGGTATCTACTCCCGGTTTCCCATGTTGATTAACCCGGGTATCCAGATAAGATATCCCTTGTTACTAATGTTAGACCCAGGACTCGGTCATCCAAATTGATCTAACTAACCTATCCATACCACATGCATACGTTGGCCTTACACATACATATGAGGAATTTAAATAAGCACAGGCATTAATCAAGTTAAGTAACATAATAAAAGCTATTGGCAAAGATTTTATCAATGAATATAAATATGGGAATGCATACTATCTAAAGTAAACATTATAAATAAACTAAACATTAAGGGAGAAGAATAAACCCGAGAGAAGAGGCGTCAATTCTCTCCCAAGCTCTCAACTCCAAGTAAAAGAAAAGAGAAAAGTGTTTTCTATCTGAGGTGTCTCTTATGTGTGTGAGTTACAAGTGTATTTATAGGTCTTTGAGAAGTCCTAAGAGACCCATGAGTTCCTAAACCTTCCTAAAACAAAAATTCTCTTATTTTCAAAATCGCAGTTTACTGTTCACGCCCGTACATGTACGCTCGATCGCATATGTCTTGCGCTCGATCGCAGTGTGCGCTCGATCCTTCACGTGTGCGCACGATCGCAATGTGCGTGCGATCGCAATGTGCGCTCGATCGCATTGCATGGCACGATCGATCGCAATTTGTCTAGAGAATGCTCCAAGGATCCCAGATTTCTTCCTTTAAGTGCCAAAACTGCTTATTTTTTCTCAAAAACCCTATAAAAACATGTAAAACACAAAAATGGAGTAAAAGAGACCAAATTAACGTAATTAAGGACCTACAAATGTAAATAAGGGGGCTTAAATATGAATATTTAAGCACTTATCAGTGTTACTTACATCATTTGAATTGTGTCCGGTTGGGGCATTTGTGGAGATGGTGGAGAGTAATTTACTATTTGTGAAAAATTCAAGCCAAGGTAGAGATTTGTTAGATATGACTTGTAATTCTAGAGTAAAAGCGGGTTAGTTCTTCTTTTAATTGTCACGTTATCATGCAAGACTACAAATTGTAGTAGGAAAAACAAAAATTATAAAGGGTGACTACTGACTTGGTGCTAGTAGGATACAAAATACAAAATTAAATAGAAGAAGGATTCTCTTTGACCATTGTGTGCGTGTATATATATATATATATATTTCTCTTGTTTTATTAAGCTACAAAAGATAGAGTTGTATAACAAACATATCTTTTTGAGTGGTTAAAACTTATTTTCTTCTAGGCTATTGTATTTTCTCAATTAAATTTGTGTTAGTCTAGATTTAGTTGTATTTGAGATCTAGGCTTAGAGAGTTTTATCTATCTTTATTTTAACTCCAATTTTTATTATAGTGGAATCTCTCACAATTCTCCATGGGCATAAAAGTTTTAGCTCTGAACCATATAAATTTTCTGTCTGTTTATTTTTTCCACTTATTTATTCTTAAAAATTTTCATACCACTTTTGACTGCGTGTCATCATAAAATATGCTGATAAATTAAATTTTGCACGAAGCCATAAGAAATGGACACGATTGAGTTGCTTATTTAGTTGAAAAAGAAGGGGCCTCCTTAAATATAGACAATGCTGGTAGTTTTTTTTTTATTTTTTTTTTTAATGTATGGCTGTTGCGTAGGGCGATTCAGACTTTTTAAAAAGGATTCTGTCCAATTGTATTGATCCAAACTCCAAGGATTACAACTACAGAACCGCACTCCATGTTATTTACTGTGAATTTCTAGAATTTTTTTTTGTTTTTTTTTTCATAGAATAATCATCTATTCGATTTGTTTTCATCCTCTATAATTTTTCTGTAACTTTTTATTTGGTGTAGATATTATTTTTAAAGTCCTTTCCAAATTACTTATCTAAGTATTTAATATCCAAGCGAATGCTCTGTTAATTATCCAACTTCAAACATTTCTTAAGATATCCTCAACTCCCTATCTTGTGTTGGAAATAACTTTTACACTTCTGATTTACCAAAATTTGCAGGATTTCATTACATCTAAATTTTCAACATAACCCTGGTCATTAACCATGATTTTTACATGCTTTGGGTTGGTTTTCTTGTGTAGTTCACATGGCAGACCTTGAAAGTCATCCTCATCACAAATTTTATTCATGTGCTACTGTTCTGATCCCATCCATGTCAGTTTTGAAGTAAAAGATAGATTTTGATATGTTTTTTGAATTGATTTAATTATATATTTCTATTTCATTATGTTACTCTTGTTTGTTTTCCATGAAGTTATTTACTTATATATTTTTATGAAACATATCTCTTGACTTTAGTAAATGGTTATATTTTTCAGGGACTTAAGAGGTGCTATAATTGCTAAAATCCACTTCATGCTTTCTTTGATTTGATGTCTAATTGTGATAATTTTTGTTCTCATCATTCTCCATAAATTGTAGGGTAGGTAAAGAATGATATATTGGATCCCAAGGAATTAAGATATCAAAAGCTAACATTTCAAATTATTTTTATGTAAAATTTTATAGAATTGTTGTACTTATGTACTTGCTTTGGGATAAATGAAAAGATTTATTCATATAAATATTGTGTACTCATTCGTCTGTTTTGACATTTTGTTGGATATTATGATTTATTATGTACTAAATAAGAAATTTAAGGAAAGAAAACAAATTAAAAATGTTATACTAATATAATATCGTCTCTAAAGCAAATAGATAAAGGCCATATATAAGATATACTGACGGGTAGAACTTTCATTATAGACTTTGTATTGACGATTTTTGTTTCTGTCAATATAGTTTAGGTCTATACCAATGGTTACATGAACCATGAGTAATGCCCTATAATCTATATCGACTGTCGAAAATCCATCGATATATCCCTATAGCTACACTTTTTAAAATAGTCGGTATAGATAAAAAAATGTCTATACTGACGGTTTTTGGTTTTTACCGATGATATTTCTTTTGTAGTGCATGTATGCACGATCACTCCTCTAATACTGAGATCAACTCATCTGTAGTAAAAAATTGTGAAGTAGAGTCTACAATACACATAAATTTTGATTATAAAGTGACCCCCAACGCATTCCATAATTTAAAGAGTCCAAATCCGTGTGCAAAATTAATGTACTGTGATGATTTTACTTCACAATTTTTACTGTAGGAGAGTTGAACTCTCTAATACTCAGCTCTCTTTTGGCATCAATTATATTTAGATATATATGATCAAAAGTTGAAAAAATTAATTTTTTTTTAATTAAAAACACATTTGGATATAAATTTTAGACTCAAAGCTCAACTTTTATACCCATCAATATTATAAAGAATAATACATTTAATTTAAAGGGGAGAACACACATTCTCTAGATTTTTTATGCGTGCATACTTAAAGCCGTTACAAGAAACAGTTCTAAAAAATTAAAATAATAAATAGATATTATTAAAAACAGATCTCTTTTAAAAATATAGTTCTTAAAAGTTTATTTTCAAACACAAGAAAGAAATATATACACGTAAAAATAACATTTTTTATGTTATTAAAAGAAAAAAAAAACACTTGTTAGAACTCAAACGCGTATTCCAAATAGGCCTATAGACATCTATTTTATCTTTGACAATTACTTTCTCTCTCATTTCACACATTTTTTTAAAAAAAAATTCTTTTAACCTTCGGATAAGATTAAAAAGATTTCAATTTTGTAAAAATTAACTGTCAGGATTTTATCACTTTTTATGAAGTCTTACGACAAGTTTCATTGTGTGGCAGAAAACACACTAAATTCCTCTGACAACATAACCATGCATGGAAATACATTTAAATGGTCAGCCAATCAAAGGACCCTTAGTTTTGTAAAGCCAGCAAAGTAACTGCTTGCGGTTTAAAGAGTTGTATGGAAATACATTAAATGCTCAGCCAATCATAAAACCCTCAGCTTTGGTAAGGCCAGCAAAGTAATTGCTTGCGTTTAAAGAGTTTAAATTGTCATCAACTTTGTCCATATCTTTTTAAGTCAAATGTAGAATGTTATCTTGCCTAATAGTAGAACCCCAAGTTTGCCACTAATAATCCTCTTTACTCATTTGTATCTTTAAACTTCAGGTCCACATTTTTTTAAGGCAGGTCCAATTCAAATCTATAGATGTTAATATGCAAAAAGTCCAATTTATAGGACTCACTTGAAATTTAATAAAAGTGAACCTTATGACATAGAAAAATCGCTTGGTTTTTTTTTTCTTTTCTTTTTGGGATAAATTTATTACATATAGAAGCCAATAAATTTTACTGTGTTTCTTTTTTGTTTTGAAGATGCCTAATGAAATAGAATTTGTTTAATTTAATTAGAAGTGCTAATTTGTTCTCAACTTCTCATTTTATTGAGCTTTTCCTTTTTTTTATGTTTGTTGAATAATTTTATTCTGGTTAATTAAAAATGTAATAGCTAGTAATAAAATATAAAGAAAATGAAGGTACATCCATTAAACATACACAAGCATACTGAAAAAATTGTAAACACAGTTTGAAATTTAATACAACTAACTACAGATAAATTGACAGATCGATTGATTAACGGTATCAACAGTCATAATTAAAATGTCGTACACGTGTAGTCTTTAAGTTTTCGATAATTAATCAGAAAATTCAAAACATGGGCAACGCGCGAAAATTTTATTTGTGAATAACTTTTTCAACCATATTGCGTGCGCATCTTTAATTAGCCCTCATACTTTTACAAAATAACATAAAATAAGTTCACGAAAACTCTGAAAAAAATTCCTTTATAAAGAAAATTTGCCACCATTAACTTAATGATACATACACAATATACATAGTTCTCCTATATAAATAAGCTAGTTCCATTACTTAGGGCTTTGTCTTATTATTCCATCTTTTCCTTCCGCCCGTAGAAAATACCAGCATTACCATTTGTCTTCTTATCTTGTACTTCTCATACTGTCCGTCTCTTGTTTCATTTCATTTCCAGCCTCTTCAATTAATTTCGAAGATATATTTCATGTAGTCATCTTGAAAAAGATCAAACGTAAAGGAGATCCTTAATTTTGCAAAGGAAAGGGTGTGTATTTTTTCTTGAATTAGCATTGATTAGTGATTAATTTTTCTTGTTTTGATTTTAAATTTATTTTCTTACAGGGTTGCAGTTCGATCTTTACTATAAGCATAAACTTTGTAAAGAATCTAGAGGTGAATTTCATAGATCTTGTTTTGTTTTTTTGGGAAGACCAGGAGTATACATATAGATATTGTTTTGAGCTTCTTTACCTTAGTTATGGATGTTATTTGTCTTAAGTTTCTCCCAATATTTCATATGACTTAAAATATAATCTGAATCTAAATCTATATTTGTATGTTTATGTGTTTATGTCAGCAAAGAAAACAATTGAGAAAATTTTTTCAATGTAGGAAAAATAAATCTATATATGGAGTATTAAGGAAAACAGAACATCTCGGCCATTTACGTACAGTGTCAGTACTGAAAACGTTGTCAGTAGAGAGGAAAGCATAGTGTAGGAAGTACATGGGCTGATATTCTGACTGATTTTCTTAATTTTTACAGATCTGCAAAGTCGCTGGAGTATAATTAGCCTTTTGTCATAGTTTAAGGCATCCCTTGAGGCATTAACTATTATTAGCCAACGTTATTGTTTTCTTTGTTCATCACAATGAATGATTCTTACGTGAAAATTAGCAGTGCTGGATATGAGCAGTCAGTAACTGAAATCGTAATGATATATGTGCCAGTGGGTCCCACCGTAGGAATTTATATTTGCTATTCACTAACTCATATGGTAGATTTTATTCTTGCAGTTAAAGTTTTTAGATTTGGTAGTAAATTATCATATTTAGAGTAATATCCAAATGTGACAAATACTATTAAATATGACTATTATACTAATAGATTTGACTATTTTATTGACAAATGTGATAATTAATTTTTATGTATTTAAACTAGGTAAGGAATCTAAAAAATCCATTTTCATTTACATTTAATTTAAATAAATCTCACATTTTTCATTATAACTTGCCTTCAAGTTCAGCATACAGAATTGGGTACTTGATTCCTTGGTCAACTTTATGTTATTTTTAATATATATATATATATATATATATATATATATATATATATATATATATTGTTTATTGGCTCTTTGCTTGGTTGCTTTGTTTGTGTGATTCATCGTTTCTCCTAATATTTATCCTTTGCAGCTTTCTGTTTCATTAATAAATTGTCTTTTACCTTTCAAAAACTAGTTAATTTACGAAGAATGACCAACTTTATTTCCTCTTCTCAACAACTACCAGATTCAAATGGCGTTCAACTCAGCTGATGAACAGGGAGATCCATGTAGGGACTTTGCCTTGAACTTTGATTATGATCATGACTTTATTAACAAAGGGAATATACAATCACCTGAAAATGAGCAAAATGAAACAGCTGGGAACTTATCAAATGTAAGTATGCACGTGGAGGCATTTTGTTATGATGTTCTTTAGATGAAATTAATATATAGATATTGATGAGTAATAATTAATTCACTTTTCAAGTATTTTTATTAAATAATAAAAATTTTCATTATTCAACTAATTAATTAAGTTTTGATAATGATGGTTGATAAGGAGGTTGTGGAGCTAGGATCATCAAGCGGAAGCAATATGCCACTAATGAATCATTCAAACTCCAATCAGAACCTGATATCTGTACAAAACAATTGTGAAGTTTTGGAGCCCTCACCTCCAACCATGGCCCTGACTGTTGTGACACCATCTTTCAACAATTCTTCACTTATGAGGACACCTGCAGGAACTTACAATCTGGTAACGGTACATTGCTTTCTTTATGTTTAGCATGCCATCTCTTATTTGATATATCGACCGTATTGGAACTCTAAACCATTTTAAACTTATTTGATATATATAGTAAATATATATTAGGTTCATTTTATTTTTGTTAATGTTTGGTCAGGAGGGCAGGGATATCCAGTCATTGCTAGCTAAAGCAAATGATAATCAACCTCCAATGATTGCTGATATTGGAAACTCAAATTCTCCTATTGTAAATGCTCCCACCATGCTGCGATTGGGAACCACCTCCTCTAATACTCCATTGATTGAGAGTCCACTAATCAATTTCTTGACGATGGTACACACAAAACTATTTACATCTAAACTAGATAGTTATATCATCACTTAAATTAGTTATTAATCACCATGTTTGCCCTTTTTCTCATGATCCAGGAGGCGAATAACTCACAAAACTGTGCGATTCAGGCTGAGAAACCTAATTTGGTTTACTCCAATCAACTGAATGCTGCTCAGATTAAGCAGCTCCTGTATGTCAAAACTTATCTTTTATGCTTAATGACATTAATTATCAAAATTGGTTTTATGTTGCGCTGTAAATTAGATATTCTTTATGCTTATTCTTGTTTTTCTTTACAAAAAAATATCAACATAGGCCTCCACCGATGGGTCATGATATAAATCCACCTAATCATGAGTACAGCACATTATTTGCTGATGAACTTCTAGGAAACATATCAAGCAATATTTCAGGCAACAATCAGCTTGCATTGTTCGACCCCCAAAACGCAGTGGGTACTTTTTAATTATTTTCTTTATTCTATTAAAATTTTATTGTGTTAAGTTTCACTATAATGTATTGAACATGTATAAGCAGATAGGAGTCAGATTCTTAAGTGATAACCTACAGCGACCAGATCTGATCTCTCAGCAACAAAACCCTCCATATAGGCCTCTGCCTACTTATTTTTGGTATGACTTAGATTTCATCATCTATCGGTATGATTATTATTTATGTATAAAAAAATTCAAAAAATGGACTGGTAAGTCATTGGAGATAATTCAATTGATACATAACATACCAACTCTATGTTATTAAGTTATGTTAAGGTAACCTAACTTAGTTTCATATTTTTATTGCAAACTTAACCTTTATTTGAGTTAACATTCAAGTAGTGATAAGCAGATAATTGAGTTATACTTTCTTATTTTAGGGCCTCAACAGTTGTGAATTATAGTGAGTGACAATATATTCAATTTGTTTTTTTGTAATTCAGGAGCCCGCAATCAACTTATCATCAACAATTTACTCAAGGCAGCGGCAAATCTAGTTTATTGCAGTTTGTGCAACCCCAAACAACCATGCCTTCTAGGTACCAGTTTTATTTATTCTACATGGCATTTACTGAATACATATAACAAAAAATCATATATATGTAATTTAATGTGTACATACTTGTTTTCTTCTTTTCTTTTCTTTTTTCTTTTCACTTATTTTATTTTAAATTTATATTTAATTTTTGGATTTCAGGTTCCAAAACTTAAATGATTGGAGTCAGCAACATAACCTGGTTCAGCTTATGCCTGTGCCATTTGATGTTCAGCCTTCTAACTCGATGCAACTAGAATCTGTCATTTTTCCAGGGTATGTAACCCTCTATCGGTTTAAAAGTATTAAATGTTATACTTTTTATATAGAAAATTAACTTTATACTTCACTGAAATGCAATACTAATTAACATAACTTAGTGCTATAAATATGAAGTGCATAATCTTTTGAATTGCTGAAAACTTCTTAATTTCAGGAGTCAACAATTATTTGATAACGAACAAGTCAATCAACTCCCTTTGGTGCCAACATTCAGTTCACAGTTAGAAGACTCCTTGCTTGCCGAATAGCCTATTTAACTATCTTAATTTCAAGTTGTTGTTGATATATTGAAAAACTTATAATTTCTTGCTCTTAAACTTCACTTATAGGCTACAAGGTCTCCAGGGACTAATGAATCAAACTACCAGGCCAAGGGCTTCATACCTAAGCCTTGACAGTTCCAAACCAAATCAAATCTTGAACTCGAGGACTCGACAAGTAAAAATTTCACTCAAGGACCTCTTTAATTGCACTTTTTTTTTTATCAAACTTTATTGTGCATCTTACAATTACCTTGTAAAATTTTGATTGAAAAAAAATTGTTTTAGCAAGGAATTTTGAGACAGTGTGGTCGTGCTAGAGGAAGATTTGAATTTGGGCAATCAGCCAAACACCTCAGGGTATTACATTTTCTTCACATATTATATTGCTATAAATTTGTACACATATTAACGTTTTGTTTAACATATCTCTCATTCATAAAATTGAACAATAAAAGTGGGAAACCAATTAAGGACAAATCGAGCCTTCAAAATCAAATCACACATTTTAGTATAACTAAGATGACCATAAGATATTCATTTTTACTTTAATTGAATGCAGACATTACCCATTTTGGGAGAACAGGCTCTGATGATTAGGGATTCACAATCTCAAGCAAATCAAGTTGGGAGCTCTGGTATTTCCAATCTTATGTATCAAAGGTTGTTTTATGGAACTTTACATAGTCATGTTTCATTTTTATTTTCATCAAACTATAGTATAAATTTCTTTTCACCACTCATGAGAATTTAAACCAAAAGATTTGGTGATTTTAGGCCAATTAAAAATGCACTCTATGATCCAATGTTTGAGGCGATTGGTCTCCCCATCGACCCCCATCTGAGGATGTTTGTTACTAAATAAATGGTAATTTTTTTTATCTTCTTGATCATTTAACTTTTAACCTGCTTTATAATTTTATTAGGAACAAATATAAGAAGTTTTACCTAGTACGATCATATCATGGTGCAATAGCACACTTTTTCTGTTAGCAAAATAAAATATAACTTTAATCAGTATAAAAAAAGATGCAAAATTACAAAGATTGCCAAAGGTGCAACATCATATTAACAATAATTGATAATTTACTCTCAGTTCATCATCATAGGATGAGCTAGAGTGAATCATGTGACAAAATTTAATCTTTCATATGTTTTTCCTTAACAGATGAGACCTCCTGCGGATGTGAACAGTAGAGAGTGCTTTGATATTTTGGGAGATTTTCTATGTAGACTTGTTTGTGAATGTTCTTTCTAGACAAATTTTACAAGGTATTATATGTTTTGATGAAATCTATGGATAAGAGTAGCTGAAACGTCCTTTAAAATAAATTATGGAACATTATCGTTTTGCAACTTTGTTTTTCAAACTTTGATTTAAACTTTTGGTTTGGTGGTTAAATAAAAACTAGTATCTTTTTTATTTTGTGGTTGGAATGTAGAAGTAATTTAATTTTCTAGAAGATCTTATTGGAAAAGATTTCATGTATGAATTTGAAGCTTGGAAGTAAAGAAAAAAGGCAGTTTATATGAATTAGTAGACAACTTATTGATTTAAACTTTTGGGTGAAGCGTTGTTCATGTCTAGGAAGACATTCTCTTACCCAAGAGTAAGATATTCCGATTCTTTTAAAGCCTACCAGATTAGTCAACTGACATTCATTGTACTCCCATGGAATTAGGAATATAAAATCATCATTCATTGTACAAATCTGTCAAAGAATCACTTTGTATTAAGGGAGACAATCTCTCCTATATATTATTGTAATTGATTCTTATAGATGGGTTTAGTTTCCATCCTCATCTAGATGCAATCCCTCATTTGGATACACTGTCAAATTCTTAAAACCTTAGGACTTTCTGAGAGCAATAGCTATTTGATCCTATCCCTCTCTGTTTTTCTTTCTCCTTCTCAAATACATCCTTTCAAACGTTCCCATGGCATCTTCAGCTTCTTCTACTACAAATTGCTTTCAATGTTAGTCATCGTTCCTAATCTTAAATAATTGACCAAAAACTTCCACGTTTATTATCAATCTTTAGTTAACTGGATTGAAAGGTACTCATTATTCAAAGCTCAAACTTAGAAGATCCATGAGGTCAGATTGATCCTGATACATTGACAAACTGTCACATCCTTTTCCGAACTTGATAGGTCCTATGTGTTACACTCATTCAAATGACCTTTTTTGATTTGTTAAAAACTTCAATATCTTTTCCTTTTTACTCTATTTATTTCAATAATAAATAACAATTTAAAAATAAAATACATGTAAGAAAGTATTTTATTAGTATTTGGATTCTATAAGTGATTGAAAAAGGGTTCTTTCTTTGTAAAAGAAATCACTTCCTACATTCCTAAAATTTTTCTCACATATTACATCACTAATTTTCTCTTTTTGTTTATTTTTAATATTTTTCATCATTTATTTTCAGACTTCAACCATATATAGAAAATTTAACTGAAATTTATAATTTTACATGAATCTCATTTTAAAAAAATTTGGTTTTACATTGTAATACATTTTACATGTAAACAAATGGAATAGAAATTAATTTTACGTTCCAATACATTTTACCTGGAAACAATTGAAGCCTTTGAATGGTAGGCTACTGTCAGGTGGGTCTCATACAAATCCTCACCTACAATTTTCTATAGTGCACTTGACTCTAAATGATTGGAGTTTGTGATGAATCAATAGTGCAATAGGGAATATCCTACTATATAATGTGTCTCTCATTGTGCTTAAATATTGGATATCCTTTTGAGTCATGAAGTGCGGATGCGGTTGTTTTCTTATATAAAAAGGTTGCACCATTAATAGGCATAGGGTTTTGTGGTCTTATTCCCATCTTATCCTTCCTTCATAGAAAGTATTGTATTACCATTTGTCCTTCTTATCTTATGCGCCTCATGTTATCCTGATCTCTTGCTCCATTTTTCAGTCTCATCAACCACTTTCTAATAGATTTATCTATCGTCATCCAATCATCTTTGAAAGGGATCGAACCTAAAGGAGAATTTATTACAAGAGAAAGTGCAAGTGCCTTTTTTTTCGTTTTTCGTTTTTAATTGATTGTTCAGCTCATAATATATACATATAAGTAATTTTTCTGGAATGAACATCGAGAATGATTTGATTTCTTACACTAATTTTTCTTGTTTTGATTTTAAATATATTTTCATACAAGGTTTGGTTTGATCTTGCTTATAAGCCGCATCTAGAGGTGAATTACATAAGAGTTTTTTCTTTTGGTGACGAGGGTATACATAGATCTTGTTATGGATTTTATTTGTCTTAGGTTTCACTTATTATTTCGTAAGATTTAAAATGTACTTTAAATATAAATATTATATACATATATGTATATATAAGATATGAATCTAAATCTACATCTACGTCTATATCTGTATTTGTATCTGTATATGTTAAAACAGAAAGAATCCCAATAATTTTATTTAAAGGAAAAATAAAACTACTAATATAGAAAGTAACACATTCCGATGATCGACAAATTGCAGTTCTTGCTACCAGAAACCGACTAAAGTACTTTGAATATAGTAGTTAAAGAAGAAATATGGAATACCCATGTTGGAGCTACATATCTGGTTTAACATATATGTTGAGTTATTTTCTTAATGCTTACAGATCTGATAGTTGAATCGTCAAATTCAAGTTCAAGTTCAACATATAGAAATGGTTACATAATTAGTTCCAGCATGGTATTTCAGTCAACTTTGCATTGACTTGTTCGGTTGAGTTCAAAGTGAGATTATGTCATTAACAAATTAAATGAATACTATGGGTCTATTAATTATTTTTAATGTACTGTTGTTAGTTTTCGAAGAATGATCAATTTTATTTCCTCTCGTAAAAAATCACAAAATGAAATGGCTGGTGGCTAAGCTAATGATCTGGGAGCTGTATCTATGGTCACTACAACAATTAATTATTTAGTGGCGAACCAAAGTGTCACAAAAAATTAGTAATTTCGTCATGAAAGCATTTGGGTAACGAAAAAATTATGTCGTGATGATTGTCAACATAGCTCCATCATTAATGTTATTTGTGACGCAACCTTGCATCACTAATACTAGTGAAATTTCATCATTAAAGATTTGTATTCGTCACTAAAAGCATAACCAAGGTTTACTGTAGGTGAAGAAAAGTTATGCGTCACCTTAAGAATGACTAATTAGTAACGCAAAAAATAGTCATGAAAGCTAATAACATGTCATCGCTGAAGGTTCCAATGCGTCACTAAATATGCAGTTATGTTTCACTATAGATGACGATGTTATGTGTCACCAAAAGGAGGAAATTTTTGTGATGCTATATTCGTCACTAAATCTAATACACTTATGTCATTAATTATCCTTCGTCACTATATATGCCACTCAAATTTTGTCAATGAACATGGTAGAACCGTCCTATGATGAAAAACTATGTATACACACACATTCTCAATAGTATACATATCACGTAGAAAGAATCAATTTTTTTTTATTAGAACTTACCTAACAAAAATAAAGTTTCATAGCACATCATAAAAAATGCTTATAATTTTCAAGTTCCAAAAAAATATTAAATAAATTCTATCATTAATAAAAATAATTCAAAAAGTATAATAAGAAATGCAAGCTCACTTCGTCGTTAATTATTATATAAAATTCAAAAATTTTAATTCAAATAGTAGACATGGGTAAACTCCTCAAGTCTTTCCTTGTGCCAATGGTGTATTTGACACGTTGGATCATGCAACCATCATTTAAAACAATAAATTAGTTAACAAGTAGCATACTATTATATATACAACAATTAATCTTATTTACAAATATAGATTGATATTTGTAGAGCCCAGTTTTTAAAATAGTGGAGTTCCACATCGATACGTTTTTGGTATGCTTGTTCAGATTTAGGGTAATTCTTTTTTTATTGTAGTTAAATTTGTGGAACTTGGGGAGAAGGAAAACAGTTAAGGATAAAGTATTAAAATAGTTGTCGTTTGATTTTTTTTAGAACTTTTTAGGATTGGTAAGAAGAACTACGTTAAATTAGAATTTTTAAAGAGTTATGTGGTGGAAATAGGAAAGTGTGCAAACTAGAGAGGTGTCTATACAATTTAGAAAGAGCTTGAGTATAAATAGGGGTGAGAGTGAGAGACTAGAATTTTATGCTACTACTCTCTAGAATGGCTGAGAGAGATGAGAGAAAGAAAGAAAAAGAGAGAAAAGAGAAGAGGAAAGGAAGAAAGGAAGAAGAAGGTAAAAGATATGAGATCTTTCTTATTAAAAATTCAAGGTAAAATCTACCCTTCCTTCTTTTTAACTTTGAAGAATGTCTATCAACTTAGATTTTGAGTTGGGGTTTTTAAAATTTTAAATGTTTTGAGAAAAAGTTTGAAGAAAAATAAGTTTGGGTTTCAAAAATGGGTTTTTATGCTAAGCTTGGAGATTTGAGAGTTCTAGCATGAAATTTTTATTTGGGTAAGGTAAAATCTTTGATTTAAAACCCTTGAGAACTTGTGTTTAATTGGATTTGAAAGTCCCATAAGAGATACGATTTTTTCTTTAAAAAAATGGTGGTTTTACCCTAAAAGTTTCTAATTTTGCGACCAAACATTCGACTATGCAATTCTCTAGACACTGGACAATCGATTGTGCAAGCTGCTGCGGAGCACTGTCAAATATGGACAGTCAATTGTCCAAGCCCCTCAACATATTTTCAGTCCCGTTTTCCCCAAAATAAGTAACTTTTGTTAAAGTATTTCAATCATAAACTTATTCCAAGGTGCTATGAACTTAAATTCATGTTAAAATTTCAAAAGTTAAGATCTTGAAAAGATTTCATTTGTTTTAAACTGTTCTTGAATAGGGTTTACAAAAGCTTTAGACAAAAGGAAGAAGATTTATGACTTAATATCTAGTTTAGTATGCTAGTTTGAACTCTATGACATGTTTGGGTGTAATTGATAATATGTTTCTTGAAGGAGTGTACTAAGTAACTATTTATGTTAGGTATGATCGAAGGTAAACACCAAAGGCTAGGAAGTAATCAAAGGTTGGAGCTTGAAACGACAAATGTGAGATTCACCTCACTTTTAGTAAACATAATAAATTGTGTAATAGAATTAAAAGATTAAAAGTATGAAAATATGATTTGACCATGAAACTATAAATAGTAGTAAATTGAGATTGATTCAATATAAGTTGAGGTTTGAAGGTATAAGAAGTTAGTTTCGCCTTACTCCTAGTAAACGTGAGGAACTAATAAATGAAATTAAAAACCTAGAATACATATGAATGTAAGGATTTGAGTATACATATACATTATAGAAAAAAGATTGAAAGAGTAAGCAATGAATATAAATAAGACTTGTATGTTGGAATCTATACGTTTGAAACATGTTGTGATGTGAATGATTTATTAAACTTATACTTGAGAAATTATAATGATGTGAATATATTGGACATGTTATGATTTCTTTTTGATATCTTGATGGTGTGAAATGAAAAAAAAATCATGAAATATTGGGACCTCACCCAGTAAGGGGTAGGGAGGGAATCCTAGTTGTTTAAATGTTGGGACCTCCCTCGGTTAGGGGTAAGGAGGGAATTCTATTTGACTAAATGATAGGTCTCCACCATATAAGGGGTAGGGAAGAGATCCTAATTGTTGAGAAGTAAAGACCCTGCTCAGTAAAGGGTAGAGAGGGGATCCAAATTATTTATAGTGGGAGATGTTCCCATAGTTTATGATTAGCCCAATGAAGGGGCAAAGACCTTGATGTAGAGCTTGCTATTTTGTTTGGAATATTTAAAATTCAGAGTCTCACTCCGACGCGTAAAAGTGTGTAATTGATCAATTTTGATTAATAATTAATTCCTACTTAGTTGTGTGGAGTTTAGGAACAAATAAAATTTGATAATAAAAACTTGTGTTTCAGAGGAACTTTTGGAGTTTAAGAAATGTGTGGGTAAATTGTAAAAGAATTATAAAGTGGGAGGTTAGGTTTACGATTTAGAAAGATTTGTGGTAAAAATTAGGAAGGGTTGTAAATGGAAGGGTGACTTTGCAATTCCTAAAGAATTTACCTATAAATAGGGGAGAAGGGAGAGAAGAACCAACATTTTGCTGGATTTTTCTAGAGAGAGAGAGAGAGAGAGAGTGAGAGTGAGAGGAGAGAAAGGGAAAAAAAATAAGAGAAAGAGAGGAACAAGGAGAAAAGAAAGAGAAAAGAGAATGAAATTTTTTGTGAAACTTATGGAAAGAATTTTATTTTAATTCATCTTGTTTGATCTTGTATGTAAATTAGTTAAGATTTGAGAATCCAAATGTTTTTGAGAAATGTTTGAGAAAAAAAAATTGGGGTTTTGAGTTAAAATGTTGAACTAAGGATTTTTTGTAATAACCCATCCCGGTATCATTACTTTTCAGCCTGATCACTTGAACCAGTATTACAGCATGCAAAACTTATTCTTTCTATTATATAATACGTTTCTACTATATCCATACTTCCACATTGTTTTACTCCATGTACAAAACATCTTGGTTAAGAACAAGAATTTATACAAAATACAAGCTTCAAATAAAATTTCCTCCAAGACAATTAAACCACATAAACATTTTCCAAAATAATGGACACATAAACATCATTATATACATTCTCAACACCTCGCGAAAAAACCCTCCCGAGGATACCTTTCTCCATCAATTCCTTTACTGACTTGTTCCAACACTAATCACAAATTCCCTTAAATATAAAAAAAGAAGCGAGCTAAAAAGCTCAGCGAGTAATCACATTACTTGGAGTAATCGTCTTTCAAGAATTTCACCACTTTTCAAGTGAATTCAATTCAATTCCATTCCAATTATACTCATAATTCATAAATCAAAATTATATATATTTCCAATAATTTACATTCCATAAATTTTCATAAGCATTTTAAATAAAATGTCATACAATACAAATGTCAAAAATGATCATCCATTTCCTATTTTAATATTTTTTCCCTTCCTTGGGTTAATTCTAACACAATAGGGATGACTCTCCATGTACCGATACCTTTCTCATGTTTTTATATCGTTGGATCCCCTTTCATCTAGGTCACAACCTACACTAGGTGGGGTCCTACCATTCCAATATCATTCTTAGACCCCTTTTACCTAGGTCACCACCTACACTAGGTGGGGTCCTATCATTCCAATATCATTCTCGGATCCCCTTCACCTAGGTCACAATCTACACTAGGTGGGGTCCTATCATTTCCATTTCATCATCGGATCCCCTTTACCTAGGTCATGTTGTAAAATGACCTTCTTGTGGAATCCGAGGTTGTGATCTTTCCAAACACTTAAGTCTAGAATGACTTGTAATAAAATCGAAACAAACCAGGAATCAAACCAATCAAAGAAAGAATACAAGCAATTGTTGTTGAGGTTCGGCAACGTGCCTACGTCCCCGTGAGCTCCTCCGAGCTCTCTGCACTAAATCAATGGAGTTCTTACAATTATAGCAACACCTCTTCAAAAATCATCAAGTTCTTGAAGAACGAAAGAAGAGGAAAATAAAGTGATAAGGACTAGTGTTTCCCTAGAATTTTCCCCATAAAAATTCCAATTACAAAGCCATTGAATCCCAAATCTATACTACTCTCTCTCTAAACAACCAGCCTCTCTTGCATGAGTCTCTCCTGTGTTTAGTGTCTTTGTACTCTCACACACCATGTGTTCTATTTCAGACACATTCTGCTCACATGTCATTCCCCTCTCTTGTTGAGATGATCTTGTATCTCTCTCTTGTCTTGTTATTAGAAGACCTTTTATATAGAGCAATGATTTCCTCATCCAACCTTTGAGATCAATCTTAACCCTTAGATATCAAGAACCAAAGACTCATGGCTCTCTAAGAGTCTAAGTAATCCTGTGCATTTTAACCATGTTCCACACACTATCTCAAAATGCCCAAAATGGAGCTTCAGGTGTGCCTGGTGCTGCGACCCATAACAGAGTTGGTCGCGGCCTAGACCAGGGCACAAAACCTCCAGGTGCTAGGCGCTACGGCGCACACCACCCTGTGCCACGGCGTACACCTGGGGAAGGCTTCTCCATTCTTCATCCTTTGCTGGAGGCCGTGGCGCACAACTGTATCTGAAGCTGACTTTTCTCCTGTTTAATCTTTAGACAAATACCAACAGGTCACAACCAACACTAGGTGGGGTTCTATCATTTCCATACAATCATCGGATCCCCTTCACCAAGGTCACAACCTACACTAAGTGGGCTTATCATTTCATTATCATTCTCTTGGTTCCATTTCTCTTTTCACTCGGTTCCATAATATTATCAAGAAATGCATGTCACATGAAATGCATTCAAACACAATAATTTACAAATATATATCCATTAATTCATTCCATCATAAATTATATGCATCACATGTTTAAATCAAGCACACATATGATCACATACTTATATGATTAGCATGTTTCATCTTTAACATATAATTTTATCACGTATACTGAAAGTAAGGTGACACTCACCTTGATAGCACCAAGTGAATGAAATGATACTGAACATCCATATGCTTAGTCCTCTCATGGAACACTGGATTCCTACACAAGTGCAATGCACTTTGGCTATCCGAATACACCACCACCTGCTCTTTTAGTACCTTCAACTTTTCCAATAACCCTTTGCACCACATAGCCTCCTTAATGGCTTCCGTTGTCGCTATGTACTCAGCCTCGGTTGTTGAGAGTGCTACCATCGGCTGCAACTGAGCCTTCCAACTTATACAATATACATTTAAGTTAAAGAAGTAGGAGGCAATCGATCTTCTTTTATCCCGGTCAGCTCCATAGTCCGAATCAGCATAACCCGCTAGACAAATGGACTTACCCCTCTTCTCATAAACTAGCCCCACATCTGGGCTTCCCTCAAAGTACCTCAACAACCACTTCATACTAAGCCAATGCTCCTTTCCGGAATTTCTCATAAACCTGCTGAGAATACTCATTACATGAGCAATGTCGGGTCTAGTGCTTACCATCATGAACATGACTGATCCAACTGCACTAGAGTAGGGGATCTTTTCCATTTCCTTCTTCTCCTCATCTGATCTTGGACATTGATCACTGGAGAACTTGAAATGACCAGCAAAGGGAACCTTCACTGGTTTGCTATTGTTGTGAGTTTTAAATTACTCGCAAGCGCACGAGTCGTTTGCAGTATAGCGTTGTGCAAGTGCGAGGTCGAATCCACAGGGAATTGCGTTGTGAAAATATATTTTTTAATCTAAACTAACTCTATTTTAACCTAGTTCCAAATTTCAGAATGATATTACAAAATAAATTAAAACTAAATTAAATTGATTTAAAAAAAATAATAAAAAGCACTAAGGTTTTCGAATCCACCCCACCGAAGTTAATCATACATGTTCTAAAAATATAGCCTATCAAAACATTCAATGAATCCAACTATAAGACAAAAAACAAAGAATATCCCAACTAAACCAAAAGCACCCAATGTATCCGCTCTTAACAAATCACAAAGGGAATCCAATTTAATCGAAAAGCATTCAATGTATCCATCAGATGAAACACAAAGAAAATCCAACAGACAATTTAAACTCAATCAATTATAAGATTAACTCAAATAATTGATAGAATATTTATACTAAAAATTGTCAGATTTGTACAAGAAAATCTGAACTACTACACCAAACAACGGCGGGGCTTCATCTTCAACCTTAGCTGAAGAGTCTAGCCACTCATAACAATAAAACTATAATAAAAAGTGCTAAACATTTAAACTGAAACAACTGAATATAAAGAAATAAATAAACAACTTTACATGGGAGAAATTCCACTCGCTGACGGGCGGCACTTCCCCTCGTGGTAGCAATGCCTTCGGGATCCACCAGAATGCTAATGGACGTCCACCGGTAAACACCAAAGTGGCTCAGGAATTGTACCTTGGATTATGAAGCCAAATGGTGCTTATATAAGGGAAGACCCGGAGCAAAATAGGTTGCAGATTCGATGTGGGATACTGCCCGTGTGCGCTCGATCGCAGTGTGGTGCGATCGATCGCAAGTACGATCGATCGCATGTCTCGTGCGCACGATCGCATGTGCGCTCGATCGCGTGTCTGGTGCGCTCGAGCGCAGATGCAATGCACTGCAAACATTTCGATGTGGGATAGATGACCTTGCGCTCGTTCAAAGGCAGGTGCGCTCGAACGCAGGTGCGCTCGATCGTATATATCGTGCGATCGAGCGCAATGTCTCCAGAAGCTTCAAATCTCCTAAAATGCTTCTTTTTCTCCACAAAGCTGTAAAAACACACAAAACATAAGAAAAACGTAAAATAAAGTAAAATACTACTAACTAAGAGCATAACAAATATAAGTTAAGGGTCTAAAATATGCAATATTTTAGACTCATCAAATACCCCAAAACTTATATTTTGCTAGTCCCGTAGCAAAACAAAATAAAAGACTCAATGAAAAACAAAGAACATAAAGATAAAGTCATCACTCATGGTATCCGAAAATTTAAGGAGTACACATCACCATGATATTCATTCATAAGCAAGCTTAAAAAGGTAAACCCATCTTCGCAATGAATAGAAATGTTAAAATCTAATTACTTACAAAAGGCAGGATAAGGCATCACAAGCTTGAATCAGTGTAAGGTGAATTAGTACATAAAAATGAAGCTTCCAAGTAACTCTAATGTGTAAGGTCTCCATGTCTCAAGATTCACCGAATTTCCCATCAAAAATGAACGAAAAGGCATAGTTTTTATTTTATTCTTTTTTTTTTTAATAAGGCACGGCTATGTTTAGTTCCCTTAAGCTTTCTAATTGACCCATGTAGCGAGTGTTAAGTCAATGACTCCCAAACCAGGTGGTTTTAGGGCATTAGGTGTAAAGACACCCCTAAGGACTTACTAACTCGAGTCAAAAAGGCTACGAAATTAAACCGACCTTAATATTACCAAGCAAAATTCCACCTTTTGACGTGAACACTCACTGCTTACTGAGGCAAGAGGTCTAGTTACTCAGCGAAAAGTTTATTGATAAATTTTTTTTATTTTTTTATTTTCCTATGCCCAAGAGTTCATCCAACAAGTCATCCAGTTTCAGTTAAGATAAGGAAAAATACACATTAAAATCACATGTC
Organism: Bretschneidera sinensis; assembly: GCA_023935145.1. Taxonomy (NCBI): domain Eukaryota; kingdom Viridiplantae; phylum Streptophyta; class Magnoliopsida; order Brassicales; family Akaniaceae; genus Bretschneidera; species Bretschneidera sinensis. The sequence goes on from CM043705.1 coordinate 7,832,234, forward strand.
ATACCTCACATAATTTGTGCTAATGTGCTCGTGTTAGATTAGATCAAACATGTGAATTCTCAAAATGCCTAAAGTAAGTAACTAAATTTTAAAAATTTATCACCAGATCATGTGTTCAAAATGTTAAGCTCACCAATGACATCACATCACAGAAAATTTTTAGATCAACTAAAATTTCACGATAACATGAGCATGCATTTATCTCTATGACGAAAAGACAACAAATTAGGACAAAGTGTGTGATGTGTTTCCCATACCCCCAAACTTAAATTACACATTGACCCCAATGTGTGACTAATATGGAAAGAGCTGACCTGAGATATGAAGAACTATCTGTACTGGTATGGCTCATAGCATACCCCCAAACTTGAACTGAAGTACGCTTTGTCCCTGAAAAATAAAAACTGGAAAACAAAAAATACTGGAAACAAACATTAATCATAAAAATGCGAAATAATAAATAAACAAAAGAAAAGATAAGCTGTGGGGTGCCTCCCATGAGCGCTAAGTTTTACGTCTTCAGCCAGACTCTCCCTAGAATACTACACTCAATCTGAGTAACTAGGATCCTCCAACAGTATCGTCTCAATGTCCGGACTCCTCAACTCTAAGAATGGTTTTAGCCTCTGTCCATTTACCTTAAAAGTATTACCATTCTTAGGATCCTCAATCGCGATGGCCCCATGAGGAAAAACCGATCGAATAATGAATGGGCCTGACCATCGGGATTTGAGCTTGCCTGGAAAAAGATGCAGGCGCGAATTATAAAGAAGAACTCTCTGACCCGGCTCAAAAGCTCGTCTCAAAATATTTTGGTCATAAGTCTTCTTCATTTGTGCTTTGTATGATCGGGCACACTCATATGCATCATTCCGCAGCTCCTCTAATTCATTGAGTTGGAGCTTTCGTTGTGAGCCAGCCTTGGAAAGATTAAAATTTAGTTGCTTGACAGCCCAATACGCACGATGCTCTAATTCAACCGGAAGGTGACATGCCTTTCCGTATACAATGCGATAGGGAGACATGCCAATTGGCGTCTTGAAGGCTGTCCGATATGCCCACAGTGCATCCGTCAATCGCAGAGACCCATCCTTTCTAGTAGGGTTCACAGTCTTTTCCAAAATATGTTTGATCTCGCGATTTGAAATTTTCACTTGACCACTCGTCTGTGGGTGATATGGGGTGGCAACTTTGTGCGTGATACAATATTTCTTCATCAACTGCTCAAAAATCTTGTTGCAAAAGTGCTTACCTCCATCACTTATGATTGCTCGAGGCGTACCAAAACGAGCAAAAATAGTGTCTTTCAAGAACTGGACCACAACTCTGTGGTCATTGGTCTTGCACGCAACAGCCTCCACCCACTTAGACAGATAGTCCACAGCAACTAGAATGTATAGGTAGCCAAAGGAGTTTGGGAATGGTCCCATGAAATCAATGCCCCACACATCAAAAATCTCAACAATCAGAATAGGGTTGAGGGGCATCATATTTCTCCTAGAAAGACTCCCTAGCTTTTGGCAACGCTCGCAAGATATACAGTAGGTGTGAGAGTCCCGGAAAAGGGTAGGCCAATAAAATCCACACTGCAAAATCTTTGCAGTGGTCTTTTTAGCACTAAAATGGCCTCCATATGCATGATCATGACAAAAGGCGATGACATTAGATTGGTCATGCTCAGGAATACACCGTCTAATGATCTGATCAGGACAATACTTGAACAAGTAAGGATCGTCCCAGAAAAAGTGTTTTACCATGGCCAAAAATTTTGATCTATCTTGCCTCCCCCAATGCAAGGGCATGTGTCCGGTGACAAGATAGTTCACTATGTCAGCAAACCATGATGCGGGACTGTGAGCAATGTGCATCAATTGCTCATTAGGAAAGGTCTCAGAAATGGGAGTGGCAGCCTCACTGAATTCCACAATCAATCTAGACAAATGGTCCGCCACCACATTTTTCGAACCTTTCTTATCCCGAATCTCAATGTCGAACTCTTGAAGTAGCAAGATCCATCGGATAAGACGAGATTTAGCATATTTTTTAGAGAAAAGATACTTCAATGTAGCATGGTCCGAGTAGATAATGACTTTAGATCCTAACAAGTAGGATCTGAACTTGTCTAATGCAAAAACGACTGCAAGCAACTCCTTCTCAGTGGTAGAGTAATTGAGTTGTGCGTCGTTTAGAGTTCGACTTGCATAATAGATAGCATGGGGAAGTTTATCAACACGCTGCCCCAAAACAACTCCAACAGCATAGTCTGATGCGTCACACATAATCTCAAAAGGCACATCCCAGTTAGGTGGCTGAATAATGGGTGTGGACGTCAGAATTTTCTTCAGATCCCCAAATGCTTTCTTACAATCCTCATCAAATAGAAATGGGGCATCTTTTTGCAACAACTTGCACAAGGGCCTGGCGATCTTGCTGAAATTCTGGATAAATCGCCTATAGAAACCTGCATGGCCCAGAAAAGATCGAACCTCTTTCACCGTACGTGGGGGTGGAAAGCTAGAAATCAAATCCACCTTCGTTTTGTCGACCTCAATCCCTCGATGAGATATGATATGCCCCAGTATAATTCCTTGCTTGACCATAAAATGGTACTTCTCCCAATTAAGCACCAGGTTCTTCTCCTTGCACCGTACCAAAACCAAAGAGAGACGGTGCAGGCACTCCTCAAATGTTGAACCGAAGATGGAGAAGTCGTCTATGAAAATCTCCAAGAACCGCTCTACCATGTCAGAGAATATACTGATCATGCATCGCTGAAAAGTGGCGGGTGCATTGCATAACCCAAAGGGCATGCGACGGTAGGCGAAGGTCCCAAAAGGACAGGTAAATGTCGTCTTCTCCTGATCTTCGGGGTCCATGGGGACCTGGTTATATCCAGAATAACCATCCAAAAAGCAATAATACTCGTGCCTAGCCAAACGCTCTACCATCTGATCCTTCCTTGTGGCACTGTTCAGCTTACGGTAGTCTATACACACTCTCCACCCAGACTGCACACGAGTTGGCACCAACTCGTCGTCCTTATTCTTTACTACCGTTAACCCAGCTCGCTTGGGCACGACATGAATGGGGCTCACCCACTTGCTATCAGAGATGGGATAAATGATCCCTGCATCTAACAGCTTAATAACCTCTGCCCTCACAACCTCTTGCATAGCAGGGTTGAGCCTTCTTTGCGGCTCCCTCGATGGCTTAGCATCTTCCTCCAAGTGTATCATGTGCATCACCACCGAGGGGCTGATTCCCTTAATATCCTCAATGGTCCAGCTGATAGCTTCCTTGTGCTCTCTTAAAACATCTAATAATTTCTCCTCTTGAGCTTCTCCCAAATCTGAAGCTATTATCACAGGCAAACAGTATGCTGGACCCAGGAACTTATACTTAAGATTATCCGGTAAAGGCTTAAGTTCCTTCTTTTGAGGTTCTGGTGACACCTTCTCCTCCTCCTCCTTGCTTTCTTGAGGATCAGACTCCAAAATGGCATTTACTTCCTCGAGTAACTTATCTAAACCCAAGTCCTCTCCAAAGTGAGCAAAGCATGCCTCCATGGGATCCTCAATGCTTGATTCATCCACAGTATCCTCAAGAATCTCCTCTATCAAGCATACATCTCTCATTTCATCATATTCTAGTGGTTGCCAAGTGATATCAAAAATGTTCAACTCCACTATCATATTTTCGAAGGAGATCTTCATCACCCCTGTCCTACAATTGATTAGGGCGTTAGCCGTGGCTAAGAATGGTCGCCCTAAAATCACCGGTATTTGAATCCCTACATTCTGAACCGGCTCTGTGTCAAGCACAATAAAATCCACAGGGAAATAGAACTTATCCACTTTTATCAAAACGTCCTCAACTATCCCCCGTGGTCTTTTCACTGACCTATTAGCCAATTGAAGCGTCGTGGATGTGGGCTTCAATTCTCCTAACCCTTACTGCACATAGACTGAGTAGGGTAGAAGATTTACGCTCGCCCCTAGATCCAAAAGGGCCCTCTCAATGTGGCTGACTCCTATCGTGCAAGAGATGGTAGGACACCCCGGGTCCTTATACTTGATGGGTAGCTTGCACTGAAGGATTGAGCTGACCTGTTCGGTCAAAAATGCCTTCTTTGGGACATTCGTCCTCCTTTTGATAGTGACCAAGTCCTTTAAAAACTTGGCATATGATGGCACTTGATGGATGGCATCCAAAAATGGGATATTGATTTGGACTTGCTTGAATACCTCCAGAATTTCCTCATACTTCCCTCCTTTCTTGGGCGCCTGTAATCTCTCGGGGTAGGGCGCTCTAGGTACAAACGACCTAGGAGGGTCTTTCTCAGTAGGTGTGGCTGTAGATGGCTCAACATCTCTCTTCTCTGTGTTGCCACTCCCTTGCCCTTGCTGCATAGCAAGGCTCTCTTCCACTTGATTGTCCACTTGTCTCCCAGACCTCAGTGTGACAATCGACTGTACTTATTCCTCCCTATGCGTAGGAGTTGATGAACTTTCAACCATAAATTGTCCTTTTGGGTTTTGCACAGGCTGACTGGGGAACTTTCCTTTCTCTCTCTCACCCAAGTGACTTGCAATTTGCCCTATTTGACTCTCCAGCTTGGCAATTGCTTGGGTGTTTACCATTGTTGCACTCCTCACATCGCTCATATTTTGGCTAGTCGCTTTCATGAATTCCTTAAGAGTGTCCTCTAGCGACTGTGAAACTGGCGCTGGTGTTTGAGCGGGTGCATGGTAAGCAGGTGAAGGTGCTGGATGGGCAGAACGACCATGATTAGGAATTTGTGGGGCAAATCCGGGAGGATATTGATTTTGAGCATGATGAGAGGATCCTCCCTGATTCATTGGTTGGTTCTGCCTCCATGAAAAATTTGGGTGGTTCCGCTACCCTGGATTGTACGTCTCGGAGTACGATCCATTTGACTGCCTTTGAAAGTAGTTGAAATCATTTACTTGTTCCATAGGATACTCGGCACAAGCTGGCATTGATGGGCAATTCTGTGCTAGATGCATGGGACTAGCACAGATGGAACAGCTTTCAACATTGAATGTGTTGGCAGCATTGATGGATTGGCTCACAGTGATAGCGTCAATCTTCTTGGTGAGGGCATCTAACTTTATCCTCAAATCAGCGTCCTCTCTAACCTCATAGATGCCTCCCCTCTTAGGAGCACGAATGGACTTATCTCGACAGCTTGAAAAATCCCACTGCTGTGAGTTGTCGGACAACTTGTCCAACACCATATATGCTTCGTCTCCTGTCAGACTCAAGAATGCCCGGCATCTGATCAGTAACTCTTTAAAGCGCTCCCAGCTTTTAGAGAACTTCTCATCCTCGTCCTGAGTGAAAGAGCTAATCTCCTTTCAGCACTCATTTACTCTAGACATTGGTAAAAACTTATGATAAAATTTGCTAAGCAGGTTTTCCCAAGATGTAATAGACCCGGACGTGTTGGAGTCCAACCACGCCCTAGCTCTATCGTGAAGGGAGAAAGGGAAGAGTCGAAGATGGACTGACTCCTCATAAAAGTTCTGGAATTTGAATGTAGCACAAATGTCTTTGAACTTCTTCACATGACTATAAGGATTTTCAAGATCTAAGCCATGGAATGAAGGTAGGAGTTGGATAACATGTGGCTTCAAATCAAAGTGTGTGGCATTGGTTGGTGGCAACATTATGCAGGAAGATGAGTTAGTCGCAACGGGTCTGAACAAATCCTTAAGGGATGTAGTGGAGTCCACGTTCCAAACTCTAGGTTGCTCTATATGTTCAGGATGATTAAAATTTTCTCCCATCTCAACAGTCTCTCTCTCAACTAGTGCTCTTTTCTGCCTCCTAAGAGTTCTTTCTAAGTCGGGATCTAAATGTGTCAAATCTAAGTTCAAGGATCTCCGACCAAGCATACACTAACAGAAAAATAATGAGATACTAACCAGCAGAAGCAACAGAATAAAGCAAACACAAAACTCAAAATTTTTTTTTTTTTAAAATTAAATTAACTAGTAGAAAAATAAAATCAATTCAGACAAAAAATTTTCACAAACCAAACAATTCCCCGGCAATGGTGCCAAAAACTTGTTGTGAGTTTTAAATTACTTGCAAGCGCACGAGTCGTTTGCAGTATAGCGTTGTGCAAGTGCGAGGTTGAATCCACAGGGAATTGTGTTGTGAAAATATATTTTTTAATCTAAACTAACTCTATTTTAACCTAGTTCCAAATTTCAGAATGATATTGCAAAATAAATTAAAACTAAATTAAATTGATTTAAAAAAAATAGTAAAAAGCACTAAGGTTTTCGAATCCACCCCACCGAAGTTAAGCATACATGTTCTAAAAATATAGCCTATCAAAACATTCAATGAATCCAACTATAAGACAAAAAACAAAGAATATCCCAACTAAACCAAAAGCACCCAATGTATCCGCTCTTAACAAATCACAAAGGGAATCCAATTTAATCGAAAAGCATTCAATGTATCCATCAGATGAAACACAAAGAAAATCCAACAGACAATTTAAACTCAATCAATTATAAGATTAACTCAAATAATTGATAGAACATTTATACTAAAAATTGTCAGATTTGTACAAGCAAATCTGAACTACTATGCCAAACAACGGCGGAGCTTCATCTTCAACCTTAGCTGAAGAGTCTAGCCACTCATAACAATAAAACTATAATAAAAAGTGCTAAACATTTAAACTAAAACAACTGAATATAAAAAAATAAATAAGCCCATGTTTGGGGAGGGTTTTCAAAAACCCTTTTAAGTGTTCAAACACTGAAACTTCTTTTCAAATTTTAGTTTTGTTGTTTGGCAGCAGTTTTACATGACAGTTTTGTAAAACAGGTTTCATAAATTCAGTGTTCAATCACTGATTTTAGAAAACTCCCAAATGAAGTTTTTGATTTTCGGTTTTCATTTTCGGCTTAAAAATCTCGACTCTCTTTTCTCTTCTTTCTGCTCTCTGCTCTCCCTCGTCGACGACGACATCAACAATCAGACTGGGTCGTTGAGCTGAAGAGTGGTGATGGAACCAGACGGATGACGGACGGGCGACGGCAAACCATCAGTCAGTAAGTTTTCTATTTTCTCTCTTCCTTTCTCTCCCTTATGGGTCAGGACTCACGGCAGCTCACCTTTTCCAGTTTTTTAAAGGCCAAGCACAGCTTCTACTATTTCTGAGCTAATTATCCCCTCTCTCGTCTTGGGTCCTAATGAACGGCACTTGTAGCAATAATAGAAGCTCTTCTCTGCTAATTTCACAGAGACCCTCTTTTTGCTTCCCTCGCTTTCTCTTCCCTTCAAAGCTCACTTTATCTGTATGTTATTTTATTTTGATGTCCTTTTCCCCCCTAAAAGTACCTTTTCTTTATTATTTACCAATCTAATTGTCAATTGTTTTTGTTTAACAGAAATTAAAGGGTGTAGACTTGGTTAAGCATCGTCTTGTGATCAATAACGCTTTTGGGTTCGATGAAAATGGCTCTGTTAATGGGTTCCCCTTCAAGCCCAACAAGCTCTTCATGCAAAAGGTACTTTATTTATCTTAAATATGCAATTTTAGTTCTTTATTATGTTGATTTTTTTTGTTTTTTTTCCTTTTATACGGTGGATTATGTGCCAAAAGCATAAAAGGTTTCATATATCTGGGTTTGTAAAAGATATACTGTAGAATTCACTAACCAAAGATAAAATAATTGGTGAATTCTTTGGTGATGATAGAATAGAGCTTCTAGGTTTTGTTCTATCATTTATAAGTATTATGTTTGGTGATTTGGTCCAGTAATTATATCAAATTTAATGTTTTTTCTCATATTTCTTCGCATTTTAAGGCAATCGGAGCTGAATATGGAGAAGGTTTTGAGACTTTTAGACAGGATGGGCCTCTTAAAGTTGACGTGGTAAGAAATTTAGGAGCTTATCTATATGTGATTCAATTGTTTATTGCATCTTTTTATTGAATTTGGTTGTCTTTCTTATATGTATTATTGCAAACTATCTGAAAAGCTTAGACTATAATTTACGGTGGATCATTATTGCAAACAGGATTTTTTGAATGAGAGATTACAGGAAGGTTTTCTTAGAAGAATACGATATGCCATGAAACCAGATGAAGCATACAGACTTGTTTTCTCGTGGGACAATGTTGTGGTAAATTCTTTAACTTGAAGCAGTCTAGAAGAGTATTAATGCTGAATATTTATGTTTTTTTTGGATTCTTTCTATGCATCCTGTTAGTTTGGAACCAGACATGGTACAAACAATTATCAAATACACGACAAATGGTAAATTGTAATATTTGTTTCTAGGTGGTGGCTTGTTAAGTCCAACATTGTAAATATTACTTCTGAAATTGTTTAGCTTGCTTTGAAGCTTATCTTGTGGTGGGATTCAAGTGAAATTTCCGCAAGGTGAAAAATTGGATGATCATGCATATATGTTTAAAATTCACTATATCCTATTTTCCCCATATAATTTCATATATGATGTGTTTCAGGCAGGTACTCGAACTTTGAAGTTAAATGCATGGAAGCAGCTTGCCTCTGAAGAGGGTAAACAACAATCTTTTCCCTTTAAAATGTTTCTTTTTTTTTTCTCTCTTTTTATATTCCTAACTGTAGAAATCTTTGTAGCTTATAGCTCAGTTGTCAACTTATCATGCTAAAACTGCTTCATGCTTGATAAGTCATACTTTATGTTTTGAGTTTTATACGTATGTTTTTAAGTATACAAGCAGAGACAATCAGAGAACCAGTATTATTATTCTCTTATGTTTGTGGAAGAAGTCAGATTTTAGATATTTTTTAAGCTTATTTGTAATGGTTAGATATGATCACCTCCAGATTTATATTTCAGAACTGGCATCTATTGCAATTTTTTTGTAGGACTCATCATATTGTTTTTTCCATCATAAATAACTAGTTTAGTGAACTATTTTGTTGAGTTGAATCAGATTCTGAATTTCTTTTTTCGTAAATACAGAGGCATAACTTCTGTATATCTTCTTTGTTTGAGAAGGAGCACTTGAGCCAGAAACTGCCATGGTGTTATGATGATATATAAATTACATCGCTATGTTGATTCTTGTGCAGGAAAAGAAATTCCTGAAGATGGTGGTGTGCAAAGGCTGATGCTTTATGCAGGTGCTGATCATGTACTGCATAAGGTTGGGAATTTGTGGTCATTTTAGGATATGTGTTTTCAATTTACTAAGCATATTTATTACAATTGTGATACAATAGTGTTAGCTCAGGTGTTTTAGGATATTTTCTTTTCCTATGACTTTCTGCAATAAAATTCGTTGACTTTGTGAAAATGGGCCAGGGTTTAGACTCAGGAAGACAGTGCCTCAAGTGGTTGCGTAACTGGCTAGCAAGAAATTGCCCCGTGATGTTGTAACATGAGGAATCATATCTGTGATTTACATTAATTATCGTTTAGTTTCAGCATCGCATCTTATACATGTTAAATGGAATCTAAGGCTCAAGTACAAAATGTATTAAGGTTATGTTAGCTTTTGTAGGACTTCCATCCTTCAGACATGTATCGCATTGCGAGTTGCGGTATAAACAACACTTTTAAGATTTAGTCAATGAAAGGTCGGAATACTAGCACCATTCAATATTTTTAGTTATTTTTATTTGTCTAATCTCTTCTAGATTTACATTGGTGCATCAGATTTGCTTCAACAGATTTTAAAGGAAATGCAAGGAATCCTGTTAGTACATTTTCAAGCCGAACTCAGATGAGGTGAAACAAGAGGAAGGTTCAGCATAGAATTGGTTGAAGTGCATGTTTCACAGAGGATGGCAATTGTCTTTCATACCAGCTTGTATTTTCTGTTTTTTCCTTTCTGTGGTTGTGGTTTAGTTTTGTTACTGATGTTACAATGAGATCATGACTGCCCCAGTTGTTTTTATTTTTTCATGGTTACTTTGTTAGGGGAGTAGCAGCATATCTGGTTGTGTGCTTTTAATATACCTAATTGTCTGGTATCATTGTTGTGGCTTAAGTGAAGGAAATTCATGAACTGGAGATGATTTCTTCTCATTAATTCCTGCTCTTCTTCTATTACAAAAGCTTATGTATTGAACATCTAATATTGGTTAATGATTATATTTTCTTACAAAATATAGCCATGCCTTGATTAATTTTGATCTTTATTGGCTTTTCAATGTATTTATACTTAAGGTTATAACAATGATGAAAGGTTGTAACAGTGATAAGTTCGATTGTAAGATGTGATTAGCCAATCTGTTAATTGTTAGCATCAGAGTGTGAATTGCTGATGTTAAACTCATGCTAAAGCAACTGGACTTTGTATCGGTTAATAAGATCTTCAAAATTCTTTTGTCTTTTACTCTTTGCAATCATCCACTAATCTTCAAAATTCTCCTTAAATGAATATCAAGATAGAACACGTCCACCAACGGGTTATAGAAAACTATATAACTATAGGCACTCATCTTTATATAATGTTATAGAAAGTTGTTTTTGGGGTCTTAAATGCGCGTTTTTCAATTTTAAAAATGATATCTAGATTCAAACCTGCTAGACAACCTCTTATAGTTGTTGCTTGTTGTGTCGTACATAATTTTGTATGTCAGTGTTTTCAGAGTGATCAACTGTTTGATCGATGATATATAAAAAATACTAATATTTTAAAAATAAAATAATATTAATTTTTTCCAAGTATTTGGTGTGTGTTTAAAAAATTGTATTTAGTAAATATGAGAAATAAAATTAATTTTAGATATTAAAATTTAAAGTGAACACTGAAAACTGAAAGCTGAAAACAATTACAAAAAAATGCAATCCAAACAGTTTTCCATTTTCAAAACAGTTTTTAAACACTGATTAACCAAACAACATTTTACTGAAAACTGTTTCGGAAACAGTTTTTGAACACTGTTATCCAAACATGTTTTTGAACACTGAAAACTGAAAACTGTTTTCAAAAACTCTTTTTGAAAACAGTTTTCGAACACCGAAAATTGAACACTATCCCCAAACATGCCCTAAACAACTTTACATGGGAGAAATTCCACTCGCTGACGGGCGGCGCTTCCCCTCGTGGTAACAATGCCTTCGGGATCCACCAGAATGCTGATGGACGTCCACCGGTAAACACCAAAGTGGCTCAGGAATTGTACCTTGGATTATGAAGCCAAATGGTGCTTATATAGGGAAGACCCGGAGCAAAATAGGTTGCAGATTTGATGTGGGATATTGCCCGTGTGCGCTCGATCGCAGTGTGGTGCGATCGATCGCAAGTATGATCGATCGCATGTCTCGTGCGCATGATCGCATGTGCGCTCGATCGCATGTCTGGTGCGCTCGAGCGCAGGTGCGATGCACTGCAAACATTTCGATGTGGGATAGATGACCTTGCGCTCGTTCAAAGGCAGGTGCGCTCGATCGCATATATCGTGCGATCGAGCGCAATGTCTCCAGAAGCTTCAAATCTCCTGAAATGCTTCATTTTCTCCACAAAGCTGTAAAAACACACAAAACACAAGAAAAACGTAAAATAAAGTAAAATACTACTAACTAAGAGCATAACAAATATAAGTTAAGGGTCTAAAATATGCAATATTTTAGACTCATCAGCTATCTTCCATAGAGAACTTAGATATCATCTTCTCTATGTAAGAAGTCTGAGAGATCTTCAATATGTTTTTCTCCCTTTCCCGGATTATACACATCCCAAGGATCTTCTGTCCAAGGCCAAGATCCTTCATCTCAAAGTCCTCACTGAGTTGAGCCTTCAATTTTCCTATCTTCTCCATGTTGCTCCCAACCAGCAACATATCATCAACATAGATGAGGATGATCACCACTTCCTCCACCTTGTGCCCCTTGTAGTACAAGCACGAATCATAATAGCTCATCATGAAACCCAAGCTAGTTACAAAGGAATCGAACCTCTTATTCCATTGCCAAGGTGATTGCTTTAGGCCATAGAGAGATTTCTTCAATTGGCACACCAAATCTCCATGCCTTCCTTCCTTATAGCCTTCGGGTTGCCTCATGTAGATGGTCTCATCAAGCTCTCCATGTAAGAACGTTGTCTTCACATCCATTTGCTCGATTTCCAAATCAAATTGGACCACCATTGCTAACACTATCCTGATCGTCTTGTATTTCACAACCGGTGAGAATATTTCAGTGAAATCTATGCCTTCTCTTTATGTGAATCCCTTCGCTACTAGCCTAACTTTATACCGGCCTTCATCCCCCAGAGTGTTCCCTTCTTTGATCTTGTAGATCCACCTACAATCCACAACTCTCTGTTTTTCTGGTTTGGGCACCAATTCCCAAGAGTTGTTCTTCCTCAAAGAATCCATTTCTTCCTCCATAGCTAGCTGCCACTTTGACGAGTCCTTACATTCCATGGCATCCATGTAAGTTTCTGGTTTAACCCCTCAATCTGAATAAGGAGCTGCTACATTAGTATCCACAAAACCATATCTCAAAGGTGGTCTAACCACCCTCCTTTCCCAATCCCTTGTGAGTTGATAGTCATTCTGACTTGCTGCATCATCCCCTTCTAGTTTAGCCTCCTCTCAAGTGTCATGAGCTTGGCCTTTATCAATGGGCTCTACCTGGTCCAAAACCTCTTGCCTTCCTTACTCTACCTGAACTAAATTTTCCTTGATGCTATCCTTCACAAATTTTAGACTGGTTTGCTCACTATCCCCTTCAGGGTTAGTTTTCTCCAAATAGGGAAATAACAATTCATTAAAAATTACATCCCTACTTATTACGAGTTTTATTCCTTTTAGTTCTAAGGACTACAACCTATACTCCTTAACCCCATTACCATACCCTAGAAACACACATTTTCTAGACCTTGGGCTAAGTTTATCTTCCTTTTGATGTGCAAACGCAGCACACCCAAAAGTCCTAAGGTTGCTCAACTCAGGGGGTTTCCCACTTAACATCTCCATGTGAGTCTTAAGGTCTAAAGCCCTAGAGAGTGATCTATTAACCAAATATGCAGTAGTAGACACAGCTTCCCCCAACAACATTTTGGTAAACCGGACTCAATTAATATGCACTTAACCTTTTCAATAAGGGACCTATTCATCCTCTCAGGAACTCTATTTTGCTGAGGGGTTTTTATAACCGTTCTATGTCTTAGAATCCCATTTAATTCATAGAATTTATCAAAATCCTTGTTAAAAAATTCAAAGCCATTATCGGTTCATAAAACCTTAACTACCTTGCCCGTTTGAGTCTCCAGCAACTTTTTCCACACCACAAATTTATTCAAAGCATCTGATTTATTTCTAAGCAAATAAACCCAAACCTTTCTTGAATAATCATCAATTAAATAAAGAAAGTAACAATTACCTCCCTGTGTTGGTGTTCTTGCTGGTCCCCAAAGGTCCTCATGAATGTAGTCAAGAATGCTTTTAGACTTGTGCACTCCGATGTTGAAGCTGACCCGGTGTTGCTTCCCAAGAATGTAACTCTCACAGAAATCAAGTTTCTCTATCTTGTCACCATCAAGTAGGCCATTCTTGTTGAGAACTTGCAGGCCCTTTTTGCTCATATATCCCAAGCGAGTGTGCCAAAGAGCTGCCTTATCCATCTCATCCATCAAACTTGCTGCTTGATCCTTGATTTTTGTCTCTCTAATCATCTCATAGAGACCACCCTTTATTGTTGCTTTGATCACTATCAAAGATCCCTTGGTTACCTTGATCTTTCCTCCATCTGCTTTGTATAAGTATCCCATGGAATCCAGCTGCCCCAATGAGATCAAGCTTCTTCTCAAATCCGAAAGATACCTTACATTCCCTAGCAGCCTTGTGACTCCATCAAACATCCTCAATTGGATGTCTCCTATCCCCCTCACTTGGCAAGAACTATTATTCCCCAAGAAAACCTTTTTGTCATTGGTTTCCCTGAAATTCTTGAACCAATCCCTGTGAGGGCACATGTGATAAGTGCACATGGAATCCAGGATCCATTTCTCGCTGCCTTGCCTCCTGCTCACATTTGAGCACACAATAAGAACATCATTTGGAAATCACCTTCAAGATGCCCAGGTGGTGATCTTCCAAACACCCAAGTCTAGAATGACTTGTAAAGATGAATCGGAAACAGAAATAGAAATCAAAGAAAGGAAAGGACACAACAATTGTTATTGAGGTTCGGTAATAGCCTACATCCCCGTGAGTTCCTCTGAACTCTCTGCACTAAATCAATGGTTCTATACAAATACAGCAACTCTCTCCAAGAAACTTAAGTTTTTGAAGAACCAAAGAAAAAGAAGTAAAAGAAAGTGATAAGAACTACCCTGAAATTTTCCCAAGAAAATTCCCCTTACAAGGCCTTGAATCCCCTTTCTATTATACTCTCTCTCTTTCTAAACAACCAGCCTTTATAATGAGTCTCTCTTGTTTTGTGTCTTTGCACTCTTACAATTTATCTCACTTACAATCACAAGTTATGTCTCTTTGAAGCTAGGTGACCCTTTATTGAGTGCACCATCTTTTTGACCCATCTTGAAGATCAATATCCACCCTTAGATCTTGAGGACCAATCAGTCTTAGCCCTTAATTAATTCTAAGTGATCTTGTGTGTTTTGAACATGCCTCATGCACTTAAAAAAAGGATGAACCAAAAGGCATCAGTGTGCCTTCAGGCCGCGGCCTAGAGTGTGCTGAAACTTCACCATGTTGCATGCATTCTAGGTGCTGCAGCTTGGGGGAGGCTGAGCCATGGCGCATACCTGCTCTAGGTCTTCTCCCTTACTGGGTGCCGCACCTTGGAAGAGCCAGGCCGCGACGCACATTGGTGTGCACTTGATGCTGATTTTTTCTTGTTTATACCTTAGATAAACACTAACAATCTCTACCTTTGTCTAAGTGTTTAAACCCGAACCCATTGTGCAGAGAACTTAGGATCCAAACTCATCTTGAGTCATCATATCAACCGACTCCAATCCTAAGTAGTCCAAGGCAATGATTGAACTTACTTAGAGGTAGAACCTTGGTGCCTAAATCTGCAGGATTTTTCTCCGTGGCAACCTTGTCCACATGAATACATCCTTCTGTAACATTTTCCCGAATGAAATGATACCGAACATCCATGTGCTTTGTCCTCTCCTGGAACACCAGGTTCTTACACAAATGCAATGCACTTTGACTATCCGAATACACCACCACCTGCTCTTTCTGGACCTTCAACTCTTCCAACAACCCTTTGCACCACATAGCCTCCTTAATGGCTTCTATTACCGCTATGTACTCAGTCTTGGTTGTTGAGAGTGCTACCACCGGCTGCAATTGAGCCTTCCAACTTATATAACATCTGTTTAAGTTGAAGAAATAGAAGGTAATCGATCTTCTTTTATCCCGGTCTGCTCCATAATCCAAATCTGCATAACCCTCAAGACAGATGGACTTACCCCTCTCTCATAAATCAGCCCTACTTCCGAGCTTCCCTTCAAGTACCTCAGCAACCACTTCATCCCAAGTCAATGCTCCTTTCCAGGATTACTCATAAACCTGCTGAGAATGCTTATTGCATGAGCAATATCAGGTCTACTGCTTACCATTGTGAACATAACTGAACCAACCAAACTAGAGTAAGGGACCTTTTCCATTTCCTTCTTCTCCGCCTCCAATCTCGGACATTGATCGCTGGAGAACTTGAAATGACCCGTAAGGCGAACCTTCACTGGTTTACTATCTTCTATAGAGAACTTAGATATCATCTTCTCTATGTAGGAAGTCTAAGAGATCTTTAATATGTTTCTCCCGCTTTCTCGGACTATATTCATCCCAAGGATCTTCTGTGCATGGCTAAGATCCTTCATCTCAAACTCTGAACTGAGTTGAGATTTCAGTTCTTTTATCCTCTCCATGCTGCTCCCAATTAGTAACATATTAACATAAATGAGGATGATCACCACTTTCTTCACCTTGTGCCTCATGAAACCCAAGCTAGTTACAAAGGAATCAAACCTCTTATTCCATTGCCAAGGTGATTGCTTCAGGCCATAGAGAGATTTCTTCAATTAGCACACCAACTCTCTCTGCCTTCCTTCCTCATAGCATTCGGGTTGCCTCATATGGATGGTCTCATCAAGCCCTCCATGTAAGAACACTGTCTTAACATCCATTTGCCCGATTTCCCAATCAAAATTGGACCACCATAGCCACAACCAGTGAGAATATTTTGGTGAAATCTATGCCTTCTCTTTGTGTGAACCCCTTCGCCACCAGCCTATATTTATACTGGACTTCATCCTTAGGAGTGTTCCTTTCTTTGATCTTGTAGATCTACCTACAATCCACAACTCTCTATTTTTCTGGTTTGGGTACCAATTCCCAAAAGTTGTTCTTCCTCAAATAATCTATTTCTTCCTCCATAGCTAGCTGCCACTTTGACAACTCCTTACATTCCATGGCATCCATGTAAGTTTCTGGTTCAACTATCCTTTCTTCTGTCCGAGGAGCTACAACATTAGCATTTGCAAACCCATATCTTAATGGTGGTCTGACCACCCTCCTTTCCCGGTCCCTTGTGAGCTGGTAGTCATTCTGACTTATTGCATTAACCTCTTCTAGTTTAGCCTCCTCTTGAGTGCCCTGAGCTTGGCCTTCATCAATGGGCTCTACTTGGTTCGAAACCTCTTGCATTCCTTGCTCTACCTGAACTGAGTTTTCCTTGATGCGATGCTCCACAAATTCCGAGCTAGTTTGCTCACTAACCCCTATAGTGTTAGTTTTCTCCAAATAGGGAAATAATAATTCATTAAAAATAACATCCTTACTTTGTAACGACCCATCCCGGGTTGGCCACCCCCGAAATGGTGTCATCACATTTTGAGAATCCCAACACGACACATATATGCAACAAAATAAATAACACCAAAAGAAATTTTTACATCAATTCAATCTTTAAAAATTCCATACAACTAAAAATGCATGAATATTTACAAATATATTTTTTTTCATTTTATTTAACTCATTAGTTTGAGGATGTTGACACATACGTGGCTTATAGAAAATGATTTCTTCTGAACCTCAACTCACTTGTTGGTATTTGTCTAAGGTTCAAACATGTCCAAGCAAGGTTCAAAGATGGCTAAAGTATAAACCAAGGGTGGAGGATTAAAGTTCAGCAAGTTAGAAGATTGCACACATGTGTGTGCATCAATTTGGAAAAATGTAAGGCTAGGTGCACTGGTGTGTGCACTTCTGCACACAAGCTGATGGAGTGTGCACACTACTGGGCAGCATCAGTGTGCAACAGCACCTCACCGCTCACCATCTAGCATTGCACCGTCCAGTATGGGTACTATTGGGACAGGGCTAGCACCGTACCGCTCACCATTCAGCACCACACCACCCAGAAGCTGCTCCAAGCGTGCTTTGCCCAGCACCGCACCGCACCCTGTTGTGCGCCTAGGTGCTAGGTAAAGTCAAGCACACATAGGTAGCATGCATAAAGACTCTCTTAGATGTGTGTGTGCAAGGTCAAAATGCACAGCACCACTTAGGAAAGTGATGAAGGGCCATGATTAATTGATGATATTGATCAAAGGGTGAGGATTAAATCTCCAGAGTGTCCAAGAAATGGATGGCTATAAAAGGGGTTTCCTAGCCTCATTTTTCACATATAACATAATAATAGAATAGAGAATACATTGTGATATTGTGAGATCAATTGTAAACACATAGAAAGAATTGTGTGAGAAACATAAACACAAGAGGGACTCTTTGTAGTGAGGATGGTTGTAAAAGAGAGAGAAGTCTAGATTAGAGAGAGAGCATTGTTAGTTCTCATCTTCTTTCTTTCTTCTCTTCTTATTTCTTCAAGAACATTGTGATTTCTTGAAGGGGATTGCTGTAATTTGTAAGAACCATTGATATAGTGCAGAGAGTTCAAAGGAACTCATGGGGACGTAGGCATATTGCCGAACCTCGATAACAAATTGCTTGTCTTCTTTCCTTCTTTGATTTTTTGTTCCTGTTTTCTATTCCAATTCTGTTTACAAGTCATTCTAGACTTAGGTGTTTGGAAGATCACCACCTGGGCATCTTGTCAAGGTGATTTCCAACAGTGGTATCAGAGCTTGGTTAGAGGGTATCGGAGCAAGAACAAGAAGGTGACAAAGCCAAGACTCCAAGAATCAAAGATCAACTTCTTGGGCGATTCAAGAACGGTGTAAAGATAAAGATCTGATCGTGTTCTTGAGGTAGATTCAAGAACGATGTTAAGATTTATCTTCAATCTGTGTTCTTGAGGTTGAAGAAAGCATTTGTGGGAAGTGCATAAATCTGAGATCTTATCCATAAAAGATGGCTTCAAATTTATGTGTTGAGAAGTTTGATGGAAAGGGAGACTTTTCCCTTTGGAAGCAGAAGATCAAGGTGGTTCTAATGCAACAGAAAGTGGACTTGGCTATTGGAGAATATGATACTTTTCCAGCATGTGTCACGGAGGACCAGTGGACCGAGATTAAGAAGATGGCTTACAGCACCATTTTCTTGCACATATCGGATAGCATCACAAGGGAGTGCAGAGACTCGGAGGATCTGGCTGTCATATGGAAGAAACTAGATGAGTTGTTTCTTACCAAAACTCTCCCTAACAAGATTTATCTTCTTAAAAGAATCTTTGCTTTTAAAATGGACCCTAGTAAAGAGTTATAAGATAATCTTGATGTCTTTAATAAGCTAGCTCAAGATTTGAATAGCTGTAGCATTATTTTTCTAGATGAACAATTGGCTGTTATTTTGTTAAATTCTCTTCCTGGTTGCTTTGATAACTTGATTAATGCCATTGAGTATGGAAGGGATACTTTGACAAAGGAGACTGTGATCAATGCCATAAGGGCACATGATTTCAAGCCCAAGATTAAGGAGACATCAATTGGTGATGAGCTGCTCGTAAGAGGAAGGCCAGTAACTCAGAATGGTAGTAGCAACTATGGCAACTACTGGGAGAAATCAAGAGGTAGAGGGCGGAACCCTGGGAGATCTCATTCCAAGACAAGACTTGGAGGAGGAAGGAGATGCTTCTACCGTAACAAAGAGGGCCATTTCAAGAAAGATTGTAAGAAGAGGATGTGGGATGAGAGGAGAAGCCATACCAATAATGGAGAGGCTTCGGTTGCCAAGGGAAAACAGTAAGATGATGTTCTTGTTGTGTGCTCAAATGTGAGCAGGAGGCAAGGCAGCGGAAAATGGTTTCTTGAGGTGCACTTATCACATGTGCCCTCACAAGGAATGGTTCAAGAATTTCAAGGAGATCAATGATGGAAAGGTCTTCTTGGGGAATGACAATTCTTTCCAAGTGAGAGGGATTGGTGACATTCAATTGAAGATGTTTGATGGAGTCACAAGGCTGCTATGAAATGTGAGGTATCTTTCATATCTGAAGAGAAACTTGATCTCATTAGGGCAGCTCGATTCCATGGGGTATACATGCAAAGTAGAGGGATGAAAGATCAAAGTGGCCAAGGGATCTTTGGTAGTGATCAAGGTAGCAAGAAATGATGGACTCTATGAGGTGATCGGAGAGACAGAAATCAATGATCAAGCAGCAAGCTTGATGGCTGAGATGGACAAGGCAACCCTTTGGCACACTCGCTTGGGACACATGAGGGAAAAGGGCTTGCAAGTTCTTAGCAAGGATGGTCTACTTGGAGGTGACAAAGTAGAGGAAATAGATTTCTGTGAGAGTTGCATTCTTGGGAAGCAACACCGGGTCAGCTTCAACACCGGAGTGCACAAGTCCAAAAAGATTCTTGACTACATTCATTCGGACCTTTGGGGACCAGTTAGGACACCAACACAGGGAGGTAACTTTTACTTTCTGTCTTTAATTGATGATTATTCAAGAAGAGTGTGGGTTTATTTGCTTAGGAATAAATCTGATGCCTTAAATAAATTTGTTGTGTGGAAGAAGTTGTTGAAAACTTAAACGGGTAGGGTAGTTAAGACTTTACGAACCGATAATGACTTAGAATTTTGCAATAAGGATTTTGATAAATTTGTGAATGAAATGGCATTCTAAAGCATAGGACAGTTGTAAAAACACCTCAGCAAAATGGAGTTGCTGAAAGAATGAATAGAACTCTTATGGAAAAGGTTAGGTGCATGCTAATAGGATCCGGGTTACCAAAATATTGTTGGGGAGAAGCTGTGGCTACAGCTGTATACTTGATATATAGATCACCCCCTAGAGCTTTAGAGCTCAAGACTCCCATGGAGATGTGGAATGGAAAACCCCTTGAATTAAACAACCTTAAGTCTTTTGGTTGTACTGCATATGCGCATCAAAAGGAGGATAAACTTAGCCCAAGATCTAGAAAATGTGTATTTATAGGATATGGTGATGGGGTTAAGGGATATAGGTTCTGGTCCTTAGAAAAGAAGGGCATAAAACTGATTATAAGTAGGGATATTATCTTTAATGAATTATTATTTCCCTACTTGGAGAAAACTAACCCTGCAGGGGATAGTGAGCAAACCAAACCAAAAGTTATGGAGCATTGCATCAAGGAGAACTCGGTTCAAGTAGAGCAGAGGAGGCAAGAGGGTTCAGACCAGGTAGAGCCCTTGGATGAAGGCCAAGCTCAAGAAACTAAAGAAGATGCTGAACAAGAAGAGGTTGATGCAGCAAATGACTACCAGCTCACAAGAGACCGTGGAAGGAGGGTGGTTAGACCACCCTTGAGATATGGGTTTGCAAATGCTAATGTAGCAGCTCCTTAGAGAGAAGGAGAGGTTGAACCAAAAACTTACACGGATGCCATGGAGTGTAAGGATTTGTCAAAGTGGCAGCTGGCTATGGTGGAAGAAACAGATTCTTTGATGAAGAACAACTCTTGGGAGTTGGTGTCCAAACTAGAAAAACAGAGAGTTGTGGATTGTAGATGGCTCTACAAGATCAAAGAAGGGAATACTCCAGGGGAAGAAGTTCGGTATAAAGCTAGGCTGGTGGTGAAGGGGTTCACACAAAAGGAAGGCATAGATTTCACCGAAATCTTTTCACTGGTTGTGAACTACAAGACGATCCGGATAGTGTTAGCATTGGTGGTCCAATTTGATTGGGAAATTGAGCAAATGGATGTGAAGACAACATTCTTACATGGAGAGCTCGATGAGACCATTTTCATGAGGCAACCCAAAGATTATGAGGCAGGAAGGCAGGGAGAGTTAGTGTGCAAATTGAAGAAATCTCTCTATGGCCTGAAGCAATCACCTCGGCAATGGAACAAGAGGTTTGACTCCTTTGTAATCAGCTTGGGTTTCATGAGGAGCTGCTAGGATTAGTGCTTATACTATAAAGGGCAGAAGGTTGAGGAAATGCTGATCATCCTCATTTATGTTGATGACATGTTGCTGGTTGGGAGCAGTATGGAGAGGATAAATAAATTGAAGGCTCAACTCAGTGAAGAGTTTGAGATGAAGGATCTTGGCCATGCACAAAAGATCCTTGGGATGTGTATCATCCGGGAAAGGGAGAGAAACAGATTGAAGATCTCAAACTTCCTACATAGAGAAAATGATATCTAAATTCTCTATGGAAGATAGCAAACCAGTAAAGGTTCCCCTTATTAGTCATTTCAAGTTCTCTAGCGATCAATGTCCAAGATTGGAGGTGGAGAAGAAAGAAATAGAGAATGTCCCTTACTCTAGTGTTGTTGGTTCTATTATGTACACCATGGTAAGCACTCGACCTAACATTGCTCATGCAATGAGTGTTCTCCACAGGTTTATGAGTAATCCTGGAAAGGAGCATTAGCTTGGGATGAAGTGGTTGTTGAGGTATTTGAAGGGAAGCCCAAAAGTAGGGCTGGTTTTGCTGATTCGGACTATGGAGCAGACCAGGATAAAAGGAGATCGATTACCTCCTACTTCTTCAACTTAAATGGATGTTGTGTAAGTTGGAAGGCTCAGTTGCAGCCAGTGGTAGCGCTCTCAACAACCAAGGCTGAGTACATAGCTGCTACGGAGGCCATCAAGGAGGCTATGTGGTGCAAAGGGTTGCTTGAAGAGTTGAAGGTACTAGAGGAGCAGGTTGTGGTATTTTTAGATAGTCAAAGTGCCTTGCACTTATGTAAAAATCAAGTTTTCCATGAGAGGGCAAAGCATATGGATGTTCAGTATCATTTCATTCGGGAAAATGTTACGAAAGGATGCATCCATGTAGACAAGGTAGCCACAGAAGAAAATCCTACGGATTTGGGTACTAAAGTTCTACCTTTAAGTAAGTTCAATCATTTCCTTGGACTACTTAGGATTGGAGTTGGTTAATTGATGACTCAAGATGAGTTCGGACCCCGAAGCTCTCTGCACAATGGTTCATGTTTTTTGAACACTTAGACAAAGGTAGAGATTGTTGATATTTGTATAAGGTTCAAACATGTCCAAGAATAGTTAAAGTCTAAACCAAGGGTGGAGGATTAAATTTTAGCAAGTTAGAAGACTGCACACATGCGTGTGCATCAATTTGGAGCAAGGTAAGGCTAGGTGCACTGGTATGTGCACTTCTGCACACAAGCTGATGGAGTGTGCGCACTGCTGGGCAGCATCAGTGTGCACCAACACCGCACCGCTCACCATCCAGCACCGCACCATCCAGCATGGGTGCTGCTGGGATAGGGCTAGTACCACACTGCCCAGAAGCTACTGTAAGCGTGCTCTGCCCAGCACCGCACCGCGCCCTGTTGAGTGCCTAGGTGCTAGGCAAAGTCAAGCACACATAGGTAGCATGCATAAGGACTCTCTTAGGTGCGTGTGTGCAAGGTCAAAATGCATAACACCACTTAGGAAAGTGATGAAGGGCCATGATTAAGTGATGATCTTGATCAAAGGGTGAGGATTGAAACTCAAGAATATCCAAGAAGTGGATGGCTATAAAAGGGGTTTCCTAGCCTTATTTTTCACATATAACATAATAAGAGAATAGAGAATACATTGTGACATTGTGAGATCAATTGTAAACACTTAAAGAGAATTGTGTGAGAGATATATACACAAGAGGGACTCTTTGTAGTGAGGCTAGTTGTAAAAGAGAGAGAAGTCTAGATTAGAGAGAGAGCATTGTTAGTTCTCATCTTCTTCCTTTCTTCTCTTCTTGTTTCTTCAAGAACATTATGGTTTCTTGAAGGGGATTACTGTAACTTGTAAGAACCATTGATATAGTGCAGAGAGTTCAGAGGAACTCACGGGGATGTAGGCAAATTGCCGAACCTCGATAACAAATTGCTTGTCTTCTTTCTTTTTTTTTGATTTTCTGTTCTTGTTTTCGATTCCAATTCTTTCTACAAGTCATTCTAGACTTAGGTGTTTGGAAGATCACCACCTCGGCATCTTGTCAAGGTGATTTCCAACATCACCAAACTATTTGCGAAGCCTTCTACCTGAAAATCATTGTACAATGAGGAGTGAGCTTCACAAGCTCAGTGAATTAAATTTACTAAAAGTACTCATTTGTATAAATAGTATTTTAATATTTAAAACAATTTATATCTCATACACTTGATACTAACATTCTACTATCCCTCCACATGTCATAATATCCATTCTCTATCAATCTCTTCCTCTTATTTATTGGCTCACCTCAAAACCATCAATTATCTCCTAATTTCCTCGTAATGAGGTTCACTTCATAAAATCTACCATTTAGATGGTTGTTATCACTATAACAATAACACACCACAGCTCAGCATTTCAATAATCTTATCACCATAACTGTATCTTTCCGTGAGACTCAACCATCTATAGTTAAATTCACAATGATGCACCACACCTCAGCATTTCAATAAATATTATCACCATAACTGTCTATTTCTGTGAGACTCAACCATCTATAATTAAATTCATGATGATACACCACACCTCAGCATTTCAATAATCTTATCACCATAACTGTCTCTTTCTGTGAGACTCAACCATCTATAATTAAATTCACAATTAATACGTTACACATCAGAATTTCAATAAAGCAAGCAATAATTAAAACGGATGCAATGCATGAATGATTATGATGGGAACGTCTTCCCACCTGTCGATAGGTTGTTATTATCTTAGACTGGCTGCCTTCTCGATTCATTCATTCTCATTTAGACCGGCTGCCTTCCTGGTTCTTTCATTTTCATTAGACCAGTTCCCTTCCCGGTTTTTTTTTTTCTCATTTAATGCATATGCATATGAGCAATGATATGAAATATGCATATAAACGGTAATATAAAAACGATATATAAATTTAAAACACTTAAATTGGCTATCCTAATTTCTCTCAAATTTATATAGCAAAATTTCCACTAATTTCCTCTCATCCCAAATCACATCAAATAATCAATTAAAGCTTGTCAAGATCCAGTAAAATTTCATCCCAAATCATATCAAATAATCCATTAAAGCTTGTCAAGATCTACTAAAATTTCATCCCAAATCACATCAAATCATCTATCAAAGCTTGTCAAGATCCACTAAAATTCATGTCATCAAAATTTGTAGTAAAGCATCAATATAACTCATCAAGAATTCCGCTTATTGCTTTGATTATTAAATCAACTTATTATTCCAAAAATATTATTTCTCTCCTAATAATTTTCTACGTGTCCAAAATTCATATTATAATTATCAACCAAATCTTTATCTATCACCACAACTTAAGCTAAAAATTTATTTTAATATTATCCTTAAATTTTTTTTTAATTTTTATTTAGGCTACTTAAGTAAATCCAACTCACCACGTAGCTCTTAAAGCTACCTGTGGATCACCTCCTTGCTTTTCCCGTTTCTCTCAGAAATTTCCCCCGGTTGTAGATCGTCAACACCTGACATCGTATTTATATTAAAATTCTAATTTATTCTTCACTTCTTTATAAACCACACACTTTGAAAATTCCCACTTTGATTTCCTGGGAATTTCATAAATGTCAGAAATTCAAAAATAAACACTATGTTATTACCTTCTATTTTTTTTGATAGCTTTTCCTAATTCTCTATGAAATTCCGTTGAAAACCCCTTCAAATTTTGCTTCTTCAGCATTTCTTTGAGTCCCCAAGTGTTTTGAGAAAACAAACGAGAAGTTGAAAGAAACTGAACGAAATCGTTCAGTCTTCATATGCTTACCCACACTATGCTTATATACATTTTTCCTTTCTTTAGCAGTCCCCCCCTCCCTTCTCTTGCATTCTCGAGCTCCAAAACTTCTCGACGTTTTGGAGACGTGTAAGGCAAATCTCAATTGCCTTCCTAAATTGGCAGCAGGTGTTATACGTGCTGCCCACGTTTTTTGACTTGTTTGGATTTTTTTTTACCTTTTGACTTTTTGACCTTTTTTAATTTAATTTGTTTTCTTTTTTTCTTTCTTCTGGACGTTCTAGACGTCCAGACTTTGTTGGGTTTTTTTTAATGACGTCCACGTCCGAAATTTTTTTTTCAAAAGAATTATTTTATTCAAAAGAATAATTTTATTCAACACTAATCATTCTCGTAATTATATTATTTAAACTTTGTGTCATATTTATTAAATTACTTATTTACCCTTACTTTACAAATACGGGTATTACATACTTATTATTAGTTTCATTCCTTTTGGTTCTAAGGACCACAACCTATACACCTTAACTCCATCACCATACCCTAGAAATACACATTTTCTATACCTTTGGTAAAGTTTATCATCCTTTTGATGTGCAAATGCAGCACACCCAAAAGTCCTAAGGTTGCTCAACTCAGGGGGATTTCCACTCCACATCTTTATGGGAGTCTTAAACTCTAGAGCCCTAGAGCGTGATCTATTGACCAAGTATACAGCAGTAGACACAGCTTCCCCCCAAAAATACTTAGGTAATCGGGATCCGATTAACATGCACCTAACCTTTTCTATAAGGGTTCAATTTATCCTCTCAGCAAATCCATTTTGCTGAGGTGTTTTTACAACCGTTCTATGTCTTAGAATGCCATTTCACTCACATAATTTATCAAAATCCTTATTGCAAAATTCTAAGCCATTATCGGTTCGTAAATCCTTAACTACCCTACCCATTTGAGTTTCCGGCAACCTTTTCCGCACCACAAATTTATTCAAAGCATCTGATTTATTTTTAAGCAAATAAACCCAAACCTTTCTTGAATAATCATCAATTAAAGACAAAAAGTAAAAGTTACCTCCCCCTGTTGGTGTTCTTGCTGGTCCCCAAAGGTCCGAAAGAATGTAGTCAAGAATGCCCTTAGACTTGTACACTTCGGTGTTGAAGCTGACTCGGTGTTGCTTCCTAATAACGCAAAACTCGCAGAAATCCAATTTCTCTACTTTGGCACTACCAGGTAGACCATTCTTGCTGAGAACTTGCAGGCTTTTTTCGCTCATATGTCCCAAGCGAGTGTGCTAAAGGGCTGCCTTATCCATCTCAGCCATCAAGCTTGCTGCTTGATCCTTGATTTCTGTCTCCCTGATCATCTCATAGAGTCAATTTTTTATTACTGCTTTGATCACTATCAAAGATCACTTGGTCACCTTGATCTTTCCTCCCTCTGCTTTGTATGTATACCCCATGGAATCCAGCTGCTCCAATGTGATCTAATTCCTCTTCAAATCCGAAAGATACCTCACATTCCATAGCAGCCTTGTGACTCCATCAAACATCCTCAACTGGATGTCTCTTATCCCCCTCACTTGGCAAGAAGTGTCATTCCCTAAGAAAACCTTTCCATCATTGGTTTCCTAGAAATTCTTGAACCAATCCTTGTGAGGGCACATGTGATAAGTGCCTTGTCTCCTGCTCACATTTTAGCACACAGCAAGAACATCATCTTGCTGTTCTCATTTGGCAACCGAAGCCTCTCCATTGTTTGTATGGCTTCATCCCCTCTCATCCCACATTTTCTTCTTGCAATCTTTCCAAAAAAGGCCCTCATTGTTGTAGTAGAAGCATCTCTTTCCTCCAAATCTCGGTTTGAAATGAGATCTCTCATGGCTCTGCCCTCTACCTCTTGATTTCTTCCGGTAGTTGCCATGAATGCTACTGCCATTCTGAGTTGCTGGCCTTCCTCTAACAAACAACCTTTCACCACTTGATGCTTCCCTCACCTTGGCTTTGAAATCATGAGCCCTTATAGCATTAATCAAAATTTCCTTGGTTAGTGTATCTCTTCTATATTCAATAGCATTAATCAAATTATAAAAACAATCATGAAGAGAATTTAACAAAATAATAGCCAATTGTTCATCCGATAATGTAATGCTACAGCTATTCAAATTTTGAACTAGCTTATTAAACACATCAGGATTATCTTGCAACTCTTTATTAGGATCCATTTTGAAAGTAAGATTCTTTTAAGAAGATAAATCTTATTCGGGAGAGTCTTGGTAAGAAATAACTCATCTAGTTTCTTCCATATGACAACTGGATCTTTCGAGTCTCCGCACTCCCTAGTGACACTATCCGACATGTGTAAGAAAATGGTGTTTTATGCCATCTTCTTCATCTCAATCCGCTGGTCCTCTGTGATACTTGCTGGAAAAGCATCATCTTCTCAAATAGCCAAGTCCACCTTTTGTTGCAAAAGAACAGCCTTGATCTTTTGCTTCCAAAGGGCAAAGTCTCCTTTTCCATCAAACTTCTCAATAATGAAATTTGAAGCCATCTTGCGGAGAAAATCCCAAATTTATGCAGCACCCACAATTGCTTTCCAACTTCTTCTAAACCATAAGAACATGATCGAAGATTGATCTCAATACCATTCTTGAATCACCCTCAAGAACACAATCTGATCTTGATCTTTACTCCATTCTTGAATCACCCAAGAAGTTAATCTTTGATTCTTGGAGTCTTGACTCCATCACCTTCTGTTCCTGCTCTGATACCCACTGTCCAAAGCTCCTTCAGCTCTGATACCACTGTTGTGGTATCTCCTCTGGCTCTGATACCACTGTTGGAAATCATCTTGGAGATGCCCAAGTGGTGATCTTCTAAACACTCAAGTCTAGAATGACTTGTAAAGATGAATTGGAAACAAAAACAAAAATCAAAGAAAGGAAAGGACATAGTAATTGTTATCGAGGTTCAGCAATAGTCTATGTCCCCATGAGTTCCTCTGAACTCTCTACACTAAATCAATGGTTTTATACAAATACAACAATCCTCTCCAAGAAACTCAAGTTCTTGAAGAACCGAAGAAGAAGTAAAAGAAAGTGATAAGAACTTACCCTAGAATTTTCCCAAGAAAATTCCCCTTACAAGCCCTTGAATCCCCTTTCTATTCTACTCTCTCTCTTTCTAAACAACCAACCTTTACAATGAGTCTATCTTATTTTTTGTCTTTGCACTCTTACAATTGATCTCACTTTCAATCACAAGTTATGTCTCTTTGAAGCTAGGTGACCCTTTATATAGTGCACTATCTTCTTGACCCATCTTGAGGATCAATATCCACCATTAGATCTTGAGGACCATTCAACCTTAGCCCTCAATTAATTCTAAGTGATACTATGTATTTTGAGCATGCCTCACGCACTTAATAAAAGGTTGAACCAAAAGGCATCAGTGTACCTTCAGGCCGCGGCCTAGAACAGGGCATGTCGCGGCTTGGAGTGTGTTGAAAGTTTACCATGTTGCATCCATTCTGGGCGCCGTAGCTTGGGGAAGGCTGAGCCATGGCGCACACCTCCTCTAGGTTTTCTCCCTTACTGGGTGTCGCAC
Source organism: Bretschneidera sinensis (assembly GCA_023935145.1). NCBI lineage: Eukaryota > Viridiplantae > Streptophyta > Magnoliopsida > Brassicales > Akaniaceae > Bretschneidera > Bretschneidera sinensis. Next base: position 7,860,949 of record CM043705.1, read on the forward strand.
CTTGGAAGAGCCAGGCCGTGGCGCACACTGGTGTGCACTTGATGCTGATTTTTCCTTGTTTAAACCTTAGACAAACACAAACACATCATCTTACTATTCTCCTTTGGCAACCGAAACCTCTCCATTCTTGGTATGGCTTCCTCTCTTATCCTACAACCCCTTATTATAATCTTTCTTGAAATGTCCTCCTTATTACAGTAGTAGCATCGCTTCCTTCCAAACTTCGGTTTGGAATACAATCTCCCATGGCTCTGCCCTCTACCCTTTGATTTCTCTCAATAGTTGCAATGAATGCTACTTCCATTCTGAGTTGCTAGCCTTCCTCTAACGAATAGCCCTTCTCCACTTGATGTTTCCCTTATCTTGGCTTTGAAATCATGAGCCCTTATAGCATTGATCACAATTTTCTTGGTTAGTGTATCTTTTCCATATTCAATAGCATTAATCAAACTTTCAAAGTCATTAGGAAGAGAATTCAATAACATAACAGCCAATCGTTCATCCGGGAATATTATACTACAACTAGCCAAATCTTGAACTAGTTTATTAAACACATCAAGATTATCTTACAACTCTTTATTAGGATCTATTTTAAAAGCCAGGATTCTTTTAAAAAGATAAATCTTATTAGGGAGAGTGTTGGTAAGAAATAACTCATATAGTTTCTTCCAAATGGCAACTGGATCTTTCGAGTCTCCGCACTCCCTTGTGACACTATCTGAGATGTGCAGAAAGATGGTGCTATATGCCATCTTCTTCATCTCAATCCGCTGGACCTCTGTAATACTTGCTGGAAAAGCGTCATCTTCTCCAATAGCCAATTCCACCTTTTGTTGCATAAGAAAAGCCTTGATTTTTTGCTTCCAAAGGGCAAAGTCTCCCTTTCCATCAAACTTCTAAACAATTAAGTTTGAACCCATCTTGCGGAGAAAATCCCAGATTTATGCAGCACCCATAATTACTCTCCAACTTCTTCTAAATCTTAAGAACACGATTGAAGATTGATCTCAATACCGTTCTTGAGTCACCCTCAAGAACACGATCAGATCTTGATCTTTACTTCATTCTTGAATCACCCAAGAAGTTGATATTTGATTCTTGCTGTCTTGCTCCGATACCCGCCAATCTTGGCTCGGATACCTCTATTCAAAGCTCTGATACCACTTAATGGAAATCACCTCTAGATGCTCAGGTGGTGATCTTCCGAATAACCCAAGTCTAGAATGACTTGTAAAGAACAGAAACAAGAATAAAGCAAGAAAGAACACAAGCAATTTGTTATCGAGGTTCGACAATGTGCCTACATCCCCCTGAGCTCCTGTAAGCCCTCTACACTAAATCAATTAGTTCTTACAAGTTACATCAACTCCTCTCTAAGAAACCTCTTGTTCTTGAAGAACAAAAGAAGAGAAAAGAAAGTGATAAGGTTTTGAGTTACCCTGGAATTTTCTCAAGAAATTCCACTTACAAGTCCCTTAAATCCCCAATCTATACTATTCTCTCTCTAAACAACCAGCCTCTCTAATGAGTCTCTCTTGTTTTGTGTCTTTGCAATCTTACAATTGATCTCACTTGTGTCTTTTTGTTATTGTATTGAGATTGAAGCTAGGTGACCTTTTATATAGTGCACCACTTCTTGAACCTATCTTGAAGTCAATCTCAACCCTTAGATCTTGAGGACCAATCAATCATAGCCCTTGATCAAGTCTAAGTGATCCTATGCGTATTGATCATGCACCACGCACCACTTCAAAAGCTAAAAAAACTTATCTCAGTGTGCTTGGTGCCGCGGCCCAGAACAGGGCTGGCTACGGCGCAAGGCAGGGCTGCATTTCTCTAATTTGACATCCATTATGGCTGTCACAACGTGGGGGAGGCTGAGCTGTGGTGCACACTTCCTCTATGTTTTCTCTTTTGCTGGGCGCTGAGGCGTACCCTTCCTGGGCTGCGGCTTAGACCTGGACCCAATGATGAATTTTTACTCCTTTTAATCCTTAGACAAATATCGACATTCCACTCGTCCAACAACCCTTTGAACCATATAACCTCCTTTATGGCTCTTTCGCCGCTACGTACTCAGCCTCGATTGTTGAGAGTTCTACCACCGGCTGTAACAGAGCCTTCAAATACCTCAGTAACCTCTTCATCCCAAGCCAAAGCTCCTTTCCGAGATTACTCACAAATCTGTTGAGAACTCTAATTGCCTGAGAAATGTCGGGTCTAGTGTTTATCATTAGGAACATGACTGATCCAACCGTACTAGAGTAAGGGACCTTTTCCATTTCCTTCTTCTCCTCATCCATTCCAAGACATTATTCGTTGGAGAACTTGAAATGACCAGAAAGGGAAATCTTCCCTGGTTTACCATCTTCAATAGAAAAGTTGTACATCACCTTTTTTATATCGAAAGACTGAGAAACTTTCAACCTATTTCTCTCTCTTTCTCGAATTCTTCCCATCCCAAGGATCTTTTGTGTAAGACCAAGATCCTTCCTCTCAAACTCCTTAAAGAGTTAAGATGTCAACCTTTCTATCCTCTCCTTGCTGTTCCTAACCAACATCATATCATCGACATAGATGAGGATAATCACCACTTCCTCCACTTTGCGTCTAGGTGGGAAGGTCTCTGGGAAATCTATGCCTTCTATTTGCATGAACCCCTTCGCCACCAGTCTAGCCTTATGTCGGATTTCATCCCTTGGAGGGTTCTCTTCTTTGATCTTCTAAGTCCACTTACAATCCACAACTCTCTGTTTTCCTGGAATGTGCACCAATTCCCAAGAGTTGTTCTTCCTCAAAGAATGCATTTCTTGTTCCATAGCTAGCTTCCATCTTAACGAATCCTTACATACCATGGCATCAATGTAAGTCTCTGGTTCACTTATCCATCCTTCTGTCCAGTGAGCTGCTGCATTCGTAGCACCAAAACCATATCTCAAAGGTGGTCTGACCAGCCGTCTTTCCCGATTCCTTGTGAGCTGATAGTCATTCTAACTTGCTGCATCATCCCCTTTTAGTTTAGCCTCCTCGTGAGTGTCCTGAGCTTGGCCTTCATCAATGGGCTCTACCTGGTTCGAACCCTCTTGCCTTCCATGCTCTACCTGAATAGAATTTTCCTTGATGCTATGCTCAACAAATATCGAACTGGTTTGCTCACTATCCCCTATAGGGTTAGTTTTCTCCAAATAGGGAAATAAATGCTCATTAAAAATGACATCCCTACTTATTATGAGTTTAAATCCTTTTTTTCTCTAAGGACCATAACTTATACCCTTAAGCCCCTTCCCCATATCCTAGAAATGCACACTTTCTAGACCTTGGGCTAAGCTTATCATCCTTTTGATGTGTATACGTAGCACACCCAAAAGTTCTAAGGTTGTTCAACTCAGGGGGTTTACCACTCTATATCTCATCGGGAGTCTTAAGGTCCACAACCCTATAAGGTGATCTATTAACCAAATATGCAGCAGTAGACATTGCGTCCCCCCAAAAACATTTGGGTAATCCGGATCCTATAATCATGCACCTAACCTTTTCTATAAGGGTCTTAGTCATCCTCTTAGTAACTCCATTTTGCTGAGGGGTTTTCACAACCGTTCTATGTCTGAGAATCCCATTTAACTTACAAAATTGATTAAGTTCGTTGTTAAAAAATTTTAAGCCATTATCGGTTCTTAACACCTTAACTACTCTGCTCATTTAAGTTTCCTCCAGTTTTTTCCATACCACTAATTTATTCAAAGTATCTGATTTATTTTTAAGTAAATAAACCCAAACCTTTCTAGAATAATCATCAATTAAAGAAAGAAAGTAATGATTACCTCCATGTGTTGGTGTTCATGCTGGCCCCCAAAGATCCGCATGAATATAGTCAAGAATTCCCTTAGGCTTGTGCACTCCAGTGTTGAAGCTGACCCGATGTTGCTTCCCAAGAACACAAGATTCGCAGAAATTAAGTTTCTCTACTTTGTTACCATCAAGTAGACCACACTTGCTGAGAACTTGCAGGCCTGATTATGCTCAAACTAATAAATGATTATTGTGTATAGTTGAGATGTCGATTCCATGAGGAAAAGAAATCTACAAAGGAAAAGTGCAAACCTTAACACGAACGATAACAATCAAGTGAGAAAATATGAATTTTGATAATGAAGTAATTTGTGGGAAAATTGTGTAAATAGATTGAAGAATATAATAAAGGAACAAAAAGGTTTCGAGAATCCACCCTAGGTTCATTGCCTTATTCCAATCTTAATTCAGTTATTTTTATCTCGATTGCAAGTTTCAATTCCCAAACAGGCAATCGATAAATATTCAATCAAAACGTATGTAAACCCTAATGTAATTGATATAAATTACTCTTTACTTTTGATTTAAGCACAAATGACCTATCCTATAGATTTATCAAGAAACGATAATATATCTTATTGACAATATTGCAGTAATGGACAAACCTAAAAGATAAATCTACCATACTCAATCACATCCAAACAATTTTGACATAAGAAGAGCATAACTAGACTTATATCGAGGAGAAAGATATAATCATCGGATTAAGAGAAAATCTTCTAATTAACTGAAAAAGTAAATCATAACGACGTTTTGACAATAAAACCCAACTACAACTAAATCAATTAAGGAAAATAAGAACAATTACACCTAGGGATTCATCCCTTCACCTTGCTTGGAGATTAGCTGGTCATGGGGTTCATGCTTGAACACTTTGATGAAGAGTGTGGCAGCCTTCTTATGTTTTTCAGTCTTAATGATGTTCCTATATCAAACCCTAAGTGATCTATTTATAATACAAAGGTCCAAGGGCGGTTTGGGTCTAATTAGTCAACAAAAACCCTAATTAGGAAAATAAGAGTTCGTGTGCGCGTTGCGGCTCACTTATGCGGTCCGCGACTCTGGCCAGTCCAGGTTCTAGAGGGCTTCTGGGCACCATGCCCTAGCTGGTCTAGGCAGTGGCTCTACCTGGTGTTGATGCTGGTGCATGCTCTGGACACCGCGGCCCTGGCAAGTCCAGGCCGTGGCTCTGGCTGATGCTTTCCTTGCTCTTTTGGGCTTGGTTCTGGAGGCTGAGGCTTCGACTTCTTCAGGCCATAACACCCATACTTTAAAACTTTGTTTCTCTTCATTTTGTTCTTTCACAACTATGTCCTCACTCGAATGTGCATCGAAACATCGTGCTTTAAGCTATGCTAGCTTTCCATCTCTTTTGAACTCAAGGTACCTGAAAATGCACCGAAATAAGTCAATAATCTAAGAATATCACTTTTAGAGTTATTAAGGTATAAAAGTGTAATTCAAACCTCGATCAACCCTAAAATGCTAACAAATAAGTACTGTTACGATGCATTTTATGACTCTCATCATAATCCCCAACTAGCTTATTGCTAGTCCCTAGCAATTCAAGTGAAAACAAGACAATATGAAATGCATTCTTTGCTAGGAATCAAACAAAGTGAAGCAATGATAGTGTTAATTTAAGAGTAATTAACCTTTTGTCTCAAAAATAGTACATAACGCACAGCACATAGAATCATTAAATATCACCCAAGTCCAAAAGTAATCCAAACATCAATATTAAAATTGTTATCGACTCTTTCATCCATCTTACCACAATCAATTAATCCGAACACCCAGATGATTTTATTCATAACATTCATGAATACAAGTCTTGACCTCTAAAATATTTAGTTTGTGTTACATCAATCACAAAAACAAGCTCCATAGGCTCACTTTTCAAATCACTCTCCACTATTGTAGAAAAATCACACTACTTTGGATCAATAGGTCTTTAATAAGCTTGTAACGTTAGGCTAAGGTAAAGGTTAAGAAAGAATGGGAAGGGTTTAACAAATAAAAGAACTTAATCTCTTAGTTTTAAACACAACCTACTTTAAGCACTGGATAACCTTATTTCAACACCTAACTCTTTCAACCGTTTTTTGAGCATTTTTCTTAATAAGTCACCACTTTTTTTTTTCTTCTTTCTTTGCCATAATTCACTTTTTTTTTTTACTTTGGCATAAAACCATTCACCTTTTTTTTTCATTCTTTCCTTTTTCTTTTCTTTTCCACAATCCCCAACTTATCTCCTTTAATGTACTTGGGTTATGGTAGTAATATTTTTTTTTTCATATTTCCATCCTTACTCCTCTCAAGTGCTTCTCAACAAATGTGTATAACTAAGTTCTTTCAAAAGAAGGGTAAGGATAAAATATTTTTAGGCTCATGAAGGTAAGTAAATGGGTTATCGAAAGAAACAATGCTAAAATTCTTTTTCGAGAAAAAGGCTCAAACAGGTGACTAGTAATAAATATAGCAAGGGTAAGTTTGAAAGGCTCAAACGGTCCAAAATGGCCTATATCATATCCTAAGTAATGTGCATTCTAGGAATTCACCTCAAGTGATTATCGAATAAGTTCTAGAGCTTGTCAAGACCGCAAAAGTATTTACATAACAATCACACATAAAACTTCTCTAAATGTTTTTAGACTAATCATGCAATCTTACCGCAAACCAGAGTCTCAAACCAAATGAAGATTGACACTTAAATCATTCTCAAACCGAAGCAAGATTTAACTTCTTCTAAATGTTGTATGCTATCTCAATTAAGCTCATATCATTGACATGTGAATTAACTTTAAGGCTTAAGATAAAGCATGCTAAAAACAAACAAAAAAGGGGAAATGACAGCAAGCAGTTCAATGAAAAATAGAAATATGTTTCCTCCACCCCTAACCTAAAAATTATATTGACCTCAATGTGAAAGATAAAGTAAAGGAAACTCCCTTTGTAAGCAAAAGTGCACAGAAGCTGAAAATTGTGCACCACCAATTGAACTACATGTCGTGCTTCTTGCTGAAATTCCGATCTATACATAGAACAAAACAAACAAAAGAAAGCAACTGTAGTATAACATTGAGATTCCCATTGTATGTTAGTTTAACACATAAAATGGAAATAAATAAAGAAGAAAATAAAATACGAAAACAAAATAATGAAAAGGAATACACAATAAATGTTAGTATAGTCATCCAATAATAAAAATAAAAGAAAAGTAGACAAACAAGATAGAACACAAAATTAATCCTTTGTGTCTTTATCCTCTTCTTCATTCTCTTCACCTTCCTCGGGAGTTGGATCAAAAGATGAACCCGAATGGGGTGGCAAGGTGGGAAAATGATCCATGTCACAACAGTAGCGGAGGCAAGGTGCTGGTACATTTGACCAAAAGAAGAATATACTCCTGCCTAACAATCAGCTTGCCTAGCCAAGAATCGTTCTTGACGTTCAAATCTATCATGCAAGAATACCTGATGCTCATCAAAACGAATCTCTAAATGCTCAAGGTGCTCTACAACAGTGAAATACATAGAGAAAGGAGGAGGGGCGGCTGTAATCCCTGCTCTCTCTCCCGGAGCTGGCGGCCTTGAGGCTTTAATCAAGTTGAGCATGCCATCATCGATGAACTTCTTGGGTTCTTGGGCCTCCTCATCAGGACTGTACTGGACACCGGCTTGGATACATAATTGGGTAATTAATGAAGGGAAGTACAATCCAAGCTTTTGGCGCACAGTGTGTATGATAGAGTTAAATATGATTTGGCCCACATCAATAGTCATACCCATCAAAATGGCATAAATCAGAATAGCTCTCTCAACAGTAAGGTCACTATAGTGCGTAGCAGGCACAATCTTTGACATACAAAATATTGCCAAGCTTGAGCATTGACAGTCAGAGAAGTACCGAGCAAGGTTGTAGGGGTATTAACCATCATTTTCCATGTAGTGCCCGTAATACAGAGAGTATTGCAAATCTCTTCATAATTAATATTAGATGCATATGCAATATACTCACTGTTTTCTATGTTAGGTAGCCCATAGAATCTATTGATAGATGTGCTGCTAAAAGAAACTATTTTTCCTCTCACCATCACCTTACCATTCCTATGTTCTTATGCATTGGCGTAGAATTCTCTAACCACATTTGTGAGGGAATGAGATGGTTGTCTAGCAAATGTACCACAATGCCTATCAAGAATCATTCTAAATAAGATTGGGTTTCCCCTCTTGGTGATAGTGAATCCTCTTTTAGGAATGGGTTTTCTAGCTTGCATCATCCTAACATACCTCTCATTAGCCTCGAAACTAACAAATTTGATCTCATCAAATTCTTGAGGATGTTTCCCCCTTGGTCTCTTAGTCTTAGGGGCCATTTGAATCAAATGTATAGAACAATAGAATTAATTCAAAATTAACCAGCCAAATAGCACAAATGAACAACAAAGAGAAGAAATTAGTCTTACTTGATAAACAAAGTTAGAGAGAGAAAGATTACCCACCAATCTTGAAGTCTTTTTGAAAAGCCCAAAATCCTCTTAGAACCAAGCTTTGTGGAGAAAATTCCAACAAAATATGCAATATTAGTGCTAAATCCTCTAAGAAATGATGTTAGAATCAAGAAATTTTGAGTAAAAGTGAATGGGTAAGGAAGGTTTTTGGAGATAGGATGAGAGAGAGAGAGTGTGTGTGCTTTGTTTTTGTAGAGTTAAAAATGAAGAATGAAGTGCAAAATTAGGTCTTATTTAAGGTGCAAACACGAGCTGGCGCTGCAGCATGGGCTATAGGGCGTCGGGCGCACACTATGGGGGGTGTGTGCGTGCACGCTGTGCGCTGCAACGCGCAAGATACTGTGGTGCGGCATTCTGTGGTGCGTGCTGGGCTGCTGCTATGCACTACAGCACTGTGGGTCAGGCTTAGGCGTGGGCTGGTGTGTGTGTTGGGTGCTGCTGTGTGCTGCAGCACTGTGGGTCGGGCTTAGGCACGGGCTGCTCCTGGTTCTAAACAAAACACCTTGGTTGTGGGAGAAAAAAAAAACATAAAATAAATAAATATGAAAATAAAATTAATAAAAATAACCCTTAAACTAAGAATTAGATCAAACTAAATTAAAAGCTAAAAATTTGAAATAAACTTAATTGAAAACAAAACAAAAAAAAAAAAATAAATACATACCTTTGTGATGTGGTCAAGGTGAATAGACCGGATCCATAAGCGGAATGTCTTCCACTTCTGAATCTTGCCTATCAATTAAGATTTTAAGGCATTGACCGTTTACTTTAAAAATTCGACCATCTCTAGTATTCTTTATTTCCACCGCCCAATTTGCAAAATCATTTTTCACTATAAAGGGACTGGTCCACCTTGACCGAAGTTTTTTGGATGCTTATGGAGTCTAGAATCGTATGAATGTTTTCCTCAAAATATTTTTATCATGAAACACTTTCATCTTTGCCTTATAGATTCTAGAGTTCTCATAAGCATCATTTCTTAACTCCTCTAACTCGGTCAACTGAAATTTCCTAAGTTTACCCGCTTCTCCTATGTCAAAATTGAAAGACTTGATGGCCCCATAAGCTTGATGCTTGAGCTCCACAGGTAAGTGGCAAGGCTTTCCAAAAACAAGCCTATATGGTGATATACCTAAGGGGGTTTTGAAAGTTGTACGGTAAGCCCAAAGCGTATTAACTAGTCTCAAAAACCAATCCTTGCGGTCCGGGTTGATTGTTTTTTCTAGAATTTGTTTAATTTACCTATTTGTAAGTTCTACTTGTCCACTTGTCTGAGGGTGATAGGCAGTAGAGATCTTATGAAGCACCCCATATTTTCTCATCAAAACTTCAAAAGAACGATTGCAAAAATGTGTGCCTCGATCACTAATTATAGCACGTGGTGTACCAAATCGAGATAACACATTTTCATTTAGGAATTTAATTACCGTTCTATTATCATTGGTTCGACAAGCTGCTGCCTCTACCCATTTTGACACATAATCTATTGCCACAATGATGTATTGATATCCGAAAGAATGAGGAAATGGTCCCATAAAATCAATGCCCCAGTAATCAAAGATTTCAATCATTAAAATTGGGTTTAAGGGCATCATATTATGATGAGACACAACTCCTTACTTCTGACACTTTTCACATTAGCGACAATAGATGTTTGTATCTTTAAACAAGGTAGGTCAATAAAATCCACACTGCAAAATTTTTGCAGAGGTTTTTTTCATTGAAAAGTGCCCTCCACAAGCTTGAGAGTGACAAAATTCCAAGACACTGGCAATCTCTTCATTAGGGATGCAACACCTTAAAATTTGGTCAGGGCAGTACTTGAAAAGACAGGAGTCATTCCAATTAAAATTACGTACCTCATTCAAAAACTTCCTCTTATCTTGAGCGCTCCAATCCATTGGTATCTCACGGGTAGCCAAATAATTCACGATATGAGCAAACCATGGTAAAGAAGTAACAGAGAGTAAATGCTCATCGGGAAAATCATCCTTGATTGGCATGTCATCAGAGGTGTCCTCAAATGTGAGCCTTGAGAGATGGTCAGCCACTACATTCTCTACTCCTTTCTTGTCTTTGATGGTGATGTCAAATTCTTGCAAGAGTAGGATCCACCATATTAGTCGTGCCTTAGCATCCTTCTTTGTAAGGAGGTACTTGAGGGCTGCATGATCTGTGAAGATAAGAATAGGAGAACTAATTAAATAAGCACGAAAATTGTCCAAAGCAAATACTACAGCTAGCAATTCTTTTTCCGTAGTGGAGTAATTCATTTGAGCACTATTTAGAGTTTTACTAGCATAGTAAATGACAAAAGGTTTCCCCTCCCTTCACTGTCCAAGAACAGTGCCTACAGCATAATCACTAGCATCACACATGATTTCAAAGGGTAAAGTCCAATCAGGTGACTGCATTATAGGTGCTGAAGTAAGCTTTCCAATCAGCATTTTAAAGGCCTCTTGACAAGCTGGAGTCCACTCAAATGGGACATCTTTAAATAGGAGGGCACATAGTGGTCTAGATATGTTGGAAATGTTTTGTATGAACCTCCTATAAAAACCAGCATGACCAAGGAAAGATCTTACATCCTTTACTATCTTAGGTGTGGGCAATTTATAAATTAATTCAATCTTAGATTGATCAACCTCTATCCCCTTAGAAGAAACAATATGTCCTAAGACAATATTGGATGGTACTATGAAATGGCATTTTTCCCAATTTAAGACTAATTCCTTTTCCTCACAATGAATTAACTCTCTTTCTAAATTCATTAAGGATGCATCAAATGAAGATCCAAAAACAGTTAGGCCATCCATAAAAACCTTCATGCAATTTTCAACCTTGTCACTAAAAATGCTCATCATACAACGTTGAAAAGTGGCAGGTGCATTACACAATCCAAATGGCAATCTACGAAAAGTATAAATACCAAAAGGACAGGTGAAGGTGGTTTTATCCTAATCTTCTAATGCAATTTCAATTTAATAATAACCAGAATAATCGTCTAAGAAACAATAAAAAAGGATGACCAGCTACACACTCAAGAATTTGATCGATAAAGGGGAATGGGAAATGGTCTTTCTGGGTGGCAGCATTTAATTTTCTATAATCAATGCACATTCACCACCCAGTCACAAGTTTTGTAGGGACTAACTCTCCTAGGTCATTCTTTACCATAGTGACACCGAACTTTTTAGGAATGACTTGTGTAGGACTTACCCATTTACTATCAGCTATGGGATATATAATTCCCGCATCTAATAGTTTTAACACTTCATTTTTCACTACTTCTTTCATAGTGGGGTTAAGCTTACATTGAGGGTCTCTATAAGGACTAATACCTTTTAAATCAGCCATACTCCAACCTAAGGCTGATTTATGTTTATTTAAGGTCCGAATTAATTTCTCACCTTGAGACTCAGACAACTCAGTTGAGATAATAACAAGAAAAGTATCACCTAGACTGAGGAAAACATGCTTCAAACCCTTAGGTAGTGGCTTCAATTCAACTTTGGGTGCTTCCACACTTGAGGGGATTTGTTTCTCGCTTCTTTCGGGCAACTCCTCAAACTTTGGTTGCCATGCTCGAGTGCCATAATCCTGAGATTTATCAAAAATAGCACAAATATCAATTATATCAGATTTATCATTAATTGAATCAAACTCAGAATTAATAAGAAAATACTCAAGAACATCAAAATCATGAGCTATGGAAACTCCCTTATCGACGAGTGACTCGATCATGTATAACTGGTGGTTCTCATCCTCATCTTCGGGCTGTTTTTCAACATTAAAGGTGTTCACCTCGAGGGTCATGTTTCCAAAGGACAACTTCATGAGTCCATTCCTGCAATTAATAAAAGCATTTGCAGTAGCAAGGAAAAGTTTATCCAAAGGAATTTTAGAGTTAGTGTCAACAACAAAAGTAGTATCAAGGATTAGGAAATCAACAGGATAATAAAATTTATCAATTTGAATTAAAATATCCTCTACCACACCCTGGGGTACTTTGACTTATCGGTCAGCCAATTGCAATACCACAGCGGTTGGTTTGATTTCTCCTAAACCCAGCTGCAAATAAATAGAAAATGGCATCAGATTTACACTAGCTCCTAGATCTAGCAATGGTTGTCCAACCTCATGATTTTCAATGCTACATGCAATGGTTGGACAACCAGGATCCTTGTATTTGGGGGGAATCATTTGCTCAATTAAAGCACTAACTTGCTCTGTTAGGAATGCTATTTTCTTTACATGGTGCTTCTTCTTAATGCTACACAAATCCTTGAGAACTTTTGCATAGGTAGGAACTTGTTTAATCACATGCAAAAGAGGAAGATTAAGTTTTACTTGCCTTAGGTTCTCTAGGATTTCATTGTTTAGGTCCAAATTTTTCTTGTTTGATTTTAAGGCTTTAGGGAATGGTGCCTTAACAGGGATCTTGGTAACCTCAAGGTCCTTAGGCCGTTTGGTATCACTACTACCTTGATCCTTTTCCACATCCTCAGATATGTTCATTGTTGGGATGTGTAATGACTTACCACTTCGCATCACAATGGCATTCACATCTTTCAGATTTGCTTGTGCCATGTCTTGACCATGGGGTGTGGACTGAGTTTGAGAAAGGAACTTACCTCGCTCAGTCACACTTAAGAAGCCCATCAATTTGGACACTTGGCTCCTTATTTCCTTGTTATCTTCAACAACCTGTGTAATTAATGCTTCACACCTTTGGTTTGTCTTACCCTGTGCCTCAATAAAATCATGTAAAGTATCTTCTAAAGAACTCCTAAAGGATGAGGGTGCATGATATGGTGCAGGGTATGATCTAAGGAGTTGTGGAAGCTGCTGGTTTTCAGACTTCCAACTGAAATTGGGGTGATTGCACCATCCCAGATTATAGGTGTTAGAGAAGGGTGCAAGAGGCTTCTTGTACATGCTTAAATCATTACATTGTTCCTCATACATCCCTCTATCTCGCCACTCACAAAACATGGTTCCAAAGATTCAGCATGATTAACCATGTGTGTTGGCTTTGAGCCTTTAGTCTTTAACGCATCTAACTCCCTAGTAGGCATCTCGACCTTAGCTTTTAGGTTGTCTTCTTCCCTAAGATGGTATATTCCACCACTACTTAGGTTTCCTATAGGTCATGACCTATTTGTGCCTTCAGTAGCACTAGGTCAAGTCCAAGTGTGAGCTTTTTCAGCAAGCTCATTGAGGTATTCTATGGCCTCATCAGGATCCTTTTGTAGAAATTCACCATTACAAATCATCTCTACAAATTGGCGCTCTCTATAGGTAAGTCCCTTATAAAATTAGCTCACTAAGCGCCAACTCTCATACCCATGGTGAGGACACATACTTAATAGCTCTTTAAATTTCTCCAAAGACTGATACAAAGTCTCAATATCCTTTTGTGCAAAGGTGGAGATTTGCCTTTTTAAAGCATTGGTCTTTTGTTGAGGGAAGTATTTATTAAAGAAGACCTGAGTCATCTCATTCTATGTCCCAATAGATCATGGTCTTAGTGAGTATAGCCAACTCTTAGCTTTATCCTTTAAAGAGAAAGGAAAAAACTTGAGTCTCACGATATTATCAGTTGCATCTTGATTATAAAAAGTCGCAACTACTTCCTCAAACTCCCTAATGTGTACATATGGGTTTTCATTTTCCAAGCCATGAAATGTAGGGAGTAATTATATCATCCCTATTTTGAAATTTTGATGGAGAGTGTTGGTTGGAAACATGATGCATGATGGTGTGGCTGTTCGGCTAAGATGCAAGTAATCTTTAAGTGTCCTAGCAACATTCTCATTAGGGTTTTCAGCCATGTTAACAAAATCTTCTAAATTCTTGTTTAGGTGTACACTAGGGTTTGATTTAGGCGAGGTTTCACTAACGGACGTGGAAGGAAAAGGTAGCTCTACTTCGGGTCCTTTAATGAATCTACCTCGCAAATCTCTTGGTCTAAACATACACCAAATGAGTTAAAAGGAAATAAATAAAACAGAACAAATAAAAGAAATCAGAAAATCAAAAACTTAAAGAAAGGAACAATAGTACCGTCTTGTCTTTAGAGTTGACAATCTTCCTTGTATGTAAGCACGTCTACCCGGAAACGGTGGCAAAATTTGATTACGCTTAAACTAATACGCAGTTATTGTGTATAGTTGAGGTGTTGATCCCACAAGGAAAAGTGCAAACCTTAACACGAACGATAACAATCAAGTGAGAAAATATGGATGGATTGAATTATATTATGTTTTGCTTAGTATAACTTTCTTGAATCAACAAAATTTTGTGTTTTGTTAATCGTGGTTAATTGTAAAATTTTGATAACCAAACATAAAAAATATGTGATTATCATAAGAAATTGTTAAATTTATGATTATCGTTATGGTTAGCCCAAATTTTAAGTTTAATTAAGCATGACCACCCTATATCATTGCTTGCTCTTGTGAAATAGAACACACATTCTTGGATGAATAAGTGAAAATGGCTCTCACTCACCTTTCGGTTGGACAAAGGTTTTTTGTCAATGCGACAAAAGGTCTGAAGACTTGTTGGTAATTGACAAAAAAAAAATCGTCCTCAGTAACCCCAATTTTTGGGTTTTAGTCTTTAGGACTTTATGATTCGGAGTATGTTTCGAGATTTTATGCCGCATGCTTGTTTGTGACCGTACGATCAATCAAACGATCTCATGTTTCGATGGATTCGAGTCGAGTTTGAGCATATAAACCTAAGTTAAAGTCTTCGAACTCAGCTCATGAAAAAAACACTTATCGAATCAAATCTCCAATCAAGTTCAAATATAAAAAATTTGACCCAACTTCTGTTCGCAAAGTAAAAGTGAGACTCGATATTGGTTCCCGAGCCACTTAAATTATTTGCTCGAGTTTTGAATTTATTTTTTAAAAATAAATGAAAGTTAGTGGATTACATTTGACTATTCATATTTTTAATATTTTGCGAAATAATATATTTATTTATTTATGTAATTTATTAGATACATCGAACTAAACTAATTGGCAAATATTCAATCAAAGCGTATGTAAACCCTAATGTAATTGATATGAATTACTCTTTACTTTTGATTTAAGCACACATGGCCTATCCTATAGATTTATCAAGAAACGGCAATATATCTTATTGACAATATCATATTAATGGACAAACCTAAAAGATAAATCTACCAGACTCAATCACATCCAAACAATCTTGACATAAGAAGAGCATGACTAGACTTATATCGAGGAGAAAGATATAATTACTGGATTAAAAGGAAATCTTCTAATTAAATAAAAGAGTAAATCATAACAACATTTTGACAATAAATCCCTACTACAACTGAATCAATAAAGGAAAATAAGAACAACTATACCTAGGGATTCATCCCTTCGCCTTGCTTGGAGATTAGTTGGCCATAGGGTTCATGCTTGAACACTTTGATGAAGAGTGTGGCAGCCTCCTTATGTTTTCTAGTCTTGATGATGTTCCTATATCAAACCCTAAGTGATCTATTTATAATATAATGGTCCAAGGGTGGTTTGGGTCTAATTAGTCAACAAAAACCCTAATTAGGAAAATAAGAGTTCGTTTGCGCGCCGCGGCTCTCACTTATGTGGGCCGCGGCTCTAGCCAGTCCAGGTTCTAAGCACCACAGCCCTGGCTGGTCCAGGCCATGGTTCTGCCTGGTGCTGATGCTGGTGCATGCTCTGGGCGCCATGGCTAGCCAGGACCGCGGCTCTAGCTGATGCTTTCATTGCTCTTTTGGGCTTGATTCTGGAGGCTGAGGCTTCAACTTCTTCAGGCCGCAGCGCCCATACTTTAAGACTTGGTTTCTCTTCATTTTGTTCTTTCGCAACCATGTCCTCACTCAAATGTGCATTGAAGCATCGTGCTTTAAGCTATGCTGGCTTTCCATCTCTTTTGAACTCAAGGTACTTGAAAATGCACTAAAATAAGTCAATGATCTAAGAATATAACTTCTAGAGTTATTAAGGTACAAAAGTGTAACTCAAAGTTCGATCAAACCTAAAATGCTAACAAATAAGTACTGTTATGATGCATTTTATGACTCTCATCAAGGCCCTTTTCGCTCATGTGTCCCAAGCGATTGTGCCAAAGGGATACCTTATCCATCTCAGCCATCAAGCTTGCTGCTTGATCCTTGATGTCTGTGTCTCCGATCATCTCATAGAGACCATCCTTCATTGCTACTTTGATAACTATCAAAGATCCCTTGGTTACCTTGATCTTTTCTCCCTCTGCTTTATATGTGTACCCCATGGAACCTAACTGCCCCAAGGAGATCAAATTTCTTCTCAACTCCAGAAGATATCTCACATTCCTCAGTAGCCTTGTCATTCCATCAAACGTCCTCAACTGGATGTCTCTCGTGCCCCTCGCTTGGTAAGAAGAATCATTCCCCCGAAAAACTTTTCCATCATCGATTTCCTTGAAATTCTTGAACCAATCCTGGTGAGGACACATATGATAAGTGCACCCGGAATCCAAGATCCATCTCTCGCTGCCTTCTTGCCCCTTTGCTCACATTTGAGCACACAACAAGAACATCATCATCTCACTGTTCTCCCTTGGCAACTGAAGCCTCTCCATTCTTGGTATTGCTTCCTCCCTCATCCCTTGTCATCTTCCTGCAATCTTTCTTGAAATGACCCTCCTTATGGTAGTAGAAGCATCACTTTCCTCCAAATCTGGGTTTAGAGTGCGCTCTCCCATGGCTTTGTCCTCTACGTTATGGTTTGTCCCGGTAGTAGCCAAATATGTTACTGCCATACCAAGTTGCTGGCCTTCCTCTAACGAACAGCCCTACCCCACTTAATGCTTCCCTCATCTTGGCATCAAGATTATCTTGCAACTATTTATCAGAATCCATTTTAAAAGCAAAGATTCGTTTTAGAAGATACCTCTTATTAGGGAGAGTCTTGGTAAGAAATAACTCATCTAGTTTCTTCCAAATGACAGCTGGATCTTTCGATTCTCCGCACTCCCTGGTGACACTATCCGACATGTGTAGAAAGATGGTGTTGTATGCCATCTTCTTCATCTCATTCCGCTGGACCTCTGTGATACTTGCTGGAAAATCATCATCTTCTCCAATAACCAAGTCTACCTTTTGTTACATAAGAACAGCCTTGATTTTCCACTTCCAAAGAGCAAAGTCTCCATTTCCATCAAACTTCTCAACGGAAGAACTAGTATAGGTCTAAGGTATTAAAACAAAATATAAGTCTCACTTGTACATTGAAAAGCTTGTCCTATGGCTCGTACACAAAAAAACTTTTTAAACAGAACTTTTTAATCAAACGGTTTTAAGTTAAAAACTTTTGAAACAGAAAAACTGGGTTAGAAGGCAACCCAGTCGACTAGGTACATATACCAAAAGACTGGTATATGGGACAGTGTGTCCCCGGTCAACTGGGTGAATCATACTAGTCGACTGGTAAAATGGACAGACAGTCCCTAATCGATTGGTAAGATCAACGCAGTCGACTGGTACCACTATAGTCTTAAAAATGAGATTTTTAAAGTGGACCCAATCGATTGGTATCAAGACCCAGTCGACTGGTAGTTCAAAAAACATGACCGTTGGGACTTGAAATTTGAGATTTTAAAGCAACAAACACTTCAAATTAAAGTCCAATAGCCATATTAATACATGGCTATATAAACCCACTCTATTGAGCATTCAAGGGGTGGAGAATACATTCAAAAAATAAAAAAATAAGATAAAAACACATTCAATCAAGTCTTTTACTCTTTGAAACTCAAAAAGCTTTGAAATATTCATGTTGAGCAATTCTTCAAGCTTTACTTTGACAGAGAGACATTATTCAGTTGTGTAAGCTTTCATTTGTTGTCTCGCTACGATTTACTTTATAGCATTTATTGTACAAGGGATTACTTCCAAGAGAAAGGGGATTACTTCCGAGAGGAAGGGGACTACTTTCGGGGGGATTATTTCGAAGAGGAAGGGGATTACTTCCGAGAGGAAGGGGATTACTTCCGAAAGGAAGGGGATTACTTCCGAGAGGAAGGGGATTGTGCGGTTTGAGCAACACCCATAAGTTGCTTGTGTTTGCTTTGTGCAACACTTGTGAAGTTGCACGACTAAGTTTCTTAGAGGATTACTTCAAGGAGGTTCCTTAAAGAGAGTGGACGTAGGGTTGGAACGAATCCGATATTGCCGAACCACTATAAACTGAGTTTTCATTTTCTACTCATTAAACTCTTTATTTACAACATATTACTTGTTTAATTGTTTGTTGGTTATATGTTTTTATAAACTTGTGTTTATTCCACGAAAGTTTTTATAAACCCAATTCACCCCCCCTTCGGTTGAAACCTCAATCTACAATTGGTATCAGAGCCTTGTTCTTAATTTTAGGCTTAATATCCTTGAGCTGATCCGGTGGCAGCAAATAGCTATTCTGAGGGACACTCATATAATAGGCCTCCTTTGTTTAATGGCTCTAACTATAACTATTGGAAAAACAGAATGAAAATCTTTGTCGAAGGACAAGGTTATAATATGTGGAGAGTCATTGAAGAAGGACCTAAAATTCCTTCAAAGGAAATAACTATTGGAGAAATCAATTATACAATGCCTAAATTCAAAACTGAGTACAATGATGAGGATTGTAGAATGATGTCTCTCAATAGTAGAGCCACAAGCATTTTACATTGTGCTTTAGATATATCTGAATACAATAAAATCTCTACATGTGTTTCGGTTAAGAAGATATGGGATAAATTGCAAGTTGCATATGAAGGAACTAGTGAGGTTAAAAAATCAAAAATCTATATGCTAGTTTCTGAATATGAATCTTTTAGAATGTCTCCTAACGAAACAATTTCTCAAATGTACTCATGTTTCACAACTATTGTAAATTGTTTGAAGCTTCTTGGTAAGAACATTGAGCAGTTTTAACTAACGAGAAAAATCTTAAGATCTTTGCCACCCACTTGGAAAGCAAAGAAGATAGTCATCACGGAGGCCAAAAATCTCGACAAACTTGATGTTAAGACACTTCTTGGGTCATTATTGACATATGAGATGGAAGAAATGACTCCCTCTATCAATGATGATGAGAAGAAGAAAAAGGTGATTGCTCTCAAAGCTTCTACGAGCTACAGAGAAGTGGAATCGAAAGAAGAAGCGAAGAGCAATGAAGAAGATGGTGAAATGGCCTTAATCACCAAATAGTTTCATAGGTTCTTGAAGAAAAGCAAGAAACTTTACACTAAGGATCCCACCTCTAAAAGGGAACCACTTATGTGTTATGGGTGCAAGAAGCCCGGTCACATCAAGGCTAATTATATGGTTAAAAACAAACCATACAAGAACTTCAAGAGGAAGGCTATGATTGCAATCACTTGGAGTGATGACGAAGAAGAAGAAGAAGAATCCTCAAACAATGAGGTCGGATACGAGGAAATTGCCAACCTATATCTTATGGCAATCGATGATGAAAATGAGGTATCATCTTCTTCTTCCTCTAAAAATACAATTGTTAGTAGTAGTGAAGAGCTGTTGGAAGTTATAAATGAAATGCATGATGAATTGAAGAAATTTGATTCTAGAAATTCAACTCTTAAGAAAGAGATATCATCTCTCTCTAAAGAAATGGTAAGTCTAAGAGAAGAAAAAGATAAACTATCTTCATTGCTTTATGATGCTTCTCAAGATTTCCTAAAAGATGAAAATGAAAACTTAAAGAATACAATATTATAATTGAATGGCACTATATCTAGACTTACGCTTGGAAAATAAAAGCTTGATGAAGTGCTTTCTTACCAAAGATTAAGTGGAGGAAAATCTGGTTTAGGATATTGTCCATTAGGAATGCAAAAATCAAAAGAGAGCTTATTCATTAAAGCAAGCCTCTACTTCAAATACCTCTAGCAAGGTTAAAAGCACTCCCTCAATGAATACTAGTAAGTCTAGAAATACTAATTCTAATGTATATAAAAGATTGAAGCATTCTAGAAATACTCATGCTTATATGTATGCTCATTCAAGAAATGCTTATACATATTCTAGAAATAATCATCATGAGCATTCTAGGAACAATATGTACAATCAAAATGTACATAATGCACAAACTAAGAGTTACCATCATCCTAGAAATAGTGTGCATACAAGCATGTATCCTAGAAATTATCATCATACATTTTTTGGAAATGATATGTATATTCATATTCCTAACAATAGAAACATGTATCTTAGGAATTCCTATCCTAAGCTTTGTAGGCATGAACAACTAAGAAATCCTAGAAACTTCAGTAATTATTATCCTAAGATTGTGCATCATCAACATGTCTATAGAACACCATATATTGTTAAGAAAGTATGGGTCCCAAAAGGAACCGTGTTTTCTAGGACTAACCCCAAAGGACCCAAGAAATTCTGGGTACCTAAAAGTGCAATCGTATATCCTTGTGTACTGTAAGATATGTCTTCACACCAAGGAGAAAGGTAACTGTTGGTACCTTGATAATGGATGCTTAAAATACATGACCGGTGATAAAAGTGTATTCAAGGAGCTAACTTTAAGAGATGGTGGACATGTCACCATTGGAGAAAACACAAAAATAAAGATCATCGGGCATGGAAAAGTTGGTAATGATTTCTCAACCATAGATAATGTATTGCTAGTACAAGGCCTTAAGCCAAATTTACTAAGTATTAGTCAACTTTGTGACAAAGGTAACAAAGTCACATTTGAGACCTCACATTGTCTAGTTATAGACATCAAGAGTAACAAGATCAAATTTGTTGGCCATAGACATGAAAATGTCTATATAGTTAATTTGAAATCCTTGCATTCCGAAAATGAAAAATGTTTTCCTGCATTTGGTGAAAATCCATGGCTATGGCATAGAAGGTGTTGTGAGTTTTAAATTACTCACAAGCACAAGAATCGTTTGCAATATAGTGTGTGCAAGTGCGAGGTGGAATCCACAGTGAATTGCGTTGTGAAAATATAATTTTATCTAAACTAACCCTATTTTAACTAGTTCCGAATTTTGTATTATATTGTGGAAAGAAATATAAACTTAAACTAAATTGGTTTAAAACAAATGATAAAAAGACTAAGGTTTCTGAATCCACCTCGTCAAAGCTAAGCATATATCTTCATGTAAAAATAGCCTATCAAAACATTCTATGAATCCAACTTAAGACAAAAAACAACAAATATCCCAATTAAACCAAAAGCATCTAATATATCCGCTTTTAACAAATCACAAAGGAAATCCAATTTAATCAAAAACAATTTGATGTATCCATCAGATAAAATGCAAGGAATATCCAACAGAACAATTTAAACGCAATCAATCGTAAGATTTTACTCAAATAATTGATAGAACATTTATACTAAAAAAATCAGAATTGTATAAACAAATCTGAAACTATTATGCCAAACAACAGCGAGGCTTCATCTTCAACCTTAGTTTGAAGATTTTAGCCTCTCATAATTATGAAACTACAGTTCTTAATAAAAGTGCTAAACATTTAAACTAAACAAAAACAAAATGAAAAGAAATATTTACTATACAAGGGAGAAATTCCACTCACTGTTGGGCGGCGCTTCCCCTCATGGTAGCAAAGCCTTCGGGATCCACCAGAATGCTAGCAGACGGTCCACTGGTTTGTACCAAAGTGGCTCAGGAATTGCACACCGAATGATGAAGTCAGATGGTGTTTATATAGGGGGAGTCCCGGAGCAATATGGGTTGCAGATTCGATGTGGGATACTGACCGAGTGCGATCAATCGCATAATGGTGCGATCGATCGCATGTGCGCTCGATCGTGTGTCTTGTGTGCATGATCGCATGTGTGCTCGATCGCATGTCTGTTATGATCGATCGCAGATGCACTGAACTGCAAATATTTTGATGTGGGATATTGACCATGCGCTCGTTCATAGGCAGGTGCGCTCGATCGTATATCTCGTGCGATCGATCACACTATGCATCCTCAGCCTTTGCTCTTGAAGCTTGATATCTCCAGAAATGCTTCATTTTCTCCACAAACCTATAAAAATACACAAAACACAGAAAAGACATAAAATAAAGTGAAATAATGCAAAATAAGAGCTTAACACATATAATTTAAGGGCTTAAATATGCAATATTTAAGACTCATCAAATACCTTTTGCTTGTCCTTTAGCAAAAAAAAAAATAAAAAACTAAATAAAAAACAAAGAATCACAAAGATAAGTTCAATACTCATGGTATCCAAAAATTTAAGGAGCACTCAAAATCATGAGATTCGTTCAGGAGAAAGCTTAAAAAATCTAACCCATTTTCACAATGAATAAGAATTTAAAACCTAATTACTTACAAGAGGCATGCTAAGACATAACAAGCTTGAATCAATGTAAAATGAAGTAGCATATACTGATGAGGTTTCCAAATAAGTTCGGTGTACAATGTTTCCACATCTCAAGATTCACAGAATTTCTCATCAGAATGAACAACAATGGCATAGTTTTATTTTATTTTCTTTTTTTTATAAAGCTCTGCTATGTTTAGTTCCCTTAAGCTTTATATTTGACCCATGTAACGAGTGTTGAGTCAATGACTCCCAAACCAGATGGTTTTAGGGCATTAGGTGTAAAGACACCCCTAAGGACTTACTAACTCGAGTCAAAAAGGCTACGAAACTAAACTGGCCTTAATACTACCATGCAAAATTTCCACCTTTTGACGTGAACACTCCCTGCTTACTGAGGCAAGAGGTCCAGTTACTCAGCGGAAAGTTTCGCAATGATCGTTATGAATAAAATTCTCACCTTTTGACGTGAACACTCACTGCTTACTGAGGCAAGAGGTCCAATTACTCAATGGAAAGTTTATTGACGATGATCATTTTTTTTATTTTTTTATGCCCAAGTGTTAATCCCACAAGTCATCCCATTTCAGTTAAGATAAGAAACATACACATTAACATCACATGTCATAACTCACTCAAATATGTGCTAATGTGCACGTGTTAGATTGGCTCAAACATGTGAATTCTCAAATGCCTAAAGTAAGTAACTAAAGTTTAAACTCTATCATCAGATCATGTGTTCAAAGTTTTAAACTCACCAATGAAATCACATCACAATTTTTCAGATCAACCAAAATTTTCAAACGAACATGAACATGCATTTATCTTCACGAAGAAAAAAAAATAACAATAAATTAGGAAAAAGTGTGTGAAATGTGTCTCCTATACCTCGAAACTTAAATTACACATTGACCCCAATGTGTGAATAATATGGAAAGAGCTCACCTGGGATATGGAGAACTATCTGGACTGGTATGGCTCGTAGTATACCCCCAAACTTGAACTGAAGTACGCATTGTCCCTGAAAAATAAAGACTGGAAAACAAAAAAATACTGTAAACAAACATTAATCATAAATATGTAAAATAATAAATAAACAGAAATGATAAGCTGTGGGGTGCCTCCCATGAGTGCTAAGTTTAAAGTCTTCAGCCAGACTCTCCCTAGTGGACGATATTCAATCTGAGTAAATAGGATCCTCCAACAATATCGTCTCAATGTTCGGACTCCTCAACTCCAAGAATGGTTTTAGTCTTTGTCCATTTACCTTAAAAGTGTTACTATTCTTGGGATCCTCAATCTCGATGGCTCCATGAGGAAAAACTGACCGAATAATAAATGGGCCTGTCCAACGAGATTTGAGCTTGCCTGGAAAAGGATGCAAGCGTGAATTGTAAAGAAGAACTTTTTGACCCGGCTCAAAAGCTCGTCTCAAAATGTGTTGGTCATGAGTCTTCTTCATTTGTGTCTTGTAGGACCATGCACAATCGGATGCATCATTCCGTAGCGCCTCTAATTCATTGAGTTGGAGCTTCCTTTATGAGCCGACCTTAGAAATATTGAAGTTTAGCTGCTTAATAGCCCAATACGCTCTATGCTCTAATTCAACCGGAAGGTGACATGCCTTTCCGTACACAATACGATAGGGGGACATGCCAATTGGCATCTTGAAGGCTGTCCGATATGACCACAGTGCATCAGTCAATCGCAGAGACCAATCCTTTCTACTAGGGTTCACAGTTTTCTCTAAAATGTGTTTGATCTCGCGATTAGAAACTTCCACTTGTCCACTCGTCTGTGGGTGATATGGGGTGGTAACCTTGTGTGTGATGAAATACTTCTTCATCAACTGCTCAAAAATCCAATTGCAATAGTGCTTACCTCCATCACTTATGATTGCTCGAGGCGTACCAAATCGAGCAAAAATAGTGTCCTTCAAAAACTGGACCACAACTCTGTGGTCATTGGTTTTGCACGCAATGGCCTCCACCCATTTGGACAGATAGTCTACAGCAACTAGAATGTACAAGTAGCCAAAAGAGTTTGGGAACGGTCCCATAAAATCAATGTCCCACACGTCAAAAATCTCAACAATTAGAATAGGGTTGAGGGGCATCATATTCCTCTTAGAAAGACTCCCTAGCTTTTGGTAACACTCACAAGATACACAGTAGGTGTGAGAGTCTCGGAACAGGGTAGGCCAATAAAATCCACACTGCAAAATCTTTGCAGCGGCGATGACATTAGATTGGTGAGGCTCAGGAATACACCTTCTGATGATCTGATCAGGACAATACTTGAATAAGTAAGGATCGTCCCAGAAAAAGTGTTTTACCATGGCCAAAAACCTTGATTTATCTTGCCGCCCCCAATGCAAAGGCATCTGTCCGGCGACAAGATAGTTCACTATATCAGCAAACCATGGCACGGGACTGTGAGCAATGTGCATCAATTGCTCATCAGGAAAGGCCTCAGAAATGGGAGTGGTGGCCTCAGTGAAATCCACAATCAATCTAGACAAATGATCTGCCACCACATTTTCTAAACCTTTCTTATCCCGAATCTCGATGTTGAACTCTTGAAGTAGTAAGATCCATCGGATAAGACAAGATTTAGCATCTTTTTTTTAGAGAAAAGATACTTCAAGGCTGCATGATCCGAGTAGATAATGACCTTAGACCCTAACAAGTAGGATCTAAACTTGTCTAATGCAAAAACGACTGCTAACCACTCATTCTCAGTGGTAGAGTAATTAAGTTGTGCGTTGTTTAGAGTTCGACTTGCATAATAGATAACATAGGGAAGTTTATCAACACACTGCCCCAAAACAGCTCCAACAGCATAGTCTGATGCGTCACACATAATCTTAAAAGGCACACCCCAGTTGGGTGGCTGAATAATGGGTGTGGACGTTAGAATCTTCTTCAGATCCCCAAATGCTTTCTTACAGTCCTCATCAAATATAAATAGGGCATCCTTCAACAACAACTTGCACAAGGGCCTGGCGATTTTGCTGAAATTCTGGATAAATCGCCTGTAGAAACCTGCATGGCCCAGAAAAGAACGAACCTCCTTCACCGTACGTGGGGGTGGAAGGTTGGAAATCAAGTCCACCTTCGCTTTGTCGACCTCAATCCCTCGATGAGATATGATATGCCCCAGTACAATTCCTTGCTTGACCATAAAATGGCACTTCTCCCAATTAAGCACCAGGTTCTTCTCCTTGCACCACATTAAAACCAAGGTGAGACAGTGCAGGCACTCCTCAAATGATGAACCGAAGACAGAGAAGTCATCCATGAAAATTTCTAAGATCCACTCTACCATGTCAAAGAATATGTTGACCATGCACCGCTGAAAAGTAGCGGGTGCATTGCATAACCCAAAGGGCATGCGACAGTAGGTGAATGTCCCAAAAGGATATGTAAATGTCGTCTTCTCCTGATCTTCGAGGTCCACGGGGGACCTGGTTATATCCAGAATAACCATCTAAAAAGCAATAATACTCGTGTCTAGCCAAACACTCCACCATCTGATCAATAAATGGAAGTGGAAAGTGATCCTTTCTTGTGGCAACATTCAGCTTATGGTAGTCTGTACACATTCTCCACCCTGACTGAACACGAGTTGGCACCAACTCGTCGTCCTTATTCTTTACTACCATCGATCCCGCTCGCTTGGGCACGACATGAATTGGGCTCACCCACTTGCTATCAGAGATAGGATAAATGATCCCTGCATCTATCAGCTTAATTATTTTTGCCCTCACAACCTCTTGCATAGCTGGGTTGAGCCTTCTTTGTGGCTCCCTCGGTGGCTTAGCATTCCCCTCCAAATGTATCTTGTGCGTCACCACCGAGGGGCTGATCCCCTTAATATCCTCTATAGTCCAACCAATAGCTTCCTTGTGCTCTCTTAGAACATCTAATAATTTTTCCTCTTGAGCCTCACCCAAATCTAATGCTATAATTACAGGCAAACAATCGATTGGCTAGTCATTTTCATGAAATCATTGAGAGCGTCCTCCAATGACTGTGAAACCGATGCTGGTGCTTGAATGGGAGCTTGGTAAGCGGGTGATGGTGCTGGATAAGCTGAGTGACCATAATTTGGAATTGGTGGAGGAAATTCGGGAGTGTATTGATTGTGAGCTTCGTAAGGGGCTCCTCCCTGATTCATTGGTTGGTTCTGCTCCCATGAAAAATTAGAGTGGTCCCACCACCCTGGATTGTATGTTTCAGAGTAAGATCCATTTGATTGCCAACAACAGTCATTGAAAGCATTCATTTGTTTCATAGGATACTCGGCATAAGCCGGCATTGATGGGCAATTCTGTGCTAGATGCATGGGACTAGCACAGACGGAACAGCTTTCAACATTGAAAGTGTTGGCAGCATTGAGGGATGGGCCGGTCATTTTAATGAAATCCTTGAGGGCGTCCTCTAAAGACTGTGAAACCGACGCTGGATTCATCCACATATTTTTTATTTTTTATTTTTTTAAAATTAAATTAAATTTTTTTTAAAATTAAATTAACTAGTAGAAAAATAAAATCAATTCAGATCAAAAATTTTCACAAACAAAACAATTCCCCGGCAACGGCGCCAAAAACTTGTTGTGAGTTTTAAATTACTCGCAAGCGCACGAGTCGTTTGCAATATAGTGTTGTGCAAGTGCGAGGTCGAATCCACAGGGAATTGCGTTGTGAAAATATAATTTTTTAATCTAAACTAACTCTATCTTAACCTAGTTCCGAATTTTGAATGATAATTTGTAAAATAAATTAAAACTAAATTAAATTGATTTTAAAACTAATAATAAAAAGCACTAAGGTTTCCGAATCCACCCCACCGAAGTTAAGCATACATGTTCTAAAAATATAGCCTATCAAAACATTATATGAATCCAACTATAAGACAAAAAACAAAGAATATCCCAACTAAACCAAAAGCACCCGATGTATCCGCTCCTAACAAATCGCAAAGAGAATCCAATTTAATCGAAAAGCATTCAATGTATCCATCAGATGAAACACAAAGAAAATCCAACAGACAATTTAAACTCAATCAATTATAAGATTAACTCAAATAATTGACAGAACATTTATACTAAAAATTGTCAGATTTGTACAAGCAAATCTGAACTACTACGCCAAACAACGGCGGGGCTTCATCTTCAATCTTAGCTGAAGAGTCTAGCCGCTCATAACTATAAAACTATAATAAAAAATGTTAAACATTTAAACTAAAACAATAGAATATAAAGAAATAAATAAACAACTTTACATGGGAGAAATTCCACTCGCTGACGGGCGGCGCTTCCCCTCGTGGTAGCAATGCCTTCGAGATCCACCAGAATGCTGGCGGACGTCCACTGGTAAACATCAAAGTGGCTTAGGAATTGTACATTGGATTATGAAGCCAAATGGTGTTTATATAAGAGGAGACCCGGAGTAAAACAGGTTGCAGAAACGATGTAGGATACAGGCCCGTGTGCGCTCGATCGCAGCGTGTTGCGATCGATCGCAGATACGATCGATCGCATGTCTTGTGCGCACGATCTCATGTGTACTCGATCGCATGTCTGCTGCGATCGATCGCAGATGCACTGAACTTCAAATATTTCGATGTGGGATGTTGACCTTGCGCTCGTTCAAAGGCAGGTGCGCTCGAGCGCTGGTGTGCTCGATCAAATATCTGTTGCGATCGAGCGCAATGTCTCCAGAAGCTTCAAATCAACCTGAAATGCTGCACTTTCTCCACAAAGCTGTAAAAACACAAAAAATATAAGAAAAACATAAAATGAAGTAAAATACTACTAACTAAGAGCATAACAAATGTAAGTTAAGGGTCTAAAATATGCAATATTTAAGACTCATCAAATACCCCCAAACTTATATTTTGCTAGTCCCTTAGCAAAACAAAATAAAAGACTCAATGAAAAACAAAGAACATAAAGATAAAGTCATCATTCATGGTATCCAAAAATTTAAGGAGCACACATCACCATGATATTCATTCATAAGCAAGCTTAAAAAGGTAAAACCATCTTCTCAATGAATAGAAATGTTAAAATCTAATTACTTACAAAATGCAGGATAAGGCATCACAAGCTTGAATCAGTGTAAGGTGAATTAGCATATAAAAATGAAGCTTCCAAGTAACTCTAATGTGTAAGGTCTCCATGTCTCAAGATTCACCGAATTTCCCATAAAAAATGAACGAAAAGGCATAGTTTTTATTTTATTCTTTTTTTTTTTAATAAGGCACGGCTATGTTTAGTTCCCTTAAGCTTTCTAATTGACCCATGTAGCGAGTGTTGAGCCAATGACTCCCAAACCATGAGGCTTTAGGGCATTAGGTGTAAAAACACCCCTAAGGACTTACTAACTCGAGTCAAAAAGGCTACGAAATTAAACCGACCTTAATATTACCAAGCAAAATTCCACCTTTTGACGTGAACACTCACTGCTTACTGAGGCAAGAGGTCCAGTTACTCAGCGAAAAGTTTATTGATAATAATATTTTTTTTTTCCTATGCCCAAGAGTTCATCCAACAAGTCATCCAGTTTCAGTTAAGATAAGGAAAAATACACATTAAAATCACGTGTCATACCTCACATAATTTGTGCTAATGTGCTCGTGTTAGATTAGATCAAACATGTGAATTCTCAAAATGCCTAAAGTAAGTAACTAAATTTTAAAAATTTATCACCAGATCATGTGTTCAAAATGTTAAGCTCACCAATGACATCACATCACAGAAAATGTTTAGATCAACCAAAATTTCACGATAACATGAGCATGCATTTATCTCTATGATGAAAAGACAACAAATTAGGACAAAGTGTGTGATGTGTCTCCCATACCCCCAAACTTAAATTACACATTGACCCCAATGTGTGACTAATATGGAAAGAGCTGACCTGAGATATGGAGAACTATCTGGACTGGTATGGCTCATAGCATACCCCCAAACTTGAACTGAAGTACACTTTGTCCCTGAAAAATAAAAACTGGAAAACAAAAAATACTGGAAACAAACATTAATCATAAAAATGCGAAATAATAAATAAACAAAAGAAAAGATAAGCTGTGGGGTGCCTCCCATGAGCGCTAAGTTTAATGTCTTCAGCCAGACCCAACATTAGTAAACAGGCCCAACTAAGCAGTCCACCATCTGATCAATAAATGGGAATGGAAAATGATCAGGCCTAATGGCAGTATTCAATTTACGGTAGTCTAGACACTTTCTCCATCTTGACTGCACTCGAGTTGGAACCAACTCATTGTCTTTATTTACTACCGTAAATTCAGCACGTTTGGGCACGATTGGAATCTGGCTCACCCACTTGCTATCAGAAATGGGATAAATTATCCCTGCCTCTAACAGCTTAATATCTTTCGCCCTCACAACCTCTTGCAAAGCAGGGTTGAGCCTTCTTTGTGGCTCCCTCGATGGCTTGGCATTCTCCTCCAACTGTATCGTTTGTATCACCAACGAGGGGTTGATTCCTTTGACATCCTCAATAGTCCAGCCTATAGCTTCCTGATGCTCTCTTAAGACGTCCAATAATTTCTCCTCTGGAGCATCACCCAAATCTAAAGCTATAATTATAGGCAAAGAATCTGCTGGACTTGGGAACTTATACTTAAGATTATCTGGTAAAGGCTTAAGTTCCTTCTTGGGGGTGTCAGGTGCTACCGTCTCCTCCTTCTCATTGCTTTCTCTAGGATCGGACTCCAAAATGACATTTACTTCATCGAGTAACTTATCTAAGCCCAAGTCCTCTCCAAAGTAAGCAAAGCATGCCTCCAAGGGATCCTCAATACGGGATTCATCCATAGTCTCCTCTGTCCTACTACTCTCCCGAGGAGCAGACTCCACGATAGTATTTGCTTGCTCAAGTAACTTATCTAAATCCAAATCCTCTTCAAACTGAGCAAAGCATGCCTCCATAATGTCCTCAGACTTCCCTTCTTTCTTGGGCACTTGTAATCTCTCAGGGTAAGGCGCTTTAGGTAAAAACGACCTAGGGAGATCCTTAATGATAGGTGTGGCTGTAGATGGCTCAGCATCTCTCTTTTCTTTGTTGCCACTTTCTTGCCCTTGTTGCATAGCAGGGTTCTCTTCCACTTGATTGTCCACTTGTCTCCCATACAAGTATGGGACAGTTGATTGCACTTGTTCCTGCCAATGCATTGGAGTTGAAGAATTTCCCACCGCAAACTGTTCCTTTGGGTTAGGCTCAGATTGACTGGGGAACTCTCCTTCCTCTCCTTCACCCACGTAACTTGCGATTTGATCAATTTGACTCTCTAGTGTGGCAATCGCTTGGGTGTTTTCTATTGTTGCACTCATCACTTCACTCATAGATTGGCTAGTCATTTTCATGAAATCATTGAGAGCGTCCTCCAATGACTGTGAAACCGATGCTGGCGCTTGAATGGGAGCTTGGTAAGCAGGTGATGGTGCTGGATAAGCTGAGTGACCATAATTTGGAATTGGTGGAGGAAATTCGGGAGTGTATTGATTGTGAGCATGGTAAGGGGCTCCTCCCTGATTCATTGGTTGGTTCTGCTCCCTTGAAAAATTAGAGTGGTCCCACCACCCTAGATTGTATGTTTCAGAGTAAGATCCATTTGATTGCCAACAACAGTCATTGAAAGCATTCATTTGTTTCATAGGATACTCGGCATAAGCCGGCATTGATGGGCAATTCTGTGCTAGATGCATGGGACTAGCACAGACGGAACAGCTTTCAACATTGAAAGTGTTGGCAGCATTGAGGGACGGGCCGATCATTTTAATGAAATCCTTGAAGGCGTCCTCTAAAGACTGTGAAACCGACGCTGGATTCATCCACATATTTTTTTTTGTTTTTTTTTTAAAATAAAATAAAATTTTTTTTTAAATTAAATTAACTAGTAGAAAAATAAAATCAATTCAGATCAAAAATTTTCACAAACAAAACAATTCCCCGGCAACGGCGCCAAAAACTTGTTGTGAGTTTTAAATTACTCGCAAGCGCACGAGTCGTTTGCAATATAGTGTTGTGCAAGTGCGAGGTCGAATCCACAGGGAATTGCGTTGTGAAAATATAATTTTTTAATCTAAACTAACTCTATCTTAACCTAGTTCCGAATTTTGAATGATAATTTGTAAAATAAATTAAAACTAAATTAAATTGATTTTAAAACTAATAATAAAAAGCACTAAGGTTTCCGAATCCACCCCACCGAAGTTAAGCATACATGTTCTAAAAATATAGCCTATCAAAACATTATATGAATCCAACTATAAGACAAAAAACAAAGAATATCCCAACTAAACCAAAAGCACCCGATGTATCCGCTCCTAACAAATCGCAAAGAGAATCCAATTTAATCGAAAAGCATTCAATGTATCCATCAGATGAAACACAAAGAAAATCCAACAGACAATTTAAACTCAATCAATTATAAGATTAACTCAAATAATTGACAGAACATTTATACTAAAAATTGTCAGATTTGTACAAGCAAATCTGAACTACTACGCCAAACAACGGCGGGGCTTCATCTTCAATCTTAGCTGAAGAGTCTAGCCGCTCATAACTATAAAACTATAATAAAAAATGTTAAACATTTAAACTAAAACAATAGAATATAAAGAAATAAATAAACAACTTTACATGGGAGAAATTCCACTCGCTGACGGGCGGCGCTTCCCCTCGTGGTAGCAATGCCTTCGAGATCCACCAGAATGCTGGCGGACGTCCACTGGTAAACATCAAAGTGGCTTAGGAATTGTACATTGGATTATGAAGCCAAATGGTGTTTATATAAGAGGAGACCCGGAGTAAAACAGGTTGCAGAAACGATGTAGGATACAGGCCCGTGTGCGCTCGATCGCAGCGTGTTGCGATCGATCGCAGATACGATCGATCGCATGTCTTGTGCGCACGATCTCATGTGTACTCGATCGCATGTCTGCTGCGATCGATCGCAGATGCACTGAACTTCAAATATTTCGATGTGGGATGTTGACCTTGCGCTCGTTCAAAGGCAGGTGCGCTCAAGCGCTGGTGCACTCGATCGCATATCTGTTGCGATCGAGTGCAATGTCTCCAGAAGCTTCAAATCAACCTGAAATGCTGCACTTTCTCCACAAAGCTGTAAAAACACACAAAACACAAGAAAAACATAAAATGAAGTAAAATACTACTAACTAAGAGCATAACAAATGTAAGTTAAGGGTCTAAAATATGCAATATTTAAGACTCATCAATGGGCTTCAATTCTCCCAACCTTAACTGCAAATAGACTGAGTAAGGTAGAAGATTCACACTTGCTCCTAGATTCAATTGAGCCCTCTCGATCTGGCTGACTCCTATCGTGCAAGAGATGGTAGGACACCCCGGGTCCTTATACTTGATGGGTAGCTTGCATTGAAGGATTGAGCTAACCTGCTCGGTCAAAAATGCCTTCTTTGGGACATTCGTCCTCCTCTTGATAGTGACCAAATCCTTGAAAAACTTGGCATATAACGGCACTTGATCGATGGCATCCAAAAATGGGATATTGATTTGGACTTGCTTGAATACCTCCAAAATTTCCTCATACTTCCCTCATTTCTTGGGCGCCTGTAATCTCTCGAGGTAGGGCACTTTAGGTATAAATGACCTAGGAGGGTCCTTCACATTAGGTGTGGCTGTAGATGGCTCAACATCTCTCTTCTCCTTATTACCACCTTCTTCCCCTTGCTGCACAGCAGGGGTCTCTTCTACTTGATTGTCCAGTTGTCTCCCAGACCTTAATATAACAATCGATTGCACTTGTTCCTCCCCGTGCGTAAGATGTGAAGAATTTCCAACCATAAATTGTCCCTTCGGGTTGGGCACGGGTTGACTGAGGAACTTTCCTTTCTCTCTCTCACCCAAGTGAATTGCAATTTGCCCTATTTGACTCTCTAGCTTGGCAATTGCTTGGGTGTTTACCACTGTTACACTCCTCACATCACTCATATTTTGGCTAGTCATCTTCATGAACTCCTTAAAGGTGTCCTTTAGCGATTGTGAAACTGGTGCTGGTGTTTGAGTGGGTGCTTGGTAAGCAGGTGATGGTGCTGGATGGGAAGAACGACCATGACTACGAATTTGTAGGGAAAATCCGGGAGGATACTGATTGTGAGCATGATGAGGGGCTCCTCCCTGATTCATTGGTTGGTTCTACTTCCATGAAAAATTTGGGTGGTTCCACCACACTAGATTGTACGTCTCGGAGTATGATCCATTCGACTGCTTCCGATAGTTATTGAAAGCATTTACTTGTTCCATAGGATACTCGGCAAAAGCCGGCATTGATGGACAATTCTGTGCTAGATGCATGCGACTAGCACAGATGGAACAACTATCAACATTGAATGTGTTGGCAGCATTGATGGATTGGCCCACAGTGAGAGCGTTAATCCTCTTAGTGAGAGCATCTAACTTCATCCTCAGGTCAGTGTCCTCCTTTACCTCATAGATGCCTCTTCTCTTGGGAGCACGAGTGGATTTATCTCGACAGCTTGAAAAATCCCACTGTTGCGAGTTATCAGAAAACTTGTCCAACATCTTGTATGCTTCCCCCTCGTCAGACTCAAGAATACCCCCCCATTTATAGACTTGATCATGCTACGGTTAGGTTGAGTCAACCCTTGGTAGAAGAATTGAACGAGTCTCCACTATTCATATCCATGTGGAGGGCATCTGATCAGTAACTCTTTGAAGCACTCCCAGCTCTTAGAGAACTTCTCATCCTCGTCCTGAGTGAAAGAACTAATCTCCTTTCGGCACTCATTCACTCTAGACATTGGAAAAAGCTTATGATAAAATTTACTAAGCAGGTTTTCCCAAGATGTGATAGACTCGAGCGTGTTGGAATCCAACCACGCCCTAGCTTTATCGTGCAGAGAAAAAGGGAAGATTCGAAGATGGACAGACTCCTCAGAGAAGTTATGGAATTTGAATGTAGCACAAATATCTTTGAACTTCTTCACATGACTATAAGGGTTCTCAAGATCTAAGCCATGAAATGAGGGTAGGAGTTGGATGACATGTGGCTTTAAATCAAAATGGGTGGCATCGGTAGGTGGTAACACTATGCAAGAAGATGAATTAGTCACAACGGGTGCGAACAAATCCCTAAGGGATGTAGTGTAGTCCACGTTCCAAGCTCTAGGTTGCTCTACATGTTCAGGATGATTTGCATTCCTAAAATTTTCTCCTATTTCAACTGTCTCTCTTTCAACTAATGCTCTTTTCTGTCTCCTAAGAGTTCTTTCTAAGTCGGGATCTAAATGTATTAAATCTAAATTCAAGGATCTCCGACCAAGCATATACCACACAGAAAGCATTAAAATCAGTTAACCAGCAGAAATTTGTAAAAATGTTTTTTTTTAATTTAACAATGCAAATAGAAACAAATAAAACAAAATAAAATTGCGAAAAAGAAAAATCAAACAAACAATGCCAACTAACTAGTAGAAAAATAAAATTAATTCAGATAAAAATTTCACAAACCAAACAATTCCCCGGCAACGGCGCCAAAAACTTGTTGTGAGTTTTAAATTACTCGCAAGCGCACGAATGGTTTGCGATATAGTGTGTGCAAGTACGAAGTCGAATCCACAGGGAATTGCGTTATGAAAATACAATTTTATCTAAACTAACCCTATTTTAACCTAGTTCCGAATTTTGTATTATATTGTGGAAAGAAATATAAACTTAAACTAAATTGGTTTAAAACAAATGATAAAAAGACTATGGTTTCTGAATCCACCCCGCCAAAGCTAAGCATATATCTTCATGTAAAAATAGTCTATCAAAACATTCCATGAATCCAACTTAAGACAAAAACAACAAATATCCCAATTAAACCAAAAGCATCCAATGTATCCGCTTTTAACAAATCACAAAGGAAATCCAATTTAATTAAGAACAATTTGATGTATCCATCAGATGAAACAAAAGGAATATCCAACAGAACAATTTAAACGCAATCAATCATAAGATTTTACTCAAATAATTGACAGAACATTTATACTAAAAAACATCAGAATTGTATAAACAAATCTGAAACTATTATGCCAAACAACGGCGAGGCTTCATCTTCAATCTTAGTTTGAAGATTTTAGCCTCTCATAATTATGAAACTACAGTTCATATTAAAAGTTCTAAACATTTAAACTAAACAAAAACAAAATGAAAAGAAATATTTACTATACAAGGGAGAAATTCCACTCGCTGTTGGGCGGCGCTTCCCCTCGTGGTCGTAAAGCCTTCGGGATCCACCAGAATGCTAGCAGACAATCCACCGGTTTGTACCAAAGTGGCTCAGGAATTGCAGACCGAATGATGAAGTCAGATGGCGTTTATATAGGGGGAGTCCCTGAGCAATATGGGTTGCAGATTCGATGTGGGATACTGACTGAGTGCGATCGATCGCTTGTGCGCTCGATCGCATGTCTTGTGTGCACGATCTCATGTGCGCTCAATCGCATGTCTGTTATGATCGATCGTAGATGCATTGAACTGCAAACATTTCATTGTGGGATATTGACCATACACTCATTCATAGGCAGGTGCGCTCGAGCATAGCTGCGCTCGATCGCATATCTCGTGCGATCGATCGCACTATGCATCCTTAGCCTTTGCTCTTGAAGCTTGATATCTCCAGAAATTCTTCATTTTCTCCACAAACATATAAAAATACACAAAACACAGAAAATACATGAAATAAAGTGAAATAATGCAAAATAATGCAAAATAAGAGCTTAACACATATAATTTAAGGGCTTAAATATGCAATATTTAAGACTCATCAGAAGGCTTGGTCATGTGAACATGAACTTGCTAAAAATCATCTCAAGAAAAGATTTAGTTATTGGACTTCCCAAAATCAATTTTGAAAAAGACAAAGTATGTTATGCTTGTCAAATGGGAAAGCAAACTAGGATTTCTTTTAAATCAAAGAATGTAGTATCAACTATTAGACCTTTAGAACTTTTGCGTATGGACTTACTTGGTCCAATTAGTACCATTAGTCTAGGTGGCCATCAATATGCTCTTGTTATTGTTGATGACTATTCAAGATATACCTTTGTTATTTTTATTGCTTAGAAGGATGAAGCTTTTAAAGGATTTGAAAACTTTTAAAAAAAGGTTCAAAATGAAAAAGGAATTTGTATTTCAAGCATTAGAAGTGATCATGAAAAAGAATTTGAAAACCAAAGTTTTTCAAGATTTTGTGATGAAAATGGAATTGATCACAATTTTTCAGCTCCTAGAACTCCTCAACAAAATGGAGTTGTTGAAAGGAAAAATAGAGTTCTAGAAGAATTTTCAAGAACAATGCTTTGTGAAAATAGTTTACCAAAATACTTTTGGACTAAAGCGGTGAACACCTCTTGCTATATCTTAAATAGAATTTTAATTAGGCCTATGCTTGATAAAACTCCATATGAACTATGGAAAGGTAGAAAGCCAAATATCTCCTATTTTCATACATTTGGTTGCAAATGCTTCATCCTAAATAACAATAAAACTAACTTGGGTAAATTTGACTCTAAGACCAATGAAGGGATATTTTAAGGATATTCAACATCTAGTAAGGCTTATAGAGTTTTCAACAAAAGAACTCTAGTGGTAGAAGAATCCGTACATGTAACTCTTGATGAGTCTAACCCAATTAGTAATAGAGAAGTTTCCTTTAATAATGATACAGATTTTATTCCAAGAATGAAAACTCCTACTCCCATTGTTGACCCAAAGGTGAGTCCACCTCAAGCAAATGAAGAGTTGGAAACTCTCAAATTAGACCAACCATCTATAAGCCAACAAGAGGAAATTCTTCTCAAAGATTGGAGGTATGTAAACTATCACCCGATTGACCAAGTGATTGGTGATCCTTCACAAGGGGTAAGAACTCATTCCTCTATTAGAAACATTTACAATTATGTAGCTTATTTGTCTCAAGTAGAACCTAAGACATTTATAGAAGCTGAAAAGGATAATGATTGGATAATTGCAATGGAAGATGAAATAAATCAATTTGAGAGAAACAATGTTTGGAATCTAGTTCCAAGACCTAAGAATCATTCAATAATTGGAACTAAATGGGTATATAGAAAAAAGATGGATGAAAATGGAATAGTGACTAGAAACAAGGCTATACTAGCTGCTAAGGGATATAATCAAGAAGAAAGAATAGACTTTGTTGAGATCTATGCTCCCGTAGCTAGATTAGAAACTATTCGAATGTTATTAGCCTTTGCATGCTTTAATAAGTTCAAGTTATTTCAAATGGATGTAAAAAGTGCATTTTTAAATGGATTTGTAGAAGAAGAGGTTTATGTTGAGCAACCTCTTGGATTTGAAAATCCTAGCCTTCCAAATCATGTCTACAAGCTTTCTAGCTCTATATGGGTTGAAGCAAGCTCCAAGGGCATGATATGAGAGACCAAGCAAATTTTTTATTAACAATGACTTTGTAAGAGGTAGAATAAACACAATTGTCTTCACAAAAACTCTAAAAAATGACACTTTGATAGTCCAAATATATGTTGATGATATTATATTTGGTGCTACTAATGAAACAATGTGTCAAGAGTTTGCCAAGTGCATGTAAGGTGAATTTGAAATGAGCATGATGGGAGAGCTTACCTACTTCATTGGACTTCAAATAAAACAACTTAAAGGAGGCATCTTCATTAATCAATCAAAGTACACTAAGGACCTATTAAATAGTTTTGAGATGGAAAGCTCGAAGCCACTTGGAACACCTATGAGCACTTCTACAAAACTTGATCTTGATGAAGGAGGTAAATGTGTGGATACTAAATATTATAGAAGCATGATAGGAGCTTTACTTTATTTAACTGCAAGTAGACCTGATATTATGTTCAGTGTATGTATGTGTGCTAGATTTCAGGCTAATCCTAAGGAATTACATGTAGTTGTAGTAAAAATAATCCTTAGATATCTACAAGGAACCCTAAACATAGGATTATGGTACTCTAGAGTTTCATCTTTTGAGCTTGTAGGATATTCAAATTGTAGATTTTGTTGGATGTAGGTTAGATAAAAAAAGTACAAGTAGAACATGCCAATTCTTAGGTGCAATGTTAACTTCTTGGTTTTCCAAGAAACAAAATTTTGTTGCACTATCAAATGCCGAGGCGAAATATGTAGCAGCTCGAAGTTGTTGTGCCCAAGTATTATGGATGAAACAACAACTAGAAGACTATGGTATAAACCTAAAAGACATCCCGATACTTTGTTATAATACTACTGCTATCAACCTAACCAAGAGTCCTATCCATCACTCAAGAACTAAACACATAGAAATTAGACATCATTTCTTAAGAGACCATGCTAAAAAAAGGTGATATAGGACTAGAATTCATACCTTCAGAAGATCAAATAGCTGACATTCTTACAAAACCTCTAAGTGAAGTTAGTTTCTGCAAAATCAGACTGCTAATGGGATTGCTGGATCATGATAAACTGAATGACTGATTGCTTCATCATTCATCATTTGCATACTTGACATCTAGTGAAAGAGTATTAATCCTTGTTTAATATCTCCCTCACTTAAAGATGTCATAGATAAACAAATTTCGTGCTAAGACTCGAGACTAGAAATTTTTTGAGGGTCCAGTTGACTTGTAAGTATGTACCAGTCGACTAGTAAGTCACTGCCTATTCTACCAGTCGACTGGTAAGTCCTATCTAGTCGACTGGTGCATCAAGACCTTGTTTAGAGCCAATTTTTTGAAATTCAGTTATCACCCAGTCGACTAGTATCTTACTGCCCTTTTATCCAATCGATTGGTACACTGACCTAGTCGACCGGTATGAAATATGTTTATATTTACAAAAGGACCCAGTTGGCTGGTATCCTTACCTAGTCGATTGGTATCATGATTCAATAAAAAAGCTCTTCATTTTTTTCAGATTTTTACGCCCTTTTCAAAGACCCTAGATTTCTCTCTCTACAAAATTTCACCATTTTGATCCACAAACCATCAAAACAACACCTAAACACAACGATCTACTCATCCAAAACCATATTTTTAACTTTCTACGGTTGAAATCTCTCATTTCCACCAAAAACTCTTTTTCCCAAAAACACACTTTTTCCCCAAAATGTCAAATAGAATCCGTGTGAAATACACTACCCGGGGGACCAAATGCGCTTTCTAGGCCTAGGACCACTAAACCTATGGATCCAGATTCATAAGGGAAGACCGTGGCAGGCTCATAAAGAAAGAAGCCCAAAATAGAGCTTGATGAGTCTCTGTTTTCCAGTCCTGCAGCGAAGGCCAGGTATAACTCAGTCATTCGCAACAAAAAAATCATGACGAGTAGAGTTGTCGATTTCAACTCTATTCGTCATGGTAACTTCGATATTTTGCCTGCCTTCGAGGCAATCCACCTGACCCCACTGGTCAGGGTGCATGAAAAACATTACTCACGGCTGAATCACTAGTTCTATGCGAACCTGGTGAAACCCAGTCTACTGGCTCTGAGATTCAGAACTAGTGTCATAGGTGTGGAGTTTGAGGTCAACACTGAGCTCCTAATGAGCATTTTGAGGATCCCTGTGGGAGAGATCCAATGGAGTTTGGATGGATGGCAAGACAATTTTGATGTTGAGAAGGCTTGTCAGATAGTCAAGGGTGATACAGACCCACTACATTTAACACATGTAGTGATATGCCCATAGACTCGATATTGTTCAATCTCATAGTGAGTTGGACCATCCACCCGAGACTAAGGAGTTGGGGGTATCTATCTAAGATAGATACAGTATTGATTTGGTGCCTTAAAATTGGGCACCACTTCAATATATACCCCCTGCTGCTCACCAATATAATTAATGGCAAAGCGAGCGACTCCGGGTGTCTTCCCTATGGGATGCTCATCACGCTCATTCTCCAGCACTTTCGGGTGCCTTTCCCTGCCTTCGAGGCTTAGGATATTGGGCCAAAGGACATCATCAATGTCTCCTCACTGTAGAAGATGGGATGCACGGTCCGTGACGGCTTCATCTATTCGAAGGCCGGGAAGCATATACGGATTCGAGAGGATGATAGCAGTGATAATGAGGACGAGGATGCTACTGCTGTTACTGACATGGATACAGATACCTGAGCACCTCCCATGGGTGACTCAAGTACTGGTCAGGCTGGGTATGGTGATTTACTACAGGCTATCATGAGCCTCTAGCTGACCATGCAGTCTGGATTCCGAACGTTGAG
This sequence comes from Bretschneidera sinensis, assembly GCA_023935145.1. Classification (NCBI taxonomy): domain Eukaryota; kingdom Viridiplantae; phylum Streptophyta; class Magnoliopsida; order Brassicales; family Akaniaceae; genus Bretschneidera; species Bretschneidera sinensis. Next base: position 7,901,966 of record CM043705.1, read on the forward strand.
CTCCTCCATTGAGCACCTCCGGGATGATTTTGAGCTACACTGAGAGCGCACTGAGAGTTCTCTAGATGAGATACGGGATCTCATTCATGATGGCTCAGACTATCCCACCCCATGAGTCACCATCACTACTTTTTGATGTACTTAGTATTTTTAGTTCTTAGTTCGTAGCACAGACATATATTAGTGTATTATTACTTATGTTTCGGCTCTACGAAGCCTGCTCATGTATAGAATTTTTATGTATATGATGATGCTTCATGTTTAGCATATTTCATGCACCTGTTTTACTTATTTGTGATGTGGTTGCATGCTTTATAACTGCTTATATTCAGATTTATGCTTTGAAAACTGTTTCTGCCTATATGGAAACTTCCGGTTCCTCTCGGGAAGTCTTTTGAACTTTGAATGGAGCCAAATTTTCGCGTGCAATTTTTTTTATGCATACTCTAGATGACTATGTAACTAAAGAGATTATTTTTTAGTTTCTAGCCCATTTTGTTGCTGTTATCAAAACGGGGAAGAAAATATGAGAAGATGAGAAAAACAAAGTAAACAGAAACCAGTTCATAGATTTAGGGGGAGTACTGCTCCAAATAATTTGGTGTATGATTCATTGATTAGTTGAGTTGAATATTAATTTGTTGGGTTGCATGTAAATTGTTTTTTACTTGTTTACAGGTTGGTTTTACTCAAAAAACAGAGGAAACTCTGCCCGATTTTTCTCAAAAAATCTTACACTTAGTTTTTAAACTGTTTTCTCTTAATTAGTTTTGTCATCATCAAAAAGGGGGAGATTGTTGACCCTCACCTATATTTTAACGATGACAAAGCACAACTATGATTAAACTAACAGTGCAATCTAAGTGTAGTAAGCAACAAAAGCATTCAACCAAGGATTAAGGTGCAAGAACTCAAACCAAATCAAACTTTCAAGTGAAGATGGAAGAACTAGTATAGGTCTAAGGTATTAAAACAAAGTGTAAGTCTCATTTGTACATTGAAAAGCTTGTCCTATGGCTTGTACACAAAAAGCTTTTTAAACAAACGGTTTTAAGTTAAAAATACTTTGAAACAGAAAAATTGGGTTGGAAGGCAACATAGTCGATTGGGTACATATACCAGAAGACTTGTATATGGGACAGTGTGTCCCCAGTCGACTAGGTGAATCATACTAGTCGATTGGTAAAATGGACAGACAGTCCCTAGTCGACTGCTAAGATCAACACAGTCAACTGGTACCACTATAGTCTTAAAAATGAGATTTTTAAAGTGGACCCAGTCGACTGGTAGTTAAAAAATATGACTGTTGGGACTTCAAATCTAAGCTTTTAAAGCAACAAACATTTCAAATTAAATTCCAACGACCATATTAATACATTGATATATAAACCCACTATATTGAGCATTCAAGGGATGAAGAATACATTAAAAAAGAAAGAAAGTGAAGAACACATTCAATCAAGTCTTTTACTCTTTGAAACTCCAGAAGCTTTGAAATATTCATGTTGAGCCATTCTTCAAGTTTTACTTTGAAAGAGAGACATTAGTCGGTTGTGTAAGCTTTCATTTGTTATCTCTCTACCATTTACTTTATAGCATTTATTGCAAAGGGGATTACTTCCGAGAGGAAGGGGATTACTTCCGAGAGGAAGGGATTACTTCCGAGAGGAAGGGGATTATTTCCGAGAGGAACAGGATTACTTCCGAGAGGAAGGGGATTGTGCAGTTTGAGCAACACCCATAAGCTGCTTGTGTTCAGTTTATGCAACACCCCTGAAGTTGCATGACTAAGTTTCTTAGTGGATTACTTCAAGGAGGTTCCTTGAAGAGAGTGGGCGTAGGGTAGGAACGAATACAATATTGCCGAACCACTGTAAACTGAGTTTGCATTTTCTACTCCTTAAACTCTTTATTTACAACATATTACTTGTTTAATTGCTTGTTGGTTATATGTTTTTATAAACTTGTGTTTATTCCGCGAAAGTTTTTATAAACCCAATTCACCCCCCTTAGGTTGAAACCTCAGTCTACACTTTCTTTGTAAACAAAAACATTACACTTGGACTCCAGGTGTTACTTCTTTTTTTTTTCTTTTTTTTTTCCACACAAGACCACTTCCATTTTTTTCCTTTTTCTTTTTCTTTTCTTTTTCTTTATATCACCACGCGTCTAGTTTTATTTTTTTCAAAATAATTATTTTATTCAATAATAAATCTTTCATGTATATATTATTTTTAATTCCATGTCATATTTATCAAATTACTTCTTTACCCATATTCTAAGAGCACGAGTATTACACTGACAGTCGACTATCGTTTAGCCAGAAAGTTGAGGGCTTGAGGACAATCGATTGTACCTTTTTCATAGTCGATTGTCCAATCAACTTGGAACTCTCTAGACCTCGGACAATCGACTGTCCATTTAGACAATCGACTTTGGAACTTTGTTTTCAAATAAATAAAAAAACAGTTTTTCATACCCTTTTGAACCCTAAACCTTTTAAGAACAACTTAATGAAATTCTTGAGATAAAAACCTATACTTTATGATTTAAGGAAACCACTTATTTCATTTGAATCTCTAAGAACAAGGTTTACGAAAACATTTAGATAAAAAGAGAGTTTTATTTCAATTTAAAACTTAGTTTCTTTTCCCTTTAAATAATTATAGTTTGGTTGATTTTGTTAATGGTTGCATCCATTAGGTATAGTGGAGGACCGTCTTAGAGGCAATGAAATATCTCGGATTTAAGAGTCGATTCGAGATGTGAGTAAGCCTTACTTTTAATAAGTGTCTTTAAATGTATATGATTATAGTAATAAAGAACAAAATAGGATCTACCTTGGTAAGCATATAAACATGGTATGAAGATATTAAGGATTTGTGTTATGATAATCTTGTATAGGTTGAGGTATAAATGTAAAAGAAATTATTTGATATAGCTGTATTTGGGAAATAAAGATGTATGTTAATGTAAAGAATACGATTGATTGATGATTTGATGTGATTTTTGGTGATCTTAAATATCTTCATTATATATGCATTTTTCATTATAAAAATTGTTTGACGGTATGTTATTGAGGGGGGACCGATGGGTGAGGCGGGTAGGTCCCTTCCCATAAGGGGTATAAGGGTACCAAACATTTTTGGACGAGTAGTATTCCACCCGAATCAATGGGGGTCTGAACATTTGATAATGTGATTATTTGGTTGTGAAAACATACCACTACATGGAGAGACGTCCCCGTGATGATGAGATTAGCCCAGTGAGGGACAGTGATTTGATTGTACATTATATTGCATCAAATTGCATCTCATGGATACATTGTAATGATTGAACGATGAGGGGCATGTGTTACAATTGGCCCAATATGGGCTTGTGATGTGCTTGGCCTAGAGAAAGGCATGATCTTTGTTATGCAAATAAAAAGTGTTGTGATAAGAATTCTCTCTTGTTCTACTGATCTCATATTTTTTTAATGTATGAAGAGTGGTATGTGTTATTAAATTAATAAAATTAGTGAATCCTAGTATTAATGTTTTATAATTATATGAGAAATAAAAATAAATACTTGGAGGAAACCTACAAACCACATTTTCAAGTACTTAGTAATTAAATAAATCGTAAGAAATAATGGTAATAAAAATAATAATTTTCTCTAATGCGATTACTTCTCGTATGGTGTGTCTCACATAGATTTTTAGCTCACTCTTTTATTTTTACAAATTTTTTTGTAAATTCTTTAAGAGTCTTTGTTAGGAGATTAAATTTGTGATTGAGTTTTAGTTAGTGTAGAAAAACATTTAGTGAGATGTTTTTTTATTTTTTTTAAATTGTGTCTAGTTAAAATTGATGTATTATAAAGAGTGTTTAGTATTGAAATTGTAATTGGATCAACTTATAATGTTTTGATTGAATGTTTGTATTCTTAGTGAGTTGTGTTTGTTTGCATATAGGTCGAGGTGCTTGATGCTGAAAAGTGATGATACCTCCTTGGGTAGGGCCCACCTGAGGATTAGTCGTTACACGTGAAGTGGTTAAAGAAGCAAACTTGCATTTGCATCAAATCTCATATATTAAATGATATGTTTGGTTATTGAAGAACTCATGGGTTGATTTGTCCAATGAGGACATGTGATTTGTATTTAGTTAAAAAGGGAATTATTATCATACTAAAAATGAAATCTTTTAAAGTCACAGAATATACATATAAGTTGTATTTGACCCATGAAGGGTATAAATTGTATTTGATTCATGAAGGTATTATTTTGTATTTGGACCATGAGAGGTATACTTGATTTATTAGCCTCTTAAAGGCATATAATCTGATTTATTTGTGAAAGATGTGTGAATTATAATTGTTTATGATGTGATATATATATATATATATATATATATATATATATATATTGTTAGGAACATTATAAATAAATAGTTTGCACCAATGATATGTATGATACGGTAAGATTATGGCTTAGGTAATGATTTAAAATATATGTAAAACCCCTTAAAATGGTTGTTGTCTTCTATGAATACTAGTAATAGAAGTATCCAAAATTTGTGCTCAAAATTATAATTTTTCAATTTAACAAAGAATAGACTCTCAAATGAAGATTTTTAAATGACACAAATTGTTTCATACCTATATCTATATTTTGACTTATATGATAAGGCTTGAAATTTAAGAAGCATTCTCCTGACTTAATAATTAACTATTATAGAGATTGTGAATATTGAGAATTTGAAATAGATAAAGTTTTAATTTGTGGGTTTGTATGTGCGTATGCTTGAATGTTGAGCATAGAAAGAAGATAGTTGTTTGAATGTCGAGTTGAAGTACTTTGAAATTCTAGACTAAGTTCGCAATTGGAAAAATATGGGAAGTTCAAGGGTCGAGAAGTAGTGCTGATTCATAGAAGTTGTAAGTATATTGTTAGGATGCGAGACTTAAAAATGATAATTAATGTATTGGTAAGGGCATAGATGAAGTAATGAGTTGAGAAGAAGTGAGAGTAAATAGTTGGATAAGTGTTAAGTACAACGAATCAAGTACAGTAGGAAGTTATTGAAGTAAAATGAGATAAATAGTTTGAATGAATCATGGATGGCATTAGGTAAATCATAAGTAAAGTTTTGAGGCAAATAGGAAATTTAAGGAAGATAGTAAGGGAAGCAATCAAGAAGGTGTAAACTTTTATATGAAAAATTTTAAAGGGAAAAAGGTGTAGTAAAGCTTGAATTTGATTAAAGTAGATGGTGGATATATTATTAAATCTAAAAATACTTGATTTTTAATTATTGGAGAAACAATTAAATGGTTAATGCTAGTTATTGTGAACTTGAAAGTTTTACTTTACTTGAAAATACAAATTGAGAAATATTGTTTTGGATATTGTGAGAGATATGTGATGATTAATTCAGATTTTTTAAGCACTTAGAAATCTAAAGAATTATGGATGACTTGTTATAGAAATAGTTGGAGTATTAAAAATGATGGATTTTAATATTAGAAAGATTTGTGATTTGCGAATGTATGTTATATATTCTTAGAAAAAGAATTTGTTACCTAATTGGATGTATCTTGGAAATGTAACAAAGAAGATCAAGAGATTTGTAAGATATAAGAATAATAGAATAGTCTTTATAGAAGAGCGATAGATATGGTACACAAAGGCCAAGAGATAGTTGGACAAGGAAAATAGAAGAAAGAAGAAGGATTCCAAGAGAGGAGTCCTAAGCCATTAAAGTTCGAAGCATCCTAGGAAGGGATAATGTTAGATTAAACAAGAAAGTTCCAAAGATTAGAGATTTGTAAATATTGTGAAGTATGAGGAAGCTTAAGAAAAACTGAAAGGGAAATTTTAAACTAATCAAGGATTTATTGGAAAGAGTTAAGAATTTGAAATTAGATTTTTACTAAGTTTATGAATAAAGGTATCATTTATGACTGAATTAAGAGGTGTCTTTTTAATGTTTGAATAGGAATTTTTGTTGTGAATATTAAGTATTAATTTTGGAAAGTGTGAAGCTATTGAAGATATTGAGGATAGAATGATTATAAGGAGAAGAAATAAAAGTATAAAAGGATAAGTTAGAGGAGAGATAAAGTTACAAGTGTTAAGATAAAATTTTAAGTATGATTTGAGATGTTGTGTTCAAATGACTAGGAAGCTGCGAATTGGGAAATTATTTGTTTGGGAATTAGATGTGAGAATTAGTTGATGCAAGGGCTAAGGACTATAAGGATACATGATAAAGACCCTTAGAAACTCTCGAGGCGGAGAGCCTCCTAAGAAAGAGGAAAGATGATTGGAATGGCTAGAAGATTTGACCTAGGAAGTTACGTAAAATAACGGAAAGATTTTAAGGCAATGATAAACTTGAAGTATGATCAACCCCAAAAGGAAAGTTTATATAGAAGAAAAGCATTGGGAGATGCAAGTAAAGATTAAGTATAAATTAGATAAGTTAATATTAAAGGCAACTAAGTGACAGAGTTGGAATGGAAACTTGTAGAATAGATTTACTAGCTGTATATGAAATTGACTAATTCGTGAAATGTTTGAGCGATGCTACGAAATGGATTACGATGTATCTTTGGTTGTTAAAGGAAAAACTAGTCAAATTGGAATTATAGTGGGAAATAAAGTATTTAATGTTGCTTCTATGGTGAATTAAATGAATTTATTGGTAATCATACCTTAGTAAAGGAAAATTGATGAATTAAAGACGGACAAAAATGATTAGAGAAAAATCTTGATTTGAACTAAAATACGCATTGTTAAGAGAAAGTAAATTACTAATTTATTTAGTTTGTTAAAGTAATATTAGAAATTTTTTGTAAGTGATTGGAGGGTTGAATTGCAATTAATTATTTCTTTTTCATATTCTAACCAAACAATGTAATCTGATTTCAACCTCAATTCTATTATAGCTTTGATTACATTACAACAACATTGATTCCATTACCACAACCAAACAAGGAATTTGAATGTTAGTCACTCTCACCTTATAGATCCCATATAATAATCATAAAATATGTGATAAATCAAACAAGCTAGTTTGTCTCCATCTAAAGTTTCAAACCGTTATGCAACTAATGTCCAACATTTTCAATGATCAATCATCCTAACTCCTTCACCCCCATTTTAATTCATATGATTCCCCTAGGATATTTTGAACCACGTAACTCCCAAGTACACAAACAATTATAGCCTTTAACCTCCATATTATTGTATTACTTATTCAGGGTAACATTGGCTATCCCAATTTACTTAGATACCAGAATCATTAATTATCATTAAGATAAAGTCAACTCACATATCCTAAGTTGCACTTTCAAGTTTCAAGAGTATAGTCAATCTTAAGCAATAGATTCCATAATTTTTACACTACTGAAATGTCACTAGCATTACGATTCACTGGAACCTCAAAAATCTGAATTTGTTTAATACCCTTAAATTTCTCAATTCAAGGCAATAAATCAAAGACATAAATGTCCCTTCAAACTAAACTTCCAAAAAAAATACCAAAATTTTTTTAACTCGCTTTGTTTCGCATATAACTCTTGAAACCATAAAACATTTATAAGATTGAAATATTTCAATTAATTTAATTAGCCCTAGATTAAAAATTTCAACCCCAACATTATACCGTAGTAAATTTTCATGTTTTCGTGAGTCCCGAACGCTTAAAATTTCCAACTCACTACTATTACTTCAATTTTGCCAAATTTTGTATCTTGAACATAACCAATAATGGGTTTGAAAAAAAAAAAATCGCCATCAATTAACTTCAAAATATGCATCCAAATCACTCTCTTGTGACATTAAAAGAAGTTCAAACTTCAAGTTAAATTGAAGCTCATCCTTAAATTTATGTCGCAACTCCAAATCCGCTAATTTATCACCAATACCATGAATAGTCAAGCCACTTCAATCTAAAAAAAAATATGTATATATCAATGTTCTAAAATCAGAATTTAACTAAGTATGATACACATGTATCCGACAGTCAAATCTCAATAAATTTCACATTTACCCACTCGCTGTATCAGTTAACCACCAATTATGCACAATCAATTATTTGATATTTAAGGATGCATAACATCTTAACTCGGATTGATAACTATACTTATATATTTTTTTAGTAAGATAACCATACCTATCTTGAAATCCATCGAAATTTAACATTTGTATATACATGATCATTAAAATAATTTAATCCCTTATTTTTCTTAGGCAAACTCTCCAAGTCTTGCATCTCCATTCCAACTACCTCTAAAATCCCTTTTCATGATTTATTTCTTTAATAATATTAAATTACTAACCCATTGAAAATTCATGACCTAATTCTATGTCTTTTATTGCCTCTTTAACTATCTTTAAAAAAAATATCTTCTTCCTATACATACTCATTTCCTTACATAGCTTTAACCAAATCGAAATAAAATCTGATCAATTGAATCAATTTCTAAAACCCTATATATTCTTCTCACTTTCCATAACTCATGAATAAATCAACTATCATTTCTTTTATGCTAATCAAGTACATATGACCCACTTATTACTTAGGAGGAAAAAAATACCTTACTCTCACAAAATAATTATCCTGACATAATAATAGTCTACTAGTATCATTAATCCTTCCTAGTCACAAGGAAACATTCTCCAAACTAAATTATTAATTAAATTAATTATGGCATCATTATATCCTTTTTTTTTTTTTTTTTTTTTTACGAATATCTCAAGTTTTGTATATATCACTTTTCATTGATCTTGCTCAAAATACTTCTTTACTATTGAGTAATTTTTTTCATCGATCAAATTTTATTCATTATTCACCAATCAAACTGCTCTCATTAAACTACCTCAATTATTTCACCTAAAATACCGTTCTCATTACTACAAAGTAACCAAACTAAATTTCACTAAATATTTTATTCCTCAAAACTATTAATTCCTCATCGTAATACTAATGAGAAGCTCTTTAAATATGAAATATCCCTTTTCTTCTCTCTCTTTTTCATTAGATTCTAAAATCACAACTTCTCATATTTTTCGATTTCTCTGTCGTTTCATCTCATAAAGAACATGGGTCTAAGAATCTTTTTCGAGTACTCTTAAGGAAGTACTCAACCACAATAACTAAGTCCCATGAGTAATCTTAAGGACCTACTCAATCACAACATTTAAATCCTGAGAGTATTGCTTCTTAATCATCGTAGAACTCAAAACTCTTATAATAAAAACAGCCTAGACAAGCACTTCACCTAGGAAACCAAATTAGCCAAAAGCATATCTAAGTCAAACATCAACAAGAACTTAATCAACCTTTGTAAATAAGATCTATATGACAATCTAGAGATGAATCATGCTTCTGTTGTGCTCTCTCAATTCACTAAGCCTTAAAGATCCCTCCTAACTCGAAACATAGTATCAGACCAGATAACAACAAAGTTGAACTTCACATTTTTTAAAATTTTGACTCAATTTCCCACAAGAATGACTTCTAATTGATTCTGGAAAAGTGGTTTCCTATTTTATAGTTGCTTATTCTAGTAGGAGTAGCAGTAGTAGTAGTTTATTATGTTGTTGTTCTTTTTCTAATTGTATCAAGAAAATATCTTCAATGTGAAGAGGGCCTTAGAAAAGGTTTGAGATGTTGGAAATCACCTTGACAAGATGCCCAGGTGGTGATCTTCCAAACACCCAAGTCTAGAATGACTTGTAGAAAGAATTTCAGCAATCGAACACAAGAACAGAAAATCAAAGAAAGAAAGAAGACAAGTGATTTGTTATCGAGGTTCGGCAATGTGCCTATGTCCCCGTGAGTTCCTCCGAACTCTCTGCACTAATCAAATGGTTTACAAGTTACAACAATCCCCTTCAAGAAATCAAGTTCTTGAAGAAACCAAGAAGAGAAGTAAGGAAGAAGATAAGAACTTACAATGCTCTCTATCTAATCTAGACTCTCTCTTCTTTACAACCAGCCTCACTACAAATAGTCCCTCTTGTGTTTATCACTCTTACACAATTCTCTTTATGTGTTTTCAATTGATCTCACAATGTCACAAACTTGTGTGTTTCTAATTGTTGAAAATGAGGCTAGGAAACTCCTTTCATAGCCTTTCACTTCTTGGACATTCTTGTGAATCAATCTCCTCCCTTTGATCATGATCTCCTTTAAATCTTAGCCCTTTATCATTCTCCAAGTGGTGCTGTGTGTTTTGGTGTTGCGCACACTCACTTAAGAGGGTCCTAAAGCATGTTGCCTATGTGTGCAGCAGTGTGCTGGGAGGTGCGGCGCTGGGCGTGCTCACTTGATGGTGTGCATGTTGGGCGTGCGCACTATGCCCAGACCTGATGCTGCTCCCTTCTGCTGCTGTGCGCACACTCTTCTGCCTGTGTGTCGAAGTGCGCACACTAGTGCACATGGCCTTCTCTTGCTCCAAATTGATGCACACACATGTGTGCAGTCTTCTAACTTGCTGAACTTTAATTCTCCACCCTTGGTTTAGACTTTAACCATCTTTGAACCATGGTTGGACCTGTACAAACCTTAGACAAATACCAATAATCTCTACCTTTGTCTAAGTGTTCAAAAAACATGAACCATTACGCAGAGACCTTCGGGATCCAAACTCATCTTGAGTCATCAGTTAACCAACTCCAATCCTAAGTAATTCAAGGTAATGATTGAACTTACTTAGAGATAGAACTTTAGTGCCTAAATCTGTATGACTTTCCTCTATGATCTTTTTATCAACATGAATGCATCCTTTAGTACCATTTTCCAGAATGTAACGATACCGAACATCCATATGCTTTGTCGCCTCATGGAACACCGGATTCCTCCACAAATGCCACATATTTTGGCTATCCGAAGACACCACAACCTACTCTTTTAGGACCTCCCACTCGTCCAACAACCCTTCGCACCCTATACCCTCCTTTATGGCTTCCATAACCGCTATGTACTCTGCCCCGGTTGTTATGAGTGCTACCATTGGCTGCCATTGAGCCTTCCAATACCTCAGCAGCCACTTCATCCCAAGCTAATGCTCCTTTTCAGGATTACTCACAAATCTGCTGAGAACACTCATTGCCCAAGAAACCTTTAACCAGTTTCTCTCCTTTTCTTGGATTCTACACATCCCAAGGATCTTTTGTGTAAGGTTGAGATCCTTCCTCTCGAACTCCTCACTGAGTTGAGATGTAAACCTTTCCATCCTCTTACTGCTGTTCTAAACCAACAGCCCATTAATGACATAGATGAGGATACTCACCATCTTCTCCACCTTGTGTCCAGGTGAGAAAGTTTCTGTGAAATCTATGTCTTCTATTCTTGTGAACCCATTTGCCACCATCCTAGCTTTGTTCCAAACTTCATCTCCTGGAGGGTACCCTTCTTTGATCTTATAAGTGCACTTACACTCTACAAATTTTTGCTTTCCTGGAATTTTCACCAATTCCCAGAAGTTGTTCTTCCTTAAAGAATCCATTTCTTCCTCCATAACCAGCAGCCACTTTGATGAATCCTTACTCTCCATGGCATCCGTGTAAGTTTCTGGTTCAACCTCTCCTTCTATCCAAGGAGCTGCTACATTAGCATCCACAAACCCATATCTCAAAGGTGGTTTAACCACCCTACAAGGGTTTGGCCTTCATGTTATTGAGCTTGGCCTCTTCTTATTATTACCATCCGCAAACCCATGTTATTTACTACATCAACCTCTTCTTGTTAAGCCTCTTCTTGAGTTTCTTGAGTTTGGCCTTCATCCAAGGGCTCTACCTGATCTAAACCCTCTTGCCTCCTTTGCTATACTTGAACCAAGTTCTCCTTGATGCCATGCTTCACAACTTTCGGACTGGTTTGCTCACTAGCCCCTGCATGGTTAGTTTTGTCCAAGTAGGGAAATAATAATTCATTAAAGATAACATCCCTACTTATGATCGGTTTGATGCCCTTCTTTTCTAAGGACCACAACCTATATCCCTTAACCCCATCACCATATCCTAGAAATACACATTTTCTAGATCTAGGGTCAAGTTTATCCTCCTTTCGATGTGCATATGCTACACACCCAAAAGTTCTAAGGTTATTTCATTCAGAGGATTTTCCACTCCACATCTCCATGGGAGTCTTGAGCTCTAAAGCTCTAGAGGGTGATCTATTTATCAAGTATGCAGCTGTAGTCATAGCTTCTAGCCAAAAATATTTTGGTAACTCGGATCCTATTAACATGCACCTAACCTTCTCCATAAGGGTTCTATTTATTCTTTCAGCAACTCCATTTTGCTGGGGTGTTTTTACAACCGTCCTATGCCTTAGAATGCCATTTAATTCACAGAATTTATCAAAATCATTATTGCAAAATTCTAAGCCATTATCGGTTCGTAAAGCCTTAACTACCCTACCTGTTTGAGTTTCCAGCAACTTCTTCCACACAACAAATTTATTCAAGGCATCAGATTTATTTGTAAGCAAATAAACTCACACTCTTCTTGAATAATCATCAATTAAAGATAGAAAGTAAAAGTTACCTCCCTGTGTTGGTGTCCTAGCTGGTCTCCAAAGGTCCGAATGAATGTAGTCAAGAATCCCTTTGGACTTGTGCACTCCGGTGTTGAAGCTGACTCGATGTTGCTTCCCAAGAATGCAACTCTCACAGAAATCTAGTTTTTCTACTTTGTCACCACCAAGTAAACCTTCCTTGCTATGCACTTGCAGGCCCTTTTCGCTCATGTGTCCCAAGCGAGTGTGCCAAAGGGCTGCCTTATCCATCTCAACCATCAAGCTTACTGCTTGATCATTGATTTCTGTCTCTCCGATCATCTCATAGAGTCCATCGTTCCTTGCTGCCTTGATCACTACCAAAGATCCCTTGGCTACTTTGATCTTTCCTCCCTCTACTTTGCATGTATAACCCATGGAATCCAGCTGCCCCAATGAGATCAAATTCCTCTTCAAATCTAGAAGATACCTTACATTTTGCAGCAGCCTTGTGACTCCATCAAACATCTTCAATTGAATGTCACCAATCCCTCTCACTTGGCAAGAATTGTCATTCCCCAAGAAGACCCTTCCATCATTGATCTCCTTGAAATTCTTGAAGCATTCCTTGTGAGGGCACATATGATGAGTGCACCCGATATCCAAGATCCATTTCCCGCTGCCTTCTTGCCCCTTGCTCACACCCGAGCACACAACAAGAACATCATCATCTTGCTATTCTGTTTTGGCAACCGAAGCCTTTCCATTATTGGTATGGCTTCCTCCTCTATCCCTTGTCATCTTCTTGCAATCTTTCTTGACATGACCCTCCTTATGGCAGTAGTAGCAACTCTTTCCTCCAAATCTCAGTTTGGAATGCATTCTCCCATGGCTTTCTCCTCTACCTCTGTCGTGGTAGTAGCCATGTATGCTGCTATGCACTCTCTTATGGCTCTCTCCTCTACCTCTATCCCGGTAGTAGCCATGCATGTTGTTGTGCACTCTTTCATGGCTCTCTCCTCTACCTCTATCCCGGTAGTAGCCATGGTTGCTGCCATACCGAGTTGCTGGCCTTCTTTTAAAGAACAGCCCTTTACCACTTGATGCATTCCTTATCTGGCATCAAGATTATCTGGCAACTCTTTATGAGGATCTAATTTAAAAGTAAAGATTAATTTATGAAGATACCTCTTATTAGGGAGAGTCTTGGCAAGAAATAACTCATCTAGTTTCTTCCATATTGCAGCGGGATCTTACGAGTCTCCGCACTCCCTTGTGACACTATCCGACATGTGCAAGAAAATGGTGTTGTAAGCCATCTTCTTCATCTCGGTCCGCTGGTCCTCCGTGACACTTGTTGGAAAAGCATCATCTTCTCCAATAGCCAAGTCCACTTTCTATTGCATTAGAATAGCCTTGATCTTTTGCTTCCAAAGGGCAAAGTCTCCCTTTCCATCAAACTTCTCAACACAGAAATTTGAAGCCATCTTTTGTAGACAAGATCCCTGATTTATGCTCTTCCCACAAATTCTTTCTTCAACCTCAAGAACACAGATCAAAGATGGATCTTAACACCATTCTTGAATCAACCTTCAAGAACACGACCAGATCTTGATCTTTACACCGTTCTTGAATCACCTAAGAAGTTAATATTTGATTCTTGGAGTCTTGGCTCCGTCACCTTCTTGTTCTTGCTCTGATACCCAGCTGTGCTGCTCTGATACCACTGTTGGAAATCACCTTGACAAGATGCCCAGGTGGTGATCTTCCAAACACCTAAGTCTAGAATGACTGTAGAAAGAATTTCAGCAATTGAACACAAGAACAGAAAATCAAAGAAAGAAAGAAGACAAGCAATTTGTTATTGAGGTTCGGCAATGTGCCTACGTCCCCGTGAGTTCCTCCGAACTCTCTGCACTAATCAAATGGTTCTTACAAGTTACAGCAATCCCCTTCAAGAAATCAAGTTCTTGAAGAAACCAAAAAGAGAAGTAAGGAAGAAGATAAGAACTTACAATGCTCTCTATCTAATCTAGACTCTCTCTTCTTTACAACCAGCCTCACTACACAAAGTCCCTCTTGTGTTTATCACTCTTATACAATTCTCTCTATGTGTTTACAATTGATCTCACAATGTCACAAACTTGTGTGTTTCTAATTGTTGAAAATGAGGCTAGGAAACCCCTTTTAAAGCCTTTCACTTCTTGGACATTCTTGTGAATCAATCTCCTCCCTTTGATCATGATCTTCTTTAAATCTTAGCCCTTTATCATTCTCCAAGTGGTGCTGTGCATTTTGGTGTTTCGCACACACACTTAAGAGGGTCCTAAAGCATGCTGCCTATGTGTGCAGCAGTGTGCTGGGAGGTGCGGCGTTGGGCGTGTGCGCTGCGGTGATGGTGCGCACCTGATGGTGTGCATGCTGGGTGGTGCAGCACTGGGCATGCGCGCTGCACCCTGACCTGATGTTGCTCCCTTCTACTGCTGTGCGCACACTCTTTTTCCTGTGCGCAGAAGTGCGCACACTAGTGCGCATGGCCTTCCCTTGCTCCAAATTGATGCACACACATGTGTGCAGTCTTCTAACTTGCTGAACTTTAATCCTCCACCCTTGGTTTAGACTTTAACCATATTTGAATGATGGTTGGACCTGTGCAAACCTTAGATAAATACCAACATGAGACACACTCATAGTTCCAATATTATAACTAGAGCTAGGTGGAGAGCTTTGGGTGTATTTGAGATTTTGGGTTCTGAGGACAATAATTTTGTTTTTCTTAAAGTGTTTTTAATGATTAATTAAATCGTGAGTTTGTTGATGGAATAGGTAAGGAGGTTGTCGAACCACATTAAATTGTTGTGATTGATATTTGTTTGTTTATTTTCCTATTTATTATTATAAGTTTGAGTTGGTGGATATTAAGGCCCAACAATTGGTATCAGAGTCAGGCCATCTATTTGAAGAAGCTGCCTGCTACTAGTTATTGTGTTTATGCCACCATGTCGATAGGTATATCAAGTTAGCTCTTATTCTCGAGATGAAGTATATTGTGTTGAAGGAAACTATGCTCAAGGGCTTATGGGATCAGCTCGAGAGCATTTACGCGTCAAAGTCTTTGACTGATAGATTGTGTCTCAAGATAGACCTCTATTCTCTAAAGATGGAAGAAGGTGCAAGTCTTCATGATCACTTAAATGAATATAACAAGTTAGTGTCTCAATTGTTGAATGCAAAAGAAACATTGAAGGATGAGGAGAAGTCATTGTTCTTGTTATCATCTTTACCAAAATATTACAAACCATTGGTGAAAACATTATTGGTGGGCAAGTCGACATTGAACTTAAATGATGTGATCGCGCTTCTACATGAGAATGAAAGGTTGATGGATAATGAGAGCTTGTCTACTGATAGTTAAGCTCTTTCTATGGAGAGGTCTACTCGAGCGAGGAGCCAATGGAGAGCGAACAGTGGGTCAAGGTAGAGATCCAAATCTAGGCCTATAGAAGATGATGACAATGCTTCTATTGTGGAGATATAGGAAACATAAAATATTATTGTAAGGCCATGAAGGATGATTTAAAAGAATTGAGAATGATGAGTGTGAAGAAGAGTGAGGATGGTAAGAGTAGTGAAAGTGCTAATATCATCAAGAGAAGTGATGATGAGGTGCTAGCCATTGAGCACGTTAAAGAAAAAGTTGATGAAAGTAATATGGTGCTACTTGATTCGGCGTCCTCCATTCACATATTCAATAAAAATAAGTACTTTGATTGTCTAAAGGAATCTACCCATGTCAAATATGCTATCACGTGTGGAAAATATAAAGTAATTGCTGTTGAAGTAAACTTAAGGTTGAAGCTCCATGATAGAAGCGTGAAGACGCTTAAGAAGTTAAATATTTCTTCCTCTCTCACTATAAAAATTATCTCTTTGGGGGAGCTTGATAAAATGGGATATACATGGACTGCGGGCAATGGAGAGCTGCTAGTTCTTAATGGATCAATTGTAGTGTTAAAGGCCACTATGAATAAAAAGGGTTTGTATGTGCTGGATGGGAAGATTTTGCTTGCAAAATTAGATGGAAGAGATATGGAAGAACCAAAAGGAAGGATCACACCAACCAATAAGAAAGCTAGATTTGTTAATGAGGTGTGGAGAATTTGAGCCAAGGTGGAGATTTGTTAAGATTTTGGCTCAATTCCCTATTAAGAAGACTTCTAATTGATTTGGAAAAAATGGTTTCCTAATTTATAGTTGCTTATTCCAGTGAGAGTAGTAGTAGTATTTTATTATATTATTGTTCATTTCCTAATAGTGTTAGGAAAATATCCTCTATATAAAGAGGGCCTTAGAGAAGGTTTGAGACACACTCATAATTCTAATATTATAACTAGAGCTAGGTGGAGAGCTTTTGGTGTATTAGGAATTTTTAGTTATGAGGTTGTGAGAGTAACAATTTTATTTTTCCTAAAATTGTTGTTAAGGATTAATAAAATTGTGAGTTTGTTGGTTGCATAGGCAAAGAGGTTGTCAAACCACATTAAATTGTTATGAATGATATTTGTTTGTTTATTTTCCTATTTATTATTATAAGTTTGAGTAGGTGGATTTTAAAGGTAAAATCCCAACAACATTTAATGCTATAAAGAGAATATCCCAAACCCATAACCAACATGCCCTAACTCGATCTTAATGAAATCTACAAAGAACTCGATTAGATAACGTCAAAAATTGCGTCATATATATCACCGTCAACTTCATTGGCCTCCGCATATGGTTAGTGAATCACCCATCTCTATATAATATGTCCTTGGTGATGAGTGCCAAATATTGTATATTTTGGCCCTTTAATTTACATTTGTTAGCTTAGGAATTCGTTACTTTGAGTTGTTTTTCGTTGTTTTACAGGTTTATAAGCTTGGAAAGGAGTTTCACTAAATTGCCAGAATTGCTCGTACAGATCAGCTATTTTTGAGGATTTAACTGTATTGATTCAGGAAGAACCAGGCGATGAGCCATATATGCTTGGAAAGATCAGGATGTCTATTTTCTGAGGAATTTTACGGATCAATAAAATGATTTTTCTAGAGAAAGTTATGGCAGTTTTAGTAGACAAAGGTCAGGCTGTGCATGATTTCAGCGTGACAGATCAGCCATTTTCGTGGATTTAACTGTATTGATTCAGGAAGAACCAGGAGATGAACCATATATGCTTGGAAAGATCCAGATGTCTATTTTCTGAGGAATTTTACGGATCAGTAAAATGATTTTTCTAGAGAAAGTTATGGCCTTTTTAGTAGACAAAGGTCAAAGAGCAAAAACTGCAATCTGCAGTATCCACATCGGATTGGAAACACATTGCACTCGTGGTATTTGCCTATATAAGACCCATTCCACTTCATCATTCAGTGTACAATTCCTGAGCCACTTTGGTGTTTACCTGTGGACGTCCGCTAGCATTCTGGTGGATCCCGAAGGCATTGCTACCACGAGGGGAAGCACCGCCCGTCAGCGAGTGGAATTTCTCCGATGTAAAGTTGTTTATTTATTTCTTTATATTCAATTGTTTTAGTTTAAATGTTTAGCACTTTTTATTATAGTTTTATAGTTATGAGTGGCTAGACTCTTCAGCTAAGGTTGAAGACGAAGCCCCGCCATTGTTTGGCGTAGTAGTTCAGATTTGCTTGTACAAATCTGACAATTTTTAGTATAAAATGTTCTGTCAATTATTTGAGTTAATCTTATAATTGATTGAGTTTAAATTGTCTGTTGGATATTCTTTGTGTTTCATCTGATGGATAAATTGAACGCTTTTCGATTAAACTGGATTTCCTTTGTGATTTGTTAAGAGCGGATACATTGGATGCTTTTGGTTTAGTTGGGATATTCTTTGTTTTCTGTCTTATAGTTGGATTCATGGAATGTTTTGATAGGATATATTTTTAGAACATATATGCTTAACTTCGGTGGGGCGGATTCGGAAACCTTAGTGCTTTTTATTATTAGTTTTAAAATCAACTTAGTTTAGTTTTAATTTATTTTGCAATATCATTATGAAATTTGGAACTAGGTTAAGATAGAGTTAGTTTAGATTAAATTATATTTTCACAACGCAATTCCTTGTGGATTCGACCTCGCACTTGCACAACACTATATTGCAAACGACTCGTGCGCTTGCGAGTAAATTAAAACTCACAACAAGTTTTTGGCGCCGTTGCCAAAGAATTGTTTGGTTTGTGAAAAAAAAATTTTTGAATTGATTTTGTTTTTCTACTAGTTAGTTATCAATTTTTTTTTAAAAAAAAAAAAATTAATTAATTTAATTTTAAAAAAATGTGGATGAATCCAGCGCCGGTTTCACAGTCTTTAGAGGACGCCCTCAAGGATTTCATTAAAATGATCGGCCCGTCCCTCAATGCTGCCAACACATTCAAATTTGATAGCTGTTCCATCTGTGCTACTCCTCTGCATTTAGCACAGAATTGTCCATCAATGCTGGCTTTTGCCAAGTATCCCATGGAACAAATGAATGCTTTCAATGAGTGTTGTTGGCAATCAAATGGATCTTACTCTGAAACATACAATCCAGGGTGGTGGGACCACTCTAATGTTTCATGAACGCCGAACCAACTGAGGAATCAGGGAGGAGACCCTTATCATGCTCACAATCAATACCCTCCCGAATTTCCTCCACCAATTCCAAGTTATGGTCACTCAACTTATCCAGCACCATCACCCGCTTACCAAGCTCCCATTCAAGTGCCAGCGTCGGTTTCACAGTCATTGGAGGACGCTCTCAATGATTTCATGAAAACGACTAGCCAATCTATGAGTGAAGTGATGAGTGCAACAATAGAAAACACCCAAGTGATTGCCACACTAGAGAGTCAAATTGATCAAATCGCAAGTTACGTG
This sequence comes from Bretschneidera sinensis, assembly GCA_023935145.1. NCBI lineage: Eukaryota > Viridiplantae > Streptophyta > Magnoliopsida > Brassicales > Akaniaceae > Bretschneidera > Bretschneidera sinensis. The sequence continues at coordinate 7,921,376 of CM043705.1, forward strand.
GGTGAAGGAGAGGAAGGAACGTTCCCCAGTCAAACTGATCCTAACCCAAAGGAACAGTTTGCGGTGGAAAATTTATTAACTCCTATGCATTGGCAGGAACAAGTGCAATCAATTGTCCCATTGAGGTCTGGGAGACAAGTGCACAATCAAGTGGAAGAGAACCCTGCTATGAACTAAGGGCAAGAAAATGGCAACAATGAGAAGAGAGATGCTGAGCCATCTACAGCCACACCTATTATTAATGATCTCTCTAGGTCGTTTTTACCTTAAGTGCCTTACCCTGAGAGACTACAAGCGCCCAAGAAAGAAGGGAAGTCTGAGGACATTTTGGAGGCATGCTTTGCTCAATTTGAAAACGATTTGGATTTAGATAAGTTGTTTGAGCAAGAAAATGCTAATTTGGAGTCTGCTCCTCAAAAGATTAGTGAGATGGAGGAAACCACAACACCTGAACCCCCCAAGAAGGAACTTAAGCCTTTACCAGACAATCTTAAGTATAAGTTCCTAGGTCCAGCAGATTCTTTGCCTATAATTATAGCTTTAGATTTGGGTGATGCTCCAGATGAGAAATTATTGGACGTCTTAAGAGAGCATAAGGAAGCTATAGGCTGGAATATTGAGGATGTCAAGGGAATCAACCCCTCATTGGTAATACACACGATACAGTTGGAGGAGAATGCCAAGCCATCGAGGGAGCCACAAAGAAGGCTCAACCCTACTATGCAAGAGGTTGTGAGGGCAAAAGATATTAAGCTGTTAGAGGCAGGGATCATTTATCCCATCTCTGATAGCAAGGGGGTGAGCCTGATTAAAGACGTGCCCAAACGTGCTGAATTGACGGTAGTAAATAAATACGACGAGTTGGTTCCAACTCGAGTGTAGTTAAGATGGAGAAAGTGTCTAGACTACCGTAAATTGAATGCTGCCACTAGGCCTGATCATTTTCCATTCCCATTTATTGATCAGATGGTGGAGCGCTTAGTTGGGCATGTTTACTAATGTTGGGTATGGCTGAAGACGTTAAACTTAGCGCTCATGGGAGGCACCCCACAACTTATCTTTTCTGTTTATTTATTATTTCGCATTTTTATGATTAATGTTTGTTTCCAGTATTTTTTGTTTTTCAGTTTTTTTTTTTATTTTTCAGGGAAAATGGGTACTTCAGTTCAAGTTTGAGGGTATACTATGAGCCATACCAGTCCAGATAGTTCTCCATATCTTAGGTCAGCTCTTTCAATATTAGTCACACATTGGGGTCAATGTGTAATTTAAGTTTGGGGGTATGGGAGACACATCACACACTTTGTCCTAATTTGTTGTCTTTTCTTCGTAAAGGTAAATGCATGCTCATGTTATTTTGAAATTTTGCTTGATCTAAAACATTTTCTGTGATGTGATGTCATTGGTGAGCTTAAAATTTTGAACACATGATCTGGTGATAAAGTTTTAAAATTTAGTTACTTACTTTAGGCATTTGAGAATTCACATGTTTGATCTTATCTAACACGAGCACATTAGCACAAATTGTGTGAGGTATGACAAGTGATTTTAATGTGTACGTTTCCTTGTCTTAACTGAAACTAGATGACTTGTTGGATAAACACTTGGGCATAGAAAAGCATAAAAAAAGAGAAAAATATATATAATAATAATACTACTAATGATCATCATCAATAAACTTTTCACTGAGTAACTGGACCTCTTGCCTCAGTAAGCAGTAAGTGATCACGTCAAAAGGTGAGAATTTTATTCATAATGATCATTGCGAAATTTTTCGCTGAGTAACTGGACCTCTTGCCTCAGTAAGCAGTGAGTGTTCACGTCAAAAGGTGGAATTTTGCTTGGTAGTATTAAGGCCGGTTTAATTTCATAGCCTTTTTGACTTGAGTTAGTAAGCCCTTAGGGGTGTCTTTACACCTAATGCCCTAAAACCATATGGTTTGGGAGTCATTGACTCAACACTTGCTACATGGGTCAATTAGAAAGCTTAAGGGAACTAGACATAGCCGTGCCTTAAAAAAAAAAAAAAAAAAAAAAAAAAAAAGCTATACCTTTTTCATTCGTTCTGATGGGAAATTTGGTGAATCTTGAGGCATGGAGACCTTACACATTGTAGTCACTTGAAAGCTTCATTTCTATATGCTAAGTCACTTTACACAGTGTCAGACTTGTGATGCCTTAACCTGCCTTTTGTAAGTAATTAGATTTTAACTTTTCTATTCATTGCGAAGATGGGTTTATCTTTTTAAGCTTGCTCATGAATAAATATCATGGTGATGTGTGCTCCTTAAATTTTTGGATACCATGAGTGATGAACTTATCTTTATGTTCTTTGTTTTTCATTTAGGTTTTTTTTATTATATTTTGTTTTGCTAAGGGACTAGCAAATTGTAAGTTTGGGGGTATTTGATGAGTGCCAAATATTGCATATTTTGGCCCTTTAATTTAAATTTGTTAGCTTATGAATTCGTTACTTTGAGTTGTTTTTCGTTGTTTTACAGGTTTATAATCTTGGAAAGGAGTTTCACTAAATTGCCAGAATTGCTCGTACAGATCAGCCATTTTCGAGGATTTAACTGTATTGATTCAGGAAGAACCAGGAGATAAGCCATATATGCTTGGAAAGATCCGGATGTCTATTTTCTGGGGAATTTTACGGATCAATAAAATGATTTTTCTAGAGAAAGTTATGGCAGTTTTAGTAGACAAAGGTCAGGCTGTGCATGATTTCAGCGTGACAGATCAGCCATTTTCGAGGATTTAACTGTATTGATTCAGGAAGAACCAGGAGATGAGACATATATTCTTGGAAAGATCCAGATGTCTATTTTCTAAGGAATTTTACGGATCAATAAAATGATTTTTCTAGAGAAAGTTCTGGCATTTTTAGTAGACAAAGGTCAAAGAGCAAAAGCTGGAATCTGCAGTATCCCACATCGGATTAGAAACACATTGCAATCGTGGTATTTGCCTATATAAGACCCACTCCATTTCATCATTCAGTGTACAATTCCTGAGCCACTTTGATGTTTACCGGTGGACGTCCGCTAGCATTCTGGTGGATCCCGAAGGCATTGCTACCACGAGGGGAAGCGCCGCCCGTCAGCGAGTGAAATTTCTCCGATGTAAAGTTGTTTATTTATTTCTTTATATTCAATTGTTTTAGTTTAAATGTTTAGCACTTTTTATTATAGTTTTATAGTTATCAATGGCTAGACTCTTCAGCTAAGGTTGAAGATGAAGCCCCGCCATTGTTTGGCGTAGTAGTTCAGATTTGTTTGTACAAATTTGACAATTTTTAGTATAAAATGTTCTGTTAATTATTTGAGTTAATCTTATAATTGACTGAGTTTAAATTGTCTGTTAGATATTCTTTGTGTTTTATCTGATGGATACATTGAATGCTTTTTGATTAAATTGGATTTCCTTTGTGATTTGTTAAGAGCGAATACATTGGATACTTTTGGTTTAGTTGGGATATTCTTTGTTTTTTGTCTTATAGTTGGATTCATGGAATGTTTTGGTAGGCTATATTTTTAGAACATATATGCTTAACTTCGGTGGGACGGATTTGGAAACCTTAGTGCTTTTTATTATTAGTTTTAAAATCAACTTAGTTTACTTTTAATTTATTTTGCAATATCATTCTGAAATTTGGAACTAGGTTAAGATAGAGTTAGTTTAGATTAAATTATATTTTCACAATGCAATTCCTTGTGGATTCGACCTTGCACTTGCACTACACTATATTGCAAACGACTCGTGCGCTTGCGAGTAAATTAAAACTCACAACACTTGGTCTAAATAAGTGAACAATAAAGCCATTGGATGCAACAAAAACTTGTTATAACCAAGCCCCTCAAAGCTAAGGATTTTGGCAACCCCAACACAAGCACCACAGCTAAGAGGGACTCCTATACACCACCCATTCCAGAAAAATAAATATGTATACCCAAGAACCAATCGAATCTGGTTCTCCTAATCCAATTACCACGACACAACACAGAAATGTAATGACGTGTACCCAAAAAGAAACAATATCCGACTGTGTATGGTGTGATTCAAAATAAACCAAATTTCATAAGCTAAAACCCATCATAGTCATCAAACCATCTCAATCAAATATTCACTAATAAATGAAATGCTTATTACTCATGGTTCGTACATAAATCACAAATTCTCTTGAATAAATTATAAGGCTTAAAATTTCTCAAAAACTTAAATCAATTGTAAGGGATACAATAAAATCCAAGGTGAAAAACTTGGAACCAATAGTTACAAGTACTACTCTATGAGGATACATATGCCAGATTTCAACTAGCCACAAACAAGTGATCACACAACTAGATCATAAACTATATCCTATAACCACCACTAAAATATAAAAAAGAGGGTAAATTATATAACTTAGTGATATAAAAGTAATTCCATATAGAAAATCTGTGTTTACAAATCCTCTACACGTATCTTACAATCACATAAGAAAAAAGGATTGAGATATTTACAAATATAATTGCAGAAGAATTATTTTACAAAAACCATAGTTTAATTTACCAACCAGTAACAATTTTTCTGAATTATAAAATATCTCATGAGATTCTTTCAAACACACAAATAAAAGTTAGTGATAACAAAATGAGAAAAATATGGGTCAAACACACATCACACCCTTCATTGGGTTAAATATATCACATGCCCATCACTGGGCAGTCTCAACACATCTCCCCTTATGGGACCCATCATATCATACACCATTTGTTGGGATTTGACAAAGAATTAAACAAGTGAAAATGGTCAACATCAGGTATTGCTGTGCATCGCAGCCCAGCCTTGGGCGTCGCGGCTTCCAGCAAGTATAGAAGCTCCTCCCCTCTAGTTTGCACCGCGGCCTCCAGCAAGACAGCAAGTTTCCCCACTTCTGAGCCGCGGAATGCCCTGTTCCAATCCTCAACATGAAGCACACTTGACACCAATTAATCAGTACTTTGAGATGATGCGTGGGACTTGGTTAAAACCCACAAGTTCACTTAGACTCTTAGAGAGCCATGAGTCTTTGGTTCTTGAGATCTAAGGGTTGAGATTGATCTAAAAGACTGGATGAGGTGGTCATTGCCCTATATAAAGGGTTATCTAGGAGCAATCAAAGTAGAAAAAAGACATAACAACAAGTGTGAGAGTGCAAAGACACAAAACACAATAGAGAGTCATTCAAGACAGGCTGGCTGTTTAAAGAGAAAGGCTCTCAAATCTGGAGAGGTCTTTCTAGTGAGAGAGAGTAGTCAAGATTGGGGATTCAAGGGCTTTGTAATTGGAATTTTATTGGGGGAAAATTCCAGGGAAACAAATACACATAAGAAGAGCATGACTATACTTATATGGAAAAGAAGCATGCAATCACCAGACTAATAAGAAATCTACTAATTAAATTAAAGAATAAAACATAACAATGTTTAATGAAAATAATACCAAACTACAACTGAATCAAATAAAGAAAAATAAGAACAATTACACCTAGGGATTTATCCCTTCGCCTTACTTAGAGACTAGCCGGCTATGGGGCTCATGCGTCATTGAGTTGCCTCCGGCCTCTCAACGATCATCTCCCCCTTGGTAGTGAAAGCTTCGGTGATTCCTCAGCTTGCCCTCCAAAAGTGCTTCAGATTCCTCCTAAGGGCCCTCTTGATTGCTCCTAAAGACCCTCTAGATTCACTTTCTGATGATCTCAGATTCTCTGATGGTCCTCAAAGCTGAGGTGGAGTAGCTCTTTTATAGGGAAATACCATCAGTGCAATGTGTTTCCACTCCAATGTGGGATGTGGGATATATAAATGTGTTTCCAACCGATGTGGGATGTGGGATTTAAGCTTTCACATGCCCTTCACACTGAAATCCCGCACAGCCTGACCTTTGTCTACTTACACTGCCATAACTTTCTCTAGAAAAATTATTTTTACAAACCGTAAAATTCTCCAGAAAATAGACTTCCGGATCTTTCTAAGCATATATGGCACATCTCCTGGTTCTTCTTGTATCAATACAGTTTAATTTGCAAAGATGATTTATCTGTACGGGTAATTCTCGCAATTTAGTGAAACTCCTTTCCAGTGCGGGCAGCAGCTATTGCTCTTTTAAGCCCTCCATCTTGTCCTTCCGGAAGCATTCCTTTACTCTAGTATGCCTCGAGTCTTTGTGCCTCAAGCAATGATAACTTTTCCTCCTCTTTTCAGCTTAAAGTACCTGAAAATGCACCGAAGTAGATCAATGATCCAAGAATGATACTTTAAGTTGTTAACGTATAAAAGTGCAATTAAAACCTAGATCAACCCTAAAATGCTAAAAATTAAGTACTGTTAAGATGCATTTTATGACTGTCATCACAACCCACAACCAGTTTATTGCTAGTCCCTAGCAATTGAAGCGAAAATAAGAGATGAATTCTAAGGTAGGAGTGAAAAACAAAGTAAAGCAATGCTACCGTTAAACCAAGAGTAATTCACTTTTTGTCTCAAAAATTGCACATAACACATGACACAAAGAATCATTAAATTTCACCCAAATCCAAAAGTAATCCAAACATCAATCTTAAAATCGTTATTGACTCTTAACATCCATCTTACCACAAACCATTAATCCAAACACCCTGATGATTTTATGCATAACATTCATGAAAACAAGTCTTGGCCTCTAAAAACATAATAAATTGTGTGACATCAATCACAAAACAAGCTCTATAGGCTCACTTCTCAAATCACTCTCCACTATTGTAGAAAAATCACACTACATTGGATCAAAAGGTCTTTAATAAGCTTGTAACGTTAGGCTAAGGTAAAGGCTAAGGAAGAACGGGAAGGATTCACAAGTAAAAGAACTCAATCTCTTAGCTTTAAACACAATCATTTTAAGCATTTGATAACCTTTACTTCAACACCTAACTCTTTCAACCATTTTTCGAGAATTTCTTTTAACAAATCACCATTTTTTTTTCTTTTCTTTCTTTTTTCTTTCTTTGCCATAATTCATTTTTTTTGGCACATAACTATTCACCTTCTTTTTCATCATCATTTTTTTTTCTTTTCTTTTCCACAACCCCCAGCTTATCTCCTTTAATGTACTTGGTTTGTGGTAGTGATATTTTTTTTCATATTTTCACCCTTACTCATTTTAAGTGCTTCCCACAACATGTGTATAACTAAGTTCTTTTAAAAGAAAGGTAAGGATAAAATATTTTTAGGCTCATAAAGGTAAGTAAATGGTTTATCGAAAGAAACAAGGCTCAATTTTTCTTTTCAAGAAAAAGGCTCAAATAGGTGACTAGTGATAAATATAGCAATGGTAGGTTTGAAAGGCTCAAACTGTTCAAAAATGGCCTATATCATATCCTAAGTAGTGTGCATTCTTGGAATTCGCCTCAAGTGATTATCAAGTAAGTTCTAGAGCTTGTCAAGACCACAAAAGTATTCATAAAACAATCAAACATAAAATTTCTCTAAATGTTTAAGACTAATCATACAATCTTAACACAAACTAGAGTCTCAAACCAAATAAAGATTGATACTTAAATTAATTTGAAATCGAAGCAAGATTTAACTTCTTCTACACGCTATCTGCTATCTCAATTAAGCTTGTATCATTAACATGTGAATTAACTCTAAGGTTAACACCAAGCATGCTAGAAACAAACAAAAAGGAATACGACACCAAGTAGTTCAATGGAAAAAGAAAATAATGTATGGAAATAAAGAATTTGGAAACAAAGAGATGTGTTTAAAAAAAATGTATGGAAATAAAGAATACAGAAACAAAGATATGCGTTTCCTCCACCCCCAACTTAAAAATTGCATTGACCTCAATGTAAAAGGAAGAGTAAAGGAGACTCCCCTTGTAACCAAAGGTGCACAGAAGCTGAAAATTGTGCTCCACCATTTGAACTGTTTTGTATATTTTTCCTTGAAAATGAAATACCAAGTTAATACTAGAAAACAGAAAAAAAAAATGCGAATAATAAACAAGAAAGAAAAACAATAATAGTAAAAGGATATGCTGTGGGGTGCCTTCCATGAGCGCTAAGTTTTATGTCTTCAGTCAGACGCCCTTATTCCCTCCTAGAAAAACATAGGTTGAATGCACCAGCCACTACTACATTGCCAAATTCGGTGCTTGTATGCTTTTGAGAGGCCTCAAGGATATCATTAGTAACATCCGCAAATTCTAGCTCGACATATGCTCTTGTGAAGCCATGGGTGAGGGTGGTCTCCAATGGATTAAGGTGCTGGACCTTTTCCATGAATGAGTCCATCATGTATGCTTGGTGGCTTTCGTCCACATCCTCTGATTTTTTCATTGTTGGGATGTGTAATAACTTACCACTTACTGTCTCAATGGCATTCACCTCCATCACATTTTGTTGCACCAGGTGCTGACCATGAGATGTGGACTGAGCTTGAGAAGGGAACTTACCTCACTCAGTCACACTCAAGTAGCTCATTAACTTGGACACTTGACTCTTTATCTCTTTATGTTCTTCAACAACCTGCATAATTAAAGATTTAAGCCTTTTATTAGTCTTCCCAAGTGCTTCAATAAAAGCATATAAAATCTCTTCTAAAGAACTCCTAGAAGACATGGGTGCATGATATGGTTCAAGATATGGTGTAGGGGGTTGTTCAAGCTGCTGGTTTTTAGACTTCCAGCTGAAATTGGGGTGATTTCGCCATCCCGGATTATAAGTATCAGAGAAGTGTCAAAGGCTTCTTGTACATGCCTAAGGCATTACATTGTTCCTTATACATCCCTCTCATCTCAGCAAATGTGGGACACTCTTGGGCGAGATGATCTATCCCACCACACACAAAACATGGTTCAAAAGATTTTGCATGATTAACCACGTGTGTTGGCTTTAAGCTCTTAGTCTTTAATACCTCTAGCTCCCTAGTGAGCATCTCGACCTTGGCTTTAAGCTTATCCTCTTCCCTAAGATGGTAAATTCCACCACCATTTGGGTTCCCTATAGGTCGTGACCTATTTGTGCTTTCAGCAGCACTAGGTTCAGTCCAAGTGTGAGCTTTTTCAGCAAGCTCATTGAGGTACTCTATTGCCTCATCAGGATCTTTCTCCAAAAATTCACCATTACACATCATCTCTACGAATTGTCGCTCTCTATATGTAAGTCCCTTATAAAAATAGCTCACCAAGCGCCAACTCTCATACCCATGGTGAGGGCACATACTCAATAACTCCTTGAATCTCTCCCAAGACTGATATAAGGTCTCATTATCCTTTTGTGCAAAGGTGGAGATTTGCCTTTTCAAAGTGTTGGTCTTATGTTGGGGAAAGTATTTGTTAAAGAAAGCCCGAGTTATCTCAGTCCACGACCCAATAGATCATGGTCTTAGTGAGTATAGCCAACTCTTAGCTCTATCCTTCAAAGCAAAAGGAAAGAACTTAAGCCTCACAATGTAATTGGTTTTATCTTGACTATGAAAAGTCGCGACTACTTTCTCAAACTCTCTAGATGTGCACATATGGGTTTTCATTATCCAAGCCATGAAATGTAGGGAGTAATTGAATCATCCCTGGTTTAAGATCTAATTGGCGAGTATTGGCTGGAAACATGATGCATGATGGTGTGGCTGTGCATGTAGGGTGGAGGTAATCCTGTAGTGTCCTAGCAACATTCTCATTAAGGTTATCGGCCATGTTAACAAAATCCTCTAAATTCTCACTTGGGTTTCCACTATTGGTTGATCTAGGTGAGGTTTCACTATCAGACTCGGAAGGAGAGGGTAATTCTAGTTCTGGTCCTTTAATGAATCTACCTCGTAAATCTCTCGGTCTAAGCATGCACCAAATGAATCAGAGAGGAAATAAATAAAACAGAATAATAATAAATAAAAAAATCAGAAAAATCAAAACTTAGAAGAAAAAAAAAGAACAATAATAAATAAAAATACTATAAAAAGCAAGAAGGGAAAAATAAATAAAAAATAAAAAAATAATATAGTAAGCTAAAAGAAAGAACGAAGTTACCGCCTTTACAGCTGCTGAAAAGAAAAACTATTTACAGTTCTTCTACCGTCATGTCAAAAGTTGACAATCCTCCTTGTATTTAAGCGCGTTTCCCCTGCAACGGCACCAAAATTTGATTACGCCCAAAGTATAACACGGTAATTATAGTACAGCTTTGGGGTGTCGATTCCACAGGGAAACAAGATAACTACAAGAGAAGGTGTGAACCTCAACACAAATGATAAAGATCAAATGACAGAATCTAAATTATGAGAAAATTGTAATTGTGTAAATATTTGAATAATATAATGGTAAAGAAACAACAAGGTTTCGAAAATCCTCCCTAGGTTCGTTGCCCTAATCCTAACTTGATTTAGTTGTTTTTATCTCGATTGCAAGTTTCACATCCCAAACAGGCAATCGGCAAATATTTAATTAAAGTGCATGTATAAACCCTAATGTAATTGATATGAATTATTCTTTACTTTCAAGCACAGATGACCTAACTTATAAATTATCAAAAGACGATGATATATCTAAATGACAATACCGCAGCAATGGACAAATCTATAAAAGAGATCTACCGGACTCAATCACACCCAAACAAATACACATAAGAAGAGCATGACTAGACTTATATGGAAAAGAAGCATGCAATCACCGGACTAATAAGAAATCTGCTAATTAAATTAAAGAATAAAACATAACAATGTTTAATGAAAATAATACCAAACTACAACTAAATCAAATAAAGGAAAATAAGAACAACTACACCTAGGGATTCATCCCTTCGCCTTGCTTGGAGACTAGCCGGCCATGGGGCTCATGCATCCTCGAGTTGCCTCCGGCCTCTCAACGATCATCTCCCCCTTGGTAGTGAAAGCTTCGGTGATTCTTCATCTTGCCCTTCAAAAGTACTTCGGATTGCTCCTACGGGCCCTCTGGATTGCTCCTAAAGTCCCTCTGGATTCACTTTCTAATGATCTCAAATGATCTCAGATTCTCCGATGGTCCTCAAAGCTGAAGTGGAGTAGGCCTTTTATAGGAAAATACCATGAGTGCAATGTGTTTCCAATCTGACGTGGGATGTAGGATATAGAAATGTGTTTCCAGCCGATGTGGGATGTGGAATTTAAGCCTTCATATGCCCTTCACGCTGAAATCCCGCACAGCCCGCACAGCCTGACCTTTGTCTACTAAAAGTGCCATAACTTTCTCTAGAAAAATCCTTTTAACGAACCGTAAAATTCTCCAGAAAATATACTTTCGCATCTTTCTAAGAATATATGGCTCATCTCTTGGTTCTTCTTGTATCAATATAGTTTAATTTTCAAAGATGATTGATCTGTACGGGTAATTCTCGCAATTTAGTGAAACTCCTTTCCAATGCGGGCAGCAGCTGTTGCTCTTTTAAGCCCTCCACCTTGTCCTTCCGGAAGCATTCCTTCACTCCAGTATGCCTCGAGTCTTTGTGCCTCAAGCAATGATAACTTTTCCTCCACTTTTGAGCTCAAAGTACCTGAAAATGCATCGAAATAGATCAATTATCCAAGAATGATACTTTAGAGTTGTTAACGTATAAAAGTGCAATTAAAACCTAGATCAACCCTAAAATGATAACAATTAAGTACTATTAAGATGCATTTTATGACTCTCATTACACATCATGAAACCCAAGCTAGTTACATAGGAATCGAACCTCTTATTCCATTGCCGAGGTGATTGCTTGAGGCCATAAAGAGATTTATTTAATTTGCACACCAAATCCCCATGCCTTCTTTCCTCATAGCCTTCGGGTTGCCTCATGTAGATGGTCTCATCAAGCTCTCCATGTAAGAACGCTGTCTTCACATCCATTTTCTCAATCTCTCAATTAAATTGGACCACCATAGCTAACACTATCCTTATCGTCTTATATTTTACAACCGGTGAGAATATTTCGGTGAAATCTATGTCTTCTCTTTGTGTGAACCCCTTCGCTAGAGTGTTCCCTTCTTTGATCTTGTAAATCCACTTATAATTCACAACTCTCTATTTTTCTGGTTTGGACATCAATTCCCAAGAGTTGTTCTTCCTCAAAGAAGGCATTTCCTCCTCCATAGCTAGCTTCCATCTTGACGAATCCTTACATCCCATGGCATCAATGTAAGTTTCTGGTTCACTCCCTCCTTCTAAATAAGGAGCTGCTACATTAGCATCCGTAAAACCATATCTTAAAGGTGGTCTGGCCAGCCTCCTTTCCCAGTCCCCTGTGAGCTGATAATCATTTCGATTCCATGCATCATCCCCTTTTAGTTCAGCCTCCTCTTGAGTGTCTTGAGCTTGGCCTTCATTACTAGGCTTTACCTGGTTCGAACCCTCTTGCCTTCCTTGCTCTACCTGAACAGAATTTTCCTTGATGCTATACTCCACATAAACCGGGCTGGTTTGCTCACTTTCCCCTACAGGGTTAGTTTTCTCTAAATAAGGAAATAAATGCTCATTAAAAATGACATCCCCACTTATTATGAGTTTAGTTCCTTTTGGTTCAAAGGACCACAACCTATACTCCTTAACCCCTTCAGCATATCCTAGAAACACACATTTCCTAGATCTTAGGCTAAGTTTATCATCCTTTTGATGTGCAAACACAGCACATCCAAAAATCCTAAGGTTGCTTAACTCTAAGGGTTTTCCACTCGACATCTCCTTGGGAGTCTTAAGGTCCACAGCTTTAAAGGGTGATATATTAACCAAATATGCAGTATTGACACAGCTTCCCCCCAAAAACATTTGGGTAATCCAGAGCCTATTATCATGCACCTAACCTTGTCTAGGAGGGTCCTATTTATCCTCTCAGCAACTCCATTTTGCTGAGGTGTTTTCACAACCATTCTATGTGTTAGAATGCCATTTAACTCACAGAATTTGTCAAATTCCTCTTTAAAAAATTCTAAGCCATTATTGGTTCTTAACACCTTAACTACCTTACCCGTTTGAGTTTCTTCCAGCTTTTTCCACACCATAAATTTATTCAAAGCATCCGATTTATTTTTAAGCAAATAAATTCAAACCTTTCTAGAATAATCATCAATTAAAGACAGAAAGTAAAAATTACCTCCCTGTGTTGGTGTTCTTGTTGGTCCCCAAATATCGACATGAATGTAGTAAAGAATCCCCTTTGACTTGTGCACTCTAGTGTTGAAGCTAACCCGATGTTGCTTCCTAGGAATGAAACATTCGTAGAAATCAAGTTTCTCTACCTTGTCACCATCAAGTAAACCATTCTTGGTGAGAACTTGCAGCCCCTTTTCGCTTATATGTCCTAAGCGATTGTGCCAAAGTACTGCTTTATCCATCTCAGCCATCAAGTTTGCTGCTTGATTCTTTATTACTGCTTTGATCACTTTCAAAGATCCCTTGGTTACCTTGATCTTTCCTCCCAATACTTTGTAAGTGTACCCCATGAAATCTAGCTACCCCAATGAGATCAAATTTCTTCTTAAATCCGAAAGATATCTCACATTCTGTAGCAGCATTCTTACTCCATCAAACATCCTCAATTGGATGTCTTCCATGCCCCTCACTTGGTAAGAAGTATTTTTCCCCAAGAAAACCATTTCCCAATCAGTTTCCTTGAAATCCTTGAACCAATCTCGATGAATACACATATGATAAGTGCACCCGGAATCCAAGATCCATCTCTCGCTGCCCTGCCTTTCGCTCACATTTGAGCTGTTGGAAATCACCTTGACAAGATGCCCAGGTGGTGATCTTCTAAACACCCAAGTCTAGAATGACTTGTAAAGATTTGGAATCGAAAACAGGAACAAAAATTAAAGAAATAAAGAAGACAAACGATTTGTTATCGAGGTTCGGCAATAGCCTATGTCCCCGTGAGTTCCTCTGAACTCTCTGCACTAAATCAATGGTTCTGTACAATTACAACAACCCTCTTCAAGAAACCTCAATTTCTTGAAGAAACCAAGAAGAGAAAAAAGAAGATGATAAGAACTATTACAATGCTCTCTATCAATTCTATACTACTCTCTCTTTACAACCAGCCTCACTACAATGAGTCCCTCTTGTGTTTTGTGTCTTTGTACTCACACAATTCTCTCTTGTATGTCACAATGTCTCTCAAGTAATCTTACAATATGATGATGTTCTTAGAGATTGAAGCTAGGTGACCTTTTATATAGTGCACCTATTTCTTGATCAATCTTGAGAGTCAATCTCCACCCTTAGATCTTGATGACCACTCAACCATGGCCCTCAATCAATCCTAAGTGATGCTGTGCATTTTAACCTTGCATCCACGCACTTAATATGAGGCTGAAACAAGCTGTCCATGTGTTGATTACACCCAAAACATAATACGGTTATTGTAGTACATCTTTGGGGTGTCGATTCCACAGGGAAACAAGTTATTACAAAAGAAGGTGCAAACCTCAACACAAACTATAAAAGATTCAGTGACAAAATCTTGAATTATTGATTGTGAAAAAGGCAATTGTGTAGATAGGTTTGAAATACAATAAAGAAATGACAAGGTTTTGAAAATCCTCCCTAGGTTCATTGCTCTAATCCTAACTTGATTCAGTTGTTTTTATCTCGATTACAAGTTTCACATCCCAAACAGGCAATCGAAAAATATTTGATTAAAGCGCATTTATAAATCCTAATGTAATTGTTATGAAATCTTCTTTACTTTCAAGAACACATGACCTAACTTATAAATTATCAAGAGACGATGATATATCTAACGACAATACCACAACAATGGACAAATCTATAAAAGAGATCTACCAGACTCAATCACACCCAAATAGGTACACATAAGAAAAGCATGACTGAACTTATATAGAAAAGAAGCATGCAATCACCAGAGTAATAATAAATCTACTAATTAAATTAAGAATAAAACATAACAATGTTTAACAAAAATAATTCCACTACAACTGAATCAAATAAAGAAAAATAAGAACAACTACACCTAGGGATTCATCCCTTCGCCTTGCTTGGAGACTAGTCGGCCATGGGGCTCATGCGTCGTCGAGCTGCCTTGGGCCTCCCAATAATCATCTCCAGCCTCTAATTTTCCTCCTAAAGGCTCTCTGGATTGCTCCTAAAGGCCCTTTGGATTCACTTTCTGATGATCTCAGATGATCCCAGATTGAGGCCTAAAGCTAAAGTGGAGTGGGTCTTATATAGGCAAATACCAAGAGTGCAATGTGTTTCCCATCCGATGTGGGATGTGGGATATAGAAATGTGTTTTCCAACCGATGTGAGATGTGGGATTTAAGCCTAAAATCACGCTGAAATCCCGCACAGCCCGCACTACCTGACTTTATCTACTAAAACTGCCATAACTTTCTCTAGAAAAATCCTTTTGATGAATCGTAAAATTCTTAAGAAAATAGACTTCGCATCTTTCTAAGCATATATGGCTCATCTTCTGGTTCTTCTTGTATCAATACAGTTTAATTTTCAAAGATGATTGATCTGTACGGGCAATTCTCGCAATTTAGTGAAACTTCTTTCCAATGCGGGCAGCAACTGTTGCTCTTTTAAGCCCTCCATCTTGTCCTTTCAGAAGTATTCCTTCACTTCAGTATGCCTCAATTCTTTGTGCTTCAAGCAATGATAACTTTTCCTCATCTTTTGAGCTTAAAGTACCTGAAAATGCACCAAAGTAGATCAATGATCCAAGAATGATACTTTAAGTTGTTAACGTATAAAAGTGCAATTAAAACCTAGATCAACCCTAAAATGCTAACAATTAAGTACTGTTAAGATGCATTTTATGACTCTCATCACAACCCCCAACTAGCTTATTGCTAGTCCCTAGCAATTTAAGCGAAAATAAGAGATGAATTCTATGGTAGGAGTGAAAAACAAAGTAAAGCAATGCTAGCGTTAAACCAAGAGTAATTCACTTTTTGTCTCAAAAATTGCACATAACATACGGCACAAAGAATCATTAAATTTCACCCAAGTCCAAAAGTAATCCAAACATCAATCTTAAAATCGTTATTGACTCTTAACATCCATCTTACCACAAACCATTAATTCGAACACCCTGATGATTTTATGCATAACATTCATGAAAACAAGTCTTGGCCTCTAAAAGCATAATAAATTGCGTGACATCAATCACAAAAACAAGCTCTATCGACTCACTTTTCAAATCACTCTCCACTATTGTAGAAAAATCACACTACATTGGATCAAAAGGTCTTTAATAAGCTTGTAACGTTAGGCTAAGGTAAAGGTTAAGAAAGAACAGGAAGGATTCAACAAGTAGAAGAACTTAATCTCTTATTTTTGAACACAAATTTTTAAGCACTGGATAACCTTACTTCAACACCCAACTCTTTCAACCATTTTTCGAGCATTTCTTTCAACAAATCACCATTTTTTCTTTTCTTTCTTTCTTCTTTCTTTGCCATAATTCTTTTTTTTTTTGGCACATAACCATTCACCTTCTTTTTCATTTTTTTTTCTTTTCCACAACCCCCAACTTATCTCCTTTAATGTATTTGGGCTATGGTAGTAATTTTTTTTTTTCATACTTTCATCCTTACTCCTCTTGAGTGCTTCTCAACAAATGTGTATAACTAAGTTCTTTTAAAAGAAAGATAAGGATAAAATATTTTTAGGCTCATGAAGATAAGTAAATGATTTATCGAAAGAACAAAGGCTCAATTTTTCTTTTCAAGAAAAAGGCTCAAATGGGTGACTAGTGATAAATATAGCAATGGTAAGTTTAGAAGGCTCAAACGGTTCAAAAATGGCCTATATCATATCCTAAGTAGTGTGCATCCCAGGAATTCACCTCAAGTGATTATCAAGTAAGTTCTAGAACTTGTCAAGACCGCAAAAGTATTCATAAAATAATCACACATAAAATTTCTCTAAATGTTTAACACTAATCATACAATCTTACCACAAACTTGAGTCTCAAACCAAATGAAGATTGATATTTAAATTAATTTCAAACTGAAACAAAATTTAACTCCTTCTAAATGCTATCTGCTATCTCAATTAAGTTTATATCATTGACATGTGAATTAACTCCAAGGCAACCACAAAGCATGCTTAAAACAAAAAGAAAGGGAAAATGACACCAAGCAGTTCAATGGGAAACTAAAAATGTATGGAAATAAAGAAAATGGAAACAAAGAGATGCATTTCCTTCACCCCCAACTTAAAAATTGCATTGACCTCAATGTAAAAGAAAGAGTAAAGGAAACTCCCCTTGTAGCCAAAGGTGCACAGAAGCTGAAAATTGTGCTCCACCATTTGAACTGCTTCGTATTTTTGTCCCTGAAAAAGAAATGCGAAAGTAAAACTGGAAAACAGCAAGATAATAATAATAAACAAGAGAAAAAAGAAATATAAAAAACAATAAAAATAAAAGGATATGTTATGGGCTGCCTCCCATGAGCACTAAGTTTTACGTCTTCAGCCAGACACTTTTATTCCCTCCTTGAAAAATATAGGTTGAATGCATCCGCCACTGCTTCATTGCCAAATTTGGTGCTTCTATGCTTTTGGGGGGCCTCAAGGATGTCATCAGTATCATCCGCAAATTCTGGCTTGATGTATGCTTTGGCGAAGCCATTGATGAGGGTGGACTCAAATGGATTAAGGTACTGGACCTTTTCCATGAATGAGTCAATCATGTATGCTTGTGCTTGATGGCTTTCATCCACATCCTCTGATTTTTCCGTTGTTGGGATGTGTAATGACTTACCCCTTAGTGTCTCAATGGCATTCAACTCCTTCAAACTCTTTTGTGCTAGGTGCTGACCATGGGGTGTGGACTGAGCTTGAGAAGGGAACTTACCTCGCTCAGTCACACTCAAGTAGCTCATCAACTTGGAAACTTGGCTCTTTATCTCTTTATGTTCTTCAACAACCTGCGCAATTAACGATTCAAGTCTTTTATTAGTCTTACCCTGTGCCTCAATAAAATCATGTAAAGTGTCTTCTAAAGAACTCCTAGAAGACACAGGTGCATGATATGGTGCAGGGGTTTGTGCAAGCTGCTGGTTTTTAGACTTCCAGCTGAAATTAGGGTGATTTCGCCATCCCGGATTATAAGTATCAGAGAAGGGTGTCAAAGGCTTCTTGTACATGCCTAAGGCATTACATTGTTCCTTATACATCCCTCTCATCTCAACAAATGTGGGACACTCTTGGGCGAGATGGTCTACCCCACCACACACAAAACATGGTTCAAAAGATTTTGCATTATTAGCTACATGTGTTGGCTTTAAGCTTTTAGTTTTTAACTCATCGAGCTCCCTAGTGAGCATCTCGACCTTGGCTCTAAGGTTATCCTCTTCCTTAAGATGGTAAATTCCACCACCATTTGGGTGCCCTATAGGTCGTGACCTATTTGTGCTTTCAGTAGGACTAGGTCCAGTCCAAGTGTGAGCTTTTTCAGCAAGCTCATTGAGGTACTTTATGGCCTCATCAGGATCTTTCTCTAAAAACTCACCATTACACATCATCTTTACAAATTGGCGCTCTCTGTATGTAAGTCCCTCATAAAAATAGCTCAGTAAGCGCCAACTCTCATACCCATGGTGAGGGCACATACTCAATAACTCTTTAAATCTCTCCCAAGACTGATACAAAGTCTTGCTGTCCTTTTGTGCAAAGGTGGAGATTTTCCTTTTTAAAGCTTTGGTTTTATGTTGGGAAAGTATTTGTTAAAAATTTTCCGAGTCATCTCAGCTCATGACCCAATAGATCGTGGTCTAAGTGAGTATAGCCAACTCTTAGCTCTATCCTTCAAAGCGAAAGGAAAGAACTTAAGCCTCACAATGTCATCAGTTTCGTCTTGACTATGAAAAGTCGCGACTATTTCCTCAATCTCTCTAATGTGCACATATGGGTTTTCATTATCTAAGCCATGAAATGTAGGGAGTAAATCTCTCCGGCCTCTAATTTTCCTCCTAAGGGCCCTCTGGATTGCTCCTAAAGGCCCTCTGGATTCACTTTTTGATGATCTCAGATGATCCCAGATTGATGCCCAAAGCTAAAGTGGAGTGGGTCTTATATAGGCAAATACCAAGAGTACAATGTGTTTCCCATCCGATGTGGGATATGGGATTTAAGCCCAAAATCACGCTGAAATCCCGCACAGCCCGCACAGCCTGACCTTTGTCTACTAAAACTGCCATAACTTTCTCTAAAAAAATCCTTTTGATGAACCATAAAATTCTCCAGAAAATAGACTTCCGCATTTTTCTAAGCATATATGGCTCATCTCCTGGTTCTTCTTGTATCATTACAGTTTAAGTTTCAAAAATGATTGATCTGTACGGACAATTCTCGCAATTTAGTGAAACTACTTTCCAATGCGGGCAGCAGCTGTTGCTCTTTTAAGCCCTCCATCTTGTCCTTCCAGAAGTATTCCTTCACTCCAGTATGCCTCGAGTCTTTGTACTTCAAGCAATGATAACTTTTCCTCCTCTTTTGAGCTTAAAGTACCTGAAAATGCACCGAAGTAGATCAATGATCCAAGAATGATACTTTAGAGTTGTTAACGTATAAAAGTGCAATTAAAACCTATATCAACCCTAAAATGGTAACAATTAAGTACTGTTAAGATGCATTTTATGACTCTCATCATGTGTGCATTAGTTTTCCTAGCGCCTAAGCACTGAACAGGGGGCGCCGTGGCACTAGGGAAAGCACCCTTTTATCTACTTGCTGGGCATGGCACCCTTGGTGAGGGAGAGGTACGGCGCTGTCTCTCCTCTAGCACCTCCCTTATTGGGTGCCATGACATGTAAGGAGGAGAGGTGTGGTGCACACTGATACTGGCCCCCTCACAGCTGTGCGCACTTGATTGCCTTGTTGAATGGAGGTGTGCACACACACCAAAAGTGATGCGCACACATGTGTGCACTCTTTTAACATGTTGAAAATTGTTCTTTCAACCTTGGTTTAGACCTTAACCTTGTTTAAACCTTAGAAAAATACCAACAATCTCTACCTTTGTCTAAGCATTTAAACCTGAACCATTGTGCAGAGAACTTCCGGATCCAAACTCATCTTGAGTCATCAATTAATCGACTCTAATTCTAAGTAGTACAAGGCAATGATTGAACTTACTTAGAGGTAGAACTTTAGTAGCTAAATTCGCAAGGTTTTCTTCCATTGTTATCTTGTCCACATGGATGCATCCTTTCATAACATTTTCCCGAATGAAATGGTACTGAACATCCATGTGCTTTGTCTTCTCATGGAACACAAAATTTTTACACAAGTGTGATGCCCTTTGACTATCCGAAAACACCACAACCTACTCCTCTAGTACCTTCAACTCTTCCAGTAACCCTTTGCATCACATAACTCCCTTAACGGCCTCCGTAGCTGCTATGTACTCAGCCTCGGTTGTTGAGAGTGCTACCACTGGCTGCAACTAAGCCTTCCAACTTACACAACATCCGTTTAAGTCGAAGAAGTAGGAGGTAATCGATCTCATTTTATCCCGGTCTACTCCATAGTCCGAATCTGCAAAACCCTCAAGGGAGATGGACTTACCTCTCTTCTAATAAACTAGCCCTACTTCTAGGCTTCCCTTCAAGTACCTCAGAACCACTTCATCCCAAGCCAATGACTTTTTTCGGGATTACTCAGAAACCTACTGAGGACACTCATTGCATGAGCAATGTCAGGTATAGTGCTTACCATGATGAACATGACTGAACCAACTGCACTAGAGTAAGGGACTTTTTCCATTTCCTTCTTCTCCACCTCTAATCTCAGACATTGATCACTGGAGAACTTGAAATAACCAGCAAGGAGAACCTTCACTGGTTTGCTATCTTTCATAGAGAATTTAGATATCATCTTCTCTATATAGGAAGTTTGAGAGATCTTCAATATGTTTCTCTCCCTTTCTTCGATCACACACATCCCAAGGATCTTCTGTGCATGGCCAAGATCCTTCATCTCAGACTCCTCACTGAGTTGAGCCTTCAATTTTCTTATCCTCTCCATGCTGCTCCCAACCAGCAACATATCATCAACATAGATGAGGATGATCACCACTTTTTCAATCTTTTACCCCTTGTAGTACAAGTACAAATCATAGTAGCTCCTCATGAAACCCAAGATGATTACAACGGAATCAAACCTCTTATTCCATTACCGAGGTGATTGCTTCAGGCCATAGAGAGATTTCTTCAATTTGCACACCATCTCTCCCTGCCTTCCTTCCTCATAGCCTTCGGGTTGCCTCATGTAAATGGTCTCATCGAGCTCTCCATGTAAGAAGGCTGTATTCACATCCATTTGCTCGATTTCCCAATCAAATTAGACTACCAATGCTAACACTATCCGTATCGTCTTGTACTTCACAACAGGTGAGAAGATTTTGGTGAAATCTATGCCTTCTTTTTGTGTAAACCCCTTCGCCACCAGCCTAGCTTTGTATCGGACTTCATCCCCTGGAGTATTCCCTTCTTTGATCTTGTAGATCCATCTACAATCCATAACTCTCTATTTTTCTGGTTTGGGCACCAACTCCCTAGAGTTGTTCTTCATTAAAGAATCCATTTCTTCCTCCATAGCCAGCTGCCACTTTAACGAATTCTTATACTCTGTTGCATCCGTGTAAGTTTCTAGTTCAACCTCTTCTTCTATCCAAGGAGCTGCTACATTAGCATCCTCAAACCCATATCTCAAAGGTGGTCTAACCACCCTCCTTCCTCGGTCCCTTGCGAGCTGGTAGTCATTCTGACTAGCGGCATCAACCTCCTCTAGTTTAGCTTCCTCTTGAGTGCCTTGAGCATGGCCTTCATTCAAGGGCTTTACCTGGTCCGAACCCTCTTGCCTTCTCTAGTCTACCTGAACCGAATTCTCCTTGATGCAATGCTCCACAAATTTCGGACTGGTTTGCTCACTAACCCCTGTAGGGTTAGTTTTCTCCAAGTAGGGAAATAACAATTCATTAAAAATAACTTCCCTACTTATTATGAGTTTCTGGCTCTTCTTTTCTAAGGACTACAACCTATATCCCTTAACCCCATCACCATATTCTAGAAATAAACATTTTCTAGACATTGGGCTAAGTTTGTCCTCTTTTTGATGTGCATATGCCGCACACCCAAAAGTCCTAAGGTTGCCTAATTTAGGAGGTTTTCCACTCCACATCTCCATGGGAGTCTTGAGCTCTAAAGCTCTAGAGGGTGATCTATTTACCAAGTATGCAGCAGTAGCAATAGCTTCTCCCCAAAAAATAGGATCCTATTAATATGCACCTAACCTTTTCCATAAGGGTTCTATTCATCCTCTTAGCAACTCAATTTTGCTGGGGTGTTTTCACAACCGTTCTATTTCTTAGAATGCCATTTAACTCACAAAATTTATCAAAGTCCTTATTGCAAAATTCTAAGCCATTATTGGTTCGTAAAGCCTTAACTACCCTACCTGTTTGAGTCTCCAGCAACTTTTTCCACACAACAAATTTATTCAAGGCATCTGATTTATTCCTAAGCAAATGAACCAAAACTTTTCTTGAATAATTATTAATTAATGACAGAAAGTCAAAGTTACCTTCCTGTGTTGGTGTTCTTGCTGGTCCCCAAAGGTCCGAATGAATATAGTCAAGAATGCCCTTGGACTTGTGCACTCCGGTGTTGAAGTTAACCCGGTGTTGCTTCCCAAGAATGAACTCTCACAGAAATCTAGTTTCTCCACTTTGTCTACACCAAATAGACCATCCTTGCTAAGAACTTGCAGGTCCTTTCGCTCATGTGTCCCAAGCGAGTGTGCCAAAGGGCTACCTTATCCATCTCAGCCATCAAGCTTGCTACTTGATCAATGATTTTTGTCTCTTCGATCATCTCATAGCGTCCATCATTTCTTACTGCTTTGATCACTACCAAATATCCCTTGACCAACTTGATCTTTCCTCCCTCTACTTTGCATGTATACCCCATGTAATGCAGCTGCCCCAATGAGATCAAATTTCTCTTCAAATCTGGAAGATACCTCACATTTCGAAGTAGCCTTGTGACTCCATCAAATCTCCTCAACTAGATGTCTCCTATCCCCTTTACTTAACAAGAATTGTCATTTCCCAAGAAAACCCTTCCATCATTGATCTCCTTGAAATTCATGAACCATTCCTTGTGAGGGCATATGTGATAAGTGCACCCGGAATCCACAATCCATTTTTCATTGCCTTGCCTCTTGCTCACATTTGACCACACAACAAGAAGCAAGGAAGAGGGGTAGGCCGCGGCATAGCCTCCCCCGGGCCACGGCGCACAGAGTGGCAGCAAGTGTGCACTGCTCCAGGCCGCAGTACACCCTATTCCAAGCTGCTCCTTGAAGGCACACATGGTCCATTTGGTTCAGCCTTTTGTTTAGTGCGTGAAACATGTTCAAAATGCATAGGATCACTAAGGATTGATCAAAGGCTAAGGTTGATTGGTCTTCAAGATCTAGAAGTGGATATTGACCATCAAGATTGGTTAAGAAGTTGGTGCACTATATAAAGGGTCACCTAGCTTCATTGTGACATAACTTGTGATTAAAAGTGAGATCGATTGTAAAGAGTGCAAAGACACAAAACAGGAGAGACTTATTTGTAAGGCTGGTTGTTTAGAAGAGAGGGTAGAATAGAAAGGGGATTCAAGGGCTTGTAAGGGGAATTTTCGTGGGAAAATTCCAGGGTTAGTTCTTATCACTTTTTGTTTCTTCTTCTTCTTTTCAAGAACTTGTGGATTCTTGAAAAGGTGTTATTGGATTGTAAAGAAATATTGATTTAGTGCAGAGAGTTAAGAGGAAATCACGAGGACGTAGACTATTGCCGAACCTCGATAACAATCGCTTTTCTTCTTTCTTTCTTTGATTTCTGTTTCTGTTTTCGATTCATCTTTACAAGTAATTCTAGACTTGGGTGTTTGGAAGATCACCACCTAGGCATCATCCACGGTGGTTTCCCAACAGTGGTATAAGAGCTTTGGTGAGCGGGTATCGGAGCAAGAATAGAAGGCGACGGAGTCAAGACTCTAAGAATCAAAGATCAACTTCTTAGGTGATTCAAGAACGGAGTAAAGATCAAGATCAGATCATGTTCTTGAGGGTGATTCAAGAACAATATTGAGACCATCTTCGATCGTGTTTTTGAGGTTTAGAGGAAGTTGGAAAGCAATTGTGGGTGCTACATAAATCTGGGATTTTCTTTGCAAGATGGCTTCAAATTTCTGTGTTGAGAAATTTGATGGAAAGGGAGACTTTGCCCTTTGGAAGCGGAAGATAAAGGCTATTCTTATGCAATAGAAGGTGGACTTGGCGATTAGAGAAGATGACGCTTTTCTAGCAAGTATCACAGAGGACCAGTGGATTGAATGAAGAAGATGGCATATAACACCATTTTCTTGCACATGTTGGATAATGTCACAAGAGAGTGCAGAGACTCGGAAGATCCTGCTGTCATATGGAAGAAACTAGATGAGTTGTTTCTTACCAAAACTCTGCCTAATAAGATTTATCTTCTTAAAAGAATCTTTACTTTTAAAATGGATCATAGTAAAGAGTTGCAAGATAGTCTTGATGTGTTTAATAAGCTAGTTCAAGATTTGAATAGCTGTAGCATTACATTTCCAGATGAACAATTGGCTGTTATTTTGTTAAATTATCTTCCTAATTATTTTGATAATTTGATTAATGCTATTGAGTATGGAAGACATACTTTAACCAAGGAAATTGTGATCAATGCCATAAGGGCTCATGATTTCAAAGCTAAGATGAGGGAAGCATCAAGTGGAGAAGGGCTGTTCATTAGAGGAAGACCAGAAACTCGGAATGGTAGTAGCATTCATGCAAACTACTGGGAGAAATCAAGAGGAAGAGGATAGAGCCATAGGAGATATCATTCCAAACCAAAATTTGGAGGAAAGAGGTGTTTCTACTGCAACAAGGAGGGCCGTTTCAGAAAAGATTGCAAGAAGAAGATGTGGGATGAGAGAGGAGGAAGCCATACCAAGAATGGAGAGGCTTCGATTGCAAAAAGGATAACAACAAGATGATGTTCTTGTTATGTGCTCAAATGTGAGTAGGAGGTAAGGCAGTGAGAAATTAATCTTGGATTATGGGTGCACTTATCACATGTGCCCTCATAAGGAATGGTTCAAGAATTTCTAGGAAACCAATGATGGAAAGGTTTTCTTGGGGAATGTTACTTCTTGCCAAGTGAGGAGGATAGGAGAAATCCAGTTGAGGATGTCTGATGGAGTCACAAGGCTATTATGGAATGTGAGGCACCTACCAAATTTAAGGAGGAATTTGATCTCATTGGGGCAGCTGGATTCCATGGGGAATTCATACAAAGCAGAGGCAGGAAAGATCAAGATGACCAAGGGATCTTTGATAGTGATCAAAGCAGCAATAAAAGATGGACTCTATGAGATGATCGGAGAGACAAAAATCAATGATCAAGCAGCACGCTTGATGGCTTTAATGGATAAGATAACCCTTTGGCACACTTGCTAAGGACATATGAGCGAAAAGGGCCTACAAGTTCTCACCAAGGATGGTCTACTTGGAGGAGACAAAGTACAGAAATTGGATTTCTGTGAGTGTTGCGTTCTTAGGAAGCAACACTAGGTCAACTTCAACACTGGAGTGCACAAGTGTCAGGGCATTCTTGACTACATTCATTCGAACCTTAAGGGACCAGCAAGAACACCAACATAGAGAGGTATCTTTTATTTTCTGTCTTTAATTTATGATTATTCAAGAAAGGTTTGGGTTTATTTGCTTAAAAATAAATCAAATGCTTTGAATAAATTTGTTGTGTGGAAAAAGTTGCTGGAGACTCAAACAGGTAGGGTAGTTAAGGCTTTACGAACTGATAATGGCTTAGAATTTTGTAATAAGGATTTTGATAAATTATGTGAATTAAATGGCATTCTAAGGCATAGAACGGTTGTAAAAACACCTCAGCAAAATGAAGTTACTGAGAGGATGAATAGAACCCTTATGGAAAAAGTTAGGTGCATGTTAATAGGATCCGGTTTACCAAAATATTTTTGGTTAGAAGCTGTGTCTACTGCTGCATACTTGGTAAATAGATCACCCTCTAGAGCTTTAAAGCTCAAGACTCCCATAGAGATATGGAGTGGGAAACCCCATGAGTTGAGCAACTTTAGGACTTTTGGGTGTGCTGCATTTGCACATCAAAAGGATGACAAACTTAACCTAAGGTCTAGAAAATGTGTATTTCTAGGGTATGGTGATGGGGTTAAGGGGTATAGGTTGTGGTCCTTAGAACCAAAAGGAATGAAACTCATTATAAGTAGGGACGTTATTTTTAATGAATTGTTATTTCCCTATTTGGAGAAAACTAACCCTGCAGGGGCTACTGATTAAACAAGTTCAAAATTTATGGAGCATAACATCAAGGAAAATTCAGTTCAGGTAGAACTAGAAAGGCAAGAGGGTTCAAACCAGGTAGATCCCATTAATGGAGGCCATGCTCAGGATACTCAAGAGGAGGCTAAACTAGAAGAGGTTGATGCAGCAAGTCAGAATGACTACCAGCTCACGAGGGACCAGGAAAGGAGGGTGATCAGACCACCTTTGAGATATGGGTTTGTGGATGCTAATGTAGCAGCTCCTTGGACAAAAGGAGTAATGGTTGAACCAAAAACTTACATTGAAGCCACGGAATCTAAGGATTCGTCAAAGTGGCAACTAGCTATGGAGGAAAAAATGGATTCTTTGAGGAAGAACAACTCTTAGGAATTGGTGCCCAAACTAGAAAAACAGAGAGTTGTTGATTGTAAGTGGACTTACAAAATCAAAGAAGGGAACCCTCCAGGGGATGAAGTCTGAAACAAGGCTAAGCTGGTGGTGAAGGGGTTGACACAAAGCGAAGGTATAGGTTTCACATAAATTTTCTCACCTAGACACAAGGTAGAGGAAAGGGTGAGTATACTATCAATGCGGATGATATGCTGTTGGTTGAGAACAGCAGGGAAAGGATGGAAAGGTTGACATCTCAACTCAGTGCGAAGTTCGAGAAAAAGGATCTTGGCCTTACACAAAAGATCCTTGAGATGAGAAGAACTCGGGAAAGGGAGAGAAACAGGTTAAGGGTTTCTCAGGCATTAGTGTTCTCAGCAAATTTGTGAGTAATCCTGGAAAGAAGCATTGGCTTGGGATGAAGTGGTTGCTGAGGTACTTGAAGGCTTAGTGGTAGCCAGTGGTAGCACTCTTAACAACCAGGGCAGAGTACATAGTGGCTACGGAAGCCATAAAGGAGGCTATATGGTGCAAAGGGTTGTTGGACGAGTGGATGGTCCTAAAAGAATAGATGGTGGTGTCTTCAGATAGCCAAAGTGTGTGGCACTTGTGGAGGAATCCGATGTTCCATGAGAGGACAAAGCACATGGATGTTTGGTATCATTTCATTGGGGAAAATGTTATGGAAGAATGAATTCATGTGGACAAGATTGACACGGAAGAAAGACCTACAGATTTAGGCACCAAAGGTCTACCTCTAAGAGGATTCAATCATTGCCTTGAACTTCTTAGGATTAGAGTCGGTTGAATGATGACTCAAGATGAGTTTGGATACTGAGTTCTCTGCACAATGGTTTTGGGTTTAAATACTTAGACAAAGGTAGAGATTGTTGGTGTTTGTTCAAGATTTAAACCAAGTTGGAAGAGGTTTAGCATTTGTCCTTGAAGCCTCAGCACATAGCAGGAAAATGGTCCAGCATCAGGTTAAGCCGAGGCCCAGCCTTGTCCAGGCTGCGGCGCACAGCAGAGAGGAGTGCAAGGGAGAAGATAAACTATGCCCTCTATATAAAGAGCATGAGGAGTCTATGGAGCACCTCTTCTTCTCTTGCAAAATCAGCAAGGAAACCTGGGACACCATCAAAGTTTGGCTTGGTTGCAGAAGACAAATGACTACAATTGAAGGTGTAATCAAGTGGATCAAAAAGATAAGAGGATCTGGCCCCCCCAGCCATAGCTCAAAGAATAGCCCTAGCATGGACAGTGTATAGTATATGGATGGCTAGAAATGCCAAATTATTTGACCAAACCACAGTTCAACCTATCAGCCTAGTCAAGAAGATCCAAATTGTAATTTATAGAATTGTGTATGCATTTTGCCCATAGATTAGGCTTCTCTTGTAAGCTTTGTTGATTAGGCTTCTTTTGTAAGCTTATTTTTGCGTTCTGTATAAGCTCATTGTATGTCCCCTGGGTATGCCTAGTTATTTTTTGTGTACATTTTTTATTAATACAAGCTTTATTTACTGATAAAAAAAAAGAGAGGCAGGCCACGGCGCATAAAGTGGCAGTAAGTGTGCACTGCTCCAAGCCGCAGCACACCCTTTTCCAGGCCGTACCTTGAAGGCACACATGGTCCATTTGGTTCAGCCTTTTGTTTAATGCGTGAGACATGTTCAAAATGCATAGGATCACTAAGGATTGATCAAGTGCTAAGGTTGATTGGTCTTCAAGATCTAAGAGTGAATATTGACCCTCAAGATTGATCAAGAAGTTGGTGCACTATATAAAGGGTCACCTAGCTTCATTGTCACATAACTTGTGATTAAAAATGAGATCAATTGTAAAGATTTCAAAGACACAAAACAAGAGAGACTCATTTGTAAGGTTAGTTGTTTAGAAGAGAGAGTAGAATAGAAAGGGGATTCAAGGGCTTGTAAAGGGAAAATTCCAGGGTTAGTTCTTATCACTTTCTGTTTCTTCTTCTTTTTTTTCCTTCAAGAACTTGTGGATTCTTGAAGAGGCGTTGCTGGATTATAAAGAACCATTGATTTAGTGCAGAGAGTTCAGAGGAACTCACGGGGATGTAGGCTATTGCTAAACCTCGATAACAATCGCTTGTCTTATTTCTTTCTTTGATTTTTGTTTCTGTTTCCGATTCTTCTTTACAATGTTGATGAAATGCTATTGGTTGGGAGTAGCATGGAGGGGATAGGAAAATTGAAGTCTCAACTCAGTTCAGAGTTTGAGATGAAGGATCTTAGTCATGCACAGAAGATCCTTGGGATGAGTATAATTTGGGAAAGAGAGAGAAACATATTAAAGATTTCTCAGACTTCCTACATAGAAAAGATGATATCCAAGTTTTCTATGAAAGATAGCAAACCAGTGAAGGTTCCCCTTGCTGGTTATTTCAAGTTCTTTAGTGATCAATTTCCAAGATCGGATAAGGAGAAGAAGGAAATGGAAAAGGTCCCTTATTCTAGTGCGATTAGATCAGTCATGTTCATGATGGTAAGCACTAGACCTGACATTTCTCATGCAATGAGTGTTCTCAGCAGCTTTGTGAGTAATCCTAGAAAGGAGTATTGGCTTGGGATGAAGTGGTTGCTGAGGCACTTGTAGGGAAGCTCAGATATGGGGCTTGTTTACGAGAAGAGGGGTAAGTTCATCTGTCTTGAAGGTTATGTGGATTCGGACTATGCAGCAGACCGGGATAAAAGAAGATCGATTACCTCCTATTTCTTCAATTTAAACGAATGTTGTATAAGTTGGAAGGCTCAGTTGTAGCCAGTGGTATCACTCTCAACAACTGAGGTAGAATACATAGCGGCAACGAAAGCTATTAAGGAGGCTATGTGGTGCAAAGAGTTGTTGGAAGAGTTGAAGGTCCTAAAAGAGTAGGTGGTGGCGTATTCGGATAACCAAAGTGTGTTGCATTTGTGTAAGAATCTGCTGTTCCATGAGAGGACAAAGCATATAAATGTTCGGTATCATTTCATTTGGGAAAATGTTACGGAAGGATGCATTCATGTGGATAAGGTAGCCACAAAAGAAAGTCCTGTGGATTTAGGTACTAAAGTTCTACCTCTAAGAAAGTTCAATCATTGCCTTGGATTTCTTAGGATTGGAGTCGGTTGATATGGTGACTTAAGTTGAGTTTGGATCCTGAGTTCTCTACAAAATGGATTTTGGTTTAATTGCTTAGACAAAGGTCGAGTTTGTTGGGATTTGTCAAAGAATTAAACAAGTGAAAATGGTTAGCATCAGGTATGGCTATGCACCTTGGCCCAGCCTTAGGCATCGTGGCCTCTAGCAAGTCCGGAAGCTCCTCCTCTCCAGGCCACACCGCAGCCTCCAGCAAGGCAGAAAGTTTCCCCACTTCTGAGCCGCGGCACACCCTGTTCCAAGCATCAACACAAAGCACACCTGACACTAATTAATCAGCACTTTGAGATTGTGCATGGGACTTAGTTACAACGCACAGGTTCACTTAGACTCTTAGAGAGTCATGAGTCTTTGGTTCTTAAGATCTAAGGGTTGTGATTGATCTCAAATATTGGATGAGGTGGTCATTGCCCTATATAAAGGGCTATCTAGGAGCAATCAAAGTAGAAAAAATACATAACAACAAGTGTGAGAGTGCAAAGACACAAAAACACAAGAGAGACTTATTCAAGAGAGGCTGGTTGTTTAGAGAGAAAGACTCTCAAATTTGGAGAGGTATTTCTAGTGAGAGAGAGTAGTCAAGATTGTGGATTCAAGGGCTTTGTAATTGGAATTTTCTAGGGGAAAAATTCTAGGGAAACACTTAGTTCTTATCTCCTTCTTTTCTCTTCTTTCATTCTTCAAGAACAAGAGGTTTCTTAAAGGGATGTTGCTGTAATTGTAAGAACTCAATTGATTTAGTGCAGAGAGCTCAGAGGAGCTCATGGGGACATAGGCACATTTTCGAACCTCGATAACAATTGCTTGTGTTCTCTTTTATGCCTTGATTCTTGTTTTGGTTTTGTACAAATCATTCTGGATTTGGGTGTTTGGGAAAGATTATAACCTGGGATTTCTTGTGGTGATTTTCTCAACACCATTCATTAGGTCAATCTCAACACATTGTGCCTCACTGGAACAATCACATCACATGTTATATATATAGTGCTATCTTGGATTTTCGTTTCACAATACCTCTCATTAGGCCAATCGTATTTCACATCACCCCTCATTAGGCTATTTAACACATTTCATATTTATATATATAGTGCGCTACCTAGGATTTTCATTTCACAATGCCCCTCATTGGGCCATTCATATTTCATATTACCCCTTACTGAGGCCATTCATATTTCGCATAGCCCCTCACTGGGCTTATAACACTTCACATCACATTCCATAACCAATCCAATGTTTTATGCAAGCATCCCAAGAATTTACTAAAAAATCTATTTTCTCATTTTCCAGAAATTCATTGCTCAAGCAATGTATAACATGTAAATCTAAAATTTCCATCATAGTGTAACAGATAAATTTATCACATTATTCATACTCAAAGTAGCATGTACTTTATATATATATTAAAACCTCAAAACAGATAAGAGGGATAGTAATTATAGGATACGTGTAGACAACCATTCACCTCGAAAATACACAGAAGCTAAACTCTAAAAACTAGGGTGCTAGTCCCCTTACCTGTGCAAAGACCTAAATGCCTCAACCATTCTAAATAAGAACTATTACTACTTCTAATGAATGCCATAATGTGTGAATGCAGGTATGTATAAATCTAAGTTTTGAAACACCTTAACCCACAAAATTATTTATAGGAAAAATAAAAACTCGGAGAATTCCCTTTATAATTCTAAACTTACTATTGAAGTTCAATGCTTATTTAAAAGAATAGGCAATTCTATCATTACCCAAGCTAAGTGGCTTAATAACTTTCCATTTTCCATTCTAATATATAATATAAAATTCCTATAAATTTTTACAAAATGTTTGAAAAAGTCTCCTCTGTTTTTCGAACATTTCTCAATTTTCTTATTAACCTGTAAATTTTTTTAAAAAAAAAAAAACTTTATAGAAATCACACCATTTATGCCAAACTCATCCTCCATTCTTAACAACATAATCCAACTCATCAATAATTACAATCTAATACTAACTCAAGCATTAGAATTTTATCTACTTAAGTTGACCTCAACGATTATAAAGGCATACAACCAATATCATTTTAAGATCAACGTACACTAGATCTAAATTTCTTAGTCATGAAAATATTTCCCTATAAGTGCTCTAAAAATACAATGTACAAATTTTCATTTTAGAAGTAAATAAGTCATCAAGATTACTTGCTTGGATTAATTTCATAACTAATTATAAGGAACTAAAGCAGATCTGTCCTTTATGATTTACCTTTAATTTTTATCCTTCCATTGTTTTCTTTGGCTTAATATCTTATTTTAGGCTTATACATATGTATACGCACCACTTAATACATCATATTAAGACTTTAATAACACCAACAATTTTTAGATTAAGTGTACCTTTATCTCCAATCCTTAATTATATAATTGGTTAATAAATTTACATAAACATGTACTTTTTCCCAAAATAACAACTAGAGGTATATATTAAATAAATTTCTTTTATTTAGATTTTGATTTAATCTCTGATTATAAGTGTTGAGTAGATCAAGAGGGGTGTGAACTGAATCTATAAAAATTCAACTGTGATTAGCATAAATTAATTAATCAGTAAAGATTAGATGCAGCAAAAAGGACAGAGATTATGAAAAGAAAGGAAAAGAGGGATGAAGAATTTATAGTGGTCTGGCGATGAGCCTATGTCCACTTCTTCAATAGCCTCCCGGTCTACTGAGTTTCACTAGAATCACCAAATCACCAAATACACTTTCTTGAGTTTTCAGGTACCAAGCTGACCTTTACAATGAGTACTTTCAGACTCAATCTCTCAACTTTTCTCACCACTCTCAATAAGAAACAGATTATAATAAGCACTTTTTTCTAGTTCTCTTCATTTCCTTTCTACATAAATGAAACAACAGTTTATAAGCTATATCTAAGTCTTTAGAAGTAAAGTTCGAACTTTT
Organism: Bretschneidera sinensis; assembly: GCA_023935145.1. Taxonomy (NCBI): domain Eukaryota; kingdom Viridiplantae; phylum Streptophyta; class Magnoliopsida; order Brassicales; family Akaniaceae; genus Bretschneidera; species Bretschneidera sinensis. Next base: position 7,954,243 of record CM043705.1, read on the forward strand.
TCTTGTAAAATATCCTTTGAAATCTCCATAAAATCTGCTTTTCAAAATCTCATTTGATTGTGTCTTGATACTTTTTATAACTTTTCTGACCATTGTGTCACAAAATCTTTCAGTTGACTATATAGTCGACTAAATATTAAGTAGACCTGGTCTTTTTTTTGGCGGTTGACTCATTAGTCGGCTAGTTTTGCTACTATTTGATGGTTCTTCTCTTGGTCGACTGGTTCTTTTGCTAGTCGATTAACTAGTGGACTGGTTCTTCTTGCTGGTCGACTGGTTCCTCTACTGGTCCACTAACTAGTCGATTGGTTCTTCTCATGTGTCCGCAATTTTTGTGCTTTATTTCCCTGGATTCGACACTAACTTTCCAGATGCACAATCTGAATCTATAAAAAATATATGAGTTGTATTTGAAGTATTTATCCTTAATAGAACTGATTTTAGTAATGTGCACACTTAGATAGATTCATCAGTAAATAACAGTAGGTTTTGCTATGTCAAAATATACCAAGAGATGTAAACATAAGATATCCAAACAATCTCCTCTTTTTTGATATAGACGAAACCAAAAACAAAAGCATGTGTAGTGAAATAAAAACAATTTAAAACATGGGGCAAAACACATTTCTTTCCCTTTTTGTCTAGATCAAAAAGTAAAATGGAGGAGAAGCTCCCCCTTAACACGTGAAAACACAACGAACAGAACAGAATGGTATTAACGAAACATAAAATTTTAAATGTAATTAATAAAACCCAAAACAAAAACTATAGAACATAAAGGATAGTAGTTTGAATAATATAAAAAAGATGAGAAACTAAGGAATAATAGCAAAAGCATGAGGGTCATCCGGGCAGAAGAGGACTTTGGAAAACTAGCCCAATCTGGAAACTCATCAAAAACATTTGCACGATGAATTTCATCCATGATGGCACCAAAACAAGTGCGAGTGACTTCCTCCAAAGAGTCAAGGCGGAGAGTTCACCCGAGACAATTAACCTAAATCTTCATCGAGCCAGAGGTCCAGAGAAGAGGAAGATGAGGATGCACCATGATGTCGAGACATACGGGTCTCACGTGCCTGACTGGTCTAGATATGGGTAGCAGCGTCATAATAAAAACTCATCAAACTGATCACCTCTTTGTCATACTAGTTTGGTTTAGAAAGCTGAGTGTATGTTTCACCATGAAAACTGATGAAATACTTTTGTCATAAGAGTGGTATAGCACAAATTTAAATCTTCTTTACTGGCAACGATATGAAGAATATGCTAAAAAATTATGAATGACAGATTTGTTGGGATCCGCTTGATGAGGAGCCAAGTGATGAGAATGTCAGTGTGAGAGAGCAGATGTCAGGATCCATCGCATGGTACAATCACAGAAGTTAGCTGATGGCTTAAAAGTTGATTGATGGGGACGAGAATGTGACTATTATTCAGAGAGAGATTGGAGAGATCCTCAAGACCGGAGAGAAACTTGATTGCACCATCAATTGAAAACCCAGGAATGTCAGGATAAGTTCTATTGACCAAGAAATAGTAATCTCCATCGGAGGAAAGTCCCAAGATGTTTGCCAAGAGATCCTAAGATAAGTGATAGTCTTGTCAATTCTTTATAAATTTGAGTTCATCCGGTGAGACAAACTTGACAGTAGTAAAAAAAGCTTTGACCATGTTGGGAAAGAAAGTTAAGTTGATGGAGAAAACGAAGGTCCATCCTTGAATATACAGGAAATGATGGATAGGGAGATTCACATAATGAAAATAATCAAAGTTAACAAGTTTGGAGGGAGTGATATTAGTGTTGTAGAAATTTTGAAATTTTTTCCATTGGAGGCAGTTATGGTAGTAGGACAACTGAGTGAAGAGAGAAAGGCGGTGCACGTTTAGAGATGGTGGTGGTCAAAGTGAAGAACAGGGTAGTTGTGAGGCTAGAGGAGAGGAGGGAGGAGACCAAACGACATTTAAAGGGTTTCTCCAATGGTGACGGTTGATGGGAACGTCATCGTCAGAGCCGTACAAATGGTGAGAGGAGGAGCCACGACTATCCATGAAGGAGAAAGGACAAAAACTCTGAGGGAACCCTAACGGAAGGAGAAATAGTGTTTGGAAGGAAGACACAACAAAAAGAACATGTAAGATGACGTATATATAAGCAAAAGGCCTCACAAGTCGATTTTCTGAGGGACCAATTAACTGCCTAGTTGATAGCCTGAGGGACCAGTCAATTATCAAAAACCCTATTGATCAACAAATCAGAGGATAAGTAGAGAAGAGACAGAATTACTCGAGATTACACGTTCCAAGAGCTAAACATAGAAAAGAAAATATATCTTCATAAAGTGGTTTTGTGAAAATGTATGCTAATTAGTGTTCAGTGTCTACAAAATTTAAGACAACATCCCTATTCTCGACATGATCCCGAATGAAGTGGTGCCTAATCTCTATGTGTTTAGCCTTAGAGTGATGAACATGGTTTTTTTTTAAACATATAATGCTAGTATTATCACTGTAAATAGAGATATGAGAAAAATCAAACCTGTAGTTTAAGAGTTGTTGTCGCATCCATAGTAATTGAGCATAACAACTTCCGACTTCTATGTATTCAGCTTTTGTAGTAGATAGTGCCATAGAGTTTTGCTTCCTACTAAACGAGGATATCATCATGTTTCCTAAAAATTGGCACGCCCCAGTTGTGCTTTTACAAGATACTTTACATCCTCCATAGTCAGCATCTGAATAAGCTTACAATTGAAACAAAGAATCTCAAGTACAAGAGACTAAGATCAGGTGTATATGGAAAATACCAAAAATTATGTTTAACCGCAGATAAATGAAATTCTCTAAGCAAAGTTTGAAAATGAGAACAAAGATATACGCTGAACAGTATGCCTGGTTTACTAGCAGTTAAGTATAAAAGCGAACCTATTATGCTTCTATATAACTTATGATCTACAGTCTTGCCTTGTTCGTTTGAGTCAAGTGATTTACTTGTTGCGATAGGTGTTTTGTAGTGGTGTGAGCTATCAAATCCAAATCGCTTAAGTAAATCTCTAATGTACTTAGATTGATTTAAAATGATTCCTTCATTTGTGTAGATTAATTAAAGATCCATGAAATATCGAAGCTCACCCATCATGCTCATCTTGAATTATGTAGACACTTGAGAACTATTGACAAAGAGATTCATAAGTAGACCCAAAAGTAATATCATCTACATAGATCTGCATTAATAAAATATCCTCCCTTTGAGTTTTTGTAAATAGTGTAATGTCAATTTTCCCATTTTAAAACCTTTTTCTATCAAAAACATGCTCAGTCCTTCATACTAAGCACGTGGAGCTTGTTTAAAACCATTAAGAGCCTTTTGCAATTTAAAAACATGATTTGATAAATGTGGGTCCTCAAAACCAAGAGGTTGTTCCACATGAATTTCCTCATTTATTAAACTGTTTAAAAGCGTTCTTTTGACATCCATTTGAAAAATTTTGAAATCTCTAAAGCATGCAAATGCTAACAACATATGGATGCTCTCTAACCTAGCTACAGGGGCATAAGTCTCATTGTAATCTATACCCTTTCCTTGACAGTATCATTTGGCAACTAATTTGTCTTTGTTCCTAGTCATAATGCCTGTTTTATCCATCTTGTTTTGGAAAACCCATTTCATTCCTATGATGGATTGATGGTCAGGCCTAGGCTCTAAGGTCCAGACGTTGTTCTGAGTGAACTGGTTAGGTTCGTCATGCATAGCAGTCACCCAACACTCATCAAGAAGAGCCTCATGTATGCTCTTTGGTTCTATATGAGATATAAATGCATGACTAGAAATTAATGCACAGTTTAAGCAAACCCTTTTAGATTGTGTGGTTATACCTTCCGTTAGATCACCTATCATCTTATTGAGAGGATAACTACTCTTATGCTTCCAATTTTTAATAGGAAGTTGATCCATACCATCAATCTGAAGGGTTATTCTTAGCTATTTTTTTCTTGCGAGTTTGAGGTTTTCAAGATCCACTTCCATATAAGGTACGAAATTGCCCTCTTCTTCATGAGGTGCTGACTTCTGACTTCTTTAAGTATGATAAGAAGGGGTCTACTTCATCTTCATTTTGATGGGTTAGTTTTGAGGGGGCAATCAAATTCATCAAATATAACATGTATAGATTCTTTTATAGTGAGTGTGTGTTTATTGAATACCTTATATGCTTTAGATGATGTAGAATAGCTCAGAAAAACACCTTCATCAGATATAGCATCAAATTTATTAAGATGTCTCTTACCATTATTATGGATGAAAACGTTACATTCGAAGATGTCAAAATATGAAATGTTGGGCTTTCTCCTTTCCACAACTTATAAGGAGTCTTATTAAGCAATGGTCTAATGCAAGCCCTATTTATGATGTAGCATGCCATGTTTAATGCTTCCGCTTGATTTCTAAATGCATTATGTGTGCAATGTTAACTAGAAAACTATTTTAACATTTAACAATCCCGTTTTGTTGAGGTGTTCTTGATGCAGAAAAATTATGATCAATCCCTAAGTCGTTACAAAACTCATTAAAACATAAGTTTTTAAATTCAAGACCATTATCACTTCGGACATAAGCAATGTGTAAATCTTTTTCATTTGAAATTATTTTCCAAAATGGAATGAAGACAATTATGGCTTTATCTTTTGTTCTTAAAAATAACACCCAAGTAAAACGATAAAAGTCGTCAACGATAACAAATGCATATTGTTTGCTTCCTTGACTCATGGGTGTCAATGGGCCAATTAGGTTAATACGCAGCAGTTGGAGTGGTATAGACGAGGAAACCATATTCTTACTTTTGAAAGAGGCTTTCTTTTATTTTCTTAGTTGGCAAGATTCACAAATTTTATCTTTTTGAAAATTTAGTTTTATTAGACCAACAACCAAATCGAGTTTTAATAAATGAGGAAGTTGTTTTATTGAAACATGGCCTAATCTTCTATGCAACAGCCAACTATCATTGTCTATAGTGAATAGGCATTTATATTTATTATGTAAACATCTAAATACCTATACCCTATAAACTTAACTTTGTTATTCGTATTAAAAATTGTGCAGAGTTTTGACTCAAAACATACACGAAAGCCTTTATCACACAACTGACTCACACTAAGTAGGTTATGTTTTAACCCTTAACATAATAGACACTATCTATTGAGGTAGAAGAATTACCTACTTTACCTATTCCTTCAATTGTGCATTTGGTTTTATCATCGAGAGTGAATTTTTTTCATTTCTTTAGTTCCAATTCGATGACCTTGGACTTGTCTCTGGTCATGTGATGTGACCACCCACTGTCAAGAAATCATTGATCATTCATGTTCTTGAACTTCTCACCCTTAGAAGACATATTATTCAATGATAGGTTTCTTGGTACCCATATGTTACTCGGTTCTTTGGGTTAGTACCATAAGTTCCTTTTGGAACCCACACATAATTCAATCTATCAAAGCAAAATTTAACTAGGTGACCTAATCTGTTGCAATGAGAGAATTTGTAGATTGGTTTTGGTTTCTTTAGAGTGGAAATCTTCATTTTGTTAATTATGCTCGTGTAAGGTTTTTCTTTTTCCTCTTGGTTGTATCCTAATCTAGCTCTATCAAAAACACATCTTTGAAAACCCAACAGCTTCTCAAACTTTTCACTACTTTCATTGAACTTAGTGAAAGCTTGTTTCAGCTTAGTGTTTTCTTTGACAGTTTTCTTATGAGTCTTTTTCAGAAAAATAACTTCGAATTTCAAATACAAATTTTCTAAGTTTGCTGATTCCAACTTATCTTGAATTTTTGCAAAAAGAATCCCTCAAAGATTCATACTTTAGTTTTATTTTCTTGTATTCCTCTAACATATAGAAGAACGTTTCTTCCAATTCTATATAGGAAGGGTTAGAGTCATTTACCTCAATCTCATCACTTGATTGAGACTTATTGTTTTCTAGGGCCATAAGACAAAAATTGGTGACTTCTTCTTGTTCTTCTGATTCTTCAGGTTAACCATCGCTCCAGGTTATTACTAAGGCCTTCTTTTTCTGAAAGGGGCTCTTCGTTGTATTGATCCAGATCAGTTAAGTTGTGGACAGTCATATTTCATATGACCAGGCTTGTTGCACTTATAGCATACTAGATCCTCTCTTCTTGACGATTCACCTCTTTGAAAATAAGATTTACGAGTAGACTAATTAGCATTTAAATCAAATTTGCTTGGTTTCTTACCTTTTCTGTGTCATTCTAGTTTTCTTTTGAATCTTCTTATGAGCATTGCTATTTCATCATCTAAGTCAAACATTTCTTCATCTTTGTCCTCGGCAGCTTTTAATGCGATTGTTTTTCTTTACTTATTTTCATCGTTCTTCAGGACCTTCAAGTTGATCTCATGAGTCATTAGGATGCCAACGAGATCTTCCAAAGTCATTTTTATATATTTTTCCAACTCTTCAATAGCTGAAACTTTGGGTAGGCACTACCTTGGAAGGAATCTAATCATCTTGATCACTTGATTAGACTGAGGAATCTCCTTTCCTAGCTGCCTTAGATCATTTAATAGTTCAGTGAACCGATAGGTTAATTCTAAGACACGTTTGCCTGGTTTCATCCTGAAATAGTCAAAAGTAGACATCAAAATAGTAATTTTAGTTAATTTGACATTATCAGTACCTTCAAAGGCTGCATCCATCTTGTGCCAAATTTCTTGAGCTATCTCACAGGATTATCCAGTTGAATTTGTTCTTTTTTTATCTCACAGTACAAAAGGTGCATGGCTTTGTTATTTAATTCTCTTTGCTTTTTCACAGCCTCAGTCCACTCGTCTTCATCTTTACAATTTTTGATTCACCGATCTTCTTGGTATGCCTGTATAGTCCTTTGCTGATGACTCTCCAACAGTTTGAGTCTGCACTCTTGATATAGACCATCTACCTTTTCTTCCAAAAGTGGTAGTTTTTCCCTGTTAGGTTTTTTGTCTAAGAATTAAAGATTGAAGATTTCAGCTTCAGCAGATTCTATGCCCAGGTGCAAGCTTTTCGTGCCTAAGCAAAGACCTCTGTGCCTAGGTGTGGACCTCTGCGCTGAGGAACAGACCACCCGCACCGCAGCCACCCACAAGTGTGGAAGTTCATCATTCTGGAGCTCACCGCAGCACATCCTCTTCCGCGCCGCAGCACGAAGCATACCTGATACCTGATTTTGAGCTCCTTCAGCTAGTGTGTTGGTTTTGGTTGAAACGCACAGGTTCACTTAGACCACTTAGAGGGCCATGATTGTTTGGTTCTCAAGATCTAAGGGTTGAGATTGGTTTCAAGTTCGTTATGGTAGTTATTGCTCTATATAAAGGGTTATCTAGGAGCAATAAAGAAGATAGGGAATAACAAATACACAAGTGTTATTCTCATTCCAAGATTGGCTGGTGTTTAGAGAGAAAGGCTCTCAAATCTTCAGAGGTTTTTCTAGTGAGAGAGTGTAAGAAAGATTAGCGTTGTAGGGATTTGTAATTGGAATTTTCTTGGGGAAAATTCCAGGGAAACACTTAGTTCTTATCTCTTTCTTTTCTCTTCTCTCATTCATCAAGAACCCATGGTTCTTAAAGAGGTGTTGCTATAATTGTAAGAACTCCATTGATTTCGTGCAGAGAGCTCGAAGGAGCTCACGGGGGCGTAGGCAATTTATCGAACCTCGATAACAATTGCTTGTGTTTTCTCTTTTGTGGTTTGATTCTTGTCTTGGTCCAAATCATTCTGGATTTGGATGTTTGAAGGTCACAACCTAGGATTCTTAAGGTAATTTTCAACAGTGGTATTAGAGTAAGACTCCAAGAATCAAAGGAAATTTCCTGGGTGATTCAAGAACAGTGTTGGGATCAAGATTTGATCGGGTTCTTGAAGTTTAGAAGTTGGAGAGAAGAGGTTTGGAAAGCAATTATGGGTGCTGCATATATCTTGGGATTTTTTCTTGCAAGATGGGTTCAAACTTCATTGCTGAGAAGTTTGATGGAAAGTGAGACTTTGCCCTATGGAAGTAGAAAATCAAGGCGGTTCTTATGCAATGAAAGGTGGACTTGGCGATTGGAGAAGAAGATGATTTTCCAGAAAGTATCACAGAGCTCCAGCGGAATGAGATGAAGAAGATGGCATATAGCACTATCTTTCTGCACGTGTCAGATAGTGTGACAAGGGAATGTGGAGATTCGGAAGATCCAGCTGTCATTTGGGAGAAACTAGATGAGTTGTTTCTTACCAAAACTCACCCTAATAAAATCTATCTTCTAAAACATATATTTGCTTTTAAAATGGATCTTAATAAAGAGTTGCAAGATAATTTTGATGTGTTTAATAAACTAGTTCAAGATTTGGCTAGTTGTAGTATAATGATGAGTGCCAAATATTGCATATTTTGGCCCCATAATTTACATTTGTTAGCTTAGGAATTTGTTACTTTGAGTTGTTTTCGTTGTTTTACAGGTTTGCAAGCACTCGGAAAGGAGTTTCACTAAAATTGCAAGAATTGCCTGTACAGATCAGTCATTTTTGTGGATTTTACTGTATTGATTCAGGATGAACCAAGAGATGAGCCATATATGTTTTGAAAGATCCAGATGTCTATTTTTGAAGAATTTTACGGCTCATAAAAATAATTTTTTTAGAGAAAGTTATGACAGTTTTAGTAGACAAAGGTCAAGTTGTGTGTGATTTCAGCGTGGCAGATCAGTCATTTTTGTGGATTTTACTGTATTGATTTAGGAAGAACCAAGAGATGACCATATATACTTGGAAAGATCCCAGTGTCTATTCTCTGGGGAATTTTACGGCTCATAAAAATGATTTTTCTGGAGAAAGTTATGACAGTTTTAGTAGACAAAGGTCAAGCTATGTGTGATTTAAGCGTGGCAGATCAGTTATTTTTTTAGATTTTACTGTATTGATTCAGGAAGAACCAGGAGATGAGCCATATATGCTTTGAAAGGCACTGATGTCTATTTTCTAAGGAATTTTACTACTCATTAAAATGATTTTTCTAGAGAAAGTATGGCAGTTTTAGTAGATAAAGGTTAGGCAGTGCACCATACTGCGCTCGAGCGCACAAGACTGTGATCGAGCGCACTCGGGTAGTATCCCACATCAAATTTGAAACACATTGCACTCTTGAGTTTCCCTTTAAAAATCTCCACCTCACTGAAGCAATGGGTGTGCAATCCGGAAGACTTCTGCTAGCATTCTAGTGGATCTCGAAGGCTTTGCTACCACGAAGGGAAGCATCGCCCATCAGCGAGTGGAATTTCTCCCAATGTATAGTCAGTTTTATTTTTAATTTTTTTATGGTTTTAAAGTTTAATGTTTACAACTTTTATTGTGAACTCTAGTTTCATAATTATGAGTGGCTAAAATCTTCATCTAAGGTTGAAGATGAAGCTTGCCATTGTTTGGCATAATATTTTCAGATTTGTTCATACAATTATGATATTTTTAGTATAAATGTTCTGTTCAATTATTTGAGTAAAATCTTATGATTGATTGCTTTTAACTTGTTAAATTGGATATTCCTTGTGTTTAACCTGTCGGATACGGCGGATCATTCAAATTAGATTGGATATCCATTGTGACTTGTGAATTAAACAGATACATTGGCTGGTTTTGGTTTAGTTTGGGTATTCGTCGTGATTTGTATAACGGTGAATTCATGGAATGATTTAATAGATTATTTTTATATAGAACATGAAAGTATATGCTTTACTTTGGTAGCGTGGATTCAGAAACCTTAGTATTTTTATTATTTGTTTTAAATCAATTTAGTTTAGTTTATACTCTTTGCATAATACAACTCAAAATTTGGAACTAGGTTAAAATAGGTTTAGTTTAGATAAAAATACATTTTCATAACGTAATTCTCTGTGGATTTGACCTCGCACTTGCACAACACTATATTGCAAATGGCTCGTGCGCTTGCGAATAATTTAAAACCGACAACAAGTTTTTGGTGCCGTTGCCGGGGAATTGTTTTGTTTCTGAAAATTAAATTTTTGTCTGAATTAATTTTTTTCTACTAGTTTAGTTAGCATTTTTGTTTTATTTTTTTGCTATTTTATTTTAGCTTATTTATTTCTATTGGCAATTGCCCATAAAAAATTAATGAAAAATAAAATAACAAATAAAAAATGTGGATGAATCTAGCGTCGGTTTCACAGTCTTTAGAGGACACCCTCAAGGATTTCATGAAGATGACTGGCCAGTCCATCAATACAACCAATACATTCAATGACGATAGTTGTTCCATTTGTGCTAGTCCTATGCATTTAGCAGAAAATTGTCCATCTACACCGGCTTTTGCCGAGTATCCCATGGAACAAATGAACGCTTTCAATGACTATCGGTGGCAATCAAATGGATCTTACTCTGAGACGTACAATCCAGGGTGGTGGAACCACCTTAATTTTTCATGGAAGCAGAACCAACTGATAAATTAGGGAGGAGCCCCTCATCAAGCTCACAATCAATACCCTCCCGGATTTCCTCCACCAGTTCCAAGTTATGGTCTCTCAGCCCATCCAGCACCATCACCCGCTTACCAAGCTCTCATTCAAGCGCCAGCATCGGTTTCATAGTCATTGGAGGACACCTTCAAGGATTTCATGAAGATGATCGGCCACTCCATCAGCGAAGTAAGGAGTGCACAAATAGTAAACACCCAAGCGATTGCCAAGCTAGAGCTTCAAATGGATCAAATCGCAAGTCACGTGGGTAAAGGCTAGAAGGGAAAGTTCCCCAATCAACCTGTGCCCAACCTGAAGAAACAGTTTGCGGTGGGAAATTCAATGACTCCTACGCACGGACAAGAACAAGTGCAATCGATTGCCACATTGAGGTCTGAGAGACAAGTGGACAATCGAGTGGAAGAGAACCCTGCTATGCAGCAAGAGCAAGAAAGTGGCAACAAGGAGAAGAGAGATGTTAAGCCATCTATAGCCACACCTACTATTAAGGATCTTATTGTGTCGTTTGTACCCAAAGCGCCTTACCTTGAGAGATTACAAGCGCCCAAGAAAAGAGGGCAGTTTGAGGACATTGTGGAGGCATGCTTTGCTTAGTTTGGAGAGGGATTTGGATTTAGATAAACTACTTGAGCAAGAAAATGCTATCTTGGAGTCTGCTCCTTAGGAGAGCAGCAAGACGGAGGAGACTGTGGATGAATCAAGCATTGTAGACCCCCTGGAGGCATGCTTGGCTCAGTTTGGAGAAGATTTGGATTTGGATAAGTTGCTTGAGCAAGCAAATGCTACTTTAAAGTCTGCTCCTTAGAAAAGCATTGAGATGGAGGAGACCACAGCACTTGAACCCCTAAAAAAGTAATTTAAGCCTTTACCAGACAATCTTAAGTATAAGTTCCTAGGTCCAGCATATTCTTTTCCTATGATTATAGCTTCAGATTTGGTTGAGGCTCAAGAGGAGAAATTAGTGGACATTTTAAGAGAGCACAAGGAAGCTATCGGCTGGACTATTGAGGATATCAGGGGAATTAGCCCCTCGGTGGTGATGCCCAAGATACATTTGGAGGAGAATTCCAAGCCATCGAGAGAGCCACAAAGAAGGCTCAACCCAACTATGCAAGAGGTTGTGAGGACTGAAGTGATTAAGTTGTTGGATGTAGGGATCATTTATCCAATCTTTGATAGTGAGTGAGTTAGCCCGATTCATGTCGTGCCAAAGTGATTAACGGTAGTGATGAATAAAGACGATGAGTAGGTTCCCACTCGTGTGTAGTCAGGATGGAGAGTGAGTATAGACTACCGTAAGTTGACTGCTACCACAAGGAATGATCATTTACCACTCCCATTTGTTGATCAGATGGTGGCGCGCTTAGCTGGGCACGATTACTAATGTTAGGTCTGGCTGAAGACGTTAAACTTAGCGCTTATGGGAGGCACCCTACAGCATATCCTTTATGTTTGTTTATTATTTTACATATTTCTTGTTATTGTTTATTTCTAGTGTTTTTTCTGGTTTTTCAATCTTAATTTTTCCGTGACAAAGCATACTTCAGATCAAGTTTGGGGGTATGCTATGAGCCATACCAGTCCAGATAGTTTTCCATATCCCAGATAAGCTTTTTCTATATTATTCACACATTGGGGTCAATGTGTAATTTAAGTTTGGGGGTATGGAAGACACATTACACACACTTTGTCCTAATTTGTTGTTGTTTTTCTTCATTTAACAAAAGAAAAAAAATAAAAAGAAAGAAGGTAAATGCATGCTCATTTTATTTTGAAATTTTAGTTTATCTAAACAAATACTGTGATGTGATGTCATTGGTGAGCTTAAAATTGTAAACACATGATTTAATGATAGAATTTTAAAACTCTGTTACTTAGTTTAGGCATTTGAGAATTCATATATTTGATCTAATCTGACACGAGCACGTTAGCACAAAATTATGTATGGTATGACATGCGATTTCAATGTGTATGTTTCCTTGAATTAACTGAAACTGGATGACTTATAGGATAAACACTCTGGAATAGAAAAGTATATATATATATATATATATATAATGATCATTAATAAACTTTCCACTGAGTAACTGGACCTCTTGCCTCAGTAAGCAGTGAGTGTTCACGTCAAAAGGTGGAAATTTTTCTTGGTAGTATAAAGGCCAGTTTAGTTTTATAGTCTTTTTGACTTGAGTTAGTAAGTCCTTAGGGGTGTCTTTACACCTAATGTCCTAAAACCATCTGGTTTGGGAGTTGTTGACTCAACACTTGATACATGGGTCAATTAGAAAGCTTAAGGGAACTAAACATAGTAGAGCCTTAAAATAAAAATAAAATTATAAAAAAGTAAAATAAAATTATACCATCGTTGTTCATTCTGATGAGAAATTATGTGGATCTTGAGACATGGAAACATTGTACATTGAAGTTATTTGGAAACCTCATCTGTATATGCTAATTCACTTTACACTAATTCAAGCTTGTGATGTCTTAGCCTGCCTCTTGTAAGTAACTAGGTTTTAAAATTGCTATTCATTACGAAGATGGGTTTTATAGTTTTTAAGCTTGCTCATGAATGAATATCATGGTTTTGAGTGCTCCTTAAATTTTTGGATACCATGAGTGATAAACTTATCTTTATGTTCTTTGTTTTTCATTTAGTTTTTTTATTTTGTTTTGCTAAGGGACTAGCAAAATGTAGGATTGAGGGTATTTGATGAGTGTCAAATATTGTATATTTTGGCCCCTTAATTTACATTTGTTAGCTTATGAATTTGTTACTTTGAGTTGTTTTCGTTGTTTTACAGGTTTACAAGCACTTGGAAAGAAGTTTCACTAAATTTGCCAGAATTTCCAATACAGATCAGCCATTTTTGTAGATTTTACTGTATTGATTCAGGAAGAACCAGGAGATGAATCATATATGATTTGAAAGATCCAAATGTCTATTTTCTGAAGAATTTTATGGCTCGTAAAAATGATTTTTCTAGAGAAAGTTATGGCAGTTTTAGTAGACAAAGGTCAGGTAGTGCACTATGCTACGCTCGACTGCACAAGACTGTGATAGAGCACACTCGGGCAGTATTCCACATCGAATTTGAAGCACATTGCACTCTTGAGTTTCCCCATAAAAGTCCCACCTCACTGAAGCAATTGGTGTGCAATCCAGAAGACTTCTGCTGGCATTTTGGTGGATCTCGAAGGCTTTGCTACCATGAGGGAAGCGTCGCCCATTAGTAAGTGGAATTTCTCCCAATTTATAGTCAGTTTTAATTTTTTTTTTTAGTTTTAAAGTTTAATGTTTAGCACTTTTATTGTGAACTTTAATTTCATAATTATGAGAGGCTAAAATCTTCATCTAAGGTTGAAGATGAAGCCTCGCCATTGTTTGGCATAATATTTTCAGATTTGTTCATACAATTATGATATTTTTAGTATAAATATTTTGTTCAATTATTTGAGTAAAATCTTATGATCAATTGCTTTTAACTTGTTAAATTGGATATTCCTTGTGTTTCATCTGTCGGATACAGCGGATCATTCAAATTAGATTGGATATCCCTTGTGATTTGTGAATTAAACGGATACATTGGATGGTTGTGGTTTAGTTTGGGTATTCACCATTATTTGTATAATGGTGGATTCATGGAATGATTTGACAGATTAGTTTTATATAGAACATGAAAATATATGCTTTACTTTGGTAGGGTGGATTCAGAAACCTTAGTATTTTTATTATTTGTTTTAAATCAATTTAGTTTAGTTTATACTCTTTGCATAATACAACTCAAAATTTGGAATTAGGTTAAAAATAGGTTTAGTTTAGATAAAAATACATTTTCATAACACAATTCCCTATGGATTCGACCTTACACTTGCACTACATGATATTGCAAATGAATCGTGCGCTTACAAGTAATTTAAAACTCACAACATATAACATTCCTGGATGAACTATTAGTTGTTATATTGTTGAATTCTCTTCCTGATTATTTTGAAAGCTTGATTAATGTTATTGAATATGGAAGAGATCCACTAACCAAAGAAATTGTGGTTAATGCTATAAGGGCTCATGATTTCAAAGCCAAGATAAAGGAAGGATCAAGCGGAGAAGGTTTGTTCGTTAGAGGAAGGCCTTCAACTCGGAATGGCAGCAACAACTATGGTAACTACCTGGATAAACCAAAGGGTAGAGGACAAAACCATGGAAGATTACATTCTAAACCGAAGTTTGGAGGAAAGTGATGCTACTACTGCAATAAGAAGCGCCATTTCATAAGAGATTGCAAGAAGATTGCTGGAAAATCACCTTCTTACAGAATCCCAGGTTATGATTTTCCAAAAATGGTATCAAAGCTGGAACACGGGATATCGGAGCAAGACTCCAAGAATCAAAGAAAACTTCTTAGGTAATTCAAGAATGGTGCTGAGATCAAGATCTGATCATGTTCTTGAGGTTCAAGAATGGTATTGAGATCAAGATTTGATCGTGTTCTTGAGATCTAAGGATTGAGATTGATCTCAAAGATTAAATGAAGTAGTTATTGCTCTATATAAAGAGTCATCTAGAACCAATAACGCAAGAGGTAAGCATGTTGTGTGAAAGTGCAAAGACACTAAACACAAGAGAGACTCATTCAAGAGAGGCTGGTTGTTTAGAGAGAGTAGTCTAGGTTGGGGAATCAAAGGCTTTGTAATTGGAATTTTCAAGGGGAAAATTCTAGGGAAACACTTAGTTCTTATCACTTTCTTTTTTCTCTTCTTTCGTTCTTCAAGAACAAGAGGGTTCTTGAAGAGGTGTTGCTGTAATTGTAAAAACTCTATTGATTTAGTGTAGAGAGCTCGGAGGAGCTCACGGGGACATGGGCACATTGTCGAACCTTGATAACAATTGCTTGTGTTCTTTCTTTGATTGGCCTTATTGTTGTTTATTACAAATCATTGTGGATTTGGGGTGTTTGGAAAGATCACAACCTGGGATTCCACAAGAAGGTGATTTTCCAATAAAGATGATCAGGGATGAGAAAGGAAGAGGCCATACTAAAAGTGAAGAAGCTTCGATTGCCAAGGGAGAACAGTAAGATGATGATGTTCTTGTTGTGTGCTCAAATGTGAGCAAAAGGCAAAGCAGCGAGAAATGGATTTAGATTCCGGGTGCACTTATCATATGTGTCCTCACCGTGATTGGCTCAAGAATTTCAAGGAAACCAATGAAGGGAAAGTTTTCTTGGGGAACAATACTTCTTGCCAAGTGAGGGGCATAGGAGACATCCAATTGAGGATGTTTGATAGAGTTACAAGGCTGCTGTGGAATGTGAGATATCTTCCAGATTTGAGAAGCAATTTGATCTCATTGGGGTAGCTAGATTCCATAGGGTACAGATACAAAGCAGAGGGAGAAAAGATCAAGATAACCAAGGTAGCCTTGGTGGTGATCAAAGCAACGATAAAGGATGGTCTCTGTGAGATGATTGGAGAGACGGACATCAAGCATCAAGCAGCAAGCTTGATGGTTGAGATTGATAAGGCAGTTCTTTGGTACAATCACTTGGGACACATAAGCAAAAAGGGACTGTAAGTTCTCAACAATGATGGTTTACTTGATGGTGACAAGGAAGAAAAACTTGATTTCTACGAGAGTTGTGTTCTTGGGAAGCAACATCGGGTTAGCTTCAACACTGGAGTGCACAAATCAAAGGGTATTCTTAACTACATTTAGGCCGATCTGTGGGGACCAACAAGAACATCAACACAAGGAGGTAATCTTTACTTTCTTTCTTTGATTGATGATTATTCTAGAAAGATTTGGGTTTATTTGTTTAAAAATAAATCAGATGCTTTGAATAAGTTTATGGTGTGGAAAAAGTTGCTGGAAACTCAAACGGGCAAGGTAGTTAAGGTTTTGAGAACCGATAATGGTTTAGAATTTTGCAATCAAGATTTTGACAAATTTTGTGAGTTAAATGAGATTCTAGGACATAGAACGGTTGTGAAAACCCCTTAGCAAAATGGAGTTGTTGAGAGGATGAATAAGACTCTTTTGGACAAGGTAGTCCATGATTATTGGCTCTGGTTTTCCTAAGTGTTTTTTGGGGGAAGCTGTGTCTA
The DNA here is from genome assembly GCA_023935145.1 of Bretschneidera sinensis. NCBI lineage: Eukaryota > Viridiplantae > Streptophyta > Magnoliopsida > Brassicales > Akaniaceae > Bretschneidera > Bretschneidera sinensis. The sequence continues at coordinate 7,970,867 of CM043705.1, forward strand.
CTACTGCGTATTTGGTTAATAGATTACCCTTTAGAACTTTGGACCTTAAGACTCCCAAGGAGATGTGGAGTGGAAAACCCCTGAGTTAAGCAACCATAGGACTTTTGGATGTGCTGCGTTTGCACATCAAAAGAAACTTAGCCCAAGATCTAGAAAGTGTGTGTTTTTAGGATATGGTGAAGGGGTTAAGGGGTATAGGTTGTGGTCCTTAGAGCCAAAAGGAACAAAACTCATAATAAGTAGGGATGTCATATTTAATGAGCTATTATTTCCCTATTTGGAGAAAACTAACCCTACAGGGGAAAGTGAGCAAACCAGCCCGGTTTATGTGGAGCATAGCATCCAAGAAAATTCAGTTCGGGTAGAGCAAGGAAGGCAAGAGGGTTCAGATCAGGTAGAGCCTATTGATGAAGGCCAAGCTCAAGACACTCAAGAGGAGGTTGAACTAGAAGGAGATGATGCAACAAATCAGAATGATTATCAGCTCTCAAGAGACCGGGATAGGAGGCTGATCAGACCACCTTTGAGATAAGGTTTTTCGAATATTAATGCAGTATTTCCTTATTCAGAAGGAGGGATAATCAACTATGAACCAAAAACTCATATTGATGCCATGGGATGTAAGGATTCATCAAGATGGAAGCTAGCTATGGAGGAGGAAATGCATTCTTTGAGGAAGAACAACTCTTGGGAATTGGTGTCTAAACCAGAAAAAATGTGGATTGTAAGTGGATTTACAAGATCAAAGAAGGAAACACTCTAGGGGATAAATTCTGGTATAAGGCTAGGCTAGTGGCGAAGGGGTTCACACAAAAAGAAGGCATAGATTTCATAGAAAGTTTCTCACCCGTTGGGAAATACAAGATGATAAGGATAATGTTAGCTATGGTGGTCCAATTTAATTGAGAGATTGATCAAATGGATGTGAAGACAGCGTTTTTACATGGAGAGCTTGATGAGACCATCTAAATGAGACAACCCAAAGGCTATGAGGAATGAAGGCATGGGGATTTGGTGTGCAAATTAAAGAAATCTCTCTATGGCCTGAAGCAATCACCTCGGCAATGGAATAAGAGGTTGGAATCCTTTGTAACTAGCTTGGGTTTCATGAGGAGCTACTATGATTCGTGCTTGTACTACAAAGGTCACAAGGTGGAGGAAATGGTGATTATCCTCATCTATGTTGATGATATGCTATTGGTTGGTAGCAGCAAGGAGAGGATAGAAAGGTTGAAGTTTCAACTCAGTTCGAAGTTTGAGATGAAGGATCTTGGTCATGCTCAAAAGATCTTTGGGATGAGTATAATCCGGGAAAGGGAGAGAAACAGGTTGAAGGTTTCTCAGACTTTTTACATAGAAAAGATGGTGTCTAAGTTCTCTATGGAAGATAATAAACCAGTAAAGATTCCCCTTGCTGGTCATTTCAAGTTCTCTAGCGATCAATGTCCTAGTTCGGATGAGAAAAAAGAAGGAAATTGAAAAGGTCCCTTACTTTAGTGCGGTTGGATCAGTCATATTCACCATGGAAAGCACTAGACCTGACATTTCTCATGCCATTAGTGTTCTTAGCATGTTTATGAGTAATCTCGGAAAGGAGCATTAGCTTGGGATGAAATAGTTGCTGATGTATTTGAAAGGAAGCTCAGATGTGGGGCATGTTTACGAGAAGAGGGGTAAGTCCATCTGGTTAGAAGGTTGTGCTGATTCAGACTATGGAGTAGAATGAGATAAAAGAAGATCGATTACCTCATATTTCTTCAACTTAAACGGATGTTGTATAAGTTGGAAGGCTTAGGTACAACCGAAGCAGAGTATATAGCAGCAACGAAAGCTATTAAGGAGGCTATGTGGTGTAAAGGGTTGCTGGAAGAGTTGAAGGTCCTAAAAGAGCAAGTTGTGGTGTATACGGATGGCCAAAGTGCGTTGTATTTGTGTAAGAATCCAGTGTTCCATGAGAGGACTAAGCATATGGATGTTCGGTATCATTTCATTCGGGAAAAGGTTACGGAAGGAAGCATTCATGTGGACAAAGTGGCAACGGAAGAAAATCCTGCAGATTTAGGCACTAAAGTTCTAACTCTAAGCAAGTCCAATCATTACCTTGAACTTCTTAGAATTGGAATCGAATGATGTGGTGACTTATGTTAAGTTTGGATCCTAAGTTCATTGCACATTTGGTTCAGTTTTAATTCCATAGACAAAGGTAGAGTTTATTGGGTTTTTTGTCTAAGAATTAAAGATTGAAGATTTCAGCTTCAATAGATTCAATGTCTAGGCGTAAGCCTTTCATGCCTAGGCAGGGACCTTTGTGCCTAGGCCAAAGTTTTTTGTGCCTAGGCGCGGACCTCTGCGCTAAGGCACGGACCACCCGCGCCGCAACCACCCGCAAATGTGGAAGTTCATCATCCTAGAGCACGCTATGGCACACCTTTTTCAACAACGCGGCGTGAAGCATACCTAATACTTGATTTTTAGCTCCTTAAGCTAGTGTATTGGTTTTGGTTGAAAAACACAGGTTAACTTAGACCACTTAGAGGGCCATGATTGTTTGGTTATCAAGGTCTAAGGGTTGAGATTGGTTTCAAGTTGGTTATGGTAGTTATTGCTCTATATAAAGGGTTATCTACGAGCAATAAAGAAGATAGGGAATATCAAATACACAAGTGTTCTTCTCATTCCAAGATTGGCTAGTGTTTAGAGAGAAAGGCTCTCAAATCTTCAGAGGTTTTTCTAGTGAGAGAGTGTAAGAAAGATTGGGGTTGTAGGGCTTTGTAATTGGAATTTTCTTGGGGAAAATTCCAGGGAAACACTTAGTTCTTATCTCTTTCTTTTCTTTTCTCTCTTTCATCGAGAACACATGGTTCTTGAAGAGGTGTTGCTGTAATTGTAAGAACTCCATTGATTTAGTGCAGAGAGCTTAGAAGAGCTCACGGGGACGTAAACAATTTGGCGAACCTCGATAACAATTGCTTGTGTTTTCTCTTTTGTGGTTTGATTCTTGTCTTGGTCCAAATCATTCTGGATTTGGGTGTTTGAAGGTCACAACCTGGGATTCTTAAAGGTGATTTTTCAACAGTCCCAATGAATATGGGAGGGTTGAACCTAGCCACTTGATCAACATCAATGGAACTAATTGAGGTGTAAGAGTGCATCCTTGCAGGAACTCCTTAATAGTTGTTCAATTGTTGTGGAGACCTGATCTAATGCCAATTGTTGAGTAGATCAATAGGAGGTGAATTGAATCTATAAAAATTTAATTATGATTTGAAGAAATTGATTAATTAACAAATGTTAAATGAAGAAAAAAGGACAGATTATGAAGAGAAAAGAAAAAAGAGAGAATTTATAGTGGTTCGACGATGAGCCTATGTCCACTTCTTCAGTAGCCTCCAGGTCTATTAAGTTCCACTATAATCACCAAATCACCAAATACACTTGCTTGAGTTTTTGGGTACCAATTTGACCTTTACAATGAGTACTCTCGTACTCAATCTCTCGACTTTCTCATAACTCTTAATACCAAACAATCTCTAAACTTTTCTCACGACTCTTAATTCTGAACAATCTCTCAATAAGAAACAGATTACAATAAGCACTTTTTGCTAGTTCTTTTCGTGTCCTTTCTACACAAATGAAAGAATAATTTATAAGCTCCATCTAAGTCTTCAGAAGGAAAGTTTGAACTTTTTCTCATTTGATATGATCTGAAATATCCAGAAAATTTTCCTCTGATATCTCTAGAAAATCTGCTTTTCAAAATCTGCTTTGATTGTGTCTTGATGCCTTTTATAATTTTTCTGACCGTTGTGTAACAGACTCTTTCGGTCAACTGTATTGTCGACTAAAACTTAAGTAGATCGTGTCTTCTCTTCAGTGGTCGACTCATTAGTTGACTAGTTTTGCTACTAGTTGACTCATTACTTGACTGGTTTTGGTACTAGTCAACTCTCATAGGACTCTACCCTAGCAACCGGTTTAGGGGCTCTGTTATCCTTGGTTTTTAAGGCTTCAATTTCCTTAGTTAGGACCTCTAAACAGGCTTTAAGACTGTCCTCTTCCTTAATTTGGTAAATCCCAGCGGGTTAATTTCTCCTTGTGCCTTATAGGGCATTTGGTTCAGTCCAAGTGTGGGCTTTTTCTGATAGGTCATCTAGGAAATCTATGGCTTGGTCGGGATCTTTTTGAAGAAAATTCCCATTGCACATCATTTCTATGAACTGCCTTTCCCTACTTAGGAGTCAATCATAGAAATAGCTAACTACCCACCAACTCTCATACCCATGGTGTGGACAAGAATTCAAAAGGTCCTTGAAACATTCCCAAACTTGATATAAGGTTTCACTCTCCTTTTGTGCAAAGTTTGAGATTTGTCTCTTGAGGTTGTTGGTCTCATGGGTTGGGAAGTGTTTTTGGAAGAAAATTCGGGTCATCTCATCCCAACTACCTATGGACCTAGGCCTTAATGAGTACAGCCAAGCCTTGGCTTTTTTCTTAAGTGAAAAAAGGAAAAACCGAAGTTTGACAGTGTCTATCATATCAGCCCTATTGTGAAAAGCAGCTACTACTTCCTCAAATTCTCTAATATGGATATAAGAGTTTTCATTCTCAAACCCATGGAAAGTTAGTAGCAATTGGATCATGCCCGGCTTAAAATCAGGTTTTTGAACATTAGGGGGGAACATGATACACGATGGTGTGGCCGTACGGTTAGGGTGCAAGTAATCCTTAAGTGTCCTAGGGGGTTGATCTTCGTGTTCACTCATTTCTTCAGGACTAGATGGATTGTCAAATAAAGGATTTGAAAAAGAATTAAATTCTGACTCTAACACAGGCCTACAACCAAATCTACCCATAGTGTCTCTATGTCTGTGCATGTGAAGTAACAAAATAATAAAAATACTATAAAAAAGAAAAAATCAAATAAAATAAAACTTAATGCAGCAAGCTAAAAGAAAGAACGAAGTTACCGCCTTTACAGCTACTGAAAAGAAAAACTATTTACAACTCTATTACCGTCATGTCAAAAGTTGACAATCTTATTTGTACTTAAGTGCGTTTCCTCGGCAACGGCGCCAAAATTTGATCAAGCCCAAAGTATAACGCGGTAATCGTAGTACAGCTTTGGGATGTCGATTCCACAGGGAAACAAGTTAACTATAAAAGAAGGTGTGAACTTTAACACAAACGATAAAAGATTGATTGAAAAAATCTAAATTGTGTGCGAGGGAAATTGTGCAAATATATTTATGATGGAGAAATAACAAGGTTCCGGGAATCCTCCCTAGGTTCGTTGCCCTAATCCTAACTTGATTCAATTGTTTTTATCTCGATTGCAAGTTTCACATCCCAAACAGACTATCGAAAAATATTCAATAAGAGCATATATAAAACCTAAATGTAATTGTTATTAAATACTCCTTACCTTCAAGCACACATGACCTAACTTATAGGTTATCAAGAGACGACAATATATCTAAATGACAATATCGGAGCAACGGACAAATCTATAAAAGAGATCTACTAGACTCAATCACATCCAAACAAATTGACATAAGAAGGGCATGACTAGACTTATATCTAGGAGAAGCATGCAATCACCCGACTAATAAGAAATCTTCTAATTAAATTAAAGAATAAATCATAACAACGTTTAATGAAAATAATTCCAAACTACAACTGAATCAAATAAAGGAAAATAAGAGCAACTACACCTAGGGATTCATCCCTTTGCCTTGCTTGGAGACTAGTCGGCCATAGGTCTCATGCTTCCTCGAGCTGCCTTGGGCCTCCCAATGAACATCTCCTGCCTCTAATTTTCCTCCTAAGAGCCCTTTGGATTGCTCCTAAAGGCCCTCTGGATTCACTTTCTGATGATCTCAGATGATCCCAGATTGTCCTCAAAGCTGAAATGGAGTAGGCATTTTATAGAGAAATACCACAAGTGCAATGTGTTTCCAATCCGATGTGGGATTGTGGGATATAGAAATGTGTTTCCAACCGATGTGGGATGTGGGATTTAAGCCTTCACATGCCCTTCACGCTGAAATCCCACACAGCCCACACACCCTGACCTTTGTCTTCTTAAACTGCCATAACGTTCTCTAGAAAAATAATTTTTATGAACCATGAAATTCTCCAGAAAATAGACTTCCATATCTTTCTAAGCATATATGGCTCATCTCTTGGTTCTTGTTTTATCAATACATTTTAATTTGCAAAGATGATTGATCTGTACGGGCAATTTTGGCAATTCAGTGAAACTCCTTTCCAGTGCGGGCAGCAGTTGTTGCTCTTTTAAGCCCTCCATCTTGTCCTTCCAGAAGCATTCCTTCACTCCAGTATGCCTCAAGTCTTTGTGCTTAAAGCAATGATAACTTTTCCTCCTCTTTTGAGCTTAAAGTACCTGAAAATGCACCGAAATAGATCAATGATCCAAGAATGATACTTTAGAGTTGTTAACGTATAAAAGTGCAATTAAAACCTAGATCAACCCTAAAATGATAATAATTATGTACTGTTAAGATGCATTTTATGACTCTCATCGTCAACTCATTAGTCAACTGGTTCTTCTGTTGGTTGACTCACTGGTTGACTGGTTCTTTTATTGATCAACTAGTTCTTTTATTGATCGACTGGTTCTTCTACTGGTCAACTAGTTCCTCTGTTGGTCGACTCACTAGTCAACTAGTTACTCTGCTAGTACACTGATTGGTCGACTGATTCCTCTATTGGTCGACAAACTAGTCGATTGGTTCCTCCGCTGGTTGAATGAATGGTTGATTGACTGATCGACTGGTTCATCTGCTGGTCGACTGACTAGTCAACTGGTTCCTTAATTGGTCAACTGACTAGTCTACTAGTTCCTCTGACGTGTCCGTAATTTTGTCCTTTATTTCCTTAGATTATGTACTAACTTTCTAGATACACAATCTGAATCTACCAAAAATAAGTATTCATCCTTAATAGAACTGATTTTTGTAACCTGCACACTTAGATAGATTAATCAGTAAATAACATAAGCTTATAATAAGAAGATAGTGTCCAAAATCCTATGTTTCCCACTTAATGAGCAAGTCAAGGTACCTAATTGCTCATAAAAATCAGTCCTGATATGTAATGATACTCACCATTCCGGACTAAAGCATAGACATCATGAACCTAAGATTGAACTTAATCTTAACTTGGATTCTTGCTTTTAATGATTCATACCAAATTAATTAGGAAATTTACACCTGAATGAATATTTCTAGTTGTGTAAAAGCGTTGTTGTCGAAGGAAAAGAAATGAGTTTAGCGAATTATTTTCAAAGGTTCCGACGATGATTGATGGTGGCCGAAAATACAATTTACAAAAATCAATCAGAAAGCGATGATGCTGATCTACTTGAAAATTTTGTCCTTGTAACGCCGAAATGAGTTTTTCTTTATTTTTTTAATAATAACACTCCTAATTTCACCATTTAAAATCCTCGCATATATCACCATAACCTATATAAATGAATGAAATGCTTAATATGATGTTCCATGATTGAATGTATGTGTAAATACTAAAATGCTCCTAAATAACAAGTGTACCCCACAACTCTAGCTAAATAACTAAGGTTTTTCCCTTCCCGAGGGGTAGTAAGCGAAGGTGCAGATCGAAGTGGTTTAGATTAATGACAATGAAACTTTTAATTTCCACGTACATAATCATCCTTTCATAATAAAATGACCAAGGTATCCTGAAGAGCATTTTCAAATGGTCCATGCAAATTGGTAGAGTTAACCAAAGTGATTTTTGGGAAGAGACATATCGAAAGGTTATTTTCATAGTCTTTAATTACTTTTAAGGATCCAAGAAGGTAGCTATTAATCAAATTAAATAGAGAAATGGATTCTAACTTTGGGTATGCTATGGGATGGTCCAGAGAACATCCAATCAATGCCTAGGCCTATATGATCTAGCCTCGACAACTACTCATTTTCATTTGGTTTATTTAATTAAATTTGTTTTCTTTATTGTTTGAATTAAGTTTAAAAAGCATGCACACAACAATATGAAAGCACACAGTCATGATGAATGAGATGACAATTATGGAAGAACAATCAAAGAGAAAATGTAAAAAAAAAATAAAGCAAATTAAGAGTTAACAAAGACAAAAGCCTAACTCTAAACATGCTTTGATCATCATACAAAATCTAGATAATCAATCGATCATATATCAGCATGTGTACCATCTTAATTATTCACCAAACAAGATTAAATCAATCATGGAATATACTAGAGAAAGATAAGAATAAACTCAAACCCTAACACTATTTTTTATCCATGTTCATGTGATCATCATATAATTTCGAGACAAGATTAAAATCAAGAATTGTACGAAATCTGTGGACTAAACATAAACCCTAATTTAATGATAGTTCAGTTTAATCAAGTTTTTACATTAATTAAACATGTTAATTATGTTCAAAATATCATCAAGCATTCAAATATTAATTTTCAAAAGAATATGAAAATAATTATTAGAAAGCAAAACTTGGAATGCTAGTCTAGGCTGGCATTCTAGCCTTTAATGTTAGTAAGATGTTTCTCCTCTGAACGCAAGTCAATATTGGCATTCAGCCCCAGTTCATGCTAAAACTCTTTTTTAGTTCGTTTTTCGATTCAAATGTTGATTCCGAGTTGATTTTAAACTTGTAAACACCTAAATAAATTTAATTGCATCCTAGTAAACATTTTTCTAATAGTTAAACACTCAATAAAACATGTATCAAGGAAAAATCAAATTAAAACAGCAAGTTTGTACGATGAATGCAAACAAGCAAGTAAAGAGAATTCAATTAAAGATCATACCTCTCCATGATTACAACTGGTACTGGATGATCTTTTGAGATAGTTTAGATTATTCTCACAAGTCCACAAACATGAGACTCGAGATCAATTAGATTGATTTTTCAAGTTTTGGATGGTGGTCCTTCTTAGCATTGCCTAAAAAAGAGTAAGGATTCAATTGCACGAGTGATTCGTTGGAATGTTGATTGATTGTGATAGTAAATATAGTTTGTGAACTCTTACTATTTCATAAAATATTTGAAAACAAATAAATTGAAAGCAATAAAAACTTTTGAGAGAAAATTTTTAGAAAAACTCAATTTTTATGACCAAAACACTGAAAATTAAAAAAATATATAACTTTTGATTCCTACTTGATACCCCTTGATTACGCCCAAAGTATAATGCGGTAGTTGCAGCACAGCTTTGGGGTGTCGATTCCACAGGGAAACAAGTTAACTACAAGAGAAGATGTAAACCTAAACACAAATGATAAAATCAAGTGAGAAAATATGAAGTTTTGATAATGATGTAATTAAGAGCAAATTATGTAATAAATTGAGAATAATAATAGGGAAACAATAAGGTTCCGGGAATCCTCCCCAGGTTCGTTACCTTATTCCAATCTTGATTCAGTTATTTTTATCTTGATTGAAAGTTTCACATCCCAAACAAACAATCAATGAATATTCAATTAGAGTACATATATAAACCCTAATGTAATTGATATGACTTACTCTCTACTATCAGTTTAAGCAAACATGGCCTATCCTATAGATTTATCAAGAAACGACAATATATCTTAATGACAATATTATAGTAATGGATAATCCTAAAGGATAAGTCTACCGTACTCAATCACATCCAAACAAACTTGACATAAGAAGAGCATGACTAAACTTATATCAAGGAGAAAGATAAAATCACTAGATTAAAAGGAAATCTTCTAATTAGATTAAACAATAAGTCATAACAATGTTTGACAATAAATCCCAATTACAGTTGAACTAATAAAGGAAAATAAAGAACAACTACACCTAGGGATTCATCCCTTCGCCTTGCTTGGAGATTAGTTCGCCATGGAACTCATGGCTGAACACTTTGATGGAGGAGAATGTTACTACTTCTTTGAGTTTTCCAGACTTTGATTGATGATCCCTCTTAAACCCTAATTGATCTTATTTATAGTACAAAGGTCTAAGGGTGTTTTCGGGCTTAATCTATTGTTGAAACCCTAATTAAGTTCTGACTCAGAGATAGAACATAGTGTGCGAGCCTTTGTGGGCGCCTAGGCGCTAGCTGAAGGTTGAGGTTGGCATGCTTTGGGTGCCGTGACCCTCCTTGGTGGGCGCCTAGGTGCTAGCTTGCTTGATCTTGAGCATGTTCTGGGCACCTAGGCTCTCACTGGTCCAAGCCTAGGCGCCCACTGAAGGTTGATTTTCTTCATGTTTGCTTCTTCACAACCACTTCGACACTTCGTTATGCATGGAATCTTCGTGCTTTAAACAATGATTGCTTTTCCTTCTCTTTTGTACTCAAAGTATCTGAAAATGCACTGAATTAGATCCACAATCAAAGGATATCACTTTAGAGTTATTAACGTATAAAAAATGTAATTAAAACCGAGATGAACCCTAAAATTCTAACAATTAAGTACTGTTGAGATGCGTTTTATGGTTCTCATCACAACCCCCAACTAGCTTATTGCTAGTCCCTAGCAATTCAAGCAAAAACAAGAGATGAATGTTATGGTAGGAATCAAAACAAGGTAAAGCAATGCTAGTGTTAAATAAGGAGCAATTCACATTTTTGTCTCAGAAATTGCATATAATACGTAGCACATAGAATCATTAAATATCACTTAAGTTCGAAAGTAATCCAAGCATCAATCTCAAAATCGTTATCGACTCTTATCATTTGTCTTACCACAATCCATTAATCCGAACACCCGGATGATTTTATGTATGACTTTCATGAATACAAGTCTTGGCCTCTAAAAACATAATAAATTGTGTGACATCAATCACATAAACAAGCTCCATAGGCTTATTTTTCAAATCACTCTCCACTATTGTAGAAAAAATCACACCACCTTGGATCAATAGGTCTTTAATAAGCTTGTAATGTTAGGCTAAGGTAAAGGTTAAGAAAAAATGGGAAGGAATTCAACAAGTAAAAGAACTTAATCTATTAGTTTTAAATACAACCAGTTTAAGTACTGGATAACCTTACTTCAACACCCAACTCTTTCAACCATTCTTCAAGCATTTCTCAATAGATCACCCATTTTTTCTTTTCTTCTTCTTCTTTCTTTGCCATAATTCACTTCTTTTTTTGTTTTCTTTGCTATTTTTGGCAAATAACCATTCACCTCCTTTTTCATTTTCTTTTCCACAAACCCCAACTTATCTCCTTTAATATACTCGAGTTGTGGTAGTAATATTTTTTTTTTCATATTTCCATACTTACTCCTCTTAAGTGCTTCTCAACAAATGTGTACAACTAAGTTCTTTTAAAAGAAAGGTAAGGATAAAATATTAGGCTCATAAGGGTAAGTAAATAGATTTTCGAAAGAAACAAGGCTCAAATACTTTTTCGAGAAAAAGGCTCAAACAGGTGACTCGTGATAGATATAGCAAGGATAAGTTTGAAAGGCTTATACGGTCCAAAAATGGCCTATATCATATTCTAAGTAGTGTGCATTCTAGTAATTCACCTCAAGTGATTATCAAATAAGTTCTAGAGCTTGTCAAGACCGCAAAAGTATTCACAAAACAATTACACATAAAACTTCTCTAAATGCTTCAGACTAATCATACAATCTTACCACAAACTAGAGTCTTAAACCAAATTAAGATTGACACTTAAATTATTCTCAAACCGAATCAAGATTTAACTTCTTCTAATTGCTATATGCTATCTCAATTAAGCTTATATCATTGACATGTGAATTAACTCGAAGGCAAACACAAAGCATGCTTAAAACAAAAAGAAAAGGAAGATAATACCAAGCAATTTAAAAAAAAAAAATACGTTTCCTTCTCCCCCAACTTAAAAATTGCATTGTCTTCAATGTTAAAGAGAAAGTAAAGGAAACTCCCTTTGTAAGCACAAGTGCACAGAAGTTGAAAATTGTGCACCACCATGTGAACTGCATGCCATTCTTCTTGCTGAAATTCTAATCTACAACATAGAACAAAACAACAAAAAGAAAGCAACTGTGGTGTACCCTTAAGATTCCCACCATATGTTAGGTTAGCACATAAAATGGAGAGAAATAACTAAAAATGAAAAATAAGGGACGAAAAAGAAAATAACGAAAGGGATAACACAATATATGGTAGTATAGTGAGTTGAGAATAAAAAACAAAAGAAAAGTAGGCAAACAAAAGAGGGAACCCAAAACTAATCCTCGAAGTCCTCATCTTATTCTTCATTCCCTTCATTCTCTTCACCTTCCTCGGGAGGTGGATCAAAAGATGAACCCGGATAGGGTGGCATAGTAGGAAAGTGACCCATATTATAACCAGTAGTGCAGGCAAGGTGTTGGTACATCTGACTCAAAGAAGAGTAGACCTCCGCTTGATAATCGGCTTGCCTAGCCAAGAATCAGTCTTGGCGATCTATCCTATCAAGTAAAAGTTTCTGATGCTCATCAAAATGACTCTCTAAATGCTCAAGGTGCTCGGCAACCGTGAAATACTTAGAGGGGAGAGGGGGGGGCAGCAATTACTGCTCCCTCTCCCGGAGTTGGCGGCCTTGAGGCTCTAATCTGAGTTAGCAAGGCATCATCGATAGGTTTCTTGGGTTGCTGGGCCTCCTCATCAGTACTGTATTGGACTCCAGCTCGGATGCACAATTGGGTAATTAAAGAAGAAAAGTATAAGCCGAGCTTTTATCGAACAGTGTGTATGATAGAATTAAAGATGACTTGGCCCACATCGATAGTCATGCCCATCAAAATTGCCAAGCCTTAGCATTGGCATTCAGAGAAGTGGCGGGCAAAGTGATAAGGATATCACCCGTCATTTTCCATGTAGTGCTCGGAACACAGAGAGTATTGCAAATCTCTTCATAATTAATTGTAGATACATATGCACTATACTCACTGTGTTCGATGTCAGGTAACCCATAGAATCTATTTATGGATGTGCTGCTAAAGGAGACTATTTGGCCTCGCACCCTCACTTTAGCATTCCGATGCTCGTCAGCATTAGCGTAAAATTCTCTAACCAAATTTGTGAGGGAATGAGAGGGTGGTTTTATAAATGTACCCCAATTCCTATTGAGAATCATCCAAAATAAGGTTGGGTTCCTCTTCTCCGTGATGTTGAATCCTCTCTCAGGAATGGGTTTTCTACTTTGCATCATTCTAATATATCTCTCACTTGCTTCAAAACTAACAAATTTGGTCTCATCATACTCTTGTTGTTGTTTCCCCCTAGATCTCTTGGTCTTAGGTGCCTTGAAAATCAAATATATAGAACAATAGACTTAAAGCAAAATTTAACCACCAAATAGCACAACTGAACAATAAAAGGGAAGAAAGTGGTCTTACTTGATTTCCAAAGTTGAATAGAAGAAAGACTACCCACCACTTGAAGTGTTCTTGATGAACCCAAAATCTTCTTAGAACCAAGCTTGTGAGAGAGATTGCTAGCAAAATCTACAAAATTAGTGAGTAATTTAGCAAGAAATGATGGTAGAAACAAAAAAAAAAATTAGAGGAAAAGGGAGTGGGTATGTGAGTGTTTTGAGAGAGGAAGAGAGAGAGAGAGAGAGAGAGAAATGGGGCTGCTGTTTTGCCAAGTTGAAATGAATAAGAAGTACAAGTTTTAGGATTTTAAAATCTCCAATTTTTTGTGTGAGCACCTCGGCCTGGGCTGTTGGGCACCGCGGCGCATGCTAAAGGGCCTGTGTGCATGCGCACAGCGCGCACAGTGCTGGGCTTGTTTTCCACAAGAAAAATTTGTTTGTTTGCCAAAAGAAAGAGAAAAATAAAATAAAGTCAGCCAAATAAATAATTGCATAAAAAATAATCCTTAAAAATTAGATTAATTTAAAAGAAAAACTAGCAATTAATATTGAATAAAACGTAATTAGAAACAAAACAAACAAATCAAAAGAAAAATGAATAAAAACGTACCTGTGTGGTATAGTTAAGGTAAATAGATCGGATCTGTAAGTGGAATGTCTTCCACTTCCAGATCTTGCCTATCAATTAAGATCTTAAAGCGCTGACCATTCACTTTAAAAGTCCTACTGTCCTTAGTGTCCTCTATTTCCACCGCTCCATATTCAAAAACATTTTTCACTATGAAAGGACCGGTCTACCTTGACCGAAGTTTTCCAGGGTGCTTATGGAGTATAGAGTCGTATAAGAACACCCGATCATTGGGTTTAAATGTTTTTCTCAAAATATTTTTATCACGGAATACTTTTATCTTAGCCTTATAGATTCTAGAATTCTCATAAGCATCATTTCTTAATTCCTCTAACTCGGTCAACTGATATTTCCTAAGCTTACACACCTCTTCTATATCAAAATTGAAAGACTTGATGGCCCAATAAGCTCGATGCTTGAGCTCGACAGGTAAGAGATAAAGCTTTCCAAAAACAATTCGATAAGGTGACATACCTAAGGGAGTTTTAAAGGTTGTACGGTAAGCCCAAAGCGCATCAACTAGTCTCAAAGACCAATCCTTGCAATCTGGGTTAACCGTTGTTTCTAAAATTTGTTTAATTTCCTTATTAGCAAGCTCTACTTGTCCACTAGTCTGAAGATGGTAGGCAGTAGAAATTTTATGTAACACCACATATTTTTTCATCAAAGCTTCAAAAGAACGGTTGCAAAAATGTGTACATCGATCACTAATTGTAGCACGTGGTGTACCAAATCGAGATAACACATTTTCTTTAAGAAATTTAATTAGCATTCTATTATCATTACTTCAGCAAGCTGCTGCCTCTACCCACTTAGATATATAATCTATTGCCATGATGATATATTAGTATCCGAAGGAAGCAAGAAAGGGTCCCATAAAATCAATGCCCCAACAATCAAAGATTTCAATTACTAAAATAGGGTTTAAGGGCATCATATTTCAATGAGACACAACTCCTAACTTTTGATACTTTTCATATGAGTGACGATAGGTGTTTACATCTTTAAACAAGGTAGGCCAATAAAATCCACACTACAAAATTCTTACAACGGTTTTTTTCATTGAAAAGTGGCCTCCACAAGCTTGGGAATGACAAAATTCCAAGATGTTATAAATCTCTTCATTAGGGATGCAACGCCTTAAAATTTTATTAAGCTAGTACTTGAAAAGATAGGGGTCATCCCAATAAAAATTACATACCTCATATAAGAATTTCCTCTTGTCTTAAGCGCTCCAATCCATTGGTATCTCACCTGTAGCCAAATAATTCACGATGTGAGCAAACCATGGTAAAGAAGTAACAGAGAGTAAATGCTTATTCAGAAAGTCATCCTTGATTGGTATGTTGTTGCAAGTGTCCTCAAAAGTGAGCCTTGATAGATGGTCAGCTACTACATTCTCCACTCATTTCTTATCTTTGATGGTGATGTCAAATTCTTGTAGAGTATGATCCATCGTATTAGTCTTGCCTTAGCATCCTTCTTTGTAAGAAGGTACTTTAGTGCTGCATGATCTGTAAAAATAAGGATAGGAGAACCAATTAAATAGGCATGAAATTTATCCAATGCAAATACTACAGCTAACAATTCTTTTTCAGTGGTGGAGTAATTCATTTGAGCACTATTTAAAGTTTTACTAGCATAGTAAATGACAAAAGGTTTCCCCTCCATTCACTATCTAAGAACAACACCTACAGCACAGTCACTAGCATCACACATGATTTCAAAAAGCAAAGTTCAACCAGGTGATTGCATTATAGGTGATGAAGTAAGCTTGCCAATCAGTGTTTTAAAGGCCTCTTGACAAGCTTGAGTCCACTCAAAGGGGGTTTCTTTAACTAGGAGGGCACAGAGTGGTCTAGATATGTTCAAAATTTTTTGTATGAACCTCCTATAAAAACCAACATGACCAAGGAAAGATCTCACATCCTTTATTGTCTTAGGGGTAGGTAATTTAGAGATTAATTCAATCTTAGATTGATCAACCTCTATTCCTTTAGAAGAGACAAGATGCCCTAAGAAAATACCGGATGGTACCATGAAATGGCATTTTTTCTAATTTGAGACCGATTTTTTCTCCTCACAGCAATTCATCACTCTTTCAAAATTCATTAAGCATGCATTAAATGAAGATCCAAAAACAGTTAGGTCATCCATAAAAACTTCCATGCAATTTTCAACCATGTCACTAAAGATACTCATCATGCAATGTTGAAAAGTGGCAGGGGCATTACATAATCCAAATGGAATTCTACGAAAAGCATAGGTGCCAAAGGGACAAGTGAAAGTGGTTTTTTTCTTGGTCTTCTAATGCAATTTCAATTTGATAATAACCAGAATAACCATCTAGAAAATAGTAAAAGGGATGACCAGCTACACGCTCAAGAATTTGATCAATAAAAAGGAGTGGGAACTTAACTTTCCAGGTGGCAGCATTTAATTTTCTATAATCAATGCACATACGCCACCCGGTCACAAGCTTGGTAAGGACTAACTCTCCTAGGTCATTCTTTACCATAGTGACTCCGGAATTTTTAGGAACGACTTGAGTAGGGCTTACCCATTTACTATCAGCTATTGGATATATAATTCTAGCATCTAATAGTTTTAACACTTCATTTTTCATTACTTCTTTCATAGTGGGGTTAAGCCTACGTTAAGGGTCTCTACGAGGACTAGTTCCTTCATCCAAATTTATTTTGTGTAAACGAATCAGGGGACTAATACCTTTTAAGTCAGCCATGCTCCATGTTAAGGCTAATTTATGTGCATTTAGAGTTTGAATTAATTTCTTACTTTGGGTCTTAGATAATTCAGATGAGATAATAACAGGAAAAGTATCACCTGGACCGAGAAAGACATGCTTTAAACCTTTAGCTAGTGGCTTCAATTCGACTTTAGGTGCTTCCACACTTGAGGAGACTTGTTTCTCATTACTTTCGGGCAGCTCCTCAAACTTCGATTGCCATGCCCAAGTGCCATAATCCTGGGATTTATCAAAAACAGCACAAATATCAATTATATTAGTTTTATCATCAAATAAATCGATCTCAGAATTAACAAGAAAATTTTCAAAAGGATCATAATCATGAGTTATGGAAACTCCCTCGTTGATGAGTGACTCGATTACGTAAAGCTGGTGGTTTTCATCCTCATCTTCGAGCTATTTTGCAACATTGAAAATATTCACTTCAAGGGTCTAGTTTCTAAAGGACAGCTTCATGAGTCCATTCCTATAATTTATTAGAGCATTTGTAGTAGCAAGAAAAGGTCTACCCAAAATCAAAGGAATTTTAGAGTTAGTGTCAACAACAGAAGTAGTATCAAGGATTAAGAAATCAATAGGACAGTAAAACTTTTCAATTTGAATCAAAACATCCTCTACCACACCCCAGGGTACTTTGACTGAACGATCAACCAATTGTAATACCATAGTGGTTGGTTTGATTTTTCCTAAACCCAGCTGTAAGTAGATAGAGAATGGAATCAGGTTTACACTAGCCCCTAAATCTAGCAAGGCTTGTCCAACTTCCTCATTTCCAATCCTACATGCAATGGTTGGACAGCCAGGATCCTTGTATTTTGGGGGAATTCTTTATTTAATTAAAGCACTCACCTGCTCAGTTAGTAATGCTGTTTTATTTACATGGTGCTTCCTCTTAATTGTGTACAAATCCTTGAGAACCTTTGCATAGGTGGGAACTTGTTTAATCACATGCAAGAGTGGGAGATTCAGTTTTACTTGCCTTAGGTTCTCTAGGATTTCATTATTATATTTTTCTTGTTTGATTTTAAGGCTTGAGGGAATGGTGCCTTAACAAGGCTTTTGGTAACTTCACGGTCTTTGGGCTGTTCGGTGTCACTACTACCTTGACCCGTCTCCACATCCTCGCATTTGTTCATTGTTGGGATGTGAAGTGACTTACCACTTCTTGTCACAATGGCATTTACATTTTCCAGATTTGTTTGTGCCATGTGTTGACCATGGGGTGTGGACTGAGCTTGGGAAGAGAACTTCCCTCGCTTAGTCACACTCAAGGAGCCCATTAACTTGGACATTTGTCTCCTTATTTCTTTATTTTCTTCCATAACCTATGTGATTAATGCTTCACACCTTTGGTTTGTCTTAGCCTGTATCTCAATGAAAGCATGTAAAGTGTCTTCTAAAGAACTTCTAGAGGACGAGGATGCATGATATGGTGCAGGGTGTGATCTAGGGGGTTGTGCAAGCTACTGGTTTTCAGATTTTCAGCTGAAGTTGGGGTGATTTCACCATCCCAGATTGTTAGTGTTAGAGAAGGGTGAAAAAAGCTTCTTGTACATGCCTAAGGCATTACATTGTTCCTCATACATCCCTCTCATATCAACAAATGTAGGGCACTCTTGAGCGGGATGATCTATCCCTCCACACACAAAACATGGTTCCAAAGGTTCAGCTTGATTAACCATGTGTGTTGGAGTTTTAGTTTTTAATGCCTCTAACTCTCTAGTAAGCATTTCGACCTTAGCTTTCAGGTTGTCTTCCTCCCTAAGATGGTATATTCCACCACCACAAGGGTTTCCTACAGGTCGTGACCTATTTGTGCTTTCAGTAGCACTAGGTCCAGTCCAAGTATGAGCTTTTTCAACAATCTCATTGAGGTACTCTATGGCCTCATCAAGGTCTTTTTACAGAAACTCACCATTACACATCATCTCTACGAATTGCCACTCTCTATAGGTAATATCCTTATAAAAGTAGCTCACTAAGCGCCAACTCTCATACCCATGATATAAAGTCTCATTTTCCTTTTGTGCACAGGTGGAGATTTGTCTTTTTAGAGCATTGGTCTTATGTTGAGGGAAGTATTTGTTAAAGAAGTCCTGAGTCATCTCATTCCATGTCCCAATAGATCATGTTCTCAATGAGTATAACCAACTCTTAGCTTTATCCTTCAAAGAGAAAGGAAAAAACTTGAGTCTCACGATATCATCAGTTGCAGCTTAACTATGAAAGGTCGCAACTACTTCCTCAAACTCCCTAATGTGTACATATGGGTTTTTATTTTCCAAGCCATGGAATGTAGGGAGTAATTGAATCATCCCAGTTTTAAAGTCTTGGTGGCGAGTGTTGGCTGGAAACATAATGCATGATGGTGTGGCTGTCCAGCTAGGATGTAATAATCTTTGAGTGTCCTAGCAACATTTCCAATAGGGTTTTCAGCCATGTTGACAAAGTTTTCTAAATTTTCAGTTGGGTGTACACTAGGGTTTGATCTAGATGAGGTTTCACTAACGGACGTGGAAGGAAAGTGTATCTCTATTTTGAGTCCCTTAATGAACCTACCTCGTGAATTTCTCGGTCTAAGCATACACCAAATGAATTAAAAAGAATTAAAACAGAACGAATAAAAGAAATCAAAAAACTTTAAGAAAAGAAAGATAGTGTAGTCTTGTCTTAGAGTTGACAATCTTCCTTGAATGTTAGCGTGTCTCCCCGGCAACGGCACCAAAATTTGATTACGCCAAAAGTATAATGCGATAGTTGCAGCATAGCTTTGGGGTGTCGATTCCACAGGGAAACATGTTAACCACAAAAGAAGATGTAAACCTGAACACGAACGATAAAATCAAGTGAGAAAATATGAAGTTTTGATAATGAAGTAATTGAGAGAAAATTATGTAATAAATTGAGAATAATAATAGAGAAACAATAAGGTTCGAGGAATCCTCCCTAGGTTTGTTGCCTTATTCCAATCTTGATTCATTTGTTTTTATCTCGATTGCAAGTTTCACATCCCAAACTAGCAATCGGTGAATATTCAATTATAGCACATATATAAACCCTAATGTAATTGATATGACTTACTCTCTACTATCAGTTTAAGCACACATAGTCTATCCTATAGATTTATCAAGAAACAACAATATATCTTAATGAAAATATTGCAGTAATGGAAAGGATAAGTCTACCGGACTCAATCACATCCAAACAAACTTGACATAAGAAGAGCATGACTAAACTTATATGAAGGAGAAAGATACAATCACCGGATTAAAAGGACATCTTCTAATTAGATTAAAGAATAAGTCATAACAATGTTTGATAATAAATCCCAATTACAACTGAACCAATAAAGAAAAATAAAGAACAACTACACCTAGAGATTCATCCCTTCGCCTTGCTTGGAGATTAGTTTGCCATGGAACTCATGGCTGAACGCTTTGATGGAGGAGAATGTGGTTGCTTCTTTGAGTTTTCCAGACTTTGATTGATGATCCCTCTTAAACACTAAGTGATCTTATTTATAGTATAAAGGTCTAAGGGTGTTTTTGGGTTTGATCTATTGTTAAAACCCTAATTAAGTTCTGACTCGGAGATAGAACATCATGTGCACGCTGTGGCCCTCCTTGATGGGCGCTTAGGCGCTAGCTGAAGGCTGAGGTTGGCATGCTCTGGGCACCGCGGCCCTCCTTGGTGGGAACCTAGGTGCTAGCTTGCTTGATCTTGAGCATGTTCTAGGAGCTTAGGCCCTCACTGGTCCAAGCTTAGGCGCCCACTGAAGGTGGATTTTCTTCATGTTTGCTTCTCTGCAACCACTTTGACACTCGATTATGCATGGAATCTTTGCGCTTTAAACAATGATTGCTTTTCCTTCTCTTTTGTACTCATAGTACCTGAAAATGCACTGAATTAGATCCACAACCAAAGGATATCACTTTAGAGTTATTAACGTATAAAAAATGCAATTAAAACCGAGATCAACCCTAAAATGCTAACAATTAAGCACTGTTGAGATGCATTTTATGGTTCTCATCACCCCTTCTTTGTGAAGAGAAGGGTTTACACAAGAGTTGAAAGTGTAGTGTCCTCTAAGAAGTAGTAGAACCAAGTTTGATGGAAGTAGGAATTGAATTAACTAAATTCTTATCGTGATTTTAAAGAAGAGTTTATCCTAATTCATGGGTACAATTGACATATTCCGAAACCAACTTCAAACGGATCGTACGGGCTCATATGAAGTCAAAAATTTGTGTTCTTGGGCTTTCTAGAAAGCTATGGGAGATATTTTGCAATGAAAGTAATTAGATCCAAAAATAATAAGTATTTGTTGAGTTATGGTCAAAAGAGTGGACCTAAAATTACAGAAATCGTAATAAATCCAATACTTAACTGATTTAAGCCCATAATATATCAAATTAAAGATTACAAATAGCAATAACTAGTTATGTAAAGAACCAATTTTTCCTTTGACAAGCACTTTGAAAAACAATTTTTTTTATAAAACCTTTTAAAAATCATTTTCTCTCATATTTTAACGAAAACTAAATTGGTAAAAATTTGTAAATCAACTCCATGATCTCAATCATTAACAACCAAATGCCACAAGTCATCGCTCGAAGTAGATTATCTATGTCTTAGTTGTTTTCATTGGCTTCTCTAAGAAGGGTGATCCTTATTGATTAAGGGGGTATAAAATGAGGTGTCTACACTAAGGTACGGGACAAGATCAAAGAATAAGAAAAGAAAAACTATTCAAAAGGTTAGAAGGCTAGAAAATAAAACCCATTCAAAAGTTTGGAGACTTAGGAAACAATCTATTTACAAGGTTAGAGTACTATAAGATAAAACTCGTTCACTGGGTTGGAGTACTTGAACACAAAGTGATATGAACTAAGAAATTGATGGATCAAGAAGACTTCCAAGATCGTCTAGAAGAAGATTTATGTGAGACCGCGACCCGTTGCTTATATTGAAGCAAGAACCTTGGTATAATAAAGACTGAGACCGCAACCCGTTGCTTATATTAAAGCAAGAACATTGGTATAATTATGACGCCACAATCAATTATGGAAGGATTGATTGATAAGTCGAAGATGAACGCCACAGAAACTCCAATAAGTTTAGAAGTTCTAAAAGAACCAAAGAGAAATTTCTCTCCAATAGTATAAATCAAATCTGAATTGTGTTATTCCAAAAGCCAATGGCTATTTAAATACATGAGAATTCTTAACCAATTACAAAAAGGAAAACTAAGAAATAGGAAATAAACCTAAATAGAATTCTGGTAGGAATAGGAAACTACGAAATAAGAAATAAACCAAAATAGAATCCTGGTAACCTAAAATCCAAATAAGAAAAGTACCTAACTTGGCATGTAAGCCTTATAATGCAACAATTAAATTCAGATGGAAACAATTAAGAAAAGGTGCAAGGTGCAAGCCCAAAGTGGAAGAAGATTTGGATGCAACAGCCTGCTGGATTTATGCCCATTATAACAGGCCCAAACGATATCCTTTTTGAAACTTTCTTAGGTCTAAATTGAAGTTCAAGACATCATCTTTCTACCCCAACAAGTTTCAGCCCATTTGGAGATGCGGGCAAGAAGATATGACCATTTTAATTCTGGTCGTTGGGTCCTCCCGAAATTCCAAAGTGGAAGTTCCCTTGGATCATGGAAACCCATCCTTGTGGATCATGTATAGCATCATCCTTGGGCCCCCAAAGATGGTTCTTAGCCCAAATGTGTTGAATGAGCCTATTGAGAGTTTTCTTGAACCGTTTAGCTCAGGCCCTTGTAACTGGACCAATTGGAACTTGAATATGATCCGTCTCCCATTTGTTAGTCGTGTCCTCATCATTCCCCTCTTCTTGAAAAGGATTTGTCCTCAAATCATCACCTACATCAAAAGGGCGTAAATTAGAAACATTGAAAGTGGTATTAACATTCTACTCACTTGGTAATATCAATTTGTATGCATTGTTATTGATGCGCTCAATGACTTGAAAAGGAGTATTAGTTAATTTTTCTTTTATCAATTGGACCCCTTCACTTGCTCGTCTCCCCTTTTGAATCCAAAGTTCTTTTCGATGACTTCGATAAGTGGTGCAACAATACTGCTAAAGTCTTTCACGAACCTCCTATAAAAACTAGCAAGTCCATGAAAACTACGAACTTAACCTACACTTGTGGGACTTGGCCATTCTTTAATTGCACGGATCTTCTCTTCATCAACCCGTATTCCTTGTGCACTCACAACAAAACCAAGAAACACAAGCTTATCGGTGCAAAAAGTGTACTTCTTCAAGTTAGCAAGCAACTTTTCTTTTCTAAGCACATCTAAAACTGATAGTAAATGTACAACATGATAATCTAAGTTTGCACTAAATGAGAATATCATCAAAATAAACAACAACGAATCTGCCTATAAAAGCTCGCAAAACATGGTTCATTAATCTCATGAAGGTACTTGGTGCATTTGTTAGTCCAAATGGCAAAACTAACCACTCATATAAACCATATTTTGTTTTAAAAGTAGTTTTTCATTCATCACCCTCTTTCATTCTTATTTGATGATATCCACTTTTTAAATCAGTTTTAGAGAATACACATGCACCATGCAGTTCATCTAGCATATCATCTAAATGAGGAATAGGATGTTGATACATTACTATTATATTGTTGACTGCTCGACAATCAACACACATTCTCCACGTCCCATCCTTTTTAGGAACCAAAATCACCGGAACAGCGCACGGGCTCATACTTTCTCTTACGTTTTCATTAATTCTCTAACATGTCTTTGTAGCTCCTTGGTCTTTTCGGGATTCCTTCGTTAGGCTAGTTGGTTTGGAATTGTAGCACCAGGCACGAAATCAATTTGATGTTCAATTCTTTGAATAGGAGGTAAGTATGTGGAATCTCCTCGGGAAATATATCATCAAACTCCTGTAAAAGAGAAACAATAGAACTAGGCAAAGATAAGTCAAATTGGTTAGTGTTTAACGCCTCTTTGTACAAAAGTACAATCATTGACTGATTTAAAATCATCACCCTTTTTATTTCACTCGTTCTTGCATAGAAATTTATTTTTCTCTCAATGACCGAATCAGTTCTCTTATTTTCTCTCTCAATTTTTCTGACCTCTCTCATTTTCTCTTTCTAGTTTTCATTCATTCTCTTTTTCTCACTCTCTTTTGTTTTCTCACTCTCTCTTTGTAACCTCACTTGATCTTCATAAGTCTGTTTTGGTGTCAAAGGAACTAGAGTGATTGTTCTTTGATTTCTTACAAACGAATATTTGTTGGTGAAGCCATCATGCTTAACAGACCGATCGAATTTCCATAGTCGGCCTAGTAACAAGTGTCCAGCTTGCATCGGAACTACATCACACGAAACTTCATCTTCATATCTTCCAATACGGAAGGAAACTAACACTTATTTGTTCACCCTCACTTCACCACTATCATTGAGCCATTGCAACTTATAAGGTCGAGGATGTTTAATTGTTGGCAGCCCTAATTTCTCAACCATTGTAGTGCTAACAACATTAGTATAACTACCTTCATCAATAATCATACTACATATCTTGTTTTGCACATGGCATCTAGTATGAAAGATGTTTTCTCGCTGCACTTCATCATTCTCTATGATTTGCACACTTAGAGCTCTCTTTGCAACCAACAATTCTCTTTGGGCAGCGTATTCCTCATCACTTGCATCCTCCAATGGCAGCATAGATTCGGTATCTTCTTTGCCCTCGATTTCAATTTCACCATTTTCTCGTAATACCATAACTCTTTTGTTCGGATATTGGCTTGCTATGTGACCCCTGCCTTGGCATTTAAAACACTTAATATCACGATTTCTAGTAGTGGAAGAGTCAATTTTATCTTGATTTCCATGGCTGGTACTTTCTTGTTTTTGCTCGGTTTTAGGCTTGGCCGTGGCTTGCTTCACAAAATTTGGCCTCCATGATGAACTCGAGTTAGGGCTTGGTTGTGTATTGTTGCCCCTCCTCTTGAGTTGGTGCTCAATTTTGATGGCCATGTGCACCATATCTTCCAACTCCACATAATGATGTAACTCCACCGAATTAGCAATTTCCAGGTTCAAACCAGCGAAGAACCTAGCCATAGTAGCCTCTCGATCCTCCTCTACATTTTCTCGGATCATAGCTACTTCCATCTATTTATAATAATCCTCCACACTCCGACTACTTTGTGTAAGACTTTGCAATTTTTGGTACAACTCACGATAGTAATGGCTTGGAACAAACTGTTTCCTCATCACGGTTTTCATCTCCTCCCAAGTTTCTATTGGACGCTCTCTATTTCTCCTCCGGTTTAACACTAGTTGATCCCACTAAACAATCGCATAGTCAAAAAATTCAATGGCCGCAAGTTTAACCTTTTTAAGCTTGGAATAATTATGGCAATCAAATTACTAATTCTATCTTCTTCTCCCACTCAAGGTAAGCTTCAGGATCGTTTTTGCCTTGAAACAATTGAATCTTCATCTTAATACTACCCAAGTTATTGTCTTTTCGATTCCTAGCTTCTCTACCTCGACCACCAAATCTCCTATGGCTAACAACTGATTCCCGATCATCTTCTTCATCAAATCCATTCCCATAATACTCTTCATCTTCAACTCTCTCTCCCCTAGGTTGAACTCTCTCCCTCCTACGCACATTAGGAGCGTTTTGTTGCTGCCCCCACACACGTGTTCTCTATCTGATCTATCCGCTCATGAACCTGTTCCATCTCCATTCTCAAATACTCTTCTTATCTCACCCGTTAGAGCCTCCATGAGCAACTTTGGATCACCCTCTCTCGACATATCTCCGGAATTATTTTTGTTCTTATTGTCTGACATGTTTGCTGCAACTAGAAGGCTCTGATACCAACTGATATGATCCATGCCAAGAAATAAGAAATTGATAGATCAAGAAGGCTTCCAAGATCATCTAGAAGCAAATTTATGTGAGACCATGACCCGTTGCTTATATTGAAGCAATAACCTTGGTATAATGAAGACGCCCCAATCAATCATCAATCATGGAAGGATTGATTGATAAGTCGAAGATGAATGCCACGGAAACTCCGATAAGTTCAAAAAGAACCAAAGAGAAATTTCTCTCCAAAAGTATGAATCTAATCTGAATTGTGTTATTCCAAAAGCCAATGGCTATTTAAATACATGAGAATTTGTAACCAATTAGAAAAAGGAAAACTAAGAAATAGGAAATGAACCTAAATAGAATTCTTGTAAGAATAGGAAACTAGGAAATAGGAAATAAACAAAAATAGAATCCTGGTAACCTAAAATCCAAACAAGGAAAGTACCTAATTTGGCATGCAACCCTTATAATGCAACAATTAAATTCAGAAGGAAACAATTAAGAAAATGTGCAAGGTGTAAGCCCAAAGTGGAAGAAGATTCGGATGCAACAACCTGCTGGATTTAGGCCCATCATAACAGGCCCAAACGATATCCTTTTTGAAACTTTCTTAGGTCTAAATTGAAGTTCAAGACATCATCTTTCTACCCCAACAAGTTTCAGCCCATTTGGAGATGCGGGCAAGAAGATATGACCATTTTAATTATGGTCGTTGGGTCCTCCCGAAATTCCAAAGTGGAAGTTCCCTTGGATCATGGAAACTCATCCTTGTGGATCATGTATAGCATCATCCTTGGGCCCCCAAAGATGATTCTTAGCCCAAATGTGTTGAATAAGCCTATTGAGAGAACTATTTAGCTTGGGCCCTTATAATTGGACCAATTGAAACTTGAATGGGATCCATCTCCCATTTGTTAGTCGTGTCCTCATCACAAAGCCTATCCAACAGATAAAATGCTTTTAGTGGGTTGGAGCACTTGAAGAAACAGTACCTCCTTAATGTAACAAAGAAAAAGTATCTCTGGTGAGCTCTCCCAAGACGGTTTTGTCACATTTTAGATTCAAGGACGACACATGTATGGAACAATGATTGCATTAATAAAGACTAATTACAATCATCTACCTCAAATCTTTTATAGAGGAGTTAAATTTTCTTTCTTTACAACTTTCACAAAGTATATAATAATTACAAATATATATGCTCATGTACAACTCTTTACAAATATATACAACTGCCTATCTCATTTTTCTTTTCTTTCCTTCTTTCTTTCTTTCTTTCTTTTATACTAAGGATGCCAACCTCGGTGACTTACCTAGATACTTACTCTGAATCTTAAGATAAGGATCTACTAGTCCTGCCTGCGGCTTGAAATTATTTAATATTGAGGAATGAGCTTTCACAAGCTCAGTGAATTATAATTTACTATAAGTACTCGATTTGCATTGTTCTAGTCATAATTATATCACAATTCATATTCATAATTCAAATCATTTATCAATCTGCCAATTCTCATATCATGATATTTCAATTACCATATAGATATCAATTATAATTTCATCTCATATATTTCAACCAACTTATAATTATCATTTTTGATATTATTATCACCATCTTTTATTATAATCCTCATTATAAGGTTCACATTTATATAATTCATTATATAAAAATCATAACATAAATCATGTTAATCACTTATCATCTCAACTATCTCATCATGAGACTCATATTCACATCATTAATATTTTTCACAGTCAATCTGATGCCTCAACATCTCAATAATTATAAAAATAAACATGAATGCATCCACATCCTCATTTCATCGTATCAATTCTCATCATTTCATTTCTTTTTTTCTTTCATATCTCATCACATCACACCATATCTCATTCATACTATCAAAGTTTGGGCAATTCATTTGTTTTCGGGTATCCATACCAGATTTTCGTACAGCTTTTGGGATATCTCCCCACATGTCAACATGTTTACATCCAGACCAACCATAGTTCTGGTCTTCCCTGGGACTACACACTCCATCTCTCTAGTGGCCCCAACATGCATATGAGCAACTACATATAAGCACACATATCATAACATCATACAATTAAAAATCATTTTCTTTCATCATATAAATCAAAAATATTTCTTCATATATGATATCAACTCATCTATCACAATCTCAAGAGATTTAATTTTCTTCTCAAAATATATTTCATCAATTTCTATCCTTTCAAGGATAAACTTTCACCAATTTCTCATATATAATCATTTTCAATCACATCACAATTCATACTTCTATATAATCATTTAATTAACAAATATCACATATATTTCATCAAATTAACATATTCATAATATATTCAACAATGTTTCTCATAATTTTAGTTATTTCAAGTTTCATGTACTTTTTTTATTTGTTTCGCTTACTAATAGTAAATTGTACTCACCACATAACATATAAAGCTAATCGTGGATCACCACCTTGCCTTTCTTGCACCTTTTAGCAATATCATCACATTACTGCTCACTACCAACTAACCATAAAATTCTAATTAATCTTACTATCTTATATTTCAATTTTTATACCCTGTATCTGGTTAATTTCATGTATGTATGTTCATCTTTCTCAAATTCAATGATTTAAATGAAAATCCTTTTCTTTTGATTTGAAACCAAGTTCAGATCCTTTTTCAAAAAAAAAAAAAAAAAGTAGAAGAACAATTTCTAAAAATTGAAATCTAACAATAAAATCCTTTAACTTTTACCTTTTCAAAGTTTTATCCTCAAATTTTCTAAAACTCTTTCGTGAATCAAACAATTTCTAAGACAAGATTGGAAAATCCTTTAGTTCTTAAGTGTTTGTAAGCTTTTTTTCCAGAGAGGGTGCTTTATATAGAGAGAAAACAAGTTTCGAATTGTACAAAAATGATTTCAAAGTCTCAAAATCCTTTTATATGAAAATTCTGGTATGTCCGATCAACAACCCGGTCAACCAATTGGTTACCATAAAAAATTTCAAAAATGCCACTGAACTGTCGATCGACTGCCAACCGACCAACCAACTAATCAACCAGTTGACTGGCTCCTCTACCAGTCGACCGGCCAGTCGATCGACCAGTCGATCAGTTAAGCCAACCAACTGACCACCTTTGTTTGCTTCAAACTTTCAAATTACTGGTCGGTTCACCAACCGATTGGTCCACCCCTGCGAGTCAATCAATCACCCACCAGCTAACCGATTATGTCACCAGTAGATCGTACGGTCGACTGATCCTTTCTTTTTGCTCTAAAATTTCATCTTTCTTCCTTAAAAAATTTCGAACTCTTTTTCTTCAAATTAATTCAAAATCTTTCTTTAAAAATTGTTTCAAATTCAATTTTCAATTTGTATATATGCATGTTAAATTTCAAAATATAATTTAATTTACTCTTTTACCTTTACTTCGAGAGTATGAGTATTACAATTCTACCCACCAAATAAAAATTTTGAGGACAAATTTTTTTACCTACATCATGAAAAAGATTGGTATACAAATTTCTCATTCTTGCTTTACATTCCCAAGTGATTTCCTCCCCATCTCGATTTTGCCACAACACTTGAACTATTATAATAACCTTATTATGCAAGGCCTGTTCTTTTGTGTCTAAAAATTCATAGGAACTTGCACAAATGTTAAGTCTTCCTGAAGGTTTACATATTGATATGGAATGTTATAGGATTCATCATGTAAATATTTTCGTAAAACGGAAACATGAAAAACGTTATGCAATTGTTTTAATTCTGAAGGTAACTCAAGCTTATAAGCCACCAATTTAATTTTCTCAATGATTTCATAAAGTTCAACATACCTTGGTGTTGGAAATCACCTTGACAAGAGGCCCAGGTGGTGATCTTCCAAACACCCAAGTCTAGAATGACTTGTAGAAAGAATTTCAGCAATCGAACACAAGAACATAAAATCAAAAGAAAGAAAGAAGACAAGCAATTTGTTATCGAGGTTCGGCAATGTGCCTACGTCCCCGTGAGTTCTTTCGAACTCTCTGCACTAAATCAATGATTCTTTACAATTCAGCAACCCTCTCCAAGAAACCTCAAGTTCTTGAAGGAACCAAGAAGAGAACTAGAAAGTGATAGACCTATTACAATGCT
The DNA here is from genome assembly GCA_023935145.1 of Bretschneidera sinensis. Lineage (NCBI taxonomy): Eukaryota > Viridiplantae > Streptophyta > Magnoliopsida > Brassicales > Akaniaceae > Bretschneidera > Bretschneidera sinensis. The sequence goes on from CM043705.1 coordinate 8,000,660, forward strand.
TTCTATCAATTCTATACTACCCTCTCTTCTTTATAACCAGCCTCTCTACAATGAGTCCCTCTTATGTGTTGTGTCTTTGCACTCTCACACAATTCTCTCATCCACACACATGTCTCACAAGTTACATTACATCTTGTGTCACAACTTTATGTTTGTGGTGTTGAGATTGAACCTAGGTGACCCTTCATATAGTGCACCAACTTCTTGTCCAATCTTGTGTGTCATTCTCCACCCTTAGATCTTGATGACCACTTAACCATGGCTCTCCATCAATCCTAAGTGGTGCTGTGTGTTTTAACCTTGCATTCACGCATCTAAGAGAAGGCTAAAGCATGCTGTCCATGTGTGCCGGCCAAAGCTGCAGCGCCGCGCTGCAGCTCTAAGTTTCTGTCCCTTCTGCTATTCCTGCCAGGTTCCAGCGCGGCAGCTCAGTGCTGCAGCTCCAAGTTGTTGTCCCCTTCACACAACACCCTTCTGCTTGTGTGCAGAAGTGCGCACACTAGTGCGCATGGCCTTCCCTTGCTCCAAAATGAAGCACACACATGTGTGCAGCCTTGTAACTTGCTGAACTTTGATCCTCCACCTTTGGTTTAGACTTTAACCATCTTTGAACCATACTTGGACCTGTTCAAACCTTAACCATGTTTGAACCATGTTTAAACCTTAGACAAATACCAACACTTGGGCTCAACACTCCTTTCTGTCTCAATCTCAACACTCATTTCCATGGAGATATTTTCAAATGAACCTAGTCATTAACTTGAAATTTAAGAGGTCTCATTCTATTATCAGCACAACTATTTAGTTTATTCTGTGCTGCACTAAGTTTTTCTCTAACAAATTTGATCTTTTCTGTTGTTAATTCTATCACTTCTGGACCAAACAACTTTTTTTCTCCCACTTCTTTCCAACATATAGGAGTTCTACATCTCTTACCATATAAAGCCTCAATTGTGTCATCCCAATACTAGCTTGAAATTGGTTATTATATGCAAAATCTATCAAGGGTGTGAAGAATCCTAAGATTTTCAAGAAAGGGTATGTAAGTATAACAACCCATCCTGGGTTGGCCACTCCTGAGATGGTATTGTCACATTTTGAAAATCCCAGCATGACACATATATGCAACAATAAAAATAATACCAACTGCAATTATTTCATCAATCCTCAACCCTCAACAAGGGAGATGCATCATTCAAATCTTGACTTAAACATTACATACAACGTAATATGCATGAATATTTATAAATATATATTTTTTGCCATTAGTTTGAGGATGTGAACCACGTGGCTTACAGAGAATGACTTCGTCGGAATCTCAACTCACCAAACAAAATGTCTTGCTTGCTACCTACAATTATATAACAATGAGGGGTGAGCTTCACAAGCTCAGTGAATTAAATTTAGTAGAAGTATTCAATTTGTATAAATAGTCTTTAAATATTCATTCATCTATATCACATATAATATGGTAATAGCATTCTATTATCACAACTAATATCGTAATCTTCATTCCTTATCAATCTTTTTTTCTCATATATTTATCCACCCTGTGACCATATAGTCTATTACTCAGTTCTTATCATGTCAAACTTTCATATTTCTTCCCCCAATATCTGTCTCTATGTGAGACTCATTGATTTATCAATAATTTTACAATCAAGAACAACACTTTAGCATATTTGTAATAAAATCAATATTTAAAATATATGCAATGCATGATTATTAATTGGTAATGTCTTCCCACATGTCGACATGTTTTTATCTTAGACCGGCTACCTTCTCAGTTCATTTATCACCTACATATATCAGATGTCACGGTTTTCATTTCTCACCAGCATATACTGGCTGTCACGGTTTTCATTTCTCACCAACATATACCGGCCGTCACGGTTTTCATTTATTTACTGTATATGCATATGAATAATTAAATGAAATATGCATATGAACAATAATAGAAAAACAAGCATGCATTCACACATTCAAATCAACTATCCTGCTTCATCTCATATTATTATTTGATCAATTTCACTAAATTGCTCTCCTCATATATCATATCAAATCATCAACCATAGCTCGTCAAAAATTTCGTTTATCACTTTCATTATTAATTCGACTCATTATTCTAATAATATTACTTCTCATATAATAATTATCTATATATCAATTATTTCTATCATACCCATTAACCAACTTTTATCTATTATCAAATCATAAGTTAATAATTTATTCAAATATTATCACTATATATTTCATATTTATCTTGATTACTTAAAGTAAATCTAACTCACCACATAGCACTTAAAGCTACCTATGGATCACCTACTTGTTTTTCTTGCTTCAGCAATTCCCCCCGTTGTTGATCATCAATATCACACATAATATTTATATTGAATTTTCTAATTTATTCTTCAATTCCTCCATAATTCTCACCCTTTAAAAATTCCCACATTGAATTATGGAAAATTTCTTGTATGCTAAATTTCAAAAATAAAATTTATGTTATTACCTTATGTTTTTCTTAGAGATTTTCGTGATTCTCTGAAAAATTCTCTCTTAAATCCCTTCAAAATTTTACTCTTGACCTTTCTTTCAGTCCCCAAGTGCTTAAAGAAAGAGAATAATTTTTTTCAAGAAGGGAGAAAACCAAACAGGATTTTGTAAGATTTAAAAAAGAAAAACAAAAACTATATATATATATATATATATATATATATATACACACACACACACACATATACTCTACTAACCCTCCCCTCTCATTTGCCACTAATTCTACAACTTTTTAAGTTATAGATCATGCAACATTTGCATGACTGGTGAGTAACACCTGGACATCCAGGTGTTTACACGTTTTTTTTTTCTTTTTTTTTCCTTCTTTCCTTTTCACGCATCTAGGTGTGTCATTTTTTTTTCTTTCTCTATTTTTTTTTCTTTTTGCTTGCTATCCACGCATATTTTTTTTCAAAAGAATTATTTTATAAAAATTAAATATTTTGCATATATATATATATATATATATATAATTTTAACTCCATGTCATATTTATTATAATACTTCTTTACCATTTCTTTACGAATTTGAGTATTACAATTCTACCCACCTTACAAAAATTTCATCCCCGAAATTTCCTTACCTAATTCATAAAAGAGTTGGAGGTATTTTTTCCTCATTCTTACTACATGCTACCAAGTAATTTCTTTCACATATTTGTTTTTTCCTAATACTTGAATCAAATGAATAACTTTATCACGCAAGACTTGTTCCTTTCAATCTAGAATTCTGACTGGTACATGGATAAAGGTCAATTCTTCCTAAAGTTCTATCGCCTGATTCGAGATACTATGAGATTCATCATGTAAACACTTTCTCAAAAAGTGACACATGAAACGCATTATGTAATTACTTTAACCTTGTTGTCTAACGGATGATGCAGGGTTACTGTCGTGTCTGTTTGGTAGAATGTGACTAGTAGGAACAAACGAAATCCATTTTGGATCACGGGTTACAAACCCAGTGGGTTTCAGTCTAAAAAGTTTCTACCAAAATGCTTTCAAATTAACTTATTAGCTTTCCCTTCAATAATACCAATAATGCTTACTTTTTTTCTTTTTTAGCCTTCTCTCAATGATGCCAAGGTGGACAATGACGATGTTGGGATGATGAGGACATTGAAGATCCCTTTTGCGGTGACGATCTTGGAGACCCCTAGCAAGGACTTTTATTTATATCTTATAACATTCCATGCTTATTTTTATATACTTGGATATTGTATATTCATATTATAATTATTACTATAATTAGAATTTGTTCAGTTCGTAATGATGTAATCAAATACAATTTTGAATGTAAATTCAATACATTTTTAGCAAGAAATTGAGCAGGAATTAATTTTTATTTTTTAAAAAGGTCTAAGAAATAATAATAAATAATTGCGACGATATAAGCGATGGTCAAAACCCATCAGAGAAAACCCAATGAATTATCTACAACGTATACCCCATCGCAGATCTGTCGCTGATATTGGAACATTAAAACTTATCTGTGATGACATCAACGAGGGGACTCTCATCGCTGATAAGCTAACCATATATGTGATGGGAATCCCATCGCTAAAACTTTTATAATATTATATTTTTTTGGTCACCTTATTTTGGGGAAAAGCTTCAATGATGAATTGTTATCGTCGCTGATAACATATATTCCGTCTCTGACGCGTTTTTTGCCCATCACTATTTTTCACATATACCATGAGATCCCGCAGATGACTTTCTGTGACTGGAAACTTTTCTTACATATCAATTTCCAACTTCATAATATTTTAAATCCATAAATCTTTTCACTTCCATAGGAATAATTCCCAATTAAACTTTTCTTATTTCCTTCCATAATTTTCTCATCTTCACAAATTGCAAGAAAATTATAACTCTAACTAAGAAAAATCTCCAATTTATGAAATTAAATGAAATCCAATCAAACCCATACTCTTCTAGGTCTCAACTTTCATATTTTAAAATATCCTCAACTCAAATAACTACAACACCATAGTTTTACAACATAAAATTTCTAGAATTTCTTCACAATTTCATTCAACTTTACGAAGTCTACTTTAACTTAGAAAAGGTTAGAACTCAAAACTACCTCAAATTCTTGTTCAAAAAAGGCCCTTGTCTGGTGTGTGGGTCTCATGCGCCGCCTTCTACTGCTCGTGGCAGCCCACCTCTGACACTGTCCTCTTCCTCTACCTTCCAGTAGCTGTTCTATGAAGTTTGGGGGCATTTGGACTTAAGTGGATGGTTTATGGCTAAGCAAAGTTAGGAAGAAAATGGGATTTCTTTCGAAAACATTTCCAGTCTCTCTTTCTCTGAATAACTCTCCCTGCCCGCAGACTAAGGAAGAATAGAGAAAATGCTTGAAGTTTCTAGGCTTTCTGCCTTTATATAGCCCCAATAGATTTTACCTTTTTATCCCTCCACTTATTTTTAATGATATTGAAAGTCATCTCTGCCATTTTTCTAACTTAAACTACTAAGGCCCAAGAGCATAAATTTATAACAAAATCTCCATAATTTAACTTTGCTTTTGAACAACTACTCCCCTTTGTCTGATGCCTAATTTTCTCCTCAAACAAAAGTCATAACGTTTTTTCAAAATTAACCTTAAAGTCCTCTTATACACAAATTATACTTCAAAAATACAAACCCTATGATTTAAATATTCCTATCGAGGTACTGGTCTCTAAAATCTTTCCCACTAACAAAAATTTTGACCTCGAAATTTTCTTAACCAAAGTCTACAAAAGGTTCTGAATTTTAATTCTTCCAAGTATGTTATACACCCTCAAACACACTTCTCAAATGTCCATAATATCCTCATTAAACAATCTCTTGGTTTTACTTTTTTTTTTTACCTCACTAGGTTTTCAATCCTTTATACCACACTTCATTAATGTTCCTTATTAAATAGTAGTCTCATTTTCCAAAAGTACATCCCATACTGTCATTAATCACCATCCTTTAGTAATCATTTCTCAACTTCAAAAAATATTTAATTCTTTTAGGGAGTTACCCTTATCAACTTGTCCAAATCCATTGACAAGTATTTAAACATTACTCTTATCAATAGAAAATATGTATAACACCAATATAATATTTCCAAATAATTAGAAATACTCATTCTCATCACGTTTCCACAATTCCATTATATTTTCACTACAAAATTCACCACGTCAACGCAATCCACTTTTCTATACATATATATGTAAAGCAATAACAAGTTAGCATTTTTGTATTCATAATTCCTTCCTCAAGAGCATTAGCAAGAAAATAAATTTACAAGTATAAACATTTACTTCACATATACAAAATTATTCAAAACAACATAGAATCCATCCATTCATCTTCAAGACTTTTATCACATCTCATTCCAATATCAACCTTGATTTCCTCAACGACATCCTCTCCAATCCTTTTTATTACAGCAATCTCATAAAATAAAATAAAAAGTTATCCATTAACCTTTTAATTCTAAGCCTTGCACCATTGAAATCATTGTCACAAATCGGTTACAAGATTCTAGTTAGCATTTTCTTAATTTCTTTATATCTTTAAGTAAAGCAAAACCTTTTGGTTCAAACAACTAACACCCACCTATTAATCATCCCTTCATCACTTTATAAAAAAATTTGTAGATTTGAGGATAAATCCATCTTTTTCTTTCACCAAACCTCATCTTACACTCGAGATCATTTCAAAATTTACTATCCCTCTTTCCTTTACAATTTCCATATAACTATTTCTACTCTTTCAAACATTTCCAATTGAAATTTATAACTAGTCCCCCGCTAAGATCATTTACTTCAAATCCATAAGATACTCTAGCTGTGTCTATAAAAATTTGGTTTAAAAAAAACCATTTTTCCTTTATTATTTCTCCTAAAGTCCCAAAATATCACAAGACTTCCATTATGATTTATTTCAAACCATTATTACTTTACTTAAATCATTTCTCTTATTTTACCTCAATTGTTTCCCACCATACTTGATTCCTTACACTACTACTTGCCCAACAATTGCTCTTATTCCTTTTTATACTCATTAATCCATCTAAACCTCTACCAAAATATTAATCACCCTTCTCAAGTCACATTTCATAATGGGCGCTTACAATTTCTATGAATCAATGTAACTTCTCAATTTTTCATATTTTATGATGGTATTACAACTCGAAGTTTCAAAATATTCTATGTCCGATATCAATTAATTAATGATAAAAAAAAAATCAAACATAATGGGAAAACCTTCTCTAACTCTTTTAACCTTTCTGCACCCCTTTTTCAACAATTAAACTACATAACAAACACACCTGAATAATATATCAATTTGATCATTTCATAACATCAAAGCATTTATATCCAAAATTCTAATTTGGGATATCACCAGTAAAATTTCACTAAACACCATAAAGTCATTCCAAAATACTAATGTATACAACATCCCAACATAAGTTAATTCAATTTCATTCTCAAGATTCTTTTCAATCTTTTAAATTCTTCAATACTATGTCCACAATTCCTTAGATTTCCCACATCTTGATAACAATTTGTAACTTCATCTACCAACTCCCCATACACCATGCAACCAAAGTCTATAGAACCTTAAACCTAAATCTCTAATACCAAAATTGTAAAGACCCATCCCGAGAGGACCAAATGGATCCTACTCAAAATGGCATCAATATCTTTGGGAATTTAGCACCTGAACCTATAATAAAAACTGTGATTATGATCCTTCTATCATCTGCTATAATTATACCATATGCATGCACACTACCATATTCCCTTTACTCTCTCCACATTACATCTTGGTTAAGACCAAGAATTTACATGAGATATACTTTAGGTAACCCACATTCATAATAATTTATAAACATATATACTTTTTAAAAAAATGGGGATATAAAATACATCACTTTAAACTGCCAACAAAAATAGATTGAGGATGCCCCATATGAAAACCCACCTAAAACAACAACTTTCTTCCTTTTCAACTTCTTTATTTGTCAGCTTTGAAGTCTTTACTAAACTTTCCTGAAAATGTTAAAATAGGGAGAATGAGGTAGATGCTCAGTGAGTAATCATATTACTCGAAGTAATCATTATTGTACACAACAATATGTAGTCATTTTCTAACTTTTACAACATAAAAAAGTAGGTAACCAAAAAGATTATTCTTCACTACCCTTCATTGGTTAAAACCAATCATTTACATTACATAAATCAAGATAATCATTCTTAAAAAAAAAGTATATCATGCAATGCTATGTCAATAATGACTATTTCATTTTCCACTTTAATTTCTTTTTTTTCCTTGGGTTAATTATAATACAATGCGGACGTCTCCCCATGTATTGGTACATTTCTCATGTTTATATATCCTTATATCCCCTTCACTTAGGTCACAACCTACTCTAGGTGGGGTCTTACCATTTCAATATCATCTTCGGATCCCCTACACCTAGGTCACAACCTATACTAGGTGGGTCCTACCATTTTAATGTCATTCTCATATACCTTTTACCTAGATGACAACCTACACTAGGTGGGGTCCTTTCATTTTAATATTATTCTCGGATCCCCTTCACTTAGGTCACAACCTACACTAAGTGGGGTCCTTTAATTTCATTATCATTCTCTACTCCCCTTCACATAGGTCACAACCTACTGTAGGTGGGGTCCTACCATACCATTTTTAATTCATTCACTTCCATAACGCCATTTTAATTCATGTCAATGCACTGCATTCGTAATATCATAATTTCAAACATAAGGTGAAAAACAATTATATAACAACCATCTCATTCACAACAATTATAAAACATGGAGACATTTCAATCAATATTTCCTTATATTTATCCATAAATCTAGACAAATTATTATTATTACTATCATCGTAATTCCATAAGTATTTATTATGCTACGCTTACTAAAACTATGGTGAAACTCACCTTTGATATGACAAAAGTTAATATTAGCTACTTCCTAGCCTTTGGATCCTTCTTCCACCACACCTAAAGAACATACGATCTAGTTTAAAAATCCAAGAAGTATACAAGTAATTAATAATTATCTATATCAAGTAATTACAAGAATTAATTAATCCAATACATATACAATATTCACAAGTTTTCTTTTTCTTTTTCTACCTTTCCTTATCATTTCTTTCATTTCCTTATCAAATTTGAGATTTACATCTCATGACACTGTTACTTTTTAACTTAATCAAGTAAATTCTAAGTTAAACTACAAGAGAACTTACACTTCTCAAGTGTTAAGTTAATATAAAAATGACTTGTTTAGTTTACTTCCAACACTTCTTCGTCTTTCAAAACCTCTTTACATTTAAAATGTTTCTCCCAACTACTCAAAAGCTCTTCCAATTTAAGGAAACCATACCAATTTTAATAATCTTATACCATCAAGCACTAAGATTTTTAACTCATATAATTCACACTTTCCATAAACAAACTTAGATTAAATCACATAACTTTCAAAATACCCATTTAATAGAAGTTTTCCAAACTTTTAGTTTTATCACTAAAAGTCCTAAGAACTCAAGAAATTCCTTTAGTTTTTCTATCACACTTCAAATCCAAACTTACATGTCTCAAGCTACTCCAATAACAATTTCTACATTTCTTTCATGTTATAACTTAGAATTTTATCAAAACTTTTCTTACATATAAATTTCCAACTTATACTTTTAGCAATACCCAATTAAACTTTGCTTATTTCCTTCCATAATTTTCTTATGTTCACAAATTGCAAGAAAATTATAACTCTAACCAAGAAAAATCTTAAATTTTTGAAATTAAACCAAATCGAATCAGACCCATACTCTTCTAGGTCTCTACTTTCATATTTTACAATACCCACAACTCAAATCAAACTCGAACATCATAGTTTTACAACATAAAAGTTTCAGAATTTCTTCACAATTCCATCCAACTTCAAATACATCAAATTAATTCAATTCAAACTCAAATCGTCTCAAACAAATTCCTAGAATCAACTTTAAGAAGTCAACTTTAATTTAGAAAAGGTTAGAACTCAAAAATACCTTAAATTCTTTCCAAAAAACAGCCGAGAAAACTTCCATGTCTGGTGCGTGGATCCCACATGCCACCTTCTTCCGCTGGTGGCAGGCCACCTCTGGCACTGTCCTCCTCCTCTAGCTTTCAGTAGTTGTTCTATGAAGTTTGGGGGAATTTGGACTTAAGGTGGATGGGTTATGGCTAAGTAAAGTTAGAAGGAAAATGGGTTTTCTTTCCAAAATATTTTCTCTCTCTCTTTCTCTGTCTCTAAATCTCTCTCTCTCTTTGTCTTTAAATCTCTCTCTTTCCCCGCACAGTAAGGAAGAACGGAGAAAATGCTTGAAGTTTCTATGCTTTTAGCTTTTATATAGCCCCAATAACTTTTACCTCTGACGAAGACCTCCGAACTGAGGGTTCGATCGATCAGTAGAGGGGACGACTTTGCCTCCCCGGAAGAAGAATAGTCCAAATTCCCCCAAACTTCATAGAACAACTACTGAAAGCTAGAGGAGGAGGACAGTGCCAGAGGTGGATGGGTTATGGCTAAGCAAAGTTAGAAGGAAAATGGGTTTTCTTTCCAAAATATTTTCTCTCTCTCTTTCTCTGTCTCTAAATCTCTCTCTCTCTTTGTCTTTAAATCTCTCTCTTTCCCCGCACAGTAAGGAAGAACGGAGAAAATGCTTGAAGTTTCTATGCTTTTAGCTTTTATATAGCCCCAATAACTTTTACCTCTTGACCTCTCCACTTATCTTTAATGAAATTACAAGTCATCTCCTTCATTTTTCTAACTAAAACAACTAAGGCCTAAGAGCATATATTTATAACAAAATCTCCATAATTTAACTTTGCTTATGAACAATTACTTTCCTTTGTCTCATGTCTAATTTTCTCTCAAACAAAAGTCATTATTTTTTCTTTTAAAATTAACCTCAAAGTCCTCCTATACACTAATTATACTTCAAAAATACAAAGCCCGTGATTTAAATACTCATATTGAGGTACCGGTCTCTACAAATGTAGAATGTTATCTGTCCTAATAATAGAACCCCAAGTTTGCCACTAATCATTGGGCATGTTCTCTTTACTCAGTTGTATCTTTAAATTTAAGGTCCACCTTTTTTTCAAAGCCAGGTCCAATTCAAATCTATGGTTGTTAATATGCAAGAAAGTCCAATTTATAGGACTCACTTGAAATTTAATAAAAGTTGACCTTGTGACAGAAAAATGGCTTGTTTTTCTTTTTAGGGATAAATTTATTACATATAGAAGCCAATACATTTTACTACCTTTTTTTTTCTTTTGAAGATGCCTAATGATATGGAAATTGTTTACTTTAATTAGAGGTGCTAATTTATTCTCCACTTCTCATTTTTTGAGCTTTTCCTTTCGTCATATTCATTGAATAATTTTGCTCTTGTTAAGTAAAAATGTAATAGCTAGTGATAAAATATATAGGCAATGCATTAAATATACACAGCAAGCATATTGAAAAAATTGTAAACGCAGTATGAAATTGAATACAACTAACTACGGATAAATGATTAATGCTATTAACATACATAATTAAAATTTCATACACGTGTAGTCTTCAAGTTTACAATAATTGATTAAAAAGTTCAAAACATGGGCAATGCGCATGAATTTTATTTGTGAGTAACTTCTTTTGCCATATTGCGCGCATATTTAATTGGCCCTCAAACTTTTATAAAATAACATAAATAAGTTCACAAAAATTCTAAAATAAATTCCTAATTAAAGAAAACTTTTCCACCATTAACTTAATGGCACATACACAATATACATAGTTTTCCTATATACTTAGGGTTTTGTTTTCTTATTCCACCTTTTACTTCCACCCATAGAAAATATTAGCATTACCATTTGTCTTCTTATCTTATACTTCTCATACTGTCCTTCTCTTGTTTCATTTCATTTCTACCCTCCTCAATTATACTTTCTAAGATATATACATCTGTCTATCTATTTCATGTAGTGATCTTGAAAAAGATCAAACGTAAAGGAGATCTTTAATTTTGCAAAGGAAAGGGTGTGTATTTTTGTTTGAATGAGCATTGATCAGTGATTAATTTTTCTTGTTTTAATTTTAAATTTATTTTCTTACAGGGCTGCAGTTCGATCTTTACTATAAGCATAAACTTTGTAAAGAATCTAGAGGTGAATTTCATAGATCTTGTTTTGTTTTTATGGGATGACTGAGAGTATACATAGATCTTGTTTAGCTTCTTTATCTTTGTTATGGATGTTATTTGTCTTAAGTTTCTTCCAATATATCTTATGACTTAAAATATAACTTTATATAATCTGAATCTAAATCTATATTTGTAAATTTATGTATATATGTCAGTACAGAAAACATTCTAGTCAATTTTTTCTATGTGGGAAAAATAAATTTATATATATAGTATTAAGGAAAACAGAAAATCTCGGCCATTTGCGTACATTATCAGTACTGAAAACGTAGTCAGTAGAGAGGAAAGCATAGTGCAGGAGGTACATGGGCTGATAATCTGAATGATTTTCTTAATTTTTACAGATATGCAAAGTCGATGGAGTACAATTAGCCTTTTGTCACAGTTTAAGGCATCCATTGAGGCATTAACTATTATTAGCAAACGTTATTGTCTTCTTTATTCATCCCAGTGAACAGTTCTTATAAGGAAATTAGCAGTGTTGGACATAAGCACTCAGTAACTGAAATCGCCAACTGTAATGACATATGTGCTAGTAGGTCCCACCATAGGAATTTAAATGGGCTATTCACTAACTCATATGGTAGATTTTATCCTTGCAGATAAAGTTTTTAGATTTGGTAGTAAGTTATCATACTTGGGAGTAATATCCAAATGTGACAATTATACTTTTCTAGCAAATGCGATAACTAATTTTAATAATAGATTTTACTATTTTACTGGCAAATGTGATAACTAATTTTAATATGCTAAAACAAGGCAAGGAATCTAAAAAAATCCATTTTCATGTCAAAATGTAATGTATTTAATTTACACTATATAATTTCCATTTAATTTTAAATCAATCTCATAGTTTTCATTGTAATTTGCCTCCAATTTCAGCATACAGAAATGGTTACTTAATTAGTTCAAGCATGATTCTTTGGTCAACTTTATGTTGACTTGTTCAGGTGATATTAAAATGAGATTAGGCCCTTAAAAAGTAAAATAATTATTTTTAATATACGTTTTTGTTTATTGGCTTTTTGCTTGGTTGCTTTGTTTGTGTGATTGCTCGTTTCTCTTAATATTTATCCTTTACAGCTTGCTGTTTCATTTAAAAAAATTGTCTTTTACCATTAAAAACTATTTAATTTGCGAAGAATGACCAATTTTATTTCCTCTCCTCAGCAACTACCAGAATCAAATGGGGTTCGGCTCAGCTGATGAACAGGGAGATCCATGTAGGGACTTTCCTCTCCTCAACAACAACAATTTTATTTCAGCATACAAGAACTTTGATTATGATCATGACTTTATTAACAAAGAGAATATACAAGCACCTGAAAATGAGCAAAATGAAATAGCTAGGAACTTATTAAATGTCAGTATGCAAGTGAAGGCATTTTGTTATGATGTTCTTTAGATGAAATTAATATATAGATATTCGTGAGTAATAACTAATTCACTTTTCAAGTTTTTTTATTAAATAATAAATATTTTCATTATTCAACTAATTAATTAAGTTTTGGGTAATGATGCTTGATAAGGAGGTTGTGGAGCTAGAATCATCAAGTGGAAGCAATCTGCCACTAATGAATCATTCAAATTCCAACCGGAATTTGATAGCCCCAATATCTGTACAAAACAATTGTGATGTTTTGGAGCCCTCACCTCGATTCACCAATTCTTCACTTATGGGGACACCTGCAGGAACTTACAATCCGGTAACAGTACATTTCTTTCTTTATGTATAAATTATCATGCCATCTCTTATTTGATAAATCGATCATATTCTAATTCTAAATCATTTTACTTTATTTGATATATATACTAAATATGTATTAGGTTCATTTCATTTTTGTTAATGTTTGGTCAGGAGGGCATGGATATCAAGTCATTCCTAGCTAAAGCAAATGATAATCACCCTCCAATGCTTGCTGATATTGGAAACTCAAATTCTCCTATTGTAAATACTCCCACCATGCTGCGACTGGGAACCACCTCCTCTAATACTATTTATATCTAAACTAATGGAGATAGAAGCAACCTAGTTATTTATATCATCTCATAAATTAACTATTTATCAACATGTTTGCCCTTTTTCTCATGATCCAGGAGGTGAATAACCCACAAAATAGTGCGATTCAGGCTGAGCAACCTAATTTGTTTTACTCAAATCAACTGACTGCTGCTCAGACTAAGCATCTCCTGCATGTCAAAACTTAGCTTTTATGCTTAATGATATTAATTATCATAATTGGTTTTATGTTGCGTTGTAAATTTGATATCCTTTATGCTTATGCTTGTTTTTCTTTGAAAAAACATCAACATAGGCCTCCACCGATGGGTCATGATATAAATCCGCTTAATCATGAGTACAACGCATTATTTGGGGATGAACTTCTAGCAAAACATATCAAGCAATATTTCAGGCAACAATCAGCTTGCATTGTTCGACCTTCAAAACGCAGTGAGTACTTATTAATTATTTTTTTTATTCTTTTAAAATTTTATTGTGTTAAGTTTCAGTATAATGTATTGAACATGTATAAGCAGACAGGAGTCAGATTCTTAAGTGATAACCTGCAGCGACAAGATCTGATCTCTCAGCAACAGAACCCTCCATATAGGCTTATGACCATTGTTTTAAAAAACCAAGTCTGGGCGCGACCAGGGGCGAAACGGGGCTAAAAAGCCCTGAGGCATGAAAGTTGGGGAAAGTGTCGTTGGGCGTGCGTTTTTCGGGTCAGGGCGTTCGCCCAGACCCAGGGCGTACGCCTTTTACGCCCCGGGCGTCTGGGCGGGCGCCCAATGCAACAAAAAAATCAGACCTTCTATATACATATTTGTTAGTAACATACCAACTAACAAACATCAGTGGTCTAGTGGTAGAATCATACGTGGCCATGTTCCAGACCTGGGTTTGAGTCCTGGCTGTTGCATGCGTGAAGTTTATGTTTTGCCCTCTTTTTTTTTCCTCCTTTCCGCTGCTGCCTTTGAAGTCTTCTTTTTTCTTTTTTCTTTTTTTTTCCCTTCTTTCAGCTGTTGCCTTCTTTTTTTCTTTTTTTTTTGTCTCATTTGTTTCTACTTTCCACTGTTTCTTTTATTTTTTTCCTCCTTTATTTTCACTGAGCAAATTCATTAAATAGGCTCCATATTATATACTCTACATTTTATTAATATCATTTTATAACATCATTAGGATTACATTATCTATGTTATCTAATTTGTTGCTTTTAATAGATTTATATGTGTGAATTTGGTATATCAATGTAAGTGTGTAAACACTAATCAATAAACATTTGACATTTAATATTGCGTTATTTTTATACTTGTTGGAATTTGGAGCGTGTTTGTGTCTTGTGATGAATAGATTGGTCAATTTGAAAATTAGAATTTGGTTTTTGAAGTGTGATTTATGATTTATTGATGAAAGATGAGATGTATGTAAATTTGTTATATTATTGTAAGTGTGTAAACAACAACCACTTAACATTGTATTTGTTATGTTAACGTGTGTTTCTGAAATATTTTGATAAATATTCATTCATAAGTCTTAAGTTAGTAAACTTTATTGATAATTAATTAATTTTTATTATTTTAATTTTTTAGTATTTTTATAATTTAATTAATATTATTTTATTCAAAACGCCCCAATGTTTCAAAAGGCTTACGCCCCAACGCCTCGGGGCTTACGCCCCAACGCCTCGGGGCTTACGCCTCACCTCATTGAGGCAAAACGCTTCGCCCAACGCCCTCACCTCCGAAAACACTGCTTATGACCACTCCATTTTGGTATGACTTAGATTTCATTATTTGTGTAAAACAAAATGCAAAAAATGGACTAGTAAGTCATTGGAGCTAATTCAATTGCTACATAACATACCAACTCTATGTTATTAAGTTAAGGTAACCTAACTTAGTTTCATCTTTTTATTTAGTTTCATCTTTTTATTGCAAACTTAACTCTTATTTGAATTAACATTCAATTAGTGATATGCTAGATCCTTGAGTTTTACTTTCTTATTTTAAGCCCCCAACAGTTGTGAATTATAGTTTTTTGTAATTCAAGACTCCGCAATCAACTTATCATCAACAATTTACTCAAGGTAGTTGGAAATCTAGTTTATTAGAGTTTGTGCAACCCCAAGCAACCATACCTTCTAGGTTCCAGATCTTTCACTTTTTGCCTTTTTTTGCTTAATTTTATCTATTCTGGATTTATTTATTCTACATGGCATTTAGTGAATACATATAACAAAAAATCATATATATATATATATATATAATTTAATATGTACATGCTTGTTTTTTTCATTTTTTTCTTTTCAAATATTTTATTCTAGATTTATATTTAATTTTTGGAATTCAGGTTTCAAAACTTAAATGATCCAAGTCAGCAACATAACCTGGTTCAGGTTATGCCTGTGTCATTTGATGGTCAGCCTTCTAACTTGATGCAACTAGAATCTGTCATTTTTCCAGGGTACGTAACTGACGTAAAACGCTAGCAGAAGAAAGAACTAGGAAGAAGAACTGTGTCTCAATCCTCAATAAACTCTCACAAAGAGAAAAGAAACTCTAACTTTATTCAATAATAATAATAATCCTTCGTAATATTACATGGCCTCCTTATTTATAAGGTAAATACTAAACAGGAAAGATTAAAATTAGAAATCGAAATTGGAAAGCTTCCTAAAAACTGAAAACTACAAAATTAGAAAGTTTCCTAAAAACTGAAAACTGTAAAATTGAAGGCCTAAACGTTGGATTTTGGTTAAAATCCCGCCACACTGATTAATCAATTTTGCTCGGTGGCCCATTTCCAATTAGACTAGGGTCTCCGGGGCCCAATCCGAGCCCATGACCCTTAAAACAATGTAAACCGCACCTTTAGATTTGGAGCGATCCAACCGTTCAAGGTAGTCCAGGGCCATCTGTTCTGCTCTGTCTATCTGTTCTACATTATTCCCCATTTCTTCAAAAGAACTCGACCCCGAGTTACTGTCAGGATAAAGGGGTTCGTCCGATGGCTGGTACTCAAACAAATCTGCCACTTTTAAGGTGTTGGAAATGGCCATGTCATCCAGAAGTTCAATTACATAAGCATTATCATTAATGCGCTTCAGTACTCGGAAAGGGCCATACTTCCTGCTTTTTAATTTGTTGTAAGTTCCTGCGGTGAAACGTTTCTTACGCAGATGTGCCATCACCAAGTCACCTTCCTGAAAAACACGTTTACGCCGATGTTTATCAGTGGCAGCTTTGTACTTGCTGTTGGCCAGCTCTAGATTTTGGCGAACCTCCTCATAGATGCGCTGTACTTGCTCAGTCATGTTCTGAGCCTCCTGACTGTGGTCAGGAGGTTTGGGCAAAGGAACAAGGTCCAAGGCATGCTGAGGTGCTTTGGTGAACTCCATCTCAGGGACTGCAAGAAAGGTTTTACCCTCTGCCTAAGGGATTTTGACAGCTGGCTCATATTCACTTGCAGGAACTAGTACAATCTTCTTGTCATACCACCAGAAAACATAAGTATTATCCTGACCCTTATGCATAGCATCTACATCAAACTACCATGGCCTCCCCAATAATAAATGACACGCATCCATATCAATAACATCACACACAATCTCATCCTTATAAAATTTGCCAATAGAAAAAGGAACACGACAGATATCAATTACCCGAGTTTCAGCGCCCTTTTTGATCCAGCCAATCTTGTAGGGAGAGGGATGTTTTTCTGCCTTCAGGTTCAATGCTGTGACAAGGGCCTTCGATACAATATTCTCACTGCTTCCACTGTCAATAATCACCTTGCACACTCTCTAGTTGATAGTGCACCGCGTCCTGAAAATACAGTGTCGTTGGTTGTCATCCTGCTGCCTTGGTGTGAACAACAGGCGCTGAACCACACAATTAACATATACACCCTCATCTGCATCTGCTACTTTGCCACCAGTGTAATCATCAAACTCCCCAGAATAACCTTCATCTGCGCCAAAAGGATTCTCTTCCTCCTCTGCTGTTTTAACCATGTTAACCTGCCGACGGTTGGGACATTCATTGGAACGATGTCCAGGTTGACCACATCTGTAACACTTTCCTGGAATGGGATGGGCATATGGATTGCTGGGCACTCCCCTGTTTTGTGCTGGGGCACCAGTTGTGGGGGTTACTGGCTTGGTGGTGTTGGCAGTACCAGTACCGGAAACTCTACTGGTTAACGGCTGTGGTGAAGTTTGCCGTACTGAAGCCTGTGATGGCTGAGATCGATATGGTTGGGGACGTGATGAGTGCCTAGACTGTTGTGACTCCACTTTCATGGCTAGATTGACCGTCTCGGATAGGGACTACACAGTATGGAGGGATACCTATTCTTGAATGGACACTCGCAACCCTTCGATATACCTAGCCACTTGTTGTCCCTCTGTTTCCTGCAGGTCATTGCGTGAGTTTAACCTATAAAACTCCGCTGTATAATCACTGATGGTGCGCACCCCTTGCCTGCAATTATGATATTGCTGGTACAGCATCTATTCATAGTCAGGAGGAAGGAACCTTGCTCGTAGCAGGTGCTTCATCTTGGACCATGAGCGAACAGGCTTCTTACCCTGTCGCCTGCGGCTATTCTGCGTTTGCTCCCACCACACAGAGGCTCCCCCCTTCAGTTTATAGGCTACAAGCTTCACCTCCCTATCTCCTGGGATTTGCATATACTCAAAGAAAGCCTCCACTTCGAAAAGCCAGTCAATAAATTTTTCGACATGGAGGTGGCCATTGAAACACGGTAGATCTACCTTAACCCGAAAATCATGATTGTTCTGTTCGCACCTGTTCTGGTTGTAACGGTTCTGACCAACATGATTCTGATTACGACCATTCTGACCATCATCATTGTTCTCGACGCCCAGCACTTCGAACTCATCATCACTAGATAAAGCGGCATTGGCTTGGGGCCTACGCTGCAGAGCAGGAACGCGTCCAGCAACCGGTTAGTCGCGAGCAAGGCCTCCAACACGATCCGGGTTGCGTTCTTCATCCCTGTTGCCATTGATTCTCAGACCAGTCATAGTTTGTTGTATCTCCCACAACATGCGTTCAATACGATCAAACCGTTGATTGTGATCATCAAACTGCTGATTATGATTATCTATGGCTTCCCATAGGACCTGCACCCCACGATCAACGTCGTCAAGGTGGTTGCTTTCGTTTCCATCACCTGCCATCAGACCAGGGTAGAACAAGGCTTTGATACCAATTGACGTCAAATGCTAGAGGAAGAAAGAACTAGGAAGAAGAACTGTGTCTCAATCCTCAATAAACTCTCACAAATAGAAAAGAAACCCTAATTTTATTCAATAATAATAATAATCCTTCATAATATTACATGGCCTCCTTATTTATAAGGTAAATACTAAACATGAAAGATTAAAATTAGAAATCGAAATTGGAAAGCTTCCTAAAAACTGAAAACTGCAAAATTAGAAAGTTTCCTAAAAATTGAAAACTGTAAAATTGAAGGCCTAAACGTTGGATTTTGGCTAAAATCCCGCCACCCTGATTAATCAATTTTGCTCGGTGGCCCGTTTCCAATCAGAATAAGGTCTCCGGAGCCCAATCCGAGCCCATGGCCCTTAAAACAATGTAAACCGCACCCTTAGACTTGGAGTGATCCAACCGTTCAAGGTAGTCCAGGGCCATCTGTTTTGCTCTGTCTATCTGTTCTGCATCAGTAACCATCTATTAACTATCGGTTTCACTATATCAAATGTTATATTTTTTATATATAAAATTAATCTGATAATTCACTGAAATGCAATACTAATTAATATAACTTAGTGCTATAAATATGAAGTGCTTAATCTTCTGCATTGCTGAAAACTTCTTAATTTCAGGAGTCAACAATTAGAAGACTCCTTGCTTGCCGAATAGCCTATATCTTAAATTCAAGTTGTTATTGATATATTGAACAACTTACAATTTCTTGCTCTTAAACTTCTTATAGGCTACAAGGTCTCCAGGGACTAATGAATCAAACTACCAAGCCAAGTGCTTCATACCTAAGCCTTGACAGTTCCAAATCAAATTCAATCTTGTGCTCGAGGACTCAACAAGTAAAATTCTAACTCAAAGACCTCTTTAATTGCATTTTTTATCAAGCTTTATCGTGCATCTTACACTGACCTTATAAAATTTTGGTTTAAAAAAAAATTAGCAAGGAATTTCGAGGCGTAGTCATGCTAGAGGAAGATTTGAATTTGGGCAATCATAGAGACACTCCAAGGTATTTCATTTTCTTCAGATATTATCTTTCTATAAATTCGTACACATTAAAGTTTTGTTTAACATATCTCTTCTTCATAAAATTGAGCAATAAAAGTGGGAAACCAATTAAGGACAGATCGAGACTTCAAAATCAATTCACACATTTTAGTATAACTAAGATGATCATAAGATATTCATTTTTACTTTAATTGAATGCAGACATTAGCCACTTTGGGAGAACACACTCTGATGCTTAGGGATTCACAATCTCAAGCAAATGAATTTGGGAACTCTGGCATTTCCAATCTTATGGATCAAAGGTAGTTTTATGGAACTTTACATAATCATGTTTCTTTTTTATTTTCATCAAAATAAAATATAAATTTCTTTTCACCACTCAGGGGAATTTAAACCAAAAAGTTTGGTGATTCCAGGTCAATTAAAAATGCACTCTATGATCCAATGTTTGCAGCGATTGGTCTCCCCATCGACCCCCATCTGAGATGTATGCTACTAAATAAATGGTAATTTTTTTTTTATCTTCTTGATCATTTAACTTTTAACCTGCTTTATAATTTATTAGGAGCAAATATAAGATGCCTTACATATAGTACGATCATATCATGGTGCAATATCACACTTTCTTTCATAGCAAAATAAAATATAACTTTAATAGAATAAAAAAAGGATGCAAAATTACAAAGATTTCCAAAGGTGTAACATCATATTAACAATAATTGATAATTTACTCTCAACCCATCATCATAGGATGAGCTAGAGTGAATCATGTGAAAAATTTAATCTTTCATGTGTTTTTCCTCAACAGATGAGACCTCATGTGGATGTGAAGAGTTGAGGAGTGCTTTGATATTTTGGGAGATTTTCTATGTCGACTTGTTAGCGAATGTTCTTTCTGTATTATATGTTTTGATGAAATCTATTGAGAAGAGTATCTGAAACATCCTTTAAAATAAATTATGGAAACTTATCGTTTTGTAACTGTGTTTCAAACTTTTGGTTTCATGGGAGTATCTTTATTGTTTTGTGGTTGGAATGTAGAAGTAATTTAATTTTCTATTGAAAAAGATTTCATGAATGAATTCAAAGCTTGGAAGTAAAATAAAGAGAAAAGGCAGTATATATGGATTAGTACACAAATTATTGATTTAAACTTTTGGGTGAAGTATCGTTCATACACAAGAGATACTCCAATTTTTTTTAAAGCCTACTAGATTAGTCAACTGATATTAACTATACTCCCATGAAATTAGGAATATAAAATCTTCATTCATTGTACAAATCTGTCAAAGAATCACCTTGTATTAAGGGAGAGAATCTCCCTTATATTATTGTAATTGATTCTTATAGATAGGTTTGGCTTCCATCGTCGTCTTTTGATCAAAGGATGCAATCTAATCCTTTCATGTATTATGTGCATGAGATTCACAAATTTATGTATTATATGGAGTCCATATATATTAATGGTTGAAATTACATAATTTTCTCAAAGGATGAAAAAGTAAATGACGGAAACTGAACCCATTATAGATAGATTATATAAAAACAGATGGAATCACTCTTTGGGATATACTGCTAAATTCCTAAAACATTAGGACTTCCATGGTAGCAGAGCAGTAGTTATCTGAACCTATCCCTCTTTCTTTTTTTCTCGTTCTCAAATACATCCTTTCAAACGTTCCCATGGCATCTTCAGCTTCTTTTACTGCAGTTGTTCCATGTCTTTCATCCTCCCCCATGCCTTATCTTACCATTCAAAATAATACAAACCTTGTATGTGTTAAATTAGAACTCTCTAATATATCTCTTATGGAAGATCTAACTTCTTCCTATTTTGCGCTCACAAGACCTATTCAAACTTTGATTTAAACTTTTGGTTTAGTGGTTATATATATAAAAACTGTTATCTTTAATGTTTTGTGGTTATATATATAGAAGATCTTATCGTAAAAGATTTCATGTATGAATTCAAAGCTCAAGTAAAACAAGGAGGGAATGGGATTATATATATGGATTATGACACAATTTATTGATTTAAGCTTTTGAGTGAAGTTTCATTCATGTATAGCAAGACATTCTCCTACCAAAGTATACACTGCAATTATTTTAAAGGCTATGCAATCTCATTAGCATAACCTTCTTATTGGAGCCTTAACCTTTCCTTAAGGGTGAAAAAAAGAGAAAAGAGAAAAGACAAAAGGAAAACGGGCTTGTTTAGAAAAATTTTATATTTTATTTTTTCTTGAGGGAAACGAAAAAATTCCATCAAAGCTAAAAGCATTTCAAGTTAAGCGAGTAAACATAGAAAGACAGATAACAAATTTTTGGAAATCACCTTGACAAGATGCCCAGGTGGTGATCTTCCAAACACCAAAGTCTTCAATGACTTGTAGAAAAGAAAACAGCAATCGAACACAAGAACAGAAAATCAAAGAAAGAAAGAAGACAAGCAATTTGTTATCGAGGTTCGGCAATGTGCCTAAGTCCCCGTGAGTTCCTCCGAACTCTCTGCACTAAATCAATGGTTCTTACAAAGTTACAGCAACCCCCTTCAAGAAACCACCATGTTCTTGAAGAAACCAAGAAGAGAATGAGAAAGTGATAGACCTATTACAATGCTTCCTATCAATTCTCTACTACCTTCTCTTCTTTACAACCAGCCTCTCTACAATGAGTCCCTCTTGTGTTTTGTGTCTTTGCACTCTCACACAATTCTCTCATCCACACACATATCTCACAAGTTACATTACATCTTGTGTCGCAACCTTATGTTTGTGGTGTTGAGATTGAACCTAGGTGACCCTTTATATAGTGCACCAACTTCTTGTCCAATCTTGTGTGTCATTCTCCACCCTTAGATCTTGATGACCACTTAACCATGGCCCTCCATCAATCCTAAGTGGTGCTGTGCCTTTTAACCTTGCATTCACGCACCTAAGAGAAGGCTAAAGCATGCTGTCCATGGGTGCCGGCCAAAGCTGTAGCGCCGCGCTGCAGCTCCAAGTTTCTGTCTCTTCTACTATTCTTGCCAGGTTCCAGCACTGCAGCTCCATGCTGCAGCTTCGAGTTGCTGTCCCCTTCATACAACATCCTTCTGCTTGTGTGCAGCAGTGCGCACACTAGTGCGCATGGCCTTACCTTGCTCCAAAATGAAGCACACACATGTGTGCAGCCTTCTAACTTGCTGAACTTTGATCATCCACCTTTGGTTTAGACTTTAACCATCTTTGAACCATACTTGGACCTGTTCAAACCTTAACCATGTTTGAACCATGTTTAAACCATAGATAAATACCAACAATCTCTACCTTTGTCTAAGTGTTTACACTCAAACCATTTTTGCAGAGATCTTCGGGATCCAAACTGATCTTGAGACATCAATCAACTGACTCCAATCCTAAGAAGTCCAAGGAAATGATTGGACCTTCTTAGAGGTAGAACCTTGGTGCCTAAATCTACAGGACTTTCCTCCGTGGTCTTATTGTCAACGTGAATGCATCCTTTCGTACCATTTTCCGAAATGTAATGATACCGAACATCCATATACTTCGTCCCCTCATGGAACACCAGATTCCTCCACAAGTGCCCTGCACTTTGGCTATCCGAAAACACCACAACCTGCTTTTTTAGGACCTCTCACTGATCCAACAACCCTTTGCACCCCATAGCCCCCTTTATGGCTTCCATAGCCGCTATGTATTCTCCCCTGGTTGTTATGAGTGCTACCATTGGCTGCCACTGAGCCTTCAAATACCTCAGCAACCACTTCATCCCAAGCCAATGCTTCTTTCCGGGATTACTCACAAATTTGCTGAGAACACCCATTGCCCAAGAAACCCTCAACCGGTTTCTCTCCTTTTCTTCGATTATACACATCTCAAGGATCTTTTGTGTAAGGCTGAGATCCTTTCTCTCGAACTCCTCACTGAGTTGAGATGTAAACCTTTCCATCCTTTTCCTGCTGTTCCAAACCAACAGCCCATCAATGACATAGGTGAGGATACTCACCATCTTCTCCACCTTGTGTCCAGGTGAGAAAGTTTCTGTGAAACCTATGTCTTCTCTTCTTGTGAACCCATTCGGCACCAGCTTAGCCTTGTTCCGGACTTCATCTCCTGGAGGATAGCCTTCTTTGACCTTGTAAGTGCACTTACAATCCATAACTCTCTGATTTCCCGGATAGTGCACAAATTCCCAGAAGTTGTTCTTCCTCAAAGAATCCATTTCTTCCACCATAGCTAGCTTCGATCTTGGCAAATCCTTACATCCCATGTAAGTCCCTTGTTCACTCATCCCTCTTTTTGTCCAAGGAGTTGCTGCATCCGCAAACCCATATCTTGAAGGCGGTCTGACCAGCCGTCTTTCCCGGTCACTTGTGAGCTGATAGTCCTTCCGACTTGCTGCATCAACCTCTTCTAGTTCAGCCTCCTCTTGAGTGCCCTGAGCACGGCCTTCATCCAAGGGCTCTACCTGGACCGAACCCTCTTGCCTTCCTTGCTCTACCTGAACTGAATCTTCCTTGATGCTATACTCCACAAGAACCAAATTGGTTTGCTCACTAGCCCCTGCAGGGTTAGTTTTCTCCAAATAGGGAAATAACAACTCATTAAAATTAACATCCCTACTTATAATGAGTTTCAATCCTTCATTCTCTAAGGACCACAACCTATACCCCTTAGCCCCTTCCACATATCCTAGAAACACACATTTTCTAGATCCTGGGCTAAGCTTATCTTCCTTTTGTTGTGCATACGCAGCACACCCAAAAGTCCTAAGGTTGTCTAACTCAGGGGGTTTTCCACTCAACATCTCTTCGGGAGTCTTTTGATACACAATCCTAGAGGGTAATCTATTTACTAAGTATGCAGCTGTAGCCAAAGCTTCTCCCCAAAAACATTCGGGTAATCCGGATCCATTTAACATGCACCTAACCTTTTCAATAAGGGTCTTATTCATCCACTCAGCAACTCCACTTTGCTAAGGGGTTTCCAGAACCGTCCTATGTCTTAGAATCCCATTTAACATACAAAATTGATCAAGTTCTTCGTTAAAAATTTCTAAGCCATTATCGGTTCTTATCGCCTTAACTACTCTACCCATTTGAGTCTCTACCAGCTCTTTCCACACCACTAACTTATTCAAGGCATCCGATTTATTTCTAACCAAATAAACCCACACTCTTCTTGAATAATCATCAATTAATGACAGAAAGTAAATGTTACCTCCCTATGTTGGTGTCCTTGCTGGTCCCCAAAGATCCGCATGAATGCAGTCAAGAATGCCCTTAGCCTTGTGCACTCCGGTGTTAAAGCTGACCCGGTGTTGCTTCTCAAGAGCATAACACTCGCAGAAATCAAGTTCCTCTACTTTGTCTCCACCAAGTAGGCCATCCTTGCTAAGAACTTGCAGGCCCTCTTCGCTCATATGTCCCAAGCGAGTGTACCAAAGGGCTGCCCTATACATCTCAGCCATTAAGCTTGCTGCTTGATCATTGATTTCTGTCTCTCCGATCATCTCATGGAGTCCATCATTTCTTGCTGCCTTGATCACTACCAAAGATCCCTTCGCTACCTTGATCTTTCCTCCATTTATCTTGCATGTGTATCCCATAGAATCCAGCTACCCCAAAGAGATCAAATTCCTCCTCAATTCCGGGAGATACCTCACATTCTCCAGCAGCCTTGTCATTCCATCAAACATCCTCACCTGGATGTCTCCTATGCCTCTCACTTGGTAAGAAATATCATTCCCCAAGAAAACCCTTTCATCATTGGTTTCCTTGAAATTCTTGAACCAACTCCGGTGAGGGCACATATGATGAGTGCACCCGAAATCCAAGATTCATTTCCCGCTGCCTTCTTGCCCCTTGCTCACATCTAAGCACACAATAAGAACATCATCATCTTGCTATTCTGTTTTGGTAACCGAAGCCTCTCCATTCTTGGTATGGCTTCCTCCTCTATCCCTTGTCATCTTCTTGCAATCTTTCTTGACATGACCCTCCTTATGGCAGAAGTAGCAGCTCTTTCCTCCAAATCTCAGTTTAGAATGCATTCTCCCATGGCTTTCTCCTCTACTCCTGTCTCGGTAGTAGCCATGCATGCTACTGTGCACTCTCCCATGGCTCTCTCCTCTACCTCTGTCCCGGTAGTAGCCATGGTTGCTGTCATACCAAGTTACTGGACTTCTTTTAAAGAACAGCCATTTACCACTTGATGCACTCCTTATCTTGGCATCAAGATCATCTTGCAACTCTTTTTTAGGATCAAATTTAAAAGCAAAAATTCGTTTACGAAGATAACTCTTATCCGGGAAAGTCTTGGAGAGAAACAACTCATTTAGTTTCTTCTATATTGCAGCTGGATCTTCCGAGTCTCCGTACTCCCTTGTGACATTATCCGACATGTGCAAGAAAATGGTGCTGTAAACCATCTTCTTCATCTCATTCTGCTGGTCCTCCATGACACTTGCTGGAAAAGCATCATCTTCGACAAGAGCTAAGTCCACTTTCTATTGTACTAGAACCTCCTTGATCTTTTGCTTCCAAAGGGCAAAGTCTCCCATTCCATCAAACTTCTCAATACCGAAATTTGAAGCCATCTTTTGCGGACAAGATCCCAGATTTATGCACTACCCACAAATGCTTTCTTCAACCTCAAGAACATAGATCGAAGATGGATCTTAACATCGTTCTTGAATCAACCTTCAAGAACACGATCGGATCTTGATCATTACACCGTTCTTGAATCACCCAAGAAGTTTAATCTTTGATTCTTGGAGTCTTGGCTCCGTACCTTCTACTTCTTGCTCCGATAACCAGCTGTGCAAGCTCTGATACCACTGTTGGAAATCACCTTGACAAGATGCCCAGGTGGTGATCTTCCAAACACCCAAGTCTTGAATGACTTGTAGAAAAGAAAACAGCAATCGAACACAAGAACAGAAAATCAAAGAAAGAAAGAAGACAAGCAATTTATTATCGAGGTTCGGCAATGTGCCTACGTCCCCGTGAGTTCCTCCGAACTCTCTGCACTAAATCAATGGTTCTTACAAAGTTACAATAACCCCCTTCAAGAAACCACAATGTTCTTGAAGAAACCAATAAGAGAACGAGAAAGTGATAGACTTATTACAATGCTTCCTATCAATTCTCTACTACCCTCTCTTCTTTACAACCAGCCTCTTTACAATGAGTCCCTCTTGTGTTTTGTGTCTTCGCACTCTCACACAATTCTCTCATCCACACACATATCTCACAAGTTAAATTACATCTTGTGTCACAACCTTATGTTTGTGGTGTTGAGATTGAACCTATGTGACCCTTTATATAGTGCACCAACTTCTTGTCCAATCTTGTGTGTCATTCTCCACCCTTAGATCTTGATGACCACTTAACCATGGCCCTCCATCAATTCTAAGTGGTGTTGTGCATTTTAACCTTGCATTCACGCACCTAAGAGAAGGCTAAAGCCTACTGTCCATGTGTGCCGGCCGCGCTGCAGCTCCAAGTTTCTGTCCCTTCTGCTATTCCTGCCAGGTTCCAGCGCTGCAGCTTTGAGTTGATGTCCTCTTCACATAACTCCCTTCTGCTTGTGTGCAGAAGTGCGCACACTAGTGCGCATGGCCTTCCCTTGCTCCAAAATGAAGCACACATGTGTGCAGCCTTCTAACTTGCTGAGCTTTGATCCTCCACCTTTGGTTTAGACTTTAACCATCTTTGAGCCATACTTGGACCTGTTCAAACCTTAACCATGTTTGAACCATGTTTAAACCTTAGACAAATACCAATAATCTCTACCTTTGTCTAAGCGTTTAAGCCCAAACCATTTTTGCAGAGATCTTCGGGATCCAAACTCATCTTGAGTCATCAATCAACTAACTCCAATCCTAAGAAGTCCAAGGCAATGATTGGACCTTCTTAGACGTAGAACCTTGGTGCCTAAATCTGCAAGACTTTCCTCCATGGTCTTCTTGTCAACATGAATGCATCCTTTTGTACCATTTTTCAGAATGTAATGATACCGAACATCCATATGCTTCGTCCCCTCATGGAACACCAGATTCCTCCACAAGTGCCCTGCACTTTGGCTATCCGAAGACACCACAACCTTCTTTTTAAAGACCTCCCACTCGTCCAACAACCCTTTGCACCCCATAGCCTCCTTTGTGGCTTCTATAGCCGCTATGTATTCTGCCCTGGTTCTTATGAGTGCTACCATTGGTTGCCACTGAGCCTTCAAATACCTCAGCAATCACTTCATCCCAAGCCAATGCTTCTTTCGGGATTACTCACAAATTTGCTGAGAACACCCATTGCCCAAGAAACCCTCAACCGGTTTCTCTCCTTTTCTTCGATTATACACATCCCAAGGATCTTTTGTGCAAGGTTGAGATCCTTCCTCTCGAACTCCTCACTGAGTTGAGATGTAAACCTTTCCATCCTCTTCCTGCTGTTCCAAACCAACAGCCCATCAATGACATAGGTGAGGATACTCACCATCTTCTCCACCTTGTGTCCAGGTGAGGAAGTTTCTGTGAAACCTATGTCTTCTCTTCTTGTGAACCCATTCGCCACCAGCTTAGCCTTGTTCTAGACTTCATCTCCTGGAGGGTACCCTTCTTTGACCTTGTAAGTCCACTTACAATCCACAACTCTCTGATTTCCCGGATAGTGCACCAATTCCCAGAAGTTGTTCTTCCTCAAAGAATCCATTTCTTCCTCCATAGCTAGCTTCAATCTTGGCAAATCCTTACATCCCATGTAAGTCCCTTGTTCACTCATCCCTCTTTTTGTCCAAGGAGTTGCTGCATCCGCAGCATCCGCAAACCCATATCTTGAAGGTGGTCCGACCAGTCTTCTTTCTTGGTCTCTTGTTAGCTGATAGTCCTTCCGAATTGCTGCATCAACCTCTTCTAGTTCAGCCTCCTCTTGAGTGCCCTGAGCACGGCCTTCATCCAAGGGCTCTACCTAGTCCGAATGCTCTTGCCTTCCTTGCTCTACTTGAACTGAATCTTCCTTGATGCTATACTCCACAAGAACCAAACTAGTTTGCTTACTAGCCCCTGCAGGGTTAGTTTTCTCCAAATAGGGAAATAACAATTCATTAAAATTAACATCCCTACTTATAATGAGTTTCAATCCTTCATTCTCTAAGGACCACAACCTATACCCCTTAGCCCCTTCCCCATATCCTAGAAACACACATTTTCTAGATCTTGGGCTAAGCTTATCTTCCTTTTGTTGTGCATACGCAGCACGCCCAAAAGTCCTAAGGTTGTCCAACTCAGGGGGTTTTCCATCCACATCTCTTCGGGAGTCTTTTGATACACAATCCTAGAGGGTGATCTATTTACCAAGTATGCAGCTGTAGCCACAGCTTCCCCCCAAAAACATTCGGGTAATCCGGATCCATTTAACATGCACCTAACCTTTTCCATAAGGGTCTTATTCATCCACTCAGCAACTCCACTTTGCTGAGGGGTTTCCACAACCATCTTATGTCTTAGAATCCCATTTAACCTATAGAATTGATCAAGTTCTTGGTTAAAATTTTCTAAGCCATTATCGGTTCTTATCACCTTAACTACTCTACCAATTTGAGTATCTACCAGCCCTTCCCATACCACTAACTTATTCAAGGCATCCGATATATTTCTAACCAAATAAACCCACACTCTTCTTGAATAATCATCAATTAATGACAGAAAGTAAATGTTACCTCCCTTTGTTGGTGTCCTTGCTGGTCCCCAAAGGTCTGCATGAATGTAGTCAAGAATGCTCTTAGCCTTGTGCACTCCGGTGTTGAAGCTGACCCGGTGTTGCTTCTCAAGAGCATAACACTCGCAGTAATCAAGTTCCTCTACTTTGTCTCCACCAAGTAGGCCATCCTTGCTGAGAACTTGCAGGCCCTCTTCGCTCGTATGTCCCAAGCGAGTGTACCAAAGGGCTGCCCTATCTATCTCAGCCATCAAGTGATAGGAACACTTTGTGTTACGTTTTTAATGCCTTTCCTACTCTATTTGGCTTTGCAATTCTCTTAACTTTGTTATTTTGAGCTTAGTTTCTTTTCTTAGTATTTAAAAAGCTTGTGAACGTGGGAATGGTAAAATAAGGCGCTAAAATGAGTTTTCCTAGTTACTTTAGGAAATCTAAATGGATTAAGAAAATAGTCTTATCATTATAAGAAACTTTTCTAATTATGGAAACTTTCCTTATCTATTATTTGCTGATTTCTTTGTAGGGTTCCACCTTGGAATTATTTGGATGATGTGTCAAAACACAAGAGAATATTGGAGTCCATTAGTGACATGGGTATGTCCAACCTAACATGGGCTTGCCCAACAAAAAATCACATAATCTCTTGTCAACTAAGCAAGGTGCAAGGTCCAAGCCCAAAGTAGAGGAAGATTCGGATGCAACAGCCTACTGGATTTTGGCCCATCATAACAGGCCCAAACAATATCATTTTTGAGACTTCCTTAGGTCCAAATTGAAGTTCAAGACGTCTTCTTTCCAGCCCAACAAGTTTCAGCTCATTTGGAGATGTGTGGAAGAAGATATGACCGTTTGAATTCTACTAGTTGGGTCCTCCTGAAATTTCGGGATTGTATTCCTCTTTCTTACTTTTGGCCATTCCTTGATTCTTTGCATGTTTTAGGGATTGTTTCCTTGCATGTTTTAGGGATTGTTTCCTTGCATGTTTCATGGCTTGTTTTTAGCATTATTTTCTTGCTTTTCCTAAGCTTAGAGGGTTGTTCTAAGCTCTATAAATAGGGTGTTTGTAAGCTGAAAGAGATCATCTTTTCTCTTGGAACCATCTCTACTCAAAATTCAAGAAGCAAAAGGCTGAAACACTCCACCATTCCATCTCCAATTGTGAGCACATTAGGACTTTTCCAAAATGTGTTCTCCTTCATCTATCATCATAGCCGTGAGGTTCATCACCATTAACATCTCAAGCTTCCTTGAGTGTGTTCAAGAAGTGTACCCCTTACGACTATTCTTTTTAATTGTTTCAGCCTTGGATTCTTATGTTAGAGATTATTATTAATTCAATGAGTTTGTTAATTTTCAGATTTATTCTTTAATGTTTTTGAATTGTTCATGATATGTAGACATATTAATTCATTACATATGTTGAATTTTCAGTTCTGTTATATTGAAAACTTTGATATTGCAAATCATTGAAGCCATAATCGCACTTTCGATCACCTAATTGATCTGGAGTACGATTTAAAGTGGTAAAAGCTATGAACAATAGCCAATGTTCTAGAAATTGCATGTTCTTTATCCATGGACTTTTTCATAGAAATAAGGAACATGTTATTAAATCATAATTGCTTTTGATCTTAATGATTTGTTTAAGTAATTGTAAGGATGCGCTGAGTATTAACTTGATTGCTTAAACAAAATAACTAGCTGATGGACTTTTCCTAAGCTTAGTGATTATCTAAGAAGGAATTTATAAAGTGCATGATCTCTTTAGGCTTGCACTTTGATTCAATTCTGATATGTGATTGAGGCACGAATTCGTTGTCTACATTGAAACAATTTGATTAGTCATTTAACAAACTTGATTTTCTGAATTGTGAGAGAAAATGATCAATTGTAAATAATTGTTCTTTAATTTCCTTAGTAAAGTTAGTAAAAGAAAAATCAGATCATGAAAACCCCCTAATCTTGTGTAATGTTAATAGATGTAGATTTATATTTGTTTATAAACTGCTAATTAAACCAATCAAATCATTTATTATTTTTATGACTCTTTAGTATAGAGTACCCGCAATCCCCGGCCAATAACGATACCCTACTAATCACTTTACTACAATCTTCTGCAGGGTTTGTTGATGACCGAAATAAACAGTCTATCAAATGGCGCCGTTGCCGGGGATTGCAAAATCTCTACATTTTAGTGTCATTTAACTTGTTAATATTCTTCTTAGCATATAATATAACTTGTGTTTTACTTGATTGCAATTTTAGCATGTGACTTCCTTAAAACCATTTGTAACATTTGTAAGGGAAGCTCATTATTATTTGTATTTCAAACTTTAACTTATATATTGATTCCTTTGCTTTTGTTATTTAGGTCCATGAATGTCAGCAGTTAGTAGAAAGACTCAAGAACTTAGAAAACGCTTGGCTTTACTAAAAGAAGTTGCACTTTCTACAAATCAACCCCCACCTCACCAAGAAGGGAGGCTAGAGTCGGAGGAGTCAGATAATTTTTCACATCACTTGTCAGACGAGGAAGAAGACATACCTGACTTAGAAGATGCAAGTAAGGAAGACGAAGTACCAATGGCTGAAACTATTAGGCAAATGTCTTCTTCAACTGATGGGGGAGCTGCACCAACTTGTATTACTTATCCAGAACCAGCAGTTGGCAAGATAGCTGAGTTCGAACTGAAGAGTGGGTTCTTGCACCATTTGCCCAAATTCCATGGGCTTACTAACGAAGATCCTCACAAACATCTCAAGGAGTTCCAGTTTGTGTGTTCAAGTATGTGCCCACAAAATGCGGATCTCAACGTTCTGAAGCTAAAGTCATTCCCTTTTTCACTTGAAGATAGGGCAAAGACTTGGTTGTTTGATCTACCCTCGGGTTACATCAACACATGGGAGAAGCTGATGACTGAGTTTCTGACTAAGTACTTCCCTGCCTCAAGGATTACTGTCTTGAGGAAGCAGATAACTGGAATTGAGCAAAGGAAGGAAGAGGCGTTCTATGCCTACTATGAGAGATTCAAGAGCTTAATTGCATCATGTCCTTCACATGGGATAAAAGAAGGGAATCTTCTCACTTACTTTTATGAAGGACTTCTCCCCCTCGAACGTCAATTGTTAGATGCTGCTGCCGGAGGTTCTTTTGTCGATAAGACACCTGATGTTGCTAAGGAGTTACTCGCCCAACGTGCTCTTAATTATCAACAATACGAGGGAGTGTTAAACTCCACTCATGGGGTGAATGAGGTATCTTCTAACTCTGCTCTTGAGGAAAAAGTTAATAAAATGTCTACTCTTCTGTCTCAGGTACTGAACGTGAATGGAGCACAAGTACAACAAGTTGCTCAAATCTGTGGTGTGTGTTGTACTCAAGGGCATCCAACTGACCAATGTCCCCAACTGATCAACAATGGAGGATGGGAGTCTCTTAACGCTGTTGGGTTTCAAGGTAATCAAGGTGGACAAAGGTACAACCCTTTCTCTAACACATATAACCCTGGGCTTAGAGATCACCCCAATTTTCGTTGGGCCAACAATGATAATGTTCAGAACCCTCAAGGTCAAGGGCAAGTGTTTCAACGCCCTCCAGGTTTGTTTATGAGGCCTCAGGTACCTCAAAACTTTGTCCCTAATCCTATTGTACCTACAAATTCTGTTGCTTCTAATTATGATGAAATTTTAAAGTCCCTTGCTCAAGGGCAACAGAATTTAACTACTGCTACTCAAGCTCTTGTTACAGGTCAACAGGCTCACACTAAGGATATTGCAGAGCTGAAGAAGCAATTGGGACAAGTGGTGGACTTCATGGGGAAGATAACGGAGAGTGGAAAATTGCCTAGCAACACTGTTCCCAACCCAATTATCGAGCAAGCTAAAGTTGTTACCACAAGGAGTGGCAAGACCATTGTGGATGTTCTTAAAACTCAAAAGAAAGCCAAAGTGACCCATCATGAGGAAGAGGATGTTGTGAGCACCAAGAACGAAATACATAAAGATCCCACCACCACAATGGCGGAAATGATTGGTCCTCCATCATTTGAGAATGCTTTAAAACCTCAAGGTAATGAACAAAACCCTAAACACTCTTTTGATTCTAATCCTTTTGCTCGTGTACCTTTTCCTAGTAGGTTTGCCAAAACCAAGAAGGATGAATCTGATCAGGCCATCTTAGAGATTTTTAAGAAGGTACAAGTCAACATGCCTTTGATTGAGTGCTTGAAGCAAGTGCCAAGATATGCTAAGTTTCTGAAGGAGCTTTGCACTACAAGGAGGCAGACTCGTGAGAAGGAGGTGGTGAAGTTGAATGAGACAGTCTCTGCTGTCATCCAAAGGAAATTGCCACCAAAGCTTAAGGATCCAGGGAGTTTTTCTGTTCCTTGTGTGATTGGTACCAACAAATTTGATAATGTCATGCTAGACTTAGGAGCTTCAATTAATGTGATGCCTTATAGTCTTTATGCTTCTTTAGAGCTAGGTGCACTTAAAAGTGATAATGTTGTTATCCAATTGGCTGATCGATCTAATAAGTATCCTAAAGGATACGTTGAAGATGTTCTTGTGCAAGTAAATCAACTCATTTTTCCTGCAGACTTCTATATCATTGATATGGAAGATTCTCCCCTAAATTCTACTCCGTTGCTTTTAGGGCGCCCATTCATGAGGACTGCAAGAACAAAGATCGATGTTTATGAGGGAACTCTAACCATGGAATTTGATAATGAAGTTATACGCTTCAACATCTTTGAAGCCATGAGGTATCCATTGACTGACATTAAACCCTGTTTTTCTATTGATGATATTAACTCACTTGCGCAGAGATTTTTGGAAGCAATGGAAGAGGATGAGTGGAAAGTAACACTCTCTCAAGGAGTTGGTTATACTGAGAATGGAGAATCCATTTCTAGGGCTGAGTTAGAAAAGGCTGAAGAGCCCATTGTGATCAAAACCGTAGCCTCCCTTGAGGCCCGACCCATATTACCAAGGTCTATTCCTCCTTTGTCCTTTCCTATTTCCACTAACAAAATTTTACCTTCAGTGATGCAGGCCCCTACACTTGAGCTTAAGGTTTTGCCAGATCACTTGAAGTATGTCTTTTTGGGGGACAAGGAGACACTACCTGTTATTATATCCTCGAAGTTGGAAGAGGACCAAGAAAAGAAGCTTGTGGACGTTCTAAAGAAGTACAAGACCGCCATTGGTTGGACTTTGGCAGATATCAAGGGAATTAGCCCAACCATGTGCGTCCATAGGATCCTGTTGGAGGATGGTGCCAAACCCACCAGAGATGCCCAGAGACGCCTACATCCACCTATGATGAAG
Source organism: Bretschneidera sinensis (assembly GCA_023935145.1). Classification (NCBI taxonomy): domain Eukaryota; kingdom Viridiplantae; phylum Streptophyta; class Magnoliopsida; order Brassicales; family Akaniaceae; genus Bretschneidera; species Bretschneidera sinensis. The sequence goes on from CM043705.1 coordinate 8,035,772, forward strand.
GTTGTGCAAGATGAGGTAATTAAGTTACTTGATTGTGGCGTTATTTACCCTATTTCAGATAGCAAGTGGGTGTCTCCTGTTCAAGTTGTGCCAAAGAAGTCAGGAGTTACTGTGGTAAAGAATGAGGAGAATGAGCTTGTACCTCAAAGAGTGGTAACTGGTTATCGAGTTTGCATAGACTATAGGAAGCTCAATGCTTCAACAAGAAAGGACCATTTCCCTTTGCCCTTCATCGATCAGATGCTCGAGAGGTTAGCTGGTTATCCTTTTTATTGTTTTTTGGATTGATATAGTGGGTACAACCAGATCTATATAGCGCAAGAGGACCAAGAGAAGACCACCTTCACTTGCCCTTTTGGCACTTATGCCTACAGACGTATGCCATTCGGATTGTGCAATGCACCAGGTACGTTTCAACGTTGTATGCTCTCCATTTTCTCTGAATACATCGAGAATATCATTGAGGTCTTTATGGATGATTTTAGTGTCTTTGGTAGAGATTTTGATGCATGCTTAGGAAATTTGGAACTTATTCTGAAACGTTGTGTTGAAACAAACTTGGTTCTAAATTGGGAAAAATGTCACTTCATGGTGACTCAAGGGATTGTTTTAGGACATATCATATCTGCTAGGGGGATTGAGGTTGATAAATCTAAGGTAGATCTTGTGCGTTACTTACCCTCTCCCACTTGTGTGAGAGAGGTTCGTTCATTTCTTGGTCATGCAGGATTTTACAGGAGGTTTATCAAGGATTTCTCCAATGTATCAAGGCCCTTGTGCCGTTTACTTCAGAAGGACACTCTCTTTGAGTTTGATGAGGAGTGCAAGAAAGCTTTTGAGAAGCTGAAGGAGTTATTGACTACTGCTCCCATCATGTCTCCACCTAATTGGTCCTTACCTTTTGAATTGATGTGTGACGCCTCAGATTATGCCGTTGGGGCTGTTTTGGGACAAAGAATGGACAAGAAGCCCTATGCCATCTACTATGCCTCTAGGACACTCAATGATGCTCAACTAAACTATTCCACAACTGAAAAAGAGCTCCTTGCTGTTGTTTTTGCCTTAGATAAATTTCGCTCTTATTTACTTCAAACTAAAGTTGTTGTTTATACTGATCATGCAGCTTTGAAGTATCTGATGACAAAGAAGGAGGCCAAACCGAGACTGATTAGATGGGTGCTTTTGCTTCAAGAATTTGATTTGGAGATCAAGGACAAGAAGGGGAATGAAAACTTGGTAGCTGACAATTTGAGCAGCTCTTTGGGATTGAGGTAAGTGAGCCTTGGTATGCTGATATTGTGAATTATTTAGTTACTAGGCAATTTCCTGACACTTTACCTTGTTCTAATAAAGAAAAACTTAAGCATATGGCTAGGCATTACATATGGGATGAACCTTATTTGTGGAAACATTGTAGTGATCAAATCATTAGGAGGTGTGTCCCTGAATCTGAGCATAAATCGATACTTGCCTTTTGTCATTCTGAGTCTTGTGGTGGACACTTTGGTGCTCGTAGGACAGCCCGTAAGGTATTAGATTGTGGTTTTTTCTGGCCTTCTATTTTTAAGGATGCATACTTGTATTGCATGACTTGTGAGAGGTGCCAGAGGACAGGTAATTTAGGCTCTAGGGATCAGATGCCCATGGCCCATATTATAACTGTTGAGATTTTCGATGTTTGGGGCGTTGATTTCATGGGGCCGTTTCCTTCATCTAACGGGTTTCTTTACATTCTTTTGGCAGTTGATTATGTGTCTAAGTGGGTGGAGGCTAAAGCCACCAGAACTAATGACTCTAAAGTTGTTGTAGATTTCTTGAGATCTAACATATTTGCTAGGTTTGGAATGCCTCGTGTGATTATTAGTGATGGTGGATTACACTTCTGCAACCGTACAATTGAGGCCCTGCTCAAGAAGTACAAAGTGACTCATAAGGTGGCAACACCTTATCATCCTCAGACGAGTGGACAAGCAGAGGTCTCAAATCGTGAGATTAAGGGGATTTTGGAGAAGACTGTGGGCCCTACACGAAAGGATTGGAGCAAAAGACTTGATGATGCACTTTGGGCTTATAGGACAGCTTATAAGACGCCAATTGGGATGTCTCCATTCAGACTTGTCTATGGTAAAGCGTGTCACTTACCAGTTGAGCTTGAGCATAGGGCATGGTGGGCTGTTAAGTCTTTCAACATGGATATTGATGAGGCTGGTTTACATAGGAAACTCCAACTGAATGAACTTGAGGAAATCAGAAACGAGGCATATGATAGTGCATGGATCTACAAGGAGAAAACTAGAGCTTTTCATGATAAGATGATCCGTGGCAAGGCCTTTGTTGTGGGCCAAAAAGTTCTTCTCTTCCATTCTAGACTTAAACTTTTTCCTGGTAAGTTACGTTCTAGATGGGTGGGTCCATTCATTGTCACTAATATTTTTCCTCATGGTGCTATGCAGATAAAAAGTGAAAAAACTGGAAATAAATTCAAGGTGAATGGTCATCGCTTGAAACCTTACTATGAGGCTTTTGAGGAGCACACTGTGGAGGATGTACCCCTCCTAGAGGTGCCACTCACAAAGGACTAAAAACGAGGTACAAAGTCTAGGCTGAAAGACTGTAAACATTAAAGCGCTGCTTGGGAGGCAACCCAATTCAACCGAAGCTGTGGAGGAGTCATTAACACAGATTTGCATTCTCTTTCTCTCTTCCATTTACGTTGGTTGATTTTTATATGTTATTTGTTTTGTGTGATTTTCGTAAATACCTTACCCATGTTTATATTCTATATTACATGCTTATTTTGATATACATTGAGGACAATGTACGATTTAAGTGTGGGAGAGGGATTTACATCTTTTTGAGTCATATCATTGCTTTTTAGGTTTTAGGACCTCTTCCAACTCAATGATGAAACTGATTCTTAATGGTTTTTAAAGAGTTTGAGCATACTTTTAAAGATAAAACAAGAAATGGAGTTAATTTGCTTATATTGTAGTCATACTTGGAAATTGAAATTTTGATGCACATTAGCCTTGATTTGAGTAATCTGTTGCCTTAGAGTGAAGCATGGAGACATATTGAATGATACTTGCATAATCCCACAATATTTGTGAGTTTTTTTAGCCTTATAATTGATTCATTATGCATATCAATTCAAATTCTCTTCTGAGTGCATCTTGTGAATATAATGTTTTCTAGAACTTGCTTTTAAACCACTTGAGACGATCGTACATCTTCAGATTTGGAGAAGACGGAGGCAAATTAGGATTTTACCACCATGACTAAATAACCTTTAACCTGATCATGATTTGACCCCTAGATACCATTTTGAGCCTGAATTAGCTTATTTTCTTCATTAACCCACATTCATTTACCTTTACGAACTTAAACACTTTACCTACCCTTTTTCCTTAGAACTAGGGAGCTTGGATCTTGTATAATTGATTTGTAATGTGGAGATGGTGGAAAAGCATAAGTGTGGGGGAATTTCATATGGTTCTAAGGTGGTTGTTTCGAAAAAAAAAAAAAAAACAAAACAAAAAAAAAAGAAGATAAAAGGAGTAATAGGAAAAAAAAAATTGTTGTGTTTCAAAAAAATACAAGTTCTGAAGAATTGGGAGAATTATGAGTCTTTAAAGCAAGTTGAAAGCCAAAGTGATTAAATCCACCCTATTGTGATGGAAACGTGGTACTTAATAATGATGATCTATTTATGACGTTATTGAATGCTTTCTAGTTCTAAGGAAATTTTGTGACATCCTTTCTCTTCTTTCTTATGAAACCTTGACCCTTTAGCCCCATTACAACCCTTTCAAAGACCTCCTGATCCTTTGATGTTCTGTTTTTGATGTGGAGAGTGGGTGCACAAGTAAGCCTATGGTTTAAACTGTTTTCACAAGTGATTGAGTAATTAGTATAGCTAGCACCACATTTAAATGAGTGAAAACCAGAGTGATGCATTGTGAGAAGTAAAATTTGATACTATTTGTGCATTAACTCGAGGGTGGCATATTACACTTACTCTTTGCTGATTATTCACACACACACGCTCAAAGTACGAATGTTATATAATCTTAATAACTCCGTAGCTTGTTTATTTGAGGTAAACTTGTGCTCTCCGTACTTTATTATGCCATATTGCCTAAGGGATCTCTGAGACATAAGTTGGAAGGATTAGAGTCAGTTAATTTGTGTTATGTCATTGTGGTGTCATTTAGTTTATGTTGTTTCTCTTGAGATTCTACTAGGTTACATACTGTTGTTTTGCTAAGGGACTAGCCAAAGCTAAGTGTGGGGGAATTTGATAGGAACACTTTGTGTTACGTTTTTAATGCCTTTCCTACTCTATTTGGCTTTGCAATTCTCTTAACTTTGTTATTTTGAGCTTAGTTTCTTTTCTTAGTATTTAAAAAGCTTGTGAACGTGGGAATGGTAAAATAAGGCGCTAAAATGAGTTTTCCTAGTTACTTTAGGAAATCTAAATGGATTAAGAAAATAGTCTTATCATTATAAGAAACTTTTCTAATTATGGAAACTTTCCTTATCTATTATTTGCTGATTTCTTTGTAGGGTTCCACCTTGGAATTATTTGGATGATGTGTCAAAACACAAGAGAATATTGGAGTCCATTAGTGACATGGGTATGTCCAACCTAACATGGGCTTGCCCAACAAAAAATCACATAATCTCTTGTCAACTAAGCAAGGTGCAAGGTCCAAGCCCAAAGTAGAGGAAGATTCGGATGCAACAGCCTACTGGATTTTGGCCCATCATAACAGGCCCAAACAATATCATTTTTGAGACTTTCTTAGGTCCAAATTGAAGTTCAAGACGTCTTCTTTCCAGCCCAACAAGTTTCAGCTCATTTGGAGATGTGTGGAAGAAGATATGACCGTTTGAATTCTATTAGTTGGGTCCTCCTGAAATTTCGGGATTGTATTCCTCTTTCTTACTTTTGGCCATTCCTTGATTCTTTGCATGTTTTAGGGATTGTTTCCTTGCATGTTTTAGGGATTGTTTCCTTGCATGTTTCATGGCTTGTTTTTAGCATTATTTTCTTGCTTTTCCTAAGCTTAGAGGGTTGTTCTAAGCTCTATAAATAGGGTGTTTGTAAGCTGAAAGAGATCATCTTTTCTCTTGGAACCATCTCTACTCAAAATTCAAGAAGCAAAAGGCTGAAACACTCCACCATTCCATCTCCAATTGTGAGCACATTAGGACTTTTCCAAAATGTGTTCTCCTTCATCTATCATCATAGCCGTGAGGTTCATCACCATTAACATCTCAAGCTTCCTTGAGTGTGTTCAAGAAGTGTACCCCTTACGACTATTCTTTTTAATTGTTTCAGCCTTGGATTCTTATGTTAGAGATTATTATTAATTCAATGAGTTTGTTAATTTTCAGATTTATTCTTTAATGTTTTTGAATTGTTCATGATATGTAGACATATTAATTCATTACATATGTTGAATTTTCAGTTCTGTTATATTGAAAACTTTGATATTGCAAATCATTGAAGCCATAATCGCACTTTCGATCACCTAATTGATCTGGAGTACGATTTAAAGTGGTAAAAGCTATGAACAATAGCCAATGTTCTAGAAATTGCATGTTCTTTATCCATGGACTTTTTCATAGGAATAAGGAACATGTTATTAAATCATAATTGCTTTTGATCTTAATGATTTGTTTAAGTAATTGTAAGGATGCGCTGAGTATTAACTTGATTGCTTAAACAAAATAACTAGCTGATGGACTTTTCCTAAGCTTAGTGATTATCTAAGAAGGAATTTATAAAGTGCATGATCTCTTTAGGCTTGCACTTTGATTCAATTCTGATATGTGATTGAGGCACGAATTCGTTGTCTACATTGAAACAATTTGATTAGTCATTTAACAAACTTGATTTTCTGAATTGTGAGAGAAAATGATCAATTGTAAATAATTGTTCTTTAATTTCCTTAGTAAAGTTAGTAAAAGAAAAATCAGATCATGAAAACCCCCTAATCTTGTGTAATGTTAATAGATGTAGATTTATATTTGTTTATAAACTGCTAATTAAACCAATCAAATCATTTATTATTTTTATGACTCTTTAGTATAGAGTACCCGCAATCCCCGGCCAATAACGATACCCTACTAATCACTTTACTACAATCTTCTGCAGGGTTTGTTGATGACCGAAATAAACGGTCTATCATCAAGCTTGCTGCTTGATCATTGATTTCTATCTCTCCAATCATCTCATAGAGTCCATTGTTTCTTGCTGCCTTGATCACTACTAAAGATCCCTTGACTACCTTGGTCTTTCCTCCCTCTTTCTTGCATGTGTATCCCATGGAATCCAGCTACCCAATGAGATCAAATTCCTCCTCAATTCCGAGAGATAACTCACATTCTCCAGCAGCCTTGTCATTCCATCAAACATCCTCACTTGGATGTCTCCTATGCCTCTCACTTGGTAAGAAATATCATTCCCCAAGAAAACCCTTTCATCATTGGTTTCCTTGAAATTCTTGAACCAACTCCGGTGAGGGCACATATGATGAGTGTACTCGAAATCTAAGATTCATTTCCTACTGCCTTCTTTCCCCTTGCTCACATCCGAGCACACAATAAGAACATCATCATCTTGCTATTCTATTTTGGCAACCGAAGCCTCTCCATACTTGGTATGGCTTCCTCCTCTAACCCTTGTTATCTTCTTGCAATCTTTGTTGACATGACCCTCCATATGGCAGTAGTAGCAGCTCTTCCCTCCAAATCTCAGTTTGGAATGCATTCTCCCATGGCTTTCTCCTCTACCCCTGTCCCGGTAGTAGCCATGCATGCTGCTGTGCACTCTCCCATGGCTCTCTCCTCTACCTCTGTCCCGGTAGTAGCCATGCATGCTGCTGTGCACTCTCCTATGGCTCTCTCCTCTACCTCTGTCCCGGTAGTAGTCATGGTTGCTGTCATACCAAGTTGCTGGCCTTCTTTTAAAGAACAACCCTTTACCACTTGATGCACTCCTTATCTTGGCATCTAGATCATCTTGCAACTCTTTCTTAGGATCAATTTTAAAAGCAAAGATTCGTTTACAAAGATACCTCTTATCCGGGATTGTGTTGGCAAGAAACAACTCATCTAGTTTTTTCCATATTGCAACTGGATCTTCCGAGTCTCTGCACTCCCTTGTGACATTATCCGACATGTGCAAGAAAATGATGCTGTAAACCATCTTCTTCATCTCATTCCGCTGGTCCTCTGTCACACTTGCTGGAAAAGCATCATCTTCTCCAAGAGCTAAGTCCACTTTCTGTTGCACTAGAACCTCCTTGATCTTTCGCTTCCAAAGGGCAAAGTCTCCATTTCCATCAAACTTCTCAATACCGAAATTTGAAGCCATCTTTTGCGGACAAGATCCCAGATTTATGCACTATCCACAAATGCTTTCTTCAACCTCAAGAAAATAGATCGAAGATGGATCTTAACATCGTTCTTGAATCAACCTTCAAGAACACGATCGGATCTTGATCTTTACACCGTTCTTGAGTCACCCAAGAAGTTTAATCTTTGATTCTTGGAGTCTTGGCTCCATACCTTCTACTTCTTGCTCCGATAACCAGCTGTGCAAGCTCTGATACCACTGTTGGAAATCACCTTGACAAGATGCCCAGGTGGTGATCTTCTAAACACCCAAGTCTTCAATGACTTGTAGAAAAGAAAACAGCAATTGAACAGAAGAACAGAAAATCAAAGAAAGAAAGAAGACAAGCAATTTGTTATCAAGGTTCGGCAATGTGCCTACGTCTCGGTAAGTTCCTCCGAACTCTCTGCACTAAATCAATGGTTCTTACAAAGTTACAACAACACCCTTCAAGAAACCACAATGTTCTTGAAGAAACCAAGAGGAGAACGAGAAAGTGATAGACCTATTACAATGCTTCCTATCAATTCTCTACTACCCTCTCTTCTTTACAACCAGCCTCTCTACAATGAGTCCCTCTTGTGTTTTGTGTCTTTGCACTCTCACACAATTCTCTCATCTACACACATATCTCACATGTTACATTACATCTTGTGTCACAACCTTATGTTTGTGGTGTTGAGATTGAACCTAGGTGACCCTTTATATAGTGCACCAACTTCTTGTCCAATCTTGTGTGTCATTCTCCACCCTTAGATCTTGATGACCACTTAACCATGGCCCTCCATCAATCCTAAGTGGTGCTGTGTGTTTTAACCTTGTATTCACGCACCTAAGAGAAGGCTAAAGCATGCTGTCCATGTGTGCCGGCCAAAGCTGCAGCGCCGCGCTGCAGCTCCAAGTTTCTGTCCCTTCTGCTATTCCTGCCAGGTTCCAGCGCTGCAGCTCCCTGCTGCAGCTTCGAGTTGCTGTCCCCTTCACATAACACCCTTCTGCTTGTGTGCAGAAGTGCGCACACTAGTGCGCATGGCCTTCCCTTGCTCCAAAATGAAGCAGACACATGTGTGCAGCCTTCTAACTTGCTGAACTTTGATCCTTCACCTTTGGTTTAGACTTTAACCATCTTTGAACCATACTTGGACCTGTTCAAACCTTAACCATGTTTAAACCTTAGACAAATACCAACACAAATTTTTTTCATGCTTGTCAATATTGTGACAAACCAATTGCTTTCAATATTAGTCATCCTTCTGTTTCTTAAATAACTGACCAAAAACTTCCATGTTTATTATCAAAACTTAGTTATTTGGATTGAAAGGTGTTCATTATTCAAAGCTCAAACGACTGCACCTAAATGCATCTATAACTAAGAAAGCAGTAAAATGATGATTTAAGACATCTTTGATTGCAATTATAAATAAAAACAACAGCTATTCATGTCATGAAAGCATGTAAAATAACTCAATTTCATCAATGTATCCAAGCAAACTCAAATGTGGTCTCATCATATAAGCATAGAAATGTTGTCATCCAAAATCCAAGTATAAATAAGCAAGGCCTATGAATATCATTAACAGAACATAAACTTTTATCACGCATTCATGACAGAAGCAACAACTTTTTCAACTCAAATTAAACATATGATCAAGGAGAAGTTATTATGAAGCATATGAAACATAGAGAAACATCATATGAGTCATAAAGAATAAAGGTTTACCATGGAAGAGTTTCATATAAGCAAACCAACATATCCACCATAAAGAAATTATGGTCATATGTGTTACACTCATTCAAATGACCTTTTCTTTATTTGTTAAAAAGTTCACTTTCTTTTCCTTTTTTACTCTATTTATTTCAATAATAAATGACAATTTGAAAATAAAATACATGTAAGAAAGTATTTTATTAGTTTTTGGATTCTATGAAAATCAATTTCGTGTAAAATAAGATTTTACATTGAAAAACTTAACAAAACAATTTCTATCTTGTTCTAGTGTAAATTGTTTTATAAGTGATTGGAAAATGGTTCTTTCTTTATAAAACAAATCAATCTCCCAGTTTCCTAAAATCTCTCTCACATATTACCACTAATTTTCTCTTTTTGTTTATTTTAACATTTTTCATCATTTAGTTTTATACTTCAACCAAACAAAAAAAAATTTAACTGAAAATTTACGATTTTACATGAATATCGTTTTAAATAAATTTGGTTTTACATTGTAATACATTTTACGTGTAAAGAAACGGGGTCGAAATTAATTTTGCTTTGTAATACATTTTACATGGAAACAAATGAAGCTTTTGATTAGTAGGCAACTATCAGATGAGTTCCATACAAACCCTCACCTACAATTTTCTACAAGGCACTTCACTCCCTCTTTATTATTTATGAAAACTTATTGGTACAAATCCACCTAAACCATGGAAATTCTGGAAATGTTAAGTCATTGAAGTTTTTACATTTTTTAAAACTTCGGATAAGATTAAAACGATTTTAAATCTATAAAAGTTAGAAGTACGGATTCTCTCTTTTTCTTATGAAGTCCCGCAGCAAGTTTCATTGTATGGACAGAAAGGAAAACAAATTTCCTTACTATTGAACCATGCATGCATGGAAATATATTTAAATGATCACCCAATCAGAGGACGCATAGTTTTAGTAAAGTTGGAAAATTTTTTGTTTAGTGTTTAGCTCGAGATCATGAAAAATATATGATACAAAGGTCCAATTCATTATGATGAAAAATATTTATTTTTCCCTCTTTCCATGCCATATAATAGTGCAAAAATTCTTGGTTTGCTCCGGTCAAAACCATTGGATTTAGACCCCTGAAAATTTCAATGCTAATCTTGAAAAACTTCACTGACCAAAAAATTAACGTTACTAATAAAGTTCCTAGTTTCCAACTGGTTTAGACCCGAACCAGCCAAAAAATTTTCATATAAGTGAGATGAATCCTTATGTCATGTACTTTTCATGGACTTATACTAGACAAAAATTTCTTGGTAAAGCTGCCAATAAAGGAACTGCTTGGAGTTTGAAGAATCTAGACTGTTATCAACTTTGTACACACATGTTATGTAAAATTTATTATATAAAAGCCAATAAATCTTTCCTTTTTTATTTTGAATAAGTCTGAGATGATATAGAAATTGTTTAATAAATACTGCTATTTGTGCTTCATTTTTTTATTTTAGTGCACTTTTCCTTTTCTTATATTTGTTGAATCTTTTTTGTTCTTGTTATGTGAAAAGCTAATAGCTGGTAATAATAAAACATATAGGAAATGAACGTACATGCATAAAAACAAGCATATTAAAAAAATTTGGAAAAAAACAACTTGTAATTCATTACAACTAGCTAAAACATCAGCATGAATAAAAGGTTCAAGACTGTCACAACCTTGAGCAATAATTTACCATCTTTAATTTCAATTATAGATAAACTGAAGATAAACACAACATGATTTTATCTAAACTTGATTGTAAATTTTCACTACCGAAAAATTGATAGATAGGTTAATGAACCAAACCATGATCAATGTGTGAGACTTATTATTTTCAAATAACTTCTTCAGCCACAATTTTTATCTTTAGTTGAGTCTTATAATTTTAGAAAATAAAAGAAAAAAATTAACAAAAAAATCAAAAGAAGTTTCTTAATAAAGAACATTTCCACCATTAAGTTTATGATACAAACTACATAGTTTTTGTGATGACCCACACCCCTCATTAAGGGAGCGGTGGGAAGATCACAATCCTTATAGTGTACAATTTGATATACTTTTGAGTCATGAAGTGAGAGTACAACAGAATGGTATCATAGTCGATCCAAGCCCATTATCATGTGGATGCATGAAATTTTGGTCTCCCAACAGGCTAGGGCTGTTAGTCTTGTTTCTGATTTGGGGTTTGTGTGGTTAATACTCACTGTTGCTAAGACGTGAGACTCTAAACGATGGAAGTTTGTGATGAATTAACTATATCAAGTGTGCAACGGGGATTACTCCACTATACATATGTGTATCTCTCGTTATGCTTAAATATTGGGCATCCTTTTGAATCATGAAGTAAGGGTACGACAGTTTTCTTATATAAACAAGTTGCCCCATTAATAGGAATAGGGTTTTGTGGTCTTATTCCCATCTTATCCTTCCTTCATTGAAAGTTTTAGTATTACCATTTGTCCTTCTTATCTTATGCTTCTCATTTTATCCTGATCTCCATTTTTCAGTCTCATCAACCACTTTCTAATAGATTTATTTATTTATCATCCAGTTATCTTTGAAATGGGTGAAAGTGCCTTTTTTTCCTTTTTCCTCTTTCATTGATCGGTCAGCTCATTATATATATACATATAAGTAAATTTTCTGGAATGAACATCGAGTGATTCGATTTCTGACACTAACATTTCTTGTTTTTTTATTTTAAATATATTTTCATATAAGGTTTGGTTTGATATTTCTTATAAGCAGCATCTAGAGGTGAATTTTTGAGTTTTGTCTTTTGCTGACAAGGGTATACATAGATCGTGTTATGGATATTATTTGTCTTAGGTTTCTCTCAGTATTTTGTAAGACTTAAAATTTAATTTAAATATAAATATTATATACACATATGCATATATAATACCTGAATCTAAATCTACATCTACCTCTATATCTATATTTGTATCTATATATGTTAAGACAGAAAGAATCAGAATAATTTTATTTAAAGGAAAAATAAAGCTACTATTAGATATTGAGAATGGAAACCGACTAAAGTACTTCAAATATACTAGTTAATGAAGAAATATGGAATACACGTGTAGGAGCTACATACATGGTTTAACATATATTTTGAGTTATTTTCTTAATGCTTACAGATCTGATACTTGAATCGTTGAATTCACGTTCAAGTTCAACATATAGAAATGGTTACATAATTAGTTCCAGAATGATATTTAAGTCAACTTTGCATTAATTTGTTCGGTTGAGTTCAAAGCGAGATTAGGTCAATAGCTGAATGGTTACTTGAATACTATGGGTCAAATAAATATTTTTAATGTACTGTTGTTAGTATTTGAAGAATGATCAATTTTATTTCCTCTTGTAAAGTTCACAAGAATCAAATGGGTGGTGGCTAAGCTGATGATTTGGGAGCTGTATCTATGGACACTACAACAAATTAGATATATATTGGCGCACCGAAACGTCACAAAAAAATTAATAATTTCATTCTGAATGCATTTGGGTAACGAAAAAAAAAATCGTGATTATTGTCAACATAGCTTCGTCGTTAAAATTTTTTGTGACGGTTCAGTAATGTTGCCACTAATTGTTAGTTATAGGTGACAAAATTGATAATTATCACCAAAGGAAAAAAGTTTTTGTGATGCAACGTTGCGTCAGTAATACTAATGAAAATTTGTCATTAACGACTTGTATTCATCACTAAATAGATAACAAAGGCTTTGAAGAAAAGTTACGCGTCACCTTAAGAATGACTAATTGGTTACACAAAAAAAAAAAAAAACAGCAATGAAAGCTAATAACATGTCGTCACAGAAGGTTCCAATGTGTCAATTAATAGGCAGTTATGTTTCTCTACAGAGGATGATGTTATGTGTCACGAAATAGAGGAAATTTTTGTGACGCTATATAATGATCCACCCAAGCGGGCCCTACTCGAGATGGCATCCTTATTTTCCAGAACTGAGCACCTGAACAATTATAATATGAAGAGAGTCTAACACATAAGTTAGATAATATATGTATATCATGGTAAGTAAATACAACTTCTATCCATAATACAATCCTTTAACTTTACAAAAGGATGTCTCATGAGACGTAAGCTTCAAAATATAAAACTTAGTACAACATATAGACTACTATTACAAAAAGAGATTGGACGAGGATGACAGCACATGGTCCCACTTAGAGACTTCTCTTCCTTGCTTCTTCACTTAAGGATCAAGGTCCACGAATAATCTTCTAGAAATAGTAAGAGGGAGGGGGTGAGCTAAAAAGCTCAGTGAGTAATCATATTACTCGAAGTAATCAAACAAATCCTTCTATGAACCCCTTGCTGATAGTTTAGTACATATTCATATTTTATACAATTATATTTTTATACAATATATTGTAATTCATATCGCTCGTGGATTCTGAATATATAACTAAAGCATGCTATATTATACAACGTAAAGTACTCCTTTAATTCTTTAACTTTCAATCGGGTAGTTCATGAATATTGGGATGTCTCCTGTTTAAATAAATTAGAACCTATCTCTAACTCTTATCGAGCGAGGTCTCTACTTCCAAGAACAAGGATCTTCTCCATACCCTTTACCGGCTGGAGTTGTAACATTTAACACACTAATACTTCCTCTCTACCCATTACCGGGTGAGATTTACATAGCTACAAAATAAATCCATCCCTTCCACATCACACGATAACAACAAAAGTAATACAACAAATTCAAAGTATTCTTGGTAATATAAGCTTTCAATACACATTTCATCAACTAATTATATTCACCATCCCCCGAACATATATATTTTTAATGTACAAGTATTATCTACATGCATCTCATGCTCCCTAAATCTTTTATTTTATACGTAAAATGCTTAAGTCCTTACTAACGTGGATAATCTAAGCTTTTAATTTCAATCAAGATTCTCACCCTTACTAAGAGTAAGGTGATACTCACCTTGGAGGCTAAACCTTCACTCTTGAATCACCCCATTGATCTTAGAACATGTAGAGCCCGGTTTTAAAATTTGTGCTACCTTGACTAATGTTTTGTGTCAATTTGGGAACTAAATGTCCGTATTAAAGTGATTTGGGTATATTATCAAAACTGATGGCCTTATTATATTTAATTAAATGGATGTTTGTTTAAGTGATTGAAATCTAATTTTTAGAATTTGTTAGAAAGAAAAGTATAGGGCTATAGTTGCATTAGTTAGAAATAAGAGGAAAGGATTCGCAATTAGATAAAAGAAAAAGATAAGGTTAAAAGAGTAATTGGTCATGGGGGAGTATATTGTTAGAGTTGGTGAATATTTCACTGGACCAAATGTGTAGAACCCCGGACAAACACGGGGTCCCGCTCCCCGGTGGCCGAAACTTTTGGGCCATGTACATGAGTTGGACCTGTTTTTTGTTTGACAGTTTAGGTTTGGGCCCATGAAGAGTCGTAGTTCTGCAGTAAAATGGAATCCTAATTAGACCATAATTAGGATGTTTTAAGTTGCATATAAATACTCTTTATATACTGAGCATACATTGTAATAGAGAGATTTGTGAGGTTGATAATAAAAACTTCTAGCAGGAAGTAGCCCTATTCTTGGGTGAACCTGGGTAAATCTTGTCTTCTTTTCTTTCAGTTATAATTCGTGTGATTGACAGGTCTTGAATCATTCAATTGGTATCAGGGCCTTGTGTTTGAGGATTAACGATCAAAGATGTCGATTGGATCACGGATTGAAATCGAGAAGTTCAGAGAGAAGAGCTTCGAGTTATAGAAAGTAAAGATGGAGGATCTACTCGTGGATAGGGATCTGTGGACGGTGATCGTCGATGATATACTGAAGAGTATGGCGTCCACGACAGAGGCATTACCGGTGGTGGTTTCTACATCATTTTCAATGACCATCACGGAGTGGGAGAAGCTCGATCGAAAGGCATGAAGTTTGATTCAACTGTGCCTGGCGGATTTTGTCCTGATAAACGTTTCTGGAGAAAAGACTGCGAAAGATCTCTAGAACAAGTTGGAAAGCCTTTATAATAGTAAATCTCTGGTAAATAAATTGTTTCTATGAAAGAAGTTGTACAACCTTCGGATGGCTGAAGGCGATTCTTTCTTTGTTCACCTACATGAGTTCAACACTTTGATAAGTTAGTTATTATCTATTAGTATTGATGTGAAAGATGACGATAAGGCTATTACGCTACTCTGTTCACTGTCTGATTCGTGGGATAACTTGATTGTTATGATTGGTAGTGGTACGATTGATCTATCTTTTAAGAATGTTGTGGCAGCCCTCTTGTCTGACGAGATAAGGCGGCAAGGTACAAAAAACTTAACAAAAGAGGCCTTCTTTGTGAGAGGGTGAACCCATGATAAAGACTACAAGTAGTCTGGTGATAAACTCAAGTTCAGGGGAAGATAAAAAGGTAGGGGTAAATCTGGGTTGAAGTGTTGGAAGTGTATGAAGCCTGGGCATCTAAATAATGAGTGCAGAAGTAAGAGTATGAACCCTGAAAAACGAACAGGTGAGATATCAGCTTTAGGTAACAGGAACTGATGATGCTGGTGATGGCATCCTGTTTGGATCAATCAGATCAGAGTGTTTGGATAATTGACAAAGGAGCATCCTTTCACATGAGACCTCACCAGGACTGGTTTCGTGAGTATGAATCCTTTGATGGGGGAAATATTTTATTGGGAGATAACTCTCTAGTGAAAATAACTGGTTATGGGAAGGTAAAGTTGAGGATGAATGATGGGCAATAATAACACTTCCAGGCGTGATGCATATTCTGGGTCTCAGCAATAAGCTAATATTAGTCAGCAAGATGGCAGATGGGGGAGTAAATTTCAGCTATGACAAAAATTCATGTAAGATGACTCATGGATCATTAGTAATTGCACAAGGTGTTCGGTACGGTATGTTGTACAAGCTGCTGGGAAATATAGTACATAGCCAGTGCAGTGGAGGTTTTATCTCTGAGTAGGCGACTGATGATGAGGTGACGTCCTCTATGTTGTGGCATTAGAGGCTTAAGCATATCAGTGAAAAGGAACTATCTAATTTATCGTCATAACAGTTGGTGAAGGGAGTTCTAGATTGCTCCATGGGATTCAATTTCTATAAGCATTGTATACATGGCAAGCAGAATAGTGTGAGTTGTAAGTCTGGTGGCACGAGGGCAAAAGGTATTCTAGATTTAATACATAGTGATGTGTTTGGGCCAGTTTCGATCAAATCTCTTGGAAAGTCAAGGTATTATGTCTCTTTCATTGATGATTTTTCAAGGTATGCATGGATTTATTTCATTAAAAGTAAATCTAAAGCATTTGATAAATTCTGTGAGTTTAAAGAATTGGTAGAAAATCATATGGAAAGAAAGATAAAGGTACTAAGAACAGATAATGGAGGGGAATTTTGCTCAGACAAGTTTGAGGAATTCTATGTGGCAAACATCATTGCAAGACAAAAAACAACTCCATATGCACCTTAACAGATTGGGGTGGCCGAGAGACTCAATCGGTCACTCATGGAGAAATCGAGGAGTATGTTGAGTTGTGTAGGCTTGGAGCTGGAGTTCTGGGCATAAGCTATAGCGATGGCATGTTATCTGAAGAACAAGTCACCTACATCAGCTTTACAGGATCAGACACCATTTGAGGCATTATTCGGGAAGAAGCCGAGTTTGGCTCATGTTAGGGTGTTTGGATGTGATGCTTATATGCATGTGTCAAAAGAAAAAAGGAACAAACTTGACAGCAAATCAGTAAAGTGTATCTTCATTGGTTATAAGGATGGGGTCAAGGGGTACAAGTTATGGAATCTAGAAAATAAAAGTACAGTTTACAGTAGAGATTTTGTGTTCAGAGAAACACAAAGGGATGTGGTGGCTGTCCAAGATGTACCAGAACAACCAAAACAGGTTCACATTGATCTTAGCTTGGGAGATAAAGAGTGGGAGACTACCCCACAGGCTGCACCAGATACTTCAGATACTGAGTCAGTTGGGTCTAAGCAAGATATTCATGTTGCTGATGTAGAGGATGAGGATTCAGATGCTAGCTCGGAGGTAGAGACCACGCTTGTTATAAAGAGATTGACATGGGTTAGGATACCAACCATCACGTATTCCCCTAGTGCTTGCAGTGCATTATATGCTATAAATATTACTAGTGATGATCCTAGCACAGTAAAAGAGGCAAGGACCTCGGAGGATGCAAATCTGTGGGAGAATGCTATGAAAGAGTAGATGCATGCACTAGACAAGAATGAAACATGGAGCCTTATGAAATTTCCTAAATATAGGAAAACAATTAGGTGAAAATGGATTTTCAAGAAGAAAACAAATGCAGATGGAAAGGTAGAAAAGTACAAGGCACGTTTGGTTGCAAAGGGGTACTTGCAAATAGAGGGAATTGACTATGGTGAGATATTTTCCTCGATAGCAAAGTTGCATCTATCAAATGTGCCTTATCCATAGCAGCTACTTATGATCTAGAGGTTGAACAACTAGATGTGAAGACATCTTTCCTTCATGGGGACTCAGTAGGGAAAATTTACATGAAACAACCCGAAGGCTTTGTAAGCAAAGGCACGGAAGAGCTGGTTTGTAAATTGAAGAAGTCTTTGTACGGATTAAAGCAGTCACCACAGATGTGGTACCAAAATTTTGATACAGCCATTTAGCTTGGGTTCACTTGTAGCTATGCTGATCACCGCGTCTATGTGAAAAGGTTAGGGGTTGATTTTATCATTTTAACCTTGTATGTGGATGATATGTTGTTGATTGGAAATAACAGGAAGATGATTAGCACTATGAAGACATTATTGGCAATGCAGTTTAACACGCAAGACCAAGAGATCATGAAAATTGAAAACTATGGCTAAGTCAGAAGAAGTATATTAAAGAAGTGTTGAAGAAATTCAACATGTCTGACAGCAAGCCGGTAGGGACTCCAATGTCTTTGGGAACCAGGTTATCTACAGAATAATGTCCAAAGATGGAGGAAGAAGCTGAAGATATGATGCACATACCTTATGCTAGTGTAGTTGGAAGCTTGATATACGCCATGGTGTGTACGAGACCAGATATTGCCCAAGCAGTGGGAGTATTAAGTAGATATATGTCTAATCCTGGGAAAGAGCATTGGACCACAATCAAGAGAGTTCTTAGATATCTTCGTGGCATGTCAGAGTTTGCATTATGTTATGGAGGTATGAGAGGTAAAAAGAATCTTGATATTGTAGGATTAGTTAATGTTGACTGGGGATGAGACATTTATAGCAGAAGGTCTACAAGCGTGTATGTGTTCAATCTGTTTGGTGGGGCAGTGAGTTGGATGAGGAAAAGGCAAAGTGTTGTTGCCCTTTCATCTACAGAAGCAGAGTATATAGCAATAACTCATGCTGGAATGGAAGTAGTTTGGCTTCAAAGGTTGTGCGCTGAACTTGAGTTTAAAAAAAAAGCAGTGAAGGTGAAATGTGACAATTAAGATGCTATCTTCTTAGCAAGGAATCCTACATTTCATTCACTGACAAAGCACATTGACATCCAATATCACTTCATCCAAGAAACAATTGAAGAAAATGTGATAATCCTGGAGAAAGTCGATACAGTAGTGAACAACATAGATTTCTTAACTAAAGAAGTTAGTCTAGCAAAGTCTGAGTTGTGTGCTACTGAGATGGTGACGCAGGAGGATCCAAGTCAGATGATGCAGAGTTGGCATATCAGCGCAGAACTGATAGGTGGACTGTTTAGAATGAGCCACGAGCTCAGATCAGACCTGAAAGACACTAGTCTGATTGGAAACGGGCCAATGAACAAAATCTGATTACATTGTAATCAGCCTAGAAATTTTTAAGCCAAACAACAATGTTTAAGCCCTTAAAATGGCAGTTTAATGTTTTTAAGAAACTTTTTATTTTAGTTATTTTAATTTCAGCCTTAATTTATTTTTTCCTATTTTGTTTCGACCTTATAAATAAGGTCTTAGGGTTTCGTAAACATTATTATTGAATTTGCATAATTTTAAATAAACATCAGAGCTGTTTCTCTGCATTGTTTTTTAGGGTTTTTCTTGTGTTACTCCCTGTGAACGATATGTTTGACTAGCCTACAGAATAGTCGCTATTCTGCCCGGCATCAGATGGGCTTGAAGAAATATAGTCCTAGGAAGTTTTCCATACGTGTGAAGTATTTACCAAGTGGGAGATTCTTAGACTTGGTGCATACTTCACGGGACTAGATCTGTAGAACCCCGGACGAACATGGGGTCCCATTCCCCGGTGAGCAGAATGGAATCCTAATTAGACCCTAATTAGAATGTCTTAAGTTTCATATAAATACTCTTTACTAAGCTTATATTGTAACAATGAGATTTGTGAGGTTGATAATAAAAACTTCTGGCAGGACGTAGCCCTTTTCTTGGGTGAACCTGGGTTATCTACTTTTCTTTCAGTTGTAATTGGTGTGATTGACAGGTCTTGAATCATTCATATATAAACCCCAAGTCAAACAAAAATCAACAAAAAAAAAACACCATTCTTCTTCTTCAATTCGGCAGAGAGAGAACAAAAGCTGGAAAATTTTGTTCTGCAAAATTCCATTTCTATTCTAACTGCGATCTAGCCTTAACCCACCTAAACGAAATCCTTTTACTCCCAAACTTTAGAAACCATCTCTTGGAAGGTAGAGGAACAAGATGATGTCGGAGGTAGGCAGCCACGAGTGGCAGGAGGCGGCGTATGGGACCCACGAAATTTGGACAGGAGCTGATTTTGGGCTGCTTTCTAGGCCGTGTTTATCATGATTTTAAGGTTTTTTGGTAATGTTATCAACTAAAAAGTTAAATTAGACTTCTTGATGTTGATTTTTGACTTTTGTTTGAGGTCATTTGGATTTAATTTGAGGGGTTTATGAGTTGTTGAAGTTAGAAGTATTGTGCAGAAATTTTGGAAAAATTATGTTTTCTAGGCAGTTTTTTGAGCTTTTTTTAGCAAGAATTGAAGGTAGTTTTGGGTCCTAACTATTTTTAAGTTAAAGTATGCTTCTTGAAGTTGATCCAGAACTTTGTTTGAGATAGTTTGGATTTAAATTTATTAAGTTTGAAATATTTGAATTTGGGAGAAAATTTGAAAAAAATCTGAAATTTCTTTATTATGAAACTTTGATGTTAAGGTTTGATTTTTTTGTTGTGAGTATTGTAAAATCTAAAATCTTTTGATGGAAGTTTGCTTAAATCCTAAACTTTGGAAGAAAGTAATAATAGTTTGCGATGGGTATTGTTAAGAGTATAAGTTTAGTTTATGGAAGTATAAATTTTGATGGATTTATGATTTATTGAAGTTGGGTTGTTAATTTATGGTGGAACTTAGAATAAATCTTGAAGTATGAAATCTGTTGTTATTTATCTAAGGTTCAAATAGGTTCAACCATGGTTTAAAATTGGTTAAAGTTCAAACCAATTGTGGAATATCAAAGTTCAGCAAGTTAGAAGGTTGCACACATGTGTGTGCATCAATTTGGAGCATGAGAAGGCCATGCGCACTTCTGCACCTAGGCAGAAGCTAGTGTGCACAGTAGTAGGAAGGAGCAGCACTAGTGTGCATGGTGCGCCGTGCATAGCCAGCGCCATACCTTCTAGAATAGCATGCATCAGGGCCAGGTGAGGGGTGCGCCGCACAGCACCAACGGCACACCGCCCAGAGACTTCTCCAGCACACTCTGCCCAGTGGTGCACCATGCCCTGCTGAGCGGCACACCACCAGGCACACTGCTGCACACACACAGAGCAGGCTTCAAGGCTCTCCAAAGTTTGTGCGCATAAGACCAAAATGCACAGCATCACTTGGAGATGAATGAAGGGCTAGGATTTAAAGGAGATGATGATCAAAGGGAGGAGATTGATTCACAAGATTGTCCAAGAAGTGAAAGGCTATAAAAGGGGTTCTCAAGCCTCATTTTTACATGATGATAATACACACAAGTTTGTGACATTGTGAGATCAATTGTAAACACATAGAGAGAATTGTGTAAGAGTGACAAAGACAAGAGAGACTCTTTGTTAGGCTGGTTGTAAAGAAAAGATAGTAGTATAGTGAGTGAGTTGTAATCTCCTTTCTTCTCTTCTTGTTTCTTCAAAACCATTGTGGGTTCTTGAAGTAGATTGCTGTAACTTTGTAAGAACCATTTGATTAGTGCAGAGAGTTCGGAGGAACTCACGGGGACATAGGCACATTGCCGAACCTCGATAACAATTGCTTGTCTTCTTTTCTTTCTTTGATTTTCTGTTCTTATGTTCGATTGTTGAAATTCTTTCTACAAGTTAGTCAAGACTTAGGTGTTTGGAAGATCACCACTTAGGCATCTTACTTAGGTGATTTCCAACAAAATCCTTGTTGTAATTAAAGGAATCTCTTTGATTAAGAGACTTTCTTGATGAAATTAAATATTTAGAAAGAAGACTACTGCAAATTTGGAATTTTTGGTAATTACTCTAAGTTAGAGTTTAGAAAATGAAGAGTATGTGCATTTGGGAGTTTGATAATATAAGGATTTATGTGGCTTATGAATTTGATTAAAGTTTAACACTTTTTAGAACAAAAGGGAATGTTTCTAATTTGGAGGAATTTAGTGACAAAACAAGTTTGGAAGCAATTTTATAAATGAATAATTGTAACTTTATGAATTAAGTTAGTGTATAGAAAGTATTAATATATGAGTTTTGTTGGTATTTGTCTAAGGTTTAAACAAGGTTGGAGAAGCTTTAGCATCAGGTCTCCAGGGCGCAGCTCAAGGTGTGCATGCCTTACCCTACAGCAAGTCCAGGATGTGTGCCCCAAAGGCCGCGCCGCAGCTCAGCTTCCCCAAGGTGCGGCGCCCAGAAAGGATAAAGAAGGTGCCCTGGTCCGCACCATGGCCCAGCTCATCCAAGCCTCAGCACGCCCTATTCCAAGCCTCAACATGAGGCACACCTGATGCTTATGTTTTAGCATTTCAAATGATGCGTGAGGCATGATCAAAATGCACATTGTTGATATTTTTCTAAGGTTTAAACATGTTTTAAGGTTTATAAAAGGTTGGAATGATAAATTTCAGCATGTTAAAGGAGTGCACACAAGTGTGCGCCTCACTTTATGTGTGTGCACACCTCTCCATTCTACAAGACAAAGAAGTGCATACATCTTTGAAGGTTCCAGCTTCAATGTGTGCCGTAGCCGTGCTCTTCCTAGGCCGCGGCACCCAGCAAGGGAGGTTCTGGAAGAAGGCTAAGGCTGCGGCACCCAGAAAGTGGTGAAAAGGTGTTTTGCCCAAGGCTGCAGCGCGCCCTGTTCAGTGCCTAGGTGCTAGGCACACTGAAGCAAGGTTGTTCAGCCTCTTACTAGGTGCATAGATGCAATATCAAAATGTGCAGGATCACTTATACTTGATCAAAGGCCACAGCTGATTGGTCATCAAGATCTAAGAGTGGAGAATGACATTCAAGATTGATCAAGAAGCAAGTGCACTACCTTCATTCTATCAACACATCATAATCAATTGAGAGATTACAAGAGACACAAGTGTGACATACAAGAGAGAATTGTGTGAGAGTGCAAAGACACAAAACACAAGAGGGACTCATTGTAGTGAGGCTGGTTGTAAAGAGAGAGTAGCATAGATTGGATAGAGAGCATTGTAATAGTTCTTATCATCTTCTTTCTTCTCTTTTTGGTTTCTTCAAGAAATTGAGCTTCTTGAAGAGGGGTTGCTGTGATTGTAAAAGAACCATTGATTTAGTGCAGAGAGTTCAGAGGAACTCACGGGGATGTAGGCTATTGCCAAACCTCGATAACAAATCGCTTGTCTTCTTTCTTTCTTTGATTTCTGTTCCTGTTTCCGAATCCAAATCTTTACAAGTCATTTTAGACTTGGGTATTTGGAAGATCACCACCTGGGCATCTTTGTCAAGGTGATTTCCAACAATGGTATCAGAGCAAGAACAAGAAGGTGACGGATTCATGACTCCAAGAATCAAAGATTAACTTCTTGGGTGATTCAAAAACGGAGTAAAGATCAAGATCAGATCGTGTTCATGAGGGTGATTCAAGAATGGTGTGAAGATCCATCTTCTATCGTGTTCTTGAGGTTGAAGAAAGCATTTTTGGGTGTTGGAAATCACCTAAGTACGATGCCCAGGTGGTGATCTTCCAAACACCTAAGTCTTGAGTGACTTGTAGAAAGAATTTCAGCAATCAAACACAAGAACAGAAAATCAAAGAAAGAAAAGAAGACAAGCAATTGTTGTCGAGGTTCGGCAATGTTCCTACATCCCTGTGAGTTCCTTCGAACTCTCTGCACTAATCAAATGGTTCTTACAAAGTTACAACAATACCCTTCAAGAACCCACAATGGTCTTGAAGAAACAAGAAGAGAAGAAAGAAGATTACAACTCACTCTCTATACTACTATCTCTTCTTTACAACCAGCCTAACAAAGAGTCCCTCTTGTGTTTATCACTCTTACACAATTCTCTCTAAGTGTTTACAATTGATCTCACAATGTCACATCAATCTCATAATAATCTCATCTTAAAAGTGAGGCTTGAGAACCTCTTTTATAGCCTTTCATTTCTTAGACAATCCTGTGAATCAATCTCACCCCTTTGATCTTGATTTCCTTGAAATCCTAGCCCTTCATTTATCTCCAAGTTATGTTGTGCATTTTGGCCTTGTGTGCACACACTTTGGAGAGCCTTGAAGCCTACTGTGTGCGTGCAAAGGAGTGTGCCTAGTGGTGTGCTGCTCACCAGGGTGTGGTGCGCTGCTAGGGCATAGTGTGTTAGAGGAGTTTCTGGATGGTGCGCTGATGCCTGCTGTGTGGCGTGCCCCGGTTCTGGAGCATATCTCTCTGGAAGGCGCACCGCCTGGTGTGCGCGGCGCACCGCACACTGGTGCTGTGCCTTCCTGCTGCTGCTGTTGTGTACACTAGTTTCTGCCTAGGTGTAGAAGTGTGCACACTAGTGCGCATGGTCTTCTCATGCTCCAAATTGATGCACACACATGTGTGCAACCTTCTAACTTGCTGAAATTTGATATCCCACAATTTTTTTGGACTTTAACCAATTTTAGGCCATGGTTGAACCTGCTTGAACCTTAGACAAATAAAAACAATCTCTACCTTTGTCTAAGTGTTCAAAAACTTGAACCATTGTGCAAAAAGCTTCGGGATCCAAACTCATCTAGAGTCTCCAATTAACCAACTCCAATCCTAAGTGATTCAAGGCAATTATTGAACTTACTTAGAGGTTGAACTTTAGTACCCAAGTCAGCAGGATTTTCTTTCGTGGCAACCTTGTCCACATGGATGCATCCTTTCGTAACATTTTCCCGAATGAAATGATATCGAACATCCATATGCTTCGTCCTCTCATGGAACACAGGATTTTTACACAAGTGCAAGGCACTTTGACTATCTGACATTATCACAACCTGCTCATCCAGTACCTTCAACTCTTCAAGCAACCCTTTGCACCACATAGCTTCCTTAATGGCCTCCGTAGTTGCTATGTATTCTGCCTCGGTTTTTGAGAGTGCTACCACTGGCTGCAACTGAGCCTTCCAACTTACACAACATCCATTTAAGTTAAAGAAATAGGAGGTAATTGATCTCCTTTTATCCCGGTCTGCTCCATAGTCCGAATCAGCAAACCCCTCAAGGCAGATTTCATTACCCCTCTTCTCATATACCAGCTCTACTTCTGGGCTTCCCTTCAAATACCTCAGCAGCCACTTCATCCCAAGTCAATGTTCTTTTCCTGGATTACTCATAAACCTACTGAGAACACTCATTGCATGAGCAATGTCCGGTCTAGTGCTCACCATGGTGTTCATAATTGAACCAACCGCACTAGAATAGCAGACTTTCTCCATTTCCTTCTTCTCCGCCTTCGATCTTGGACATTGATCGCTGGAGAACTTGAAATGATCAGAAAGGGGAACCTTCACTGGTTTGCTATCTTTCATAGAGAATTTAGATATCATTTTCTCTATGTAGGAAGTTTGGGAGATCTTCAATCTATTTTTCTCCCTTTCCCGGATGATACACATCCCAAGGATCTTCTTTGCATGACCAAGATCCTTCATCTCAAACTCCTCACTGAGTTGAGCCTTTAATTTCTTTATCCTCTCCATGCTACTCCCAACCAACAACATGTCATCAACATAAATGAGGATGATCACCATCTCCTCAACTTTCTGCCCCTTATAGTACAAGCAAGAATCATAGTAGCTCCTCATGAAATCCAAGTTGATTACAAAGGAATCAAACCTCTTGTTCCATTGCTGAAGTGATTGCTTCAGGCCATAGAGAGACTTCTTCAATTTGCACACTAGCTCTCCTTACCTTTCTTCCTCATAGCCTTCGGGTTACCTCATGAAAATGGTCTCATCGAGTTCTCCATGCAAGAATGCAGTCTTCATATCCATTTGCTTAATTTCCCAATCAAATTGGACCACCAATGCTAACACTATCCGGATCGTCTTGTACTTCACAACTGTTGAGAAGATTTCGGTGAAATCTGTGCCTTCTTTTTGTGTGAACCCTTTCGCCACCAGTGTAGCTTTATACCAGACTTCATCCCCTAGAGTATTCCCTTCTTTGATCTTGTAGAGCCATCTACAATCCACCACTCTCTGTTTTTTCTGGTTTAGGCACCAGCTCCCAAGATTTGTTCTTCATCAAAGAATCCATTTCTTCCTCCATAGCTAGCTACCACTTTGACGAATCCTTACACTCCATGGCATCCATGTAAGTTTCTGGTTCAACCTCTCATTCTCTCTAAGGAGCTGCTACATTGGCATTCGCAAACCCATATCTTAAAGGTGGTCTAACCACTCTCCTTCCTCGGTCTCTTGTGAGCTGGTAGTTATTTACTGCTTCAACCTCTTCTTGTTCATCCTCTTCTTCTTGAGTTTCTTGAGCTTGGCCTTCATCCAAGGGCTCTACCTGGTCTGAACCCTCTTACCTCCTCTGCTCTACCTGAACCGAGTGCTCCTTGATGTGATGCTCAATAATTTCTGGACTGGTTTGCTCACTAGCCCTGCAGGGTTAGTTTTCTTCAAGTAGGGAAATAATAATTCATTAAAGATAACATGCCTACTTATAATCAGTTTCATGGCCTTCTTTTCTAGGGACCACAACCTATATTCCTTAACCCCATCACCATATCCTAGAAATACACATTTTCTAGATCTAGGGCCAAGTTTATCCTCCTTTTGATGTGCATACACAGCACAACCAAAAGTCTTAAGGTTGTTTAATTCAGGGGGTTTCCACTCCGCATCTCCATGGGATTCTTGAGCTCTAAAGCTCTAGAGGGTGATCTATTTATCAAGTATGCAGCTGTAGCTGCAGCTTCTTAATATATCTTCTAGTGCCCTAGTTATTCTTTCTATCAGCTACATCATTCTTCAATTCTGACCATCAGAAAATTCTATCTCAATCTTGCATACATTTTATTGTTACTTGATTGCATCAAATCTACATCATTATGTGCCTCCCTCTTTATCTCTTTTCTCAACTCTGCATTATTGGAAACACTATTTCTATCCAGGATACCATCATTTCAAATTTTGAACTTATATTACTTTCTAGTAAGCACTCAATACATTAATCTTTTCTATCTCTTCATCTTTACCTCGCATTTCTTAAAACATTTTAATATAGATGATTGTACAACCATATTCATTAACCATGATCCTCTATCACTGATATTCAACTTCATTCTTATCTCTTTGAAATCTATCATCAATTTCACATCAGAACTCCCAATAGCAGTTAAACTTCTTATAGGCTTTCTACTCAATGTAGTAGCTATCACCTTCGCATTTTCTAGATGATCGTGAATTATGCAATCATCGTTACTTATCAACTTCATCCCCCATCTCTGCCTCCAATTCAACTTCCTCTGGGTAGGCAAGTATGTCCAACTTTTATAACCCATGACTATCTCACAAGTGGCTTCATATAGATGATGTCTCCAATATTTACTATAATAGCCAGTTCTAAGTCATGAGTAAGAAAATTTCTTATCATGAGTCCTCAATCGCCTAGAAGTATGGGCCACAGCTTTCCTATGTTACACTTATCACAATCATTGATGTGACGCATCACAATACAACACAAATCCTTCATCAGCAGAAGGAAATACTTATACTGGAGTTGTAGTCAAATTTTCTTTTAGTAATTGGAAATTTTTCTCACACTTCTCTCACCATACAAATATCACCTCTTTCTTGATCAGTCCATTCAACCATATTTCAATAATAAAAATTTCTGAAAGGATCTTCTATAATAACCTGCTAGCCCCAAGAAGATTCTAATCTCAGTCACATTAGTTGGTCTTTCCCAACTTAACATTGTCTCTAATTTTTGTAAATAAACTGTTATGCTATTTCCCGATATTACATGTTTCAAATTTTTTTTTTCTATTCAGCCTATATTCATACTTAGAGAACTTATACCATACAATCACTTTCTTCTCAAAATTTCCAACACAATTTATAAATATTTTACTTCTTGTTCTTCCTTCTTAGATTATATCAGTCAAATACAACCATAAATTTGTTAAGATATGGTTTAAACACTCTATTCATTAAGTCCATGAATGTTTCTGGAATATTAGCCAACCCAAATGGCATCACTAGAAACTTATGACCATAACGTGTCATAAAAGCAGTCTTAGACATGTCTCCTTCTTTTATTATCAAATGGGTGATAACCTGATCCCAAATATATCTTAGAAAATACTTTCACTCATTGCACTGCTCAAAGAATCTATTTATCTTGAGAAAAAGATCTTTGTTCTTATTCAACTATATGTAGTCTATACACACTCTTATCGTTCAATCTTCCTTCTTTAGAAACAACCCAGAGCTCCCCAAGTACATTAGGTCAGAAAAATTATTTATCCACAAATTCTTAAAACGGTACGCTCAACTTTTTCAGCTCAGCTGATGTCATTCTATAGGGTGCTATTAAATATATGTCATGATCCTGGTATCACATCAATAGAAAATTTAATCTCCCTACTTGGAGGCAACCTAGGCAACTCATTAAGAAATTATATTAGAATAATCTTTCACTACTAAGATTTATTTTAACTTCCTATTTTTCTGTTTAGAGTCCATTATATATGCCGAATATTCCTCACAACCATTCTTCAACCATCTCCTAGTGGTCAGAGCCAAATGAGATGGTTCGAGAGTATCTTATGCTCCCTCTGAAAGTTACACTCCTCATATTCATATCTCGAACACTGCCTTCTTTCTGGAACAATCAACCCAGACATAATACATCAATAACCAATTCTTTCCCAAAAATATATTATATTCAAAGATAATAAATCAGCTTCAGATTTTCTATTACTGACACAAATCACACAAACCTTGTAAACCTTTATGATTATCGCTCTATCTCTAGTGAAAACTTCAACAAAAATATTTTGCATCCAAGGACTAATACATACTTCCATAGACTTCATATGAATACTTGATGCAAACGAATGGGTTGTATCAAGATCAACCAACATTGACAAGTCCACCTTTTCCACACATAAAGTATTTTAAATTTTGACAATTCTGGGATAAATATCTCATCTGAATATATTTATAGCAAACTTTTGTCTCCTAACCATGCATCATATTGCCATTTCTCCTTGGTGGCATACTTACTTCCTCTGCCATGACTTCCAGTTCCCATAACCTGTCTCCCAAATCTAAGGGTCCCACCAATAGTATTTTAAGATACATAAGCAATAGATTTTGTTTGCCTCTGACTCTGTACTTCAATTTCCTGTAACAAAGAATGCCTCATTTAGGGTGGTTTCTCACCCAGTATACTCATGCTACCACTACTTCTATAACCTTTATGTCTGAGCCTCTTTAACCACTTTTTCTCTTTCCCTTAAACTCCATCACATTTCTCTTAATCTGAAATGATATATCCACCAATCTGACATAATTCATATGCCTCAAATAAATAAAATCTCTATCTTGTTGGGCTCTAAAGATCTAAGAAAAGTATTTATCAAAGAAAACCTCCTTAAATCTATTCCAGGTTAAGAGTCTAACAACATCTGCACTTACCTTGAGAAGAATATCCTTCCACCATTCCAAAACTTCTCCTTCTAACTCAACCAAAGCAAAGGCAACCATCTGCCTAGTAAAATACCAAATAATCTCTCTACATGTTTCTCCTGAAACTCAAGCGTAAAAGGATTCTTAGATCCTTTAAACAACAAAGTAATCAACTTAATATTTCTAACAAAATAATCTTTCTACATCTCATACGTAAACTCACTTTTCCCTTTTAAACATTTACCATTACTGGATTAACAACCTCAGGCACTGCTCTAACATGTTCATCAAGTTAATGCTATAAGCTATCAACCCTATCATCTATTTCCTTCACTTTTCAAGAGCAGGTGCAAGAGTTTATCTTTGCTCATCTCTTTCAACTTCAGATTCTCTCATACCTTTACTAATATCATTTATTTTACTAATATCAATCATATTATCAACACGTTCCCTTCTAGGAACCATAGATTCAGGCTCAACCTCGACGTATCAAAAATATTGTGGGCCTACCATGCCCTCTTAAATCAACAATTCTAACTCTAGCTCTAGCGCGTCCACATGTCATCCTCAGACTGTTCATTATAATTTACTTTAATCTTCCACTTTCTTACTTTTTTATGCAGTCTACAGAATCATAAAACCTAATGCTCTGATACAAAAAATTATAACGACCCATCCCAGGTTGGCCAACCTCGATATGGTGTAATCACATTTTTAGAATCCCAAAACGACACATATATGCAACAATTAAAATAAACCAAATAGATATTTTACATCAATCAAATTTTTTTAACATTCTATACATCATAAAATGCATGAATATTACAAATAAATTTGTATTTCCATTTTCTCCATAATCTGTGGATGTTGACACGTACGTGGGTTACGGAAAATGATTCCTTCTGAACCTCAGTTCATAAAACCATTTGTCATGCCTGCCACCTGAAATCATTGTACAATGAGGGGTGAGCTTCACAAGCTCAGTGAATTAAATTTACTAGAAGTACTCATTAGTATAAACAGTCTTTTAATATTTTAATCAATTTATAACTTATACCCTTGATGCTAGTTCTCTACTATCACTACACATGTCATAATATCCATTCTCTATCCATCTCTTCTTCTTAATTATTGGTTTACCTTAGGACCATATATTATCTCATAACTACCTCGTAATGGGGTTCACATCATAAAGTCTACCATTTAGATAAGTCTTATCACCATAACTGTCTCTTTCTATGAGATTCAATCATCTATAATTAAATTCACAACAATATACTGCATCTCAGCATTTCAATAATCTTATCATCATAGCTGTCTCTTTTTATGAGACTCAACCACATCTCAGTATTTCAATAATGCAAGGAATAATTAAACAGATGCAAGGCATGAATGATTATGATGGGAACGTCTTCCCCCCTGTCCATAGGTTGTTATTATCTTAGATCGGCCCCTTCCCGGTTCTTTACTTTGCAACTTGTCCTGGTTGCCACGGAAGTTTCTCAGCATATACCGGCTGGCACGGTGTCCTTTTCATTTTCAGCATATACCAGCTGTCACAGTTATTTCGTTAGACCGGTTGCCTTCCCGGTTCTTTTCTTTCTCATTTAATGCATATGTATATGAGCGATGATATGAAATACACATATAAACAGCAATATAAAAACAATATATAAATTCAAAACACTTAAAATTGGCTATCCTGATTATTCTAAAAAATTCCTCCCATCCCAAATCACATCAAATCATCTTGATTTTTATCAAATTATAAAAATTTCACTAAATTAAATCATCTATTAAAGCTTGTCCAAATGCACTAAAATTCATCACAAATCACATCAAACCAATCCATCAAAGCTTGTCAACATCCACTAAATTTCATCTCCTCATAATTCGTATCAAAACATCAACCATAGCTCATTAAGAATTTATTTATCGCTTTTATTCTCAAATAAACTTGTTATTTCCAAAAATATTATTTCTTACCGAAAAATATTTCTACAGGTCCAAATTTCCTATCATACCTATAAATCAATTTTTTTCATCTCTCAACTAAGCATACATCAATAATTTATTTTAATATTATCACCAGATATTTCATTTTTTTTATTTAGACTACTTAAAGAAAATTCAACTCACCATGTAGCTCTTAAAGCTACCCATGGATCAGCTCCTTGCTTTTCCTTTTTCTCTCAATAATTTCTCCTCGGTTGTAGATCGTCAACACCTGACATCGTATTTATATTAAAATTCTAATTTATTCTTCACTTCTTTATAAACCACACACTTTGAATATTCCCACTTTGACTTCCTGAGAATTTAATAAATACTAAAATTTTAGAATAAACATTACCTTGTTACCTTCTGCTATTCTGATAACTTCCCGAAATTCTTTATAAAATATTTTCCAAAATTCCTTCAAAATTCTGCTCTTTCACCATTTCTTTACTCCAAGTGTTTAAGGAAATCGAGAAACTTGAGAGAAACTTAAACGAAATTTAGTAAGCGTCTCTTAACGTTTACATGATAGTGTATATATAAGCTCGCTGCAACAAAAATTGTCGGCAGCCAAGGAATTCCTTAAATCTCTAATTGCCACACAAAACTCACTATTTGAGACATCATCATTCCTTAAGTTTTGGCTATTTCGTTTCTTTTCTTTTCAGATTTTTTATTACTATTCACCATTTTTTACTATTCACTTTTTTTTCAAAAAAATCATTTTATTCAATACTAATCCTTCACGTAAAGATACTTTTTAAAAAGCATGACATATTTATTAAATTACTTATTTACCCTTACTTCACTAATACGGGTATTATAGGGCCCTTCTAGAGGCGATATCCTTACTTTTCATAACTAAGCACCTGAACAACTATAATATGAATAAAGTCTAACATAGACGTAGGATAATATATAAATATAGTAAGTAAAACTTCGATCAATAATACAATCATTTAACATTACGAAAAGATGTCTCAGAAGGCGTAACTTCAAAATATAAATCTTAGTATAAAATACTAGACTGTGATTACAAAGGGAGATTGGACGTGGATGCCAATACTTGGACCAACCTAGAGACTTCTCTTCCTCGCTTCTTCACTAATGGTTCAAGAGCCTCGAATAATCTTTTTGAAATAGTAAGAGGGAGGGGATGAGCTACAAAGCTCAACAAGTAAACACTTTAGTCGAAGTAATAAAATAAATCCTTTATAAACCCGTTGCAGGTAGTTTAGTATATATTCATATTTTATACAATTATATATTGATACAACATATAGTAATTCATATGGCTCATGGATCCTGAATATACAACTCAAGGATGATATATCATACAACGTAAAGCACTCCTTCAATTATTTCAATTCTTTATCATTTCAATCGAATAGTTCACGAATATTAGGACGTCTCCTATTTAAATAAATTAGATCCTCGAGCAAGGTCTCCACTTCCAAGAACAAGGGCCCTACCCCTTATCCAATGGAGTTGTAACATATGACACACTAATACTTCCTCCTTACCTGTTATCGGCTGAGATTTACATAGCTATAAAATAAATCCATTCCTTCCACATCACACAATAAGAACAAAATTAATACAACATATACAAAGAATTCTTGGTAATATAACCTTTCAATACACATTTCATGAACTAATTATATTCAAAACCCCAAATTTATAGATTTTTAATACACAAGTATTATCTACATGAATAGTATGCTCCTTAAATCTTTTATTTTATAATATGTAAAATGGTTAAGTCCTTACTAATGTGTATAATCTAAGCATTTAATTTCAATCAAGATTCTCACACTTACTAAGAGTAAGGTGATACTCACCTTGTAGAATAAATCTTCACTCTCGAATCACCTCCTTGCCCTTAGAAATTTCCTCAAACACCCTTAAAGAATTCATCGATTAAAATCAACTTCGGAGATGTGTACAATTATTCCCTAATTACTAGAATTAAGAAATCAAGAGCTACCATTTAATTCATCTAATTATCCTTAAGGACTTGTAACATGAAGGAAAAGGAGAATTTTGATGTAAAAAATATGAAAATAGGGTTGGACAGTCGACTATCTTACTTGGACAATCAATAGTCTTACTTGCACAGTCGAGTTAGACTTATAGGGAGTTTCACAGTCGACTCTAAGACTTCCAGAGAGTTTCACAGTTGACTGTTTAACTCCATAGTCCATTTTGGGACCTTCAGAGAATTTCCCAGTCGACTGTTTCACTCCATAGTCGATAGTCGTGAGGTCAGAAGCTCAGAAATGGGCGAAAATCAAGCTTTTTCCTTTTGAAAACAAAATCAAACCTTCATAAATTTCCAAACCATTTTGAAACAAAATTTTTACTAGAATGTAAATCAATTTTCTACAGTACCCTTAGCAAATCATTCCAGTTAAAATCTTCAAATCCACAACCAAGCACAAAACTCTTTTCTTCGAACAAAAAACCTAACGTTTTCTCAAATTCTTTATTGAACACAATTTAAATCCAAAATCTTGAAACGTAACCTAAAGAATCTTAAGAAATATGGAAGGAAGACACCTCGTTTGAGATCTTTGCACTAGAACTCACCACAATCAAAGGAAAAAGAGAAAAGAAAAGGCTAGGTTTTTGTGTCTTGAAAGGAATAGGGGTGGATTCGGAAACCTTAGTGTTTTTAATTATTAGTTTTTAAATCAATTTAATTTAGTTTTAATTTGTTTTACAAATTATCATTCTGAAATTCAGAACTAGGTTAAGATAAAGTTAGTTTAGATTGAAAATATAATTTCACAACGCAATTCCCTGTGGATTCGACCTCGCACTTGCACAACGCTATATTGCAAACGACTCGTGCGCTTGCGAGTAATTTAAAACTCACAACAAGTTTTTGGCGCCGTTGCCGGGGATTTGATATGTTTGTGAAAATTTTTGGTCTGAATTGATTTTATTTTTCTACTAGTTAGTTATTAAAAAAAAAAAAATTTAAGTTGTGTGTTTGTTTTATTCTGCAAGTTTCTGCTAGTTAGTTTACTTTAGTGTTTTTTTTAGTTGGTGTATGCTTGGTCGGAGATCCTTGGACTTAGATTTGATACATTTAGATCCCGACTTAGAAAGAACTCTTATGAGACAGAAAAGAGCGCTAGTTGAGAGAGAGAATGTTGAGATGGCAGAGAATTATAGGAATGCAAATCATCCTGAACATGTAGAGCAACCTAGAGCTTGGAACATGGACTCCACTACATCCCTTAGGGATTTGTTCACACCCGTTGCGACTAACTCATCTTCCTGCATAGTGTTGCCACCAACCAATGCCACACACTTTGATTTGAAGCCACATGTTATCCAACTCCTACCCTCATTCCATGGCTTAGATCTTGAAAATCCTTATAGTCATGTGAAGAAGTTCAAAGACATTTGTGCTACATTCAAATTCCAGAACTTCTCTGAGGAGTCAGTCCATCTTCGACTCTTCCCTTTCTCCCTTCATGATAGAGCTAGGGTGTGGTTGGACTCCAACGCGTCCGGGTCTATTACATCTTGGGAAAACCTGCTTAGCAAATTTTATCATAAGTTTTTCCCAATGTCTAGAGTGAATGAGTGCCGAAAGGAGATTAGCTCTTTCATTCAGGACGAGGATGAGAAGTTCTCTGAAAGCTGGGAGCGCTTTAAAGAGTTACTGATCAGATGCCCTCCACATGGATATGAGAAGTGGAGACTCGTTCAATTATTCTACCAAGGGTTGACTCAACCCAACCGTAGCATGATCGAGTCTATGAATGGGGGGGCATTCTTGAGTCTGACAGGAGACGAAGCATATATGGCGTTGGAAAAGTTGTCCAACAACTCACAGCAGTTGGATTTTTCAAGCTGTCGAGATAAGTCCATTCGTGCTCCTAAGAGGGGAGGCATCTATGAGGTCAGAGAGGATGCTGATTTGAGGATAAAGTTAGGTGCCCTCACCAAGAAGATTGACGCTCTCACTGTGAGCCAATCCATCAATGCTGCCAACACATTCAATGTTGAAAGCTGTTCCATCTGTGCTAGTCCCATGCATCTAGCACAGAATTGCCCATCAATGCCGGCTTGTGCCGAGTATCCTATGGAATAAGTAAATGCTTTCAATGACTTTCGAAGGCAGTCAAATGGATCGTACTCCGAGACGTACAATCCAGGGTGGCGGAACCACCCAAATTTTTCATGGAGGCAGAACCCACCAATGAATCAGGAAGGATCCTCTCATCATGCTCAAAATCAATATCCTCCCGGATTTGCCCCACAAATTCCTAATCATGGTCGTTCTGCCCATCTAGCACCTTCACCTGCTTACCATGCACCCGCTCAAACACCAGCGCCAGTTTCACAGTCGCTAGAGGACACCCTTAAGGAATTCATGAAGGTGACTAGCCAAAATATGAGCGATGTGAGGAGTGCAACAATGGTAAACACCCAAGCAATTGCCAAGCTGGAGAGTCAAATAGGGCAAATTGCAAGTCACTTGGGTGAGAGAGAGAAAGGAAAGTTCCCCAGTCAACCCGTGTAAAACCCAAAAGGACAATTTATGGTTGAGAGTTCATCAAATCCTATGCACGGGGAGGAACAAGTACAGTCGATTGTCACACTGAGGTCTGGGAGACAAGTGGACAATCGAGTGGAAGAGAACCATGCTATGCAGCAAGGGCAAGGGAGTGGCAACACAGAGAAGAGAGATGCTGAGCCATCTACAGCCACACCTACTGAGAAAGACCCTCCTAGGTCGTTTGTACCTAGAGCACCCTACCCCGAGAGATTACAGCCGCCCAAGAAAGTAGGGAAGTATGAAGAAATTCTAGAGGTATTCAAGCAAGTCCATATCAATATCCCATTTTTGGATGCCATCCATCAAGTGCCATCATATGCCAAGTTTTTAAAGGACTTGGTCACTATCAAGAGGAGGACGAATGTCCCAAAGAAGGCATTTTTGACCGAGCAGGTCAGTTCAATCCTTCAGTGCAAGCTATCCATCAAGTATAAGGACCCGGGGTGTCCTACCATCTCTTGCACGATAGGAATCAGCCATATTGAGAGGGCCCTTTTGGATCTAAGGGCGAGTGTGAATCTTCTACCCTACTCAAGCCCACATCCACGACGCTTCAATTGGCTGATAGATCAGTGAAAAGACCACGGGGGATAGTTGAGGACGTTTTGATAAAAGTGGATAAGTTCTATTTTCCCGTGGATTTTATTGTGCTTGACACAGAACCGGTTCAGAATGTAGGGATTCAAATACCGGTGATTCTAGGGCGACCATTCTTAGCCATGGCTAACGCCCGAATGAATTGTAGGACAGGGGTGATGAAGATCTCCTTCGGAAATATGACAGTGGAGTTGAACATTTTTGATATCACTAGGCAACCACTAGAATATGATGGAATGAGAGATGTGTGCTTGATAGAGGAGATTCTTGAGGATATTGTGGATGAATCAAGCATTGAGGATCCCATGGAGGCATGCTTTGCTCACTTTGGAGAGGACTTGGGTTTAGATAAGTTACTCGAGGAAGTAAATGCCATTTTGGAGTCTGATCCTCAAGAAAGCAAGGAGGAGGAGGAGAAGGTGTCACCAGAACCTCAAAAGAAGGAACTTAAGCCTTTACTGATAATCTTAAGTATAAGTTCCTGGGTCCAGCATACTGTTTGCCTGTGATAATAGCTTCAGATTTGGGAGAGGCTCAAGAGGAGAAATTGTTAGAGGTTTTAAGAGAGCACAAGGAAGCTATCGGCTAGACCATTGAAGATATTAAGGGAATCAGCCCCTCGGTGGTGATGCACAGGATACACTTGGAGGAAGATGCTAAGCCATCGAGGGAGCCACAAAGAAGACTCAACCCTGCTATGCAAGAGGTTGTGAGAGCAGAGGTTATTAAGCTGTTAGATGCAGGGATCATTTATCCCATCTCTGATAGCAAGTGGGTGAGCCCCATTCATATCGTGCCCAAGCGAGCTGGGTTAACGGTAGTAAAGAATAAGGACGACGAGTTGGTGCCAACTCGTGTTCAGTCTGGGTGGAGAGTGTGTATAGACTACCGTAAGCTGAACATTGCCACAAGGAAGGATCAGTTTCCACTTCCATTTATTGATCAGATGGTGGAGCGTTTGGCTGGGCATGAGTATTACTGCTTTTTGGATGGTTATTCTGGATATAACCAGGTCCCCGTGGACCCCAAAGATCAGGAGAAGACGACATTTACCTGTCCTTTTGGGACCTTCGCCTACCATCGCATGCCCTTTGGGTTATGCAATGCACCCGCCACTTTTCAGCGGTGCATGGTCAGTATATTCTCTGACATGATAGAGTGGTTCTTGGAGATTTTCATGGACGACTTCTCCATCTTCGGTTCAACATTTGAGGAGTGCCTGCACCGTCTCTCTTTGGTTTTGGTACGGTGCAAGGAGAAGAACCTGGTGCTTAATTGGGAGAAGTGCCATTTTATGGTTAAGCAAGGAATTGTACTGGGGCATATCATATCTCATCGAGGGATTGAGGTCGACAAAGCGAAGGTGGATTTGATTTCCAGCCTTCCACCCCCACATATGGTGAAAGAGGTTCGATCTTTTCTGGACCATGCAGGTTTCTATAGGCGATTTATCCAGAATTTCAGCAAGATCGCCAGGCCCTTGTGCAAGTTGTTGCAAAAAGATGCCCCATTTCTATTTGATGAGGATTGTAAGAAAGCATTTGGGGATCTGAAGAAAATTCTGACGTCCACACCCATTATTCAGCCACCTAACTGGGATGTGCCTTTTGAGATCATGTGTGACGCATCAGACTATGCTGTTGGAGTTGTTTTGGGGCAGTGTGTTGATAAACTTCCCCATGCTATCTATTATGCAAGTCGAACTCTAAACGACGCACAACTCAATTATTCTACCACTGAGAAGGAGTTGCTTGCAGTCGTTTTTGCATTAGACAAGTTCAGATCCTACTTGTTAGGATCTAAAGTCATTATCTACTCGGACCATGCTGCATTGAAGTATCTTTTCTCTAAAAAAGATGCTAAATCTCGTCTTATCCAATGGATCTTGCTACTTCAAGAGTTCGACATTGAGATTCGGGATAAGAAAGGTTCGGAAAATGTGGTGGCGGACCATTTGTCTAGATTGATTGTGGAATTCAGTGAGGCTGCCACTCCCATTTCTGAGACCTTTCCTGATGAGCAATTGATGCACATTGCTCACAGTCCCGCACCATGGTTTGCTGACATAGTAAACTATCTTGTCACCGGACACATGCCCTTGCATTGGGGGAGGCAAGATAAATCAAAATTTTTGGCCATGGTAAAACACTTTTTCTGGGACGATCCTTACCTATTCAAGTATTGTCCTGATCAGATCATTAGATGGTGTATTCCTGAGCATGACCAATCTAATGTCATCGCCTTTTGTCATGATCATGCATGTGGAGGCCATTTTAGTGCTAAAAAGACCGCTGCAAAGATTTTGCAGTGTGGATTTTATTGGCCTACCCTGTTCCGGGACTCTCACACCTACTGTATATCTTGTGAGCGTTGCCAAAAGCTAGGGAGTCTTTCTAGGAGAAATATGATGCCCCTCAACCCTATTCTGATTGTTGAGATTTTTGATGTGTGGGGCATTGATTTCATGGGACCATTCCCAAACTCCTTTGGCTACCTGTACATTCTAGTTGCTGTAGACTATCTGTCCAAGTGGGTGGAGGTTGTTGCGTGCAAGACCAATGACCACAGAGTTGTGGTCCAGTTCTTGAAAGACACTATTTTTGCTCGTTTTGGTACGCCTCGAGCAATCATAAGTGATGGAGGTAAGCACTTTTGCAACAAGATCTTTGAGAAGTTGATGAAGAAATATTGTATCACGCACAAAGTTGCCACCCCATATCACCCACAGACGAGTGGTCAAGTGGAAATTTCAAATCGCGAGATCAAACATATTTTGGAAAAGACTGTGAACCCTACTAGAATGGATTGGTCTCTGCGATTGACGGATGCACTGTGGGCATATCGGACAGCCTTCAAGATGCCAATTGGCATGTCTCCCTATCGCATTGTATACGGAAAGGCATGTCACCATCCGGTTGAATTAGAGCATCGTGCGTATTGGGCTGTCAAGCAACTAAATTTTAATCTTTCCAAGGTTGGCTCACAACGAAAGCTCCAACTCAATGAATTGGAGGAGCTGCGGAATGATGCATATGAGTGTGCCCGATCATACAAAGCACAAATGAAGAAGACTCATGACCAAAATATTTTGAGACGAGCTTTTGATCCGGGTCAGAGAGTTCTTCTTTATAACTCGTGCCTGCATCTTTTTCCAGGCAAGCTCAAATCCCGATGGTCAGGCCCATTCATTATTCGATCGGTTTTTCCTCATGGGGCCATCGAGATTGAGGATCCTAAGAATGGTAATACTTTCAAGGTAAATGGACAGAGGCTAAAACCATTCTTAGAGTTGAGGAGTCCGGACATTGAGACGATACTGTTGGAGGATCCTAGTTACTCAGATTGAGTGTAGTATTCTAGGGAGGGTCTGGCTGAAGACGTTAAACTTAGCGCTCATGGGAGGCACCCCACAGCTTATCTTTTCTTTTGTTTATTTATTATTTCGCATTTTTATGATTAATGTTTGCTTCCAGTATTTTTTTTGTTTTCCAGTTTTTATTTTTCAGGGACAAATCGTACTTCAGTTCAAGTTTGGGGGTATGCTATGAGCCATACCAGTCCAGATAGTTCTCCATATCTCAGGTCAGCTCTTTCCATATTAGTCACACATTGGGGTCAATGTGTAATTTAAGTTTGGGGGTATGGGAGACACATCACACACTTTGTCCTAATTTGTTGTCTTTTCGTCATAGAGATAAATGCATGCTCATGTTATCGTGAAATTTTGGTTTATCTAAACATTTTCTGTGATGTGATGTTATTGGTGAGCTTAACATGATCTGGTGATAAATTTTTAAAATTTAGTTACTTACTTTAGGCATTTTGAGAATTCACATGTTTGATCTAATCTAACACGAGCACATTAGCACAAATTATGTGAGGTATGACACGTGATTTTAATGTGATTTTTCCATATCTTAATTGAAACTGGATGACTTGTTGGATGAACTCTTGGGCATAGGAAAATATATAAAAAAAAAGTTATCAATAAACTTTCCGCTAAGTAACTGGACCTCTTGCCTTAGTAAGCAGTGAGTGTTCACGTCAAAAGGTGGAATTTTGCTTGGTAGTATTAAGGCCGGTTTATTTTCGTAGCCTTTTTGACTCGAGTTAGTAAGTCCTTAGGTGTGTCTGTACACCTAATGCCCTAAAACCATCTGGTTTGGGAGTCATTGACTCAACACTCGCTACATGGGTCAATTAGAAAGCTTAAGGGAACTAAACATAGCCGTGCCTTATTATATAAAAAAAAAAAGAAGAGAAAAAAAAATATAAAAAAAAATAAAATAAAAACTATGCCTTTTCGTTCATTTTTGATGGGAAATTCGGTGAATCTTGAGACATGGAGACCTTACACATTAGAGTTACTTGGAAGCTTCATTTTTATATGCTAATTCACCTTACACTGATTCAAGCTTGTGATGCCTTATCCTGCTTTTTGTAAGTAATTAGATTTTAACATTTCTATTCATTGAGAAGATGGGTTTACCTTTTTAAGCTTGCTTATGAATGAATATCATGGTGATGTGTGCTCCTTAAATTTTTGGATACCATGAGTAATGACTTTATCTTTATGTTCTTTGTTTTTCATTGAGTCTTTTATTTTGTTTTGCTAAGGGGCTAGCAAAATATAAGTTTGGGGGTATTTGATGAGTCTTAAATATTGCATATTTTAGACCTTTAACTTACATTTGTTATGCTCTTAGTTAGTAGTATTTTACTTTATTTTACGTTTTTCTTGTGTTTTGTGTGTTTTTACAGCTTTGTGGAGAAAATGAAGCATTTCAGGAGATTTGAAGCTTCTGGAGACATTGCGCTCGATCGCACGAGATGTGCGATCGAGCGCAGCTGTGCTCGAGCACACCTGCCTATGATCGAGTGCAAGGTCATCAATCCCACATCGAAATGTTTGCAGTGCATCGCACCAACGCGATCGAGCGCACCAGACACACGATCGAGCGCATCTGCGATCGATCGCAACATACTGCGATCGAGCGCACTCGGGCCAGTATCCCACATCGTTTTTGCAAGCCACATTAGTCCGGGTCTTCCCCTATATAAACACCACCTGACTTCATAATTCAGGGTACAATTCCTGAGCCACTTTGGTGTTTACCGGTGGACATCCGCTAGCATTCTGGTGGATCCCGAAGGCATTGCTACCACGAAGGGAAGCGCCGCCCGTTAGCGAGTGGAATTTCTCCCATGTAAAGTTGTTTATTTATTTCTTTATATTCAGTTGTTTTAGTTTAAATTTTTAGCACTTTTTATTATTGTTTATAGTTATGAGTGGCTAGACTCTTCAGCTAAGGTTGAAGATGAAGCCCCGCCGTTGTTTGGCGTAGTAGTTCAGATTTGCTTGTACAAATCTGACAATTTTTAGTATAAATGTTCTGTCAATTATTTGAGTTAATCTTATAATTGATTGAGTTTAAATTGTCTGTTGGATTTTCTTTGTGTTTCATCTGATGGATACATTGAATGCTTTTCGATTAAATTGGATTCCTTTTGTGATTTGTTAAGAGCGGATACATCGGGTGCTTTTGGTTTAGTTGGGATATTCTTTGTTTTTTGTCTTATAGTTGGATTCATTGAATGTTTTGATAGGCTATATTTTTAGAACATGTATGCTCAATTTCGGTGAGGTGGATTCGGAAACCTTAGTGTTTTTAATTATTAGTTTTTAAATCAATTT
The DNA here is from genome assembly GCA_023935145.1 of Bretschneidera sinensis. NCBI lineage: Eukaryota > Viridiplantae > Streptophyta > Magnoliopsida > Brassicales > Akaniaceae > Bretschneidera > Bretschneidera sinensis. The sequence goes on from CM043705.1 coordinate 8,077,900, forward strand.
AATTTAGTTTTAATTTGTTTTGCAAATTATCATTCTGAAATTCGGAACTAGGTTAAGATAAAGTTAGTTTAGATTGAAAATATAATTTCACAATGCAATTACTTGTGGATTCGACCTCGCACTTGCACAACGCTATATTGCAAACGACTCGTGCGCTTGCGAGTAATTTAAAACTCACAACAGCCATCTTGACAATGATCAAACGTAAAGGAGATCCTTAATTTTGCAAAGGAAAGGGTGTGTATTTTTTCTTGAATGAGCATTGATCTGTGATTATTTTTTCTTGTTTTGATTTTAAATTTATTTTCTTACAGGGCTGCAGTTTGATCTTTACTATAAGTATAAACTTTTGTAAAGAATCTAGAGGTGAATTTCATAGATATTGATTTGTTTTTTTTGGGATGATTGAGAGTATACATAGATCTTGTTTTGAGCTTCTGTACCTTTGTTATGGATGTTATTTGTCTTATGTTTCTCCCAATATTCTTATGACTTAAAATATAACTTCATATATAATCTGAATCTAAACTAAATTTGTATGTTTATGTATATATGTCAGCACAGAAAACATTCGAGTCAATTTTTTCTCTGTAGGAAAAATAAATCTATATATGTACTATTAAGGAAAACAGAACATCCCGGCCATTTGCATACTGTGTCAGTACTGAAAACGTAGTCAGTAGAGAGGAAACCATGGTGCAGGAGGTGCATGAGCTGATTTTCCGACTGATTTTCTTTATTCTTACAGATCTGCAAAGTCGCTGGAGTATGATTAGCCTTTTGTCATAGTTTAAGGCATCCCTTGAGGGATTACCAATTATTAGCAAACGTTATTGTTTCCTTTATTCATCACAGTGAATGGTTCTTGCAAGAAAATTAGCAGTGCTGGACATGAGCACTAAGTAACTTAAATCGCCAACTGTAATTATATATGTGCTAGTAGGTCCCACCATAGGAAGTTATATTGGCTATTCACTAACTCATATGGCAGATTTTATGCTTGCAGGTAATGTTTGTAGATTTGGTAGTAAGTTATCATATTTGGGAGCAATATCCAAATGTGACAATTACTATCAAATATGAATTATTTTACAAATAGATTTGACTATTTTACTAGCAAATGTGACAGCTAATTTTAATGTGTTAAGACTAGGCAAGGAATCTAAAAAAAATCTAATTTCATGTCAAAACACAACGTATTTAATTTAGACTATATCATTTCCATTTAATTTAAATCAATCTCATAGTTTTCATTGTAGTTTGCCTTCAAGTTCAGCATAGAGAAATGGGTACTTATTAGTTCTAGCATGATTCTTTGGTCAACTTTATTTTGACTTGTTCAGGTGAGATCAAAATTAAATTAGGCCATTAAAAGTAAAATGATATTTTTAATATATTTTTTTTGTTTATTTCTCTTGGCTTGGTTGCTTTGCTTCTGTGATTATTCGTTTCTCCTAATATTTATCATTTGCAGCATGCTGTTTCATTAATAAAATTGTCTTTTACAGTTAAAAAAAAACTAGTTAATTTGCGAAGAATGACCAATTTTATTTCCTCTTCTCAACAACTACCAGAATCAAATGGTGTTTGGCTCAGCTGATGAACAGGGAGATCCATATAGGGACTTTGCCTTGAACTTTGATTATGATCATGACTTTATGAACAAAGAGAATATTCAATCACCTGAAAATGAGCAAAATGAAACAGTTGGGAACTTATCAAACGTAAGTAAGCACATGGATGCTTTTTATTACGATGTTCTTTAGATGAAATTAATATATAGATAGTTTCTTGTAATAATTAATTCACTTTTCAAGTATTTTTATTAAATAATAAAAATTTTCATTATTCAACTAATTAATTAAGTTTTGGGTAATGATGGTTGATAAGGAGGTTGTGGAGTTAGGATCATCGAGTGGAAGCAATCTGCCACTAATGAATCATTCAAACTCCAACCAGAACCTGATAGCCCCAATATCTGTACACAACAATTGTGAAGTTTTGGAGCCCTCACCTCCATTCAACAATTCTTCACTTACGAGGACACCTGCAGGAACTTACAATCCGGTAACAGTACATTGGTTTCTTTATGTATAAATTAACATGCCTTCTCTTGTTTGATATATCGGTCATATTCTAATTCTAAACCATTTTACCTTATTTCATATATATACTAAATATATATTAGGTTCATTTCATTTTGTTAATGTTTGGTCAGGAGGGTATGAATATCCTGTCATTGCTTGCTAAAGCAAATGATAATCACCCTCCAATGATTGCTGATACTGGAACTCAAATTCTCCTATTGTAAAAGCTCCCACTGAGCAGCGATTGGGAACCACCTCCTCCAATACTCCATTGATTGAGACACCACTAATTCAATTTCTTGAGGATGGTAGGTACAAAACGATTTACTTCTAAACTAATAGAGAGAGAAGCAACATTGTTATTTATATCATCTCATAAATTAACTATTAATCACCATGTTTGTGTTTTTCTCGTGATCTCAGAGCCGAATAACCAACGAAACAGTGCGATTCCTGCTGAGCAACCTGATTTGGTTTACTCAAATAAACTTAATGCTAGTCAGATTAAGCATCTCCTGTATGCCAAAACTTATCTTTTATGCTTAATGATATTAATTATCAAACTTGGTTTTATGTTGCGTTGAAAATTAGATATCCTTTATTCTTATGCTTGTTTTTCTTTCCAAAAAAATTTCAACGTTGGCCTCCACCGATGGGTCATGATATAAATCTGCTTAATCATGAGTACAACACATGATTTGGGGATGAACTTCTAGGTAACGTATCATGTGATATTTCAGGCAACAATCAGCTTGCATTGTTCGACCCTCAAAACGCAGTGAGTACTTAGTAATTATTTTTTTTATTCGTTTAAAATTTTATTGTGTTAAAGTTTCACTATAATGTATCGAACATGTATAAACAGACAGGAGTCAGATTCTTCTGTGATAAACTACAGCGACCAAGTCTGATCTCTCACCAATAGAACCCTCCATATAGGCCTATGACTACTCCTTTTTGGTATGACTTAGATTTCATCATATATCGGTATGAGTATTATTATTTGAATAAAACAACTTGTAATTAATTACAACTAGCTAAAACATTAACATGAATAAAAGGATCAAGATTGTCACAACCTTAAGCAACAATTTACCATCTTTAATTTCAATTCTAGATACACTGATGATAAATACACAAAATGATTTTATCTAAACTTGATTGTTAATTCTCACTGCTGAAAAATTGATAGATAGGTTGTTTAACAATATTGACAAACCATGACAAAAGTGTGAGACTTATCATTTTCAAATAACTTCTTCAGCCACAATTTGAATCTTTAGTTGACACTTAGAATTTTAGAAAATAAAAGAAAACAAATGAACAAAAAAATACAAAGAAGTTTCTCAATAAAGAACATTTCCAGCATTAAGTTTATGATACAGACTACATAGTTTTTGTGATGACCCACACCCCTCATTAAGAGTGCAATGGGAAGATCATGATCCCTATAGTGTACAATTAGATATACTTTTGGGTCACAAAGTGAGAGTGTGACAGAATGGTATCATAGTCGACCCAAGCCCATTATCATGTGGATGCATGATATTTTGGTCTTATTCCAATCTTATCCTTCCTTCATAGAAAGGTTAGTATTACCCTTTGTCCTTCTTATCTTATGGTTCTCATGTTATCCTGATCTCTTACTCCTTTTTCAGTCTCATCAACCTCTTTCTAATAGATTTATCTATCTGTCATCCAATCATCTTTGAGAAGGATCAAACCTAAATGAGAAGTTATTCCAAGAGAAAGTGAAAGTGCCTTTTTTTTCGTTTTTCATTGATTGTTCAGCTCATTTTATATATAAGTAATATTTCAGGAATGAACATCGAGTGATTCCATTTTTTACACTAATTTTTCTTGTTTTGATTTTAAATATATTTTCATATAAGGTTTGGTTTCATCTTGTTTATAAGCCACATCTAAAGGTGAATTGCATGAGAGCTTTTTGAGTTTTTTTTTTGGAGAAGAGGGTATACATAGATCGTATTATGGATATTATTTGTGTTAGGTTTTTCTCAGTATTTCGTAAGACTTAAAATGTAATTTAAATATATATATTATATACATGTATGCATATATAAGATCTGAATCTAAATTTACATCTACGTCTATATCTGTATTTGTATCTATATATGTTAAGACAGAAAGAATTCCAAGGAAAATTAAAACTACTATTAAAGAAAGTAACACATTCCGATGATCGACGAATTGTGCAGTTCATGAGACCGGAAACCGAGTAAAGTACTTCAAATATACTAGTTAAAGAATAAATGTGAGATACCCGTGTATGAGCTACTTGACGCTGGGAAGAATAGTGATTATTCTGCAGGCTAGTTTTCAACAGATAATTCATAGGGAAGAAAATAACACAAGAGAAAAACCCTAGAAAAAAAACAGAGGAACAACTCTAATTTTTAGTCAAAATTATGCAAATCAATAATAATGTTTACTAAACCCTAAAATCTTATTTATAAGGTCAAAGCTAAAATAAGAAAATTAAATTAAGACCGAATTTAAAGTAATTGCAAAGAAAATAAAATGTTTCCTAAAAACTGAAAACTGCCAAATTGAGGGCTTAAACGTCATTTTTTGGCTAAAATCCTGCTGCGCTAAAGAACTTAGTTTTGTTCGTTGGCCTATTTTCAATTAGACTAGGATATCCAAGGCCCGATCTGAGCCCGTGGCCCGTTCTAGATAGTCCACCTGCCAGTTTTGCGCTGATCTACCAACTTTAGGTACCTCAGTGCCAACAACGTGCTATCTGACAACTCAGCATCATCTGACTCAGATCCTCCTACATCAGTCGCCCTGGGTTGGAAAGAACTCGTCCTCGAGTTCATAATAGCTTCATCAGAATCCACAAAACAAGGACTCAGGTGCTTCACATTAAATACGTCAGAAGTCCTCAAATGACTGGATAGGCTTAATCTGTAGGCATTATCATTGATCTTCTGCAGGATCTCACAGGGTCCAATCTTCTGCTCCTTAAGCTTATTATACTCTGCCATAGGAAAATGATCACAAGTTAATATTGCACAAACAAAATCACCAACATCAAAACGTATCTGACGACGGTGTCTGTTGCTCTGAACCTTGTACTTGGCATTACTCTCGTGAATGGCCAGCTTCACCTGCTCATTGATAGATTCCTTTGTCAAGGTTTCTCTGCACATTATGCTTCCAATGTAAAAGGGAGTGAGCCCTTTCTCAACTCCTTTCTTCAAGACCATGGTGGAGATGCGGAGTATACGGGCACATTCAAGTGGTATGTCCCATCTATGGAATTTCAGGAGAGCAATATCTTTTTCAGCATCAAGTGATTTTATGTAGTCAATGATTTCCTCAACTGGGAATGCTACAGGACCAATATCCTCACAACCACCATCATTCTCCATAAACATCTGTAATGACCCAATCTTGGATTTTATTTCCCTAGGATGGTTGAATCCCTGATGCAAACACTTAATCATAACTGTGGGGGGTACCCCAGAAAAGCCCTTCTCATAACCAAATAACGAGTGGCGCCCGCTCTTTGGATGATCCAATATGTAAGCAGCAACTTCCCTAAGTGCTCCTTCTCCAACTCTCGTTCCCTTCTTTAACCCTTCACCATTTGGTGACAATGGCAACCTCTGAGGGTTGTTTACTGCCAATGGTTCCTCATCAATTGGCATAAAAACAGTAACAAATTTCTGGCCTGATGAATCCAACATGAAATAAACTCTTCTTGTACCCTCCTTAGACCTGATTGGGTAATTCCCACTATCTAATCCATCAAAAGTGGAATTAAGTATATCCAAAATCACTGATAGTAATTCAATCTTGGGACTAATGATGATTGGCTCTAAAGAGAAATGCCTATCAGGAGGCTTCCTTGGTACAATTTCTCAATTAACTTCATAAACTCTCCTATTATTTTCTTCACGAGCATCATAGTGTCTCCTATTGTTCTCCCCATGAGCATCGTACTTTTTTCTATTGTTCAACTTTGGGGACACAATGGACAATTCAAAATTCTTCTCAACTGGCCTAGCCTAAACTTTTGCAGATTTTCGGACCAACAAATGCAACACTGCATCATTGTGGTTACTGATGTCATCAATAAGCCTCTGATCCTCCAATCGTTCCCCATCATAAACAACTTCCTGCTCATCAAGATCAACAAATTCTTTTGTCCGCTTTGCAATCTTCTGTTTCACATGCCCAACATCTCCATCTTCATCATCGTCATACACAGGCTCTCCAATCTCCTCAGTTTCGTCTACCACGTCATCCTTAATTAGGAGATTTTTTCCCTTCTGACTAGCAGGCTTCCTGCACTCAGTCAATTTATGTTCATGTTCACTACATCTGAAACATCTAATATTTGAGCTAGGGTTACCTTGGGGTGGCTGCTGGGCAGGACAGAATTCTTGAGGGCGAACTGGCCGACTGCTTTGATCGCTGCTTCGGTTCACTGGCCTCCTATTCTGCTGTTTTTCCACCGCAAGTGCACGCTGGTATTCTTCAGAAACAGTCCACAATGAGCGAAGGCTGAGGACATCCTGCAAGGGCTGCTGTAATCCCCCCAAATACCGTGCCACCATCTGCTCTTCTGTCTCGGATAAATCATTCCGGGCTTTCAATTGATAGAACTCCTCCATGTAATCATCCACCGATCTTGTGCGCTGCCTCAACGAATGAAGTCTCTGAAACAAGGTTTGAGTGTAGCCGAAAGGAAGAAAGTGACCCTTCATCTTCTCCCAATCTGTGATCTGGGCGTTGTCTTGCCGATCGCACGAGCGCCTCAACTGCTCCCACCACACAGATGCTCTGCCCTTCAGTTTGATGGCCACCAGTTTCACCTTTACACGATCTGGGACTTCCTTATACTTGAAAATACACTCCACTTCATTCAATCAATCGAAGAATCCCTCGGCCTGTAACGTACCAGAAAACTCGGGCAGATCCACTCTGAAACCGAGGTCTCCATGACGTTTTTTCCGATCATAATGCTCCCAGAATCGAGCAGGATTGTGATGCAGGTTTTCAAAACTGGAATCGGAATCATGATCTTCCATCTGACGATCACCGAAATTCTGCACCCCTAGATACTGGGTTAATTTTGCAATTTGTCTTTGTAAATCCTCAATCATCGCATCCTGAACATTATGATCATGACGTAGGACTTCCTCATTCGGAACTTGCCTGCGACGACCACGACCATGACCATCAACCATGAAACTGATGAAATCTCACCCCAGGAATATGCTGAAGCTCTGATACCAACTGACACCAGACAGAATGGCAATTATTCTGCAGGCTAGTTTTCAACAGATAATTCACAGGGAAGAAAATAACACAAGAGAAAAACCCTAGAAAAAACAAAGGAACAGCTCTGAATTTTATTCAAAATTATGCAAATCAATAATAATGTTTACTAAACCCTAAAACCTTATTTATAAGGTCAAGCTAAAATAGAAAAATTAAATTAAAGCCGAATTAAAAGTAATTGCAAATAAAATAAAAAGTTTCCTAAAAACTGAAAAACTGCCAAATTGAGGGCCTAAATGTCGTTTTTTGGCTTAAAAATGACGATGCTCAGGATTTACCTCAGTTTTGCGCGGAAGCCCGTTTCCAATCAGACTAGGGTCTCCAGGACTTGATCCGAGCCCGTGACCTGCTAAACGATGTAAACAGGTCTAGGTAGCCCACTTTCTATCTTTGCACTGATCTGCCAACTCAAGGTATCTCAGTGCCAACAACGTGCTATCTGACAACTCAGCATCATCTGACTTGGATCCTCCTGCATCAACGACTTATAATTTCTTGCTTTTAAACTTCTTATAGGCTACAAGGTCTCCAGGGACTAATGAATCAAACTACTAGGCCAAGTGCTTCATACCTAAGCCTTGACATTTCCAAACCAAATCCAATCTCAAACTTGAGGACTCAACAAGTAAAAATATCACTCAATGACCTCTTTAATTGCACTTTTTTTTATCAAGCTTTATTGTGCATCTTACACTGACCTTATAAAATTTAGTTTGAAAAAAAAAATAGCAAGGAATTTCGTGGCGTGGTCATGCTAGGGGAAGATTTGAATTTTTGAAATCATCGAGATACTCCAAGGTATTTCATTTTCTTCACATATTATCTTGTTATAAATTCGAACACATATTAAAGTTTTGTTTAATATATCTCTTCTTCATAAAATTGGAAAACCAATTAAGGACAGATCCAGACTTCAAAATCAAATCATACATTTTAGTATAACTAAGACGACCATAAGGTATTAATTTTAACTTTAATTGAATGCAGACATTACCCACATTGGGAGAACAAGCTCTGATAATTAGGGATTCACAATCTTTAGCAAATGAAGTTGGGAGCTCTAGTATTTCCAATCTTATGGACCAGAGGTTGTTTTATGGAACTTTACATAGTCATGTTTTGTTGTTATTTGCCTAAGTTTCAAACATGTCCAAACATGGTCTAAGATTGGTTAATGTCCAAACCAATTGTGGGATATCAAAGTTCAGCAAGTTATAAGGTTGCACACATGTGTGTGCTTCAATTTTGAGCATGGGAAGGTCAGGCACACTGCTGTGGAAGTTTCTGCCCACAGGCAGGAGGTATGCGCACAGCATCAGGAGGCTGCAGCATCAGGTCATGCTGCAGCACACAGCACCACACCAAAATGCACAGCATCACTTGGAGAGTGATGAAGGGCTGAGATTAAAGGAAGAACATGATCAAAGGGTCAAGAATGATTCACAAGATTGTCCAAGAATTAAGAGGCTATAAAAAGGGTTTCCTAGCCTCATTTCAAGTGGTTGAAAAATGTGTGTGAGAGAACCACACAGGTTGTGACATTGTGAGATCATTGTAAACATAAGAGAGAATTGTGTGAGAGACATAAACACAAGAGGGACTCTTGTAGTGAGGCTGGTTGTAAAGAAGAGAGGTTAGTAGAGAATTGATAGAAAGCATAGTAATAGGTCTATCACTTTCTCGTTCTCTTCTTGGTTCTTCAAGAACTTGGATTCTTGAAGGGGATTGCTGTAACTTTGTAAGAACCATTGAGATAGTGCAGAGAGTTCGGAGGAACTCACGGGGACGTAGGCAAATTGCCGAACCTCGACAACAAATTACTTGTCTTCTTTCTTTCTTTGATTTTCTGTTCTTGTGTTCGATTGCTGAAATTCTTTCTACAAGTCATTCAAGACTTGGGTGTTTGGAAGATCACCACCTGGGCATCTTGTCAAGGTGATTTCAAACAGTGGTATCAGAGCATAGCAGCTGGTTATCGGAACAAGAAGTAGAAGGTACGGAGCCAAGACTCCAAGAATCAAAGATCAAACTTCTTGGGTGATTCAAGAATGGAGTTAAGATCTATATCTGATCGTGTTCTTGAGGTAAATCAAGAACGGTGTTAAGATCAATATCTTATCGTGTTCTTGAGGGTGATTCAAGAACGGTGTAAAGATCAAGATCTGGTCGTGTTCTTGAGAGTTATTCAAGAACGGTTAAGATCCATCTTTGATCTGTGTTCTTGAGGTTGAAGAAAGCATTTGTGGTTAGTGCATAAATCAAGGATCTTGTCCGCAAAGATGGCTTCAAATTTCAGTATTGAGAAGTTTGATGGAAAGGGAGATTTTTCCCTATGGAAGCGGAAGATCAAGGAGGTTCTTGTGCAACAAAAAGTGGACTTGGCTATTGGAGAAGATGATGCTTTTCCAGCAAGTGTCACGGAGGACCCGCGGACCGAGATGAAGAAGATGGCTTACAGCACCATTTTCTTGCACATGTCGGATAATGTCACAAGAGAGTGCGGAGACTCAGAAGATCCAGCTGCATTATGGAAGAAACTAGATGAATTGTTTCTTGCCAAGACTCTCCCACATAAGAGGTATCTTCGGAAACGAATCTTTGCTTTTAAATTTGATCCTAAGAAAGAGTTGCAAGATAATCTTGATGCCAAGAAAAGGAGTGCATCAAGTGGTAAAGGGCTGTTCTTTAAAAGAAGGCCAGCAACTTGGTATGGCAGCAACCATGGCTACTACCAGGACAGAGGTAGAGGAGAGAGCCATGGGAGAGTACACAGCAGCATGCATGGCTACTACCGGGACAGAGGTAGAGGTGAGAGCCATGGGAGAGTGCACAGCAGCATGCATGGCTACTACCGGGACAGAGGTAGAGGAGAAAGCCATGGGAGAATGCATTCCAAACTGAGATTTGGAGGGAAGAGCTGCTACTACTGCCATAAGGAGGGTCATGTCAAGAAAGATTGCAAGAAGATGACAAGGGATACAGGAGGAAGCCATACCAAGAATGGAGAGGCTTCGGTTGCCAAAACAGAACAGCAAGATGATGATGTTCTTGTTGTGTGCTCAAGTGTGAGCAAGGGGCAAGAAGGTAGCGGGAAATGGATCTTCGATACCGGGTGCACTCATCATATGAGCCCTCACAAAGAATGGTTCAAGAATTTCAAGAAGATCAATGATGGAAGGGTCTTCTTGGGGAATGATAATTCTTGCCAAGTGAGAGGGATTGGAGATATCCAATTGAGGATGTTTGATGGAGTCACAAAGCTGTTGGAAAATGTGAGGTATGTTCCAGATTTGAAGAGGAACTTGATCTCATTGGGGCAGCTGGATTCCATGGGCTATACATGCAAGATCGAGGGAGGAAAGATCAAGGTGGCCAAGGGATCTTTGGTAGTGATCAAGGCAGCAAGAAATGATGGACTCTATGAGATGATCGGAGAAACAGAAACCAATGATCAAGCAGTAAGCTTGATGGCTGAGCTGGACAAGGCAGCCCTTTGGCACACTCGCTTGGGACACATGAGCGAAAAGGGCCTGCAAGTTCTTAGCAAGGAAGGTCTACTTGGTGGTGACAAAGTAGAAGAACTGGATTTCTGTAAGAGCTGTGTTTTTGGGCAGCAACATCGGGTCAGCTTCAACACCGGAGTGCACAAGTCTAAGGGCATTCTTGACTACATTCATGCGGACCTTTGGGGACCAGCAAGGACACCAACACAGGGAGGTAACATTTACTTTCTGTCTTTAATTGATTATTATTCAAGAAAAGTATGGGTTTATTTGGTTAAGAATAAATTAGATGCCTTGAATAAATTAGTGGTGTGGAAAGGGCTGGTTGAGACTCAAATGAGTAGAGTAGTTAAGGGGATAATAACCGATAATGGCTTAGAAATTTTTAACCAAGAACTTGATCAATTATGTAGGTTAAATGGCATTCTAAGACATAGGACGGTTGTGTAAACTCCTCAGTAAAATGGAGTTGCTGAGTTGATGAATAAGACCCTTATGGAAAAGGTTAGGTGCATGTTAGATGGATCCGGGTTACCAAAATATTTTTGGGGAGAAGCTGTAGCTACAGCTGCATATTTGATTAATAGAGCACCCTCTAGGATTGTGTTCCAAAAGACTCCCATGGAGATGTGGAGTGGAAAACCCCCTGAGTTGGACAACCTTAGGACTTTTGAGTGTGCTGCGTATGCACTCCAAAAGGAGGATAAGCTTAGCCCAGGATCTAGAAAATGTGTGTTTCTAGGATATGGGGAAGGGGCTAAGGGGTACAGGTTGTGGTCCTTAGAAAAAGAAGGATTGAAACTCATAATAAGTAGGGATGTTATTTTTAATAAATTGTTATTTCCCTACCTGGAGATTACTAACCCTGAAGGGGCTAGTGAGCAAACCAGTTTGGTTCTTGTTGAGCATAGCATCAAGGGAGATTCTGTTCAGGTAGAGCAAAGGAGGCAAGAGGGTTCAGACCAGGTAGAGCCCTCGGATGATTGCCAAGCTCAAGAAACTCAAGAAGAGGTTGAACAAGAAAAGGATGCTGCAGCAAGTTAGAAGGACTTTCAGCTCATAAGAGACCGGGAAAGAAGGCTGGTCGGACCACCTTCAAGATTTGGGTTTGCGGATGCTGCGGATGCAGCAGCTCCTTGGACAGAAGGAGAGATGAGTGAACAAGAAACTTACACGGTGGCCATGGAGTGTAAGGATTCGTCAAAGTGACAGCTAGCTATGGAGGAAGAAATAGATTCTTTGAGGAAGAACAACTTCTGGGAATTGGTAAAAATTCTAGGAAATCAGAAAGTTGTGGAATGTAAGTGCACTTACAAGATCAAAGAAGGGTGCCCTCCAAGAGATGAAGTCCATAACAAGGCTAGGCTGGTGGCGAATGGCTTCACAAGGAAAGAAGACATAGATTTCACAAGAACTTTCTTACCTGGACACAAGGTGGAGAAGATGGTGAGTATCCTCATCTATGTCATTAATGGGCTGTTGGTTTGGAACAGCAGGGATAGGATGGAAAGGTTTACATCTCAACTTAGTGAGGAGTTCGAGAGGAAGGATCTCAGCCTTGCACAAAAGATCCTTGGGATCAGAATCATCCAAGAAAAGGAGAGAAGCCGATTGAGGGTTTCTTGGGCAATTAGTATTTTCAGCAAAATTGTGAGTAATCCCGGAAAGAAGCATTGGCTTGGGATGAAGTGGTTGCTGAGGAACAAGGAGGCTCAGTGGCAGCCAATGGTAGCACTCATAACAACCGGGGCAGAATGCATAGCGGCTACGGAAGCCATAAAGGAGGCTATGGGGTGCAAAGGGCTGTTGGACGAGTGAGAGGTCCTAAAAGAGCAGGTGGTGGTAAATTTGGATAACCAAAGTGCGGGGCACTTTTGGAGGAATCTAGTGTTCCATGAGGGGACAAAGCATATGGATGTTTGGTATCATTACATTCTGGAAAATGGTACGAAATGATGCATTCATGTTGACAAGAAGACCACGGAGAAAAGTCCTGCAGATTTAGGCACCAAGGTTATACCTCTAAGAAGGTCCAATCATTGCCTTGGACTTCTTAGGAATGGAGTTGGTTAATTGGTAACTCCAGATGAGTTTGGATCCCGAAGCTTTCTGCACAATGGTTCAGGTTTTTGAACTCTTAGACAAAGGTAGAGATTGTTGTTATTTGCCTAAGTTTCAAACATGTCCAAACATGGTCTAAGTTTGGTTAATGTCCAAACCAATTGTGGGATATCAAAGTTCAGCAAGTTATAAGGTTGCACACATGTGTGTGCTTCAATTTTGAGCATGGGAAGGTCAAGCACACTGCTGTGGAAGTTTCTGCCCACAGGCAGGAGGTGTGCGCACAGCATCAGGAGGCTGCAGCATCAGGTCACGCTGCAGCACACAGCACCACACCAAAATGCACAGCATCACTTGGAGAGTGATGAAGGGCTGAGATTAAAGGAAGAACATGATCAAAGGGTCAAGAATGATTCACAAGATTGTCCAAGAATTAAGAGGCTATAAAAAGGGTTTCCTAGCCTCATTTCAAGTGGTTGAAAAATGTGTGTGAGAGAACCACACAGGTTGTGACATTGTGAGATCATTGTAAACACAAGAGAGAATTGTGTGAGAGACATAAACACAAGAGGGACTCTTGTAGTGAGGCTGGTTGTAAAGAAGAGAGGTTAGTAGAGAATTGATAGAAAGCATAGTAATAGGTCTATCACTTTCTCGTTCTCTTCTTGGTTCTTCAAGAAGTTGGATTCTTGAAGGGGATTGCTGTAACTTTGTAAGAACCATTGAGATAGTGCAGAGAGTTCGGAGGAACTCACGGGGACGTGGGCACATTGCCGAACCTCGACAACAAATTACTTGTCTTCTTTCTTTCTTTGATTTTCTGTTCTTGTGTTCGATTGCTAAAATTCTTTCTACAAGTCATTCAAGACTTGGGTGTTTGGAAGATCACCACCTGGGCATCTTGTCAAGGTGATTTCCAACATGTTTCATTTTTATGGAAATTTAAACCAAGAGGTTTGGTGATTTCAGGCCAACTAAAAATGCACTCTATGATCCAATGTTTGAGGCGATTGGTCTCCCCATCGACCACCATCTGAGATGTATGCTACTAAATAAATAGTAATTTTTTTTTTTATCTTCTTGATCATTTAACTTTTAACCGGCTTTATAATTTTATTAGCAGCATATATAAGATGTCTTACTTAGTTCGATCATATCATGGTACAATATCATAATTTTTTTAAAAGCAAAATAAAATATAAATTTAATCAGCCTAGAAAAAATAGGATTTCCAAAGGTGCAACATCATATTAGCAATACTTGATAATTTACTCTCAGTCCATCATCATAGGATGAACTAGAGTGAATCATATGACAAAATTTAATCTTTTATGGCTTTTTCCTTAACAGATGAGACCTCATGCGGATGTGAAGAGTCGAGGAGTGCTTTGATATTTTGGGAGATTTTCTATGTCGACTTGTTAGTGAATGTTCTTTCTGGACAAATTTTACAAGGTATTATATGTTTTGATGAAATCTATGGATAAGAGTAGTTGAAACTTCCTTTAAAATAAATTATGGAACCTTATCGTTTTGTAACAGTGTCAAACTTTGTTTTAAACTGTTGGTTTGGTGGTTAAATTAAAACTAGTATCTTTTTTGTTTTGTGGTTGGAATTTAGAAGTAATTTAATTTTCTATTGAAAAAGATTTCATGAATGAATTTGAATCTTGCAAGTAAATTGAAGAGAAAAGGCAGTATATCTGTTAGTACACTACTTATTGATTTAAACTTTTGGGAGAAGTTTCATTCATGTACAGCAAGACATTCTCTTACACGTGAAGTGTCGTTCATGTATAGCAAGACATTCTCTGCACGTCGTTCAAGTATAGCAAAACATTCTCTTACCAAAGAGTAAGACACTCCAATTCTTTTAAAGCCTACCAGATTAGTCAACTGACATTCACTGTACTCCTATGAAATTAGGAATATAAATTCTTCATTCATTGTACAAATCTGTCAAAGAATCACCTTGTATTAAGGGAGAGAATGTCTCCTATATTATTGTAATTGATTCTTATTGATGGGTTTAGCTTCAATCCTCGTCCTTTGATTAAAGGATGCAATCTCAACCTTTCATGTATTATGTGCGTGGGATCTAGAAATTTATGTATTATGTGGAATCCATATCTACATTAATGGTTGAGATTACGTCATTTTCTTAAAGGATGAAAAAGGTAAATGATGGAACCTGAACCCCTTATTGATAAATGTATATAAAAGCAGATGCAATCACTATGTGGGATACGCTGCAAAATTCCTAAAACCTTAGGACTTTCATGGTATCAGAGCAACAGCAATCTGAACCTATCTCTCTCTGTTATTTTTTCCACTATTCAATTTCTTGACGATGGTAGGTTCAAAACTTTTTACATTTAAACTAATAGAGAGAGAAGCAACCTAGTTATTTTATATCATCTCATCAATTAACTATTAATCAGGATGTTTGCCTTTTTCTGATGATCCAGGGGGCGAATAACCCACAAAACAGTGCGATTCATGCTGACCAACCTAATTTGGTTTACTCAAATCAACTGAATGCTGCTCAGACTAAGCATCTCCTATATGTCAAAACTTATCTTTTATTCGTAATGATATAAATTATCAAAATTGGTTTTACGTTGCATTGTAAATTACATATCCTTTATGCTTATGCTTGTTTTTCTTTCCAAAAAACATCAACATAGGGCTCCATCGATGGGTCATGATATAAATCCGCTTAATCATGAGTACAACACATTATTTGGAGATGAACCTCTAGGAAACATATCAAGCAATATTTCAGGCAACAATCAGCTTGCGTTGTTTGACCCTCAAAACGCAGTGAGTACTTATTAATTATATTTTTTATTCGTTTAAAATTTTATTGTGTTAAGTTTCACTAGTAGTCTGATTCTTATGTGATAAACTACAGCGACCAGATCTGATCTCTCAGCAACAGAACCTTCCATATAGGCCTATGACTACCCCTTTTTGGTATGACTTAGATTTCATCATCTATCGGTATGAGTATTATTCTTTGTGTAAAACAAAATACAAACAATGGACTGGTAAGTCATTGGAGGTAATTCAACTGATACATAACATACCATCTATTATCTATCGGTTTCAAAGTATTAAATGTTATATTTTTTATATAGAAAATTAACCCGATACTTCACTGAAATCCAATACTAATGAACATAACTTAGTGCTATACTTATGAAGTACTTAATCTTCTGAATTGATGAAAACTTCTTAATTTCAAGAGTCAACAATTATTTTATAACGGACAAGTCAATCAACTCTCTTTGGTGCCAACATTCAGTTCACAGTTAGAAGACTCCTTTCTTGCCGAATAGCCTATTTAACTATCTTAATTTGAAGCTGTTGTTGATATATTGAACGACTTATAATTTCTTGCTTTTAAACTTCTTATAGTCTACAAGGTCTCCAGGGACTAATGAATCAAACTACCAGGACAAGTGCTTCATACCTAAACCTTTACAGTTCCAAACAAAATCCACTCGAACTTGAGGACTCAACAAGTAAAAACATCACTCAATGACCCCTTTAATTGAACTTTTCTTTTATCATGCTTTATTGTGCATCTTACACTGACCTTATAAAATTTTGGATTAAAAAAAAAATCGCAAGGAATTTCGTAGCGTGGTCATGGTAGAGGAAGATTTGAATTTTGGAAATCATCGAGACACTCCAAGGTATTGCATTTCTTCACTTATTAACTTGTTATAAATTCGTACGCATTAAAGTTTTGTTTAATATATCTCTTCTTCATAAAAGTGGAAAACCAATTAAGGACTGATCGAGACTTCAAAATCAAATCACACATTTTAGTATAACTAAGATGACCATAAGATATTAATTTTTACTTTAATTGAATGCAGACATTATCCACTTTGGGAGAACAGGCTCTGATAATTAGGGATTCACAATCTCAAGCAAATGAAGTTGGGAGCTCTGGTTTTTCCAATCTTATGGACCAGAGGTTGTTTTATGGATCTTTACATAGTCATGTTTCATTTTTGTGGAAATTTAAACCAAGAGGTTTGGTGATTTCGGGCTAATTAAAAATGCACTCTATGATCCAATGTTTGAGGCGATTGGTCTCCCCATCGACCACCATCTGAGATATATGCTACTAAATAAATGGTAATTTTTTTTATCTTCTTGATCATTTTACTTTTAACCAGCTTTATAATTTTATTAGGAGCAGATATAAGATGTCTTACTTAGTGCGACCATATCATGGTGCGATATCATACTTTTTTTAAAAGCAAAATAAAATATAAATTTAATCAGTGTAAAAAAAGGATGCAAAATTACAAATATTTCCGAAGGTGCAACATCTTATTAACAGTACTTGATAATTTACTCTCATTCCATCATCATAGGATGAACTAGAGTGAATCATGTGACAAAATTTAATCTTTCATGGCTTTTTCCTTAGCAGATGAGACCTCATGTGGATGTGGAGAGTCGAGGAGTGCTTTGATACTTTAGGAGATTTTCTATGTCGACTTGTTAGTGAATGTTCTTTCTGGACAAATTTTTCTAGATATTATATGTTTTGATGAAATCTATGGATAAGAGTAGTTGAAAATTCCTTTAAAATAAATGATGGAACCTTATCGTTTTGTAACTGTGTCAGACTTTGATTTAAACTTTTGGTTTGGTGGTTAAATAAAAACAAGTATCTTTTTTGTTTTGTGGCTGGAATTTAGAAGTAATTTAATTTTCTATTGAAAAAGATTTCATGAACGAATTCGAAGCTTTGAAGTAAAATGAAGAGAAAAGGCAGTATATCTGTTTGTACACAACTTATTGATTTAAAGTTTTGGCGTAAGCGTCGTTCATGTACAACAAGACATTCTCTGACACATGAAATGTCGTTCATGTGTAGCAAGAAATTCTCTTCACGTCGTTCGAGTATAGTCAAACATTCTCTTACCCAAGAGTAAGACACTCCAATTCTTTTAAAGCCTACCAGATTAGTCAACTGACATTCACTGCACTCCTACGAAATTAGGAATTTAAATTCTTCATTCATTGTACAAATCTGTCAATGAATCCCCTTGTATTAAGGGAGAGAATCTATCATATATTACTGTAATTGATGAGTTTGGCTTCAATCCTCGCCCTTTGATTAAAGGATGCAATTTCAACCTTTCATGTATTATGTGCGTGGGATCGACAAATTTATGTATTATGTGAAATTCATATCTACATTAATGGTTGAGATTACATCATTTTCTTAAAGGATGAAAAAGGTAAATGATGGAACCTGAACCCCTAATAGATAAATGTATATAAAAGCAGATGCAATCACTATGTGGGATACACTGCCAAATTCCTAAAACCTTAGGACTTTCATGGTGTCAGAGCAACAGCGATCTGAACCTATCTCTCTCTGTTATTTTTTTCTCCTGCTCAAGTACATCCTTTCAAACGTTCCCAGGGCATCTTCAGCTTCTTTTGCTATAGTTGATCCTGATCTTTCATCCT
Source organism: Bretschneidera sinensis (assembly GCA_023935145.1). Classification (NCBI taxonomy): domain Eukaryota; kingdom Viridiplantae; phylum Streptophyta; class Magnoliopsida; order Brassicales; family Akaniaceae; genus Bretschneidera; species Bretschneidera sinensis. The sequence goes on from CM043705.1 coordinate 8,096,372, forward strand.
CCCCCATGCCTTATCTTACCATTAAAAATGTTACGAACCTTGTTTGTGTTAAATTACAATTCACCAGTATATCTCTTATGGAAGATCTAACTTCTTCCTATTTTGCACTCACAGGACCTGTTCAAACTTTGATTGATACTTTTGGTTTAGTGGTTAGATACATAAAAACTGTAGCAGTATCTTTAATGTTTTGTGGTTGAAATGTGGAAGCAATTTAATTTTATAGAAGATCTTATTGGAAAAGATTTCATGTATGAATTCAAAGCTTAAATCAAATAAAGAGAGAAGGGATTATATATATGGATTAGTTCACAATTTATTGATTTAAGCTTCCGGGTGAAGCATCATTCATGTATAGCAAGACATTCTCATACCCAAGAATACACTCCAATTCTTTTAGAGGCTATGCAATCTCGTTAGCATAACCTTCATATTGGAGCCTGACCTTTTCCTTGAGGGTGAAAAAAGAGAAAAGAGAAAAGATAAAAGGAAAATGGGCTTGTGTAGAAAAAAAATTATATTTTATTTTCTCTTTTAAGGAAAACCAAAAAATTCTATCATAGCTAAAAGCATTTCAAGTTAATCGAGTAAACATAGAAAGACAGTTAACAATTTTATTTTATTTTATTTTTATGCTTATCAATATTGTGACATACAAATTGCTTTCAATATTAGTCATCGTTCTGTATCTTCAATAACTGACCAAAAACCTCAACGTTTATCATCAAAATTTAATTAACTAGATTGAAAGGTATTCATTATTCAGAGCTCAAACTTAGAATATCCATGAGGTCAGATTGGTCATAACCCACCAACATATCCTTTTCCAAACTCAATGGGTCATATGTGTGACACTCATTCAAATGACTTTTTCTTTATCTGTTAAAAAGGTCACTGTATTTTCCTTTTTACTCTATTTATTTCAATGATAAATGAAAATTTGAAAACAAAATACATGAAAGAAAGTATTTATTTAGTGTTTCGATTCTACGAAAATCAATTTCATGTAAAATAAGATTTTACATTGGTGAGTGAAAAACTTAACGAAACAATTTCCCTTTTTTCTGGTGTAAGTTGTTTTATAAGTGATTGGAAAATGGTTCTTTTTTTATTAAAGAAATTACTTTCCCACTTTCCTAAAATTTCTCTCACTTATTGCACCACTAATTTTCACTCTTTGTTTATTTTTATCATTTTTCATCATTTATTTTCATATTTCAATTGAAAACTTATAATTTTACATGACTCTCATTTTAAGTAAATTTGGTTTTACATTGAAATACATTTTTCATGTAAAGAAAGGGAGTCGAAATTAATTTTAATTTGTAATATATTTTACATGGAAACAAATGAAGCTTTTGATTAATAAGCTACTGTCAGACGAGTCCCATACAAATCATCACCTACAATTTTCTACAAGGCACTTCACTACCCCTTTCTTATTTATGAAACTTAATGGTACAAATCAACCTAAGCCATGGAAATTCTGGAAATGTTAAGTCAGTGAAGTTTTTACTTTTTTAAAAACTTCGAATAACATTAAAAAGATGTTAAAACTCTAAAAATTAGAAGCATGGATTCTCTCTTTTTCTTATCAAGTCCAGCAGTAAGTTTCATTGTATGGACAGAAAGGACAACAAATTCCCTTACTTCTGAACCATGTTGAAAATAAAAAACATATACATACATATATATATATAGATATATATTTCTGGAATAAACATCAAGTGATTCAATTTCTGATACTATTTTTTATTGTTTTGATTTTAAATATATTTTCATATAAGGTCTGGTTTGATCTTGCTTATAAGCCACATCTAAAGGTGAATAGGGTATACATAGATCATGTTATGGATATTAATTGTCTTAGGTTTCTCTCAGTATTTCGTAAGACTTAAAGTGTAATTTAAATATAAATATTATATACACATATGTATATGTACGATCTGAATCTAAATCTACATCTACGCCTATATCTGTATTTGTATCTATATATGTTAAGACAGAAAGAATCTCAAGGAAAAATGAAACTACTATTAAAGAAAGTAACACATTCCAATGATCAACGAATTGTTCAGTTCTTGAGACCAGAAACCGAGTAAAGTGCTTCAAATATACTAGTTAAAAAAGAAATGTGGAAAACCCATGTAGAAGCTACATATACGGTTTAACACATATTTTCAGTTATTTTCTTAATGCTTACAGATGTGATAGTTGAATAGTGGAATTCACATTCAAGTTCAACATATAGAAATGGTTACATAATTTGTTACAGCATGATACTTAAGTCAACTTTGCATTGACTTGTTCGGTTGAGTTCAAAGTGAGATTAGGTCATTAACAAGTTAAATGAATACAATAGGTCTAATAATTATTTTTAATGTACTGTTGTTAGTTAATGAAGAATGATCAATTTTAATTCCACTCGTAAAAAATCACAAGAATTAAAGGGCTGGTGGCTAAGCTGATGATTTGGGAGTTGTATCTATGGACACTACAACAAATTAAGTTTTTAGTAGCGCATCGAGACGTCACAAAAAATTAATAATTTCGTCACGAAGTATTTCGGTAACGAAAAAAATATATCATGATGATCGTCAACATATCGTCGTTGCTAAAAGTATTTGTGACAGTTCAATAAGGTTGTTACTAATTGTTAGTTATAGGTGACAAAATTGATAATCATCACCTAAGGAAAAAATGTTATGTGATACAAAGTTGCGTCAGTAATACTAGTGAATTTTCATCATTTGTATTCGTCACTAAATACATAACAAAGGTTACAGTATTTGATAATGTAAAAATTCTTGTCTGGCTCTTTAGACCCGCTGAAAACTTTATTTGTAAACTTGAGAAGCTTCATTTATAACTTCAATAAACGTTTAGGACACAAAAAAGTAATATTACTAGTAAAGTTTCTAAGATTACCAGTGGAATTTTCAACTGGTCTAAAACATTGGTTTGGACCCGAGCCAGCCAAAAAATCTTCATATAAGTGAGATGAATCCTTATGTTATATATTTTTCATGGACCTATACTAGAACAAAACTTCTCGGTAAAGGAACTGCTTGGAGTTTGAAGAATCTAAACTGTTATTAATTTTGTACCCACATTTTATGTAAAATTTATTATATAAAAGCCAATAAATCTTTCTTTTTTTTCTTTTGAAGAAGTTCGAGATGATATGTTTGCTCCATTATTCATTTTAGTGCAGTTTTCCTTTCCTCATATTTTTTGAATCTTTTTTGTTCTTGTTATGTGAAAAACTAATAGCTGGTAATAATTAAACATGTATGAAATGAACATACATGCATAAAAAGAAGCACATTAAAAAAAAAATTGGAAAAAACAACTTGTAATTAATTACAACTAGCTAAAACATCAACATGAATAAAAGGATCTAGATTGTCACAACCTTAAGCAACAATTTACCATCTTTAATTTCAATTCTAGATAGACTTATGATAAACACACAACATGATTTTATCTAAACTTGATTGTTAATTCTTACTGCTGAAAAATTGATTGATATGTTGATTAATGATATTGACAACCCATGACAAAAGTGTGAGACTTTTTAATTTCAAATAACTTCTTCAGCCACAATTTGTATCTTTAGTTGACACTTAGAATTTTAGAAAGTAAAAGAATACAAATTAACAAAAAATACAAAGAAGTTTCTCAACAAAGAACATTTCCAGCATTAAGTTTATGATACAGACTACAGAATTTTTGTGATAACTCACACCTCTCATTAAGAATGTGATGGGAAGATCATGATCCTTATTGTTTACAATTAGATATACTTTTGGGTCACGAAGTGAGAGTGTGACAGAATGGTATCATAGTCGGCCCAAGACCATTATCATGTGGATGCATGATATTTTGGTCTTATTCCCATCATATCCTTCCTTCATAGAAAGGATTAGCATTACCATTTGTCCTTCTTATCTTATGGTTATCATGTTATCCTGATCTCTTGCTCCATTTTTCAGTCTCATCAACCACTTTCCAATAAATTTATCTATCGGTCATCCAATCATTATATACACGTATGTATATATAAGATCTGAATCTAAATCTACATCTATGTCTACATCTGTATTTTATCTATATATGTTAAGACAGAAAGAATCCCAAGGAAAAATAAAACTTCTATTAAAGAAAGTAACACATTCCGATGATCGATGAATTGTGCAGTTCTTGAGACCAGAAACCGAGTAAAGTACTTCAAATATACTACTTAAAGAAGAAAATGTGGAATACCCGTGTATGAGCTACATATATGGTTTAACATATATTTTGAGTTATTTTCCTAATGCTGACAAATCTGATAGTTGAATCGTTGAATTAACATTCGAGTTCAACATCTAGAAATGGTTACATAATTAGTTCCAGTATGATATTTAAGTCAACTTTTCATTGATTTGTTCGGTTGAGTTCAAAGTGAGACTAGATCATTAACAAGTGAAATGATTACTATAGGTCAAATCATTATTTTTAATGTACTGTTGTTAGTTTATGAAGAATGATCAATTTTATTTCCTCTCGTAAAAAATCACAAGAATTAAATGGCTGTGGCTACAAGGATGATTTGGGTGTTGTATCTATAGAAACTACAACAAATTAAGTTTTTAGTGGCGCATTGAAACATCACAAAAAATTAATAATTTTGTCACGAAAGTATTTGGGTAACGAAAAAAAATATGTCATGATGATCGTCAACGTAGCTTCATTGCTAAAAGTATAATATTGTTACAAATTGTTAGTTATAGATGACAAAATTGATAATCATCTCCAAAGGAAAAACTGTTTTGTGACGCACCATTGCGTTTGTAATACTAATTGACGCTGGACAGAATAGCGATTACTCTGCAGGCTAGTCGAACAGATAGTTCACAGGGAGTAACACAAGAAAAACCTAAAACAATACAGAGAAACTACTCTGATGCTTTATTTTAATTTATTCCAAAAATACAACAATAATTTAATGAAACCCTAAGACCTTATTTATAAGGTCGAAACAAAATAGGAAAATAAAATTAAGGCTGAAATTAAAATAACTAAAATAAAAAGTTTCCTAAAAACTACAAACTGCCAATTTGAAGGTCTAAACTTCGTTTTTTGGCTTAAAAACGATAAGGCTTAGTATAATGTACTAAGTTTTTCCTGAGAGCTCGTTTCCAATCAGAAAAGGGTCCTCGGGCCCCAATCCGAGCTCGTGGCCCGCTAAACGATGTACACCGATTTAGGTGACAACTCAGCATCATCTGATTCAGAACCTCCTGCATCAGTCGCCCCAGGTTGGAAAGAACTCGTCCTTAAGTTCACAATAGCCACATCGGAATCCCCAAAACAAGGACTCAAGTGTTTCACATTAAAGACCTAAGGCGGCAACCCAGGAGGAAGATCCTCTGGTATCAGGTCAGAAGACTCTGCTAACAGCGGCAAATCCACTCTGAAACCGAGATCTCCATAATGATCCTCCCAACCACGGTGTTCCCTAAATCGAGCAGGATTGTAATACAGGTTTTCGAAATTGGAATCGGAATCGTGATCTTTCATCTCACGATCATCGAAATTCTGCGTCGTTAGACGCTGGGTTAACTTTGCAACCTGCCGCTGTAAATCCTCAATCATCGCATCCTGAACGTTTCGATCACGGCGTGGGGCTTCCTCGTTCGGAACCTACCCGCGACGACCACGACCACGGCATGGGGCTTCCTCGTTCGGATCCTGCCCGCGACGACCACGACCACGATCACCAGCCATGGAAACTGATGAAATCTCACCCCAGGAAGATGCTGAAGCTCTGATACCAACTGACACCGGGCATAATAGCGATTATTCTGCAGGCTAGTCGAACAGATAGTTCATAGGGAGTAACACAAGAAAAACCCTAAAACAATACAGAGAAACTACTCTGGTGTTTTATTTTAATTTATTCCAAAAATAAAATAATAATATTACGAAACCCTAAGACCTTATTTATAAGGTCGAAACAAAATAGGAAAATAAAATTAAGGCTAAAATTAAAATAACTAAAATAAAAAGTTTCATAAAAACTAAAAACTGCCAATTTGAAGGTCTAAACTTCATTTTTTGGCTTTAAAACGATAAGGCTTAGTATAAAATACTAAGGTTTTCCCAAAAGCTCGTTTCAAATCAGACTAGGGCCTTCAGACTAGGGCCTTCGGGGCCCAATCCGAGCCCATGGCCCGCTAAACGATGTAAACCGTTTTAGGTAGCCCACTTGCCATCTGACAACTCAGCATCATCTGACTCAGATCCTCCTGCATCACTAATGAAATTTTGTCATTAAAGATTTGTATTCGTCACTAAATACCTAACAAAGGTTTATTGTATGTGAAGAAAAGTTACTCGTCATCTTAAGAATGACTAATTAGAAAAACAAAAAAATAGTCATGAAAGATAATATCATACCATCGCTGAAGGTTCCAATGTGTCACTAAATAGACAGTTATTTTCCACTATAGAGAACGATGTTAAATGTCACCAAATTGAGGAAATTTTTGTGACACAATGTAATGACCCATCTCGAGCGGGCCCTACTAGAGGCAACATCCTTACTTTTCGTAACTGAGCACTTGAACAACTATAATAGGAATAAAGTCTAACATAGACGTAGGATAATATATGTATATCATAGAAAGTACAACTTCGATCAATAATACAATCATTTAATATTACAAAAAGACGTCTCCGAAGACGTAACTTCAAAATATACATCTTAGTATAAAATACTAACTGCTATTACAAAAAGAGATTAGACGTGGATGCCAGTACTTGGACCCACCTAGAGACTTCTCTTCCTCGCTTCTTCACTAATGGTTCAAGGCCTCGAATAATCTTCTTGAAATAGTAAGAGGGAGGGTTGAGCTAAAAAGCACAACAAGTAAACACATTACTCGAAATAATCAAATAAATCCTTTTATAAACCCGTTGCAGGTAGTTTAGTACATATTCATATTTTATACAATTATATATTTATACAATATATAGTAATTAATATGGCTTGTGGATCCTGAATATACAACTCAAGGATGATATATCATACAACGTAGCACTCCTTCAATTACTTCAATTCTTTATCATTTCATTCGAATAGTTCACGAATATTAGGGCGTCTCCCATTTAAATAAATTAGATCCTTGAGCAAGGTCTCCACTTCCAAGAACAAGGGCCCTACCCCTTATCCGATGGAGTTATAACATTTGACACACTAATACTTCCACCTTACCTGTTACCGGGTGAGATTTACATAGCTACAAAATAAATCCATTCCTTCCACATCACACAATAAGAAAAAATTAATACAACATATACAAAGAATTCTTGGTAATATAACTTTTCAATACACATTTCATGAACTAATTATATTCAAAACCCCCAAATTTATAGATTTTTAATACACAAGTATTATCTACATGAATCTCATGCTCCTTAAATCTTTTATTTTATAATACGTAAAATGCTTAAGTCCTTACTAATGTGTATAATCTAACCATTTAATTTCAATCAAGATTCTCATGCTTACAAAGAGTAAGGTGATACTCACCTTGTAGAATAAACCTTCACTCTCGAATCACCTCCTTGCCGTTAGAACTTTCCTCAAACACACCTAAAGAATTATCGATTAAAATCAACCTCGGAGATGCATACAATTACTCCCTAATTACTCGAGTTAAGAAATCAAGAGCTACGATTTAATTCATCTAATTATCCTTAAGGACTTGTAACATGAAGGAAAAGGAGAATTTTGATGTAAAAAATCTGAAAATAGGGTTGGACAGTCGACTGTCTTACTTGGACAGTCAATAGTCTTACTTGCACAGCCGAACGAGACTTATAGAGAGTTTCACAGTCGACTCTAAGACTTCCTGAGAGTTTCACAGTTGACTGTTTAACTCCATAGTCCATTGCGGGACCTTCATAGAATTTCCCAGTCGACTGTTTAACTCCACAGTCGACTGTCATGAGGTCAGAAGCTCAGAAATGGGCGAAAATCTAACTTTTTCCTTTTGAAAACCAAATCAAACCTTCATAAATTTCCAAACCCTTTTGAAACAAAATTTTTACTAGAATGCAAATCAATTTTCTACAGTACCCTTAGCAAATCTTTCCCGTTAAAATCTTCAAATCCACAACCAAGCACAAAACTCTTTTCTTCGAACAAAATGTAGAATCCTATATTTCTTTTAAGCTTTCATAATCTTGTTTTATAATTCAGTTTTTTTTTTTTTTTTTTTTAAGGGGGACTCCTAGTAAGAAACAAAAACTTTGGGGTTGTTTAAAAACTAGAAGGAAAATTAAAGGAAATGGCATGTAAATTAATAAAAGAAAAAGGGGAAGGGTAGAGTGGTAAAAGGCCAAGACTTAGAGGGAGTATATAAGATAAAAGTTGACCTAGAATGGCAAATCTCTCATTTGGCAATTTGCAATTTCGGCTGAAGGAGAGAGGAAAGAAAGTAAAGCTTTCCTTCTCCAATCCATTTCTTCCAAACTTTGACCTAGCCTTAACCTAACCATTCAAAATCCGTTTGCCCCCAAACTTTGAAAACCTTGTTCTGCCACCATCAGCTATCTTCGGACCAGGGAGGTGAGCCTCCACGAGCGGGCTACAGTGGCGCATGGACCCCACGCTCCGACCAGGGGAGGAATAGGTCGTTTTGTTCCCTTGGCATTTTCGTGCAGATTTTGAGGTAATTGCGAAAAGTGTTCAACTAAAAACTTAAAGTAGACCTCTTGATGTTGATTTTTGGATTTTATTTGAGGTCATTTGGATTAAATTTGAGGGAGTTATGAGTTGTCTAAGTTGTGAGAATTGTGAAGAAATTCTGGAAATAATTTGTGTTCTGGGCAGTTTTGTGAGCTGTTTTTCAGCAAGAATTTGAGGTAGTTTTTGGTGCCAACTATTTTTAAGTTGAAGTATACTTCCTAAAGTTGATCTAGAACTTTATTTGGGATGATTTGAATTTAAATTAGTTTAGTTTGAAATATATGAAGTTGGGAGAAAATTTGAAAGAAATCTGGAAATTTTTGTATTATGGAACTTTGGTGTTAAGGTTTGCTGTGAGCATTGTAAAATCTAAAATCTATTGATTAAATCCCACAAATTGGAAGAAAGTAATAAGAGTTTGTGAAGTTTGAAGTGTTATTCTTGTATAACATGCTTTTTTTGAGATGGGTATTATTAGAGAATTTTACTATGGGCTGTAAATTTGAAACCCTTTTTGGAGTTAAAAGAAATTCCTCTAAGTAAGAAACTTTTTCTTGATTGGGAAATTATATTTAGAATGAATACTTTTTACAAGTTGGATTTGTTGGTAATTACCCTAAGTTAGTGTCTTGAAATTTAAGTCTGTATGAATTGAGAGTTTTATGGAGTAAAGAATGAAGAAAAGAAGGGAAAGAGTGAAATTAGGTGATTAAGGAGAAGAATGAACTTTAGTAGTATTTTCTTTGATTTATATGTGTAAGTAAATGGAATGATTGATTTCTTATTAAGTGTATAAGTTTTAAATACTATGCTCATTGGCTATTTGTATATGTAGTTTGTTTTAATTATTAAAAATGACATTTCAATAGGTGAGGTGGATGATCGTAGTAAAGGTAAAGAAGTGATCCACGACTAGTGTTTGGCTTAAGGTAAGTATTACCCTACTCTTGGTAAGCATGAATGTTAGTGGGGAAACCAAAACAATAAGGTTACATAAGAATTTTAATTCACTATTTAGATATAATAATTATATTTATAACTATGTGGTAAGATTAGTTAATTAAATATTAATGATGAGATAGTGATTTCAAAACCTTTATGCTGAATATTATGTAATTGTATGGATTGTTGAGAATTTGATGATGTTCATCACTTGATTTCATTTCATTTCATGCATCGAAATTTATGGTATGTTATTGAGGGGGGAGTGATGTGTGAGGATGATACGTCCCTATCCACAAGGGGTGAAAAAGGGTACCGAATATATTTGGATGATTGGACCCAGCCCAGATCAAGGGGGGTTCTGAAAATTTATTGTTTGTGAAACGTACTGGTATGTGGGGAGACGTCCCCGATGGATTATGATTGATTATGAGATGATACATTTCGTTGCATCATGCTGCATTGGCATATCATACATGAATTTGAATTACTTGGCCCGTAACGGGGAATATGAAATGTTTGGTTTTATGGATAAATTGTGATATTTTGATGGACTATGGAATGGCGATTGCAAGTTGGTTGTGGGTCTTCTAGGACCGTATTATGATTACTAAGATTTTTGTTTTGCAAAGTGCTAAATGACTATGTATATGAACAAACAAAGTAGAAAGGAAAAAGAAATAATAATTAGCCCTCAACTTTTTCTAACAAGTGATTACTTTGTGTAGTGTAAGAACTCACTTAGCTTTATAGCCCACCCCCCTTCCTATTTATAACCTTTCAGGTAAGCTTCCAGGTGATTTCGGATTTTAAGTGGTTAAGCTTTGAAGTTCAACAAAGTTTTAGGTGGGTCCACGCGTGTCGCATCCTCGGTCAATCTTTTTTTTAGTGTTATATTGTATATTAGGTGTGAAGTTGTAACCGGTTGGCTGTGTCTCTTTAGACACCTTGTAAAGCTACAACCTTATAGTTGTAATCTCTGTATGATCTTAACTAATATATATTAGATGTTGTTTTGTTGCAGTATATATTTGTGTGTCCAGGTGCTCGATTTCGAAAGGTAATTGATACTGTCCTGAGTGGGCCCGCTCTGGATGGGTCGTTACACAAAAAACCTAATGTTTTCTCAAATTCTTTATTCAACACAATTTAAATCCAAAATCTTGAAACATAACCTGAAGAATTTTAAGAAATATGGAAGGAAGACACCTCTCCTGAGATCTCTGCACTAGAACTCACCACAATCAAAGGAAATAGATAAAAGAAAAGGGTAGGTTTTTGTGTCTTGAAAGGAATAGGAGAAAAGTTGAAAATGAAGAGCTCCCTCTCATCCTTACTTATTTATACTACTTACCAAAGAAATAGGGTAGGTTAGACTACACCCCTTGAAGTCTCTAATCTTTCTAAATAAACCCCAAATTAGACTTTCCTCTCACAAGTCCCCCACCAATTAACTCATCACTAATTATTAAGCTCTCAAAAATATCAGCATTACAATTTGTCTTCTTATCTTATACTTCTCATACTGTCCTTCTCTTGTTTCATTTCATTTCAAGCCTCCTCAATTACTTTCTAAGACATATACATATATCTAGCTATTTCATGTAGCCATCTTGAAAAAGATCAAACGTAAAGGAGATCCTTAATTTTCCAAGGGAAAGGGTATGTATTTTTTCTTGAATGAGCATTGATCTGTGATTATTTTTTCTTGTTTTGATTTTAAATTTATTTTCTTACAGGGCTGCAGTTCGATCTTTACCATAAGCGTAAACTTTTGTAAAGAATCTAGAGGTGAATTTCATAGATATGGAATTATTTTTTTTGGGATGATTGAGAGTATACATAGATCTTGTTTTGAGCTTCTTTACCTTTGTTATGGATGTTATTTATCTAAAGTTTCTCCCAATATTTCTTATGATTTAAAATATAACTTTATATATAATCTGAATCTAAGCTATATTTGTATGTTTATGTATATATGTCAGCACAGAAAACATTCGAGTCAATTTTTTCTATGTAGGAAAAATAAATCTATATATGTAGTATTAAGGAAAACAGAACATCCTGGCCGTTTGCATGCTGTGTCAGTACTGAAAACGTAGTCAGTAGTGAGGAAACCATGGTGCAGGAGGTACATGGGCCGATATTCTGACTGATTTTCTTAATTCTTACAGATCTGCAAGGTCGCTGGAGTATGATTAGCCTTTTGTCACAGTTTAAGGCATCCCTTGAGGGATTACCTATTATTAGTGAACGTTATTGTTTCCTTTATTCATCACAGTGAATGGTTCTTGCAAGGAAATTAGCAGTGCCGGACATGAGCACTCAGTAACTGAAATCGCCAATTGTAATGATATATGTGCTAGTAGGTCCCACCATAGGAATTTATATGGGCTATTCACTAACTCATATGGTAGATTTTATCCTTGCAGGTAATGTTTTTAGATTCGGTAGTAAGTTATCATATTTGGGAGTAATATCCAAATGTGACAATTACTGTCAAATATGAATTATTTTACAAATAGATTTGACTATTTTATTAGCAAATGTGACAACTAATTTTAATGTGTTAAGACTAGGCAAGGAATCTAAAAAAAATCCAATTTCATGTCAAAACACAATGTATTTAATTTAGACTACATCATTTCCATTTAATTTAAATCAATCTCATAGTTTTCATTGTAGTTTGCCTTCATGTTCATCATAGAGAAATGGGTACTTATATGTTCTAGAATGATTCTTTGGTCAACTTTATGTTGACTTGTTCAGGTGAGATCAAAATTAGATTAGGCCATTAAAATGTAAAATGGTTTTTTTAATATATATATTTTTTTGTTTATTTCTCTTAGCTTGGTTGCTTTGCTTGTGTGATTGTTCGTTTCTCCTAATATTTATCATTTGCAGCATGCTGTTTCATTAAGAAAATTGTCTTTTACCGTTAAAAAAAACTAGTTAATTTGCGAATAATGACCAATTTTATTTCCTCTTCTCAACAACTACCAGAATCAAATGGTGTTTGGCTCAGCTTGTGAACAGGGAAATCCATGTAGGGACTTTGCCTTGAACTTTGATTATGATCATGACTTTATTAACAAAGAGAATATTCAATCACCTGAAAATGAACAAAATGAAACAGTTGGGAACTTATCAAATGTAAGTAAGCACATGGATGCTTTTTGTTACGATGTTCTTTAGATGAAATTAATATATAGATAGTTTCTTGTAATAATTAATTCACTTTTCAAGTATTTTTATTAAATAATAAAAATTTTGATTATTCAACTAATTAATTAAGTTTTGGGTAATGATGGCTGATAAGGAGGTTGTGGAGTTAGGATCATCAAGTGGAAGCAATCTGCCACTAATGAATCATTCAAACTCCAACCAGAACCTGATAGCCCCAATATATGTACACAACAATTGTGAAGTTTTGGAGCCCTCACCTCCTTTCAACAATTCTTCACTTATGAGGACACCTGCAGGAACTTACAATCCGGTAACAGTACATTGCTTTCTTTATGTATAAATTAACATGCCTTCTCTTGTTTGATATATGGATCATATTCTAACTCTAAACTATTTTACCTTATTTCATATATATACTAAATATATATTAGGTTCATTTCATTTTGTTAATGTTTGGTCAGGAGAGCATGGATATCCAGTCATTGCTTGCTAAAGCAAATGATAATCACCCTCCAATGATTGCTGATACTGGAAATTCAAATTCTCCTATTGTAAATGCTCCCAGTAAGCGGCGATTGGGAACCACCTCCTCTAATACTCCATTGATTGAGAGACCACTAAATCAATTTCTTGACGATGGTTTACTCAAATCAACTGAATGCTGCTCAGATTAAGCATCTCCTGTATGTCAAAACTTATCTTTTATGGTTAATGATATTAATTATCAAAATTGGTTTTATGTTGCGTTGAAAATTAGATATCCTTTATTTATTTTTTTTTTCTCAGAGCCGGTAGCCACCCTCATGGTGACCCCGTCCCAAGATTATTGATAAGCCCTCACTTATGGCAGAGGAATACCGTGGTTACAAGTAAAGCAACTGGGAAATTACAAAAAGACCAAGACAAACCCTCCCAAAAACAAACTAAACAAAACATAAAGAAAATAAACCAGACCAAGAAAAATCAAACAAGTCTAAATAGGCCTATGTAGAAAAACCAAACCTCTAAACAAGCCTAAAGAAAAACTTACAACCAACAAAAGCAACCTAACATCTAATAGCCGGCAAACCAGACTTATCAATAGGAAGAATACCCTTTAATAACCTCGGTAACTCATGTAAATTTTCATATGTTCCATTATTGCCTCGTTCACCAATCTTAGCCAAGAAATCTGCTGCTTGATTGCCTTCACGTAATTGATGAACAATCTGAACATTCATCCCTTGCATTTCTTTAACACACTCATCCCAAAGTCCCATAAATACCATAGGGTGCACCTTCCCGCTCTAAACCAGTCAACAATAGTTTTAGAGTCACTCTCAATAATAACATTAAAATACGATAATCTCTTGCACAGCTTAATGCCATCAAACACAGCCCTCAACTCTGCTATGTTATTAGAGCCAAAACCGTAATGACTAGAAAAAGCTCCAAGTCACCATTAGCATCTCTCAAGATACAACCACCCCCTGATGAACTCGGGTTATTTCTAACACTGCCGTCACAATTAATTTTAACCCAACCACAAGGGGGTTTCAACCACTGAACTAGCCTACATTTTCGGACAGTAGCAGCTTTGGGCAAAACCAAGTTAAAATCAGTCATCAAGCAAACATCTTGATCAGAAAATTTTTTTAGAACCTTCAATTCTGTAGCCAGGCTTTTAAGCCACATTTTAACCGACCTCCATACTTGTTTTACACAGCTTATGCTTGTTTTTCCTTCCAAAAAAACTTCAACGTAGGCCTCCACCGATGGGTCATGATATAAATCCGCTTAATCATGAGTACAACACATGATTTGGGGATGAACTTCTAGGTAACATATCATGCGATATTTCAAGCAACAATCAGCTTGCATTGTTCGACCCTCAAAACGCAGTGAGTACTTAGTAATTATATTTTTTATTCGTTTAAAATTTTATTGTGTTAAGTTTCACTATAATGTATCGAACATGTATAAACAGACAGGAGTCAGATTCTTCTGTGATAAACTACAGCGACCAGATCTGATCTCTCGGCAACAGAACACTCCATGTAGGCCTATGACTACTCCTTTTTGGTATGACTTAGATTTCATCATATGAGTATTATTATTTTCGTAAAACAAAAATCAAACAATGGACTGGTAAGTTATTGGAGCTAATTCAATTGATACATAACATACCATCTATTATCTATCATTTTCAAAGTATTAAATGTTATATTTTTTATATAGAAAATTAACCTGATACTTCACTGAAATGCAATACCAATGAACATAACTTAGTGCCATAAATATGAAGTGCTTCATATTCTGAATTGCTGAAAACTTCATAATTTCCGGAGTCAACAATTATTTGATAACGGACAAGTCAATCAACTCCCTTTGGTGCCAACATTCATTTCACAGTTAGAAGACTCCTTGCTTGCCGAATAGCCTATTTAACTATCTTAATTTCAAGCTGTTGTTGATATATTGAAGAACTTATAATTTCTTGCTTTTACACTTCTTCTAGGCTACAAGGTCTCCAGGGACTAATGAATCAAACTACCAGGCCAAGTGCTTCATACCAAAGCCTTGACAGTTCCAAACCAAATCCAATCTTGAACTCGAGGACTCTACAAGTAAAAATCTCACTCAAGACCTCATTAATTGCACTTTTTTTTAATCAAGCTTTATTGTGCACTGTAGTCTGACATTATAAAATTTTGGTTGAAAAAAAAAAAATTAGCATGGAATTTCGAGGTGTGATCATGGTAGATGAGGATTTGAATTTTGGTAATTATTGAGACACTCCAAGGTATTGCATTTTCTTCACATATTATCTTGTTATAGATTCGTACACATATTAAAGTTTTGTTGAATATATCTTTTCTTCATAAAAGTGGAAAACCAGTTAAGGACAGATCAAGACTTCAAAATCAAATCACACATTCTAGTAGAACTAAGATGACCATAAGATATTCATTTTTACTTTGATTGAATGCAGAAATTACCTACTTTGGGAGGACAGGCTCTGATAATTCGGGATTCACAATCTCAAGCAAATGAAGTTGGGAGCTCTGGTATTTCCTATCTTAGGGACCAAAGGTTGTTTTATGGAACTTTACATAGCCATGTTTCATTTTTATTTTCATCAAACCATAGTGTAAATTTCTTTTCACCACTCATAGGAATTTAAACCAAAAGGTTTTAAGATTTCAGGCCAATTAAAAATGCACTCTATGATCCAATGTTTGAGGCGATTGGTCTCCCCGTCGACTCCGATCTGAGATGCATGCTAGTAAATAAATGGTAATTTTTTGTCTTCTTGATCATTTAACTTTTAACCAGCTTTATAATTTTATTAGGAGAAAAAATAAGATGTCTTACTTAGTATGATCATATCATGGTGCAATATCATACTTTTTTCAAAAGTAAAATAAAATATAGCATAAAAAAAGGATGCAAAATTACTAAGATTTCCAAAGGTGCAACATCATATTAACAATAATTGATAATTTACTCGCTGTCCATCATCATAGGATGAGAAAGAGTGAATCATGTGACAAAATTTAATCTTTCAAGGGTTTTTCCAAAACAGATGTGACCTCATGCAGATGTGAAGAGTTGAGGAGTGCTTTGATATTTTGGGATATTTTTTATGTCGACTTGTTAGTGAATGTTCTTTCTGGACAAATTTTACAAGGTATTATATGTTCTGATGAAATCTATGGAGAAGAGTAGTTGAAACATCCTTTAAAATAAATTGTGGAACCTTATCGTTTTGTAACTGGGTTTCAAACTTTGATTTAAACTTTTTGTTTGGTGGTTAAATAAAAACTAGTATCTTTATTGTTTTGTGGTTGGAATGTAGAAGTAATTTAATTTTCTATTGGAAAAGAATTCATGAATGAATTCGAAGCTTGCAAGTAAAATGAAGAGAAAAGGCAGTATATATGGATTAGTACACTTATTGATTTAAAGTTTTGGCAGAAGCGTCATTCATGTACTGCAAGACATTCTCTTGACGTCGTTCAAGTATAGCAAGACATTCTCTTGACGTCGTTCAAGTATAGCAAGACATTCTCTTACCCGAGAGTAAGACACTCCAATTCTTTTAATGCCTACCAGATTTGTCAACTGACATTCACTGTACTCCTACGAAATTAGGAATATAAATTCTTCATTCATTGTACAAATATGTCAAAGAATCAACTTGTATTAAGGGAGAGAATCTCTCCTATATTATTGTGATTGATTCTTATTGATGGGTTTGGCTTCAATCCTCGTCCATTGATTAAAGGATGCAATCTCAACCTTTCATGTATTACATGTGTGGGATCCGTAAATTTATGGATTATGTGGAACCTATATATACATTAATGGTTGAGATTACATCATTTTCTTAAAGGATGAAAAATGTAAATGATGGAACCTGAATCCCTTATAGATAAATGTAAATAAAAGCTGATACAATCACTCTGTGGGATACACTGCCAAATTTCTAAAACCTTTGGACTTTCATGGTATCAGAGCAGCAGCGATCGGAACCTATCCCTCTCTGTTTTTTTTTCTTTTCTCCTGCTCAAATACATCCTTTCAAATGTTCCCATGGCATCTTCAGCTTCTTTCATCCTCCCCCATGCCTTATCTTACCACTTAAAAAATTACAAACCTTGTATGTGTTAAATTACAATTCACCAATATATCTCTTATGGAAGATCTAGCTTCTTCCTATTTTGTGCTCACAAGACCTGTTCAAACTTTGATTTAAACTTTTGGTTTAGTGATTAGATATATAAAAACTGTAGTAGTATCTTTATTGTTTTGTGGTTGGAATGTAGAAGTAATTTAATTTTCTATTGAAAAAGAATTCATGAATGAATTCGAAGCTTGCAAGTAAAATGAAGAGAAAAGGCAGTATATATGGATTAGTACACTTATTGATTTAAAGTTTTGGCAGAAGCGTCATTCATGTACTGCAAGACATTCTCTTGACGTCGTTCAAGTATAGCAAGACATTCTCTTACCCAAGAGTAAGACACTCCAATTCTTTTAACGCCTACCAGATTAGTCAACTGACATTCACTGTACTCCTACGAAATTAGGAATATAAATTCTTCATTCATTGTACAAATATGTCAAAGAATCAACTTGTATTAAGGGAGAGAATCTCTTTTATATTATTGTAATTGATTCTTATTGATGGGTTTGGCTTCAATCCTTGTCCATTGATTAAATGATGCAATCTCAACCTTTCATGTATTACATGCGTGGGATCCGTAAATTTATGGATTATGTGGAACCTATATATACATTAATGGTTGAGATTACATCATTTTCTTAAAGGATGAAAAATGTAAATGATAGAACCTGAATCCCTTATAGATAAATGTATATAAAAGCTGATACAATCACTCTGTGGGATACACTGCCAAATTTCTAAAACCTTTGGACTTTCATGGTATCAGAGCAGCAGTGATCTGAACCTATCCCTCTCTGTTTTTTTTTTTCTCCTGCTCAAATACATCCTTTGAAATGTTCTCATGGCATCTTCAGCTTCTTTTGTCCTCCCCCATGCCTTATCTTACCACTCAAAATATTACAAACCTTGCATGTGTTAAATTACAATTCACCAATATATCTCTTATGGAAGATCTAGCTTCTTCCTATTTTGTGCTCACAAGACCTGTTCAAACTTTGATTTAAACTTTTGGTTTAGTGGTTAGATATATAAAAACTGTAGTAGTATCTTTAATGTTTTATTGTTGAAATGTGGAAGTAATTCAATTTTCTAGAAGATCTTATTCGAAAATATTTCATGTATGAATTCAAAGCTTAAGTAAAATAAAGAGAGAAGGGATTATATATATGGATTACTACACAATTTATTGATTTAAACTTTTGGGTGAAG
The DNA here is from genome assembly GCA_023935145.1 of Bretschneidera sinensis. Classification (NCBI taxonomy): domain Eukaryota; kingdom Viridiplantae; phylum Streptophyta; class Magnoliopsida; order Brassicales; family Akaniaceae; genus Bretschneidera; species Bretschneidera sinensis. Next base: position 8,115,118 of record CM043705.1, read on the forward strand.
CATCATTCATGTATAGCAAGGCATTCTCGTACCCAAGAATACACTCTAGTTCTTTTTAATGCTACACATTCTCGTTAGCATAAACTTCATATTGAAGCCCGACCCTTTCCTTGAGGGTGAAAAAGAGAAAAGAGGAAAGACGAAGGAAAAATGGGCTTGTGTAGAAAAAAATTGTATTTTATTTTCTCTTTTAAGTAAAACCAAAAAGTTCCATCAAAGCTAAAAGCATTTCAAGTTAAGTGAGTAAACATAGAAAGATGGATACCAATATTTTTTATGCTTGTCAATATTGTGACATACAAATTACTTTGAATATTAGTAATCGTTCTGTATCTTAAATAAATGACCAAAAACCTCAACGTTTATCATCAAAATTTAATTAACTGGATCGAAAGGTATTCATTCTTCAAAACTCAAACTTAGAAGATCCATGAGCTCTGATTGGTCATAACCCACCAACATATCCTTTTCCAAACTCAATAGGTCATATCTGTTACACTCATTCAAATGACCTTTTCTTTATTTGTTAAAAAGTTCGCCGTCTTTTCCATTTTTAGTCTATTTATTTCAATGATAAATGACAATTTGAAAGTAAAATACATGTAAGAAAGTATTTTATTAGTGTTTGGATTCTATAAAAATCAATTTCATGTAAAATAAGATTTTACATTGGTGAGTGAAAAACTTAACAAAACAATTTCCGTGTTTTTCTGGCGTAAGTTTTTTTATAGGTGATTGGAAAGTGGTTCTTTTTTATAACCGAAAATACTTTCCCACTTTCATAAAAATTCTCTCACATATTACTCCAATTATTTTCCCTTTTTGTTTATTTTAAAAATTTTTCATCATTTATTTTTATATTTCAACTGAAAACTAATAATTTTACATGAATCTCATTTTAAATAAATTTGGTTTTACATTGTAATACATTTTACATGTAAAGAAACGGAGTCGAAATTAATTTTACTTTGTGATACATTTTACATGGAAAGAAATGAAGCTTTTTATTAATAGGCTACTGTCAGACGAGTCCCATACAAATCCTCCCCTACAATTTTCGACAAGGCACTTCACTCTCACTTTCTTATTTATGAAAACTGAATGGTACAAATCAACCTAAGCCATTGAAATTCTGGAAATGTTAAGTTAGTGAAGTTTTTACATTTTTTAAAACTTCGGATAAGATTAAAAAGTTGTTAAATCTCTAAAAATTAGAAGCACGGATTCTCTCTTTTTCCTGTGAAGTCCATAGGCAAGTTTCATTGTACGGACAGAAAGGACCACAAACTCCCTTTCTACTCAACCATGCATGCGTGGAAATATATTTAAATGATCAGCCAATAAAAGTAAAGCGGGAATAAATTTTGTTTAGTGTCTAGTTTGAGATCATGAAAAATATATGATATAAGGGTACATTTCACTATGATGAAAAGTAAATATCTCTTTTTCTCTCTTTCCATATCATTTAATAGCGTAAAAATTCTTCGTTGGCTCTTTAGACCCGCAGAAAACTTCATTGGTAAACTTGAGAAGCTTCATTGATAACGTCAATAAACGTTTGGGACCCAAAAAAGGAATATTACTAGTAAAGTTTCTAAGATTACCAGTGGAATTTCCAATTGGTTTAAAAAATTAGCTTAGACCCGAGCCAGCCAAAATATCTTCATATAAGTGAGATGACGGCAAAGGAGCTGCTTGGAGTTTGAAGAATCTAAACTGTTATCAATTTTGTACACACATTTTATGTAAAATTTATTATAGAAAAGCCAATAAATTTTATCCTTTTTTTTTTTGAAGAAGTCCGAGATGATATTTTTGTTCCATTATTCATTTTAGTGCACTTTTCCTTCCCTTATATTTTTTGAATCTTTTTTGTTCTTGTTATGTGAAAAACTAATAGCTGGTAATAATTGGTAATAATTAAACATGTATGGAATGAACGTACATGCATAAAAACAAGCACATTAAAAAAAAAACTTTTAAAAACAACTTGTAATTAATTACAACTAGCTAAAACATTAACATGAATAAGAGGATCAAGATTGTCACAACCTTAAGCAACAATTTACCATCCTTAATTTTAATTCTTGATACACAGATGATAAACACACAAAATGATTTATCTAAACTTGATTGTTAATTCTCACTGCTGAAAAATTGATAGATAGGTTGTTTAACGATATTGACAAACCATGACAAAAGTGTGAGACTTATTATTTTCAAATAACTTCTTCAGCCACAATTTGAATCTTTAGTTGACACTTAGAATTTTAGAAAATAAAAGAAAACAAATTAACAAAAAAATATAAAGAAGTTTCTCAATAAAGAACATTTCCAGCATTAAGTTTATGATACAGACTACATAGTTTTTGTGATGACCAACACCCCTCATTAAGAGTGCGATGGGAAGATCCTGATCCCTATAGTGTACAATTAGATATACTTTTGGGTCACGAAGTGAGAGTGTGACAGAATGGTATCATAGTCGACCCAAGCCCATTATCATGTGGATGCATGATATTTTGGTCTTATTCCAATCTTATCCTTCCATCATAGAAATGATTAGTATTGCCATTTGTCCTTATCTTATGGTTCTCAAGTTATCTTGATCTCTAGCTTCATTTTTCAGTCTCATCAACCACTTTCTAATAGATTTATCTATCTGTCATCCAATCATCTTTGAGAAGGATCAAACCCAAATGAGAACTTATTCCAAGAGAAAGTGAAAGTGCCTTTTTCTTCCGTTTTTCATTGATTGTTCAGCTCATTTTATATATAAGTAATATTTGCGGAATGAACATCAAGTGATTCGATTTCTGACACTAATTTTTCTTGTTTTGATTTTAAATATATTTTCATATAAGGTCTGGTTTCATCTTGCTTATAAGCCATATCTAAAGGTGAAGTGCATAAAAGTTTTTTGAGTTTTTCTTTTCGACAAGAGGGTATACATAGATCGTATTATGGATATTATTGTGTTAGGTTTCTCTCAGTATTTCATAAGACTTAAAATGTAATTTAAATATATATATTATATACACATGTGTATATAAGATCCGAATCAAAATCTACATCTATATCTATATCTGTATTTGTATCTATATATGTTAAGATAGAAAGAATCCCAAGGAAAAATAAAACTACTATTAAACAAAGTAATACATTCCGATGATCGATGAATTGTGCAGTTCTTGAGACCGGAAACCGAGTAAAGTACTTCAAATATACTGGTTAAAGAAGAAATGCAGAATACCCGTGTATGAGGTACTTATATGGTTTAGCATATATTTTGAGTTATTTTCTTAATGCTTACAGATCTGATAGTTGAATCGTTGAATTCACGTTCAAGTTCAACATCTAGGAATGGTTACATAATTAGTTCCAATATGATATTTAAGTCAACTTTGCATTGACTTGTTCGGTTGAGTTCAAAGTGAGATTAGGTCATTAACACGTGAAATGATTACTATAGGTCTAATAATTATTTTTGATGTGCTGTTGTTAATTTATGAAGAATGATCAATTTTATTTCCTCTCGTAAAAACTCACAAGAATTAAATGGTTGGGGCAGCTGATGATTTGGGAATTGTATCTATGGACACTACAACAAATTAAGTTTTTTGTGGTGCATTGAAACATCACAAAAAATTAATAATTTTGTCACCAAAGTATTTTGATAACGAAAAAAATATATCATGATGATCATCAACGTAGCTTCGTTGCTAAAAGTATTTGTGACGATTAAATAATGTTGTTACTAATTGTTAGTTATAGGTGACAAAATTGATTATCATCACCAAAGGAAAAAATGTTTTGTGATGCAACGTTGCGTCTGTAATACTAATGAAATTTGGTCATTAAGGATTTGTATTCATCACTAAATACATAACAAAGGTTCATCAAAGCTAATAACATGTCGTTGCTGAAGGTTCCAATGTGTCACTAAATAGGTAGTTATGTTTCACTGTAGAGGACGATGTTAAATGTCACCAAATAGAGGAAACTTTTGTGACGCAATGTAATAACCCATCTCAAGCGGCCCTACTAGAGGTGACATCCTTACTTTTCATAACTGAGCACCTGAACAACTATAATATGAATATAGTCTAACATAGATGTAGGATAATATATGTATATCATAGTAAGTAAGTACAACTTCGTTCAATAATACAATCATTTAACTTTACAAAAGGACGTCTCATGAGACGAAACTTCAAAATATACATCTTAGTATAAAATACTAGATTGCTATTACAAAAGGAGATTGGACGAGGATGCCAGCACTTGGACCCACCTAGAGACTTCTATTCCTTGCTTCTTCACTAATGGTTCAAGGGCCTTGAATAAACTTCTTGAAATAGTAAAAGGGAGGGAGTGAGCTAAAAAGCTCAACGAGTAAACACATTACTCGAAGTAATCAAAGAAATCCTTTTATAAACCCCGTGCGGGTAGTTTTGTACATATTCATGTTTTATACAATTATATCTTTATACAATATATAATAATTAATATGGCTTGTGGATTTTGAATATACATAAGGATGATATATCATACAACGTAAAGCACTCCTTCAATTACTTCAATTATTTATCATTTCAATCGAATAGTTCACGAATATCGGGACATCTTTCATTTAAATAAATTAGATCCTCTCTCTACCTCTTATCGAGAAAGGTCTCCACTTCCAAGAACGAGGGACCTACCCCTTATCGGATGGAGTTATAACATTTCACACACTAATACTTCCTTCTTACCCGTTACCGGGTGAGATTTACATAGCTACAAAATAAATCCATTCCTTCCACATCAGATAATAACAACGAAAGTAATACAACAAATACAAAGCACTTTTGGTAATACAACCTTTTAATACACATTTCATGAACTAATTATATTCAAAGGCCCTAAATTTATTGATCTTTAATACACAATTATTATCTACATGCATCTCATGCTCCTTAAATCTTTTATTTTATAATATGTAAAATGCTTAAGTCCTTACTAATGTGTATAATCTAATCTTTAAATTTTAATCAAGATTATCACGCTTACTAAGAGTATGGTGATACTCTCCTTGTAGAATAAAACTTCACTCTCGAATCACCTCCTTGCCCTTAGAACATTCCTCAAACACACCTAAAGAATTCATCGATTAAAATCAACCTCGGAGATGTATACAATTACTCACTAATTACTCGATTTATGAAATCAAGAACTACTATTTAATTCATCTAATTATCCTTAAAGACTTGTAACATGAAGGAAAAGGATAATTGAATTATACTAAGTTAGTGTAATATGTTGAATTATGCATGAATGTTTTATTGATGACTTTTCTTCTCTTAATATATATATATATATATATATATATATTGTAATAGATGATTGTGGAATTGTTGTGTATTGTTAGTTTTTTAAATGACTAGTATAGAAATCTGTGAACTTAAAGTATATAAGGTTTAGCGTAGAGGGCATATATGTGTGTATGCTTGAGAGATGAGCATAGGAAGAAGGTAGTCGATGGAGTATCAGATAGTGTAATTTGAAAGTCCGCGTTGAATTATCAATTTGAAAGTGTGGGAAATTCGAGTTTTGGGAAGTAGAACGGATTTATAGATAGTAAGTGTTTCGTTAAGAAACGAGACTTGGGAAGAGTGATTAAAATGATAGGTAAGAGTACATATAGGTTAATGAGTATAGAAAGGAGTAGGATTAAAATTGTTGGACAAGTGGTTCTTGTGAAGATTAAGGTATAGTAGGAATGAATGAAGCAAAATGAGAGAAACAATTTACGTAAAGAAATGATGGCGTTAGATGATTTATAAATGATGTTTTTGAAGTATTTTAGATTTGAGGAGGATAGTAAAGGAGTAGGTTGGGAAGAAGAAATTTTTTTATATATGTGGAATTAGTAAAGGATAAAGGTCTAGTGAACTTTTCATTTGATCTTAGGTATTAAGTGAAGCTTGATGCAAGGAGATGGTGGATCTAAATTATAGAATAAAGAATGAGTAATTAAATGGTCGGTACTACTTGAGTGAACTAGAAAGTTTTGATTACTGGAAGATTTAAATTGAAAAATACTTTTGGTGTCTATTGTGAGGTAGGTGATGATGGACTAAGATATAAGAAGCATTTGAAATCTAAAGACTTGCGAATGACTTGCCTTAAGATATGATTGAGAGTATGAGAAAGGATAATAATTAGAGAAAGTATGAAACCTATGCTTGGTAAGAGAAGTTACCTTGTAAATGGAAGTGATAAGAAGGTATTTCATAGGAAATCAAGAGTTTAGTAAGGTATAAGGGTATTAGAACAATTATGGATAAAACTGATAAGTATAGTGTACAAAACCAAGGTCTGCTGGATTGAAGGTTAAAGTACTAGTATACGATGAGGAACTAGAAAGTTAGGAAATTAGTTATATCCCCACCCATAGTTAATAATAAGGCTTGTACGTAGTTAGTAATAATATAAGAGGTAGAGATTTCAAGAGTAAATTTTTTTACTTACGAAATTCTGAAGTTTGGAGTATTTTAAAAGGAAATAATATTGGAAGAGATGTCAAATAAGGAAGATAATTAAAGAGATTTGAGGTTACTAGACATTTAGATCTCGATAGAACTTAATTTAAAGTAAAGGGAAGATTTTAGACAAATCAAAGAGCTACCAAGAAGTGTTAAAGAGAGTTGAAAATAGATTTTTACTAAGTGGATGATGGAAATTTAAATTCATGAAGGGATTAAGCTATGTTTTGAGAAATAGTATAAGTGGTTCGATGTAATTATGAAATATCCAATTGAAGGATTACCAATGATAATGGGTTAAAGGAGACTATTGGGAGTCATCATTCATAGTGTGGCTAGACTTAAGATTCGATGAGGAAAAGAGTGGGGATGAGATGTTAGATGGTATTTTGGATGTGTATTTAGGTCAAGAGAGTAGCTTAAGTGACGTAGGAGGATCCAAGTCAGATGATGCAGAGTTGGCAGATCAGTGCAGAACTGGTAGGTGGACTACCTAGAACGGGCCACGGGCTCAGATCAGGCTCAAAAGACCCTAATCTGATTGGAAACGGGCCAATGAATAAAACCTAATTAAAAAGTAATTAGAATGGCAAGATTTTAGCCAAAAAACGAAGTTTAAACCTCCAATTTAGCAATTTTCAATTTTTGGGAAATTTCCTATTTCGTACTTGCCTAATTTCAATTTTCCTTTTCTTTTTACTTTAACCTTATAAATAAGGAGGCCATGCAATAGTAGGGATTATTATTGAATTTTCATAATTTTAAATAAAACATCAGAGCTGTTTTTCTGTATTGTTTTTTTAGGGTTTTTCTTGTGTTATTCCCTGTGAACGGTCTGTTCGACTAGCCAGCAGAATAATCGCTATTCTGCCCGGCGTCATTAAGTGTGTAAAAGTCTAAGAGAAAGGTGGAAGTAAAATAAAGAAATGAAGATATTTTAGTTCAGTGTGTTGATGAAAAGAATTGAGTAAAAAGCAAGAAGTTGATATTACTACCAATATTTTCTTATATTTATCCATAAATCCATACAAATTATTATTATTATTATCATCGGAATTCCATAAGCATTTATTATGCTATGCTTACTAAAAGTAAGGTGAAACTCATATTTGATATGCCAAAAGTTAATCTTAGCTACTTCATTGCCTTTTGATCGTTTTTCCACCACATCTAAAGAACATACGATATAGTTTAACAATCCAAGAAGTAAACTAGTAATTAATAATTATCTATATCAAGTAATTACAAGAATTAATTAAACAAATACATATACAATATCACAAGTTTCCTTTTCTTTTTCTACCTTTCTTTCCTTTCCTTATCAAATTTTTGATTTACATCTCACGACAATGATACTTTTGAACTTAATCAAGTAAATTCTAAGTTAAACTGCAAGAGAACTTACATATAAAAGGTTTCTCCCAACTACTGAAAAGCTATTCCAATTTAAAGAAACCATACCAACTTCAATAATAATTATACCATCAAGCACTTATATTTTCAACTCATATAATTCACACTTTTCATAAACAAACTTAGAGTAAATCATATAACTTTCAAAATAACCACTTAATAGAAGTTTTCCAAACTTTTAGTTTTATCACTAGAAAATCTAAGAACTCAAGAAGTTCCTTTAGTTGAAAAAAAAAAATACCCAATTAAACTTTTCTTATTTCCTTCCATAATTTTCTCATCTTAAAAAATTTCAAGAAAATTATAACTCTAACAAAGAAAAATCTCCAATTTATGAAATTAAACCAAATTCAATCTAACCCATACTCTTATAGGTCTCAACTTTCATATTTTACAATAATCACAACTTGAATCAAACTCCAACATCATAGTTTTACAACATAAAATTTCCAGAATTTCTTCAAAATTTCATTCCATTGCAAATACATCAAACAAATTCAATTTAAACTCAAATTATCTTAAAGAAAGTCCTAGAATCAACTTCAACAAGTCTACTTTTAACTTAGAAAGGGTTAGAACTCAAAACTTACTCAAATTCTTGGTGACAAACAGCCCAGAAAACAGTCCCTTTATGGTGAGTGTGACCCACGTGCCGCCTTCCGTTGGTCGTGACAGTCCACCTCTGGCACTGTCCTCTTCCCCTAGGTTCCCGAAGTTGTTCTATGAAGTTTGGGGGCAGTTGGACTTAGGGTGGATGGGTTATGGCTATACGAAATTAGGAAGAAATTGGGTTTTCTTTCAAAACCATTTTCCATCTCTCTTTGTGATGCAGGAGGATCCGAGTCAGATGATGCTGAGTTGTCAGATGGCAAGTGGGTTACCTAGGCCGGTTTACATCGTTTAGCAGGCCACGGGCTCAGATTGGGCCCCAAAGACCCTAGTCTGATTGGAAACAGGCTTCCGGGAAAAATTCAGTATCGCATACTGAGCATTATCTTTTTTAAGTCAAAAAATGACGTTTAGACCTTTAAATTGGTAGTTTTTAGTTTTTAAGTAACTTTTTATTTTATTTAATTTAAATTCGGCCTTAATTTAATTTTTTTATTTTAGCTTCGACCTTATAAATAAGGTCTTAGGGTTTCGTAATCCTCATTATTTTATTTTTGGAATAAATTAAAATAAAGCATCAGAGTAGTTTCTCGGTATTGTTTCAGGGTTTTTCTTGTGTTACTCCCTATGAACTATCTGTTTGACTAGCCTGCAGAATAATCGCTATTCTGCCCGGTGTTAGTTGGTATCAGAGCTTCAACATTTTCCTGGGTGAGATTTCATCAGTTTCCATGGCTGGTGATCGTGGTCGTGGTCATCGCGGGCAGGTTCCAAACCAGGAAGCCCCACGCCATGATCGTAACGTTCAGGATGTGATGATTGAGGATTTACAGAGGCAGGTTACAAAGTTAACCTAGCGTCTAACGGCGCAGAATTTCGGTGATCCTGAGATGAAAGATCACGATTCCGATTCCAGTTTCGAAAACCCGTATTACAATCCTGCTCGATTCGGGGAACGCCGTGGTCAGGAGGATTGTTATGGAGATCTTGGTTTCAGAGTGGATTTGCCCGAGGTGCAGCAGTTGTTAGCAGAGTTTTCTGACCTTATACCAGAGGATCTTCCTCCTGGGTTGCCGCCTGATGTCTGTAAAGTGAAACACTTGAGTCCTTATTTTGGGGATTCCGATGTGGTTGTTGTGAACTCGAGGACGAGTTCTTTCCAACCCAGGGCGACTGATGCAGGAGGATCCGAGTCAGATAATGCTGAGTTGTCAGATGGCAAGTGGGCTACCTAGGCCGATTTACATCGTTTAGCAGGCCACGAACTTGGATTGGGCCCTAAAGACCCTAGTCTGATTGGAAACGGGCTTCCGAGAAAAATTCAGAATCTCATACTGAGCATTATCATTTTTAAGTTAAAAAATGATGTTTAGACCCTCAAATTGGTAGTTTTTAGTTTTTAGGAAACTTTTTATTTTATTTAATTTAAATTCGGCCTTAATTTAATTTTCTTATTTTAGCTTCGACCTTATAAATAAGGTCTTAGGGTTTCATAATCATCATTATTATATTTTTGGAATAAATTAAGATAAAGCATCAGAGTAGTTTCTCTGTATTGTTTTAGGGTTTTTCTTGTGTTACTCCCTGTGAACTATCTGTTCGACTAGCCTGTAGAATAATCGCTATTATGCCCGGCGTCAGTTGATATCAGAGCTTCAGCATCTTCCTGGGGTGAGATTTCATCAGTTTCCATGGCTGGTGATCGTGGTCCTGGTCGTCGCGGGCAGTTTCCGAACGAGGAAGCCCCACGCCATGATCGAAAAGTTCAGGATGCGATGATTGAGGATTTACAGCGGCAGGTTGCAAAGTTAACCTAGCGTCTAACGACGCAGGATTTCGGTGATCGTGATATGAAAGATCACGATTCCGATTCCAGTTTCAAAAACCCATATTACAATCCTGCTCAATTCGGGGAACACCGTGGTCGGGAGGATCGTTATGGAAATCTCGGTTTCAGAGTAGATTTGTCGCTATTAGCAGAGTTTTTTGACCTGATACCAGAGGATCTTCCTCCTGGGTTGCCGCCTGAGGTCTTTAATGTGAAACACTTGAGTCCTTGTTTTGGGGATTCTGATGTGGCTATTATGAACTTGAGGACGAGTTCTTTCCAACCTGGGGCGACTGATGCAGGAGGATCCAAGGCAGATGATGCAGAGTTGGCAGATCACCTAGAACGGGCCATGGGCTCAGATCAGGCCTGAAAGACCCTAGTCTGATTGGAAACGGGCCAACGAACAAAACCTGATTTTTATCAGCCTGGCCAAATTTTAGCCAAAAAATGACGTTTAGGCCTCCAAATTGGCAGTTTAAACTTTTTAGGAAACTTTTTATTTTAGTTATTTTAATTTCAGCCTTAATTTAATTTTCCTATTTTGTTTCGACCTTATAAATAGGGTCTTAGGGTTTCGTAATCATCATTATTTTATTTTTGGAATAAATTAAAATAAAGCATCAGAGTAGTTTCTCTGTATTGTTTTAGGGTTTTTCTTTTGTTACTCCATGTGAACTATCTGTTCGACTATTCTGCAGAATAATGATGATTACGAAACCCTAAGACCCTATTTATAAGGTCGAAACAAAATAGGAAAATTAAATTAAGGCTGAAATTAAAATAATTAAAATAAAAAGTTTCCTAAAAAGTTTAAACTGCTAATTTGGAGGCCTAAACGTCGTTTTGTGGCTAAAATTTTTCTAGGCTAATTAAAATCAGGTTTTGTTCGTTGGCCCGTTTCCAATCAGACTAGGGTCTTTCAGGCCTGATCTGAGCCCGTGGTCCGTTCTAGGTGATCTGCCAACTCTGCATCATCTGACTTGGATCCTCCTGCATCAGTCGCCCCAGGTTGGAAAGAACTCGTCCTTGAGTTCATAATAGCCACATTAGAATCCCCAAAACAAGGACTCAAGTGTTTCACATTAAAGACCTCAGGCGGCAACTCAGGAGGAAGATCCTCTGGTATCAGGTCAGAAAACTCTACTAATAGCAGCAAATCCAATCTGAAACCGAGATCTCCATAACGATCCTCCTGACCACGGTATTCCCTGAATCGAGCAGGATTGTAATATGGGTTTTCGAAACTGGAATTGGAATCGTGATCTTTCATCTCACGATCATCGAAATTCTGCGCCGTTAGACACTGGGTTAACTTTGCAACCTGCCGCTATAAATCCTCAATCATCGCATCCTGAACGTTTCGATCACGGCGTGGGGCTTCCTCGTTCGGAACCTGCCCGCGACGACCATGACCACGATCACCAGCCATGGAAACTGATGAAATCTCACCCCAGGAAGATGCTGAAGCTCTGATACCAACTAATGCCGGGCAGAATGCAGGCTAGTCAAACAGATAGTTCACAGGGAGTAACATAAGAAAAACCCTAAAACAATACAGAGAAACTACTATGATGCTTTATTTTAATTTACTCCAAAAATACAATAATGATGATTACGAAACCCTAAGACCTTATTTATAAGGTCGAAGCTAAAATAGAAAAATTAAATTAAGGCCGAATTTAAATTAAATAAAATAAAAAGTTTCCTAAAAACTAAAAACTATTAATTTGAAGGTCTAAACGTCATTTTAAGACTAAAATTTTGCCAGGCTGATAAAAATCAGGTTTTGTTCGTTGGCCCGTTTCCAATCAGACTAGGGTCTTTCAGGCCTGATCAGAGCCCGTGGCCCGTTCTAGGTGATCTGCCAACTCTGCATCATCTGACTTGGATCCTCCTACATCACTTTGTCTCTAAATCTCTCTCTCTGCCCATGCACTACGGAAGAAAGGAGAAAATACTTGAAGTTTCTAGGCCTTTAGCCTTTATATAGCCCTAATAGCTTTTACCTCTTTACCCCTCCAGTTATCTTTAATGAAAGTGCAAGTCATCTCCTCCATTTTCTAACTAAAACTATTAAGGCCCAGAGCTTATATTTATAACAAAATACCAATAATTTAACTTTGCTTTTGAATAACTACTCCCCTTTGTCTCATGTCTAATTTTCCCCTTAAATAATAGTCATATATTTTTTTTTTAAATTAACCTCAAATTTCTCTTATACATCAATTATAATTCGAAAATACTAACTCAATGATTTAAATATTCTTATTGAGGTACCGGTCTTTACAAATATAAAATTTTAATTGGCCTAATAGAAGAACCCCAAGTTTGCCACTAATCATTAGGCATGTCCTCTTTACTCATTTGTATCTTTAAATTTTGGTCCACTTATTTTTTTTAAAGCCAGTTCCAATTCAAATCTATAGTATGCAAGAAAGTCCAATTTATAGGACTCGCTTGAAATTTAATAAAAGTTGACCTTACAACAGAAAAAATGGCTTTTTTGGGATAAATTTATTACATATAGAAGCCAATACATTTTACTACTTTTGTTTATTTTGAAGATGCCTAATGATATAGAATTTTTTTAATTTAATTAGCGGTGCTAATTTATTCTTCACTTCTCATTTTATTGAGTTTTTCCTTTCCTTATATTCGTTGAATAATTTTGTTCATGTTAAGTAAAAATGTAATAGCTAGTGAGAAAATACATGGGCAATGTATTAAACATACACAAGCATATTGAAAAAATTGTAAACACAGTTTCAAATTGAATACAACTAACTACGGATAAATGATTAACAGTATTAACAGACATAATTAAAATGTCGTACACGTGTAGTCTTTCAGTTTATGATAATTGATCAAAAAATTCAAAATGTGGGCAACGTACAGGAATTTTATTTGTGAATAAATTCTTCTGTCATATTGCCTGCATATTTAATTGGCCCTCATACTTTTATAAAATAACATAATATATGTTCACAAAAATTCTAAAAAGATTCCTAATTAAAGAAAATTTTCCACCATTAACTTAATGACACAGACACAATATACATAGTTTTCCTACATAAATAAGCTAGTTACATTAGTTAGGGCTTTGTTTTCTTATTCCATCTTTTCCTTCCGCCCGTAGAAAATATCAGCATTACCATTTGTCTTCTTATCTTATACTTCTCAGACTGTACTTCTCTTGTTTCATTTAATTTCCAGTCTCCTCAATTACTTTCTAAGATATATACATCTATCTAGCTATTTCATGTAGCCATCTTGAAAAAGATCAAACGTAAAAGAGATCCTTAATTTTGCAAAGGAAAGGGTGTGTATTTTTTCTTGAATGAGCATTGATCAATGATTATTTTTTCTTGTTTTGATTTTATATTTATTTTCTTACAGGGCTGCAGTTCGATCTTTACTATAAGCATAAACTTTGTAAAGAATCTAGAGAAGAAATTTCATAGATCTTGTTTTGTTTTTTTGGGATGACGGAGAGTATACACAGATCTTGTTTTGAGCTTCTTTACGTTTGTTATGGATGTTATTTATCTTAAGTTTCACCCAATATTTCTTATGCCTTAAAATATAACTTTATATTTAATCTGAATCTAACTTTATAGTTGTATGTTTATGTATATATGTCAGCACAGAAAACATTCGAGTCAATTTTTTCTATGTAGGAAAAATAAATCTATATATGTAGTATTAAGGAAAACAGAACATCCCGGCCATTTGCGTGCAGTGTCAGTACTGAAAACGTAGTCAGTAGAGAGGAAACGTTACAGATTTTCTTAATTCTTACAGATTTGCAAAGTCGCTGGAGTTTGATTAGCCTTTTGTCATAGTTTAAGGCATCCTTTGAGGCATTACCTATCATTAGCAAACGTTATTATTTTCTTTATTCATCACAATGAATGGTTCTTACAAGGAAATTAGCAGTGCTGGACATGAGCACTCAGTAACTGAAATCTCCACTTGTAATGATAAATGTGCGAGTAGGTCCCACCATAGGAATTTATATGGGCTATTCACTAACTCATATGGTAGATTTTATCCTTCCAGGTAAAGTTTTTAGATTTGGTAGTAAGTTATCATATTTGGGAGTAATATCCAAATGTGACAATTACTATCAAATATGACTTATTTTACAAATAGATTTGACTATTTTAGTAGCAAATGTGACAACTGATTTTCTTAAGTTAAAACTAGGCAAGGAATCTAAAAAAATCCAATTTAATGTCAAAACGCAATGTATTTAATTTAGACTATATTATTTCCATTTAATTTAAATCAATCTCATGGTTTTCATTGTAGTTTGCCTTCAAGTTCAGCATACAGAATTATTAGTCATATCATGATTCTTTCTTAAACTTTATGTTGACTTGTTCAGGTTAGATCAAAATGAGATTAGGCCATTAAAAAGTAAAATGATTATTTTAATATACTTTTTTGTTTACTGATCTTTGCTTGGTTGCTTTGTTCGTGCGATTGTTCATTTCTCCTAATATTTATCATTTGCAGCATGCTGTTTCATTAATAAAATTGTCTTTTACCATTAAAAAAACTAGTTAATTTGCCAAGAATGACCAATTTAATTTCCTCTTCTTAACAACTACCAGAATCAAATGGCGTTTGGCTCAGCTGATGAACAGGGAGATCCATGTAGGGACTTTGCCTTGAAGTTTGATTATGATCATGACTTTATGAACAAAGAGAATATTCAATAACCTGAAAATGAGCAAACTGAAACAGCTGGGAACTTATCAAATGTTAGTAAGCATGCGGATGCATTTTGTTATGATGTTCTTTAGATGAAATTAATATAAAGATATTTGTGGGTAATAATTAATTCAGTTTTCAAGTATGTTTATTAAATAATAAAAAATTTCATTATTCAACTAATTAATTAAGTTTTGGGTAATAAAGGTTGATAAGGAGGTTGTGGAGTTAGGATCATCGAGTGGAAGCAATCTTCCACTAATGAATCATTCAAACTCCAACCAGAACCTGATAGCCCCAATATCTGTACAAAACAATTGTGAAGTTCTGGAGCCATCACCTCCATTCAACAATTCTCTTATTGGGACACCTGCAGGAACTTACAATCCGGTAAATTATGTCAAAACTTATCTTTTATTCTTAATGATATAAATTATCAAAATTGGGTTTACGTTGCATTGTAAATTAGATATCCTTTATGCTTATGCTTGTTTTTCTTTCCAACAAACATCAACATAGGCCTCCACCGATGGGTAATGATATAAATCCGCTTAATCATGAGTACAACACATTATTTGGGGATGAACTTCTAGGAAACATATCAAGCAATATTTCAGGCAACAATCAGCTTGCATTGTTTGAACCTCAAAACGCAGTGAGTACTTATTAATTGAACATGTATAAACAGACAGTAGTCTGATTCTTATGTGATAAACTATAGCGACCAGATCTGATCTCTCAGCAACAGAACCCTCCATATAGGCATGACTACTCCTTTTTGGTATGACTTAGATTTCATCATCTATCTGTATGAGTATTATTCTTTGTGTAACACAAAATACAAACAATGAACTGGTAAGTCATTGGAGGTAATTCAATTGTTACATAACATACCATCTATTATCTATCAGTTTCAAAGTATTAAATGTTATATTTTTTATATAGAAAATTAACCTGATACTTCACTGAAATGCAATACTAAGGAACATAACTTAGTGCTATAAATATGAAGTACTTAATCTTATGAATTGATGAAAACTTCTTAATTTCAGGAGTCAACACTTATTTGATAACAGACAAGTCAATCAACTCCCTTTGGTGCCAACGTTCAGTTCACAGTTAGAAGACTCCTTTCTTGCCGAATAACCTATTTAACTATTTTAATTTCAAGCTGTTGTTGATATATTGAACGACTTATAATTTCTTGCTTTTAAACTTCTTATAGGCTACAAGGTCTAATCCAGGGACTAATGAATCAAACTACCAAGCCAAGTGCTTCATACCTAAGCCTTGACAGTTCCAAACCAAATCCAATCTCGAACTTGAGGACTCAACAAGTAAAAATATCACTCAAAGACCTCTTTAATTGCACTTTTTTTTTATTATGCTTTATTGTGCACCTTACAGTGATGTTATAAAATTTTGGTTGAAAAAAAAAATTAGCAAGGAATTTCGTGGCATGGTCATGCTAGAGGAAGATTTGAATTTGGGAAATCATCGAGACACTCCAAGGTATTGCATTTTCTTCACATAGTATCTTGATATAAATTCGTAACCATATTAAAGTTTTGTTTAATATATCTCTTCTTCATAAAAGTGGAAAACCAATTAAGGACAGATCGAATCTTCAAAATCAAATCACACATTTTAGTATAACTAAGATGACAATCAGATAATAATTTTTACTTTAATTGAATGCAGACATTACCCACTTTGGGAGAACAGGCTCTGATAACTAAGGATTCACAATCTCAAGCAAATGAAGTTGGGAGCTCTGGTATTTCCAATCTTATGGACCAGAGGTTGTTTTATGGAACTTTACATAGTCATGTTTCATTTTTATGGAAATTTAAACCAAGAGGTTTGGTGATTTCAGGCCAATTAAAAATGCACTCTATGATCTAATGCTTGAGGCGATTGGTCTCCCCATCGACCACCATCTGAGATGTATGCTACTAAATAAATGGTAATTTTTTTTTTATCCTCTTGATGATTTAACTTTTAACTGGCTTTATAATTTTATTAGGCGCAGATATAAGATGTCTTACTTAGTGCGATCATATCATGGTGCAATGTCATACTTTTTTTAAACACAAAATAAAATATAAATTTAATCAATATAAAAAAGGGGTTGCAAAATTACAAAGATTTCCAAAGGTGCAACATCATATTAACAATACTTGATAATTTACCCTCAGTCCATCATCATTGGATGAACTAGAGTGAATCATGTGACAAAATTTAATCTTTCATGGCTTTTTCCTTAATAGATGAGACCTCATGCGGATGTGAAGAGTCGAGGAGTGCTTTGATATTTTGGGAGATTTTCTCTGTCGACTTTTTAGTGAATGTTCTTTCTGGACAAATTTTACAAGGTACTATATGTTTTGATGAAATCTATGGATAAGAGTAGTTGAAAGTTCCTTTAAAATAAATTATGGAACCTTATCATTTTGTAACTGTGTCAAACTTTGATTTAAACTTTTGGTTTGGTGGTTAAATAAAAACTAGTATCTTTTTTGTTTTGTGGTTGGAATTTTGATGCAGGAGGATCCGAATCAGATGATGCTGAGTTGTCAGATAGCACGTTGTTGGCACTTGAGATACCTTGAGTTGGCAAATCAGCGCAAAGATGGTAGGTAGTCGTGATCTTTTCCCTATTGGGGCAGTTTTGGGTGCGTTTCGGTATTTTGGCCATAACTTTTGTCAAGGGTATCAGAACGGCACATATGAGCCCAATTCGGCCACCCAGCTCTGCTTGGTGTGCACCTTTTCCGAGGTCAAAATCCACTATTTTCCCTTCTAAATCCCCATTTTTAGTTATTTTTTTTCTTTTATGGTCATATTTCCTTTATTGTTTAGGAAGTATTTCATTTTGGCATGATTATTGAGATTTTTCTATTTTTGGTAAAATTCTAATAATGACGATTTTTAGCTATACAGCCTGGCTTATGGGCTGATTTTTGGGTATTTTTTTGGATTGCATAATTTTGAATTGAACATCAGAGGTGTTTCTCTGTGTTTTTGGGCGATTCTCTTGTGTTTTTCCATGTGAATAATCTGTTGAAACTAGCCTGCACAATAATCGCTATTCTGTCTGGCGTCAGTTGGTTTCATAGCTTTAGCATCTTCGTGGGGTGAGATTTCATCAGTTTCCATGGCTGATGGTCAAGGTCCTGGTCGTCGCGGGTAGGTTCCGAACAAGGAAGTCCTGCACCGTGATTGTAATGTTTAGGATACGTTGATTGAGGATTTATAGAAGCATATTGCAAAGTGAACCCAGCATCTATCGACACCGAATTTCAGTGATGATGGAAGATCACGATACCGATTCTAGTTTCGAAAACCCGTATCGCAATCCTGCTCGATTCTGGGAGCACCATGGTCAGGAGGATCGTTATGGAGACCTCGGTTTCAGAGTGGATCTGCCCGAGTTTTTTGGTACGTTACAGACCGAAGGATTCGTCGATTGGTTGAATGAAGTAGAGCATATTTTCGAGTATAAAGAAGTCCCAGATCGTGTCAAAGTGAAATTAGTCGCCATCAAACTCAAAGGCGGAGCATCTGCGTGGTGGGAACAGTTGAGGCGCTCACTCGACCGGCAGGGCAAGGCCAAGATCATTGATTAGGAGAGGATGAAGAGGAATATAAAGGGTCACTTCCTTCCTTTCGGCTACACTCAAACCTTATTTCAACGACTTCATTCATTGAGGCAAGGCACGAGATCAGTTGATGATTACACGGAGGAGTTCTATCAATTGATAGCCCAGAATGATTTATCTAAGATGAAAGAGCAGATGGTGGCACGATATTTGGGGGGATTACGACAGCCCCTGCAAGATGTCCTTAGCCTTCACTCGCTGTGGACCATTTCTGAAGCATACCAGCGTACACTTGCTGTGGAAAAACAGCAGAACAAGAGGCAAATGATCAGAAGCGATCAAAGCAGTAGGCCAGTTCGCCCTCAAGAATTCTCTCCTGCCCTACAGCCACCAAGGGTAATTCTAACTCAAATATTAGATGTTTCAAATGTGGGGAACAGGGATATAAAGCGATTGAGTGGAGGAAGCATGCTAGTTAGAAGGGCAAAAATCTCCTGATTGAGGACGACGTGGTAGACGAAACTAAGAAGATTTGAGAGCCTGTGTATGACGATGATAAAGATGGAGATGGCCATGAGACTTTGGTCATTCGTAAGAGTCTACTGACTCCCAAGGGTGATTTAGGGGACGATTGGTTGAGAACCAATATTTTTCACACTACCTGCACAGTTGCAGATAAAGTCTGCAAGATGATCATTGACAGTGGTAGTTGTGAGAACGTAGTATCTGAAGAAACTATCCAGAAATTTTAGTTGAAGACAGATTGTCATCCCAAGCCATATAAATTGTCATGGCTGAATAAAGGCAGTGAGGTAACAGTAGATAGGCGATGCCTAGTGTCTTTCTCGATTGGTAGGAAATATTTTGATAATGCTTGGTGAGATGTTGTGTCTATGGATGTTTGTCATGTATTGTTAGGCAGACCTTGGCAGTATGATCACAGTGTTATTCATGATGGGTGAAAAAATACATATTCCCTTAGCATCAAAGGGAAGAACATTGTGTTGGCACCTCGTCGGGAAAGAACCACTCCTACCCCGGTAGCAAATAATACTAACTTGCTTTCTATGTCTAGGTTTTTAGTTGAGATTGGGTGTGGAGAAGTGGTCTATGCTCTGCTGCCCTGTGGGAATAGTGCAGCAGATGTGAATCCAGATTTACCAGCAGAGGTACAGCTGCTGCTAGTAGAGTTTTCTGACCTGATGCCAGAGGATCTTTCTGATAGGTTGCCGCCTATGAGGGATATTCAGCATCAGATCGACCTTATCCCGGGGTCTAGTTTGCCTAATCGACTGGTGTATCGCCTCAATCCCAAGGAATCTGAAGAGTTGCAGCGACAAATGGTAGAGTTATTGGAGAAGGGCTACATCCGTGAGAGTCTGAGCCTATGTGCAGTTCTTGCCCTGCTGGTGCCAAAGAAAGACGGCTCTTGGCGTATGTGTGTTGATAGTAGTGCAATCAATAGGATTACAGCGAAACACAGGTTTCCAATTCCTCACTTGGATGATATGTTAGACCAACTGTCTAGTTCTAAGGTCTTCTCAAAAATTGACCTTAAAAGCGGATAGTACCAGATCAGAATAAGGCCTGGAGATGAGTGGAAGACAGTGTTTAAGACACAACATGGGTTGTATGAGTGGATGGTCATGCCTTTTGGACTGTCCAATGCGCCCAGTGCATTTATGAGATTTATTCATTAGGTTTTATGACCTTTCATGGGGAAATTCGTTGTAGTTTACTTCGACGACATGCTCATTTATGGCCCGACATGGGCATCACATTTTGATCACCTCCATGCTGTTTTTGATATGTTAAGGACAGTGCGCCTGTTTGTCAATCAGAAGAAGTGTTCTTTCTTCACTAATTCTGTAACTTTTCTTGGTTTTGTTATGTCTACTGATGGTGCTCATGCAGATCAGTCAAAGATAGATGCGGTCTTGGAGTGGCCCAAACCGAAGACCTTGCACAATGTTAGAAGTTTCCATGGATTGACATCCTTCTACCGTCAGTTCATCAGAAACTTCAGCACTCGGATTGCTCCTATCACAGAGTGCCTTACGGGATGTGATTTTGAGTGGTCCGAGGAGGCGGAAACCAGTTTTCAACTGGTCAAGCAGAAGACGACAGAGGCACTAGTTTTGGCACTTCCTGATTTTGAAAATTTGTTTGAGGTAAACTGTGATGCATCTGGGGTTGGCATTGGTGGTGTTCTAAGTCAGAAGGTTCCCCAAATAGCTATTTTTAGTGAGAAGCTATCAGGTTCAAAGAAGAATTATTCCACATATGATCTGGAGTTTTATGCCATAGTTCAGTACCTGAAGCATTGGCGTCATTACCTAGTGCAGAGGGAGTTCATTCTTATCACTAATCATGAGGCCCTGAAGTACATCAATGGCCAACACAAGCTGAGTAGACGGCATGCCAAGTGGGTGGCGTACTTGCAGGAGTTCATGTTTGCGCTGAGGCACTGAGTAGGGAGTCTGAACCGTGTCGCAGATGCACTGAGCCGTCGTACATTACTCCTCACCACCATGAGCACCAGAATTGCAGGATTTGAGGTTTTCTCTGATATGTATGCTGCAGATCCTTCCTTCGTGAGGATAATTCAGGAGGTAACTGATGGTCAA
This sequence comes from Bretschneidera sinensis, assembly GCA_023935145.1. Taxonomy (NCBI): domain Eukaryota; kingdom Viridiplantae; phylum Streptophyta; class Magnoliopsida; order Brassicales; family Akaniaceae; genus Bretschneidera; species Bretschneidera sinensis. The sequence goes on from CM043705.1 coordinate 8,136,443, forward strand.
CAACATGATTTTATTTTGCATAATGGTTATCTGTTTTGTGGATTACAGTTGTGCGTTCCATATTGTTCACTAAGGCAGTAGATTATTAGTGAACTTCATAACGAGGGTCACTTTGGGCGAGATAAGACGTTGGCTTTGATCTCTTCTAACTATTATTTGCCCAAATTTACCAGTGACATGGCTCATTATGTGGAGTGTTGTTATGTGTGTCAGCGGTCCAAGGGAGTTCTCACTAATGCGGGCCTGTACACACCTTTACATGTACCTAAAGCCCCTTGGTTTGATGTCAGTATGGACTTTGTGTTGGGCTTAACCCGTACACAATGGGCCTTGGATTCTATTTTGATTGTGGTTGACAAGTTTTCCAAGATGGCCCATTTTGTAGCTACAGGAAAACAATGGATGCTGCCTGAATCACCCATCTTTACTTCAGGGATATTGTGCGTTTACATGGTGTTCCCCATTCTATTACTTCAGATCGTGACACCAAGTTCATGAGTCATTTCTGGAGGAGTTTATGGGAGAAACTGGGGATGAAGTTGAATTTTAGTAGCGCTTACCATCCCCAGACATGGTTAGATCGAGGTGGTGAACTGGAGCTTGGGGAACCTTTTGAGGAGCTTGGCAGGAAATAAACCGAAGTAGTGGGATTTGGCATTACCTCAAACAGAATTTGCCTATAATAGGTCGAAAAACAGAACCACGGGAATGAGCCCATTTGAGATTGTCTATGGTCAGAATCCATTCGAGGTGCTTAACTTAGCCCCTATTCCACGTGTGGGTCGTTTGAGTCACAAGGTAGATGAGATGGCAGGACATCTTCGGGGTATCAATGAGCAAGTGAAGCTGGCCATTCACGAGAGTAATGCCAAGTACAAGGTTCAGGGCGACAATCACCGTCGTCAGGTACTTTTTGATGTTGGTGATTTTGTTTGGGCAGCTTTAACTCGTGATCATTTTCCTATTGGAGAGTATAATAAGCTTAAGAAGCGGAAGATTTGACCCTATCAGATCCTGTAGAAGATTAATGATAACGCCTACAGACTACGCCTCCCTAGTCATTTGAGGACTTCTGATGTCTTTAATGTGAAACACCTGAGTCCTTGTTTTGTGGATTCCAATGAAGCTATTGGGAACTCGAGGACGAGTTCTTTCCAACCCGAGGAGACTGATGCAGGAGGATCTGAGTCAGATGATACTGAGTTGTCAGATAGCACGTTGTTGGCACTGAGATACCTTGAGTTGGTAGATCAGCACAAAGATGGCAAGTAGTCGTGATCTTTTCCTAATTGGGGCAGTTTTGGGTGTGTTTCAGTATTTTGGCCATAACTTTTGCCACGGGTATCAGAATGGCACATATGACCCCAATTCGGAATACTCTTTTCGGTGCGCATGTCGTGGCCACCCAGCTCCGCTCAGTACGCACCTTTTCTGAGGTCAAAATCCACTGTTTTCCCTTCAAAATCCCCATTTTTAGTTATTTTTTTCCTTTTATGGTAATATTTCATTTATCGTTTAGGAAGTGATTCTAAACCCGATTTGGGCCAGATTTTTGGTAGATTACTTCTTTAATTACATATTTCATTTTGGTACGATTATTGGAATTTTTCTATTTTTGGTAAAATTCTAATAATGACGATTTTTAGCTATACAGCCCGGCTTGTGGGCTGATTTTTGGATCTTTTTTTAGATTGTATAATTTTGAATTGAACATCAGATATGTTTCTCCATGTTTTTAGGCGATTCTCTTGTGTTTTTCCCTGTGAATTATCTGTTGAAACTAGCCTGCAGAATAATCGCTATTCTGTCCCGCATCAAAATTAGAAGTAATTTAATTTTCTATTGAAAAAGATTTCAAGAATGAATTCGAAGCTTGCAAGTAAATTGAAGAGAAAAGGCAGTATATCTGTTAGTACACAACTTATTGATTTAAACTTTTGGGGGAAGTGTCGTTCATGTACAGCAAGACATTCTCTTACACGTGAAGTGTCGTTCATGTATAGCAAGACATTCTCTTCACGTTGTTCAAGTATAGCAAAACATTCTGTTACCAAAGAGTAAGACACTCCAATTCGTTTAAAGCCTACCAGATTAGTCAACTGACATTCACTGTACCCCTATGAAATTGGGAATATAAATTCTTCATTCATTGTACAAATCTGTCAAAGAATCACCTTGTATTAAGGGAGAGAATGTCTCCTATATTATTGTAATTGATTCTTATTGATGGGTTTAGCTTCAATCCTCGTCCTTTGATTAAAGGATGCAATCTCAACCTTTCATGTATTATGTGCGTGGGATCTAGAAATTTATGTATTATGTGGAATCCATATCTACATTAATGGTTGAGATTACGTCATTTTCTTAAAGGATGAAAAAGGTAAATGATGGAACCTGAACCCCTTATAGATAAATGTATATAAAAGCATCACTATGTGGGATACGCTGGCAAATTCCTACAACCTTAAGACTTTCATGGTATCAGAGGAACAGCGATCTGAACCTATCTCTCTCTGTTATTTTTCCCACTAATCAATTTCTTGATGATGGTAGGTACAAAACTATTTACATCTAAACTATTAGAGAGAGAAGCAACCTAGTTATTTTATATCATCTCATAAATTAACTATTAATCAACATGTTTGCCTTTTTCTCATGATCCAGGAGGCGAATAACTCACAAAACTGTGCGATTCATGCTGACCAACCTAATTTGGTTTACTCAAATCAACTGAATGCTGCTCAGACAAAGCATCTTCTATATGTCAAAACTTATCTTTTATTCTTAATGATATAAATTATCAAAATTGGTTTTAAGTTGCATTGTAAATTAGATATCCTATATGCTTATGCTTGTTTTTCTTTCCAAAAAACACCAACGTAGGCCTCCACCAATGGGTCATGATATTAATCCGCTTAATCATGAGTACACCACATTATTTGGGGATGAACTTCTAGGAAACATATCAAGCAATATTTCAGGCAACAATCAGCTTGCATTGTTTGACCCTCAAAACACAGTGAGTACTTATTAATTATATTTTTTGTTCGTTTAAAATGTTATTGTGTTAAGTTTCACTATAACGTATTGAACATCTATAAACAGACAGTAGTCTGATTCTTATGTGATAAACTACAGCGACCAGATCTGATCTCTCAGCAACAGAACCCTCCATATAGGCCTATGACTACTCCTTTTTGGTATGACTTAGATTTCATCATCTATCGGTATGAGTATTATTCTTTGTGTAAAACAAAATACAAACAATGGACTGGTAAGTCAATGGAGGTAATTCAATTGATACATAACATACCATCTATTATCTATAGGTTTCAAAGTATTAACTGTTAAACTTTTTATATAGAAAATTAACCTGATACTTCACTGAACATAACTTAGTGCTATAAATATGAAGTACTTAATCATCTGAATTGTGAAAACTTCTTAATTTCAAGAGTCAACAATTATTTGATAACGGACAGGTCAATCAACTCCCTTTGGTGCCAACATTCAGTTCACAGTTAGAAGACTCCTTTCTTGCCGAATAGCCTATTTAACTATCTTAATTTCAAGCTGTTGTTGATATATTGAACGACTTATAATTTCTTGCTTTTAAACTTCTTATAGGCTACAAGGTCTCCAGTGACCAATGAATCAAACTACCAGGCCAAGTGCTTCATACCTAAACCTTTACAGTTCCAAACCAATCCAATCTCGAACTTGAGGACTCAACAAGTAAAAATATCACTCCATGACCTCTTTAATTGCATTTTTTTTTATCCAGCTTTATTGTGCATCTTCCACTGACCTTATAAAATTTTGGTTTAAAAAAAAAAATTAGCAAGGAATTTCGTGGCGTGGTCATGCTAGAGGAAGATTTGGATTTTGGAAATCATCGAGACACTCCAAGGTATTTCATTTTCTTCACATATTATCTTGTTATAAAATCGTACACATATTAAAGTTTTGTTTAATATATCTCTTCTTCTTAAAAATGGAAAACCAATTAAGGACAGATCGAGACTTCAAAATCAAATCACACATTTTGTTATAACTAAGATTAATTTTTACTTTAATTGAATGCAGACATTACCCACTTTGGGAGAACAGGCTCGGATAATCAGGGATTCACAATCTCAAGCAAATGAAGTTGGGAGCTATAGTATTTCCAATCTTATAGACCAGAGTTTGTTTTATGGAACTTTACATAGTCATGTTTATATTTTATGGAAATTTAAACCAAGAGGTTTGGTGATTTCAGGATAATTAAGAATGCACTCTATGATCCAATGTTTGAGGCAATTAGTCTCCCCATCGACGACCATCTGAGATGTATGTTACTAAATAAATGGTATTTTTTTTTATTTTCTTGATCATTTAACTTTTAACCGGCTTTATAATTTTATTAGGAACAGATATAACATGTCTTACTTAGTGCGATCATATCACGGTGCAATATCATACTTTTTTTAAAAGCAAAATAAAATATAAATTTAATCAGCATAAAATAAGGATGCAAAATTACAAAGATTTCCAAAGGTGCAACATCATATTAACAATACTTGATAGTTTACTCTCATTCCATCATCATAGGATGAACTAGAGTGAATCATGTGACAAAATTTAATCTCTCTTGGCTTTTTCCTTAACAGATGAGACCTCATGCGGATGTGAAGAGTCGAGGAGTGCTTTGATATTTTGGAAGATTTTCTATGTCGACTTGTTAGTGAATGTTCTTTCTGGACAAATTTTACAAGGTATTATATGTTTTGATGAAATCTATGGATAAGAGTAGTTGAAACTTCCATTAAAATAAATTATGGAACCTTATCGTTTTGTAATTGTGTCAAACTTTGATTTAAACTTTTGGTTTGGTGGTTAAATAAAAACTGGTATCTTTTTTGTTTTGTGGTTGGAATTTAGAAGTAATTTAATTTTCTATTGAAAAAGATTTCATGAATGAATTCGAAACTTGCAAGGAAAATGAAGAGAAAAGGAAATATATCTGTTAGTACACAACTTATTGATTTAAAGTTTTGGCCGAAGCGTCATTCATGTACAGCAAGACATTCTCTTACACGTGAAGTGTCGTTCATATATTGGAAGACATTCTCCTCACATCGTTCAAGTATAGCAAAACATTCTCTTACCCTAGAATAAGACTCTCCAATTCTTTTTAAGCCTACCAGATTAGTCAACTGATATTCACTGTGCTCCTATGAAATTAGGAATATAAATTCTTCATTCATTATACAAATCTGTCAAAGAATCACCTTGTATTAAGGGAGAGAATCTCTCATATATTATTGTAATTGATTCTTATTGAAGGGTTTGGCTTCAATCCTCGTCCTTTGATTAAAGGATGCAATCTCAACCTTTAATGCATTATGTGCGTGGGATCGACAAATTTATGTATTATGTGGAATCCATATCTACAATAATGGTTGAGATTACATCATTTTCTTAAAGGATGAAAAAGGTAAATGATGGAACCTGAACCCCTTATAGATAAATGTATATAAAAGCAGATGCAATCACTATGTGGGTGACGCCGGGCAGAATAGCGATTATTCTGCAGGCTACTTCGGCAAATATTTCACAGGGAAGAAACACAAGAAAAACCTAAAACATAGAGAACAACTCTGATGTTTAATTTAAAATTATGCAAATACCAATAATAATGATAATCTATCTTTTCTGTATGTGGCCTCCTTATTTATAAGGTCAAAGCAAAAAAAGGAAAAAATCCCCGGAAACATAATCCTGGGGAAAACTAAAGAAATTACTAAAATTAAGTGATTGTATTAAGGCAGAATCAACAGCAGTTAATTCTAACTTGAATACAAAAAGAAATTGCAAAAGGAAAGTTTCTTAAAACTGAGAACTGCAAATTTGAAGGTCTAAAACAGAATCAACGGCAGTCAACTGTTCTAGGTAGTCCACCTGCCATTTTTGCGCTGATCTGCCAACTCAAGGTATCTCAGTGCCAACAACATGTTATCTGACAACTCAGCAACATCTGACTCGGATCCTCCTGCATTAGTGGGATACAAAGCCAAATTCCTAAAACCTTAGGACTTTCATGGTATCAGAGCAACAGCGATGTGAACCTATCTCTCTCTGTTATTTTTTTCTCCTGCTCAAGTACATCCTTTCAAACGTTCCCATGGCATCTTCAGCTTCTTTTGCTACAGTTGATCTTGATCTTTCATCCTCCCCCATGCCTTATCTTACCATTAAAAATGTTACGAACCTTGTATGTGTTAATTACAATTCACCAGTATATCTCTTATGGAAGATCTAACTTCTTCCTATTTTGCGCTCACAAGACCTGTTCAAACTTTGATTTATACTTTTGGTTTAGTGGTTAGATATATAAAAACTGTAGCATTATCTTTAATGTTTTGTGGTTGAAATGTGGAAGCAATTTAATTTTCTAGAAGATCTTGTTGGAAAATATTTCATGTATTAATTCAAAGCTTAAATAAAATAAAGAGAGAAGGGTTATATATATGGATTAGTGCACAATTTATTGATTTAAGCTTTCGGGTGAAGCGTCATTCATGTATAGCAAGACATTCTCGTACCAAAGAATACACTCCAATTCTTTTAGAGGCTATGCAATCTCGTTAGCATAACCTTCATATTGGAGCCTGACCCTTTCCTTGAGGGTGAAAAAAGAGAAAAGATGAAAGGGAAATGGGCTTGTGTAGAAAAAAAATTATATTTTTTTTTCTCTTTTAAGGAAAACCAAAAAATTCTATCAAAGCTAAAAGCATTTCAAGTTAATCGAGTAAACATAGAAAGATGTATAACAAATTTTTTTTTATGCTTGTCAATATTGTGACATACAAATTGCTTTCAATATTAGTCCTCATTCTGTGTCGTAGATAACTGACCAAAAACCTCAACGTTTATCATCAAAATTTAATTAACTGGACTGAAAGGTATTCATTATTCAAAGCTCAAACTTAGAATATCCATGAGGTCAGATTGGTCATAATCCACCAACATATCCTTTTCCAAACTCAATAGGTCATATGTGTGACACTCATTCAAATGACTTTTTCTTTAGCTGTTAAAAAGTTCACTGTATTTTCCTTTTTTACTCTATTTATTTCAATGATAAATGACAATTTGAAAACAAAGTACATGAAAGAAAGTATTTTATTAGTGTTTGGATTCTATGAAAATCAATTTCATGTAAAATAAGATTTTACATTGGTGAGTCAAAAACTTAATGAAACACTTTCCTAAAATTTCTCTCACTTATTACACCACTAATTTTCACTTTTTGTTTATTTTAAACATTTTTCATCATTTATTTTCATATTTCAACTGAAAACTTATAATTTTATGTGGCTCTCATTTTAAATAAATTTGGTTTTACTTTGAAATACATTTTTCATGTAAAACGGAGTCGAAATTAATTTTACTTTGTAATATATTTTACATAGAAACAAATGAAGCTTTTGATTAATAGGCTACTGTCAGACGAGTCCCATACAAATCATCACCTACAATTTTCTACAAGGCACTTCACTCCTCCTTTCTTATTTATGAAAACTTAATGGTACAAATCAACCTAAGCCATTGAAATTCTGGAAATGTTAAGTCAGTGAAGTCCAGCGGTAAGTTTCATTGTACGGACAGAAAGGACAACAAATTCCCTTACTTCTGAACCATGTTGAAAAGAAAAAACATATATATATATATACATATACATACATATATATACATATACATATATATATATATATATTTCTGGAATGAGGATAGAGTGATTCAATTTCGGACCCTAATTTTTATTGTTTTGATTTTAAATATGTTTTCATATAAGGTCTGGTTTGATCTTGCTTATAAGCCACATCTAAAGGTGAATAGGGTATACATAGATCGTGTTATGGATATTAATTGTCTTAGGTTTCTCTCAGTATTTCGTAAGACTTAAAATGTAATTTAAAAATAAATATTATATACACGTATGTATATATAAGATCTGAATCTAAATCTAAATCTTTATTTGTATCTATATAAGTTAAGACAGAAAGAATCCCAAGGAAAAATAAAACTACTATTAAAGAAAGTAACACATTCCAATGATCAACGAATTGTGCAGTTCTTGAGACCAGAAACCGAGTAAAGTGCTTCAAATATACTAGTTAAAGAAGAAATGTGAAATACCCGTGTAGGAGCTACATATACGGTTTAACATATATTTTCAGTTATTTTCTTAATGCTTACAGATCTGATAGTTGAATAGTTGAATTCACGTTCAAGTTCAACATATAGAAATGGTTACATAATTTGTTACAGCATGATATTTAAGTCAACTTTGCATTGACTTGTTCGGTTGAGTTCAAAGTGAGATTAGGTCTTTAACAAGTTAAATGAGTACTTGACACCAGGCAGAATAGCGATTATTCTGCAGGCTAGTCGAACAGATCGTTCACAGGGAGTAACACTAGAAAAACCCTAAAAAACAATACAGAGAAACAGCTCTGATGTTTTATTTAAAATTATGAAAATTCAATAATAATGTTTACGAAACCCTAAGACCTTATTTATAAGGTCGAAACAAAATAGGAAAATTAAATTAAGGCTGAAATTAAAATAACTAAAATAAAAAGTTTCCTAAAAACTATAAACTGCCAATTTGAGGGCCTAAACGTCGTTTTTTGGCTAAAATCTTGCCAGGCAGATTACAAAGTAATCTGGTTTTATTTGTTGGCCCGTTTCCAATCAGACTAGGGTTTTTCTGGCCTGATCTGAGCCCGTGGCCCGTTCTAGGTAGTCTACATGCCAGATCTGTGATGATCTGCCAACTCTGCATCATCTGACTTTGATCCTGCTTCGTCAATACTATAGGTCTAATAATTATTTTTAATGTACTGTTGTTAGTAAATGAAGAATGATCAATTTTATTTCCACTCATAAAAAATCACAAGAATTAAAGGGCTAGTGCCTAAGCTGATGATTTGGGAGTTGTATCTATGGACACTACAACAAATTAAGTTTTTAGTAGCACATTGAAACGTCACAAAAAATTAATAATTTCGCCACAAAGTATTTGGGTAACGAAAAAAATATGTCATGATGATCATCAACATATCTTCGTTGCTAAAAGTATTTGTGACGGTTGAATAAGGTTGTTACTAATTGTTAGTTATAGGTGACAAAATTGATAATCATCACCAAAGGAAAAAATGTTTTGTGATGCAAAGTTTGTTGTTATTTGTCTAAGTTTCAAAAATATCCAAAAATGGTTTAAATTTGGTTAATGTCCAAACCAATTGTGGGATATCAAAGTTCAGCAAGTTATAAGGTTGCACACATGTGTGTGCTTCAATTTTGAGCATGGGAAGGTCAGGCACACTGCTGTGGAAGTTTCTGCCCAAAGGCAGGAGGTGTGCGCACAGCATCAGGAGGCTGCAGCATCAGGTCACGCCGCAGCACACAGCACCACACCAAAACGCACAGCATCACTTGGAGAGTGATGAAGGGCTGAGATTAAAGGAAGAACATGATCAAAGGGTCAAGAATGATTCACAAGATTGTCCAAGAATTAAAAGGCTATAAAAAGGGTTTCTTAGCCTCATTTCAAGTGGTGAAAAAGGTGTGTGAGAGAACCACACAGGTTGTGACATTATGAGATCATTGTAAACACAAGAAAGAATTGTGTGAGAGACATAAACACAAGAGGGACTCTTGTAGTGAGGCTGGTTGTAAAGAAGAGAGGTTAGTAGAGAATTGATAGAAAGCATTGTAATAGGTCTATCACTTTCTCGTTCTCTTCTTGGTTCTTCAAGAACTTGGATTCTTGAAGGGGATTGCTGTAACTTTGTAAGAACCATTGAGATAGTGCAGAGAGTTCAGAGGAACTCACGGGGACGTAGGCACATTGCCGAACCTCGACAACAAATCACTTGTCTTCTTTCTTTCTTTGATTTTCTGTTCTTGAGTTCGATTACTGAAATTCTTTCTACAAGTCATTCAAGACTTGGGTGTTTGGAAGATCACCACCTGGGCATCTTGTCAAGGTGATTTCAAACAGTGGTATCAGAGCACAGCAGCTGGTTATCGGAACAAGAAGTAGAAGGTACGGAGCCAAAACTCCAAGAATCAAAGATCAAACTTCTTGGGTGATTCAAGAACGGTGTAAAGATCAAGATCCGGTCGTGTTCTTGAAGGTTGATTCAAGAACGGTGTTATAGATCCATCTTCAATCTGTGTTATTGAGGTCGAAGAAAGTAGTTGTGGTTAGTGCACAAATCTGGGATCTTGTCCGCAAAAGATGGCTTCAAATTTCTGTGTGGAGAAGTTTGATGGAAAGGGAGACTTTACCCTATGGAAGCGGAAGATCAAGGCGGTTCTAATACAGCAGAAAGTGGACTTGGCTATTGGAGAAGATGATGCTTTTCCAGCAAGTGTCACAGAGGACCAGCGGACCAAGATGAAGAAGATGGCTTACAGCACCATTTTCTTGCACATGTCGGATAATGTCACAAGGGAGTGCGGAGACTCGGAGGATCCAGCTGTCATATGGAAGAAACTAGATGAGTTGTTTCTTACCAAGACTCTCCCGGATAAGAGGTATCTTCGAAAACGAATCTTTGCTTTTAAATTTGATCCTAAGGAAGAGTTGCAAGATAATCTTGATGCCAAGAAAAGGAGTGCATCAAGTGGTAAAGGGCTGTTCTTTAAAAGAAGGGCAGCAACTTGGTATGGCAGCAACCATGGCTACTACCGGGACAGAGGTAGAGGAGAGAGCCATGGGAGAGTGCACAGCAGCATGTATGGCTACTACCGGGACATAGGTAGAGGAGAGAGCCATGGGAGAGTGCACAGCAGCATGTATGGCTACTACCGGGATAGAGGTAGAGGAGAGAGCCATAGGAGAGTGCAGAACAGCATGCATGGCTACTACCGGGATAGAGGTAGAGGAGAAAGCCATGGGAGAATGCATTCCAAACTGAGATTTGGAGGGAAGAGCTGCTACTACTACCATAAGGAGGGTCATGTCAAGAAAGATTGCAAGAAGATGACAAGGGATAGAGGAGGAAGCCATACCAAGAATGGAGACGCTTCGGTTGCCAAAACAGAACAGCAAGATGATGATGTTCTTGTTGTGTGCTCAAGTGTGAGCAAGGGGCAAGAAGGCAGCGGGAAATGGATCTTGGATACCGGATGCACTCATCATATGAGCCCTCACAAAGAATAGTTCAAGAATTTCAAGAAGATCAATAATGGAAGGGTCTTCTTGGGGAATGATAATTCTTGCCAAGTGAGAGGGATTGGAGACATCCAATTGAGGATGTTTGATGGAGTCACAAGGCTGCTGGAAAATTTGAGGTATGTTCCAGATTTGAAGAGGAACTTGATCTCATTGGGACAGCTGGATTCCATGGGCTATACATGCAAGATAGAGGGAGGAAAGATCAAGGTGGCCAAGGGATCTTTGGTAGTGATCAAGGCAGCAAGAAACGATGGACTCTATGAGATGATCGGAGAAACAGAAACCAATGATCAAGCAGTAAGCTTGATGGCTGAGCTGGACAAGGCAGCCCTTTGGCACACTCGCTTGGGACACATGAGCAAAAAGGGCCTACAAGTGCTTAGCAAGGAAGGTCTACTTGGTGGTGACAAAGTAGAAAAACTGGATTTCTATAAGAGCTGTGTTTTTGGGCTGCAACATCAGGTCAGCTTCAACACCGGAGTGCACAAGTCTAAGGGCATTCTTGACTACATTCATGCGGACCTTTGGGGACCAGCAAGGACACCAACACATGGAGGTAACATTTACTTTCTGTCTTTAATTGATGATTATTCAAGAAAAGTATGGGTTTATTTGGTTAAGAATAAATTAGATGCCTTGAATAAATTAGTGGTGTGGAAAGGGTTGGTTGAGACTCAATTGGGTAGAGTAGTTAAGGGGATAAGAACCGATAATGGCTTAGAAATTTTTTACCAAGAACTTGATCAATTCTGTAGGTTAAATGGCATTCTAAGACATAGGACGGTTGTGGAAACTCCTCAGCAAAGTGGAGTTGCTGAGTGGATGAATAAGACCCTTAGGGAAAAGGTTAGGTGCATGTTAAATAAATCCGGATTACCCAAATATTTTTGGGGAGAAGCGGCGTCTACAGCTGCATATTTAATTAATAGATCACCCTCTAGGATTGTATACCATAAGACTCCCGAAGAGTTGTGGAGTGGAAAACCCCCTGAGTTTGACAACCTTAGGACTTTTGGGTGTGCTGCGTATGCACTCCAAAAGGAGGAAAAACTTAGCCCAGGATCTAGAAAATATGTGTTTCTAGGATATGGGGAAGGGGCTAAGGGGTATAGGTTGTGGTCCTTAGAAAAAGAAGGATTGAAACTCATAATAAGTAGGGATATTATTTTTAATGAATTGTTATTTCCCTACTTGGAGATTACTAACCCTGCAGGGGCTAGTGAGAAAACCAGTTTGGTTCTTGTGGAGCATAGCATCAAGGAAGATTTAGTTCAGGTAGAGCAAGGAAGGCAAGAGGGTTCGGACCAGGTAGAGCCCTTGGATGAAGGCCATGCTCAGGGCACTTTAGAGGAGGCTGAACTAGAAGAGGTTGATGCAGGAAGTCGGAAGGACTACCAGCTTATAAGAGACCGGGAAAGAAGAGTGGTTAGACCACCCTTGAGATATGGGTTTGCAAATGCTGCAGATGCAGCAACTCCTTGGATAGAAGGAGGGATGGCTAAACCAGAAACTTACACGGATGCCATGGAGTGTAAGGATTCGTCAAAGTGGCAGCTAACTATGGAGGAAGAAATTGATTCTTTGAGGAAGAACAACTTCTGGGAATTGGTGAAAATTCCAGGAAATCAGAAAGTTGTGGAATGTAAGTGCACTTACAAGATCAAAGAAGGGTGCCCTCCAAGAGATGAAGTCTGAAACAAGGCTAAGCTGGTGGCGAATGGGTTCACAAGAAGAGAAGACATAGGTTTCACAGAAACTTTCTCACTTGGACACAAGGTGGAGAAGATGGTGAGTATCCTCACCTATGTCATTGATGGGCTATTAGTTTGGAACAGCAGGAGGAGGATGGAAAGGTTTACATCTCAACTCAGTGAGGAGTTCGAGAGGAAGGATCTCAGCCTTACACAAAAGATCCTTGGGATGAGGAGAATCATCCGGGAAAGGAAGAGAAACAGGTCAAGTGTTTCTTGGGCAATGGATGTTTTCAGAAAATGTGTGAGTAATCCCGGAAAAGAGTATTGGCTTGGGATGAAGTGGTTGCTGAGGTACATGGAGGTTCAGTGGCAGCCAGTGGTAGCACTCATAACAACCAGGGCAGAATGCATAGCGGCTACGGAAGCCATAAAGGAGGCTATGGGGTGCAAAGCGTTGTTGGACGAGTGGGAGGTCCTAAAAGAGCAGGTGGTGGTAACTTTGGATAACCAAAGTGCAGGGCAATTTTGGAGGAATCCGGTGTTCCATGAGGGGACAAAGCATATTGATGTTTGGTATCATTACATTCTGGAAAATGGTACGAAAGGATGCATTCATGTTGACAAGAAGACCACGGAGAAAAGTCCTGCAGATTTAGGCACCAAGGTTCTACCTCTAAGAAGGTCCAATCATTGCCTTGGACTTCTTAGGAATGGAGTTGGTTAATTGGTAACTCCAGATGAGTTTGGATCCCGAAGCTTTCTGCACAATAGTTCAGGTTTTTGAACTCTTAGACAAAGGTAGAGATTGTTGTTATTTGTCTAAGTTTCAAACATATACAAACATGGTCTAAAGTTGGTTAATGTCCAAACCAATTGTGGGATATCAAAGTTCAGCAAGTTATAAGGTTGCACACATGTGTGTGCTTCAATTTTGAGCATGGGAAGGTCAGGCACACTACTGTGGAAGTTTCTGCCCACAGGCAGGAGGTGTGCGCACAGCATCAGGAGGCTGCAGCATCAGGTCACGCCGCAGCACACAGCACCAAACCAAAACGCACAGCATCACTTGGAGAGTGATGAAGGGCTGAGATTAAAGGAAGAACATGATCAAAGGGTCAAGAATGATTCACAAGATTGTCCAAGAATTAAGAGGCTATAAAAAGGGTTTCCTAGCCTCATTTCAAGTGGTGAAAAAGGTGTGTGAGAGAACCACACAGGTTGTGACATTGTGAGATCATTGTAAACACAAGAGAGAATTGAGTGAGAGACATAAACACAAGAGGGACTCTTGTAGTGAGGCTGGTTGTAAAGAAGAGAGGTTAGTAGAGAATTGATAGAAAGCATTGTAATAGGTCTATCACTTTCTCATTCTCTTCTTGGTTCTTCTAGAACTTGGATTCTTGAAGGGGATTGCTATAACTTTGTAAGAACCATTGAGATAGTGCAGAGAGTTCGGAGGAACTGACGGGGACGTAGGCACATTGCCGAACCTCGACAACAAATTACTTGTCTTCTTTCTTTCTTTGATTTTCTGTTCTTGAGTTCGATTGCTGAAATTCTTTCTATAAGTCATTCAAGACTTAGGTGTTTGGAAGATCACCACCTGGGCATCTTGTCAAGGTGATTTCCAACAAAGTTGCGTCAGTAATACTAGTGAACTTTCATCATTAAAGATTTGTATTCATCACGAAATACATAACAAAGGTTTACAGTATTTGGTAGTGTAAAAATTCTTCGCTGGCTCTTTAGACCCGCTGAAAACTTCATTGGTAAACTTGAGAAGCTTCATTGATAACTTCAATAAACGTTTACGACACAAAAAAGTAATATTACTATTAAAGTTTCTAAGATTACCAGTGGAATTTTCAACTGGTCTAAAACATTGGTTTAGACCCGAGCCAGCCAAAAAATCTTCATATAAGTGAGATGAATCCTTATATTATATATTTTTCATGGACCTATACTAGAACAAAACTTCTCGGTAAAGCTGCCGGTAAAGGAACTGCTTGGAGTTTGAAGAATCTAAACTGTTATCAATTTTGTACCCACATTTTATGTAAAATTTATTATATAAAAGCCAATAAATATTTCTTTTTTTTTTTCTTTTGAAGAAGTCCGAGATGATTTTTTTGCTCCATTATTCATTTTAGTGCAGTTTTCCTTTCCTCGTATTTTTTGAATCTTTTTTGTTCTTGTTATGTGAAAAACTAATAGCTGGGAATAATTAAACATGTATGAAATGAACGCACATGCATAAAAACAAGCACATTAAAAAAATTTGGAAAAAAACAACTTGTAATTAAGTACAACTAGCTAAAACATCAACATGAATAAAAGGATCTAGATTGTCACAACCTTAAGCAACAATTTACCATCTTTAATTTCAATTCTAGATAGACTGATGATAAACACACAACGCAATTTTATCTAAACTTGATTGTTAATTCTTGCTGCTGAAAAATTGATTGATATGTTGATTAACGATATTGACAAACCATGACAAAAGTGTGAGACCTTTTATTTTCAAATAACTTCTTCAGCCACAATTTGTATCTTTAGTTGACACTTAGAATTTTAGAAAGTAAAAGAATACAAATTAACAAAAAATACAAAGAAGTTTCTCAACAAAGAACATTTCCAGCATTAAGTTTATGATACAGACTACATAATTTTTGTGATAACTCACACCTCTCATTAAGAGTGTGATGGGAAGATCATGATCCTTATTGTTTACAATTAGATATACTTTTGGGTCACGAAGTGAGAGTGTGACAGAATGGTATCATAGTCGACCCAAGACCATTATCATGTGGATGCATGATATTTTGGTCTTATTCCCATCATATCCTTCCTTCATAGAAAGGATTAGCATTACCATTTGTCCTTCTTATCTTATAGTTCTCGTGTTATCCTGATCTCTTGCTCCATTTTTCAGTCTCATCAACCACTTTCTAATAAATTTATCTATCTGTCATCCAGTCATTATATACACGTATGTATATATAAGATCTGAATCTAAATACACATCTATGTCTATATCTGTATTTTATCTATATACGTTAAGACAAAAAGATCCCAAGGAAAAATAAAACTTCTATTAAAGAAAGTAACACATTCCGATGATCGACGAATTGTGCAGTTCTTGAGACCGGAAACCGAGTAAAGTACTTCAAATATACTAGTTAAATAAGAAATGTGGAATACCCGTGTATGAGCTACATATATGGTTTAACATATATTTTGAGTTATTTTCTTAATGCTTACAGATCTGATAGTTGAATCGTTGAATTAACATTCAAGTTCAATATCTAGAAATGGTTACATAATTAGTTCCAGTATGATATTTAAGTCCACTTTTCATTGACTTGTTCGGTTGAGTTCAAAGTGAGACTAGGTCATTAACAAGTGAAATGATTACTATAGGGCAAATCATTATTTTTAATGTACTGTTGTTAGTTTATGAAGAATGATCAATTTTATTTCCTCACGTAAAAAATCAGAAGAATTAAATGGCTGTGGCTACGCTAATGATTTCAGAGTTGTATCTATAGAAACTACAACAAATTAAGTTTTTAGTGTCGCATTGAAACATCACAAAAAATTAATAATTTTGTCACGAAAGTATTTGGGTAACGAAAAAAATATGTCATGATGATCATCAGCGTAACTTCGTTGCTAAAAGTATAATATTGTTACAAATTGTTAGTTATAGATGACAAAATTGATAATCATCACCAAAGGAAAAAATGTTTTGTGACGCTACATAGCGTTTGTAATACTAATGAAATATTTTCATTAAAGATTTGTATTCGTCACTAAATACCTAACAAAGGTTTATTGTATGTGAAGAAAAGTTATGCGTCATCTTAAGAATGAAAAAGAGATCCTTAATTTTGCAAAGGAAAGGGTGTGTATTTTTTCTTGAATGAGCATTGATCAGTGATTATTTTTTCTTGTTTTGATTTTAAATTTATTTTCTTACAGGGCTACAGTTCGATCTTTACTATAAGCATAAACTTTGTAAAGAATCTAGAGGTGAATTTCATAGATCTTGTTTTGTTTTTTTGGGATGACGGAGAGTATACACAGATCTTGTTTTGAGCTTCTTTATCTTTGTTATGGATGTTACTTATCTTAAGTTTCACCCAATATTTCTTATGCCTTAAAATATAACTTTATATATAATCTGAATCTAAATTTATAGTTGTATGTTTATGTATATATGTCAGCACAGAAAACTTCGAGTTAATTTTTTCTATGTAGGAAAAATAAATCTATATATGTAGTATTAAGGAAAACAGAACATCCCGGCCATTTGCGTGCAGTGTCAGTACTGAAAACGTAGTCAGTAGAGAGGAACCATGGTGCAGGAGGTACATGGGCTGATATTCTGACTGATTTTCTTAATTCTTACAGATCTGCAAAGTCGCTGGAGTATGATTAGCCTTTTGTCATAGTTTAAGGCATCCTTTGAGGCATTACGTATTATTAGCAAACGTTGTTATTTTCTTTATTCATCACTGTGAATGGTTCTTACAAGGAAATTAGCAGTGCTGGACATGAGCACTCAGTAACTGAAATCTCCAATTGTAATGATATATGTACGAGTAGGTCCCACCATAGGAATTTATATGGGCTATTCACTAACTCATATGGTAGATTTTATCCTTCCAGGTAAAGTTTTTAGATTTGGTAGTAAGTTATCATATTTGGGAGTAATATCCAAATGTGACAATTACTATCAAATATGATGTTGGTTTTTTGTCTAAGGTTTAAACATGGTTCAAACATGGTCAAGGTTTGAACAGGTCCAAACATGGTCCAAAGGTTGGTTAATGTCCAAAACAATTGTGGGATATCAAAGTTCAGCAAGTTATAAGGTTGCACACATGTGTGTGCTTCAATTTTGAGCATGGGAAGGTCAGGCACACTGCTGTGGAAGTTTCTGCCCATAGGCAGGAGGTGTGCGCACAGCATCAGGTGGCTGCAGCATCAGGTCACGCCGCAGCACACAGCACCACACCAAAACGCACAGCATCACTTGGAGAGTGATGAAGGGCTGAGATTAAAGGAAGAACATGATCAAAGGGTCAAGAATGATTCACAAGATTGTCCAAGAATTAAGAGGCTATAAAAAGGGTTTCTTAGCCTCATTTCAAGTGGTGAAAAAGGTGTGTGAGAGAACCACACAGGTTGTGACATTGTGAGATCATTGTAAACACAAGAGAGAATTTTGTGAGAGACATAAACACAAGAGGGACTCTTGTAGTGAGGCTGGTTGTAAAGAAGAGAGGTTAGTAGAGAATTGATAGAAAGCATTGTAATAGGTCTTTCACTTTCTCGTTCTCTTCTTGGTTCTTCAAGAACTTGGATTCTTGAAGGGGATTGCTGTAACTTTGTAAGAACCATTGAGATAGTGCAGAGAGTTCGGAGGAACTCACGGGGACGTAGGCACATTGCCGAACCTCGACAACAAATTACTTGTCTTCTTTCTTTCTTTGATTTTCTGTTCTTGAGTTCGATTGCTGAAATTCTTTCTACAAGTCATTCAAGACTTGGGTGTTTGGAAGATCACCACCTGGGCATCTTGTCAAGGTGATTTCCAACAGTGGTATCAGAGCTTTGGACAGTGGTATTAGAGCACAGCAGCTGGTTATCGGAACAAGAAGTAGAAGGTACGGAGCCAAGACTCCAAGAATCAAAGATCAAACTTCTTGGGTGAATCAAGAACGGTTAAAGATCAAGATCCGGTCGTGTTCTTGAAGGTTGATTCAAGAACGGTGTTAAAGATCCATCTTCGATCTGTGTTCTTGAGGTTAAAGAAAGTAGTTGTGGTTAGTGCACAAATCTGGGATCTTGTCCGCAAAAAATGGCTTCAAATTTCTGTGTGGAGAAGTTTGATGGAAAGGGGGACTTTACCCTATGGAAGCGGAAGATCAAGGCGGTTCTAATACAGCAGAAAGTGGACTTGGCTATTGGAGAAGATGATGCTTTTCCAGCTAGTGCCACGGAGGACCAGCGGTCCGACATGAAGAAGATGGCCTACAGCACCATTTTCTCGCACATGTCGGATAATGTCACAAGAGAGTGCGGAGACTCGGAAGATCCAGCTGCAATATGGAAGAAACTAGATGAGTTGTTTCTTGCCAAGACTCTCCCACATAAGAGGTATCTTCGGAAACGAATCTTTGCTTTTAAATTTGATCCGAAAAAAGAGTTGCAAGATAATCTTGATGCTAAGAAAAGGAGTGCATCAAGTGGTAAAGGGCTGTTCTTTAAAAGAAGGCCAGCAACTTGGTATGGCAGCAACCATGGCTACTACCGGGACAGAGGTAGAGGAGAGAGCCATGGGAGAGTGCACAGCAGCATGTATGGCTAGTACCGGGACAGAGGTAAAGGAGAGAGCCATAGAAGAGTGCACAATAGCATGCATGGCTACTACCGGGACAGAGGTAGAAGAGAAAGCCATGGGAGAATGCATTCCGAACTGAGATTTGGAGGGAAGAGCTGCTACTACTGCCATAAGGAGGGTCATGTCAAGAAAGATTGCAAGAAGATGACAAGGGATAGAGGAGGAAGCCATACCAAGAATGGAAAGGCTTCGGTTGCCAAAACAGAACAGCAAGATGATGATGTTCTTGTTGTGTGCTCAAGTGTGAGCAAGGGGCAAGAAGGTAGCGGGAAATGGATCTTGGATACCGGGTGCACTCATCATATGAGCCCTCACAAAGAATGGTTCAAGAATTTCAAGAAGATCAATGATGGAAGGGTCTTCTTGGGGAATGATAATTCTTGCCAAGTGAGAGGGATTGGAGACATCCAATTGAGGATGTTTGATGGAGTCACAAGGCTGCTGAAAAATGTGAGGTACGTTCCAGATTTGAAGAGGAACTTGATCTCATTGGGGCAGCTGGATTCCATGGGCTATACATGCAAGATAGAGGGAGGAAAGATCAAGGTGGCCAAGGGATCTTTGGTAGTGATCAAGGCAGCAAGAAACGATGGACTCTATGAGATGATCGGAGAAACAGAAACCAATGATCAAGCAGCAAGCTTGATGGCTGAGCTGGACAAGGCAGCCCTTTGGCACACTCGCTTGGGACACATGAGCGAAAAGGGCCTGCAAGTGCTTAGCAAGGAAGGTTTACTTGGTGGTGACAAAGTAGAAAAACTGGATTTCTGTGAGAGTTGCATTCTTGGGAAGCAACACCGGGTCAGCTTTAACACCGGAGTGCACAAGTCTAAGGGGATTCTTGATTACATTCATTCGGACCTTTGGGGACTAGCAAGAACACCAACACAGGGAGGTAACTTTTACTTTTTGTCTTTAATTGATGATTATTCAAGAAGAGTGTGGATTTATTTGCTTAGGAATAAATCGGATGCCTTGAATAAATTTGTTGTGTGGAAGAAATTGTTGGAAACCCAAACTGGTAAGGTAGTTAAAGCTTTAAGAACCGATAATGGCTTAGAATTTTGCAACAAGGATTTTGATAAATTCTGTGAATTAAATGGCATTCTAAGACATAGAACGGTTGCAAAAACACCCCAGCAAAATGGAGTTGCTGAAAGAATGAATCGAACCCTTATGGAAAAAGTTAGGTGCATGCTAATAGGATCCGGGTTACCAAAATATTTTTGGGGAGAAGCTGTAGCTACAGCTGCATACTTGGTGAATAGATCACCCTCTAGAGCAATAAAGCTCAAGACTCCCATGGAGATGTGGAGTGGAAAACCCCCTGAATTAAGCAACCTTAGGACTTTTGGATGTGCAGCATATGCACACCAAAAGGAGGATAAACTTGACCCTAGGTCTAGAAAATGTGTATTTCTAGGATATGGTGATGGGGTTAAGGGATATAGGTTGTGGTCCTTAGAAAAGAAGGGCATGAAACTGATTATAAGTAGGGATGTTGTCTTTAATGAATTATTATTTCCCTACTTGGAGAAAACTAACCCTGCAGGGGCTAGTGAGCAAACCAATTCAGAAATTGTTGAGCATCACATCAAAGAGCACTCGGTTCAGGTAGAGCAGAGGAGGCAAGAGGGTTCAGACCAGGTAGAGCCCTTGGAAGAAGGCCAAGAAGCTCAAGAAACTCAAGAAGAGGCTGAACAAGAAGTAGTTGATGCAGTAAATAACTACCAGCTCATAAGAGACCGGGAAAGAAGAGTGGTTAGACCACCCTTGAGATATGGGTTTGCAAATGCTGTAGATGCAGCAGCTCCTTGGATAGAAGGAGGGATGGCTGAACCAGAAACTTACACGGATGCCATGGAGTGTAAGGATTCGTCAAAGTGGCAGCTGGCTATGTGAGTTCTTTATTTAGAAATTAATGCAAAATACAACAATGCTAGTGTTAACCAAGAGTGATTCAAAAATCTTTGTGTCAAAAATCATGCGTAACATATAGCATATAGAATCATTAAATTTCACTCAAATCCAAAAATATTTCAAACATCAATCTTAAAATCGTTATTGACTCTTAACATCCATCTTACCACAATCCATTAATCTGAACATCCGGATGATTTTATGCACAATATTCATGAATACAAGTCTTGGCCTCTAAAAATAAATCGCGTGACATCAATCACAAAAAACAAGCTCCATAAGCTTACATTTCAAACCACTCTCCACTATTGTAGAAAAATCACATTACATTGGATCAATAGGTCTTTAATAAGCTTCTAACGTTCGGTTAAGGTAAAGGCTAAGAAAGAATGGGAAGAATTCACAAGTAAAAGAACTTAATCTCTTAGTTTTGAACATAGCTCTTTAAGCACTGGATAACCTTACTTCAGTACCCAACTCTTCCAACCATTTTTATTTTTATTTTTTATTTTTCTTTTCGAGGATTGTCTTCTCAACAAATCACCATTTGTTTTTCTTTTCTTTTGTATTTTGGCATAAAAGACCATTCACCTCCTTTTTCATTTCTTTCTTTTCCACAACCCCAAACTTATCTCCTTTAATGTACTTGGGTTGTGGTAGTGATATTTTTTCATATTTCCACCCTTACTCATTTTAAGTGCTTCTCACAGCATGTGTATAGTTAAATTCTTTTTAAGAGGTAAGAATAAAATATTCTCTTTAGGCTTATAAGGGTAAGTGAATGGGTTTTTAAAAGAAACCAGGCTCAACTTCGTTTTCAAGAAAAAAGGCTCAAATAGGTGACTAGTGATATATATCGCAAGGGTAGGTTTGAAAGGCTCAAACGGTTCAAAAATTGCCTATATCATATCCTAAGTAATGTGCATTCTAGGAATTCGCCTCAAGTGGTTATCAAGTAAGTTCTAGAGCTTGCCGAGACCGCAAAAATATTCACAAAATAATCACGCATAAAACTTTTCTAAATGCTTACGATTAATCATACAATCTTACCACAAGCTAGAGTCTCTAACCAAATCAAGATTGATACTTAAATTAATTTCAAACCGAAGCAAGATTTAATTTCTTCTAAGTGCTATATGCTATCTCAATTAAGGTCATATCATTGACATGTGAATAACTCCAAGGCTAACACAAAGCATGCTAAAAACAAACCTTTTTTTTTTTTTTTATTATCCTAACAAACAAAAAGTAGGAAAGTGACACCAAGCAGTTCAATGGAAAAAGGAAAGAAATGTGTTTCCTCCACCCCCAACCTAAACATTGCATTGACCTCAATGTGAAAGAAAAAGGAAAAGAAACTCCCTTTGTTGGCCAAAAGTGCACAGAAGCTAAAAATTGTGCACCACCATTTGAATTGCTTTGCATATTTGTCCCTGAAAAAGAAACACGAAAGTAAAACTGGAAAACAGCAAAATACTAATAATAAACACGAAAAAGAATTATGAACAGAAAAGAAGAAAAAAAAATAAACAAATAAAAAGGATATGCTTTGGGGTGCCTCCCATGAGCGCTAAGTTTTACGTCTTCAGCCAGACGATGCACCACTGTCACTGATGGCCTCATTGTGGTGCTGAAAATGAGGCCCCTGGTTCAATGGCCTCAGTGTTAATCTTTTGGCAAGGAATACTTAAAGTCCACCACATATGGCTCAAGTGTTCTTGGTGTTGCCCATTTACAATCAGCAGTAGGGTATTTGATTCCCGCATCCATGTGACTTCTCTCAAGCAACTCCTCAAAGCATGGTTTCCCATATTTCTTAATAAATCCCTGTGACTTATCACAAATATCAATAATGTTAACGGCATGGGGATAAATTGAAGAATCATTGAATTCTAAATTATTAGGAGGGAATTCCAAAGAGTTAGAATTATCTTCAATGTTCTCATCCTCTAAATTAAGCTTATCAATCATATAAGTGTTGAAACACTCATCCTCTTCAATTGGCTGCCTTGAGATTCGGAAAACATTTACCTCTAAAGTCCTATTTCCAAATGATAATGTCATTAGGCCATTCCTACAATTAATGAGGGCATTAGCAGTGGCAAGGAATGGTCTTCCAAGTATCAAAGGAATTTTGGACTCTGTATTTACCGTAGAAACAGTATCTAAAACCAAGAAGTCAACAGGATAATAGAAATTATCAATTTGTAACAAAATATCTTCTACAATACCTCTTGGTTTTCTTACCGATCTATCCGCTAGTTGAAGTACCACAGAGGTTGGTTTAATCTCACCTAAACCGAGTTGCAAGTACATGGAGTATGGCATGAGGTTCACACTAGCTCCCAAATCTAGCAATGCTTGGCCACAAGATTTGTTTCCAATTTGGCAAGCCACTGTTGGACAGCCCGGATCTTTATATTTGGGCGGTGTCGTGCTATCAATTACCGCACTTGCTTGCTCCGTTAAGAATGCAGTCTTCTTAACATTGTGCCTCCTCTTGAGTGTGCATAGATCCTTGATGACTTTAGCATAATTGGGAATCTGTTTTATAACATGAAGAAGAGGGAGGTTAATCTTAACATGCTGAAGTTGTTCAAGAATCTCGCCTTTTAGTGCTGAATTTCTCTCCTTAGGTTTAAGGAGAGCTTGAGGGAAAGGCACCGGTGGAGAATAATCATCATGGGCCTCTTGTTCCTTGGACGCTTTATCCTTGTTGTCCACAGTATTAGGAATCAAGTGTGGTGGTAGTGTGGGTCCATCAATTTTCTTACCGCTGCGGGTGATTATGGCGTTAACCTCTTTAATATTTTGATTTTTCGGATCAGAGGTTTGTGCCATATGTTGTCCCCTTGGATTTTGTTGCGGCTGTGAAGGGAACCGACCTTGCTCTTGAATTGTCAAGAAACTAGTCAACTTGGTGAGTTGACTTTTTATCTCCTTTTGCTCATCTTTGATCCCTTTTTGCTCTTCTAGCACCCGTTGATTTATCTTGCCTTGTTCTTCCACACTCTTGGCATGTACTTGCAGAAATGACTTAAACATATCTTCCAAAGGTAAAGATTGTTGTGGTTCATTAGATGAGGTTGCTTCCGGTTGCCATTGGGTACTAGAGTGGGGATGAGGTTGTATATCGGATCTCCAACGGGTGCTAGTTTGGGCTGGGGGTTGTGTATCGGGTCTCCAATTAAAATTTGGGTGATTCTTCCAACCGGGATTATAGGTGTTAGAATAGGGTGAGTATGGTTTGCTAGAGGATATACCTAAAGCATTACACTCTCCTTTCATCTCAAAATAGGTTGGACAATCCCTAGGCACATGATCTAGCCCATTACACATGAAACAAGGCTCACGGGACTCTACCCTAGCAACTGGTTCGGGGGCTCTAGCATCTTTGGCTCTTAAAACTTCAATTTCCTTAGTTAGGGCCTCTAAACGGGCTTTAAGGCTGTCCTCTTCCTTAAGTTGGTAGATTCCAGCGGGTTGATTTCTCCTAGTACTTTCAATGGCACTCGGTCCTGTCCAAGTGTGGGCTTTTTCTGATAGGTCATCTAGGAAATCTATGGCTTGATCGGGATCTTTTTGAAGAAAATCCCCATTACACATCATTTCTATGAATTGCCTCTCCCTACTTAGGAGTCCATCATAGAAATAGCTGACTACCCGCCAACTTTCATACCCATGGTGTGGACAAGAATTTAAAAGGTCCTTGAAACGTTCCCAAACTTGATATAAGGTTTCACTCTCCTTTTGTGCAAAGTTTGAGATTTGTCTCTTAAGGTTGTTGGTCTTATGGGTTGGGAAGTGTTTTTGGAAGAAAACTCGGGTCATCTCATCCCAACTACCAATAGACCTAGGCCTTAATGAGTACAACCAAGTCTTGGCTTTTTCCTTAAGTGAAAAAGGGAAAAACCGGAGTCTGACAGTGTCCACCATATCAGCCCTATTTTGGAAGGTTGCTACTACTTTCTCGAATTCCCTAATGTGGATGTAGGGGCTTTCATTCTCAAACCCATGGAAAGTTGGTAGCAATTGTATCATGCCCGGCTTAAACTCAGCTTGTGGGGCATTAGGGGGGAACATGATACAAGAGGGTGTGGCCGTTCGGCTAGGGTGCAAATAGTCTTTAAGTGTCCTAGCAACATTTTCATTGTGATTGCCGGCCATGTTATCGAAATCCTCTAAATTCTCGGATGGGGGTGCATTATGGTATGATCTAGGCGAGGTTTCACTAACGGACGTGGAAGGAGAGAATGACTCTAATTCGGGTCCTCTAATGAATCTGCCTCGCGAATCTCTCGGTTTAAGCATGCACTAATTAATTTAGAGGGGAAATAAAAAATGTAAAACAGAATAATAAATAATTAAATAAATAAATAAAACAAAATAATAAACAAATAAATAAAACAGAATAATAAACAGATAAATAAAACAGAATAATAAAAGAAAATTAAAAAATAAATAAATAAAAGTAAAGGAACAATATTACAGTATTTACAAAGTGCTGAAAAGAAAAATATTTACGATTTTTTTTTAATATATATTTTTTTTACTTAAAGTTGACAAGCTTCCTTGTACTTAAGCTTGTTTCCCCGGCAACGGTGCCAAAATTTGATTACGCCCAAAACATAACGCGGTTATTGTAGTATAGTTTTGGGGTGTCGATTCCACAGGGAAACAAGTTAATTACGAAAGAAGTTATAAACTTTACCACTAACGACAATGATTAAGTGAGAGAATATGAGTTTTGATAATGCAATATTGTGTAAAAGAGTTGTGCGAATATAACGATGAATATAAATAAGAAATAACAAGGTTCCGGGAATCCTCCTTAGGTTCGTTCCCTATTTCCACTCTTGATTCAAATTTTTATCTCGATTGCAAGTTTCACATCCTAAACCGGCAATCGGAAATTATTCAATCAAGCACATTTATATCTCTAATATAATTGCTACAATTTACTCTTTGATTAATTAAGAAGGATTTGAGTTCATGTGATAGCTGTATTCTATATTCTTCTTCTTTTAGTTTCTTTCAATCCGGTGATTGCATCCTTCTACTCCACATAAGTCTAGTCAAGCTTTTCTTATGTCAAGTTGTTTGGATGTAATTGATTTCGGTATATTTATCTTATAGATCGGCCATTACTGTGATATCATTATTGCAATATATTGTCGTTTCTTGCTAATCTATAAGATAAATCATGTGTGCTTGAATTGAAATCAAAGAGTAATTTGTAGCAATTATATTAGAGATATAAATGTGCTTGATTGAATAATTTCCGATTGCCGGTTTAGGATGTGAAACTTGCAATCGAGATAAAAATTTGAATCAAGAGTGGAAATAGGGAACGAACCTAAGGAGGATTCCCGGAACCTTGTTATTTCTTATTTATATTCATCGTTATATTCGCACAACTCTTTTACACAATATTGCATTATCAAAACTCATATTCTCTCACTTAATCATTGTCGTTAGTGGTAAAGTTTATAACTTCTTTCGTAATTAACTTGTTTCCCTGTGGAATCGACACCCCAAAACTATACTACAATAACCGCGTTATTGTAGTATAGTGGTGAGTATTCCCGCCTGTCACGCGGGTGACCCGGGTTCGATCCCCGGCAACGGCGCCAAAATTTGATTACGCCCAAAACATAACGCGGTTATTGTAGTATAGTTTTGGGGTGTCGATTCCACAGGGAAACAAGTTAATTACGAAAGAAGTTATAAACTTTACCACTAACGACAATGATTAAGTGAGAGAATATGAGTTTTGATAATGCAATATTGTGTAAAAGAGTTGTGCGAATATAACGATGAATATAAATAAGAAATAACAAGGTTCCGGGAATCCTCCTTAGGTTCGTTCCCTATTTCCACTCTTGATTCAAATTTTTATCTCGATTGCAAGTTTCACATCCTAAACAGGCAATCGGAAAGTATTCAATCAAGCACATTTATATCTCTAATATAATTGCTACAAATTACTCTTTGATTTCAATTCAAGCACACATGATTTATCTTATAGATTAGCAAGAAACGACAATATATTGCAATAATGATATCACAGTAATGGCCGATCTATAAGATAAATATACCGAAATCAATTACATCCAAACAACTTGACATAAGAAAAGCTTGACTAGACTTATGTGGAGTAGAAGGATGCAATCACCGGATTGAGAGAAACTAAAAGAAGAAGAATATAGAATACAGCTATCACATGAACTCAAATCCTTCTTAATTAATCAAAGAGTAAATCATAGACAACGTTTTAACAATAAGTCCATACAAATGAATCAAGAACAGGAAATAAGGAACAATAAAACCCTAAGGATTCATCCCTTTCCCTTGTTTGATGATTAGTTAGCCATGAAACTCAAGGTGGAAGAACAATGTGGATGTTCTCTCCTTGATTTCCAACTCATGAAAACTTAAACAAAATGCTAAAAACTTCTCTAATTTGTATCTATCAAAAACTGTCTTTGTTTTTCTCCTCGAGCTCTCCTTCGGCTGCAAACCTTAAGCATATATTTATAGCCCATGAGGGAGAGCTGTCTTTGCTTTTCTTAATTTGAGTCTGAATTGGAGTCCATGTGCGCACTGCTGAGGGAGAGCTGTCTTTGCTTTTCTTAATTTGAGTCTGAATTGGAGTCCATGTGCGCACTGCTGGAAAGTGAAGGCTGGAACGTGAAGGTGGTCCAGCAGCATGTGCGCGCTGCTGGCTTTGTCTGAGCGTGCGCCTGGGCGCTGGAAAGTGAAGGCTGGAATGTGAAGGTGGGTCCAGCAGCATGTGCGTGTGTCCAAGTGTGCGCCTGGGCGCTGGAAAGTAAAGGTGCAGCGTTAGTTGGCGAGGGGCGCGGCGCTGATGGCTGAGGGGCGCAGCGCTGGTTCATGGGCGCCTAGGCGCTCCTCTTGTTTGCCTGGGCGCCTAGGCGCTGGTCCATGGGCGCCTAGGCGCTCTCTTGTTTGCCTGGGCGCCTAGGCGCTCTCTTGTTTGCCTGGGCGCCTAGGCGCTGGTTCATGGGCGCCTAGGCGCTCACTCTTGTTTTCCTGGGCGCTGGGGCGCTGGACAGTGAGAGGTGAGGCGCTGGGCTTTGTTCTGGAGGCCTGAACTGTTTTCGCTAAAACTGCCATAACTTTCACTAGAAAAATCCTTTTTCGAACCGTAAAATTCTCCAGAAAATAGACTTCCGGATCTTTCTAAGCATATATGGCTCATCTCCTGGTTCTTCCTACATCAATACAGTTTAATCTACAAAGATGATTGATCTGTACGGGAAATTCTGGCAATTTAGTGAAACTCCTTCAGCTTGTATGCAGAAGTGCACACACTAGTGTGCCTACCCTTAACTTGTTCCAAAGTGATGCACACACTTGTGTGCAGTCTTTTAACTCAATGTACTTTATTGCTCCAACCTTGGTTTAGACTTTTAATCATCTTTAAATCATTTTTGGAAATGTCTAAACCTTGGACAAAAACGAGCACCGACACCCAAGATCTTTTGGCGCTTTAAACATGGATCGCTTTATCATCTCTTTTGTACTCAACGCACCTGAAAATGGATCGAATTAAGTCAATGATTTATGAATAACACTTTAGAGTTATCAACATGTAAAAGTGCGATTACGACCGAGATTAACCCTAAAGTGTTAACAATTAAGTATTGTTTAGATGCATTTTATGACTCTCATCACTATGGAGGAAGAAATGGATTCTTTGATGAAGAACAACTCTTGGGAGCTGGTGCCAAAACCAGAAAAACAGAGAGTGGTGGATTGTAGGTGGCTCTACAAGATCAAAGAAGGGAATACTCCAAGAGATGAAGTCCATAACAAGGCTAGGCTGGTGGCGAATGGGTTCACAAGGAAAGAAGACATAGATTTCACAAGAACTTTCTCACTTGGACACAAGGTGTAGAAGATGGTGAGTATCCTCATCTATGTCATTAATGGGCTGTTGGTTTGGAACAGCAGGGAGAGGATGGAAAGGTTTACATCTCAACTTAGTGAGGAGTTCGAGAGGAAGGATCTCAACCTTGCACAAAAGATCCTTGGGATGAGAATCATCCAAGAAAAGGAGAGAAGCCGATTGAGGGTTTCTTGGGCAATTAGTATTTTCAGCAAAATTGTGAGTAATCCCGGAAAGAAGCATTGGCTTAGGATGAAGTGGTTGCTGAGGAACAAGGAGGCTCAGTGGCAGACAATGGTAGCACTCTCAACAACCGAGGCTGAGTACATAGCTGCTACAGAGGCCATTAAGGAAGCTATGTGGTGCAAAGGGTTGCTTGAAGAGTTGAAGGTACTGGATGAGCAGGTTGTGGTATTTTCGGATAGTCAAAGTGACTTGCACTTGTGTAAAAATCCAGTGTTCCATGAGAGGACAAAGCACATGGATGTTCGGTATCATTTCATTCGGGAAAATGTTACGAAAGGATGCATCCATGTGGACAAGGTTGCCACGGAAGAAAATCCTACTGACTTGGGTACTAAAGTCTTACCTCTAAGTAAGTTCAATCATTGCCTTGAATTACTTAGGATTGGAGTGGGTTAATTGGTAACTCAATATGAGTTTGGATCCTGAAACTTTCTGCACAAATGGTTCGGGTTTAAAAGCTTAGACAAAGGTAGAGATTGTTGGTTTTTTGTCTAAGGTTTAAACATGGTTCAAACATGGTCAAGGTTTGAACAGGTCCATACATGGTCCAAAGGTTGGTTAATGTCCAAAACAATTGTGGGATATCAAAGTTCAGCAAGTTATAAGGTTGCACACATGTGTGTGCTTCAATTTTGAGCATGGGAAGGTCAGGCACACTGCTGTGGAAGTTTTTGCCCACAGGCAGGAGGTGTGCGCACAGCATCAGGTGGCTGCAGCATCAGGTCACACCGCAGCACACAGCACCACACCAAAATGCACAACATCACTTGGAGAGTGATGAAGGGCTGAGATTAAAGGAAGAACATGATCAAAGGGTCAAGAATGATTCACAAGATTGTCCAAGAATTAAGAGGCTATAAAAAGGGTTTCTTAGCCTCATTTCAAGTGGTGAAAAAGGTGTGTGAGAGAACCACACAGGTTGTGACATTGTGAGATCATTGTAAACACAAGAGAGAATTTTGTGAGAGACATAAACACAAGAGGGACTCTTGTAGTGAGGCTGGTTGTAAAGAAGAGAGGTTAGTAGAGAATTGATAGAAAGCATTGTAATAGGTCTTTCACTTTCTTGTTCTCTTCTTGGTTCTTCAAGAACTTGGATTCTTGAAGGGGATTGCTGTAACTTTGTAAGAACCATTGAGATAGTGCAGAGAGTTCGGAGGAACTCACGGGGACGTAGGCACATTGCCGAACCTCGACAACAAATTACTTGTCTTCTTTCTTTCTTTGATTTTCTGTTCTTGAGTTCGATTGCTGAAATTCTTTCTACAAGTCATTCAAGACTTGGGTGTTTGGAAGATCACCACCTGGGCATCTTGTCAAGGTGATTTCCAACATATGACTTATTTTACAAATAGATTTGACTATTTTACTAGCAAATGTGACAACTAATTTTCTTGAGTTAAAACTAGGCAAGGAATCTAAAAAAATCCAATTTAATGTCAAAACACAATGTATTTAATTTAGACTATATCATTTCCATTTAATTTAAATCAATCTCATGGTTTTCATTGTAGTTTGCCTTCAAGTTCAGCATACATAATTATTAGTCATATCATGATTCTTTCTTAAACTTTATGTTGACTTGTTCAGGTTAGATCAACATGAGATTATGCCATTAAAAAGTAAAATGATTATTTTAATATACTTTTTTGTTTACTGATCTTTGCATGGTTGCTTTGTTCGTGCGATTGTTCATTTCTCCTAATATTTATCATTTGCAGCATGCTGTTTCATTAACAAAATTGTCTTTTACCATTAAAAAAACTAGTTAATTTGCCATGAATGACCAATTTAATTTCCTCTTCTTAACAACTACCAGAATCAAATAGCGTTTGGCTCAGCTGATGAACAGGGAGATCCATGTAGGGACTTTGCCTTGAACTTTGATTATGATCATGACTTTATGAACAAAGAGAATATTCAATAACCTGAAAATGAGCAAACTGAAACAGCTGGGAACTTATCAAATGTTAGTAAACACGCAGATGCATTTTGTTACGATGTTCTTTAGATGAAATTAATATATAGATATTTGTGGGTAATAATTAATTCACTTTTCAAGTATGCTTGTTAAATAATAAAAAAATTTCATTATTCAACTAATTAATTAAGTTTTGGGTAATGATGGTTGATAAGGAGGTTGTGAAGTTAGGATCATCGAGTGGAAGCAATCTTCCACTAATGAATCATTCAAACTCCAACCAGAACCTGATAGCCCCAATATCTGTACAAAACATGTTGAAAATCACCTTGACAAGATGCCCTGGTGGTGATCTTCCAAATAGTGGTATCAGAGCTTTGGTCAGTGGTATCAGAGCAGTACAGCTGGGTATCGAAGCAAGAATAAGTAGGTGACGGAGCCAAGACTCCAAGAATCAAATGTCAACTTCTTGGGTGATTCAAGAACGATGTAAAGATCAAGATTCAGTCGTGTTCTTGAAGGTTGATTCTAGAACGGTGTTAAGATCCATCTTCAATTTGTGTTCTTGAGTTTGAAGAAAGCATTTGTGGGTAGTGCATAAATCTGGGACCTTGTCCGCAAAAGATGGCTTCAAATTTCTGTGTTGAGAAGTTTGATGGAAAGGGAGACTTTGCCCTTTGGAAGCAAAAGATCAAGGCTATTCTAATGCAACAGAAAGTGGACTTGGCTATTGGAGAAGATGATACTTTTCCAGCAAGTGTCACGGAGGACCAGCAGACTGAGATGAAGAAGATGGCTTATAGCACCATTTTCTTGCACATGTCGGATAGTATCACAAGGGAGTGCGGAGACTCGGAGGATCCGGCTGTCATATGGAAGAAACTAGATGAGTTGTTTCTTACCAAAACTCTCCCTAACAAGATTTATCTTCTTGAAAGAATCTTTGCTTTTAAAATGGATCCTAGTAAAGAGTTGCACGATAATCTTGATGTCTTTAATAAGCTAGTTCAAGATTTGAATAGCTGTAGCATTATTTTTCCGGATGAACAATTGGCTGTTATCTTGTTAAATTCTCTTCCTGATTGCTTTGATAACTTGATTAATGCCATTGAGTATGGAAGGGATACTTTGACAAAGGAGATTGTTATCAATGCCATAAGGGCACATGATTTCAAGGCCAAGATGAAGGAGACATCATGTGGAGATGGGCTGTTCGTAAGAGGAAGGCCAGCAACTCGAAATGGCAGTAGCAACCAAAGCAACTACCGGGAGAAATCAAGAGGTATAGGGCAGAACCATGGGAGATCTCATTCCAAGACAAGACTTGGAGGGGGAAGGAGATGCTTCTACTGCAACAATGAGGGTCATTTCAAGAAAGATTGCAAGAAGAAGATGTGGGATGAGAGGAGAAGCCATACCAACAATGGAGAGGTTTCAGTTGCCAAAGGAGAACAACAAGATGATGTTCTTGTTGTGTGCTCAAATGTGAGCAGGAGGCAAGGCAGTGAAAAGTGGATTCTTGATTCCGGGTGCACTTATCATATGTGCCCTCATAAGGAATGGTTCAAGAATTTCAAGGAGATCAATGATGGAAGGGTCTTCTTGGGAAATGACAATTCTTGCCAAGTGAGAGGGATTGGTGACATTCAATTGAAGATGATTGATGGAGTCACAAGGCTACTGTGAAATGTAAGGTATTTTCCAGATTTGAAGAGGAATTTGATTTCATGGGGGCAGCTGGATTCCATGGGGTATACATGCAAAGTAGAGAGAGGAAAGATCAAAGTAGCCAAAGGATCTTTGGTAGTGATCAAGGCAGTAAGAAATGATGGACTCTATGAGATGATCGGAAAGACATAAATCATTGATCAAGCAACAAGCTTGATGGCTAAGATGGATAAGACAGCCCTTTGACGCACTCACTTGGGACACATAAGCGAAAAGAGCCTGCAAGTGCTTAGCAAAGAAGGTCTGCTTGGTGGTGACAAAGTAGAAAAACTAGATTTCTGTGAGAGTTGCATTCTTAGGAAGCAACACTGGATCAGCTTCAACACCGGAGTGCACAAGTCCAAAGGGATTCTTGACTACATTCATTCGAACCTTTGGGGACCAGCTAGGACACCAACACAGGGAGGTAACTTTTACTTTCTGTCTTTAATTGATGATTATTCTAGAAGAGTGTGGGTTTATTTGCTTAGGAATAAATCTGATGCCTTTAATAAATTTTTTGTGTGGAAGAAGTTGCTGGAAACTCAAACGGGTAGGGTAGTTAAAGCTTTACGAACCAATAATGGCTTAGAATTTTACAATAATGATTTTTATTAAATTCTGTGAATTAAATGGCATTCTAAGGCATAGGACAGTCATAAAAACACCCCAGCAAAATGGAGTTGCTGAAAGAATTAATAGAACCCTTATGGAGAAGGTTAGGTGCATGTTAATAGGATCCGGGTTACCAAAATATTTTTGGGGAGAAGCTGTGGCTACAACTGCATACTTGATAAATAGATCACCCTCTAGAGCTTTAGAGCTCAAGACTCCCATGGAGATGTGGAGTGGAAAACCCCCTGAATTAAACAACCTTAGGACTTTTGGGTTTGCAGCATATGCACATCAAAAGGAGGATAAACTTGACCCTAGATCTAAAAAATGTGTATTTCTAGGATATGGTGATGGAGTTAAGGGATATAGGTTATGGTCCTTAGAAAAGAAGGGCACGAAACTGATCATAAGTAGGGATGTTATCTTTAATGAATTATTATTTCCCTACTTGGAGAAAACTAACTCTGCAGGGGCTAGTGAGCAAACCAAACCGGAAGTTGTGGAGCATCGCATCAAGGAGAACTCGGTTCAGGTAGAGCAAAGGAGACAAGAGGGTTCAGATCAGGTAGAGCCCTTGGATGAAGGCCAAGCTCAAGAAACTCAAGAAGAGGCTGAAAAAGAAGAGGTTGATGCACCAAGTCGGAATGACTACCAGCTCATAAGAGACTGGAAAAGGAGGGTGGTTAGACCATATTTGAGATATGGGTTTGCGGATGCTAATATAGCAGCTCCTTGGATAGAAGGAGAGGTTGAACCAGAAACTTACACAGATGCCATGGAGTGTAAGGATTCGTCAAAGTGGCAGCTGGCTATGGAGGAAGAAATGGATTCTTTGAGGAAGAACAACTTCTGGGAATTGGTGAAAATTCCAGGATAGCAGAAAGTGTGGAATGTAGGTGCACTTACAAGATCAAAGAAGGGTACCCTCTAGGAGATGAAATCTAGAACAAAGCTAGGATGGTGGCGAATGGGTTCTCGAGAAGAGAAGACATAGGTTTCACAGAAACTTTCTCACCTGGACACAAGGTGGAGAAGATGGTGAGTATCCTGACCTATGTCATTGATGGGCTATTGGTTTGGAATAGTAGGAAGAGGATGGAAAGGTTTACATCTCAACTCAGTGAGGAGTTCGAGAGGAAGGATCTCAACCTTACACAAAAGATCCTTAGGATGTGTAGAATCCAAGAAAAGAAGAGAAACCGATTGAGGGTTTATTGGGCAATGGGTGTACTCAGCAGATTTGTGATTAATCCCAGAAACAAGCATTGGCTTGGGATGAAGAGGTTGCTGAGGTATTTGAAAGCTCAGTGGCAGCCAGTGGTAGCACTCATGATAACCAGGGCAGAATGCATAGCGGCTGCGGAAGCCATAAAGAAGGCTATGGGGTGTAAAGGGTTGTTGGACGAGTGGAAAGTCCTAAAAGAGCTGGTGGTGGTATCTTTGGATAGCCAAAGTGTGGGGCACTTATGGAGGATTCTAGTATTCCATGAGCAGACAAAGCATATGGATGTTCGGTATCATTACATTCTAGAAAATGGTATGAAAGGATGCATTCATGTTGATAAGAAGACCATGGAGGAAAGTCCTACAGATTTAGGCACTAAAGTTCTACCTCTAAGTAAGTTCAATCATTGTTTTGGACTACTTAGGATAGGAGTTGGTTGATTGATGACTCAAGATGAGTTTGGATCCCGAAGGTCTCTGCACAATGGTTCAGGTTTTTTGAAACACTTAGACAAAGGTAGAGATTGTTGGTATTTGTCTAAGGTTTGCACAGGTCCAACCATGGTTCAAAGATGGTTAAATTCTAAACCAAAGATGGAGGATTAAATTCCAGCAAGTTAGAAGACTGCACACATGTGTGTACATCAATTTGGAGCAAGGGAAGGCTATGCGCACTAGTGTGCGCACTTCTGCACACAGGCAGAAGAGTGTGCACACAGCAGCAAAAGGGAGCAGTATCAGGTCTGGGTGCAGCTCGCATGCCCAGCGCCACACTGCCCAGCATGCACACCATTAGGTGCGCACCAGCACTGCAGCACGCACGCCCAGCGCCGCACCGCTCAGGAACATTGCTGCACACATAGGCAGCATGCTTTAGGACCCTCTTAAGTGTGTGTGCGCAACACCAAAATGCACAACACCACTTGGAGAATGATAAAGGGCTAAGATTTAAAGGAGATCATGATCAAAGGGAGGAGATTGATTCACAAGAATGTCGTAGAAGTGAAAGGTTATAAAAGGGGTTTCCTAGCCTCATTTTCAATAATTAGAAACACATAAGTTTGTGACATTGTGAGATCAATTGTAAAAACATAGAGAGAATTGTGTAATAGTGATAAACACAAGAGGGACTCTTTGTAGTGAGGCTGGTTGTAAAGAAGAGAGAGTATAGATTAGATAGAGAGCATTGTAAGTTCTTATCTTCTTCCTTCTCTTCTTGGTTTCTTCAAGAACTTGATTTCTTAAAGGGGATTGCTGTAACTTGTAAAAACCATTTGATTTAGTGTAGGGAGTTCCGAGGAACTCACGGGGGTGTAGGCACATTGATGAACCTCGATAACAAATTGCTTGTCTTCTTTCTTTCTTTGATTTTTTGTTCTTATGTTAGATTTATGTATTTTTTTCTACAAGTCATTCTAGACTTGGGTGTTTGGGAGATCACCACATGGGCATCTTGTCAAGGTGATTTCCAATAAAACAATTGTGAAGTTCTGGAGCCATCACCTCCATTCAACAATTCTTCACTTATGGGAACACCTGCAGGAACTTACAATCCGGTAAATTATGTCAAAACTTATCTTTCATTCTTAATGATATAAATTATCAAAATTGGGTTTAAGTTGCATTGTAAATTAGATATCCTTTATGCTTATGCTTGTTTTTCTTTCCAACAAACATCAACATAGGCCTCCATCGATGGGTAATGATATAAATCCGCTTAATCATGAGTACAACACATTATTTGGGGATGAACTTCCAGGAAACATATCAAGCAATATTTCAGGCAACAATCAGCTTGCATTGTTTGAACCTAAAAACGCAGTGAGTACTTATTAATTGAACATGTATAAACAGACAATAGTTTGATTCTTATGTGATAAACTACAACGACCAGATCTGATCTCTCAGCAACAAAACCCTCCATATAGGCCTATGACTACTCCTTTTTGGTATGACTTAGATTTCATCATCCATCTGTATGAGTATTATCTACTCTTTTTTGGTATGACTTAGATTTCATCATCAATCTGTATGAGTATTATTCTTTGTGTAACACAAAATACAAACAATGAACTGGTAAGTCATTGGAGGTAATTCAATTGTTACATAACATACCATCTATTATCTATCGGTTTCAAAGTATTAAATGTTATATTTTTTATATAGAAAATTAACCGAATACTTCACTGAAATGCAATACTAATGAACATAACTTAGTGCTATAAATATGAAGTACTTAATCTTATGAATTGATGAAAACTTATTAATTTCAGGAGTCAACAATTATTTGATAACAGACAAGTTAATCAATTCCCTTTGGTGCCAACATTCTGTTCACAGTTAGAAGACTCCTTTCTTGTTGAATAGCCTATTTAACTATCTTAATTTCAAGTTGTTGTTGATATATTGAATGACTTACAATTTCTTGCTTTTAAACTTCTTATAGGCTATAAGGTCTACTCCAGGGACTAATGAATCAAACTACCAGGCCAAGTGCTTCATACCTAAGCCTTGACAGTTCCAAACCAAATCCAATCTCGAACTTGAGGACTCAACAAGTTAAAATATCACTCAATGACCTCTTTAATTGCACTTTTTTTTTATCAAGCTTTATTGTGCATCTTACACTGACCTTATAAAAATTTGGTTTAAAAAACAAAAAATAGCAAGGAATTTCGTGGCGTGGTCATGCTAGAGGAAGATTTGAATTTTGGAAACCATCGAGACACTCCAAGGTATTGCATTTTCTTCACATATTATCTTGTTATAAATTCATACACATATTAAAGTTTTGTTTAACATATCATTTCTTCATAAAAGTGGAAAACCAATTAAGGACAGATTGAGTCTTCAAAATCAAATCACACATTTTAGTATAACTAAGATGACCATAAGATAATAATTTTTACTTTAATTGAATGCAGACATTACTCATTTTAGGACAACAGGCTCTGATAATTAGGGATTCACAATCTCATGCAAATGAAGTTGGGAGCTCTGGTATTTCCAATCTTATGGACCAGAGGTTGTTTTATGGAACTTTACATAGTCATGTTTCATTTTTATGGAAATTTAAACCAAGTGCACTCTATGATCCAATGTTTGAGGCGATTAGTCTCCCCATCGACCACCATCTGAGATGTATGCTACTAAATAAATGGTAATTTTTTTTATCTTGTTGATCATTTAACTTTTAATTGGCTTTATAATTTTATTAGGAGCAGATATAAGATGTCTTACTTAGTGCAATCATATCATGGTGCAATGTCATGCTTTTTCTAAAAACAAAATAAAATATAAATTTAATCAACATAAAAAAAGTCTGCAAAATTACAAAGATTTCCAAAGGTGCAACATCATATTAACAATACTTGATAATTTACTCTCAATCCATCATCATAGGATGAACTAGAGTGAATCATGTGACAAAATTTAATCTTTCATGGCTTTTTCCTTAACAGATGAGATCTCATATGGATGTGAAGAGTCGAGGAGTGCTTTGATATTTTGGGAGATTTTCTATGTCGACTTGTTAGTGAATGTTGTTTCTAGACAAATTTTACAAGGTATTATATGGTTTGATGAAATCTATGGATACGAGTAGTTGAAACTTCCTTTAAAATAAATTATGGAACCTTATCATTTTGTAACTGTGTCAAACTTTGATTTAAACTTTTGGTTTGGTGGTTAAATAAAAACTAGTATCTTTTTTGTTTTGTGGTTGGAATTTTGATGCATGAGGATCCAAGTCAGATAATGCTGAGTTGTTAGATAGCACGTTGTTGGCACTGAAATACCTTGAGTTGGTAGATCAGTTCAAAGATGGTAGGTAATCATGATCTTTTCCTAATTGGGGCAGTTTTGGGTGCACTTCAGTATTTTGGCCATAACTTTTGCCACAGGTATCAGAACGGCATATATGACCCCAATTTGGCCACCCAGCTCTGCTCAGTGCACACCTTTTCAAAGGTCGAAATCGACTGTTTTCCCTTCCAAATCCCCATTTTTAGTTTTTCTTTCTTTTATAGTCATATTTCATTTATCGTTTAGGAAGTGATTCTGAACCCGATTTGGGCCAAATTTTTGATAGATTACTTCTTTTATTACGTATTTCATTTAGCATGATTATTGGGATTTTTCTATTTTTGGTAAAATTCTAATAATGACAATTTTTAGCTATACAGCCCGGCTTGTGGGCTGATTTTTGGGTATTTTTTTTGGATTGCATAATTTTGAATTGAACATCTTTCTCTGTGTTTTTGGGCGATTCTCTTGTGTTTTTCCATGTAAATTATTTGTTGAAACTAGCCTGCAGAATAATCGCTATTATGTTCAACGGTTTCAGAGCTTCAGCATATTCCTGGGGTCAGATTTCATCAGTTTCAACGGCTGGTGGTCATGGTCGTGGTCGTTGCGGACAGGTTCCGAACAAGAAAGTCCTACACCATGATCGTAACATTCAGGATGTGATGATTGAGGATTTACAGAGGCAAATTACAGAGTTAACCCAGCGTTTAACGGCGTCGAATTTCGGTGATTGTGAGATGGAAGATCATGATTCTGATTCCAGTTTCGAAAACCCATATCACAATCCTGCTCGATTCTAGGAGCACCGTGGTCAGGGGAATCGTTATAGAGACCTCAGTTTTAGAGTGGATCTGCCCGAGTTATCTGGTACGTTACAGACCAAAAGATTCATCGATAGGTTGAATGAAGTACAACATATTTTTGAGTATAAGGAAGTCCCAGATCGTGTCAAAGTGAAACTGGTCGCCAACAAACTCAAAGGCAGAGCATCTGCGTGGTGGGAGCAGTTGAGGTGCTCACGCGACTGGCAGGGCAAGGCCAAGATCACTGATTGGGAGAGGATGAAGAAGAAGATGAAGGGTCACTTCCTTCATTTCGGCTACACTCAAACCTTATTTCAACGACTTCATTCGTTGAGGCAAGGCACGAGATCGGTTGATGATTACACGGAGAAGTTCTATCAATTGATAGCCCAGAATGATTTATCTGAGACGGAAGAGTAGATGGTGGCACTGTATTTGGTGGGATTACGATAGCCCCTGCAAGATGTCCTCAGCCTTCACTCGCTGTAGACCATTTCTGAAGCACACCAGCGTGCACTTGCTGTGGAAAAATAGCAGAATAGGAGGCCAATGATCAGAAGCAATCAAAGTAGTTGGCCAGTTCGCCCTCAAGAATTTCGTCCTACCCAACAGCCACCCAAGGGTAATTCTAACTCAAATATTAGATATTTCAAATGTGGCGAACAGGGATATAAAGCGACTGAGTGCAAGAAGCCTGCTAGTCAGAAGGGCAAAAGTCTCCTGATTGAGGACAACGTAGTAGATAAAACTGAAGAGATTGGAGAGCCTGTGCATGACGATGATAAAGATGGAGATGTGTTGGATGGAGATGGCCATGAGACTCTAGTCGTTCATAAGAGTCAACTGACTCCCAAGGGTGATTCAGGGGACGATTTGTTAAGAACCAATATTTTCCATATTACCTGCACAGTTGCAGATAAAGTCTGCAAGATGATCATTGACAGTGGTAGTTGTGAGAATGTAGTATCGGAAGATACTATCCAGAAATTGCAGTTGAAGATAGATCATCATCCCAAGCCATATAAATTGTCATTGTTGAATAAAGGCAGTGAGGAAACAGTAGATATGTAATGCCTAGTGTCTTTCTCGATTGGCAGGAAATATTTTGATAATGCTTGGTGAGATCTTGTGTCTATAGATGTTTTTCATGTATTGTTAGGCAGACCTTGGCAGTATAATCACAGTGTTATTCATGATGGGCGAAAAAAAATAAATATTCCCTTAGCATCATAGGGAAGAAGATTATGTTGGCACCTCGTCGGGAAGGAACTGCTCCTACCCCGGTAGCCAATAATACTAACCTGCTTTCTATGTCCAGGTTTTTAGTTGAGATTGAGTGTGGAGACGTAGTCTATGCTCTGCTACCTTGTGGGAATAGTGCAACAGATGTGAATCCAGATTTATAAGCAAAGGTACAGCAGATGCTAGCAGAGTTTTCTGACCTAATACCAGAGGATCTTCTTCTTGGATTGCCGCCTATGAGGGATATTCAGCATTAGATCGACCTTGTTCCGGGGTCTAGTTTTCCTAATCGACCGGTGTATTGCCTCAGTCCCAAGGAATCTGAAGAGTTGCAGCGATAGATGGTAGAGTTGTTGGAGAGGGACTACATCCGTGAGAGTATGAGCCCATGCGCAGTTCCTGCCCTGTTGGTGCCAAAGAAAGATGGCTCTTGGTGTATGTGTGTTGATAGTAGAGCAATCAATAGGATTATAATGAAATGCAGGTTTCCAATTCCCTGCTTGGATGATACGTTAGACCAACTGTCCAGTTCTAAGGTCTTCTAAAAAATTGACCTTAAAAGCAGATAACACCAGATCAGAATAATGCCTGGAGATGAGTGGAAGACAACATTTAAGACACAACATGGGTTGTATGAGTGGATAGTCATGCCTTTTGGGCTGTCCAATGCACCTAGTACATTTATGAGATTTATGCATCAGGTTTTACAGCCTTTCATGGGGAAATTCGTTGTAGTTTACTTCGACGACATGCTCATTTATGGCCCAACATGGCATCACATTTTGGTCACCTCCGTGCTATTTTTGATATGTTGAGGACAGAGTGCCTGTTCGTCAATCAGAAGAAGTGTTCTTTCTTCACTACTTCTATAACTTTTCTTGGTTTTGTTGCATCTACTGATGGTGTTCATGCAGATCAGTCGAAGATAGATGCGGTCTTGGAGTGGCCCAAACCGAAGACCTTGCACGATGTCAGAAGTTTCCATGGATTGGCATCCTTCTACCGTCGGTTCATCAGAAACTTCAGTATTTTGATTGCTCCTATCATAGAGTGCCACAAGGGACATGATTTTTTGTGGTCTGAGGAGGCAAAAATGAGTTTTCAACTAGTCAAGCTGAAGACGACAGAGGCACCAGTTTTGGCACTTCCTGATTTTGAAAAGGTGTTTGAGGTAAACTGTGATGCATCTGGGGTTGGTATTGGTGGTGTTCTGAGACAGGAAGGGCGCCCAATAACTTTTTTCAGTGAAAAGCTATTAGGATCAAAGAAGAATTATTCCACCTAAAATCTGGAGTTTTATGCTATAGTTCAGTCCCTGAAGCATTGGTGTCATTACCTAGTGCAGAGGGAGTTCATTCTTATCACTAATCATGAGGCCCTGAAGTACATCAATGGCCAACACAAGCTGAGTAGAAGGTATACCATGTGGGTGGCATACTTGTAGGAGTTCATGTTTGCGTTGAGGCACCAAGCAGGGAGTCTGAACCGTGTCGCAGATGCACTGAGCTGTCGTACATTACTCCTCACCACCATGAGCACCAGAATTACAAGATTTGAGGTTTTCTCTGATATGTATGCTGCACATCTTTCCTTTGTGATGATAATTTAGGAGGTAATTGATGGTCAACGACATGATTTTATTTTGTATAATGGTTATCTGTTTCATGGATTACAGTTGTGCATTCCATATTGTTCACTAAGGCTGCAGATTATTAGTGAACTTCATAACAAGGGTCACTTTGGGCGAGATAAGATGTTGGCTTTGATCTCTTCTAACTATTATTTGCCTAAATTGACCAGTGACATGGCTCATTATGTGGAGCATTGTTGTGTGTGTCAGTGGTCCAAGGGAGTTCTCACTAATGCGGGCCTGTACACACCTTTACCTGTACCTGAAGCCCCTTGGTTTGATGTCAGTATGGACTTTGTGTTGGCCTTAACCCATACCCAATGGGACTTCGATTCTATTTCGGTTGTGGTTGACAGGATTTCCAAGATGGCCCATTATGTAGCTTGCAGGAAAACAATGGATGCTGCCCGGATCGCCCATCTTTACTTCAAAGAGATTGTGCGTTTACATGGTGTTTCCTGATCCATTACTTTAAATTGTGACACCAAGTTCATGAGTCATTTCTAGTGGAGTTTATGGGAGACACTGGTGACAAAATTGAATTTTAGTAGCGCCTACCATCCCCAGACATGGTCAGACCGAGGTGGTGAACTGGAGTTTGCGGAACCTTTTGTGGAATTCATTTGATCTTAGGTATTAAGTGAAGCTTGATGCAAGGAGATGGTGGATCTAAATTATAGAATAAAGAATGAGTAATTAAATGGTCAGTACTTCTTGAGTGAACTAGAAAGTTTTGATTACTGGAAGATTTAAATTGAAAAATACTTTTGGTGTCTATTAAGAGGTAGGTGATGATGGACTAAGCTATAAGAAGCATTTGAAATCTAAAGACTTGCGAATGACTTGCCTTAAGATATGGTTAGGAGTATTAGAAAGGATAATAATTAGAGAAAGTATGAAACCTATGCTTGGTAAAAGAAGTTACCTTGTCAATGAAAGTGATAAGAAGGTGTTTCAAAGGAAATCAAGAGTTTAGTAAGGTATAAGGGTATTAGAACAATTATGGTGAAAAATGAAGAGTATAGTGTACAAAACCAAGGTCTGCTGGATTGAAGGTTAAAGTACTAGTATACAATGAGGAACTAGAAAGTTAGGAAATTAGTTATATCCCCACCCATAGTTAATAATAAGGCTTGTACGTAGTTAGTAATAATATAAGAGGTAGAGATTTCAAGAGTAAAGTTTTTTTACTTATGAAATTCTGAAGTTTGGAGTATTTTAAAAGAAAATAG
Organism: Bretschneidera sinensis; assembly: GCA_023935145.1. NCBI lineage: Eukaryota > Viridiplantae > Streptophyta > Magnoliopsida > Brassicales > Akaniaceae > Bretschneidera > Bretschneidera sinensis. Next base: position 8,180,044 of record CM043705.1, read on the forward strand.
TATTGGAAGAGATGTCAAATAAGGAAGATAATTTAAGAGATTTGAGGTTACTAGACATTTAGATCTCGATAAAACTTAATTTAAAGTTAAGGTAAGATTTTAGACAAATTAAAGAGATACCAAGAAGTGTTAGAGAGAGTTGAAAATAGATTTTTACTAAGTGGATGATGGAAATTTAAATTCATGAAGGGATTAAGATATGTTTTGAGAAATAGTATAAGTGGTTCGATGTAATTATGAAATATCCAATTGAAGGATTACCAAAGATAATGAGTTAAAGGAGACTGTTGGGAGTCATCATTCATAGTGTGGCTACACTTAAGATTCAATTAGGAAAAGAGTGGGGATGAGATGTTAGATGGTCTTTTGGATGTGTATTTAGGTCAAGAGAGTAGCTTAATTGTGTAAAAGTCTAAGAGCACTACAAGACAAGTGACAATTGTTGGCACTTTATTTCTGGCGCTTGATAAAAGCGCCGCAATATATTAACCACTGGCGCTTTCTTGGTGGCGCTTCGTTGAAGCGTCGCAATATTCAAAGAATATATAAGGGTGTGGTTTATATCATTTTGCATGCCACGGGCTCGGATCGGGCCCTGGAGACCCTAATCTGATCAGAAATGGGCCCCCGATCAAAACTCAAGGGGTTTTTAGCCAAAAAACGACGTTTAGGCCTTCAATTTTGCAGTTTTCAGTTTTTAGGAAACTTTCCATTTGTAATTTCTTTGGTAGTCAAGTCAGAATTAAGTACCGTTAATTCTGCCTTAATTCTAAGGCTTAATTTTTGTATTTTCCATAGTTTTTTCCCAAATTTATGTTTTCGGGGATTTTTTCCTTTTTTAGCTTTGGCCTTATAAATAAAGAGGCCACGTACGGGAAAAGGGATTGTATAATTTTGAATTGAACATCAGAGATGTTTCTCTGTGTTTTTTGGCGATTCTCTTGTGTTTTTCTCGGTGAATTATCAGTTGAAACTAGCCTGCAGAATAATAGCTATTCTGTCTGGCGTCAGTTGGTATCAGAGCTTCAGCATCTTCCTGGGGTGAGATTTCATCAGTTTCTATGGCTGGTGGTCGTGGTCGTGGTCGTCTCGGGTAGGTTTCGAACCAGGAAGCCCCACACCGTGATCGTAACATTCAGGATGCGATGATTGAGGATTTACAGAGGCAAGTTGCAGAGTTAACCCAGCGTCTAGCAGCGTCGAATTTCAATGATCGTGAGATGGAAGATAATGATTCCGATTCCAGTTTCGAAAACTCATATTACAATCCTGCTCGATTATGGGAGCACTGTGGTTGGGAGGATCATTATGGAGACCTTAGTTTCAGAGTGGATCTGCCCGAGTTTTCTAGTACGTTATAGGCCAAAGGATTTGTTGATTGGTTAAATGACGTAGAGCGTATTTTCGAGTATAAGGAAGTCCCAGATCGTGTCAAAGTGAAACTGGTCGCCATCAAACTCAGAGGTAGAGCATCTGCGTGGTGGGAGCAGTTGAGACGCTCACACGATCAGCAGGGCAAGGCCAAGATCACTGATCGAGAAAGGATGAAGAAGAAGATAAAAGGTCACTTCATTCCTTTCGGCTACACTCAAACCTTGTTTCAGCGACTTCATTCGTTGAGGCAAGGCACGAGATCGGTTGATGATTACACGGAGGAGTTCTATCAATTGATAGCCCAAAATGATTTATCTGAGATAGAAGAGCAGATGGTGGCACAATATTTTGGGGGATTAAAACAGCCCCTGTAGGATGTTCTCAGCCTTCACTCGCTGTGGACTATTTCTGAAGCATACCAGCATGCACTTGCTGTGGAAAAACAATAGAACAGGAGGCCAATGATTAAAAGCGATCAAAGTCATCGGCCAGCTCACCTTCAAGAATCACGTGCTGCCCAGCAGCCAGCCCAAGGTAACTCTAACTCAAATATTATATGTTTTAGATGTGGTGAACAAGGACATAAAGTGATTGAGTGCAGGAAGCCTGCTAGTCAGAAGGGAAAAAATCTCCTGATTAAGGACGGCGTGGTAGACGAAACTAAGGAGATTAGAGAGCCTGTATATGATGATGATGAAGATGGAGATGTGTTGTATGGAGATGGCCATGAAACTCTGGTTGTTCGTAAGAGTGTACTGACCCCCAAGGGCAATTCAGGGGGTGATTGCTTGAGAACCAATATTTTCCACATGACCTGCACAGTTGCAGATAAAGTCTATAAGATGATCATGGACAGTGGTAGTTGCGAGAACGTAGTGTCTGAAAAGACTGTCCATAAATTATAGTTGAAGACAGATCGTCATCCCAAGCCGTATAAATTGTCGTGGTTGAATAAAGACAGTGAGGTAACAGTAGATAGGCGATGCCTAGTGTCTTTTTCGATTGGTGGGAAATATTTTGATAATGTTTGGTGTGATGTTTTGTCTATGGATGCTTGTCATGTATTGTTAAGCAGACCTTGGCAATATGATTGCAGTGTTATTCATGATGGGCAGAAAAATACATATTCCCTTAGTATCAAAGGGAAGAAGATTGTGTTGGCACCTCGTTAAAAAGGAACCACTCCTACCTCGGTAGCCAACAATACTAATCTGCTTTCTATGTCCAGGTTTTTAGCTGAGATTGAGCATGGAGACGTGGTCTATGCTCTACTGCCTTGTGGGAATAGTGCAGCAGACATGAATCCATATTTACCAGCAGAGGTGCAGCAGCTGCTAGCAGAGCTTTTTGACCTGATGCCAGAGGATCTTCCTCCGGGGTTACCACCTATGAGGGATATTCAGCATCAGATCAACCTTGTTTCGGGGTCCAGTTTGCCTAATCGACCAGCATATCACCTCAGTCCCAAAGAATCTGAAGAGTTGCATGAATAAGTGGTAGAGTTGTTGGAGAGGGGCTATGTCCGTGAGAGTATGAGCCAATGTGCAGTTCCTGCCCTGCTGGTGCCGAAGAAAGATGGCTCTTAGCGTATGTATGTTGATAGTAGAGCAATCAACAGAATTACAGTGAAATATAGGTTTCCAATTCCCCGCCTGGATGATATGTTAGACCAGCTGCCCGGTTCTAAGGTCTACTTAAAAATTGACCTTAAAAGTGGATGCCACCAGATCAGAATAAGGCCTTGAGATGAGTGGACGACAATGTTTAAGACGTAGCATGGGTTGGATTAGTGGATAGTCATTCATTTTAGGCTGTCCAATGCACCCAGCACATTTATGAAATTTATGCATTAGGTTTTATGGCCTTTCATGGGGAAATTTGTTGTAGTTTACTTCGACAACATCCTCATTTATAGCCTGATGTGGGCATCACATTTTGATCACCACCGTGCTATTTTTGATATGTTTAGGATGGAGCACCTGTTCGTCAATCAGAAGAAGTGTTCTTTCTTCACTACTTCTGTTACTTTTCTGGGTTTTGTTGTGTCTATTGATGGTGTTTACGCAGATCAGTCGAAGATAGATGCGGTCTTGGAGTGGCCTAAACCGAAGACCTTGCATGATGTTAGAAGTTTCCATGGATTGCCATCCTTCTACCGTCAGTTCATCAGAAATTTCAGCACTTTGATTACTCCTATCACAGAGTGCCTCAAGGGATGTGATTTCCAGTTGTCTAAGGAGGCGAAAACCAGTTTTCAACTGGTCAAGCACCAGTTTTGGCACTCCCTGATTTTGAAGAAGTGTTTGAGGTAAACTGTGATGCATCTGGGGTTGGTATTGGTGGTGTTCTGAGTCAGGAGGGGTGCCTAATAGTTTTTTTTCAGTGAGAGGGTATCAGGATCAAAGAAGAATTATTCCACCTATGATTTGGAGTTTTATGCCATAGTTCAGTCCCTGAAGCATTGGTGTCACTACCTAGTGTAGAGGGAGTTCATTCTTATCACAGATCATGAGGCCCTGAAGTACATCAATGGCCAACACAAGCTGAGTAGACGGCATGTCAAGTGGGTGGCATACTTACGAGAGTTCACGTTTGCGCTGCGACACCAAGCAAGAAGTATGAACCGTGTTGCAGATGCACTAAGCCGTCATACATTACTCCTCAACACCATGAGCACCAGAATTGCAGGATTTTAGGTTTTCTATGATATATATGCTACAGATCCTTCCTTCGGGAGGATAATTTAGGAGGTAACTGATGGTCAATGACATAATTTTATTTTGCATAATGGTTATCTGTTTTGTGAATTACAGTTGTGCATTCCAGATTGTTCACTAAGGCAGCACATTATTAGTGAACTTCATAACGAGGGTCACTTTGGGCGAGATAAGTCGTTGGCTTTGATCTCATCTAACTATTATTGGCCCAAATTGACCAGTGACATGGCTCATTATGTGGAGCGTTGTTATGTATGTCAGCAGTCCAAGGGAGTTCTCACTAATGCGGGCTTGTACACACCTTTACCTATACCTGAAACCCCTTGGTTTGATGTCAGTATGGACTTTGTGTTGGGCTTACCCCGTACCCAATGAGCCTTGGATTTTTTTGGGATTGCATAATTTTTTATTGAACATCAGAAGTGTTTCTCTGTGTTTTTGGGCGATTCTCTTGTGTTTTTCCCTGTGAATTATCTATTGAAACTAGCTTGCAGAATAATCGCTCTTCAGTCCGGTTGTAGTTAACAGGTTTTCCAAGAAGGCCCATTTTGTAGCTTGCAAGGAAACAATGGATGTTGCCCGGATTGCCCATCTTTACTTCAGGGATATTGTGCGTTTACATGGTGTTCCCCAATCCATTACTTCAGATCGTGACACCAAGTTCATGAGTTAGTTCTGGAAGAGTTTATGGGAGAAACTAGGGACGGAGTTGAATTCTAGCAGCACCTACCATCCCCAGACAGATGGTCAGACCGAGGTGGTGAACCGGAGTTTGGGAAACCTTTTGAGGAACTTGGCAGGAACTAAACCGAAGCAGTGGGATTTGGCATTACCTCAAGTAGAATTTTCCTATAACAGGTCGAAAAACAGAACCACAGGAATGAGCCCATTTGAGATTGTCTATGGTCAGAATCCATCCGGGGTGCTTGATTTAGCCCCTACTCCACGTGTAGGTCATTTGAGTCATAAAGCAGATGAGATGGTAGAACATCTTCGGGGTATCCATGAGCAAGTGAAGCTAGCCATTCACGAGAGTAATGCCAAGTACAAGGTTCTGGGCGATAGTCACAGTCGTCAGGTACTTTTTGATGTTGGTGATTTTGTTTGGGCAGTATTAACTTGTGATCATTTTCCTGTGGGAGAGTATAATAAGCTTAAGAAGCGGAAGATTGGACTCTGTGAGATCCTACAGAAGATCAATGATAACACCTACAAATTACACCTCCCCAGTCATTTGAGGACTTATGATGTCTTTAATGTGAAACACCTAAGTCCTTGTTTTGTGGATTCCGATGAAGCTATTGTGAACTTGAGGACGAGTTCTTCCCTACCTGAGGTGACTGATGCAGGAGGATCCGAGTCAGATGATGCTGAGTTGTCAAATAACACATTGTTGGCACTTAGATACCTTGAGTTGGCAGATCAGCGCAAAGATGGCAAGTGGACTACCTTGAACGATTGGATCGCTCCAAATCTAAAGGTGCAGTTTACATCGTTTTACGTGCCATGAGCCCGGATCAGGCCCAGGAGACCCTAGTCTGATTCAAAATAGGCCCCTAATCAAAATGCACTCAGGTCGTTTTGCGGGTTTTTAGTCAAAAAACGGCGTTTAGGCCTTCAATTTTGCAGTTTTCAGTTTTTAGGAAACTTTCCATTTGCAATTTCTTTTGTATTCAAGTCAGAATTGACTACAGTTAATTCTGCTTTAATTTTAATGCTTATTTTCCATAGTTTTTCCCCAAATTTAGGTTTTCAAAGATTTTTGTCTTTTTTAGCTTTGGCCTTATAAATAAGGAGGCCACGTACGGAAAAAGGGATGTTTTTTGGATTGTATAATTTTGAATTGAACATCAAAGGTGTTTCTCTGTGTTTTTGGGTGATTCTCTTGTTGTTTTCCCTGTGAATTATCTGTTGAAACTAGCCTGCAGAATAATTGCTATTCTGTCCAGCGTCACCAACCTAATTTGGTTTTCTCAAATCAAATGAATGCTGCCCAGACTAAGCATCTCCTATATGTCAAAACTTATCTTTTATTCTTAATGATATAAATTATCAAAATTTGTTTTACTTTGCATTGTACATTAGATATCCTTTATGCTTATGCTTGTTTTTCTTTCCAAAAAACATCAACATAGGCCTCCATCGATGGGTCATGATATAAATCCGCTTAATCATGAGTGCAACAGATTATTTGGGGATGAACTTCTAGGAAACATATCAAGCAATATTTCAGGCAACAATCAGCTTTCATTGTTTAACCCTCAAAACACAGTGAGTACTTATTAATTATATTTTTTATTCGTTTAAAATTTTATTGTATTAAGTTTCACTATGATGTATTGAACATTTATAAACAGACAGTAGTCTGATTCTTATGTGATAAACTACAGCGACCATATCTGATCTCTCAGCAACAGAACCCTCCATATAGGCCTATGACTACTCCTTTTTGGTATGACTTAGATTTCATCATCTATCGGTATGAGTATTATTCTTTGTGTAAAACAAAATACAAACAATGGACTGGTAAGTCATTGGAGGTAATTGATACATAACATACCATTTATTATCTATCGGTTTCAAAGTATTAAATGCTATATTTTTTATATAGAAAATTATCCTGATACTTCACTGAAATCCAATACTAATGAACATAACTTAGTGCTATAAATATGAAGTACTTAATCTTCTAAATTGATGAAAACTTTTTAATTTCAGGAGTCAACAAATATTTGATAACAGACAAGTCAATCAACTCCCTTTGGTGCCAACATTCAATTCACAGTTAGAAGACTCCTTTCTTGCCGAATAGCCTATTTAACTATCTTAATTTCAAGCTGTTGTTGATATATTGAACGACTTATAATTTCTTGCTTATAAACTTCTTATAGGCTATAAGGTCTCCAGGGTCTAATGAATCAAACTACCAGGCCAGGTGCTTCATACCTAAGCCTTTACAGTTCCGAACCAAATCCAATCTCGAACTTGAGGATTCAACAAGTAAAAATATCACTCAATGACCTCTTTAATTGCACCTTTTTTTTATTAAGCTTTATTGTGCATCTTACACTGACCTTATAAAATTTTGGTTTAAAAAAAATTAGCAAGGAATCTTGTGGCGTGGTCATGCTAGAGGAAGATTTGAATTTTAGAAATCATCGAGACACTCCAAGGTATTGTATTTTCTTCACATATTATCTTGTTATAAATTCATACACATAATAAAGTTTTGTTTAATATATCTCTTCTTCATAAAAGTGGAAAACCAATTAAGGGGAGATCAAGACTTCTAAATCAAATCACACATTTTAGTATAACTAAGATGACTATAAGATATTAATTTTTACTTTAATTGAATGCAGACATTACCCACTTTGGGAGAACATGCTCTGATAATTAGGGATTCACAATCTCAAGCAAATGAAGTTGAGAGCTCTGGTATTTCCAATCTTATGGACCAGAGGTTGTTTTATGGAACTTTACATAATCATGTTTCATTTTTATGGAAATTTAAACCAAGAGGTTTGGTGATTTCAGGCCAATTAAAAATGCACTCTATGATCCAATGTTTGAGGCGATTGGTCTCCCCATCGACCACCATCTGAGATGGATGTTGCTAAATAAATGTAATTTTTTTTGTTTTCTTGATCATTTAACTTTTAACTGGCTTTATAATTTTATTGGAGCAGATAAAAGATGTCTTATTTAGTGCGATTATATCATGGTGCAATATCATACTTTTTTTAAAAGCCAAATAAAATATAAATTTAATCAGCATAAAAAAGGTTGCAAAATTGCCAAGATTTCCAAAGGTGCAACATTATATTAACAATACTTGATAATTTACTCTCAGTCCATCATCATAAGATGTACTAGAGTGAATCATATGACAAAATTTAATCTTTCTTGGCTTTTTCATTAACAGATGAGACCTCATGCGGATGTGAAGGGTCGAGGAGTGCTTTGATATTTTGGGAGATTTTCTATGTCGACTTGTTAGTGAATGTTCTTTCTGGACAAATTTTACAAGGTATTATATGTTTTGATGAAATCTATGGATAAGAGTTGTTGAAACTTCCTTTAAAATAAATTATGGAACCTTATCATTTTGTAACTGTGTCAAACATTGATTTAAATTTTTGGTTTGGTTTTTAAATAAAAACTAGTATCTTTTTTGTTTTGTGGTTTGAATTTAGAAGTAATTTAATTTTCTATTGAAAAAGATTTCATGAATGAATTCGAAGCTTGTAAGTAAGAAGAGAAAAGGAAATATATCCGTTAGTACACAACTTATTTATTTAAACTTTTGGGGGAAGAGTCATTCATATACAGTAAGACATTCTCTTACAGGTGAAGTGTCGTTCATGTATAGCAAGACATTCTCTTCACATCGTTCAAGTATAGCAAAACATTCTCTTACCAAAGAGTAAGACACTCCAATTCTTATAAAGCCTACCAGATTAGTCAACTGACATTCTCTATACTCCTATGAAATTGGGAATATAAATTCTTCATTCATTGTACAAATCTGTCAAAGAATCACCTTGTCTTAAGGGAGAGAATCTCTCCTATATTATTGTAATTGATTCTTATAGATGGGTTTGGCTTCAATCCTCGTCCTTTGATTAAAGGACGCAATCTCAACCTTTCATGTATTATGTGCGTGGGATCGACAAATATATGTATTATGTGGAATCCATATCTACATTAATGGTTGAGATTATGTCATTTTCTTAAAGGATGAAAAAAGTAAATGATGGAACCTAAACCCCTTATAGATAAATGTATATAAAAGTAGATGCAATCGCTATGTGGGATACGCTGCCAAATTCCTAAAACCTTAGGACTTTCACGGTATCAAAGCAACAGATCTGAACCTATCTCTATCTGTTATTTTTCTACAAAAATATTTACATCTAAACTAATAGAGAGAGAAGCAACCTAGTTATTTTATATCATCTCATAAACTAACTACCAATCACCATGTTTGCCTTTTTCTCATGATCCAGGAGGCGAGAAACTCACAAAATAGTGCGATTCATGCTGACCAACCTAATTTGGTTTACTCAAATCAATTGAATGGTGCTCAGACTATGCATCTCCTATATGTTAAAACTTATCTTTTATTCTTAATGATATAAATTATCAAAATTGGTTTTACGTTGCATTGTAAATTAGATATCCTTTATGCTTATGCTTGTCTTTCTTTCCAAAAAACATCAACATAGGCCTCCACCGATGGGTCATGATATAAATCTGCTTAATCATGAGTGCAACACGAAACATATCAAGCAATATTTCAGGCAACAATCAGCTTGCATTGTTTGACACTCAAAATGCAGTGAGTACTTATTAATTACATTTTTAATTCGTTTAAAATTTTATTGTGTTAAATTTCGCTATAATGTATTGAACATGTATAAACAGACAGTAGTATGATTCTTATGTGATAAACTACAGTGATCAGATCTGATCTCTCAGCAACAAAACCCTCCATATAGGCCGATGACTACTCTTTTTTGGTATGATTTAGATTTCATCATCTATCGGTATGAGTATTATTCTTTGTGTAAAACTAAATAGAAACAATGGACTGGTAAGTCATTGGAGGTAATTCAATTGATACATAACATACCATCTATTATCTATCAGTTTCAAAGTATTAAATGTTATATTTTTTATATGGAAAATTAACCTGACACTTTATTGAAATCCAATACTAATGAACATAACTTAGTGCTATAAACATGAAGTACTTAATCTTCTAAATTGATGAAAACTTTTTGTTGGAAATCACCTTGACAAGATGCCCAGGTGGTGATCTTCCAAATACCCATGTCTAGAATGACTTATAAAGATTTGGAATCGAAAACAGGATTAGAAAATCAAAGAAAGAAAGAAGACAAGCAATTTGTTATCGAGGTTCGGTAATGTGCCTACGTCCCCATGAATTCCTCCGAACTCTCTGCACTAAATCAATGGTTCTTTATAATTACAGTAACCCTCTTTAAGAAGCTCAAGTTCTTGAAGTAACCAAGAAGAGAAGAAAGAAGATTATAAGAACTAATACAATGCTCTCTATCTAATCTAGACTCTCTTCTTTCTTTACAACCAGCCTCACTACAATGAGTCCCTCTTGTGTTTGTGTCTTTGCACTCTTACACAATTCTCTCTTGTATTTACAATTGATCTCAAAGTATGTCACAAACTTGTGTTGTTATTCTTATGAAAATGAAGCTAGGTAACCCCTTATATAGTGCACCCATTTCTTGTCCATTCTTGAGAGTCAATCTCCACTCTTAGATCTTGATGACCATTTAACCATGGCCCACCATCAATCCTAAGTGGTGCTGTGCATTTTAACCTTGCATCCACGCAACTAAGAGGTGGTTTAAACAAGTTGTCCATGTGTGCTTCAGTGTGCCTAGTGCCTTGGCGCAGAACAGGGGACGGTGCGGCGCTGGGTAGAGCACCTTTGAACCACGTTCTGGACTGTGCGACACTAGTGTAGGGGCAGTGCTGCGATGCCCTGCTTCAAGCCAACTCCTTGCTTGGTGGTGTGGCACTGGTGAAGGGGTGTTACAGTGCATACTGATGCTACCCTTCACACAGCAGTGCGCACTACTTTGCTTGGTTGATTAGGGGTGTGCACACACACCCAAAGTGATGCACTTATATGTGTACAGTCCTTTAACATGCTATATTTTAATCTTCCAACCTTGATTTAGACTTTAATCATCTTTGAACCATGTTTAGATATGTTTAAACCTTATACAAATACCAACAATCTCTACCTTTGTCTAAGTGTTTAAACCTAAACCATTGTGCAGAGAGCTTCAAGATCCAAACTCATCTTGAGTCATCAATTAACCACCTCAAATCCTAAGTAGTCCAAGGTAATGATTGAATTTAATGTGCTTTGTCCTCTCATGGAACACCGGATTGTTACACAAGTGCAATGCACTTTGACTATCCGAAAACATCGCAACCTGCTCCTCCAATACCTTCCTTAATGGCTTCCGTAGCCGCTATGTACTCAGCTTCGGTTGTTAAGAGTGCTACCACTGGCTGCAACTGAGCCTTCCAACTTACACAACATCCGTTTAAGTTGAAGAAGTAGGAGGTAATCGATCTCCTTTTATCCCGGTCTGCTCCATCATCCAAATCCGCAAAACCCTCAAAGCAGATGGACTTACCCCTCTTCTCATAAACCAGCCCTACTTCTGGGCTTCCCTTCAAGTACCTCAGCAACCACTTCATCCCAAGCCAATGCTCCTTTCTGAGATTACTCATAAATATGCTGAGAACACTCATTGCATGAGCAATGTCGGGTCTAGTGGTTACCATGGTGAACATAACAGAACCAAGTGCACTAAAGTAAGGGAATTTTTCCATTTCCTTCTTCTCCGCCTTCAATCTTGGACATTGATCGCTGGAAAACTTGAAATGACCAGCAAGGGGAACCTTAACTGGTTTACTATCTTCCATAAAGAATTTAGATATAATCTTCTCTATGTAGGAAGTTTGAGAGATCTTCAATCTGTTTCTTTCCCTTTCCTGGATGATACACATCCCAAGGATCTTCTGTGCATGGCCAAGATCCTTCATCTCAAACTCGTCATTGAGTTGAGCCATCAATTTCCTTATCCTCTCTATGCTGCTCCCAACCAGTATCATGTCATCAACATAGATGAGGATGATCACCAGTTCCTCAACCTTCTGCCCTTTATAGTACAAACAAGAATCATAGTAGCTCCTCATGAAACCCAAGCTGATTACAAAGGAATCAAACCTCTTATTCCATTGTCGAGGTGATTGCTTCAGGCCATAGAGAGATTTCTTTAATTTGCACACTAACTCTCCTTGCCTTCCTTCCTTATAACCTTTGGGTTGCCTCATGTAATTGGTCTCATCAAGCTCTCCATGTAAGAACACTGTCTTCACATCCATTTGCTCGATCTCCCAATCAAATTGGACCACCAATGCTAACACTATCGGTATCATCTTGTACTTTACAACCGGTGAGAAGATTTCGGTGAAATCTATGCCTTCTTTTTATGTGAACCCCTTTGCCACCAGTCTAGCTTTATATCAAACTTCATCCCCTAGAGTATTCCCTTCTTTGATCTTGTAGAGCCATCTACAATCCACAACTCTCTATTTTTTTGGTTTGGGCACCAACTCCCAAGAGTTGTTCTTCATCAAAGAATCAATTTCTTCCTCCATAGCCAGCTGCCACTTTGACGAATCCTTACACTCCATGGTATCCGTGTAAGTTTCTGGTTCAACCTCTCCTTCTATCCAAGGAGCTACGACATTAGCATCTTCAAACCCATATCTCAAAGGTGGTCTAACCACCCTCCTTTCCCAGTCTCTTGTGAGTTGGTAGTCATTATGACTTGCTGCATTAACCTCTTCTTGAGTTTCTTGAGCTTGGCCTTCATTCAAGGGCTCTACCTTGTCCGAACTCTCTTGCCTCTTCTACTCTACCTGAACCGAGTTCTCCTTGATGCGATGCTCCACAACTTCCGGACTGGTTTGCTCACTAGCCCCTGTAGGGTTAGTTTTTTCCAAGTAGGAAAATAACAATTCATTAAAAATAACATCCCTACTTATAATAAGTTTCATGCCCTTCTTTTCTAAGGACCACAACCTATATCCCTTAACCCCATCACCATATCCTAGAAATATACATTTTCTAGATCTTGGGCTAAGTTTATCCTCCTTTTGATGTGCATATGCAGCACACCCAAAAGTCCTAAGGTTGCTTAATTTAAGGGGTTTTCCACTCCAAATCTCCATGGGAGTCTTGAGCTCTAAAGCTCTAAAGGGTGATCTATTTACCAAGTATGCAGCTGTAGCCACAGCTTCTCCCAAAAATATTTTGGTAAATTGGATCCTATTAGTATGCACCTAACCTTTTCCATAAGGGTTCTATTCATACTTTCAGCAACTCCATTTTGCTGAGGTGTTTTTACAACCGTTCTATGCCTTAGAATGCCATTTAATTCACAGAATTTATCAGAATCCTTATTGTAAAATTCTAAGCCATTATCGGTTCGTAAAGCCTTAACTACCCTACCTGTTTGAGTTTCTAGCAACTTCTTCCACACAAAAAATTTATTCAAGGCATATGGTTTTTTTCTAAGCAAATAAACCCACACTCTTCTTGAATAATCATCAATTAAAGACAGAAAGTAAAAGTTACCTCCCTGTGTTGGTGTCCTAGCTGGTCCCCAAAGGTTTGAATGAATGTAGTCAAGAATCCCTTTAGACTTGTGCACTCCGGTGTTGAAGCCGACCCAGTGTTGCTTCCCAAGAATGCAACTCTCACAGAAATCTAGTTTTTCTACTTTGTCACCACCAAGTAGACCTTCCTTGCTAAGCACTTGCAGGCTCTTTTCGCTTATATGTCCCAAGTGAGTGTGTCAAAGGGCTACCTTATCCATCTTAGCCATCAAGCTTGTTGCTTGATCAATGATTTATGTCTCTCCGATCATCTCATAGAGTCCATCGTTTCTTGTTGCCTTGATCACTACCAAAGATCCCTTTGCCACCTTGATCTTTTCTCCCTCTACTTTGCATGTATACCCCATGGAATCCAGCTGCCCCAATGAGATCAAATTTCTCTTCAAATCTGGAAGATACCTAACATTTCACAGCAGCCTTATGACTCCATCAAGCATCCTCAATTGGATGTATCCAATCCCCCTCACTTTGCAAGAATTGTCATTCCCCAAGAAGACCCTTCCATCATTGATTTCCTTGAAATTCTTGAACCATTCCTTGTGAGGGCACAAGTGATAAGTGCACCTGGAATCAAGAATCCACTTTTTGCTGACTTGCCTCCTGCTCACATTTGAGCACACAACAAGAACATCATCTTGCTGTTCTCCTTTGGCAACCGAAGCCTCTCCATTATTGGTATAGCTTCTCCTCTCATCCCATATCCTCATCTTGCAATCGTTCTTGAAATGGCCCTCCTTGTTGTAGTAGAAGCATCTCCTTCCTCCTCCAAGTCTTATCTTGGAATGAGATCTCCCATGGCTCAACCCTCTACCTCTTGATTTCTCCTGGTAGTTGCCATGAGTGCTACGACCATTCCAAGTTGCTGGCCTTCCTCTTAGGAACCACCCATCTCCACTTGATGTCTCCTTCATCTTGGCTTTGAAATCATGTGCCCTTATGACAATGATCACAATCTCCTTTGTTAAAGTATCCCTTCCATACTCAATAGTATTGATCAAATTATCAAAGCAATCAAGAAGGGAATTTAACAAGATAACGGCCAGTTGTTCATCCGAAAATGTAATGCTACAGCTATTCAAATCTTGAACTAGTTTATTAAAGACATCAAGATTATGTTGCAACTCTTTACTAGGATCCATTTTAAAAGCAAAGATTATTTTAAGAAGATAAATCTTGTTAGGGAGAGTTTAGGTAAGAAACAACTCATCTAGTTTCTTCCATATGATAGCAGGATCTTCTGCTTGTCCACACTCCCTTATGACACTATCCGACATGTGCAAGAAAATGGTGTTGTAAGACATCTTCTTCATCTCGGTCTGCTGGTCCTCTGTGACACTTACTGGAAAAGCATCATCTTATCCAATAGCCAAGCCCACTTTCTGTTACATTAGAACCGCCTTGATCTTCCGCTTCCAAAGGGCAAAGTCTCCCTTTCCATCAAACTTCTCAACATAGAAATTTGAAGCCATATTTGCGGATAAGATCCTAGATTTATGCAATAGCTACAAATGCTTTCTTCAACCTCAAGAACATAGATCAAAGATGGATCTTAACACCATTCTTGAATCACCCTCGAGAACACAATCAGATCTTGATCTTTACACCATTCTTGAATCACCCAATAAGTTGATATTTGATTCTTGGAGTCTTGGCTCTGTCACCTTCTTGTTCTTGCTCTGATACCCAGTTGTGCTAGCCCTGATACCATTATTTGAAATCATCTTGACAAGATGCCCAGGTGGTGATCTTCCAAACACCCAAGTCTAGAATGACTTGTAAAGATTTGGAATCGAAAACAGGAACAGAAAATCAAAGAAAGAAAGAAGACAAGCAATTTGTTTTCGAGTTTCGGCAATATGCCTACGTCCCTATGAGTTCCTCTGAACTCTCTGCACTAAATCAATGGTTCTTTACAATTATAGCAACCCTCCTCAAGAAGCTCAAGTTCTTGAAGTAACCAAAAAGAGAAGAAAGAAGATGATAAGAACTAATACAATGCTCTCTATCTAATCTAAACTCTCTTCTTTCTTTACAACCAGCCTCACTACAATGAGTCCCTCTTATGTTTGTGTCTTTGCACTCTTACACAATTCTCTCTTGTATTTACAATTGATCTCAAAGTATGTCACAAAATTGTGTTGTTATTCTTATGAAATTGAAGCTAGGTAACCCCTTATATAGTGCACCCACTTCTTGTCCATTCTTGAGAGTCAATCTCCACCCTTAGATCTTGATGACCACTTAACCATGGCCCTCCATCAATCCTAAGCGGTGCTGTGCATTTTAACCTTGCATCCATGCACCTAAGAGGAGGTTTAAACAAGCTGTCAATGTGTGCTTCAGTGTGCCTAGCACCTAGGTGCAGAAAAGGGGGCGGTGCGACGTGAGGCAGAGCACCTTTGCACCATATTCTGGAAGGTGCGACGCTCGTGGAGGGGCGGTGCGGCGCTGCCCTGCTTCAAGCCAACTCCTTGCTAAAGGGTGTGGCACTGGGGAAGGGGCGGTGTAGTGCACACTGATGCTGCCCTTCACACAGCAGTGCGCACTACTTTGCTTGGTTGATTAGGGATGTGCACACACACCCAAAGTGATGCACACACGTGTGTGCAGTCCTTTAACATGCTATATTTTAATTTTCCAACCTTAGTTTAGACTTTAACCATCTTTGAACCATGTTTAGACATGTTTAAATCTTAGACAAATAGCAACACTTTTTTAATTTCAGGAGTCAACAATTATTTGATAACGGACAAGTCAATCAACTCCCTTTGGTGCCAACATTTAGTTCACAGTTAGAAGACTCCTTTCATGCTGAATAACCTATTTAACTATCTTAATTTCAAGTTGTTGTTGATATATTGAACGACTTACAATTTCTTGCTTATAAACTTCTTATAGGCTACAAGGTCTCCAGGGACTAATGAATCAAACTACCAGGCCAAGTGCTTCATGCCTAAGCCTTTACAGTTTCAAACCAAATCCAATCTTGAACATGAGGACTCAACAAGTAAAAATAGCACTCAATGACCTCTTTAATTGCACTTTTTTTATCAAGCTTTACTGTGCATCTTACACTGACCTTATAAAATTTTGGTTTAAAAAAAAAATAGCAAGGAATTTCGTGGCGTGGTCATGCTAGAGGAAGATTTGAATTTTGGAAATCATCAAGACACTCCAAGGTATTTCATTTTCTTCACATATTATCTTGTTATAAATTCGTACAAATATTAAAGTTTTGTTTAATATATCTCTTCTGCATAAAAGTGGAAAACCAATTAAGGACAGATCGAGACTTCAAAATCAAATCACACATTTTAGTATGACTAAGATGACCATAAGATATTAATGTTTACTTTAATTGAATGCAGACATTACCCATTTTGGGAGAACAGGCTTTGATAATTAGGGATCACAATCTCAAGCAAATGAAGTTGAGAGCTCCGGTATTTCCAATTTTACGGACCAGAGGTTGTTTTATGGAACTTTACATAGTCATGTTTCATTTTTATGGAAATTTAAACCAAGAGGTTTGGTGATTTCAAGCTAATTAAAAATGCACTCTATGATGCAATGTTTGAGGCAATTGGTCTCCCCATCGACCACCATCTGAGATTTATACTGCTAAACAAATGGCAATTTTTTTTATCTTGTTGATCATTTAACTTTTAAACCGGCTTTATAATTTTATTGGGAGTGGTTATAAGATGTCTTACTTAGTGCGATCATATCATGGTGCAATATCATACTTTTTTTAAAAGCAAAATAAAATATAAATTTAATCAACATAAAAAAAGGCTGCAAAATTACAAAGATTTCCAAAGGTGCAACATCATATTAACAATACTTGATAATTTACTCTTAGTCCATCATCATAGGATGAACTAGAGTGAATCATGTGACAAAATTTAATCTTTCATTGCTTTTTCCTTAACTGATGAGACCTCATGTTGATGTGAAGAGTCGAGGAGTGCTTTGATATTTTGGGAGATTTTCTATGTCGACTTGTTAGTGAATGTTCTTTCTAGACAAATTTTACAAGGTATTATATGTTTTGATGAAATCTATGGATAAGAGTTGTTGAAATTTCCTTTATAATAAATTATGGAACCTTATCGTTTTGTAACTGTGTCAAACTTTGATTGAAACTTTTGGTTTGGTGGTTAAATAAAAAGTAGTATCTTTTTTGTTTTGTGGTTGGAATTTAGATGTAATTTAATTTTCTATTGAAAAAGATTTGATGAATGAATTCGAAGCCTGCAAGTAAGAAGAGAAAATATAGTATATCCATTAGTACACAATTTATTGATTTAAACTTTTGGGGGAAGCGTCGTTCATGTACAGCAAGACATTCTCTTACACGTGAAGTATCGTTCATGTATAGCAAGACATTCTCTTCACGTCCTTCAAGTATAGCAAAATATTCTCTTACCAAAGAATAAGACACTCCAATTCTTTTAAAGCCTACCAGATTAGTCAACTGACATTCACTGTACTCCAATGAAATTGGGAATATAAATTCTTCATTCATTGTACAAATCTGTCAAAGAATCACCTTGTATTAAGGGAGAGAATCTCTCTTATATTATTGTAATTGATTCTTATAGATGGGTTTGGCTTCAATCCTCGTCCTTTGATTAAAGGACAAAATTACAACCTTTCATGTTGTTGGAAATCACCTTGACAAGATGCCCAGGTTGTGAACTTCCAAACACCCAAGTCTAGAATGACTTGTAGAAAGAAATACAACAATCGAACATAAGAACAGAAAATCAAAGAAAGAAAGAAGACAAGCAATTTGTTATTGAGGTTCAGCAACGTGCCTACGTCCCCGTGACTTCCTCTGAACTCTCTGCACTAAATCAAATGGTTCTTACAAGTTACAGCAATCCCCTTCAAGAAATCAAGTTCTTGAAGAAACCAAGAAGAGAAGTAAGGAAGAAGATAAGAACTTACAATGCTCTCTATCTAATCTAGACTCTCTTTTCTTTACAACCAGCCTCACTACAAAAGTCCCTCTTGTGTTTATGTCTCTCACACAATTCTCTCTTGTATTGTTTACAATTGATCTCACAATGTCACAATGTATTCTCTCTAGTTGTGTTTCTGATTGTTGAAAATGAGGCTAGAAACCCTTTTTATAGCCTTTCACTTCTTGGACATTCTTGTGAATCAATCTCCTCCCTTTGATCATGATCTCCTTTAAATCTTAGCCCTTTATCATTCTCCAAGTGGTGTTGTGCGTTTTGGTGTTGCGCACACACACTTAAGAGGGTCCTAAAGCATAATGCCTATTTGTGCAGCAGTGTGCTTGGCGGTTCGATGCTGGGTGTGCGCGTTGCGGCGCTGGTGCGCACCTGATGGTGTGCATGCTGGGCGGTGCAGCGTGAGCGTGTGTGCTGTGCCCAGACCTGACGCTGCTGCCTTCTGCTACTGTTCGCACACTCTTCTGCCTGTGTGCAGAAGTGCGCACACTAGTGCGCATAGCCTTCCCTTGCTCCAAATTGATGCACACACATGTATGAAGTCTTCTAACTTGCTGAACTTTGATCCTCCACCTTTGGTTTAGAATTTAACCATCTATGAACCATGGTTCGACCTGTGAAAACCTTAGAAAAATACCAAGAATCTCTACCTTTGTCTAAGTGTTTCAAAAACCTGAACCATTGTGCAGAGATCTACGGGATCCAAACTCATCTTGAGTCATCAATTAACCAACTCCAATCCTAAGTAGTTTAAGGCAATGATTGAACTTACTTAGAGGTAGAACTTTGGTACCCAAGTCCGCAGGATTTTCTTCCGTGGTGACTTTATCCACATGGATGCATCCTCTCGTAACATTTTCCCGAATGAAATGATACCGAATATCCATGTGCTTTGTTCTCTCATGGAACACTAGATTTTTACATAAGTGCAAGGCACTTTGACTATCCGAAAAAATCACATCCTGCTCATCCAGTACCTTCAACGATTCAAGTAACCCTTTGCACCACATAGCCTCCTTAATGGCCTCCGTAGCCGCTATGTACTCAGCCACGGTTATTGAGAGTGCTACCACTGGCTGCAACTGAGCCTTTCAACTTACAAAACATCCATTTAAGTTGAAAAAATAGGAGGTGATCGATCTCCTTTTATCCCGGTCTGCTCCATAGTCCGAATCTGCAAACCCCTCAAGGCAAATGGCATTACACCTCTTCTTATATACCAGCCCTACTCCTGGTCTTCCTTTCAAATACCTCAGCAACCACTTCATCCCAAGCCAATGCTCCTTTCTAGGATTACTCATAAACGTGCTGAGAACACTCATTGCATGAGCAATAACGGGTCTAGTGCTTACCATGGTGTACATAATAGAACCAACTGCACTAGAGTAAGGGACTTTCTCCATTTCTTTCTTCTCTGCCTCCGATCTTGGACATTGATCACTGGAGAATTTGAAATGACCAACAAGGGGAACCTTCACTGGTTTGCTATCTTCCATAGAGAATTTAGATATCATCTTCCCTATGTAGGAAGTTTGAGAGATCTTCAATCTGTTTCTTTCCCTTTCCCGGATGATACACATCCTAAGGATCTTCGTTGTATGGCCAAGATCCTTCATCTCAAACACCTCACTGAGTTGAGCCTTTAATTTCTTTATCCTCTCCATGCTGCACCCGACCAACAATATGTCATCAACATATATAAGGATGATCACTATCTCCTCAACTTTCTGCCCTTTATAGTACAAGCACGAATCATAGTAGCTCCTCATGAAATCCAACCTGATTACAAAGGAATCAAACCTCTTGTTCCATTGCCGAGGTGATTGCTTCAGGCCATAGAGAGGCTTCTTCAATTTGCACACTAACTCTCCCTGCCTTCCTTCCTCATAGCCTTCGGGTTGCCTCATAAAAATGGTCTCATCAAGCTCTCCATGTAAGACTGTTGTCTTCACATCCATTTGCTTGATTTCCCAATCAAATTGGACCATTAATGCAAACACTATCCGTATTGTCTTGTACTTCACAACTGATGAGAAGATTTCGGTGAAATCTATACCTTCTTTTTGTGTGAACCCCTTCACCACCAGCCTAGCTTTATATCGGACTTCATCCCCTAGAGTATTCCCTTCTTTGATCTTGTAGAGCTGTCTACAATCCATAACTCTCTGTTTTTCTGGTTTGGGCACTAACTCCCAAAAGTTGTTCTTCATCAAAGAGCTTATTTCTTCCTCCATATCCAGCTACCACTTTGACGAATCCTTACACTCTATGGCATCCGTGTAAGTTTCTGGTTCAACCTCTCCTTTTATCCAAGGAGTTGCTACATTAGCATCTGCAAACCCATATCTCAAAGGTGGTCTAACCGCCCTCCTTCCCCGGTCTCTTGTGAGCTGATAGTTATTTACTGCATCAACCTTTTCTTGAGTTTCTTAAGCTTAGCCTTCATCCAGAGGCTCTCCCTGATCCGAACCCTCTAGCTTTCTTTGCTCTACCTGAACTGGGTTCTCCTTGATGCGATGCTCCACAACTTCCAGTTTGGTTTGCTCACTAGCCCCTGCGGGGTAAGTTTTCTCCAAGTAGGGAAATAATAATTCATTAAAAATAACATCCCTACCTATAATCAGTTTCATGCCCTTCTTTTCTAAGGACCACAACCTATATCCCTTAACCCCATCACCATATCCTAGAAATACACATTTTCTAGATCTAGGGTCAAGTTTATCCTCCTTTTGATGTGCATATACTGCTCACCCAAAAGTCCTAAGATTGTTTAATTCAGGGGTTTTCCACTCCACATCTCCATGGGAGTCTTGAGCTCTAAAGCTCTAGAGGGTGATCTATTTATCAAGTATACAGTTGTAGCCACAGCTTCTCCCTAAAAATATTTTGGTAACCCGGATCCTATTAACAAGCAACTAACCTTCTCCATAAGGGTTCTATTCATTCTTTCAGCAACTCCATTTTGCTGGGGTGTTTTTACAACCGTCCTATGCCTTAGAATGCCATTTAATTCATAGAATTTATCAAAATCATTATTGAAAAATTCTAAGCCATTATCGGTTCATAAAGCCTTAACTATCCTACCTGTTTGAGTTTCCAGCAACTTTTTCCACACAACAAATTTATTTAAGGCATCAGATTTATTCCTAAGCAAATAAACCCACACTCTTCTTGAATAATCATCAATTATAGATAGAAAGTAAAAGTTACCTCCTTGTGTTGGTGTTCTAGCTGGTCCCCAAAGGTCCGAATGAATGTAGTCAAGAATCCCTTTGGACTTATGCACTCCGGTGTTGAAGCTGACCCGGTGTTGCTTCCCAAGAATGTAACTCTCACAGAAATCTAGTTTTTCTACTTTGTCACCACCAAGTAGACCTTCCTTGCTAAGCATTTGTAGGCCCTTTTCGCTCATGTGTCCCAAGCGAGTGTGCCAAAGGGCTGCCTTATCCATCTCAGCCATTAAGCTTGCTGCTTGATCATTGATTTCTGTCTCTCCGTTCATCTCATAGAGTCCATCGTTTCTTGCTGCCTTGATCACTACCAAAGATCCCTTGGCAACTTTGATCTTTCCTCCCTCTACTTTGCATGTATACCCCATGGAATCCAGCTGCCCCAATGAGATCAAATTCCTCTTCAAATCTGGAAGATAACTTACATTTCATAACAGCCTTATGACTCCATCAAACATCTTTAATTGAATGTTACCAATCCCTCTCACTTGGCAAGAATTGTCATTCCCCAAGAAAACCCTTCCATCATTGATCTCCTTGAAATTCTTGAACCATTCCTTGTGAGGGCGCATATGATAAGTGCACCCGAAATCAAGAATCCACTTTTCACCGCCTTGCCTCTTGCTCACATTTGAGCACACAATAAGAACATCATCTTGCTGTTCTCCTCTGGCAACCGAAGCCTCTTCATTGTTGGTATGGCTTCTCCACTCATCCCATATCCTCTTCTTGCAATCTTTCTTAAAATGGCAATCCTATTTTCAGTAGAAGCATCTCCTTCCTCCACCAAGTCTTGTCTTCGAATGAGATCTCCTATGGTTCTGCCCTCTACCACTTGATTTCTCTTGGTAGTTACCATGGTTGCTACTGCCATTCCGAGTTGGTGGCCTTCCTCTTATGAACAACCCATCTCCACTTGATGTCTCCTTCATCTTGGCCTTGAAATCATGTGCCCCTATGGCATTGATCACAATCTCCTTTGTCAAAGTATCCCTTCCATACTCAATGGCATTAATCAAGTTATCAAAGCAATCCGAAAGAAAATTTAACAAGATAACAGCCAATTGTTCATCCAGAAAAATAATGCTACAGCTAATCAAATCTTGAACTAGCTTATTAAAGACATCAAGATTATCTTGTAACTCTTTACTGGGATCCATTTTAAAAGCAAAGATTCTTTTAGGAAGATAAATCTTGTTAGAGAGAGTTTTGGTAAGAAACAACTCATCTAGTTTCTTCCATATGACAGCCAGATCTTCTGAGTCTCCACACTCCCTTGTGACACTATCCGACATGTGCAAGAAAATAGTGTTGTAAGACATCTTCTTCATCTCGGTCCGCTGGTCCTCTGTGACACTTGCTGATAAAGCATCATCTTCTCCAAAAGCCAAGTCCACTCTTTATTGCATTAGAATAGCCTTGATCTTCCGCTTCCAAAGGGCAAAGTCTCCCTTTCCATCAAACTTCTAAACACAAAAATTTGAAGCTATCTTTTGCGGACAAGATCCCTGATTTATGCTCTTCCTATAAATGCTTTCTTCAACCTCAAGAACACAGATCAAAGATGGATCTTAACACCGTTATTGAATCAACCTTCAAGAACATGACCGGATCTTGATCTTTACACCATTCTTGAATCACCCAAGAAGTTGATCTTTGATTCTTGGAGTCTTGGCTCCGTCACCTTCTTGTTCTTGCTCCGATACCCTGTTGTGCTACTATGATACAACTATTGTAAATCACCTTGACAAGATGCTCAGGTGGTGATCTTCCAAACACCCAAGTCTAGAATGACTTGTAGAAAGAAATACAATAATCATCATAAGAACAGAAAATCAAAGAAAGAAAGACGACAAGTAATTTGTTATGGAGGTTCAGCAATGTTCCTACGTCCCCGTGAGGTCCTCTGAACTCTCTGCACTAAATCAAATGGTTCTTACAAGTTACAGCAATCCCCTTCAAGAAATCAAGTTCTTGAAGAAACCAAGAAGAGAAGTAAGGAAGAAGATAAGAACTTACAATGCTCTCTATCTAATCTAGACTCTCTCTTCTTTACAACTAGCCTCACTACAAGAGTCTCTCTTGTGTTTATGTCTCTCACACAATTCTCTCTTGTATTATTTATAATTGATCTCACAATGTCATAATGTATTCTCTCTAGTTGTGTTTCTGATTGTTGAAAATGAGGCTATGAAACCCTTTTATAGCCTTTCACTTCTTGGACATTCTTGTGAATCAATCTTCTCCCTTTGATCATGATCTCCTTTAAATCTTAGCCCTTTATCATTCTCCAAGTGGTGCTGTGCATTTTGGTGTTGCGCACGCACACTTAAGAGGTTCCTAAAGCATGCTGCCTATGTGTGCAGCAGTGTGCTGGGCGGTGCGGCGCTGGGTGTGCATGCTGCGGTGTTGGTGCGCACCTGATGGTGTGCATACTGGGTGGTGCGGCGCTAGGTGTGCGCACTGTGCCCAGACCTGATGCTGCTCCCTTCTACTGCTGTGCGCACACTCTTCTGCCTGTGTGCAGAAGTGCGCACACTAGTGCGCATAGCCTTCCCTTACTCCAAACTGATGCGCACACATGTGTGCAGTCTTCTAACTTGCTAACCTTTGATCCTCCACATTTAGTTTAGACTTTAACCATCTTTGAACCATGGTTGGACCTGTATAAACCTTAGATAAATACCAACAATTATGTGCATGGGATCGACAAATTTATGTATTATGTGGAATCCATATCTACATTAATGGTTGAAATTATGTCATTTTCTTAAAGGATGAAAAACGTAAATGATGGAACCTGAACCCCTTATAGATAAATGTATATAAAAGCAGATGGAATCACTATGTGGGATACGCTGCCAAATTGCAAAAACCATAGGACTTTCACGTTATCAGAGCAACAGAGATCTGAACCTATCTCTATTTGTTATTTTTCCCACTAATCAATTTCTTGATGATGGTAGGTACAAAATTATTTACATCTATTCTAATAGAGAGAGAAGCAGCCTAGTTATTTTATATCATCTCATAAATTAACTATAAATCACCATGTTTGCCTTTTTCTCATGATCTAGGAGGCAAAAAAACTCACAAAACAGTGCGATTAATGCTGACCAACCTAATTTGGTTTACCCAAATCAACTAAATGCTGCTCAGACTAAGCATCTCCTATATGTCAAAACTTACCTTTTATTCTTAATGATATAAATTATCAAAATTGGTTTTACGTTGCATTGTTTTTCTTTCCGTTAGTACACAACTTATTGATTTAAACTTTTGGGGAAAGTGCCGTTTATGTACAGCAAGACATTCTCTTACATGTGAAGTGTCGTTCATGTATAGCAAGAAATTCTCTTCACATCGTTCAAGTATAGCAAAACATTCTCTTACCCAAGAGTAAGACACTCCAATTCTCTTAAAGCCTACCAGATTAGTCAACTGACATCCATTATATTCCTATGAAATTGGGAATATAAATTCTTCATTCATTGTACAAATCTGTAAAAGAATCACCTTGTATTAACGGAGAGAATCTCTCCTATATTATTGTAATTGATTCTTATAGATGGGTTTGTGATGCAGGTGGACTACCTAGAATGGGCCACGGGCTCGGATTGGGCCCCGGAGACCCTTGTCTAATTGGAAACGGGCCAACGAACAAAACTGTGTATATCTCAGTGTAGCGAGATTTTAGCCAAAAAACGATGTTTAGGCCCTCAAATTGGCAGTTTATAGTTTTTTAGGAAGCCTTTTATTTTATTTAATTTAAATTCGGCCTTAATTTAATTTTCTTATTTTAGTTTCGACCTTATAAATAAGGTCTTAGGGTTTCCTTATCATTATTATTGTATTTGCATAATTTTAGATAAAACATCAGAGCTGTTTCTTTGTATTGTTTAGGGTTTTTTTCTTGTGTTACTCCTTGTGAACTATCTATTCTACTAGCCTGCAGAATAATCACTATTCTGCCCGAGGAAGCCCTACGCCATGATCTTAACGTTCAGGATGCGATGATTGAGGATTTACAGCGGCAAGTTGCAGAGTTAACTCAGCGTCTAGTGACGCGAAATTTAGGTGATCGTGACACGGAAGATCACAATTTCGATTCCAGTTTCGAAAACCTGTATCACGGTCCTGGTCGATTCAGGGAGCACCATGGTTGGGAGGATCGTTATGGAGACCTCGGATTCAGAGTGGATCTGCTTGATTTTTCTGGTACGTTACAGGCCGAGGGATTTGTTGATTGGTTGAATGAAGTGGAGTGTATTTTCGAGTATAAGGAAATCCCATATCGTGTCAAGGTGAAACTGGTCGCCATCAAATTGAAGGGCAGAGCTTCTGCGTGGTGGGAGCAGTTGAGGCACTCGTGGGATCGGCAGGGCAAAGCCAAGATCACAGATTGGGAGAAGATGAAGAAAAAGATGAAGGGTCACTTCCTTCCTTTCAGCTACACTCAAACCTTGTTTCAGCGACTTCATTCGTTGAGGCAGGGCACAAGATCGGTGGATGATTACACGGAGGAATTCTATCAATTGATAGCCCGAAATGATTTATCTAAGACAGAAGAGCAGATGGTGGCACGATATTTGGGGGGATTATGGCAGCCCCTATAGGATGTCCTCAGCCTTCACTCGTTGTGGATAATTTCGGAAGCATATCAGCGTGCACTTGTGGTTGAAAAATAGTATAACAGGAGGCCAATGAACAAAGGCAACCAAAACAGTCAGCCAGTTCGCTCGTAGGAATCCTGTCCTACCCAGCAACCACCCCAAGGTAACCCTAACCCAAATATTAGATGTTTCAGATGTGGTGAACATGGGCATAAATCAACTGAGTGCAGGAAGCCTGCTAGTAATAAGGGCAAAAATCTCCTGATTGAGGATGATAGGGTAAACGAAATTGAGGAGATTAGAGAGCCTGTGTATGACGATGATGAATATGGAGATGTGTTGTATGGGGATGGCCATGAGACTCTGGTCATTCGTAAGAGTCTACTGACCCCCAAGGGCAATTCAGGGGACTATTGGTTGAGGACCAATATTTTTCACATGACCTGTACAGTTACAGATAAAGTTTGCAAGATGATCATAGATAGTGGCAGTTGTGAGAATGTGGTGTCTGAAGAGGTTGTCTAGAAATTGCAGTTGAAAACAGATCGTCATCCTAAGCCGTACAAATTGTCTTGGCTGAATAAAGACAGTGAGGTAACAGTGAATAGGCGTTGCCTAGTTTCTTTTTCGATTGGTAAGAAATATTTCGATAATGCTTGGTGTGATGTTGTGTCTATGGATGCTTGCCATGTATTGTTAGGTAGGCCTTGGTAGTATGATTGTAGTGTTATTCATGACGGGAGAAAAAACACATACTCCCTTAGCATCAAAGGGTAGAAGATTGTGTTGGCACCTCGTCGGGAAGGAATCACTCCTACCCCGATTCCCAATAATACTAATATGCTTTCGATGTCCAGGTTTATAATGGAGGTTGAGCATGTAGACGTGGTCTATGCTCTGCTGCCTTGTGGGAATAGTGCAGCTGATCTGAATCCAGAATTACCAGCCGAAGTGTAGTAGCTAATGGCAGACTTTTCTGACCTGATGTCGGAGGATCTTCCTCCTGGGTTGCCTCCTATGAGGGACATTCAGCATCAGATCGACCTTGTTCCAGGGTCCAGTTTGCCTAATCGACCAGCGTATCGCCTCAGCCCCAAGGAATCTGAAGAGTTATTGGAGAGGGGCTACGTCCATGAGAGTATGAGCCCATGCGCAGTTCCTGCCCTACTAGTGCCAAAGAAGGATGGTTCTTGGCATATGTATGTTGATAGCAGAGCCATCAATAGGATCACAGTGAAATACTGGTTCCCAATTCTCCGCCTGGATGATATGTTAGACCAGTTGTCCGGTTCTAGGGTCTTCTCCAAAATTGACCTTAGAAGTGGATACCACCATATCAGAATAAGGCCTGGAGATGAGTGGAAGACAGCGTTTAAGACGCAACATGGGTTGTGTGAGTGGATGGCCATGCCCTTTAGGCTGTCCAATGCACCCAACACATTTATAAGGTTTATGCATCAGGTTTTACGGCCTTTCATGGGGAAGTTTGTTGTAGTTTACTTCAATGAAATCCTCATTTATAGTCCGACGTGGGAGACACATTTTGATCACCTCCGTGCTATTTTTAATATGTTGAGGACAGAGCGCTTGTACGTCAATCAGAAGAAGTGTTCTTTCTTCACTACTTCTGTTGCTTTTCTGGGTTTTGTTGTATCTATTGATGGTGTTCAAGCAGATCAGTCGAAGGTAGATGCGGTCTTGGAATGACCCACACTGAGGATCTTGCACGATGTAATAAGTTTCCATGGATTGGCAATCTTCTACCGTCGGTTCATCAGAAATTTCAGCACTTTGATTGCTCCTATCACAGAGTGCTTTAAGGGGCGTGATTTCCAGTGGTCCGAGGAGGCAGAAACCAGCTTTCAACTGCTCAAACAAAAGATGACAGAGGCACCAGTTTTGGCACGTCCTGATTTCGAAAAGGTGTTTGAGGTAAACTGTGATGCATCTGGGGTGGGTATTGGTGGTGTTCTAAGTCAAGAGGGGCGACCAGTAGCTTTTTTCAATGAGAAGTTATTAGGATCAAAGAAGAATTACTCCACCTATGATATGGAGTTCTATGCCATAGTTCAGTCCCTGAAACACTGGCGTCACTACCTAGTGCAGAGGGAGTTCATTCTTATCACTGATCGTGAGGCCCTGAAGTACATCAATGGCCAAC
Organism: Bretschneidera sinensis; assembly: GCA_023935145.1. NCBI lineage: Eukaryota > Viridiplantae > Streptophyta > Magnoliopsida > Brassicales > Akaniaceae > Bretschneidera > Bretschneidera sinensis. The sequence goes on from CM043705.1 coordinate 8,208,370, forward strand.
ACAAGCTGAGTAGGCAGCATGCCAAGTGGGTGGCGTACTTGCAGGAATTCACGTTTGCACTGAGACACCAAGCAGGAAGTCTGAACCGTGTCGCAGATGCACTGAGCCGTCGTACATTACTCCTCACCACCATGAGCACCAGAATTGTGGGAATTGAGGTTTTCTCGGATATGTATGCTGCAGATCCTTCCTTCGGGAGGATAATTCAGGAGGTAATTAATGGTCAACGACATGATTTTATTTTGCATAATGGTTATCTATTTCGTGGATTGTAGTTGTGCGTTCTAGATTGTTCACTAAGGCAGCAGATTATTAGTGAACTTCATAATGAGGGTCACATTGGAGGAGACAAGACGTTGGCCCTGATTTCCTCTAACTATTATTGGCCCAAATTGACCAGTGACGTGGCTCATCATGTGGAGGTTTGTTATGTGTGCTAGCGGTCCAAGGGAGTTCTCACTAATGCGGGCCTGTACACACCCTTATCTGTACCTGAAGCCCCTTGGTTCGATATTAGTATGGACTTTGTGTTGGGCTTACCTCGTACCCAACGGGGCATGGATTCTATTTTGGTTGTGGTTGACAGATTTTCCAAGATGGCCTATTTCATACCTTGTAGGAAGACAATGAATGCTACCCAGATCGCTCATCTTTACTTCAAGGAGATTATATGTTTGCATGGTGTTCCCCGATCCATCACTTCAGATTGTGACACCAAGTTCATGAGTCAGTTCTGGAAGAGTTTATAGGAGAAGCTGGGGACGAAGTTAAATTTTAGCAGCGCCTATCATCCTCAAACAGATGGTCAGACCGAGGTGGCGAACCGGAGTTTAGGAAACCTTTTGAGGAGCTTATCAGGAACTAAACCGAAGCAGTGGGATATGGCATTACCTCAAGCAGAATTTGCCTATAACAGGTTGAAAAACAGAACCACCAGAATGAGCCCATTTGAGATTGCGTATAGTCAGAACCCATCAGGGGTGCTTGACTTAGCCCCTATTCCACGAGTGGGTCATTTGAATCCCAGGCAGATGAGATGGCAGAACATCTTCGAGGTATCCATGAGCAGGTGAAGCTGGCCATTCACGAGAGTAATGCCAAGTACAAGGCTCAGAGTGATAGTCATCATCGTCAGGTACTTTTTGATGTTGGTGATTTTGTTTGGACAGTATTAACTCGTGATCGTTTTGCTGTGGGAGAGTATAATAAGCTTAAGGAGCAGAAGATTGGACCCTGTGAGATCTTTTAGAAGATCAATGCTACAGACTACGCCTCCCCAGTCATCTGAGGACTTCTGATGTATTTAATGTGAAACACCTGAGTCCTTATTTTATGGATTCCGATGAAGCTATTGTGAACTCGAGGATGAGTTCTTTCCAACTCGAGGTGACTGATGCAGGTGGACTACCTAAAATGGGCCACAGGCTCAGATTGGGCCCCGGAGATCCTAGTTTGATTGGAAACGGGCCAACGAAAAAAACTAAGAGTTTCTCAGCATAGCGGGATTTTAGCCAAAAAACGACGTTTAGGCCCTCAAATTGGCAGTTCACAGTTTTTTAGGAAACTTCTTATTTTATTTAATTTAAATTTGGCCTTAATTTAATTTTCCTATTTTAGCTTCGTCCTTATAAATAAGGTTTTAGGGTTTCGTTATCATTATTATTGTATTTGCATAATTTTAAATAAAACATCAGAGTTGTTTCTCTGTATTGTTTAGAGTTTTTTTCTTGTGTTACTCCCTGTAAACTATCTGTTCGACTAGCCTGCAGAATAATCGCTATTCTGCCCGGCGTCAAGATGCTTAGTCTGAGCATCACTCAGTAGATTTGAGTAAACCAAATTAGGTTGGTTAGCCTGAATCGCACTGTTTTGTTGGTTATTCGCCTCCTGGATCATGAGAAAAAGGCAAACATGGTGATTAATAGTTAATTTATGAGATGATATAAAATAACTAGGTTGCTTCTCTCTCTATTAGTTTAGATGTAAATAGTTTTGTACCTACCATCGTCAAGAAATTGATTAGTGGAGTCTCAATCAATGGAGTATTAGAGAAGGTGGTTCCCAACGCAGCATGGTGGGAGCATTTACAATAGAAGAATTTGAGTTTCCCGTATCAGCAATCATTGGAGGGTGATTATTATTTGCTTTAGCTAGCAATGACCGGATATCCATGCCCTCTTGACCAAACATTAACAAAAAGAAATGAACCTAATATATATTTAGTATATATGTCAAATAAGGTAAAATGGTTTAGAGTTAGAATATGATTGATATATCAAACAAGAGGTGGCGTGTTAATTTATACATAAGGAAAGCAATGTACTGTTACCGGATTGTAAGTTCCTGTAGGTGTTCCCATAAGTGAAGAATTGTTGAATGGCGGTGAGGGCTCCAAAACTTCACAATTTTTTTGTACAGATATTGGGGCTATCAGGTTCTGGTTGGAGTTTGAATGATTCATTAGTGGAAGATTGCTTCCCCTCGATGATTCTAACTCCACAACCTCTTTATCAACCATCATTACCCAAAACTTAATTAATTAGTTGAATAATGAAATTTTTTTATTATTTAATAAACATACTTTGAAAAGTGAGTTAATTATTACCCACAAATATCTTTATATTAATTTCATCTAAAGAACATCATAACAAAATGCATCCGCGTGCTTACTAACTTTTGATAAGTTCCCAGCTGTTTCATTTTGCTCATTTTCAGGTTATTGAATATTCTCTTTGTTCATAAAGTCATGATCATAATCAAAGTTCAAGGCAAAGTCCCTACATGGATCTCCCTGTTCATCAGCTGAGCCAAACGCCATTTGATTCTGGTAGTTGTTGAGAAGAGGAAATAAAATTGGTCATTCTTGGCAAATTAACTAGTTTTTTTAATGGTAAAAGACAATTTTATTAATGAAACAGCATGCTGCAAATGATAAATATCAAGAGAAATGAACAATCGCACGAACAAAGCAACCAAGCAAATATAAACAAAAAAGTATATTAAAATAATCATTTTACTTTTTAATGGCCTAATCTCATTTTGATCTAACCTGAACAAGTCAGCATAAAGTTTAAGAAAGAATCATGATATGACTAATAATTATGTATGCTGAACTTGAAGGCAAACTACAATGAAAACCATGAGATTGATTTAAATTAAATGGAAATGATATAGTCTAAATTAAATACATTGTGTTTTGACATTAAATTGGATTTTTTTAGATTCATTGCCTAGTTTTAACTCAAGAAAATTAGTTGTCACATTTGCTAGTAAAATAGTCAAATCTATTTGTAAAATAAGTCATATTTGATAGTAATTGTCACATTTGGATATTACTCCCAAATATGATAACTTACTACCAAATCTAAAAACTTTACCTGGAAGGATAAAATCTACCATATGAGTTAGTGAATAGCCCATATAAATTCCTACGATGGGACCTACTAGCACATATATAATTACAATTGGCGATTTCAGTTACTGAGTGCTCATGTCCAACACTGCTAATTTCTTTGTAAGAACCATTCACTGTGATGAATAAGGAAAATAATAACGTTTGCTAATTGACGCCGGGCAGAATAGCTATTATTCTGTAGGCTAGTCGAACAGATAGTTCACAGAGAGTAACACAAGAAAAACCCTAAAACAATATAGAGAAACTACTCTGATGCTTTATTTTAATTTATTCCAAAAATACAATAATGATAATTATGAAACCCTAAGACCTTATTTATAAGGTCGAAGCTAAAATAGGAAAATTAAATTAAGGCCGAATTTAAATTAAATAAAATAAAAAGTTTCCTAAAAACTAAAAACTGCCAATTTGAAGGTCTAAAGGTCATTTTTTGACTTAAAAATGACAATGCTCAGTGTTACTGAGGTTTTCCCGGAAGCCCATTTCCAAGCAGACTAGGGTCTTTGAGGCCGAATCCGAGCCCGTGGCTTGCTAAACGATGTAAACCGGCCTAGGTAGTCCACTTGCCATCTGATAACTCAGCATTATCTAAGTCAGATCCTCCTGCATCAATCACCCCAGGTTGGAAAGAACTAGTCCTCGAGTTCACAATAGCCACATCAGAATCCCCAAAACAAGGACTCAAGTGTTTCACATTAAAGACATCAGGCGGCAACACAGGAGGAAGATCCTCTGGTATCAGGTCAGAAAACTCTGCTAATAGCGACGAATCCACTATGAAACTGAGATCTCTATAATGATCCTCCCGACCACGGCGTTCCCTGAATCGAGCAGGATTGTAACACGGGTTTTCGAAACTGGAATCAGAATCGTGATCTTTCATCTCACGATCACCTAAACTCTACGCCGTTAGACTTTGGGTTAACTTTGCAACCTGCTTCTGTAAATCCTCAATCATCACATCCTGAACATTACGATCATGGCATGGGGCTTCCTCATTCGGAACCTGCCCACGACGACCACGGCCATGGTCACCAGCCATGGAAACTGATGAAATCTCACCCCAGGAAGATGATGAAGCTCTGATACGAATAGACACCGGGCAGAATAGCGATTATTCTGTAGGCTAATCGAACAGATAGTTCACAGGGAGTAACATAAGAAAAACCCTAAAACAATATAGAGAAACTACTCTGATGCTTTATTTTAATTTATTCCAAAAATACAATAATGATGATTACGAAACCCTAAGACCTTATTTATAAGGTCAAAGCTAAAATAGGAAAATTAAATTAAGGCCGAATTTAAATTAAATAAAATAAAAAGTTTCCTAAAAATCAAAAACTACTAATTTGAAGGTCTAAACGTCGTTTTTTGACTTAAAAATGACAATGCTCAGTATAAAATACTGAATTTTGCCCGGAAGCCCGTTTCCAATCAGACTAGGGTCTTTGGGGCTCAATCCAAGCCCATGGCTCGCTAAAAGATGTAAACCGGCCTAGGTAGCCCACTTGCCATCTGACAACTCAACATTATCTGAGTCGAATCCTCCTGCATCAGTACTGACACCGGGCAGAATAGCGATTATTCTTCAGGCTAGTCGAACAGATAGTTCACAGGAAGTAACACAAGAAAAACCCTAAAACAATATAGAGAAACTACTCTGATGCTTTATTTTAATTTATTCCAAAAACACAATAATAATATTACGAAACTCTAAGACCTTATTTATAAGGTCGAAGTTAAAATAGGAAAATTAAATTAAGGCCGAATTTAAATTAAATAAAATAAAAAGTTTCCTAAAAACTAAAAACTGCCAATTTGAAGGTCTAAACTTCATTTTTTGGCTTAAAAACGATAAGGCTTACTATAAAATACTAAGTTTTTCCTAAAAGCTTGTTTCTAGTGAGACTGGGGTCTTCAGGGCCCAATCTGAACCCATGGCCTGCTAAACGATGTAAATCGGCCTAGGTAGCCCACTTGCCATCTGACAACTCAGCATCATCTGACTCGGATCTTCCTGAATCAGTCGCCCCGAGTTGGAAAGAACTCGTCCTCGAGTTCACAATAGCCACATCGGAATCCCCAAAACAAGGACTCAAGCGTTTCACATTAAAGACATCAAGCGGCAATTCAGGAGGAAGATCCTCTGGTATTAGGTCAGAAAACTCTGCTAATAGCGGCGAATCCACTATGAAACCAAGATCTCCATAATGATCCTCCCGACCACGGCGTTCCCCGAATCGAGCAGGATTGTAATACGGGTTTTCGAAACTAGAATCGGAATCGTGATCTTTCATCTCACGATCACCGAAACTCTGCGCCGTTAGATGCTGGGTTAACTTCGCAACCTGCTTCTATAAATCCTCAATCATCACATCCTGAACATTACGATCATGGCGTGGGGCTTCCTCGTTCGGAACCTGCCCGGGACGACCACGACCACGATCACCAGCCATGGAAACTGATGAAATCTCACCCTAGGAAGATGCTGAAGCTCTGATACCAACTGACACCGGGCAGAATAGCGATTATTCTGCAGGCTAGTCGAACATATTGTTCACAGGGAGTAACACAAGAAAAACCCTAAAACAATACAGAGAACCTACTCTGATGCTTTATTTTAATTTATTCCAAAAATACAATAATAATATTACGAAACCCTAAGACCTTATTTATAAGGTCGAAGTTAAAATAACAAAATTAAATTAAGGCCGAATTTAAATTAAATAAAATAAAAAGTTTCCTAAAAACTAAAAACTGCCAATTTGAAGGTCTAAACTTCGTTTTTTGGATTAAAAACGATAAGGATTAGTATAAAATACTATGTTTTTCTCGAAAGCTCGTTTCCAATCAGACTAGGGTCTTCGGAGCCCAATCCGAGCCCGTAGCCCGCTAAACGATGTAAACCGACCTAGATAGCCCACTGGCCATCTGATAACTCAGCATCATCTGACTCGGATCCTCCTGCATCACTAATGATAGGTAATGCCTCAAAGGATGCCTTAAACTATGACAAAAGGCTAATCATACTCCAGCGACTTTGCAGATCTGTAAGAATTAAGAAAATCAGTCAGAATATCAACCCATGTACCTCCTGCACCATGGTTTCCTCGCTACTGACTACGTTTTCAGTACTGACACTGCACACAAATGGCCAGGATGTTCTGTTTTCCTTAATACTACATATATTCATTTATTTTTCGTACATAGAAAAAATTGACTCGAATGTTTTATGTGCTGACATTTATACATAAACATACAACTATAGATTTAGATTCAGATTATATATAAAGTTATATTTTAAGGCATAAGAAATATTGGGTGAAACTTAAGATAAATAACATCCATAACAAAGGTAAATAAGCTCAAAACAAGATCTGTGTATACTCTCCGTCATCCCAAAAAAACAAAACAAGATCTATGAAATTCACCTCTAGATTCTTTACAAAGTTTATGCTTATAGTAAAGATCGAACTGCAGCCCTGTGAGAAAATAAATTTAAAATCAAAACAAGAAAAAATAATCACTGATCAATGCTCATTCAAGAAAAAATACACAACCTTTCCTTTGCAAAATTAAGGATCTCTTTTACGTTTGATCTTTTTCAAGATGGCTACATGAAATAGCTAGATAGATGTATATATCTTAGAGACTCGAAATTAAATGAAACAAGAGAAGGACATTATGAGAAGTGTAAGACAAGAAGACAAATAGTAATGTTGATATTTTCTATAGGCGGAAGGAAAAGATGGAATAAGAAGACAAAGCCCGAACTAATGGAACTAGCTTATTTATGTAGGAAAACTATGCATATTGTGTCTGTGTCATTAAGTTAATGGTGGAAAATTTTCTTTAATTTGGAATCTTTTTAGAATTTTCGTGAACTTATATTATGTTATTTTATAAAAGTATGAGGGCCAATTAAATATGCAGGCAATATGACAGAAGAATTTATTCACAAATAAAATTCCTGTGCGTTGCCCACATTTTGAATTTTTTGATCAATTATCATAAACTGAAAGACTACACGTGTACAACATTTTAATTATGTTTGTTAATACTGTTAATCATTTATCTGTAGTTAGTTGTATTCAATTTCAAACTGTGTTTACAATTTTTTCAATATGTTTGTGTATGTTTTATACATTGCCTATATATTTTATCACTAGCTATTATATTTTTACTTAACATGAACAAAATTATTCAATGAATATAAGGAAAGGAAAAACTCAATAAAATGAGAAGTGGAGAATAAATTAGCACCTCTAATTAAATTAATTTTTTTTTTATATCATTAGGCATCTTCAAAATAAAAATAAAAAGTAGTAAAATGTATTGGCTTCTATATGTATTAAATTTATCCCAAAAAGCCATTTTTTCTGTCATAAGGTCAACTTTTATTAAATTTCAAGCGAGTCCTATAAATTGGACTTTCTTGCAAACTACATATTTGAATTGGAACTGGCTTTAATAAAAATAAGTGGACCAAAATTTAAAGATACAAATGAGTAAAGAGGACATGCCTAATGATTAGTGGCAAACTTGGGGTTCTTCTATTAGGCCAGTTAAAATTCTATATTTGTAGAGACCAATACCTCAATAAGAATATTTAAATCACTGAGTTAGTATTTTCGAATTATAATTGATGTATAAGATAAATTTGAGGTTAATTTAAAAAAAATATATATATATGACTATTGTTTAAGGGGAAAATTAGACATGAGACAAAGGGGAGTAGTTATTCAAAAGCAAAGTTAAATTATGGATATTTTGTTATAAATACAAGCTCTGGGCGTTAATAGTTTTAGTTAGAAAATGGAGGAGATGACTTGCAATTTCATTAAATATAACTGGAGGGGCGAAGAGGTAAAAGCTATTAGGGCTATATAAAGGCTAAAGGCCTAGAAACCAAGTATGTTCTCCTTTCTTCCTTAGTGCGCGGGTAGAGAGAGAGATTTAGAGACAAAGAGAGACGGAAAATGGTTTTGAAAGAAAACCCAATTTCTTCCTAATTTCGTATAGCCATAACCCATCCACCCTTAGTCCAACTGCCCCCAAACTTCATAGAACAACTTCGGGAACCTAGAGGAAGAGGACAGTGCCAGAGGTGGACGGTCACGACCGATGGAAGGCAGCATGTGGGACACACTCACCATAAAGGGACTGTTTTCTGGGCTGTTTGTCACCAAGAATTTGAGTAAGTTTTGAGTTCGAAAACTTTCTAAGTTAAAAGTAGACTTCTTGAAGTTGATTCTAGGACTTTCTTTAAGATAATTTGAGTTTAAATTGAATTAGTTTGATGTATTTGCAATGGAATGAAATTTTGAAGAAATTCTGGAAATTTTATGTTGTAAAACTATGATGTTGGAGTTTGATTTGAGTTGTGATTATTGTAAAATATGAAAGTTGAGACCTAGAAAGTATGGGTTAGATTGAATTTGGTTTAATTTCATAAATTGGAGATTTTTCTTTGTTAGAGTTATAATTTTCTTGGAATTTGTGAAGATGAGAAAATTATTGAAGGAAATAAGAAAAGTTTAAATGGGTATTTTTCTTTTTTAAAACTAAAGGAACTTCTTGAGTTCTTATGTTTTCTAGTGATAAAACTAAAAGTTTGGAAAACTTCTATTAAGTGGGTATTTTGAAAGTTATGTGATTTACTCTAAGTTTGTTTATGAAAAGTGTGAATTATATGAGTTGAAAATATAAGCGCTTGATGGTATAATTATTATTAAAGTTGTTATGGTTTCTTTAAATTGGAATAGCTTTTCAGTAGTTGGGAGAAACTTTTTATATGTAAGTTCTCTTGCAGTTTAACTTAGAATTTACTTGATTAAGTTTAAAAGTATCATTGTCATGAGATATAAATCTAAAATTTGATAAGGAAAGGAAAGAAAGGTAGAAAAAGAAAAGGAAACCTGTGATATTTTATATGTATTGGTTTAATTAATTCTTGTAATTACTTGATATAGATAATTATTAATTACTAGTTTACTTCTTGGATTGTTAAACTATATCGCATGTTCTTTAGATGTGGCGAAAAAACGATCAAAAGGCAATGAAGTAGCTAAGATTAACTTTTGGCATATCAAAGATGAGTTTCACCTTACATTTATTATGCTATGCATAGCATAATAAATGCTTATGGAATTACGATGATAATAATAATAATAATTTGTGTGGATTCATGGATAAATATAAGAAAATATTGGTAGTAATATCAACTTCTTACTTTTTACTCAATTCTTTTCATCAACACACTGAACTAAAATATCTTCATTTCTTTATTCTACTTCCACCTTTCTCTTAGACTTTGCACACTTAAGCTACTCTCTTGACCTAAATACACATCCAAAAGACCATCTAACATCTCATCCCCACTCTTTTACTCATTCAATCTTAAGTCTAGCCACACTATGAATGATGACTCCCAACAGTCTCCTTTAACTCATTATCATTTGTAATCCTTCAATTGGATATTTTATAATTACATCGAACCACTTATACTATTTCTCAAAACATATCTTAATCCCTTCATGAATTTAAATTTCCATCATCTACTTAGTAAAAATCTATATTCAACTCTCTTTAACACTTCTTGGTAGCTCTTTGATTTGTCTAAAATCTTCCCTTCACTTTAAATTAAGTTCTATCGAGATCTAAATGTCTAGTAACCTCAAATCTTTTTAATTATCTTCCTTATTTGACATCTCTTCCAATACTATTTCTTTTTAAAATACTCCAAACTTCAGAATTTCATAAGTAAAAAAATTTACTCTTTAAATCTCTACCTCTTATATTATTACGAACTACGTACAAGCCTTATTATTAACTATGGGTGGGGATATAACTAATTTCCTAACTTTCTAGGTTCTCATTGTATACTAGTACTTTAACCTTCAATCTAGTAGACCTTGGTTTTGTACACTATACTCATCCGTTTTATCCATAATCGTTCTAATACCCTTATACCTTACTAAACTCTTGATTTCCTATGAAACACCTTCTTATCACTTTCATTTACAAGGTAACTTCTCTTACCAAGCATAGGTTTCATACTTTCTCTAATTATTATCCTTTCTAATACTCCCAATCATATCTTAAGACAAGTTATTCGCAAGTCATTCGCAAGTCTTTAGATTTCAAATGCTTCTTATACATCACCTACCTCTCAATAGACACCAAAAGTATTTTTCAAATTAAATCTTCCAGTAATGAAAACTTTCTAGTTCACTCAAGTAGTACCGACCATTTAATTACTCATTTTTTATTCTATAATTTAGATCCACCATCTCCTTGCATCCAGCTTCACTTAATACCTAAGATCAAATGAAAAGTTCACTACACCTTTATCCTTTACTAATTCCACATATATACAAAAATTTCTTCTTCCCAACCTACTTATTTACTATCCTCCTCAAATCCAAAATACTTCAAAAACATCATTTATAAATCATCTAATGCCATCATTTCTTTACGTAAATTGTTTCTCTCCTTTTGTTTCATTCATTCCTACTATACCTTAATCTTCACAAGAGCCACTTGTCCAACAATTTTAATCCTACTCCTTTCTATACTTGTTACCTATATGTACTCTTACCTATCATTTTAATCACTCTTCCTAAGTCTCATTTCTTAACAAAACACTTACTATCTATGAATCTGTTCTACTTCCCAAAACTCGAATTTCCCACACTTTCAGATTGATAATTCAACGCAGACTTTCAAATTACACTATCTGATACTCCATCGACTACCTTCTTCCTATGCTCATCTTTCAAGCATACACACATATATGCCCTCTACGCTAAACTTTATATACTTTAAGTTCACAGATTTCTATACTAGTCGCTTAAAAAACTAACACTACACAACTATTCCACAATCATCTATTACAATTTATATATCAAGAGAAGAAAAATCATCAATAAAACATTCATGCATAATTCAACATAGTACACTAACTTAGTATAATTCAATTATCCTTTTCCTTCATGTTACAAGTCTTTAAGGATAATTAGATGAATTAAATAGTAGCTCTTGATTTCATAACTCTAGTAATTAGTGAGTAATTGTATACATCTCCGAGGTTGATTTTAATCGATGAATTCTTTAGGTGTGTTTGAAGAATTTCTAAGGGTAAGAAGGTGATTCGAGAGTGAAGTTTTATTCTACAAGGAGAGTATCACCTTACTCTTAGTAAGCGTGATAATCTTGATTAAAATTAAAAGCTTAGATTATACACATTAGTAAGGACTTACGCATTTTACGTATTATAAAATAAAAGATTTAAGGCGCTTCAGATGCATGTAGATAATAATTGTGTATTAAAAATCAATAAATTTGGGGGCTTCGAATATAATTAGTTCATGAAATGTGTATTAAAAAGTTGTATTACCAAGAGTGCTTTGTATTTGTTGTATTACTTTCATTATTATTCTGTGATGTGGAAGGAATGGATTTATTTTGTAGGTATGTAAATCTCACCCGGTAACGGGTATGGAGGAAGTATTAGTGTGTCAAATGTTGTAACTCCATCCGATAAGGGGTAGGGCCCTTGTTCTTGGAAGTGGAGACCTTGCTCGATAAGAGGTAGAGAGGGGATTCAATTTATTTAAATGGGACGTGTTTCAATATTCTTGAAATATTCGATTGAAACGATAAAGAATTGAAGTAATTGAAGGAGTGCTTTACGTTGTATGATATATTATCCTTGAGTTGTATATTCAGAATCCACGAGTCATATGAATTACTATATATTGTATAAAGATATAATTGTATAAAACATGAATATGTACTAAACTACCCGCACGGGGTTTATAAAAGGATTTCTTTGATTACTTCGAGTAATGTGTTTACTCGTTGAGCTTTTTAGCTCACCCCCCCCCCCCCCCCTCTTACCATTTCAAGAAGATTATTCAAGGCCCTTTTACCATTAGTGAAGAAGCAAGGAAGAGAAGTCTCTAGGTGGGTCCAAGTGTTGGCATCCTCGTCCAATCTCCTTTTGTAATAGCAATCTAGTATTTTATACTAAGATGTATATTTTGAAGTTACGTCTCATGAGACATCCTTTTGTAAAATTAAATGATTGTATTATTGATCGAAGTTGTACTTACTATGATATACATATATTATCCTATGTCTATGTTAGACACTATTCATATTATAGTTGTGCAGGTGCTCAGTTATGAAAAGTAAGGATGTCGCCTCTAATAGGGCCCGTTTGAGATGGGTTATTACATTGCGCCACAAAAGTTTCCTCTATTTGGTGACACTTAACATCGTCCTCTATAGTGAAACATAACTGCCTATTTAGTGACACATTGGAACCTTTAGCGACGACATGTTATTAGCTTTGATGAACCTTTGTTATGTATTTTGTGACGAATACAAATCCTTAATGACCAAATTTCATTAGTATTATAGACGCAACGTTGAGTCACAAAACATTTTTTCCTTTGGTGATGATAATCAATTTTGTCACCTATAACTAACAATTAGTAACAACATTATTGAACTGTCACAAATACTTTTAGCAACGAAGCTACGTTGACGATCATCATGACATATTTTTTTCGTTACCCAAATACTTTCATGACAAAATTATTAATTTTTTGTGATGTTTCAATGCGCCTCAAAAAACTTAATTTGTTGTAGTGTCCATAGATACAACTCCCAAATCATCAGCTTAGCCACCAGCCATTTAATTCTTGTGATTTTTTACGAGAGGAAATAAAACTGATCATTCTTCATAAACTAACAACAGTACATTAAAAATAATTATTAGACCTATAGTAATCATTTCACGTGTTAATGACCTAATCTCACTTTGAACTCAACCGAACAAGTCAATGCAAAGTTGACTTAAATATCATATTGGAACTAATTATGTAACCATTCCTAGATGTTGAACTTGAACGTGAATTCAATGATTCAACTATCAGATCTGTAAGCATTAAGAAAATAACAAAAAATATATGGTAAACCATATAAGTAGCTCATACACGGGTATTCCGCATTTCTTCTTTAACCAGTATATTTGAAGTACTTTACTCGGTTTCCGGTCTCAAGAACTGCACAATCCGTCGATCATCGGGATGTATTACTTTCTTTAATAGTAGTTTTATTTTTTCCTTGGGATTCTTTCTGTCTTAACATATATAGATACAAATACAGATATAGACATAGATGTAGATTTAGATTCAGATCTTATATATTCATACGTATATATAATATATATATTTAAATTACATTTTAAGTCTTACGAAATACTGAGAGAAACCTAACACAAATAATATCCATAATACGATCTATGTATACCCTTTTCTCGAAAAGAAAAACTCAAAAGACTCTTATGCAATTCACCTTTAGATGTGGCTTATAAGCAAGATGAAACCTTACCTTATATGAAAATATATTTAAAATCAAAACAAGAAAAATTAGTGTCAGAAATCAAATCACTCCATGTTCATTCCCGAAATATTACCTATATATAAAATGAGCTGAACAATCAATGAAAAACGAAAAAAAAAGCACTTTCACTTTCTCTTGGAATAAGTTCTCATTTGGGTTTGATCCTTCTCAAAGATGATTGGATGACAAAATAGATCTATTAGAAAGTGGCTGATGAGGCTGAAAAATGGAGCAAGAGATCAGGATAACATGAGAACCATAAGATAAGAAGGACAAATGGTAATACTAATCCTTTCTATGAAGGAAGGATAAGATTGGAATAAGACTAAAATATCATGCATCCACATAATAATGGGCTTGGGTCGTCTATGATACCATTATGTCACACTCTCACTTCGTGACCCAAAAGTATATCTAATTGTACATTATAGGGATCATGATCTTCCCATCGCACTATTAATGAGGGGTGTGCGTCATCACAAAAACTATGTAGTCTGTATCATAAACTTAATGCTGGAAAGGTTCTTTATTGAGAAACTTCTTTGTATTTTTTTATTAATTTGTTTTCTTTTATTTTCTAAAATTCTAAGTGTCAACTAAAGATTCAAATTGTGGCTGAAGAAGTTATTTGAAAATAGTAAGTCTCACACTTTTGTCATGGTTTGTCAATATCATTAAACAACCTATCTATCAATTTTTCAGCAGTGAGAATTAACAATCAAGTTTAGATAAATCATTTTGTGTGTTTATCATCAGTGTATCTAGAATTGAAATTAAAGATGGTAAATTTTTGCTTAAGGTTGTGACAATCTTGATCCTTTTATTCATTTTAATGTTTTAGCTAGTTGTAATTAATTACAAGTTGTTTTTATAATTTTTTTTTAACGTGCTTGTTTTTATGCATGTACGTTCATTTCATACATGTTTAATTATTACCAGCTATTAGTTTTTCACATAACAAGAACAGAAAAGATTAAAAAAATATAAGGAAAGGAAAAGTGCACTAAAATGAATAATGGAACAAAAATATCATCTCAGACTTCTTCAAAAGAAAAAAAAAAGGGTAAAATTTATTGGCTTTTATATAATAAATTTTACATAACATGTGTGCACAAAATTGATAACAGTTTAGATTCTTCAAACTCCAAGCAGCTTCTTTGCCGGAAGCTTTACTGAGAAGTTTTGTTCTAGTATAAGTCCATGACAAATATATAACATAAGGGTTCATCTCACTTATATGAAGATATTTTGGCTGGCTCGGGTCTAAACTAATGTTTTAAAATAGTTGAAAATTTCACTGGTAATCTTAGAAACTTTACTAGCAATATTACTTTTTTGGGTCCCAAACGTTTATTAACGTTATCAATGAAGCTTCTCAAGTTTACCAATGAAGTTTTCAGTGGGTCTAAAGAGCCAACGAAGAATTTTTACCCTACAAAATGGTATGGAAAGAGAGAAAAAGAGATACTTAGTTTTCATCATAGTGAAATGTACCCTTATATCATATATTTTTCATGATCTCAAACTAGACACCAAACAAAATTTATTCCCGCTTTACTTTTATTGGTTGATCATTTAAATATATTTCCAAGCATGCATGGTTGAGTAGAAACGGAGTTTGTGGTCCTTTCTGTCCGTACAATGAAACTTGCCTCTGGCCTTCACAGGAAAAAGAGAGAATCCATGCTTCTAATTTTTAGAGATTTAACATCTTTTTAATCTTATCCGAAGTTTTAAAAAATGTAAAAACTTCACTAACTTAACATTGCCAGAATTTCAATGGCTTAGGTTGATTTGTACCATTCAGTTTTCATAAATAAGAAAGTGGGAGTGAAGTGCCTTGTAGAAAATTGTAGGGGAGGATTTGTTTGGGACTCGTCTGACAGTAGCCTATTAATCAAAAGCTTCATTTGTTTCCATGTACAATGTATTACAATGTAACATTAATTTTAACTCCGTTTCTTTAAATGTAAAATGTATTACAATGTAAAACCAAATTTATTTAAAATGAGATTCATGTAAGATTATAAGTTTTCAGTTGAAATATGAAAATAAATGATGAAAATTGCTTAAAATAAACAAAAAGGGAAAATTAGTGGCGTAATATGTGAGAGAAATTTTAGGAAAGTGGGAACGTATTTTCTTTTATAAAAAAGAATCATTTTCCGATCACCTATAAAACAACTTACGACAGAAAAACACAGAAATTGTTTTGTGAAGTTTTTCACTCACCAATGTAAAATCTTTTTTTATATGAAATTGATTTTCATAGAATCCAAACACTAATAAAATACTTTCTTACATGTATTTTGCTTTCAAATTGTCATTTATCATTGAAATAAATAGACTAAAAATGGAAAAGACAGCGAACTTTTTAACAAATAAAGAAAATGTCATTTGAATGAGTGTAACAGATATGACCTATTGAGTTTGGAAAAGGATATGTTGGTGGGTTATGACCAATCTGACCTCGTGGATCTTCTAAGTTTGAGTTTTGAAGAATGAATACCTTTCAATCCAGTTAATTAAATTTTGATGATAAATGTTGAGGTTTTTGGTCATTTATTTAAGATACAGAACGGTTACTAATATTCAAAGTAATTTGTATGTCACAATATTGACAAGCATAAAAAAAATTGTTATCCGTCTTTCTATGTTTACTCACTTAACTTGAAATGCTTTTAGCTTTAATGGAACTTTTTGGTTTTACTTAAAAGAGAAAATAAAATATAATTTTTTCTACACAAGCCCATTTTTCCTTCGTCTTTCCTCTTTTCTCTTTTTTCATCCTCAAGGAAAGGGTCAGGCTTCAATATGAAGTTTATGCTAACGAGAATGCGTAGCATCAAAAAGAATTGGAGTGTATCCTTGGGTACGAGAATGTCTTACTATACATGAATGACGCTTCACCCAAAAGTTTAAATCAATAAATTGTGTAGTAATTCATATATATAATCCCTTCTCTCTTTATTTTACTTAAGCTTTGAATTCATACATGAAATCTTTTCGAATAAGATCTTCTAGAAAATTGAATTACTTCCACATTTCAACAATAAAACATTAAAGATACTACTACAGTTTTTATATATCTAACCACTAAACCAAAAGTTTTAATCAAAGTTTGAACAGGTCTTGTGAGCACAAAATAGGAAGAAGCTAGATCTTCCGTAAGAGATATACTGGTGAATTGTAATTTAACACATACATGGTTCGTAATATTTTGAGTGGTAAGATAAGGCATGAGGGAGGATGAATGAAGCTGAAGATGCCATGGGAACATTTGAAAGGATGTATTTGAGTAAGAGAAAAAAAAAACAGAGAGGGATAGGTTCAGATCGCTGGTGCTCTGATACCATGGAAGTCCAAAGGTTTTAGGAATTTGGCAGTGTATCCCACAGAGTGATTGCATCAGCTTTTATATACATTTATCTATAAGGGATTCAGGTTCCATCCTTTACCTTTTTCATTCTTTAAGAAAATGACATAATCTCAACCATTAATGTATATATGGGTTCCACATAATACATAAATTTATAGATCCCATGCACATAATACATGAAAGGTTGAGATTGCATCCTTTAATCAATGGATGAGGATTGAAGCCAAACCCATCAATAAGAATCAATTACAATAATATAGGAGAGATTCTCTCCCTTAATACAAGGTGATTCTTTGACAGATTTGTACAATGAATGAAGAATTTATATTCCTAATTTCGTAGGAGTAGAATGAATGTCAGTTGACTAATCTGGTAGGCATTAAAAGAATTGGAGTGTCTTATTCTTGGGTAAGAGAATGTCTTGCTATACTTGAACGATGTCAAGAGAATGTCTTGCTATATATGAATGACACTTCACCTGCAAGAGAATGTCTTGCTGTACATGAACGACGCTTCCTCCAAAACTTTAAATCAATAAGTTGCGTACTAATCCATATATACTGCCTTTTCTCTTCATTTTACTTGCAAGCTTCGAATTCATTCATGAATTCTTTTTCAATCGAAAATTAAATTACTTCTACATTCCAACCACAAGACAATAAAGATACTAGTTTTTATTTAACCACCAAACAAAAAGTTTAAATCAAAGTTTGAAACACAGTTACAAAACGATAAGGTTCCACAATTTATTTTAAAGGATATTTCAACTACTCTTCTCCATAGATTTCATCAGAACATATAATACCTTGTAAAATTTGTCCCGAAAGAACATTCACTAACAAGTCTACATAGAAAATATCCCAAAATATCAAAGCACTCCTTAACTCTTCACATCCGCATGAGGTCACATCTGTTGTGGAAAAACCCTTGAAAGATTAAATTTTGTCACATGATTCACTCTTTCTCATCCTATGATGATGGACAGAGAGTAAATTATTAATTATTGTTAATATGATGTTGCACCTTTGGAAATCTTAGTAATTTTGCATCCTTTTTTTTATGCTGATTAAATTTATATTTTATTTTACTTTTGAAAAAAGTATGATATTGTACCATGATATGATCATACTAAGTAAGACATCTTATTTTTTCTCCTAATAAAATTATAAAGCCGGTTAAAAGTTAAATGATCAAGAAGACAAAAAAATTACCATTTATTTAGTAGCATACATCTCAGATCGGGGTCGACGGGGAGACTAATCGCCTCAAACATTGGATCATAGAGTGCATTTTTAATTGGCCTGAAATCTTCAAACCTTTTGGTTTAAATTCCCATGAGTAGTGAAAAGAAATTTACACTACGGTTTGATGAAAATAAAAATGAAACATGACTATGTAAAGTTCCATAAAACAACCTTTGGTCCCTAAGATTGGAAATACCAGAGCTCCCAACTTCATTTGCTTGAGATTGTGAATCCCGAATTATCAGAGCCTGTTCTCCCAAAGTAGGTAATGTCTGCATTCAATCAAAGTAAATATGAATATCTTATGGTCATCTTAGTTCTACTAAAATGTGTGATTTGATTTTGAAGTCTTGATCTGTCCTTAATTGGTTTTCCACTTTTATTACGAAGAGATATATTCAACAAAACTTTAATATGTGTACGAATCTATAACAAGATAATATGTGAAGAAAATGCAATACCTTGGAGTGTCTCGATAATTTCCAAAATTCAAATCCTCATATACCATGATTACGCCTCAAAATTCCATGCTAAATTTTTTTTTTCAACCAAAATTTTATAAGGTCAGTCTACAATACAAAATAAAGCTTGATAAAAAAAAAGTGCAATTAATGACGTCTTGAGTGAGATTTTTACTTGTTGAGCCCTCGAGTTCAAGATTGGATTTGATTTGGAACTATCAAGGCTTTGGTATGAAGCACTTGGCCTGGTAGTTTGATTCATTAGTCCCTGGAGAACTTGTAGCCTAGAAGAAGTGTAAAAGCAAGAAATTATAAGTTGTTCAATATATCAACAACATCTTGAAATTAAGATTATTAAATACGCTATTCAGCAAGCAAGGAGTCTTCTAACTGTGAAATGAATGTTGGCACCAAAGGGAGTTGATTGACTTGTCTGTTATCAAATAATTGTTGACTCCAGAAATTATATAGTTTTCAGCAATTCAGAAGATGAAGCACTTCATATCTATGGCACTAAGTTATGTTAATTAGTATTGCATTTCAGTGAAGTATAAGGTTAAATTTCTATATAAAAAATATAACTTTTAATACTTTGAAAATGATAAATAATAGATGGTATGTTATGTATCAATTGAATTAGCTCTAATGACTTACCAGTCCATTGTTTGTATTTTGTTTTACACCAATAATAATACTCATACCGATATATGATGAAATCTAAGTCATACCAAAAAGGAGTAGTCATAGGCCTATATGGAGGGTTCTGTTGCTGAGAGATCAGATCTGGTTGCTGTAGTTTATCACAGAAGAATCTGACTCCTGTCTGTTTATACATGTTCGATACATTATAGTGAAACTTAACACAATAAAATTTTAAACGAATAAAAAATATAATTACTAAGTACTCACTGCGTTTTGAGGGTCGAACAATGCAAGCTGATTGTTGCCTGAAATATTGCATGATATGTTACCTAGAAGTTCATCCCCAAATCATGTGTTGTACTCATGATTAAGAGGATTTATATCATGACCCATCGGTGGAGGCCTACATTGAAGTTTTTTTGGAAGGAAAAACAAGCATAAGCTGTGTAGAACAAGAATGGAGGTCGGTTAAAATATGGCTTAAAAGCATGGCTACAGAATTGAAGGTGCTCAAAAATTTGTCTGATCAAGATGTTCGCTTGATAACTGATTTTAACTTGGTTTGCCCAAATCTGCTACTGTCCGAAAATGTAGGCTAGTGCGGTGGTTGAAACCGCCTTGTGGTTGGGTTAAAATTAATTGTGATGGCAGTGTTAGAAATAACCCGGGTTCATCAGGGGGTGGTGGTATTTTCAGAGATGCTAATGGTGATTTTAAAGGAGCTTTTTCTAGTCATTAAGGTTTTGGCTCTAATAACAGAGCAGAGTTGAGGGCTGCGTTTGATGGCATTAAGCTGTGAAAGAGATTATCATATTTTAATGTTATTATTGAGAGTGACTCCAAAACCATTGTTGAGTGGTTTAGAGCGGGAAGGTGCACCTTATGGTATTTATAGGACTTTGGGATGAGTGTGTTAAAGAGATGCAAGGGATGAATGTTTGGATTGTTCATCAATTACTTGAAAGTAATCAAGTGGCAGATTTCTTGGCTAAGATCGGTGAACGAGGCAATAATGGAACACATGAAAATTTACATGAGTTACCGAGGAAATTAAAGCGTATTCTTTGTATTGATAAGTCTGGTTTGCCGGCTATTAGACGTTAGGTTACTTTTGTTGGTTGTAAGTTTTTCTTTAGGCTTGTTCAGAGGTTTGGTTTTTCTACATAGGCCTGTTTAGACTCGTTTGATTTTTCTTGGTCGGGTTTATTTTCTTTATGTTTTGTTTGGTTTGTGTTAGGGAGGGTTTGTTTTGGTCTTATTGTAATTTCCCAGTTGCTTTACTTGTAACCACGGTATTCCTCTGGCACAAGTGAGGGCTTATCAATAATCTTGGGACGAGGTCACCATGAGGGTGGCTGCAAGCTCTGAGAAAAAAAAAATAAATAAAGGATATCTAATTTTCAACGCAACATAAAACCAATTCTGATAATTAATATCATTAAGCATAAAAGATAAGTTTTGACATACAGGAGATGCTTAATCTGAGCAGCATTCAGTTGATTTGAGTAAACCAAATTATGTTACTCAGCCTGAATCGCACTGTTTCGTTGGTTATTCGCCTCCGGGAGCATAAGAAAAACGCAAACATGGTGATTAATAGTTAATTTATGAGATGATATAAATAACAAGGTTGCTTCTCTCTCCATTAGTTTAGAAGTAAATCATTTTGTACCTACCATCATCAATAAATTGAATTAGTGGTGTCTTAAGCAATGGAGTATTAGAGGAGGTGGTTCCCAATCGCTGCTTAGTGGGAGCATTTACAATAGGAGAATTTGAGTTTCCAGTATCAGCAATCATTGGAGGGTGATTATCATTTGCTTTAGCAAGCAATGACTGGATATCCCTGCCCTCCGGACCAAACATTAACAAAATGAAATGAACCTAATATATATTTAGTATATATATGAAATAAGGTAAAATGGTTTAGAGTTAGAATATGATCGATATATCAAACAAGAGAAGGCATTTAATTTATTCATAAAGAAAGCAACGTACTGTTACCGGATTGTAAGTTCCTGCAGGTGTCCTCATAAGTGAAGAATTGTTGATTGGAGGTGAGGGCTGCAAAAGTTCACAATTATGTTAGGGTTAAACTACCCTATCCCTATGAATCTTTAGATGTGAATATAGAGAAGAAAATAGAAATAAATCAAAGACAAACACACAGCACACAGATTTACGTGGTTCACCTGAACTCGGGTTACGTCCATGGAGTTGCAGCGATAACTATGTCTTGAAGAACAATACAAGGAGGTCTCACCCCTAGACACCCCTCTCAGTATTCACAAAGACGGATCACACACCCTTTTACAAAGGAATAAGATGAAACCCTTATATTTTCGCGTTAAAATAAAACAGATACCAAACAGTGCTGAAAAGACCAGATTGGACAAAAATAAAAAATAAAAACCACCAGGCTCTACACATAGCCTAACAATCTTCCACTTGGAGACTGGTCCAATCACCAACACCAAGCACCACATGCCTTCAAACAAAGCAACCATCACCGCAACTCATTCACCTGTCCTCAAGCTTGAAGACCAACTGAAGCTGAGCACAGCTTCAATTTCTCAATAGTGACGCCCTTAGTCAACATATCTGCTGGATTCTCAGTTCCACGAATCTTCTCCAGTACCAACTGTTCACTGTCGAGAAGAGAGCGAATAAAGTGATATCTCAACTGTATATGCTTCATCCTGGATTGAAATGTAGGATTCTTAGCAAGAAAAATAGCACTCTGACTATCACTGTGTAGAGTACCCCTCTCATTCTTCTTACCCAGCTCATCCAAGAGACCCTGTAGCCAAACCATCTCCTTCCCAGCTTCAGTTATGGCTATATACTTAGCTTCTATAGTAGAGAGAGCAACAATTTTCTGCAACTTAGAAGCCCAACTTACAGCTGTACCACCCAGAGTATACACAATCCCTGTAGTACTTTTCCTGCTATCAATATCACCAGCTAAATCTGCATCCACAAAACCCTGCAGTTTTAAACCTGCCTTTGTGAAGCACAGAGATGTATTTGAATTGCTTTTCAAATGCCTCAGGATCCATTTGACTGCCTCCCAATGTTGTTTTCCTGGATTACTCATGTACTTACTCACTACTCCCACTGTATGTGCAATGTCCGGTCTTGTGCAGACCATGGTGTATATAAGACTTCCAATAGCTGATGCATAGGGAACCTTACTTATGTAGTTCTACTCCTGCTCTGTCTTTGGTGACTGATCCTTAGAGAGTCTAAAATGACTAGCCAAAGGTGTGCTCACTGGTTTAGCACTATCCATGCTAAATCGACTGAGAACCTTCTTCACATACTCTGTATGTGAAAGTTTCAAAGTCCCACTGACTCTGTCTCTGATGATTCTCATACCAAGGATTTGTTTTGCAGCACCCAAATCCTTCATTGTAAACTGTTTTGACAACTGCCACTTGAGATTATTAATCTCCTCACTGTTAGACCCTACAACGAGTATACCATCCACATACAATAATAATAGGATATTGGAGTTGTCAAAACTCTTAACATATCAACAATGGTTTGCCTGGCACCTTGTGAACCTGGTGCTACACATGAAGCTATCAAACTTCTTGTACCATTGTCTTGGAGCTTGTTTCAACCCATATAAACTCTTTCTCAATTTGCAAACCTGATTTTCCTTTCCCTGCACTGCAAATCCTTCTGTCTGATGCATATAAATATCCACCTCCAAATCACCATAAAGGAATGTTGTCTTCACATCTAACTCCTCAAGATGTAGGTTCTCTGCAGCCACAATTCCCAGTACCAGCCTGATTGTTGTTAGCTTCACAATTGAAGAGAAAATATCTGTGTAATCAACACCCTCTTTCTGTCGAAACCCTTTCACAACCAATCTGGCCTTGTAGCGCTTGCTACCATCATGCTCTTCTTTTACTCTGTACACCCATTTGTTATGTAAAGCTTTCTTCCATTCTGGCAATTCAGTTAGTTCCCATGTCTGATTCGTCATCAGTGAGTCCATCTCATCCTTCATGGCCAACTCCCACTTGGTAGAATTTTTAACCTGCAAAGCTTCATCATAACATTCTAGCTCACCACTGTCAGTCAACAAAATATAGAACAAGGATGGTGAGAACCGTTGGGGAGGTCTAATGTTTCTAGAAGACCTTTGGATAACACTTATGGGCGTACACTTTTATACCTGTGGGTTTGTATTCTCATTTTCTTGACTCCTACTCTGCACTATGCTCTTAGAAAATTCATCCAAGTCAACAAACTCAGACTTCTTTGGTTCTGGCCCTGTAACAACAGATTCTGCACTTGAACTGTCTTTGTACATAACTTGTTCATTGAAAATCACATTTCTACTTCTAATGATTCTTCGATTTTGATTATCCCAAAACTAATAACCAAAATCTTCATCACCATAGCCAATAAAGAAACATTTTCTGGATTTAGCATCTAGTTTGCTGCGAGTATCAGAGTCAATATGAACATAAGATAAACAGCCAAAAACTTTTAAGTACGAAAGGTTTACCTCATTTCCACTCCATACCTCTTCAAATATCCTGCAATCCAAAGGAACTGACGGTCCTCAATTTATCAAGTGAGCTGCTGTACTAACTGCATCACCCCAAAAAGTTTCTGGCAACACAGCATGCAACGTCATACTTCTAGCACGCTCATTGAGGGCCCTGTTCATGAGCTCGGCCATGCCATTCTGCTGTGGTTTCCCAAGAATAGTCTTCTCCATCCTAATCCCATTAGTAGCCCAAAATTCTCTAAACCCCCTATCTATGAACTCTCCACCATTATCAGACCTCAAACATTTTACCTTTAAACCTGTTTTAGTCTCAACCATGGCTTTCCCATTTCTTAAAGGTCTCGAATACCTCAGATTTATTTTTCAGAAAATAAACCCATGCCTTCCTACTTGAGTCATCAATAAATGTGATATAATACCACGAACCTCCAAGAGATGCAACCGAGGAAGCTCCCCACAAATTTGTGTGTACCAACTCCAATTTTTCAGACTTTGGAGTTCTGCCTCCTTTTAAGAAACTAACCTTTCTCTGTTTCCTAATAATGCAGCTCTCACACAAATCAAAGTCAAGGAATTTCAACTCTGGTAGTTTCCCTTTAGACAGCATCACTTTCATCCATTTTTCGCTCATGTGACCAAGCCTGCAATGCCATAGGTTTGTATCGACTTTTGCATCAACCACTGCAATAGTATCTCTCATACTTGAGGTCATGTACAGAGTACCCATTTTTGTTCCACGAGCCACTACCATGGCTCTCTTTGTAATCTTCTAAGCATCAGCCCTAAATGTCACCATGTGACCTTCAGCATCAAGCTGTCCTACAAAGATCAAGTTCCTCAACAATTTTGGAACATGTCGCACTTTCTGTATCAACCAGACAGACCCATTCGGCAATTTAATGCGAACGTTTCCCATACCCACAATATCCAAGGCTTCTCCATCAGCTAAATATACCTTCCCAAAATCACCTGTCACATAGTGCTCCATGATTTCTTGGTGTGCAGTGGTATGGAAAGAAGCTCCTGAGTCCAAAATCCAAGAGTCAGTGGGACTGTCAACAGAAAGTAATAGGGCATCTTGTAGTTCTTTTGTCAAAGCATTTGCAACATCATTCTCATTCCTTTTCTTCTGCGGTTCTCTACAATTTTTCTTAAAGTGGCCAGTCTTGCTATAATTCCAGCATTCCAGTTGTCGTCCAGATCTGGATTTACTCCTACCTCCTATTCTGGATTTTGATTTACTCCGATTGGAATTTCTATCCTGTGCTCTACCTCTTGTCTCAAGATTTAAAGCGGAACCAGAACCCAAGGTTTCACCTGAATCTCTCATGTGAACCTCCTAGCTTAAAATCAAATCCCGAATATCTTCATATTTGAGTTTATTTTTCCCTGCAGAATTACTCACAGCCATTCTCATGGCTTCCCAACTGTTTGGCAAAGAAGCCAAAACAATTAAAGCACGAATCTCATCATCAAAATCAATCTCAACAGAGGACAATTGATTACCAATTGTATTGAACTTATTCAGATGCTACGCAATAGGGGTACTTTCCCCCATCTTCAAATTGAACAGCTTTTTCATCAGATGCACTTTGTTGTTAGCCGACGGTTTTTCATACATACTGGACAAAGCCGCCATCATATCCTTTGTGGTCTTCTTCTTCATAACATTGTGCGCAACTGACCTTGATAGAGTTAATCGAATAACTCCCAGTACCGTCTATCAAGAAGATTCCATTCATCTTTTTTCATACTGTCTGGCTTTGCCCCTAACAGAGGCAAATGTAATTTCTTCCCATAGAGATAATCCTCGATTTGCATCCTCTAATACCCAAAATTTGTGCCATCGAATTTCTCGATTCCTGTCGCCTTTCCTTCTTCTCTAGCCATCGCTCCCACTCAAAAACCGATTAGCTCTAATACCGGTTGTTAGTGTTAAACTACCCTATCCCTACAGATCTTTAGATGCAAATATAGAGAAGAAAATAGAAATAAATCAAAGACAAACACACAGCACACAGATTTACGTGGTTCATCTGAACTCGGGTTACGTCCATGGAGTTGCAGCGATTTCACTATGTCTTGAAGAACAATACAAGGAGGTCTCACCCCTAGACACCCCTCTCAGTATTCACAAAGATGGCTCACACACCCTTTTACAAAGGAATAAGATGAAACTCTTATATTTTCGGGTTAAAATAAAACAAATACCATACAGTGCTGAAAAGACTAGATTGGACAAAAATAAAAAAAAAATTAAAAAACCACCAGACTCCACACATAGCCTAACAAATTGTTGTGTACAGATATTGGGGCTATCAGGTTCTGGTTGGAGTTTGAATGATTCATTAGTGGCAGATTGCTTCCACTTGATGATCCTAACTCCACAACCTCCTTATCAACCATCATTACCCAAAACTTAATTAATTAGTTGAATAATGAAAATTTTTATTATTTAATAAAAATACTTGAAAAGTCAATTAATTATTACCAGAAACTATCTATATATTAATTTCATCTAAAGAACATCGTAACAAAAAGCATTCATGTGCTTACTTACATTTGATAAGTTCCCAACTGTTTCATGTTGCTCATTTTCAGGTGATTGAATATTCTCTTTGTTCATAAAGTCATGATCATAATCAAAGTTCAAGGCAAAGTCCCTACATGGATCTCTCTGTTCACCAGCTGAGCCAAACACCATTTGATTCCTGTAGTTGTTGAGAAGAGGAAATAAAATTGGTCATTCTTCGCAAATTAACTAGTTTTTTTAACAGTAAAAGGCAATTTTATTAATGAAACAGCATACTGCAAATGTTAAATATTAGGAGAAATGAACAATCACACAAGCAAAGCAACCAAGTTAAGAGAAATAAACAAAAAAATATATATATAGTAAAAAAATCATTTTATTTTTTAATGGCCTAATCTAATTTTGATCTCAGCTGAACAAGTCAACATAAAGTTGACCAAAGAATCATGCTAGAACTAATAAGTACCCATTACTCTATGCTGAACTTGAAGGCAAACTACAATGAAAACTATGAGATTGAATTAAATTAAATGGAAATGATATAGTCTAAATTAAATACATTGTGTTTTGATATGAAATTTGATTTTGTTTAGATTCCTTGCCTAGTCTTAACACATTAAAATTAGTTGTCACATTTGCTAGCAAAATAGTCAAATCTATTTGTAAAATAATTCGTATTTGATAGTGATTGTAACATTTGGATATTACTCCCAAATATGATAACTTACTACCGAATCTAAAAACATTACCTGCAAGGATAAAATCTACCATATGAGTTAGTGAATAGCCAATATAAATTCCTAAGGTGGGACCTACTAGCATATATACAATTAAAATTGCCGATTTCAGTTACTGAGTGGTCTTGTCCAGCACTGCTGATTTCCTTGCCAGAACCATTCACTGTGATGAATAAAAGGAAACAATAACGTTTGCTAATAATAGGTAATCGCTAAAGGGATGCCTTAAACTATGACAAAAGGCCAATCATACTCCAGTGACCTTGCAGATCTGTAAGAATTAAGAAAATCAGTCAGAATATCAGCCCACGTACCTCCTGCACCATGGTTTCCTCTCTACTGACTACGTTTTCAGTACTGACACAGCACACAAATGGCCGGGATGTTCTGTTTTCCTTAATACTACATATATATTTATTTTTCCTACATAGAAAAAATTGACTCAAATTTTTTCTGTGCCGACATATATACATAGACATACAAATATAGTTTAGATTAAGATTATATATAAAGTTATATTTTAAGTCATAAGAAATATTGGGAGTCAACAATTATTTGATAACAGACAAGTCAATCAACTCCCTTTGGTGTCAACATTCAGTTCACAGTTAGAAGACTCCTTTCTTGCCGAATAGCCTATTTAACTCTCTTAATTTCAAGCTGTTGTTGATATATTGAACGACTTATAATTTTTTGCTTTTAAACTTCTTATAGGCTACAAGGTCTCCAGGGACTAATGAATCAAACTACCAGGCCAAGTGCTTCATACCTAAGCGTTTACAGTTCCAAACCAAATCCAACCTCGAACTTGAGGACTCAAAAAGTAAAAAATATCACTCAATGACCTCTTTAATTGCACTTTTTTTTTTTGTTTTATCAAGCTTTATTGTGCATCTTAAACTGACCTTATAAAATTTTGGTTGAAAAAAAAAATTAGCAAGGAATTTCGAGGCGGGGTCATGCTAGAGGAAGATTTGAATTTTGGAAATCATCGAGACACTCCAAGGTATTGCATTTTCTTCTCATATTATCTTGTTATAAATTCGTACACATATTAAAGTTTTGTTTAATATATCTCTTCTTCATAAAAATGGAAAACCAATTAAGGACAAATCGAGACTTCAAAATCAAATCACACATTTTAGGAAGACTAAGATGACCATAAGATAATAATTTTAACTTTTATTGAATGTAGACATTACCCACTTTGGAAGAACAGGCTCTGATAATTGGGGATTCACAATCTCAAGCAAATGAAGTTGGGAGCTCTGGTATTTCCAATCTTATGGACCAGAGTTTGTTTTATGGAACTTTACATAGTCATGTTTCATTTTTATGGAAACTTAAACCAAGAGGTTTGGTGATTTCGGGCCAATTAAAAATGCACTCAATGATCCAATTATATGTTTTGATGAAATCTATGGATAAGAGTTGTTGAAACTTCCTTTAAAATAAATTATGGAACCTTATCGTTTTGTAAATGTGTCAAACTTTGATTTAAACTTTTGGTTTGGTGGTTAAATAAAAAACTAGTATCTTTTTTGTTTTGTGGTTGGAATTTAGAAGTAATTTAATTTTCTATTGAAAAAGATTTCATGAATGAATTCAAAGCTTGCAAGTAAGAAGAGAAAAGGCAGTATATCCGTTAGTACACATCTTATTGATTTAAACTTTTGGGGGAAGCGTCGTTCATGTACAGCAAGACATTCTCTTACACGTGAAGTGTCGTTCATGTATAGCAAGATATTTTCTTCTCGTCGTTCAAGTATAGCAAAACATTCTCTTACCAAAGAGTAAGCCTACCAGATTAGTCAACTGACATTCACTGTACTCCTATGAAATTGGGAATATAAATTCTTCATTCATTGTACAAATCTGTCAAAGAATCACCTTGTATTAAGGGAGAGAATCTCTCCAATATTATTGTAATTGATTCTTATAGATGGGTTTGGCTTCAATCCTCGTCCTTTGATTAAAGGACACAATCTCAACCTTTCATGTACTATGTGCATGGGATCGACAAATTTATGTATTATGTGGAATCCATATCTACATTAATGGTTGAGATTACGTCATTTTCTTAAAAGATGAAAAAGATAAATGATGGAACCTGAACCCCTTATAGATAAATGTATATAAAAGCAGATGCAATCACTATGTGGGATACGCTGCCAAATTCCTAAAACTTAGGACTTTCACGGTATCAGAGCAACAGAGATCTGAACCTATCTCTATCTGTTATTTTTGCCATTAATCAATTTCTTGATGATGGTAGGTACAAAACTATTTACATCTAAACTAATAGAGAGAGAAGCAACCTAGTTATTTTATATCATCTCATAAATTAACTATTAACCACCACGTTTGCCTTTTTCTCATGATCCAGGAGGCGAATAACTCACAAAACAGTGAGATTCATGCTGACCAACATAATTTGGTTTAATCAAATCAACTGAATGCTGCTCAGACTAAGCATCTCCTTTATGTCAAAACTTATCTTTTATTCTTAATGATATAAATTATCAAAATTGGTTTTATGTTGCATTGTAAATTAGATATCCTTTATGTTTATGATTGTTTTTCAATCGAAAAAACATCAACGTAGGCCTCCACCGATGGGTCATGATATAAATCCGCTTATTCATGAGTGCAACACATTATTTGGGGATGAACTTCTAGGGAACATATCAAGCAATATTTCAGGCAACAATCAGCTTGCATTGTTTGACCCTCAAAACGCAGTGAGTACTTATTAATTATATTTTTTATTCGTTTAAAATTTTATTGTGTTAAGTTTCACTATAATGTATTGAACATGTATAAACAGACAGTAGTATGATTCTTATGTGATAAACTGCAGAGACCAGATCTGATCTCTCAGAAACAGAACCCTCCTTATAGGCCTATGACTACTCCTTTTTGGTATGACTTAGATTTCATCATCTATTGGTATGAGTATTATTCTTTGTGTAAAACAAAATACAAACAACGGACTGGTAAGTCATTGGAGGTAATTCAATTGATACATAACATACCATCTATTATCTATCGGTTTCAAAGTATTAAATGTTATATTTTTTATATAGAAAATTAACCTGATACTTCACTGAAATCCAATACTAATGAAGATAACTTAGTGCTATAAATATGAAGCACTTGATCTTCTGAATTGATGAAAACTTCTTAATTTCAGGAGTCAACAATTATTTGATAACGGACAAGTCTATCAACTCTCTTTGTTGCAACATTCATTTCACAGTTAGAAGACTCCTTGCTTGCCGAATAGCCTATTTAACTATCTTAATTTCAAGTTGTTGTTGATATATTGAACAACATATAATTTCTTGCTTTTACACTTTTTCTAGGCTACAAGGTCTCCAAGGACTAATGAATCAAACTACCAGGCCAAGTGCTTCATACCTAAGCCTTAACAGTTCCAAACCAAATCCAATCTCGAACTTGAGGACTCAACTAGTAAAAATATCACTTAATGACCTCTTTAATTGCATTTTTTTTTTATGAAGCTTTAGTGTGCATCTTACACTGACCTTATAAAATTTTGGTTTAAAAGAATTAGCAAGGAATCTCCTGGTGTGGTCATGCTAGAGGAAGATTTGAATTTTTGAAATCATCAAGATACTCCAAGCTATTGCATTTTCTTCACATATTATCTTGTTATAAATTCGTACACATTAAAGTTTTGTTTAATATATCTCTTCTTCATAAAAGTGGAAAACCAAATAACGACAGATCGAGACGTCAAAATCAAATCACACATTTTAGTATAACTAAGATGACCATAAGATATTAATTTTTACTTTAATAGAATGCAGACAGTACCCACTTTGGGAGAACAGGCTCAGATAATTAGGGATTCACAATCTCAAGCAAATGAAGTTGGGAGCTCTAGTATTCCAATCGTATGGACTAGAGGTTGTTTTATGGAACTTTACATAGTCAATATTCATTTTTATGGAAATTTAAACCAAGAGGTTTGGTGATTTTAGGCTAATTCAAAATGCACTCTATGATCCAATGTTTGAGGCGATTGGTCTCCCCATCGACCACCATCTGAGATGTATGCTACTAAATAAATGGTAATTTTTTTTATCTTCTTAATCATTTAACTTTTAACCGGCTTTATAATTTTATTAGGAGCAGATATAAGATGTCTTACTTAGTGCAATCATATCATGGTGCAATATCATACTTTTTTTAAAAGCAAAATAAAATATAAATTTAATCAACATAAAAAAAGGATGCAAAATTACAAAGATTTCCAAAGGTGCAACATCATATTAACAATACTTGATAATTTACTCTCAGTCCATCATCATAGGATGAACTTGTAATACTCGTATTTGTTAAAAAAAATAAATAAAAGAAAATAATGTGAACAGTAGCATGACTGTTTCAAAGAAGTGAAGGGTGAAAGTGAAAGGTGAAAGTGAAAAGTGAAAGTCAAAGTGAAAAGTGAAAGTGAAAAGTGAAAAGTGAAAAGTGAAAAGTGAAAAATGAAAAGTGAAAGATGAAAGTGAAAAGTGAAAGTGAAAGTGAAAGTGAAAGTGAAATTGAAAGTGAAAGTGAAAGGTGAAAGTGAATGTGAAAGGTGAAAGTGAAGTGAAAGTGAAAGGTGCAAGTGAAAGATGAAAGTGAAAAGTGAAAAAAAAAAAAAAATTCGGCTGTCGATTTAAGTGCTCGTCTCCAAAGCGTGGAGATTGTAGAAGGAGAGCTGCTGAAGTTTTTCAGCCTAAGTTTTTATGGTTCTAAAGGGATTTCGTGTTGTTTCATGTAATTCATTTGTTTTCTCAAAACACTTGGGAGTTTAAAGAAAGGTTGAGGGAGCAAAATTTATAAGGGATTTTCGAGAATATTTTATAAGGAATTGCAGGAAGCTATCAAGATAGCAGAAGGTAATAATGTATTGTTTATTTTAAAATTTTAGCATTTATGAAAGTTCCAAGAAGTTAAAGTGGGAATTTTCAAAGTTTGTGGTTTGTGATGAAATGAATAAATAATAAGAAAATTGAATACAAATATTAGGTCAGGTGTTGGTGGTCAACAATCGGGGAAAATTTTGGAGAAGAGCAAGAAAGGCAAGGAGGTGATCCACGGGTAGCTTAAAGTGCTACGTGGTGAGTTGGATTTACTTTAAGTAGTCTAAATAAAAAATGGAATATCTAGTGATAATATTAAAATAAATTATTGATGTATGCTCGGGTGATCGATGAAAAAATTGATTTATAGGTATGATAAGAAATTTGGTCATGTAGAAATATTTTTCGGTGAGAAATAATATTTTTGGAAATAATAAGTTTATTTGGGAATAAAAGAGATAAATAAATTATTGATGAGTTATATTGATGTTTTAATACGAATTATAATGAGATGAAATTTTGTGAATCTTGACAAGTTTTGGTGGATGATTTGATGTGATTTGGGATGAGAGGAATTTTTTAGAATAATCAGGATGGCCAATTTAAGTATTTTGAATTTATGTGTTGTTTTTATGTTGTTGTTTATATGCATATTTCATATCATTGATCATATATATATGCATTAAATGAGAAAAAAAAGAACCAGGAAGGCAGCTGGTCTTATGAAAATGAAAGAACCGAGAAGGCAGCCGGTCTAATGAGAATGAAAGAATCGAGAAGGCAGCCGGTCTAAGATAATAATAACCTGTCGACAGGTGGGAAGATGTTCCCATCATAATCATTTATTCATGGCATTGGATTTAATTATTGCTTGCATTATTGAAATACTGATGTTCGGCGTGTGATGGTGAATTTATTTAGAGATAGATGAGTCTCTCAGATAGAGACAGTTACCATGAAAAAAAGAGAAGGATATAGAAAAATGATAATATGAGAATTATTTAAATGTTAGACATTTATGCTATTATCTAATTATAGGAGAAGCAAATGATTAAATATTAATGGACTATTTATGAGATTAGAATACCTTTAGTAAATTTAGTTCGCTGAGCTTGTGAAGCTCATCCTTCATTGTGAAATGATTTCAGGTAGCGGGCAAGATAAATAGTCTACTGGGGTTGAGATTCAGACGAGATTATTTTCTGTAAGCCACGTACGTGTCAATATCCTCAAACAATCAAGATAAAGATTTGTAAAACATTTTATTGTAAATATTCATGCATTTATGTATATTATATTTAAGTAAATATCAGATTTGTTTACCACTCCTGTTGAGGGTTGAGGATTAAATAAAAAAAATATTCATATTATTTTTATTGTTGCATATATGTGTCGTGCTGGGATTCTCAAAACGTAATGACACCGTTTTGGAGGTGGCCAACCCGGGATGGGTCGTTACAGAACTAGAGTGAATCATATGAAAAAATTTAATCTTTCATGGCTTTTTCCTTAACAGATGAGACCTCATGCGGATGTGAAGAGTCGAGGAGTGCTTTGATATTTTGGGAGATTTTCTATGTCGACTTGTTAGTGAATGTTCTTTCTGGACAAATTTTACAAGGTATTATATGTTTTGATGAAATCTATGGATAAGAGTAGTTGAAACTTCCTTTAAAATAAATTATGGAACCTTATCGTTTTGTAACTGTGTCAAACTTTGATTTAAACTTTTGGTTTGGTGGTTAAATAAAAACTAGTATCTCTTTTTGTTTTGTGGTTGGAATTTAGAAGTAATTTAATTTTCTATTGAAAAAGATTTCATGAATGAATTCGAAGCTTGCAAGTAAAATGAAGAGAAAAGGCAGTATAACCATTAGCACACAACTTATTGATTTAAAGTTTTGGTGGAAGTGTCGTTCATGTATAGCAAGACATTCTCTTCACGTCGTTCAAGTATAGCAAAACATTCTCTTACCCAAGAGTAAGACACTCCAATTCTTTTAAAGCCTACCAGATTAGTCAACTGACATTCACTGTACTCCTATGAAATTAGGAATATAAATTCTTCATTCATTGTACAAATTTGTCAAAGAATCACCTTGTATTAAGGGAGAGAATCTCTCATATATTATTGTAATTGATTCTTATTGATGGGTTTGGCTTCAATCCTCATCCTTTGATTAAAGGATGCAATCGCAACCTTTCATGTATTATGTGTGTGGGATCGACAAATTTATGTATTATGTGGAATCCATAACTACATTAATGGTTGAGATTACGTCATTTTCTTAAAGGATGAAAAATGTAAATGATGGAACCTGAACCCCTTATAGATAAATATATAAAAGCAAATGCAATCACTATGTGGGATACATTGTTGATAAGTGCTTAAATATTCATATTTAAGCCCCTTAATTTACAAGTGTTAAGCTCTTTGTCTATACATTTTAGTCTGTTTTACTTCATTTTGTGTGTTTCACATGTTTTTATAGGTCTCGGAGAAAAAGGAAGCAGTTTTGGCACTTAAGGGAAGAAGCCTGGAAACCTGGAGCAGCTTCTGGTCAAAGTGTGATCAATCGCACTACTGCATGCGATCGAGCGCACATGCGATCGTTGGCACACATGAAGGATCGAGCGCAGCAATGCGATCGAGCGCAAGACTCATGCGATCGAGCGCATATGTACGGGCGTGAACAGTAAACTGCAGAACCCTATTTTGGAAATAAAGGAGTTTTGTGTTTTAGGAAAGTTTAGGAACTTATAAGCCTTCTAGGACTACTCAAGCGCTATAAATACACCTGTAAAGCACACACAAAGAATCACTTCTTTTATCCCTTCTTTTATCTTTTGCTTTAGCTTGGAGAAGGAGACCGTGGAGAGGAATTGACGACTCTTCTCTCGGGTTTCTTCTTTCCTTTATTTTTATTATGTGTACTTAACTTTTAGTAAGGGCTTGGTTGAAGCCCTAATTATGTTTATTCAATAATTAGTATTGGCGCCTTTGTGATATTTATGTTGTGTTGCTTAACTTGATTAATACCTGCTTTTATTTAAATTCCTTATATGTATATGTCTGATCAATATGTGCATGTGGTATGAACTTGTTAGTTCGATCAATTTGGATGACCGAGTCCTGGGTCTGACATTAGTAACAAAAGATATCCACACTGGATTCTTGGGTTAATTAACATGGGAAACCGGGAGTAGATACCATGCCCTAGGTCCCGTGTGGTTGTCGATTTCCACAGATCCCATGCTCTCTTAAGGAACAACTCAGCATACACCAGGTTGAATCTTTTGAGAGAGAAAAGAGTTAGAGTAGATACCATGCCTAACTCATTTCTTAGGGAGATCAATAGCTTAAGGAGTAGATACCCTGCCCTTAGGTTGACAAACATTAGGTATTAATGACATGAGTAAAGCATTGGCATACTATTTTGTTGTGGTAGCATAATTAGTGTTGGATATCAAGTCCCTATGCCTTTATCTTTATCAAAATCAACTCTTTTAATTATTTCTATCTTTTTACATTGTGAATATAATTCCAAAACTAAATTTACCAATCCCTGTGGAGATGATCTTGCATTCGCACACTATACTACTAAGTTAACCTTGTGCACTTGCAAGTAAAACAAGTACGATTATTTGCGTATTAATTTAGGTGGATAATCGCACAACGAGTTTTTGACGCCTTTGTTGGGGATTGTGCTAAATTTCTTTTTGAAATTAATTTTTTTTATTATTTTTCTATTTTATTTTATTCTGTTCCGTTTTATTTTTATTTTTATCAAAAATCAGATTTATTCCTTCTTTTCGTTTTTAATTTTTTTCAGATGTGCAGGGGAGGAGTTTCTGTCCTCATTGAGATTGAGCGCACTCCTTTGTGTGATCAAGCGCAACCCTAGTGCGATCGATCACTGTTCTTGGTGCGATCGAGCGCAAAAGCTCCAGAAAGTACCCGAGAAGCAGTACTGAAACCGCTACATTGAAGTTTTTCAACTAATTCATTCGAAGGAGAAGCACCAATGGTGGAAGCTAGTTATGCTTATCTAAATGCTAGGGAGAGGAAGCTAGATATGCTCATAAACACCATGACTACTCAGAACATCCCACCTCGACCACGAGCTACACAACTCCATGTATGTGCTATATGTTCTCATTTTGACCACACTACTGAAACTTGCCCTTTATAATTATATGCAGATCAAGAGCAAGCAAATTATGAGGGACTGAATAATGCATATGCATATACCTACAATCTTGGACGGCAGAACCACCCCAACTTCGCATGGAACAATCAAAATGCCTTGAACTTTCAAGGGCAACAAAGGAACTTCCAACAAGCAGCTCAATCAGTTCCAGAATCAAGAGGGAGTGACCTAGAGAGCATTGTGAGGGAATTGGTCATTCAACAACAACAGCTGATTACCTTACAAGAGCAGTTTATGACTGAGCAAAGACAAATAAATGCAAGGCATGAGCAAGTTATTCAAAGATTGGAAGTACAAGTGGGGCAATTGACTAAGCAGCTAAGAGAACAAAAGCAAGGTGTTGTTGAGCAAGCTTTTCCTTTTCCAACCCATCATGTTGATCCATTAGAAACTGCTTATACCTATAGTGTCACAAGATCGGACTTTGAGCCTGAATGTGAGGATGTTACTGATGACATCATTGAAACTATGCACTTCTTAGAGGCCTCTCCAAATCATCCAAGTAAGTACATCGATCCGTTTGACCCTCATGTGCCTACTAATACTATTTTCTTCCTTTTTATTGTACAGGCACCTCACTTGGAATTCAAGCAGTTTCCAGAACACTTAAACTATGCTTATATGGGAAAGAATAAGACACTACCGGTGCTAGAACCAGCCAATCTTAGTCTTGGGGAAGAATAAGGCTTGGTCTGGCTGAAGACGTTAAACTTAGCGCTCATGGGAGGCACCCCAGATTTATTCTTTTCATTTTAATATTTTTCTTTTATTTATATTTATATTTACATATCTAGTATTTATATTTCTTGTTTTCTGGAATAATGTTTATTTTTCTTTGTCCAATATTTAGTGCGTGCATCCAGTTCAAGTTTGGGGGCATGTTACAAGCAAAGCAAGTAACCTAGTTCTCCATCTCCCAGGTCAGATCTTTTCATGCCACACACATTGAGGACAATGTGTATTTTAAGTTCGGGGGTAGTGGGAGATACTAGATACTAGATACTATTACACACACACTTGAAACACATGCACACACTAAGTCCCAGTTTTTTTTTTAGGAAGATAAATGCATGTTCTTTTGGTAAACAAAAATTTCGGTTGATTTAAAAATTTGATAACACTTCATTAGTAAGCTTAAAAGCTAGAACACATAGTATTGCAATGGAAATTTTACAAAGTTTAGTTACCTACCTCAAGGCACCTAAGAATTCACGAGTTTGATCCAAATTTGCATGAGCAAATTTAAACACGCATTTGTGTGGGGTATGACATATAATTCTCTTGTATATGTTTCCATAATCTAACTTTAATCGGATAACTTGTTGAAAAGAACACTTTGGCATAAGAAAAATAAAGAAGAAAAAATGTTCATCATACAAAAAGTGATCAAAAAGATTTCCACTGAGTAACTGAGCCTCTTGCCTCAGTAAGTATTGAGTGTTCACGTCAAAAGGCGGGAATTTCATTTAGAAGCATTAAAACCTGTTAGTTCCGTAGCCTTTTTGATTCGAGTTAGTAAGTCCTTAGGGGTGTCTTTACACCTAATGCCCTAAAACCATCTGGTTTGGGAGTCATTGGCTAAACACTCGTTATAAGGGTCAAATAGAAAGCTCGATCGAACTCAACATGGCAAAGATCGCATGATGAAAGAAAAAGAAACAAGAAGCAAGTATTATGCCATTTTTGTTCTCTTTGATAAGGAATTCGATAAAAGTTTGGGCATCGAAACTCTATACACTAAAATTATGTGGAAGCCCCCATCTTATATGTGCTAACTCATCACACACAAATCAAACTTGCGATGCCTTAAGCCAACCTTAGATAAGTAACTTAAAACTTTTGAAAGTCCTTTTGCAATCCAAAATATATTTTTATTTTAAGCTTACTCATGAACTGTTATCATAGTTTTCTGTGCAACCCAAATCTTTGAGTATCATGGAAGTGAATTTATCTTTAATTTTGTTCTTCATTTAGTTTTTAGTTTTATATTGCTAAGGGACTAGCAATATGTAAGTTTGGGGGTGTGATAAGTGCTTAAATATTCATATTTAAGCCCCTTAATTTACATGTGTTAAGCTCTTTATCTATACATTTTAGTATGTTTTACTTCATTTTGTGTGTTTCACATGTTTTTATAGGTCTTGGAGAAAAAGGAAGCATTTTTGGCACTTAAGGGAAGAAGCCTGGAAGCCCTGGAGTAGCTTCTAGTCAAAGTGCGATCGAGCGCACATGCGATCGTTCGCACACATGAAGGATCGAGGGCAACAATGCGATCGAGCGGAAGACGCATGCGATCGAGTGCCTATGTACGGGTGTGAACAGTAAACTGCAGAACCCTATTTTTGGAAATAAAGGAGTTTTGTGTTTTAGGAAAGTTTAGGAACTATAAGCCTTCTAGGACTACTCAAGCCCTATAAATACACCTGTAAAGCACACATAAAGAATCACTTTCTTTTATCCCTTCTTTTATCTTTTGCTTTAGCTTGGAGAAGGAGACCGTGGAGAGGAATTGACAACTCTTCTCTCGGGTTTGTTCTTTCCTTTATTTTTATTATGTGTACTTAACTTTTAGTAAGGCTTGGTTGAAGCCCTAATTATGTTTATTCAATAATTAGTATTGGTGCCTTTGCGATATTTATGTTATGTTGCTTAACTTGATTAATACCTGCTTTTATTTAAATTTCTCATATGTATATGTCTGATCAATATGTGCATGTGGTATGGACTTGTTAGTTAGATCAATTTGATTGACCGAGTCCTGGGTCTGACATTAGTAACAAAAGATATCCACACTGGATTCTTGGGTTAATCAAAATTGGGAAACCAGGAGTAGATACCATGCCCTAAGTCCCGTGTGGTTGTCGATTTCCACAGATCCTATGCTCTCTTAAGGAACAACTCAACATACACCAGGTTGAATCCCTTGAGTGAGAAAAGAGTTAGAGTAGATACCATGCCTAACTCATTGCTTAGGGAGATCAATAGCTTAAGGAGTAGATACCATGCCCTTAGGTTGACAAACATTAGGTATTCATGACATAAGTCAAGCATTGGCATACTGTTTTTGTAACGACCCATCCCGGGTTGGCCACCCCGAAACGGTGTCATCACATTTTGAGAATCCTAGCACGACACATATATGTAGCAGTAAAAATAAATATTACCAAAAGAACTTTACATCAATCCGAAAATGCATGAAGAGTTACAAATAAATTTTTCCTTTTATTCTCTCATTAGTCTTAGGATGATGACACGTACGCGGCTTACAAAAAATGATTTCTTCTGAACCTCAACTCATCAAACTATTTGCCAAGCCTGCTACCTTAAAATCATTGTACAAGGAGGGGTGAGCTTCACAAGCTCAATGAATTAAATTTACTAGAAGTATTCCAAATTCTATAAATAGTCTTTTAATATTTAATCATTTATTTTTCACATAACCTGATGACAACTTTCTACTATCAATATCTTCTTCTCAATCATTGGTTCACCTTAAGACCATCAATTATTTCATAATTACCTCGTAATGAGGTTCACATCATAAAATCTACTATTTAGATAAGTCTTATCACCATAACTGTCTTTTTCTATGAGACTTAACCATCTATAATTAAATTCACAATAGCATACAACATCTCAACATTTCAATAATCTCATCATCATAGCTGTCTCTTTTTATGATACCCAACCATCTATAATTAAATTCACAATAATATACCACATCTCAGCTTTTCAGTAATCTCATCATCACAACTGTCTCTTTTTATGAGACTCAACCATCTATAATTTAATTCACAATTTATACATCACACATTAGTATTTCAAATATGCAACCAATTATTAAAACAGATGCAATACAATGAATGCATATGATGGGAACGTCTTCCCACCTGTCGACAGGTTGTTATTATCTTAGACCTGCTACCCTCCCGGTTCTTTTATTCTCATCAAACCGGCTGCCTTCCCGGTTAATTTCAGCATATACCGGCTGTCACGGTTTTCACTTTTCATCCCAGCATATACCGGCTGTCACGGTTTTTCCTTTTCATCCAAGCATATACCGGCTGTCACGGTTATTTCATTAGACTGGCTGCCTTCCCGGTTCTTTCGGTTATATTATTAAATGCATATGCGCATGAACAATGATATGAAACAGTAATATAAACAGTAATATAAAAACAATATAAAAATTCAAACCACTTAAATTGGCTATCCTGATTATCTACAAATTTATATAACAAAGTTTTTTTTTTTAAATTTCCCCACATCTAATAATCCTGATTTTTTCATCAAATTATATAAAAAAATTTCACTAAATTCTTCTCTTCCCAAATCACATCAAATAATCCATTAAAGTCTATCGAGATCCACTAAATTTCATCCCAAATCATCCATCAAAAATTTGTCAAGATCCACTAAAATTCATCTCATCATAATTCGTATTAAAATATCAAAATATATAACAATAATTTATCTATCGCTTTTATTCTCAAATAAATTTATTATTTCCAAAAAAATATTATTTCTCACCAAAAAATATTTCTGCATGTCCAAATTTCCCATCATACTTATAAATCAATTTTTCCATCTATCACCCAAGCATATATCAATAATTTATTTTAATTTTTATTACTAGATATTTTATTTAGACTACTTAAAGTAAATCCAACTCACCCCGTAGCATTTAAAGTTACTCATGGGTCACCTTCTTGCCTTTCTCGGTTCTTCTCAAAAATTTCTCTCGTTGTAGATAGTCAACACCTGACATAATATTTGTATGAAATTTCTAATTATTTCTTAAATTCATCGTAAACCATTACCTTTGAAAATTCCAACTTTAAGTTTCAGAAATTTCATATATGCTAAAAATTCAAAAATAAATACTACGCTATTACCTTATAATACTGATAGCTTCTCACTATCCTCTATGAAATTCCGCAGAAATCCTTTTCAAACTTTTGCTCTTTTGACTTTTCTTTGGGTCTCCAAGAGTTTTGAGAATATAAGAATTTGAAGAAAGAAACTGAACGATTTCGTTCAGTTAATACATATATGCATATATAGGAAGAGTGAGCTGCCCCCTCTCCACCTAACTTTCAATTTTGTTCTAAAAAAAAAAAAACTCCACGTTTTAGTCTTCAGCAGCCCCCCACCTAACTCTCTCATTTTTTTTTTTAAAAAAAAAAGTCTCCACTAAAAGATAATGGTGGGAGCATGATTTCCACTACCCATTTTTTTAACAAAACTCTTTTTCTTTTTTTTTTTCCTTTACTTTTTCCTTTCTTCTTTTTTTTTTATTTATTCTTGTCTTTGTCTGGGACGTTCACATCCCAGATTTTTTTACTATTCACGATTTACTATTCACATTTTACTGTTTATGTTTTTTTTAAAGAATTATTTTATTCAATATTAATCCTTCGCATAAATATATTAATTAAAATTCATGACATATTTATCATATTACTTCTTTACCCTTAATTCATGAATACGGGTATTACAGTTTTGTTGTGGTAACATAATTAGTGTTGGATATCAAGTCCCTACGCCTTTATCTTTATCAAAATCAACTCTTTTAATTATTTCTATCTTTTTACATTGCGAATATAATTCCAAAACAAAATTTATCAATCCCTGTGGAGATGATCTTGCATTCGCACACTATACTACTAAGTTAACCTTGTGCACTTGCAAGTAAAACAAGTACGATTATTTGCTTATTAATTTAGGTGGATAATCGCACAACAACTACCAAATTCCTAAAACCTTAGGACTTTCATGGTATCAGAGCAACAGCGATCTGAGCCTATCTCTCTCTGTTATTTTTTTCTTCTGCTCAAGTACACCCTTTAAAACGTGCCCATGGCATCTTCAGCTTCCTTTGCTACAGTTGATCCTGATCATTCATCCTCCCCCATGCCTTATCTTACCATTAAAAATGTTACGAACATTGTATGTGTTAAATTACAATTCACAAGTATATCTCTTATGGAAGATCTAACTTCTTCCTATTTTGCGCTCACAAGACCTGTTCAAACTTTTATTTATACTTTTGGTTTAGTGGTTAGATACATATACTGTAGCATTACCTTTAACGTTTTGTGGTTGGAAGCAATTTAATTTTCTAGAAGATTTTATTGGAAAAGATTTCATGTATGAATTCAAAGCTTAAGTAAAACAAAGAGAGAAGGGATTATATATATGGATTAGTGCACAATTTATTGATTTAAGCTTTCGGGTGAAGCGTCATTGATGTATAGCAAGACATTCTCGTACCCAAGAATACACTCCAATTCTTTTAGAGGCTATGCAATCTCGTTAGCATAACCTTCATATTGGAGCCTGACCCTTTCCTTGAGGGTGAAAAAAAGAGAAAAGAGAAAAGATGAAAGGAAAATGGGCTTGTGCAGAAAAAAAATTATATTTTATTTTCTCTTTTACGGAAAACCAAAAAATTCCATCAAAGCTAAAAGCATTTCAAGATAATAGAGTAAATATAGACAGATGGATAACAATTTTTTTTTTATGCTTGTCAATATTGTGACATACAA
The DNA here is from genome assembly GCA_023935145.1 of Bretschneidera sinensis. Taxonomy (NCBI): domain Eukaryota; kingdom Viridiplantae; phylum Streptophyta; class Magnoliopsida; order Brassicales; family Akaniaceae; genus Bretschneidera; species Bretschneidera sinensis. Next base: position 8,251,364 of record CM043705.1, read on the forward strand.
ATTGCTTCCAAAATTAGTCATTGATCTGTATCTTAAATAGCTGACAAAAAACCTCAACGTTTATCATCAAAATTTAATTAACTGGATTGAAAGGTATTCATTATTCAAAGCTCAAATTTAGAATATCCCTGAGGTCAGATTGGTCATAACCCACCAACATATCCTTTTCTAAACTCAATAGGTCATATGTGTGACACTCATTCAAATGACTTTTTCTTTATCTGTTAAAAAGTTCACTGTATTTTCCTTTTTAACTCCATTTATTTCAATGATAAATGACAATTTGAAAATAAAATACATGAAAGAAAGTATTTTATTAGTGTCTGGATTCTATGAAAATCAATTTCATGTAAAATAAGATTTTACATTGGTGAGTGAAAAACTTAACGAAACAATTTCCCTTTTTCTGGCGTAAGTTGTTTTACAAGTGATTGATTGTTCTTTTTTTATAAAAGAAATTACTTTCTCACTTTCCTAAAATTTCTCTCACTTATTACACCACTAATTTTCTCTTTTTGTTTATTTTAAACATTTTTCATCATTTATTTTCATGTTTCAACTGAAAACTTATAATTTTACATGACTCTCATTTTAAATAAATTTGGTTTTACATTGAAATACATTTTTCATGTAAAGAAACGGAGTCGAAATTAATTTTACTTTGTAATATATTTTTTCTGGAAACAAATGAAGCTTTTGATTAATAGGCTACTGTCAGACGAGTCCCATACAAATCATCACCTACAATTTTCTACAAGGCACTTCACTCCCCCTTTCTTATTTATGAAAACTTAATGGTACAAATCAACCTAAGCCATGGAAATTCTGGAAATGTTAAGTCAGTGAAGTTTTTACTTTTTTTTTTAAAACTTCAGATAAGATTAAAAAGATGTTAAATCTCTAAAAATTAGAAGCATCGATTCTCTCTTTTTCTTATCAAGTCCAGCGGTAAGTTTCATTGTACAGACAGAAAGGACAACAAATTCCCTTACTTCTGAACCTTGTTGAAAAGAAAAAACATATATATATATATATATATTTCTGGAATGAACATCGAGTGATTCAATTTCTGACACTAATATTTATTGTTCTGATTTTAAATATATTTTCATATAAGGTCTGGTTTCATCTTGCTTATAAGCCACATCTAAAGGTGAATAGGGTATACATAGATCGTGTTATGGATATTAATTGTCTTAGGTTTCTCTCAGTATTTCATAAGACTTAAAATGTGATTTAAATATAAATATTATATACACGTATGTATATATAAGATCTGAATCTAAATGTACATCTATGTCTATATCTGTATTTGTATCTATATATGTTAAGACAGAAAGAATCCCAAGGAAAAATGAAACTACTATTAAAAAAAGTAACACATTCCAATGATCAACAAATTGTGCAGCTCTTGAGACCGGAAGCCGAGTAAAGTGCTTCAAATATACTAGTTAAAAAAGAAATGTGGAATACCCATGTAGGAGCTACATATACGGTTTATCATATATTTTCAGTTATTTTCTTAATGCTTACAGATCTGATAATTGAATAGTTGAATTCACGTTCAAGTTCAACATATAGAAATGGTTACATAATTTGTTATAGTATAGCTCATTAACAAGTTAAATGAATACTATAGGTCTAATAATTATTTTTAATGTACTGTTGTTAGTTAATGAAGAATGATCAATTTTATTTCCACTCGTAAAAAATTTCAAGAATTAAAGGGCTGGTGGCTAAGCTGATGATTTAGGAGTTGTATCCTATGGACACTACAACAAATTAAGTTTTTAGTGGTGCATCGAAATGTCAAAAAAAATTAATAATTTCGTCACGAAGTATTTGGGTGACGAAAAAAATAAGTCACGATGATCGTCAACATATCTTCGTTGCTAAAAGTATTTGTGACGGTTCAATAAGGTTGTTACTAATTGTTAGTTATAGGTGACAAAACTGATAATCATAACCAAAGGAAAAAATGTTTTGTGATGCAAAGTTGTGTCAGTAATACTAGTGAAATTTCATCATTAAAGATTTGTATTCGTCACTAAATACATAACAAAGGTTTACAGAATTTGGTAGTGTAAAAATTCTTGGCTGGCTCTTTAGACCCGCTGAAAACTTCATTGGTAAACTTGAGAAGCTTCATTGATAACTTCAATAAACGTTTAGGACCCAAAAAAGTATTATTACTAGTAAAGTTTCTAAGATTACTAGTGAAATTTTCAACTAGTCTAAAACATTGGTTTAGACCCGAGCCAGCCAAGTGAGATGAATCCTTAAATTATATATTTTTCGTGGACCTAAACTAGAACAAAACTTCTCAGTAAAGCTGCCGGTAAAGGAACTGCTTGGAGTTTGAAGAATCTAAACTGTAATCAATTTTGTACCCACATTTTATGTAAAATTTATTATATAAACGCCAATAAATTTTACATTTTTATTTCTTTTGAAGAAGTCCAAGATGATATTTTTGTTCTATTATTCATTTTAGTGCACTTTTCCTTTCCTCATATTTTTTAAATTTTTTTGTTCTTGTTAGGTAAAAAACTAATAGCTGGTAATAATTAAGCATGTATGAGATGAACGTACATGCATAAAAACAAGCACATTAAAAAATATTTGGAAAAAACAACTTGTAATTAATTACAACTAGCTAAAACATCAACATGAATAAAAGGATCAAGATTGTCACAACCTTAAGCAACAATTTACCATCTTTAATTTCAATTCTAGATAGACTGATGATAAACACACAACATAATTTTATCTAAACTTGATTGTTAATTCTCGCTGCTGAAAAATTGATTGATATGTTGATTAACGATATTGACAAACCATGACAAAAGTGTGAGACTTTTTATTTTTAAATAACTTCTTCATCCACAATTTGTATCTTTAGTTGACACATAGAATTTTAGAAAGTAAAAGAATACAAATTAACAAAAAAATACAAAGAAGTTTCTCAACAAAGAACATTTCCGGCATTAAGTTTATGATACAGACTACATAATTTTTGTGATGACCCACACCTCTCATTAAGAGTGTGATAGGAAGATCATGATCCTTATAGTGTACAATTAGATATACTTTTGGGTCACGAAGTGAGAGTGTGACAGAATTGTATCATAGTCGACCCAAGACCATTATCATGTGGATGCATGATATTTTGGTCTTATTCCCATCTTAACCTTCCTTCATAGAAAGGATTAGTATTACCATTTGTCCTTCTTATCTTATGGTTCTCATGTTATGCTAATCTCTTGCTCCAATTTTCAGTCTCATCAAGCACTTTCTGATAAATTTATCTATCTGTCATCCAATCATCTTTGAGAAGGATCAAACAATAATGAGAACTTATTCCAAGAGAAAGTGAAAGTGCCTTTTTTTTCCTTTTTTCATTGATTGTTCGCCACATTATATATATAAGTAATATTTCTGGAATGAACATCGAGTGATTTGATTTCTGACACTAATTTTTCTTGTTTTGATTTTAAATATATTTTCAGATAAGGTTTGGTTTCATCTTGCTTATAAGCCACATCTAAAGGTGAATTGCATAAGAGTTTTTTGAGTTTTTCTTTTCGTGAAGAGGGTATACATAGATTTTATTATGGATATTATTTGTCTTAGGTTTCTCACAGTATTTCATAAGACTTAAAATGTAATTTAAATATATGTATTATATACACGTATGTATATAAAAGATCTAAATCTAAATCTACATCTATGTCTATATCTATATTTTATCTATATATATTAAGACAGAAAGAATCCCAAGGAAAAATAAAACTTCTATTAAAGAAAGTAACACATTCCGAGTATGATATTTAAGTCAACTTTGCATTGACTTGTTCGGTTGAGTTCAAAGTGAGACTAGGTCATTAACAAGTGAAATGATTACTATAGGTCAAATCATTATTTTTAACGTACTGTTGTTAGTTTATGAAGAATGATCAATTTTATTTCCTCTCGTAAAAAATCACAAGAATTAAATGGCTGGTGGCTACGCTGATGATTTGGGAGTTGTATCTATAGAAACTACAACAAATTAAGTTTTTAGTGGCGCATTGAAACATCACAAAAAATTAATAATTTTGTCTCGAAAGTATTTGGGTAACGAAAAAAATGTCATGATGATTGTCACTGTAGCTTCGTTACTAAAAGTATAATATTGTTACAAATTGTTAGTTATAGGTGACAAAATTGATAATCATCACTAAAGAAAAAAATGTTTTGTGACACAACGTTGTGTATGTAATACTAATGAAATTTTGTCATTAAAGATTTGTATTCGTCACTAAATACCTAACAAAGGTTTACTGTATGTGAAGAAAAGTTACGCGTCATCTTAAGAATGACTAATTAGTAAAACGAAAAAATAGTCATGAAAGCTAATATCATGTCGTCGCTGAAGGTTCCAATGCGTCACTAAATAGGCAGTTATTTTCCACTATAGAGGACGACGTTAAATGTCACCAAAGAGAGGAAATTTTTGCGACGCAATGTAATGACCCATCTCGAACGAGCCCTACTAGAGGTGACATCCTTACTTTTCATAACTGAGCACCTGAACAACTATAATATGAATAAATTCTAACATAGACGTAGGATAATATAAGTATATCATAGTAAGTACAATTTTGATCAATAATAAAATCATTTAACATTACGAAAAGACGTCTCAAAAGACGTAACTTCAAAATATACATCTTAGTATAAAATACTAGACTACTATTGCAAAAAGAGATTGGACGTGGATGCCAGTACTTGGACCCACCTAGAGACTTCTCTTCCTCGCTTCTTCACTAATGATTCAAGGGCCTCGAATAATCTTCTTGAAATAGTAAGAGGGAGGGGTGAGCTAAAAAGCTCACTCAACAAGTAAACACATTACTCGAAGCAATCAAATAAATCCTTTTATAAACCCATTGCAGGTAGTTGAGTACATATTCATATTTTATACAATTATATATTTATACAATATATAGTAATTCATAGGGCTCGTGGATCCTGAATATACAACTCAAGGATGATATATCATACAACGTAAAGCACTCCTTCAATTACTTCAATTCTTTATCATTTCAATTGAATAGTTCACGAATATCGGGATGTCTCCCATTTAAATAAATTAGATCCTTGAGCAAGGTCTCTACTTCCAAGAACAAGGGCCCTATCCCTTATCCGATGGAGTTATAACATGGAGTTATAACATTTGACACACTAATACTTCCTCCTTACCTATTACCGGGTGAGATTTACATAGCTACAAAATAAATCCGTTCCTTCCACATCACACAATAAGAACAAAAGTAATACAACAGATACAAAGAATTCTTGGTATTATAACCTTTCAATACACATTTCATGAACTAATTATATTCAAAACCCCCAAATTTATAGATTTTTAATACACAAGTATTATCTACATGAATCTCATGCTCCTTAAGTCTTTTATTTTGCAATACGTAAAATGCTTAAGTCCTTACTAATGTGTATAATCTAAGCATTTAATTTCAATCAAGATTCTCACGCTTACTAAGAGTAAGGTGATACTCACCTTGTAGAATAAACCTTCACTCTCAAATAACCTCCTTGCCCTTAGAACGTTCCTCAAACACCCCTAAAGAATTTATCGATTAAAATCAACCTCGGAGATGTATACTATTACTCACTAATTACTTGAGTTAAGAAATCTAGAGCTACTATTTAATTCATCTAATTATCCTTAAGGACTTGTAACATGAACGAAAAGGAGAATTTTGATGTAAAAAAATCTGAAAATAGGGTTGGACAGTCGACTGTCTTACTTGGACAGTCAATAGTCATACTTGCACAGTCGAGTGAGACTTCTATGGATTTTAATAGTCGACTCTAAGACTTCCAAAGAGTTTCACAATCGACTGTTTAACTCCATAATCCATTACAGGAACTTCAGAGAATTTCCCAGTCGACTGTTTAACACCATAGTCGACTGTCGTGAGGTCAGAAGCTCAGAAATGGGTGAAAATCTAACTTTTTCCTTTTGAAAACCAAATCAAACCTTCATAAATTTCCAAACCCTTTTGAAACAAAAGTTTTACAAGAATGTAAATCAATTTTATACAGTACCCTTAGCAAATCTTTCCAGTTAAAATCTTCAAATCCACAACCAAGCACAAAACTCTTTTCTTCGAACAAAAAAGCTAATGTTTTCTCAAATTCTTTATTGAACACAATTTAAATCCAAAATCTTGAAACATAACCTAAAGAATCTTAAGAAATATGGAAGGAAGACACCTCTCTTGAGATCTTTACACTAGAACTCACCACAATCAAAGGAAAAAGAGAAAAGAAAAGGCTAGGTTTTTGTGTCTTGAAAGGAATAGGAGAAAAGATGAAAATGAAGAGCTCCCTCTCATCCTTACTTATTTATACCACTTACCAAAGAAGTAGGGTAGGTTAGACTTCACCCCTCGAAGTCCATAACCTTTCTAAGTAAACCCCAAATTAGACTTTCCTCTCAGAAGTCCCCCACCAATTAACTCATCACTAATTATTAAGCTCTCAAAAATATCAGCATTACAATTTGTCTTCTTATCTTATACTTCTCATACTGTCCTTCTCTTGTTTCATTTCATTTCAAGCCTCCTCAATTACTTTATAAGACATATACATATCTAGTTATTTCATGTAGCCATCTTGAAAAAGATCAAACGTAAAGGAGATCCTTAATTTTGCAAGGGAAAGGGTGTGTATTTTTTCTTGAATGAGCATTGATCTGTGATAATCTTTTCTTGTTTTGATTTTAAATTTATTTTCTTACAGGGCTGCAGCTTGATCTTTACTATAAGCACAAACTTTTGTAAAGAATCTAGAGGTGAATTTCATAGATCTTGATTTTTTTTTTTGGGATGGCTGAGAGTATACATAGATCTTGTTTTGAGCTTCTTTACCTTTGTTATGGATGTTATTTATTTAAGTTTCTCCCAATATTTCTTATGACTTAAAATATAACTTTATATATAATCGGAATCTAAACTATTTGTATGTTTATGTATATATGTCAGCACAGAAAACATTCAAGTCAATTTTTTCTATGTAGGAAAAATAAATCTATATATGTAGTATTAAGGAAAACAGAACATCCCGGCAATTTGCGTTCTGTGTCAGTACTTAAAACGTAGTCAGTAGAGAGGAAACCATGGTGCAAGAGGTAAATGGGCTGATATTCTGACTGATATTCTTAATTCTTACAGATCTGCAAGGTCGCTGGAGTATGATTAGCCTTTTGTCCTAGTTTAAGGCATCCCTTGAGGGATTACCTATTATTAGCAAACGTTATTGTTTCCTTTATTCATCACAGTGAATGGTTCTTGCAAGGAAATCAGCAGTGCTGGACATGAGCACTCAGTAACTGAAATTGCCAATTGTAATGATATATGTGCTTGTAGGTCCCACCATAGGAATTTATATTGGCTATTCACTAACTCATATGATACATTTTATCCTTGCAGGTAATGTTTTTAGATTCGGTAGTAAGTTATATTTGGGAGTAATATCTAAATGTGACAATTACTATCAAATATGAATTATTTTACAAATATATTTTACTATTGTACTAGCAAATGTGACAACTAATTTTAATATGTTAAGACTAGGCAAGGAATCTAAAAAAAAATAAAAAAATCCAATTTCATGTCAAAACACAATGTATTTAATTTAGACTATATCATTTCCATTTAATTTAAATCAATCTCATAGTTTTCATTGTAGTTTGCCTTCAAGTTCAGCATAGAGAAATGGGTACTTATTAGTTCTAGCATTATTCTTTGGTCAACTTTATGTTGACTTGTTCAGGTTAGATCAAAATTAGATTAGGCCATTAAAAAGTAAAATTATTTTTTTAATATATTTTTTTGTTTATTTCTCTTAGCTTGGTTGCTTTGTGACGCCGGACATAATAGTGGTTATTCTGCTGGCTTGTTTCAACAGATAATTCATAGGGAAAAACACAAGAAAATCGCCCAAAAACACAGAGAAACACCTCTGATGGTCAATTCAAAATTATGCAATCCAAAAAATATCTCTTTTTTCGTACGTGACCTCCTTATTTATAAAGTCAAAGCTAAAAAAGACAAAAATTCCCAAAAATATAAATTTGGGGGAAAACAATTGAAAATACTAAAATTAAGCGCTAGAATTAAGGTAGAATTAACAGTAGTCAATTATGACTTGAATACAAAAGAAATTGCAAATGGAAAGTTTCCTAAAAATTAAAAAGTGCAAAATTGAAGCCCTGAGTTTTGATCGAGGGCCTGCTTCGGATCAGACTAGGGTCTCTAGGGCCCGATCCGAGCCAGTGGCACGTAAAACAATGTAAACCACACCCTTAGATTTGGAGTGATCCAACCGTTCTAGGTAGTCCACCTGCCATATTTGCGCTGATTTGCCTTCTCAAGGTATCTCAGTGCCAACAACGTGTTATCTGACAACTCAGCATCATCTGACTCGGATCCTCCTGCATTAGTCACCTCGGGTTGGAAAGAACTCGTCCTCGAGTTCACAATAGCTTCATCGGAATCCACAAAACAAGGACTCAAGTGTTTCACATTAAAGATATCAGAAGTACTCAAATGACTGAGGAGGTGTAGTCTGTCGGCGTTATCATTGATCTTCTGCAGGATCTCACAGGGTCCAATCTTCCACTCCTTAAGCTTATTATACTCTCCCACAGGAAAATGATCATGAGTTAATACTGCCCAAAAAAAATCACCTACATCAAAAAGTACCTAACAACGGTGACTGTCGCCCTGAACCTTGTACTTGGCATTGCTCTCGTGAATGGCCAGCTTCACCTGCTCATGGATACCCCGAAGATGTTCTGCCATCTTATCTGCCTTGTGACTCAAACGACCCACACGTGGAATAGGGGCTAAGTCAAGCACTCTGGATGGATTCTGACCATAGACAATCTCAAATGGGCTCATTCTCGTGGTTCTATTTTTTGACCTGTTATAGGCAAATTCTGCTTGAGGTAACGCCAAATCCCACTGCTTCGGTTTAGTTCCTGCCAAGCTCCTCAAAAGGTTTCCCAAACTCTGGTTCACCACCTCAGTCTGACCATCTGTCTGGAGATCGTAGGCGCTGCTAAAATTCAACTTCGTCCCCAGTTTGTCCCATAAACTCTTCCAGAACTGACTCATGAACTTGGTGTCACGATCTGAAATAATGGATCAGAGAATACCATGTAAATGCACAATCTCCCTGAAGTAAAGATGGGCAATTAGGGTAGCATCCATTGTTATCCTGCAAGCTACAAAATGGGCCATCTTGGAAAATCTGTCAACCACAACAAAATAGAACCCAAGGCTCGTTGGGTACGGGGTAAGCCCAACACAAAGTCCATATTGACATCAAACAAAGGGGCTTCAGGTACAGGTAAAGGTGTGTACAGGCCCATATTAGTGAGAACTCACTTGGACCACTGACACATATAACAACGCTCCACATAATGAGCCATGTCACTGGTCAATTTGGGCCAATAATAGTTAGAAGAGATCAAATCCAACGTCTTATCTCGCCCAAAGTGACCCTCGTTATGAAGTTCACTAATAATCTGCTGCCTTAGTGAACAATCTGGAACGCACAACTGTAATTCACGAAACAGATAACCATTATGCAAAATAAAATCATGTCGTTGACCATCAGTTACCTCCTAAATTATCCTCCTGAAGGAAGGATCTGCAGTATACATATCAGAGAAAACCTCAAATCCTGCAATTCTTGTGCTCATGATGGTGATGAGTAATGTACGACGGCTCAGTGCATCTGCAACTCGGTTCAGACTTCCTGCTTGGTGCCTCAGTGCAAATGTGAACTCCTGTAAGTACGCTACCCACTTGACATGCCGTCTACTCAGCTTGTGTTGGCCATTGATGTACTTTAGGGCCTCATAATCAGTGATATTAATGAACTCCCTTTGCAGTAGATAGTAACGCCAATGCTTCAGGGACTGAACTATGGCATAAAACTCTAGATCATAGGTGGAATAATTCTTTTTTGATCCTGATAGCTTCTCACTAAAAAAAGCTATTGGGCACCCCTCCTGAATCAGAACACCACCAATATATACCCCAGATGCATCACAGTTTACCTTAAACACTTTTTCAAAATCAGGAAGTGCCAAAACTATTACCTCTGTCATCTTCTGCTTGACAAATTGAAAACTGGTTTTCACCTCCTAGGACCACTGGAAATCACGTCCCTTGAGGCACTCTGTGATAGGAGCAATCAGAGTGCTGAAGTTTCTGATGAACCAACGGTAAAAGGATGCCAATCCATGGAAACTACTGGCATTGTGCAAGGTCTTTGGTTTGGGCCACTCCAAGACCGCATCTATCTTCGACTGATCTGCATGAACACCATCAGTAGTGTAACGACCCATCCCGAGTTGGCCACCCCGAAACGGTGTCATCACATTTTGAGAATCCCAGCACGACACATATATACAGCAGTAAGAAAATAAATATTACCAAAAGAACTTTACATCAATCCGTAAAATGTATGAAGAGTTACAATTAAATTTTTCATTTTATTCTCTCATTAGTCTGAGGATGATGACACGTACGCGGCTTACAGAAAATGATTTCTTCTGAACCTCAACTCATCAAACTATTTGTCAAACCTGCTACCTGAAAATCATTGTACAATGAGGGGTGAGCTTCACAAGCTCAGTGAATTAAATTTACTAAAAGTATTCCAATTCCCATAAATAATCCTTTAATATTTAGTATTTTATTCTTCTTTATCTATATCTTATTCTCAATCATTAGTCCATCTTAAGACTATCACTTATCTCATAATTACCTCGTGATGAGGTTCACATCATAAAATCTTCTATTTAAATAAGTCTTAACACCATAACTGTCTCTTTCTATGAGACTCAACCATTTATAATTAAATTCACAATAATGTCCCACATCTCGGCATTTCAATAATCTCATTATCATAGCTGACTTTTTTTATAAGACTCAGCCATCATACACGACAATATACATCATCTCAGCTTTTCAATAATATTTTCATCATAACTGTCTCTTTCAGCGAGACTCAATTATCTATAATTATTTTCAAGATAATAAATCACACCTCAGCATCTCAATAATCTCATCATTATAGCTGTCTCTTTTCATGAGACTCAGCCATCTATAATTAAATTCACAATAAAAATACCACATCTCAACATCTCAAATAATGCAACAATAATTAAAACAGATGCAGATGCATGAATGATTATGATGGGAACGTCTTCCCACCTGTCGACAGGTTATTATTATCTTAGACTGGCTGCCCTCCCGGTTCTTTTATTCTCATCAGACCGGCTGCCTTCCCGGTTAATTCCAGCATATACTGGCTGTCACAGTTTTCACTTTTCATCCCAGCATATACCGGTTGTCACGGTTTTCACTTTTCATCCCAACATATACCGACTGTCACAGTTATTTCATTAGACCGACTGTCTTCCCGGTTCTTTCGGTTATATTATTAAATGCATATGTGCATGAACAATGTTATGAAACAGTAATATAAACAGTAATATAAAAACAATATAAAGATTCAAACCACTTAATTTGGCTATCCTAATTATCCACAAATTTTATATAACAATGTTTCTTTAAAAATTTCTTACCTCCAAACATCCAGATGTTTATCAAATTATATAAAAATTCCACTAAATTCTTCTCTTCCCAAATCACATCAAATAATCAATTAAAGTCTGCTAAGATCTACTAAATTTCATCTCAAATCATCCACCCAAATTTGTCATGATCCACTAAAATTCACCTCAAATCATCCACCAAAATTTGTCAAGATCTACTAAAATTCATCTCATCATAACTCGTGTTAAAACATTAGTATGTCTCATCAATAATTTATTTATTGCTTTTATTCTCAAATAAACTTATGATTTCCAAAAATATCATCTCTCACCGAAAAATATTTCTACATGTCCAAATTTCCTATTATACCCATAAATCAATTTTTCATCTATCATCCAAACATATTTTAATATAATCACGAGATTATTTATTTTTATTTAGACTACTTAAAGTAAATTCAACTCACTCTGTAGCATTTAAAGCTACCCGTGGGTCACCTTCTTGCCTTTTTCGGTTCTTCTCAGAAATTTCTCCCGTTGTAGATAGTCAACACCTGACATAATATTTGTATTAAATTTCTAATTATTTCTTAAATTCATCATAAACTACTTCCTTTGAAAATTCCCACTTTGAACACTGGGAATTTCATATATGCTAAAAATTCAAAAATAAATACTATGCTATTACCTTATAATACTGATAGCTTTTCATGATCTTCTATGAAATTCCATAGAAAATTCTTTCAAAATTCTGCTCTTTTGACATTTCTTTGAACTCCCAAGTGTTTAGAGAAAATGAAGAGAAGCTAAAATTTTTATCCTTCATTCACGGCTACTTCTCATGTCTACTTCTCATATATATATGATATGAAACTTCATTATGCAACTTTGAAAGTTGCTTGCCAAGTCATCATCCACTTTCTCTAAATTATTCTATACATTGGATACTTGCAAGACACCATTATTGTCTTTGCAAGACAAAATAAAATTTTTTTTTTCTTTTTGCTAGTCTTCAGCAGCCGCCCCCCTCCCACTTTAGTCTCTCATCATTTTGTTTTGTCCCCCTTTTTTTTTTTTAATTGACTTCCACTAGGTAATGGTGGAAGCACCATTTTTTTTTTCCTTTACTTTTCCCTTATGAGACAAGAATGAAATGATGGAGAAAAAAAAAACATCATGATTGCCTTTGAAATCATTTTCCAGGTTGGCATGTGCTGCCACGAGTTTACTATTCATATGTTGACTTTTTTTTCCCCCAACCTTTGTCTCCTTCAATCCTCATTCAGCCATATGGGATTTTAACTCTTTGTCATATTTATTAAAATAGATGTTTACCCTTACTGTAAAAATACGGGTATTACAATTCTACCCACCTTACAAAAATTTCGTCCTCAAAATTTCTTTGCTTTGCTCCAGAAACAATTATAAACACCACTTCTCCATAATTGTCTCATACTTTCAAGTAATCTCTTCAACATCCTTACTCCGCCGCAGTACTTGAACTAATACAATTTCCTTTATTATACAAAACTTGCTCATTTCTCTAAAATCCTTATTGGTACTTGGATGTACCCCCAATCTTTCTGAATTTCTATAGCTTAGCTTGAAATATTATAATACTCATCATGTAAACCTTTTCTCAATAGAGAAATATGAAATACGTTATATAAGCGTTTTAATTCTGAAGGCGACTCCAAGCTATTTATAACTAACCCAATTTTCTTATTAACCTCATAGGGTTCCACATACCTCAGATTCAAATTTTTTTTTTCTCAATATACATTTTCGTTGAGATATTTTTCAATACACCCAATCACCTACTTGAGACTCAAGAGGTCTACTATAGGCTGCTTTACAGTTCTCTCTAACTAATTTGATCATCTCAGCTGTTAACTCAACGATTGATGGACCAGATATATTTCTCCTTCCCATTTCTTCCCATCATAAAGGAATTCTACACCTCCGACTATATAATGCTTCAATCGATGTCATCCCAATATTAGTTTGTTACTGATTATTATTAGCAACTTCAATCAATGTCATGTAAACATCTTATTTACTGAGAAATTCATCAAATTTGTCCTTAACATATCTTCTAGTATAAAAAAAAATCTAATATGAGTATAAAAATTATATTAAATTGCCACTGTGTACCTGTGGCTTTCTGAAAGCCTCTCCCAATACCAAGGTGTAAATATAGCATCTTTCTTTAACATTATACTCAATGGTACTCCATACAATCTCACAATCTTAGCTACATCCCTCTTCAATCTTGACCATCAGAATTTCTGTCTCAATCCTCTATATTTCTTATTGTTACTTGATTGCATCGAATCTACATCATTATGTACCTTTCTCACTATCTCCTTTTTCAATTTTGCATTATTGGGAACACCATCCATGTACCAACACCAAACTACCTTCATTTCAGATTTGAACTCAAAATGCTTTCTAGTAAGCACTCAATGCTTAATCTTTTTCTGTCTCTTTATCTCTACCTTTCTTTCCTAAAACATTTCATTATGGATGACTGTACAACCATATTTATTAACCATGATCCCTTATTACTGATATTCAACTTCATTCTTAAGGACTCCCAATAGCAGTTAACTTTATTGTAGACTTTCTACTCAATGTATCAATTATCATCTTTGCATTTTCTAGATGATAGTGAATTGTACAGTCGAAATCACAAATCTGTTCCATCCACCTCCTCTGTCTCAAATTTAACTCCTTCTGGGTTGGTAAATGCGTCAAGCTTTTATGATCAATAAAAAAAAAAATTTACACTTGGCTCTATATAAATGGTGTCTCCAAATCTTTAAAGCAAAAACTATGGTAGCCAATTCCAAATCATGGGTCGGGTAATTTCTCTCATGGTTCTTTAGTTGCCTAGATGCATAAGCTATAACTCTCCCATGTTGCATCAACACACATCCCAACCTCTGATGTGACGCATCACTATAAACCACAAATTCTTCATCACCAAAGGGAAGCACTAATAATGGGGCAGTAGTCATTTTTTTTTTCAACAACTGGAAACTGTTCTCACATTTTTCCTAGTCAGTCTATTCAACTGCATTACAATAAAAAAAAAATTTCTGAAATAATCTTCTATAATCAGCAACTACCCCAAGAAGATTTTAATCTCAGTTATATTTGTTGATTTCTCTTAACTTAACATTGTCTCTACTTTTTATAGATCATCTGTTATGCCATTCCCGACATTACATGTTCCAAGAAAGTTATTTCCTTCCATCAACCCTCACGCTTAGAGAGCTTATATCATACCATCTCTTTCTCCTCAATGTCTCCCCGCAAATTTTCTAAATGTTTTACTTGCTCCTCCGTAAATCTTAAAATATACCAAGATGTTATCAATGAACACAACCACAAGATTATCAAGAAATGGTTCAAACATTTTACTCATCCAGTCCATGAATGTTTTTGGAACATTATTTAATCCAAATGTCATCACAAGAAACTTATAACCATAACATGTCATAAAAACAATCTTAAGCATGCTTCCCTTCTCTATCTTCAATTGGTGATAATTTGATCTCAGATTTATCTTAGAAAACACTCACTACTTACAACTGCTCAAACAATTCATTTATCTTGGGTAAAAATATATATATATATATATATATATATATTTGTTCTTATTCTAACTATCGGTAGTCTATACATTTTCCTATCATTCCGTCTTTTTCTTTCATGAACAACTCATGGGCTTCCCCAAATACATTAAGTCTGATAAATTGTTTATCCAAAAATTCTTAAAATGATACGTTCAACTCTTTCAATTCAGTTGATGTCAGCCTGTAAGACACTATTAAATAAATATGATGATCCTGGTATCACATTAATAGAGAATTTAATCTCTCTACTGGGATGCAACCTACGCAACTCATCAAGAATTACATTAGAATATTCCTTCATCACTAAGATTTCTTCCTATTTTCCTTTTAGGAATTCATTATGTATGCCAAGTACTTCTCACAATCCTTCTTCAACCGTCTCTTAGTGGCCATAGCAAAATAAAATAGTCGAGAGTGTTTTATGTTCTCTCTGAAGGTTACACTCCTTATGATCACATCTTAAACACTACCTTCTTTTTGGAACAATCAATCATATTCAAAGAATATAAATCAACTTCAGATTTTCTATTGCTAATACGAATCACACAATGCTTATAACATTTATGATTATCACTTCATCTTTAGTGAAAACTTCAACAAAATATTTTTGCATCAAAGGACTAACACATACTTTAATAGACTTTATATGAATACTAGATGCAAAAGAATTGGTTGCATCAAGATCGACCAACATTGACATGTCCATTTTCTCTGCACATAAAGTACTTCAATTTTTGAAAATTCTGGGATAAATATCTTATTATAATAAACTTTTATATCCCAATCATACATCAAATTGCCACTTCCACTTGGTGGCATACTTATTTTCTCTACCATGACTTCCAGTTCCCATCATCTGTCTCCTAAATCTAAGGGTCCCACCAATAGTATTTTTAAGATACAGAAGCATCAGATTTTGTTTGCCTCTGACTCTGCATTTCAGTTTCTGGTAACAAAGAATGCCTCATTTGGGGTGGTCTCTCACCTTGTACACTCATACTACTACTACCTCTATAACTTTCATGTCTAAGCCTCTTTAACCACTCTTTCTCTTAAACTCCATCACATCCTTCTCAATCTAAAGTGTTTTATCCACCAATCTGACATAATTCATATGCCTTATGTAAGATAGTTTCGATCAATCCTTTAAAACATAAATCATCTTTGAACCTCTTACATTTCTTCTCCTATTGGTCTACCATTTTTGGTACAACCATTGACAAAACCATAAATCTGCTATCATATCAAGCGACAGTTAACACATTTACTCCAAATAAATAATATCTCTATCTTGTTGAGCTCTAGAGATATAAGGATATTATCTATCAAGAAAAACTTCCTTAAACCTATTTTAGATTAAGGGTCTATCAATATTTGTACTTACCTTGGGAAGAATATCTTTTCACCATTCACAAAATGTCTCTTCCTAACTCCAACGAAGTAAAGGTAATCATCTATCATAAAATACTAAATAATGTCTCCACATATTTCTCCGAAACTTAAGTGTAAAAGGATTCATAGATCCTTTAAACAGCAAAGCATTTAGCTTAATTATATTTCTCTGTATCTTATGCACAAATCCACTTTTCCCCCTTTTTTTTTAAGTATCTACCATTACTGGATTAATAACATCAGGCATTGCTCTAGTCTGCTTATCAAGTCTATGCTATAAGTTATCCACTCGATCATCTGTTACCTTCATTTTCTCAAAAGCATGAGTAAGAGCTTATCTTAGCTCATCTCTTCCAACTTCAGATTCTCTCATACCTTAATTATATTACTAATATCAATCATATTATCAACATGTTCCCTTCTAGGAACCACAGATTCAGACTCAACCTCGACTTATCAAAAATATTGTGGGCCTACCACACCCTCTCAAATCAATTATTTTAACTCTAGCTCTAGCGTGTCCATGTGTCATCCTCAGACTGTTCATTATATTTTACTTTAAATCTTCCACTTTCTTATTTTTTATGCAGTCTACAGAATCATAAAACCAAATGCTCGGATACCAAAATTGTAACAACCCATCCCGGGTTGGCCACCCCGAAACGGTGTCATCACATTTTGAGAATCCCAGCACGACACATATATGCAGCAGTAAGAAAATAAATATTA
This sequence comes from Bretschneidera sinensis, assembly GCA_023935145.1. Classification (NCBI taxonomy): domain Eukaryota; kingdom Viridiplantae; phylum Streptophyta; class Magnoliopsida; order Brassicales; family Akaniaceae; genus Bretschneidera; species Bretschneidera sinensis. Next base: position 8,268,770 of record CM043705.1, read on the forward strand.
CCAAAAGAACTTTACATCAATCCGTAAAATGTATGAAGAGTTACAAATAAATTTTTCATTTCATTCTCTCATTAGTCTGAGGATGATGACACATACGCGGCTTACAGAAAATGATTTCTTCTGAACCTCAACTTATCAAACTATTTGCCAAACCTGCTACCTGAAAATCATTGTACAATGAGGGGTGAGCTTCAAAAGCTCAGTGAATTAAATTTACTAAAAGTATTCCAAATTCTATAAATAATCCTTTAATATTTAATATTTTATTCTTCTCTATCTATATCTTATTCTCAATCATTAGTCCATCTTAAGACCATCAGTAATCTCATAATTACCTCGTGATGAGGTTCACATCATAAAATCTTCTATTCAAATAAGTCTTAACACCATAACTGTCTCTTTCTATGAGACTCAACCATTTATAATTAAATTCACAATAATGTCCCACATCTCGGCATTTCAATAATCTCATTATCATAGCTGACTTTTTTTATGAGACTCAGCCATCGTACACGACAATACACATCATCTCAGCTTTTCAATAATATTTTCATCATAACTGTCTCTTTCAGCGAGACTCAATTATCTATAATTATTTTCACGATAATAAATCACACCTCAGCATCTCAATAATCTCATCATTATAGCTGTCTCTTTTCATGAGACTCAGCCATCTATAATTAAATTCACAATAAAAATACCACATCTCAACATCTCAAATAATGCAACAATAATTAAAACAGATGCAGATGCATGAATGATTATGATGGGAACGTCTTCCCACCTGTCGACAGGTTATTATTATCTTAGACCGGCTGCCCTCCCGGTTCTTTTATTCTCATCAGACCGACTGCCTTCCCGGTTAATTCCAGCATATACCAGCTGTCACGGTTTTCATTTTTCATCCCAGCATATACCGGCTGTCATGGTTTTCACTTTTCATCCCAGTATATACCGACTGTCATGGTTTTTTTTTTATTTTTCATCCCAACATATACCGGCTGTGACGGTTATTTCATTAGACCGGCTGCCTTCTCGGTTCTTTCGGTTATATTATTAAATGCATATGTGCATGAACAATGATATGAAACAGTAATATAAACAGTAATATAAAAACAATATAAAGATTCAAACCACTTAATTTGGCTATCCTAATTATCCACAAATTTTATATAACAAAGTTTCTTTAAAAATTTCTTACATCCAAACATCCAGATTTTAATTAAATTATATAAAAATCACATCAAATAATCAATTAAAGTCTGCCAAGATCTACTAAATTTCATCTCAAATCATCCACCCAAATTTGTCATGATCCACTAAAATTCACCTCAAATCATCCACCAAAATTTGTCAAGATCTACTAAAATTCATCTCATCATAACTCGTGTTAAAACATTAGTATGTCTCATTAATAATTTATTTATTGCTTTTATTCTCAAATAAACTTATGATTTCCAAAAATATCATCTCTCACCGAAAAATATTTCTACATGTCCAAATTTCTTATCATACCCATAAATCAATTTTTCATCTATCATCCAAACATATTTTAATATAATCTCGAGATATTTTATTTTTATTTAGACTACTTAAAGTAAATTCAGCTCACTCTGTAGCATTTAAAGCTACCCGTGGGTCACCTTTTTGCCTTTTTCGGTTCTTCTCAGAAATTTCTCCCGTTGTAGATAGTCAACACCTAACATAATATTTGTATTAAATTTCTAATTATTTCTTAAATTCATCATAAACTACTTCCTTTGAAAATTCCCACTTTGAACTATGGGAATTTCATATACGCTAAAAATTCAAAAATAAATATTATGCTATTACCTTATAATACTGATAGCTTCTCATGATCCTCTATGAAATTCCACAGAAAACTCTTTCAAAATTTTGCTCTTTTGACATTTCTTTGAACTCCCAAGTGTTTAGAGAAAATGAAGAGAAGCTAAAATTTTTATCCTTCATTCACGGCTACTTCTCATGTCTACTTCTCATATATATATGATATGAGACTTGATTATGCAACTTTGAAAGTTGCTTGCCAAGTTATCATCCACTTTCTCTAAATTATTCTATACATTGGACACTTGCAAGACACCATTATTGTCTTTGCAAGACAAAATAAATTTTTTTTTTTCTTTTTGGTAGTCTTCAGCAGCCGCCCCCCTCCCACCTTAGTCGCTCATCATTTTGTTTTGTCCCCCTTTTTTTTTTTTAAATGACTTCCACTAGGTAATGGTGGAAGCACCATTTTTTTTTTCCTTTACTTTTCCCTTATGAGACAAGAATGAAATAATGGAGAAAAAAAAAACATCATGATTGCCTTTGCAATCATTTTCCCGGTTGGCATGTGCTGTCACGATTCATATGTTGACTTTTTTTTTTTCCCCCAACCTTTGTCTCCTTCAATCCTCATTCAGCCTTATGGGATTTTAACTCTTTGTCATATTTATTAAAATATATATTTACCCTTACTGTAAAAATACGGGTATTACAAGTAGACACAACAAAACATAGAAAAGTTACAGAAGTAGTGAAGAAAGAACACTTCTTCTGATTGACGAACAGGTGCTCCGTCCTCAACATATCAAAAACAGCACGGAGGTGATCAAAACGTTATGCCCACGTCGGGCTATAAATGAGGATGTCGTCGAAGTAATTTACAACAAATTTCCCCTTGAAAGGCCGTAAAACCTGATGCATAGATCTCATAAATGTGTTGGGCGCATTGGACAGCCCAAAAGGCATGACCATCCACTCATACAACCCATGTTGCGTCTTAATCACTGTCTTCCACTCATCTCCAAGTCTTATTCTGATCTGGTGGTATCCGCTTTTAAGGTCAATTTTTTTAAAAGACCTTAGAACTGGACAGCTGGTCTAATATATCATCCAGGCGGGGAATCGAAAACCTGTATTTCGCTATAATCCTGTTGTTTGCTCTGCTATCAACACACATACGCCAAGAGCCATCTTTCTTCGGCACCAGCAGGGCAGGAACTGTGCATAGGCTCATACTCTCAAGGACATAGCCCCTCTCTAACAACTCTACCATAGGCTCATACTCTCAAGGACATAGCCCCTCTCTAACAACTCTACCACCTGTCACTGCAACTCTTCAGATTCCTTGGGATAGAGGTGATACACCGGTTGATTAGGCAAACAGAACCCTGGAACAAGCTTAATCTAATGCTGAATATCTCTTATAAGTGGCAACTCAAGAGGAAGATCCTTTGGCATCAGGTCAGAAATCTCTGCTAGCAACTGTTGCACCTCTACTAGTAAATCTGGATTCATGTCTGCTGCACTATTTACATAAGATAGCAGAGCATAGACCACGTCTCCACGCTCAATCTCAGCTAAAAACCTGGACATAGAAAGCAGATTAATATTATTGGCTACCGGGGTAAGAGTGGTTCCTTCCCGACGAAGTGACAACACAATCTTCTTCCCTTTGATGCTAAGGGAATAAGTATTTTTCCGCCCATCATGAATAACACTGTGATCAAACTGCCAAAGTCTGCCTAACAATACATGACAAGCATCCATAGACACAACATCACACCAAGCATTATCAAAATATTTCCTACCAATCGAAAAAGACACTAGGCATCGCCTATCTACTGTTACCTCACTGCCTTTATTCAGCCACGACAATTTGTACAGCTTGGGATGATGATCTGTCTTCAACTGTAATTTCTGGACAGTCTCTTCTGACACTACGTTCTCGCAACTACCACTGTCAATGATCGTCTTGCAGACTTTATCTGCAACTATGCAGGACATGTGGAAAATATTGATTCTCAACCAATCGTCCTTTGAATCGCCCTTGGGGGTCAGTAGACTCTTACAAATGACCAAAGTCTCATGGCCATCTCCATACAACACATCTCCATCTTTATCATCGTCATACATAGGCTCTCCAATCTCCTCAGTTTCGTCTACCACATCATCCTCAATCAGGAGATTTTTGCCCTTCTGACTAGCAGGCTTCTTGCATTCAGTCGCTTTATGTCCCTATTCACCACATTTGAAACATCTAATATTTGAGTTAGAGTTACCCTGGGGTGGTTGCTGCACAGGACGGGATTCTTGAGGGTGAATTGGCTGACTACTTTGATCGCTTCTGATCATTGGCCTCTTTTTCTACTATTTTTCCACAGCAAGTGCACGCTGGTATGTCAGAAACGGTCCACAGCGAGTGAAGGCTGAGGACATCCTGCAGAGGCTATCATAATCCCCTAAATACCATGCCACCATCTACTCTTCCGTCTCAGATAAATCATTTCGGGCTATCAATTGATAGAACTCCTCCATGTGATCATCAACCTATCTCATGCCTTGCCTCAACAAATGAAGTCGCTGAAACAAGGTTTGAGTGTAGCTGAAAGGAAGGAAGTGACCCTTCATCTTCTTCTTCATCCTCTCCCAATCAGTGATCTTAGCCTTGCCCTGCCGATTGCCTGAGCGCCTCAACTGCACCCACCACGCAGATGCTCTACCTTTGAGTTTGATGGCAACCAGTTTCACTTTGACACGATCTGGGACTTCCTTATACTCAAAAATACACTCTACTTCATTCAACCAATCGACGAATAACGTACCAAAAAACTCGGGTAGATTTACTCTGAAACCGAGGTCTTCATAACGATCCTACAGACCATAGTGCTCCCAGAATCGGGCAGGATTGTGATATGAGTTTTCAAAACTGGAATAGGAATCATGATATTCCATCTCACGATCACTGAAATTCGGTGCTGCTAGACGTTGGGTTAACTCTGCAACTTGCCTCTGTAAATCCTCAATCATCGCATCCTGAATGTTACGATCACGGTGTGGGGCTTCCTCGTTCGGAACCTGCCCACGATGACCACGGACACTGATGAAATCTCACCCCAGGAAGATGCTGAAGCTCTGATACCAACTGACACCGGATAGAATAGCGATTATTCTGTAGGCTAGTTTCAACAGATAATTCACAAGGAAAAACACAAGAGAATCGCCCAAAAACACAGAGAAACACCTCTGATGTTCAATTCAAAATTATGCAATCCAAAAAATATCCCTTTTCCGTACGTGGCTTCCTTATTTATAAGGCCAAAGCTAAAAAAGGCAAAAATCCCCGAAAACATAAATTTCGGGAAAAACAATGGAAAATACTAAAATTAAGCGTTAGAATTAAGGCAGAATTAACGGTAGTCAATTCTAACTTGAATACAAAAGAAATTGCAAATGGAAAGTTTCCTAAAAACTGAAAACTGCAAAATTGAAGACCTCAGTTTTGATCGGGGGCACGTTTCGGATCAGTCTGTGGCACGCAAAACGATGTAAACTGAAACCTTAGATTTTAAGTGATCCAACCGTTCTAAGTAGTCCACCTGCCATCTTTGCACTGATCTGCCAACTAAAGGTATTTCAATGCCAACAACGTATTATCTGACAACTCAGCATCATCTGACTCGGATCCTCTTGCATCAGTTTGTTTGTGTGATTGTTCGTTTCTCCTAATATTTATCATTTGCAGCATGCTGTTTCATTAATAAAATTGTCTTTTACCATCAATTTTATTTCCTCTTCTCAACAACTACCAGAACCAAATGGTGTTTGTCTCAGCTGGTGAACAGGGAGATCCATGTAGGGACTTTGCCTTGAACTTTGATTATGATCATGACTTTATGAACAAAGAGAATATTCAATCACATGAAAATGAGCAAAATGAAACTGTTGGGAACTTATCAAATGTAAGTAAGCACGCGGATGCTTTTGTTACGATGTTCGTTAGATGAAATTAATATATAAATAGTTTCTTGTAATAATTAGTTCACTTTTCAAGTATTTTTTTAAATAATAAAAATTTTCATTATTCAACTAATTAATTAAGTTTTGGGTAATGATGGTTGATAAAGAGGTTGTGGAGTTAGGATCATCGAGTGGAAGCAATCTGCCACTAATGAATCATTCAAACTCCAACTAGAGCCTGGTAGCCCCAATATCTGTACATAACAATTGTGAAGTTTTGGAGCCCTCACCTCCATTCAACAATTCTTCACTTATGAGGACACCTGCAGGAACTTACAATCCGGTAACAGTACATTGCTTTCTTTATGTATAAATTAACATACCTTCTCTTGTTTGATATATCGATCATATTCTAACTCTAAACCATTTTACCTTATTTCATATATATACTAAATATATATTAGGTTCATTTCATTTTGTTAATGTTTGGTCAGGAGGGCATGGATATCCAGTCATTGCTTGCTAAAGCAAATGATAATCACCCTCCAATGATTGCTGATACTGGAAACTCAAATTCTCCTATTGTAAATGCTCTAGCTAAGCAGCGATTGGGAACCACCTCCTCTGATACTCCATTGATTGAGACACCACTAATTCAATTTCTTGACGATGGTAGGTACAAAACGATTTACTTCTAAACTAATAGAGAGAGAAGCAACCTTGTTATTTATATCATCTCATAAATTAACTATTAATCACCATGTTTACGCTTTTCTCATGATCCCAGAGGCGAATAACCAACGAAACAGTTCGATTCAGGCTGAGCAACCTAATTTGGTTTACTCAAATCAACTGAATTCTGCTCATACTAAGCATCTCCTGTATGTCAAAACTTATCTTTTATGCTTAATGATATTAATTATCAAAATCAGTTTTATGTTGCGTTGAAAATTAGATATCCTTTATTCTTATGCTTGTTTTTCTTTCCAAAAAAACTTCAACGTAGGCCTCCACCGATGGGTCATGATATAAATCCACTTAATCATGAGAACAACACATTATTTGGGGATGAACTTCTAGGTAACATATCATGCGACATTTCAGGCAACAATCAGCTTGCATTGTTCAACCCTCAAAACATGGTGAGTACTTAGTAATTATATTTTGTATTCGTTCAAAATTTTATTGTGTTAAGTTTCACTATAATGTATCGAACATGTATAAATAGACAGGAGTCAGATTCTTCTGTGATAAACTATAGCGACCAGATCTGATCTCTCAGCAACAGAACCCTCCATATAGGTGATGAGAGTCATAAAATGCATCTAAACAATACTTAATTGTTAACACTTTAGGGTTAATATCGGTCGTAATCGCACTTTTACATGTTGATAACTCTAAAGTGTTATTCATAAATCATTGACTTAATTCGATGCATTTTCAGGTGCTTTGAGTACAAAAGAGATGATAAAGCGATCCATGTTTAAAGCGCCAAAAGATCTTGGGTGTCGGTCCTCGTTTTTGTCCAAGGTTTAGAAATTTCCAGAAAAGATTTAAAGATGATTAAAAGTCTAAAACAAGGTTGGAACAATAAATTACATTGAGTTAAAAGACTGCACACAAGTGTGTGCATCACTTTGGAACAAGTTAAGGGTAGGCACACTAGTGTGTGCACTTCTGCATACAAGCTGAAGGAGTTTCACTAAATTGCCAGAATTTCCCGTACAGATCAATCATCTTTGCAGATTAAACTGTATTGATGTAGGAAGAACCAGGAGATGAGCCATATATACTTAGAAATATCTGGAAGTCTATTTTCTGGAGAATTTTACGGTTCGGAAAAAGGATTTTTCTAGTGAAAGTTATGGCAGTTTTAGCGGAAACAGTTCAGGCCTCCAGAACAAAGCGCAGCGCCTCGCCCCTGGCCCATCAGCGCTGCGCCCCTCGCCAACCAGCGCTGCGCCCCTCTCCCAAAAGTGCTGTAGCCTTCACTTTCCAGTGCCCAAGCGCATGCTCAAACAAAGCCAGCAGCGCGCACATGCTGCTGGACCCACCTGCACGTTCAAGCCATCACTTTCCAGCACCCAGGCGCACGCTGAGACAAAGCCAGCAGTGCGCACATGCTTCTGGACTCTAATTCAGACTCAAAGTAAGGCTGTGCAAAGACAGCTCTCCCTCGTGGGCTATAAATATATGCTTAAGGTTTGCAGCCGGGGGCGAGCTCGATGAGAAAAAAAGACAGTTTTTTATAGATACAAATTAGAGAAGTTTTTAGCATTCTGTTTAAGTTTTCGTGAGTTGGAAATCAAGGAGAGAACATCCACATTGTTCTTCCACCTTGACCTCCAGGGCCAAGAAATCAAGGGGAGAACATCTATATTGTTTTTCCACCTTGAGTTTCATGGCTAACTAATCATCAAACAAGGGAAAGGGATGAATCGTTAGGGTTTTATTGTTCCTTATTTCCTGTTTTTGATTCATTTGTAGGGACTTATTGTTAAAACTTTGTCTATGATTTACTCTTTGATTAATTAAGAAGGATTTGAGTTCATGTGATAGCTGTATTCTATATTCTTCTTCTTTTAGTTTCTCTCAATCTGGTGATTGCATCCTTCTACTCCACATAAGTCTAGTCAAGCTCTTCTTATGTCAAGTTGTTTGAATGTAATTGATTTCGGTATATTTATCTTATAGATCGGCCATTACTGTGATATCATTATTGCAATATATTGTCGTTTCTTGCTAATCTATAAGATAAATCATGTGTGCTTGAATTGAAATCATAGAGTAATTTGTAGCAATTATATTAGAGATATAAATGTGCTTGATTGAATACTTTCCGATTGCTTGTTTAGGATGTGAAACTTGCAATCGAGATAAAAATTTGAATCAAGAGTGGAAATAGGGAACGAACCTAAGGAGGATTCCCAGAACCTTGTTATTTCTTATTTATATTCTTCGTTATATTTGCACAACTCTTTTACACAATATTGCATTATCAAAACTGATATTCTCTCACCTAATCATTATCGTTAGTGTTAAAGTTTATACCTTCTTTCGTAATTAACTTGTTTCCTTGTGGAATCGACACCCCAAAGTTATACTACAATAACCGTGTTATACTTTGGGTGTAATCAAATTTTGGCGCCGTTGCCGGGGAAACAAGCTTAAGTACAAGGAAGCTTGTCAACATTAATTAAAAAAAAATATTAAAAAAAAAATCGTAAATATTTTTCTTTTCAGCACTTTGTAAATACCGTAATATTGTTCCTTTACTTTTATTAATTTTCTTTTATTATTCTGTTTTATTTATCTGTTTATTATTCTGTTTTATTTATTTGTTTATTATTTTGTTTTATTTATCTGTTTTATTTATTTATTTAATTATTTATTATTCTGTTTTACATATTTTATTTCCCCTCTAAATTAATTGGTGCATGCTTAAACCGAGAGATTCGCGAGGCAGATTCATTAGAGGACCCGAATTAGAGTCACCCTCTCCTTCCACGTCCGTTAGTGAGACCTCGCCTAGATCATACCATAGTGCACCCCCATCCGAGAATTTAGAGGATTTTGATAACATGGCCGACAATCACAATGAAAATGTTGCTAGGACACTTAAAGACTATTTGCACTCTAGCCGAACGGCCACACCCTCTTGTATCATGTTCCCCCCTAATGCCCCACAAGCTGAGTTTAAGCCGGGCATGATACAATTGCTACCAACTTTCTATGGGTTTGAGAATGAAAGCCCCTATATCCACATTAGGGAATTCGAGGAAGTAGTAACAACCTTCCAAAATAGGACTGATATGGTGGACACTGTCAGACTCCGGTTTTTCCCTTTTTCACTTAAGGAAAAAGCCAAGACTTGGTTGTACTCGTTAAGGCCATTGGTAGTTGGGATGAGATGACCCGAGTTTTCTTCCAAAAACACTTCCCAACCCATAAGACCAACAACCTTAAGAGACAAATCTCAAACTTTGCACAAAAGGAGAGTGAAACCTTATATCAAGTTTGGGAACGTTTCAAGGACCTTTTAAATTCTTGTCCACACCATGGGTATGAAAGTTGGCGGGTAATCAGCTATTTCTATGATGGACTCCTAAGTAGGGAGAGGCAATTCATAGAAATGATGTGTAATGGGGATTTTCTTCAAAAAGATCTCGATCAAGCCATAGATTTCCTAGATGACCTATCAGAAAAAGCCCACACTTGGACAGGACCGAGTGACATGGAAAGTACTAGGAGAAATCAACCCGCTGGAATCTACCAACTTAAGGAAGAGGATAGTGTTAAAGGCCGTTTAGAGGCTCTAACTAAGGAAATTGAAGCCTTAAAAACCAAGGATGTTAGAGCCCCCGAACCAGTTGCTAGGGTAGAGTCCCATGAACCCTGTTTTATGTGTAATGGGGTAGATCATGTACCAAAGGATTGTCCATCTTATTTGGAGATAAAGAGAGAGTGTAACTCCTTAGGTATCCCCTTTTAGAAACCTTACTCACCCTACTCTAACACTTACAATCCCGGTTGGAAGAATCACCCTAATTTCAGTTGGAAATCTGATGTGCAACCTCCTACCCAATCTAGCCCCCATTGGAGATATGATATACAACCTCATCCCCACTCTAGTACCCATTGGAGACCGGAAGCGGCTTCATCTAGTGCACCACAACAATCTTTACCTTTGGAAGATGCTTTTAAGTCATTTTTGCAGTTACATGCCAAGAGTGCAGAAGAACAAGTCAAGATAAATCAACAGTTGCTAGAGGAGCAAAAGGGGATCAAAGAGGAGCAAAAGGAGATAAAAAGTCAACTCACTAAGTTGACTAGTTTCTTGACAATTCAAGAGCAAGGTCGGTTCCCTTCGCAACCACAACAAAATCCACGGGGACAACATATGGCACAAACCTCCGATCTTGAAAATCATAATGTTAAAGAGGTTAATGCCATGATCACCCGCAGTGGTAAGAAACTAGATGGACCCACTCTATCACCAAATCTGAGTCCCAACACCGTGAGCAACAAGGATGAAGCTCCCAAGGAACAAGATGCTCATATCGACCCTTCACCAGTGCCTTTCCCTCAGGCACTCCTTAAGCCTAAGGAGAGGAATTCAGCATTAAAAGGTGAGATCCTTGAACAACTTCAGCATGTTAAAATTACCCTCCCTCTTCTTCATGTCATAAAATAGGTTCCCAACTATGCTAAAGTCATCAAGGATCTGTGCACACTGAAAAGGAGGCACCATGTGAAGAAGACCACATTCTTAACAGAGCAAGCAAGTGCGGTAATTGATAGCACGACACTGCCCAAATATAAAGATCCGGGCTGTCCAACGGTGGCTTGCCAAATTGGAAACAAACCTTGTGGGCAAGCATTGTTAGATTTAGGGGCTAGTGTGAACCTCATGCCATACTCCATCTACTTGCAGCTCGGTCTAGGTGAGATCAAACCAACCTCTATGGTACTCCAATTAGGGGATCGATCGGTAAGAAAACCAAGAGGTGTAGTAGAAGATGTTTTATTGCAAATTGACAAATTCTATTATCCTATTGACTTCTTGGTTTTAGATACCATCTCTATTGTGAATACGGAGTCAAAAATTCCTTTGATACTTGGAAGACCATTCCTTACCACCGCCAATGCCCTCATTAATTGTAGGAATGGCCTAATGACATTATCATTTGGAAATAAGACTCTGGAGGTAAATGTTTTTCGAATGTCAAGGCAACCACATGAGGAGGATGAGTGTTTTGACACTTACATGATTGACGAGCTTATTTTGGAGGATGAATACATTAAGGACAATTCTAACTCTTTGGAATTCCTTCTTAATAATTTTGATTTTAATGATTCTTCTATATATCCCCATGCCATTAATTTTGTTGATATTTCTGATAAACCGTAGGGATTTATGAAGAAATCATGGCAGCCATGCTTTGAGGAGTTGCCTAGAGAAAGGGAGGCACCCAAACTCTCTTCCGAGGAGACACCAACGCTCAATTTAGCCCCGCTTCCCAAAGGACTCAAGCATGTTTTCTTAGGCCCAGGTGATACCTTTCCGGTCATTATTTCCTCTGAACTTAGTGATATACAATGTGATCAACTGCTGAAGTTGTTGAGAGAACATAAATCTGCATTAGGTTGGACCATGGCTGACATTAAGGGTGTAAGCCCCTTAATTTGTTCCCATAGGATTTACTTAGAAGAAGGATCTAACCCATCTAAGAAAGAGGTAGTTAAGAAAGAACTCTTAAAGCTGTTGGATGCAGGAATTATATATCCGATATCGGATAGTAAGTGGGTTAGTCCAACCCAAGTAGTTCCTAAGAAAGCTGGGGTTACTGTGGTAGAAAATGAGAAGGGAGTACTAGTACCAACTAAGGTAGTGACCGGGTGGCGAATGTGCATAGACTATAGGAAACTTAATTCAGCCACCCAGAAAGATCATTTTCCTCTTCCATTCATAGATCAAATTTTGGAACGGGTGGCTGGCCATCCTTTCTACTATTTTTTGGAAGGGTATTCAGGATACTACCAAATAGGGATTGCCCTAGAAGATCAAGAGAAGACCACTTTTACTTGTCCTTTTCTTACTTTTGCTTTTCGAAGGATGCCCTTTGGGTTATGTAATGCACCAGCTACTTTTCAAAGATGCATGATGAGTATTTTCAGTGACATGGTTGAAAAATGTGTGGAAGTGTATATGGATGATTTAACTGTGTTTGGAACTTCTTTTGATTCATGTTTATCTAATTTGAAAAATGTTTTGAGCAGGTGTGAAGAAAAAGGACTCGTGCTTAATTGGGAGAAGTGCCATTTTATGGTATCTTCTGGAATAGTCTTGGGCCACATAGTTTCTGAAAAGGGGATAGAAGTAGATAAAGCAAAAATTGAATTGATCTCTAAACTCCCCACTCCTAAGAATATTAAAGATGTGAGGTCTCTCTTAGGTTATGTTGGGTTCTATAGAAGGTTTATTCAAAATTTTAGTGCCATCTCTAGACCTCTATGTAGCCTTTTGACGAAGGATACTGAGTTTAAATGGAGCCTTGAATGTGAACAAGCCTTTAGGACATTGATTTCTAAGCTTACAACCGCCCCTATTATGCAATCACCAAATTTTACTTTGCCTTTTGAAATTATGTGTGATGCTAGTGACTATGCTGTAGGGGCTGTTTTAGGACAACGAAAGGAGGGAAAACCATTTGCTGTCTATTATGCTAGTAGAACATTGAATCATTCTCAAATGATGTATACCACAACCAAGAAAGGATTACTAGCTGTAGTATTCGCATTAGATAAATTTCGATCTTATTTGATTGGTTCACCTATCACGATATTCACAGATCACTCTGCCCTTAAATTTCTTTTTTCAAAAACGGATGCTTAGGCCCGTTTGATACGTTGGATTCTGCTTTTGCAGGAATTTGACTTAACCATCAAAGACAAGAAGGGGGTGGAGAATGTTGTGGCGGACCATTTATCTCGCTTGGAATTCAAAAGTGAAACTGACCTCATGCCCATTGGGGAGGCCTTTCCGGATGAAAACTTATTTGCTGTTCTTGGTCACACACCATGGTATGCCAACATTGCCAACTACTTAGTTTCCCGTCAAGTTCCATCTACATGGAGTGCACAAGACAAGTGTAAGTTTTTGGCTGAAGTGAAAAACTTCTACTGGAATGATCCTTATTTGTTTAAATATTGCCCTGATCAGATAATAAGGAGATGTATTCTAGATATGGAAGTTAACAGTGTGTTAACCTTTTGTCATACATATGCTTGTGGTGGCCATTTTTCTATCAAAAAGACAGCCGCAAAAATTTTGCAATGTTGTTTTTATTGGCCCACTTTATTCAAAGATGCTAATGAGTTTTGTAGATCATGTGACAGATGCCAAAGGTTAGGTTCGTTGTCCCGCCGTCATATGATACCTCTCAACCCAATCCTAGTGATAGAAATCTTTGATTGTTGGGGGATCGATTTTATGGGACCATTCCCACCTTCCTTTGGGTATCTTTATATTTTGCTTACTGTTGATTATGTTTCTAAATGGGTTGAAGCAATACCTAGCCGCACTAATGATAATACAATTGTTGTTAAATTTCTAAAAGACCATATCTTATCTAGGTACGGTACTCCACGTGTTATCATTAGTGATCAAGGGTCACATTTTTGTAACCGTTCTTTTGAGGCTTTAATGCGCAGGTATGGAGTCACCCATAAGGTTTCTACAGCATATCATCCACAAACTAATGGTCAAGCTGAATTAGCAAATAGGGAGATCAAGCGGATACTTGAGAAAACGGTGAATCCGAACCGAAAAGATTGGTCCTTGCGCCTGTCGGATGCACTTTGGGCGTATTGGACAGCATACAAGATGGTTCTTGAAGCATCTCCCTATCGTTTAGTATTTGGCAAAGCATGTCATTTGCCAGTAAAACTTGAGCACAGAGCATACTGGGCTATCCGAAATTTTAACTATGACCTTAAGTTGTCTGGTGAAGAAAGGAAATTGCAACTTTGCGAACTTGCGGAGTTGAGGGATGATGCATATGACAATGCTAAGGATTTGAAATCAAGGATGAAGACGGTACATGATCAGAAAATACTTCGGAAACATTTTGAACAAGGTAATAAAGTCTTTCTGTATGACTCGCGATTACATCTCCATCCGAGAAAATTGAGATCACGATGGAAGGGACCTTATGTGGTAAAGAGTGTTTTTCCCAATGGAGTGGTTGAGGTTGAAGATCCTTCCGATGGTTAAGCATTTCGAGTCAATGGCCAAAGGTTGAAGCTGTACTTCGAACACGAACATGTTAAAGACAACACCGAAGAAATTTCTTTGGTGGCTCCGATTTATGTTTGGTAATCGGGTACTTTCGTTCCACTGTATACTAGTTTTCATTTTGTTTTATTACATTTTTGATTAATTTAGAATTTTTTTTTATTGAATATTTGACTAATTTAGAATTTTTGTTTTATTAAATTTTTTTGGTTAATTTAAGTCTTTGTTAATTTAGAATTTTTTGTGTTGTTAAGCCTATTTTATTTTTTATTTGTGTGTTGTTTTTGTACAAGCAAGGAATTTTCTGTTTTAGGACACTAGATCAGGCCCAGGCGCACAGGCCCAGGTGCACACTAGGCCTAGATGCACACCAGGCCCGCGCCTCGCCTCTCTCAAGCCCAGCGCCTCACCTCTCTCCAGCCAGCACCTAGGCGCCCATGAACTAGCGCCCCAGCGCCTAGGCGCACACCAGGCCCGCGCCTCGCCTCTCTCAAGCCCAGCGCCTCACCGCTTGGCCGAGCCCATCAGCACGAAAACCCTAAAATCTGCCCTATTTAAACACTTTTTCCAGCCTCTTCTTCATTTCTCCTCTCACACCAACGGCTGCACACTCCTCTCTCTCTCTCATTGTCCCTCCATATCAACCCATACCAACT
The DNA here is from genome assembly GCA_023935145.1 of Bretschneidera sinensis. Lineage (NCBI taxonomy): Eukaryota > Viridiplantae > Streptophyta > Magnoliopsida > Brassicales > Akaniaceae > Bretschneidera > Bretschneidera sinensis. The sequence continues at coordinate 8,283,968 of CM043705.1, forward strand.
CTTTCCCTCTTCCTTTCTTGATCTAAACTTCAATTCTTGAAGAATTGCACACTAATGTCTCCCATTTTTTGCAGAAAATTTCTCCAAGAGATTTGGTTCTAAGAGGAACTTGTTTTTTTTTTCACAAAGATATCAAATCGGTGGGTAGCTTTTCCTCTCTCCAATTGTGGGCAAGTAAGACCAATTTCTGTTCTTCATTGTTCAATTGTGCTTTTTGGTGGTTAAATTTTGCTCTTAAGTTCATTGTTTCATTTATTTAATTTCCATGGCACCAAGGATGAAGAGAGCTAAGGGTAAAGAACCACAAGAGTTTGATGAGACTAAGTTTGTTAGTTTCGAAGCGAGTGAGAGCTATGTTAAAATAATGCAAAATAGAAAACTCATTCCCGAGAGAGGATTTAACATTACCGAGAGTGCGAACCCGACTCTTTTTAGAATGATTCTCTATAGGAATTGGAGTGCATTTACAAAATCACCCTTTCATTCCCTACCAAATTTGGTCCGAGAATTTTACACTAATGCCGACGAACATAGCAATGGTAAAGTGTGGGTGAGAGGAAAAATAGTCTCTTTTAGCAGCTCATCAATAAATAGCTTCTATGGGTTACCTGACATCCCACACAGTGAGTATAGAGCCTATGTGTCTACATTTAATTATGATGAGATTCGCCATACTCTCTGTATTCCGGGCACTACATGGAAAATGTCGGGAGATTCCCCGATCACCTTGCCCGTTGCTTCTCTAAATGTCAATGCTCGGGCTTGGCAATATTTTGTGTGTCACAGGTTGATGCCTGCCTTGCACTATAGTGATCTCACTATTGAGTAAGCTATTCTGATTTATGCAATTTTGATGGGAATGACTGTCGATGTGGGCCAAGTCATCTGTAAATCCATCTTACACACTGTTAGACTAAAGCTTGGATTATACTTTCCTTCTTTAATTACCCAATTGTGTATCCGAGCTGGAGTCCCACACAGTACTGATGAGGAAACCTATCCACCAAAGAAACCCATTGATGATGGCATGCTCGCTCAGATTAAAGCCTCCAGGCCGCCAACTTCGAGCGAGGGAGCCATAGCTGCTAGCACCCCTCCCCCCTCTAGGAATATCACGGTTGCTGAGCACCTTGAGCGCTTAGAGAGTTGTTTTGACGAGCATCATAAATTGTTGTTTGATAGGCTAGATCGTCAAGACCAAATGTTAGCTAGGAAAGACCGGTTCCTGGCTCGGCAAGCTGATTACCAAGCAGAGGTCAACTCTGCTTTTGGTCAGATGTACCAACACCTTGCCTCCGCTACTGGTTGTAATATGGGTCTTTTTCCTACTATACCACCCTATCCGGGTTCATTTTTTGACCCACCTCCCGAGGAAGGTGAAGGGACTGAAGAGATTGAAGTAGAGGATGATAATTTCGAGGATTAGTAGGGATATCTCTTGTTTGTCCACTTTTATTTTATTTATTGTACTAACATTTCTTGTGTTTTTATTTTATTTATTTTTCATCTTTTATCTTAGTTGTTAGTTATTTCCATTTCGTGTGCTAACCTAACATACGGTGGGAATCTTGATGTTACACCGCAGTTGCTTCCTTTTTGCTTGTTCTGTTCTATATTGTAGATCAAAAATTTCAGCAAGAAGAATGGTATGCAGTTCAAATGGTGGTGTGCAATTTTCAGCTTCTGTGCACTTTTGGCTAACAAAGGGAGTTTCTTTTCCTTTTTTCTTTTACATTGAGGTCAATGCAATGTTTGGGTTGGGGGTGGAGGAAACAAATTTCTTTCCTTTTTCCATTGAACTGCTTGGTATCACTTTCCTACTTTTTGTTTGTTAGGATAATTTAATTTTAAAAAAAAAAGTTTGTTTTTAGCATGCTTTGTGTTAGCCTTGGAGTTATTCACATGTCAATGATATGAGCTTAATCGAGATAGCATATAGCACTTAGAAGAAATTAAATCTTGCTTCGGTTTGAAATTAATTTAAGTATCAATCTTGATTTGGTTAGAGACTCTAGCTTGTGGTAAGATTGTATGATTAATCGTAAGCATTTAGAAAAGTTTTGTGTGATTATTTTGTGAATATTTTTGTGGTCTCGGCAAGCTCTAGAACTTACTTGATAACAACTTGAGGCGAATTCCTAGAATGCACATTACTTAGGATATGATATAGGTCATTTTTGAACCGTTTGAGCCTTTCAAACCTACCCTTGCGATATATATCACTAGTCACCTATTTGAGCCTTTTTCTTGAAAACGAAGTTGAGTCTGGTTTCTTTCAAAAACCCATTCACTTACCCTTATAAGCCTAAAGAGAATATTTTATCCTTACCTCTCTCTTAAGAAGAACTTAACTATACACATGTTGTGAGAAGCACTTAAAATGAGTAAGGGTGAAAATATAAAAAAATATCACTACCACAACCCAAGTACATTAAAGGAGATAAGTTGGGGGTTGTGGAAAAGAAAGAAATGAAAAAGGAGGTGAATGGTCTTTTATGCCAAAATACAAAAGAAAAGAAAAACAAATGGTGATTTGTTGAGAAAACAATCCTCAAAATATATATATATATATATATATATATATATATATATATATATATATATATAAATGGTTGAAAGAGTTGGGTATTGAAGTAAGGTTATCCAGTGCTTAAAGAGCTATGTTCAAAACTAAGAGATTAAGTTCTTTTACTTGTGAATTCTTCCCATTCTTTCTTAGCCTTTACCTTAACCGAACGTTACAAGCTTATTAAAGACCTATTGATCCAATGTAACGTGATTTTTCTACAATAGTGGAGAGTGGTTTGAAATGTAAGCTTATGGAGCTTGTTTTTGTGATTGATGTCACGCGATTTATTTTTTTAGAGGCCAAGACTTGTATTCATGAATATTGTGCATAAAATCATCCGGATGTTCAGATTAATGGATTGTGGTAAGACGGATGTTAAGAGTCAATAACGATTTTAAGATTGATGTTTGAATTATTTTTGGATTTGAGTGAAATTTAATGATTCTATATGCTATATGTTACGCATGATTTTTGAGACAAAGATTTTTGAATCACTCTTGGTTAACACTAGCATTGTTGTATTTTGCATTAATTTCTAAATAAAGAACTCATTTCATGTCTTTCGCTTGAATTGCTAGGGACTAGCAATAAGCTAGTTGGGGGTTGTGATGAGAGTCATAAAATGCATCTAAACAATACTTAATTGTTAACACTTTAGGGTTAATCTCGGTAGTAATCGCACTTTTACATGTTGATAACTCTAAAGTGTTATTCATAAATCATTGACTTAATTCGATGCATTTTCAGGTGCTTTGAGTACAAAAGAGATGATAAAGCGATCCATGTTTAAAGTGCCAAAAGATCTTGGGTGTCGGTGCTCATTTTTGTCCAAGGTTTAGACATTTCCAAAAAAGATTTAAAGATGATTAAAAGTCTAAACCAAGGTTGGAACAATAAATTACATTGAGTTAAAAGACTGCACACAAGTGTGTGTATCACTTTGGAACAAGTTAAGGGTAGGCACACTAGTGTGTGCACTTCTGCATACAAGCTGAAGGAGTTTCACTAAATTGCCAGAATTTCCCGTACAGATCAATCATCTTTGCAGATTAAACTGTATTGATGTAGGAAGAACCAGGAGATGAGCCATATATGCTTAGAAAGATCCGGAAGTCTATTTTCTGGAGAATTTTACGGTTCGGAAAAAGGATTTTTCTAGTGAAAGTTATGGCAGTTTTAGCGGAAACAGTTCAGGCCTCCAGAACAAAGCCCAGCGCCTCGCCCCTGGAAGCCCAGCGCCTCACCCCTGGAAGCCCAGCGCCTCTCCCCTCAAAGCCCAGTGCCTCACCCCTGGCCCATCAGCGCTGCACCCCTCGCCAACCAGCGCTGCGCCCCTCGCCCAACAGCGCTGCAGCCTTCACTTTCCAGCGCCCAGGCGCACGCTCAAACAAAGCCAGCAGCGCGCACATGCTGCTGGACCCACCTGCACGTTCAAGCCATCACTTTCCAGCGCCCAGGCGCACGCTCAGACAAAGCCAGCAGTGCGCACATGCTTCTGGACTCTAATTCATACTCAAAGTAAGGCTGTGCAAAGACAGCTCTCCCTCGTGGGCTATAAATATATGCTTAAGGTTTGCAGCCGGGGGCGAGCTCGATGAGAAAAAAAGACTGTTTTTGATAGATACAAATTAGAGAAGTTTTTAGCATTCTGTTTAAGTTTTCGTGAGTTGGAAATCAAGGAGAGAACATCCACATTGTTCTTCCACCTTGAGCTCCATGGCCAAGAAATCAAGGGGAGAACATCTATATTGTTTTTCCACCTTGAGTTTCATGGCTAACTAATCATCAAACAAGGGAAAGGTATGAATCGTTAGGGTTTTATTGTTCCTTATTTCCTGTTTTTGATTCATTTGTATGGACTTATTGTTAAAACTTTGTCTATGATTTACTCTTTGATTAATTAAGAAGGATTTGAGTTCATGTGATAGCTGTATTCTATATTCTTCTTCTTTTAGTTTCTCTCAATCCGGTGATTGCATCCTTCTACTCCACATAAGTCTAGTCAAGCTCTTCTTATGTCAAGTTGTTTGGATGTAATTGATTTCGGTATATTTATCTTATAGATCGGCCATTACTGTGATATCATTATTGCAATATATTGTCGTTTCTTGCTAATCTATAAGATAAATCATGTGTGCTTGAATTGAAATCAAAGAGTAATTTGTAGCAATTATATTAGAGATATAAATGTGCTTGATTGAATACTTTTCGATTGCCTGTTTAGGATGTGAAACTTGCAATCGAGATAAAAATTTGAATCAAGAGTGGAAATAGGGAACGAACCTAAGGAGGATTCCCAGAACCTTGTTATTTCTTATTTATATTCTTCGTTATATTCGCACAACGCTTTTACACAATATTGCATTATCAAAACTCATATTCTCTCACCTTATCATTATCGTTAGTGTTAAATTTATACCTTCTTTCGTAATTAACTTGTTTCCCTATGGAATCGACACCCCAAAGTTATACTACAATAACCGTGTTATACTTTGGGCGTAATCAATAGGCCTATGACTACTCCTTTTTGGTATGACTTAGATTTCATCATTTATCGGTATGAGTATTATTATATGTGTAAAACAAAATACAAACAATGGACTGGTAAGTCATTGGAGCTAATTCAATTGATATATAACATACCATTTATTATCTATCATTTTCAGAGTATTAAATGTTATATTTTTTATATAGAAAATTAACCTAATACTTCACTGAAATGCAATACTAATTAACATAACTTAGTGCCATAAATATGAAGTGCTTCATCTTCTGAATTGCTGAAAACTTCTTAATTTCAGGAGTCAACAATTATTTGATAACGGACAAGTCAATCAACTCTCTTTGTTGCCAACATTCATTTCACAGTTAGAAGACTCCTTGCTTGCCGAATAGCCTATTTAACTATCTTAATTTCAAGTTGTTGTTGATACATTGAACAACTTATAATTTCTTGCTTTTACACTTTTTCTAGGCTACAAGGTCTCCAAGGACTAATGAATCAAACTACCAGGCCAAGTGCTTCATACCAAAGCCTTGACAGTTCAGAACCAAATCCAATCTTGAACTTGAGGACTCAACAAGTAAAAATCTCACTCAAGACCTCATTAATTGCCCTTTTTTTTTCATCAAGCTTTATTGTGCATCATAGACTGACCTTATAAAATTTTGGTTGAAAAACAAAATTTTTATCATGGAATTTCGAGGCATGATCATGGTAGAGGAGGATTTGAATTTTTGCAATTATCAAGACACTCCAAGGTATTGCATTTTCTTCACATATTATCTTGTTATAGATTCGTACACAGATTAAAGTTTTGTTGAATATATCTCTTCTTCATAAAAGTGGAAAACCAATCAAGGACAGATCCAGACTTCAAAATCAAATCACACCTTTTAGTATAACAAAGATGACCATAAGATATTTATTTTTACTTTGATTGAATGCAGACATTACCTACTTTGGGAGAACAGGCTCTGATAATTCGGGATTCACAATCTCAAGCAAATGAAGTTGGGAGCTCTGGTATTTCCAATCTTATGACCAAAGGTTGTTTTGTGGAACTTTACATAGTCATGTTTCAATTTTATTTTCACCAAACCATAGTGTAAATTTCTTTTCACCACTCACGGGAATTTAAACAAAAAGATTTGGAGATTTCAGGCCAATTAAAAATGCACTCTATGATCCAATGTTTGAGGCGATTTGTCTCCCCGTCGACCCCAATCTGAGATGTATGCTATTAAATAAATGGTAATTTTTTTGTCTTATTGATCATTTAACTTTTGACCGGCTTTATAACTTTTTTAGGAGCAAAAATAAGATGTCTTACTTAGTACGATCATATAATGGTGCAATATCATACTTTTTTCAAAAGTAAAATAAAACATAAATTTAATCAGTATAAAAAAAAAGGATGCAAAATTACTAAGATTTCAAAAGGTTCAACATCATATTAACAATAATCGATAATTTACTCTCTGTCCATCATCATAGGATGAGAAAGAGTGAATCATGTGACAAAATTTAATCTTTCAAGGGTTTTTCCATAACAGATGAGACCTCATGTGGATGTGAAGAGCTGAGGGGTGCTTTGATATTTTGGGATAATTTCTATGTCAACTTGTTACTGAATGTTCTTTCTGGACAAATTTTACAAGGTATTATATGTTCTGATGAAATCTATGGAGAAGAGTAGTTGAAACATCTTTTAAAATAAATTGTGAAACCTTAACGTTTTGTAACTGTGTTTCAAACTTTGATTTAAACTTTTTGTTTGGTGGTTAAATAAAAACAAGTATCTTTATTGTTTTGTGGTTGGAATGTAGAAGTAATTTAATTTTCTATGGAAAAAGAATTCATGAATGAATTCGAAGCTTGCAAGTAAAATGAAGAGAAAAGGCAGTATATATGGATTAGTACACAACTTATTGATTTAATGTTTTGGTGGAAGCGTCGTTCATGTACAGCAAGACATTCTCTTGCACATGAAGTGTCATTCATGTATAGTAAGACATTCTCTTCACGTCGTTCAAGTGTAGCAAGACATTCTCTTACCCAAGAGTAAGACACTCCAATTCTTTTAAAGCCTACCCAATTAGTCAACTGACATTCGTTGTACTCCTACGAAATTAGGAATATAAATTCTTCATTCATTGTACAAATCTGTCAAAGAATCACCTTGTATTAAGGGAGAGAATCTCTCCTATATTATTGTAATTGATTCTTATTGATGGGTTTGGCTTTGATCCTCGTCCATTGATTAAAGGATGCAATCTCAACCTTTCATGTATTATGTGTGTGGGATCCATAAATTTATGTATTATGTGGAACCCATATATATATTAATGGTTGAGATTACATCATTTTCTTAAAGGATGAAAAAGGTAAATGATGGAACCTGAATCCCTTATAGATAAATGTATATAAAAGCTGATGCAATCACTCTGTGGGATACACTGCCAAATTCCTAAAACCTTTGGACTTTCACGGTATCAGAGCAGCAGCGATCTGAACCTATCCCTCTCTGTTTTTTTTTTCTCCTGCTCAAATACATCCTTTCAAATGTTCCAATGGCATCTTCAGCTTCTTTTATCCTCCCCCATGCCTTATCTTACCACTCAAAATATTATGAACCTTGTATGTGTTAAATTACAATTCACCAATATATCTCTTATGGAAGATCTAGCTTCTTCCTATTTTGTGCTCACAAGACCTGTTCAAACTTTGATTTAAACTTTTCGTTTAGTGGTTAGATATATAAAAACGGTAGTAGTATCTTTAATGTTTTATTGTTGAAATGTGGAAGTAATTCAATTTTCTAGAAGATCTTACTCGAAAAGATTTCATGTATGAATTCAAAGCTTAAGTAAATTAAAGAGAGAAGGGATTATATATATGGATTACTACACAATTTATTGATTTAAACTTTTGGGTGAAGCCTCATTCATGTATAGCAAGACATTCTCGTACCCAAGAATACACTCCAATTCTTTTTGATGCTACGCATTCTCGTTAGCATAAACTTCATATTGAAGCCTGACCCTTTCCTTGAGGGTGAAAAAAGAGAAAAGAGGAAAGAAGAAGGAAAAATGGGCTTGTGTAGAAAAAAATTTATATTTTATTTTCTCTTTTAAGTAAAACCAAAAAGTTCCATCAAAGCTAAAAGCATTTCACGTTAAGTGAGTAAACATAGAAAGACGGATAACAATTTTTTTTTTACGCTTGTCAATATTGTGACATACAAATTACTTTAAATATTAGTAATCGTTCTGTATCTTAAATAAATGACCAAAAACCTCACCGTTTATCATCAAAATTTAATTAACTGGATTGAAAGGTATTCATTCTTCAAAACTCAAACTTAGAAGATCCATGAGGTCAGATTGGTCATAACCCACCAACATATCCTTTTCCAAACTCAATAGGTCATATCTGTTGCAGTCATTCAAATGACCTTTTCTTTATTTGTTAAAAAGTTCGCGGTCTTTTCCATTTTTAGTCTATTTATTTCAATGATAAATGACAATTTGAAAGTAAAATACATGTAAGAAAGTATTTTATTAGTGTTTGGATTCTAGGAAAATCAATTTCATATAAAATAATATTTTACATTGGTGAGTGAAAAACTTAACAAAACAATTTTCATGTTTTTCTGGCATAAGTTGTTTTATAGGTGATTGGAAAATGGTTCTTTTTTATAAAAGAAAATACTTTCCCACTTTCCTAAAATTTCTCTCACATATTATGCCACTAATTTTTCCTTTTTTGTTTATTTTAAACATTTTCATCATTTATTTTCATATTTCAACTGAAAACTTATAATTTTACATGAATCTCATTTTAAATAAATTTGGTTTTACATGGTAATACATTTTACATGTAAAGAAACAGAGTCAAAATTAATTTTACTTTGTAATACATTTTACATGGAAACAAATGAAGCTTTTGATTAATAGGCTACTGTCAGACGAGTCCCATACAAATCCTCCCCTACAATTTTCTACAAGGCACTTCACTCCCACTTTCTTATTTATGAAAACTGAATGGTACAAATCAACCTAAGCCATTGAAATTCTGGAAATGTTAAGTTAGTGAAGTTTTTACATTTTTTAAAACTTCGGATAAGATTAAAAAGATGTTAAATCTCTAAAAATTAGAAGCATGGATTCTCTCTTTTTCCTGTGAAGTCCAGAGGCAAGTTTCATTGTACAGACAGAAAGGACAACAAACTCCCTTTCTACTCAACCATGCATGCGTGGAAATATATTTAAATGATCAGCCAATAAAAGTAAAGCAGGAATAAATTTTGTTTAGTGTCTAGTTTGAGATCATGAAAAATATATGATATAAGGGTACATTTCACTATGATGAAAAGTAAATATCTCTTTTTCTCTCTTTCCATACCATTTAATAGTGTAAAAATTCTTCGCTGGCTCTTTAGACCCGCTGAAAACTTCATTGGTAAACTTGAAAAGCTTCATTGATAACGTCAATAAACGTTTGGGACCCAAAAAAGTAATATTACTAGTAAAGTTTATAAGATTACCAGTAAAATTTCCAACTGGTTTAAAACATTTGTTTAGACCCGAGCCAGCCAAAAACTTTTCATATAAGTGAGATGAACCCTTATGTTATATATTTTTCATGGACTTATTCTAGAACAAAACTTCTTGGTAAAGCTGCCGGTAAAGGAGCTGCATGGAGTTAGAAGAATCTAAACTGTTATCAATTTTGTACACACATGTTATGTAAAATTTATTATATAAAAGCCAATAAATTTTAACTTCTTTTTTTCTTTTGAAGAAGTCCGAGATGATATTTTTGTTCCATTATTCATTTTAGTGCACTTTTCCTTTCCTTATATTTTTTGAATTTTTTTGTTCTTGTTATGTGAAAAACTAATAGCTGGTAATAATTAAACATGTATGAAATGAACATACATGCATAAAAACAAGCACATTAAAAAAAAAATTGGAAAAAACAACTTGTAATTAATTACAACTAGCTAAAACATCAACATGAATAAAAGGATCAAGATTGTCACAACCTTAAACAACAATTTACCATTTTTAATTTTAATTCTAGATAGATTGATGATAAACACACAACATGATTTTATCTAAACTTGATTGTTAATTCTCGCTGCTGAAAAATTGATTGATATGTTGATTAACAATATTGACAAAAAATGACAAAAGTGTGAGACTTTTTATTTTCAAATAACTTCTTCAGCCACAATTTGTATCTTTAGTTGACACTTAGAATTTTAGAAAGTAAAAGAATACAAATTAACAAAAAAAATACAAAGAAGTTTCTCAACAAAGAACATTTCCAGCATTAAGTTTATGATACAGACTACATAATTTTTGTGATGACCCACGCCTCTCATTATGAATGTGATGGGAAGATCATGATCCTTATAGTGTACAATTAGATATACTTTTGGGTCACGATGTGAGAGTGTGACAGAATGGAATCATAGTCGACCCAAGACCATTATCAAGTGGATGCATGATATTTTGGTCTTATTCCCATCTTATCCTTCCTTCATGGAAAGGATTAGTATTAACATTTGTCCTTCTTATCTTATGGTTCTCATGTTATCCTGATCTCTTGCTCCATTTTTCAGTCTCATCAAGCACTTTCTAATAAATTTATCTATCTGTCATCCAATCATCTTTGAGAAGGATCAAACCATAACGAGAACTTATTCCAAGAGAAAGTGAAAGTGCCTTTTTTTTTTCCTTTTTTCATTGATTGTTCACCACATTATATATATAAGTAATATTTCTGGAATGAACATCGAGTGATTCGATTTCTGACACTAATTTTTCTTGTTTTGATTTTAAATATATTTTCAGTTCTTGAGACTGGAAGCCGAGTAAAGTACTTCAAATATACTAGTTAAGGAAGAAATGCGGAATACCCGTGTATGAGCTACATATATGGTCTAACATATATTTTGAGTTATTGTCTTAATACTTACAGATCTGATAGTTGAATTGTTGAATTAACATTCAAGTTCAACATCTAGAAATGGTTACATAATTAGTTCCAGTATGATATTTAAGTCAACTTTGCATTGACTTGTTTGGTTGAGTTCAAAGTGAGACTAGGTCATTAACAAGTGAAATGATTACTATAGGTCAAATCATTATTTTTGATGGACTGTTGTTAGTTTATGAAGAATGATCAATTTTATTTCCTATCGTAAAAAATCACAAGAAGTAAATGGATGATGGCTACGCTGATGATTTGGGAGTTGTATCTATAGAAACTACAACAAATTAAGTTTTTAGTGGCGCATTGAAACATCACAAAAAATTAATAATTTTGTCACGACAGTAATTGGGTAATGAAAAAAATGTCACGATGATCGTCAACGTAGCTTCGTTGCTAAAAGTATTTGTAACGGTTCAATAATATTGTTACTAATTGTTAGTTATAGGTGACATAATTGATTATCATCACCAAAGGAAAAAATTGTTTTGTGACGCAACGTTGCGTCTGTAATACTAATGAAATTTGGTCATTAAAGATTTGTATTCATCACTAAATACATAACAAAGGTTCATCAAAGCTAATAACATGTCTTCGCTGAAGGTTCCAATGTGTCACTAAATAGGCAGTTATGTTTCACTATAGAGGATGACGTTAAATGTCACCAAATAGAGGAAACTTTTGTGACGCAATGTAATGACCCATCTCAAGCGGGCCCTACTAGAGGCGACATCCTTACTTTTCATAACTGAGCACCTGAACAACTATAATATGAATAGAGTCTAACATAGACGTAGGATAGTATATGTATATCATAGTAAGTAAGTACAACTTCAATCAATAATACAATCATTTAACTTTACAAATGGACGTCTCATGAGACGTAACTTCAAAATATACATCTCAGTATAAAATACTAGATTGCTATTACCAAAAGAGATTGGACGAGGATGCCATCACTTGGACCCACCTAGAGACTTCTCTTCCTTACTTCTTCACTAATGGTTCAAGGGCCTTCAATAATCTTCTTGAAATAGTAAGAGGGAGAGGGTGAGCTAAAAAGCTCAACGAGTAAACACATTACTTGAAGTAATCAAAGAAATCCTTTTATAAACCCCATGCAAGTAGTTTAGTACATATTCATGTTTTATACAATTATATCTTTATACAATATATTGTAATTCATATGGCTCGTGGATTCTGAATATACAACTCAAGGATGATATATCATACAAAGTAAAGCACTCCTTCAATTACTTCAATTCTTTATAGTTTCAATCGAATAGTTCACGAATATCGGGACATCTCCCATTTAAATAAATTAGATCCCTTCTTTACCTCTTATCGAGCAAGGTCTCCACTTCCAAGAACAAGGGCCCTACCCCTTATCGGATGGAGTTATAACATTTGACACACTAATACTTCCTCCTTACCCGTTACCGGGTGAGATTTACATAGCTACAAAATAAATTCATTCCTTCCACATCACACAATAACAGCAAAAGTAATACAACAAATACAAAGCACTCTTGCTAATACAACCTTTTAATACACATTTCATGAACTAATTATATTCAAAGCCCCCAAATTTATTGATTTTTAATACACAAGTATTATCTACATGCATCTCATGCTCCTTAAATCTTTTATATTATAATATATAAAATGCTTAAGTCCTTACTAAAGTGTATAATCTAAGCTTTTAATTTTAATCAAGATTCTCATGCTTACTTAAAGTAAGTTGATACTCACCTTGTAGAATAAAACTTCACTCTCGAATCACCTCCTTACCCTTAGAACATTTCTCAAACACACCTAAAGAATTCATCGATTAAAGTCAACCTCGGAGATGTATACAATTACTCACTAATTACTCGAGTTATGAAATCAAGAGCTACTATTTAATTCATCTAATTATCCTTAAAGACTTGTAACATGAAGGAAAATGAGAATTGAATTATACTAAGTTAGTGTAATAACTTGAATTATGCATGAATGTTTTATTGATGACTTTTCTTCTCTTGATATATATATATATATATATATATATATATATATATATATATATATATATATATATTGTAATAGATGATTGTGGAATAGTTGTGTAGTGTTAGATTTTTAAATGACTAGTATAGAAATCTTTGAACTTGAAGTATATAAAGTTTAGCGTAGAGGGCATATATGTGTATGCTTGAGAGATGAGAATAGGAAGAAGGTAGTCGATATAGTATCAGATAGTAGTAATTTGAAAGTCTGCGTTTAATTATCAATCTGAAAGTGTGGGAAATTCGAGTTTTGGGAAGTAGAACCGATTCATAGATAGTAAGTGTTTCGTTAAGAAATGAGACTTGGGAAGAGTGATTAAAATGATAGGTAATAGTACATATGGGTTAAGGTATAGTAGGAATGAATGAAGCAAAAGGAGAGAAATAATTTACATAAAGAAATGATGGCGTTAGATGATTTATAAATGATGTTTTTGAAGTATTTTGGATTTGAGGAGTCTTAGTATTTGTCTAAGGTTTAAACATGGTTAAGATTTAAACATGGTTGAGGTTGGAAAGAGTTCAGCATCAAGGTTCAGCACACTAGGTGTGTGCCTCAGTACACAAGCAACCAAAAGGTGTGTGCGCCTCAGCACAAAGCTGGAAAATGTGTGCGCACCAGGTCAGGCCGCAGCCCTCCTCTTCCAAGGCCGTGGCACCCAGAAGGTGGTGAAGAGGAAGCTTTTCAGCCCTGTTTCAAGGTTGCAGCGCGCTCTGTTCTAAGGTGCAGCGCTAGGCACACTGAAGCAAGGTTGTTCAGCCTCTTGTTAGGTGCGTGGATGCAAGATCAAAATGCACAGGATCACTTAGACTTGATCAAAGGCCATGGTTGATTGGTCATCAAGATCTAAGGGTGAAGAATGACACTCAAGATTGATCAAGAAGTAGATGCACTATATAAAGGGTCACCTAGCTTCATTCTATCATAATCACGTCATAATCAATTGAGAGATTACAAGAGACACAAGTGTGACATACAAGAGAGAATTGTGTGAGAGTGCAAAGACACAAAACACAAGAGGAACTCATTGTAGAGAGGTTGGTTGTAAAGAGAGAGGAGTATAGATTTGATAGAGAGCATTGTAATAGTTCTTATCATCTTCTTTCTTCTATTCTTGGTTTCTTCAAGAACTCGAGCTTCTTAGAGAGGGGTTGTTGTGATTGTAAAAAAACCATTAATTTAGTGCTAAGAGTTCAGAGGAACTCACGGGGATGTAGGCTATTGCCGAACCTTGATAACAAGTCGCTTTTCTTCTTTCTTTCTTTGATTTCTGTTCCTGTTTCCGATTCCAAATCTTTACAAGTCATTCAAGACTTGGGTGTTTGGAAGATTACCACCTGGGCATCTTGTCAAGGTGATTTCCAACAAGGAGGATAGTAAAGGAGTAGGATGGGAAGAAGAAATTTTTGTATATATGTGGAATTAGTAAAGGATAAAGGTGTAGTGAACTTTTCATTTGATCTTAGGTATTAAGTGAAGCTTGATGCAAGGAGATGGTGGATCTAAATTATAGAATAAAGAATGAGTAATTAAATGGTTAGTACTACTTGAGTGAACTAGAAAGTTTTGATTACTAGAAGATTTAAATTGAAAAGTACTTTTGGTGTCTATTGAGAGGTAGTTGAGAATTGAATAAGATATAAGAAGCATTTGAAATCTAAAGACTTGCGAATGACTTGCCTTAAGATATGGTTGGGAGTATTAGAAAGGATAATAATTAGAGAAAGTATGACGCCTATGCTTGGTAAGAGAAGTTACCTTGTGAATGAAAGTGATAAGAAGGTGTTTCATAGGAAATCAAGAGTTTAGTAAGGTATAAGGGTATTAGAACGATTATGGTGAAAAGTGATGAGAATAGTATACAAAACCAAGGTATGCTAGATTGAAGGTTAAAGTACTAGTATACAATGAGAAACTAGAAAGTTAGGAAATTAGTTATATCCCCACCCATAGGTAATAATAAGGCTTGTACGTAGTTAGTAATAATATAAGAGGTAGAGATTTCAAGAGTAAATTTTTTTACTTATGAAATTATGAAGTTTGGAGTACTTTAAAAGGAAATAGTATTGGAAGAGATGTCAAATAAGGAAGATAATTAAAGAGACTTGAGGTTACTAGACATTTAGATCTCGATAGAACTTAATTTAAATTGAAAGGAAGATTTTAGACAAATCAAAGAGCTACCAAGAAGTGTTAGAGAGAGTTGAAAATAGATTTTTACTAAGTGGATGATGGAAATTTAAATTCATGAAGGGATTAGGATATTTTTTGAGAAATAGTATAAGTGGTTCGATGTAATTATGAAATATCCAATTGAAGGATTACCAATGATAATGGGTTAAAGGAGACTGTTGGGAGTCATCGTTCATAGTGTGGCTAGACTTAAGATTCAATGAGGAAAAGGGTAGGGATGAGATGTTAGATGGTCTTTTGGATGTATATTTAGGTCAAGAGAGTAGCTTAAGTGTGTAAAAGTCTAAGAGAAAGGTGGAAGTAGAATAAAGAAATGAAGATATTTTAGTTCAGTGTGTTGATGAAAAGAATTGAGTAAAAAGTAAGAAGTCAATATTACTACCAATATTTTCTTATATTTATCCATAAATCCACACAAATTATTATTATTATCATCGTAATTCTATAAGCATTTATTATGCTATCCTTACTAAAAGTAAGGTGAAACTCACCTTTGATATGCCAAAAGTTAATCTTAGCTACTTCATTGCCTTTTGATCGTTTTTCCACCACATCTAAAGAACATACGATATAGTTTAACAATCCAAGAAGTAAACTAGTAATTAATAATTATCTATATCAAGTAATTACAAGAATTAATTAAACCAATACATATACAATATCACAAGTTTCCTTTTCTTTTTCTACCTTTCTTTCCTTTCCTTATCAAATTTTAGATTTACATCTCATGACAATGATACTTTTGAACTTAATCAAGTAAATTCTAAGTTAAACTACAAGAGAACTTACATATAAAAAAGTTCTCCCAACTACTGAAAAGCTATTCCAATTTAAAGAAACCATACCAACTTTAATAATAATTATACCATCAAACACTTATATTTTCAACTCATATAATTTACACTTTTCATAAACAAACTTAATTAGAGTAAATCATATAACTTTCAAAATACCCACTTAATAGAAGTTTTCCAAACTTTTAGTTTTATCACTAGAAAACCTAAGAACTCAAGAAGTTCCTTTAGTTTTTTTATAAAAAAATACCCAATTAAACTTTTCTTATTTCCTTCCATAATTTTCTCATCTTCACAAATTCCAAGAAAATTATAACTCTAACAAAGAAAAATCTCAAATTTATAAAATTAAACCAAATTCAATCTAACCCATACTCTTCTAGAGATCAACTTTCATATTTACAATAATCACAACTCAAATCAAAATCCAACATCATAGTTTACAACATAAAATTTCCAGAATTTTTTCAAAATTTCATTCCATTGCAAATACATCAAACTAATTCAATTTAAACTCAAATAATCTTAAAGAAAGTCCTAGAATCAACTTCAAGAAGTCTTCTTTTAACTTAGAAAGGGTTAGAACTCAAAACTTACTCAAATTCTTGGTGACAAATAACCCAGAAAACAGTCCCTTTATGGTGTGTGTGTCCCACATGCTGCCTTCCGTTGGTCGTGACAGTCCACCTCTTGCACTGTCCTCTTCCTCTAGCTTCCCGAAGTTGTTCTATGAAGTTTGGGGCAAGTTGGACTTAGGGTGGATGGGTTATGGCTAAACGAAATTAGGAAGAAATTGGGTTTTCTTTCAAAACCATTTTCCGTCTCTCTTTGTCTCTAAATCTCTCTCTCTGCCCGCGCACTACAGAAGAAAGGAGAAAATACTAGAAGTTTCTAGGCCTTTAGCCTTTATATAGCCCTAAAGCTTTTACCTCTTTACCTCTCCAGTTATCTTTAATGAAATTGCAAGTCATCTCCTCCATTTTCTAACTAAAACTACTAAGACCCAGAGCTTGTATTTATAACAAAATATCCATAATTTAACTTTGCTTTTGAATAACTACTCCCATTTGTCTCATGTCTAATTTTCCCCTTAAACAATAATCAATTTTTTTTAAATTAACCTCAAATTTCTCTTATACATCAATTATAATTCGAAAATACAAACTCAATGATTTAAATATTCTTATTGAGGTACTGATCTCTACAAATATAGAATTTTAACTGGCCTAATAGAAGAACCCCAAGTTTGCCACTAATCATTAAGCATGTCCTCTTTGCTCATTTGTAACTTTAAATTTTGGTCCACTTATTTTTTTAAAGCCAGTTCCAATTCAAATCTATAGTATGCAAGAAAGTCAAATTTATAGGACTCACCTGAAATTTAATAAAAGTTGACCTTATGACAGAAAAAATGCCTTTTTTTGGGATAAATTTATTACATATAGAAGCCAATACATTTTGCTACTTTTGTTTATTTTGAAGATGCCTAATGGTATAGAAATTTTTTAATTTAATAAGAGGTGCTAATTTATTCTCCACTTCTCATTTTATTGAGTTTTTCCTTTCCTTATATTCGTTGAATAATTTTGTTCATGTTAAGAAAAAATGTAATAGCTAGTCATAAAATATATAGGCAATGTATTAAACATACACAAGCATATTGAAAAAATTGTAAACACAGTTTGAAATTGAATACAACTAACTACGGATAAATGATTAACAGTATTAACAGACATAATTAAAATGTTGTACACGTGTAGTCTTTCAGTTTATGATAATTGATCAAAAAATTCAAAACGTAGGCAACGCACAGGATTTTTATTTGTGATTAAATTCTTCTGCCATATTGTCTGCATATTTAATTGGCCCGCATACTTTTATAAAATAACATAATACAAGTTCAAGAAAATTCTAAAAAGATTCCTAATTAAAGAAAAATTTCCACCATTAACTTAATGACACAGATACAACATACGTAGTTTTCCTACATAAATAAGCTAGTTCCATTAGTTAGGGCTTTGTCTTCTTATTCCATCTTTCCTTCTGCCCATAGAAAATATCAGCATTACCATTTGTCTTCTTATCTTATACTTCTCATACTGTCTTTCTCTTGTTTCATTTAATTTCCAGTCTCCTCAATTACTTTCTAAGATATATACATCTATCTACTTATTTCATGTAGCCATCTTGAAAAAGATCAAACGTTAAAGAGATCCTTAATTTTGCAAAGGAAAGGGTGTGTATTTTTTCTTGAATGAGCATTGATCAGTTATTATTTTTTCTTGTTTTGATTCTAAATTTATTTTCTTACAGGGCTGCAGTTCGATCTTTACTATTAGCATAAACTTTGTAAAGAATCTAGACGAGAATTTCATAGATCTTATTTTGTTTCTTGGGATGACGGAGAGTATACACAGATCTTGTTTTGAGCTTCTTTACCTTTTGACGTCGGACAGAATAGCGATTATTCTGCAGGCTAGTTTTAACAGATAATTCACAGGGAAAAACACTAGAGAATTGCCCAAAAACATAGAGAAACACCTCTGATGTTCAATTCAAAATTGTGTAATCCAAAAAAAAATAAAAAATCAGCCCGCAAGCCGGGCTGTATAGCTAAAAATCGTCATTATTAGAATTTTACAAAAAAATAGCAAAATCCCAATAATCATGTCAAAATGAAATATGTAATAATAGAAGTAATTTGCCAAAACTTTGGCCCAAATCGGGTTCAAAATCACTTCCTAAACGATAAATGAAATATTACCATAAAAGGAAAAAAATAACTAAAAATGGGGATTTGGAAGGGAAAACGGTGGATTTTAATTCGGAAAAGATCACGACTACCTGCCATCTTTGCGCTGTTCTGCCAACTCAAGGTATCTCAGTGCGAACAACGTGCTATCTGACAACTCAGCATCATCTGACTCGGATCCTCCTGCATCAGTCGCCTCGGGTTGGAAAGAACTCGTCCTCGACTTCACAATAACTTCATTGGAATCCACAAAACAAGGACTCAGGTGTTTCACATTAAAGACATCAGAAGTCTTCAAATGACTGGGGAGGCGTAGTCTGTAGGCGTTATCTTTGATCTTCTGCAAGATCTGATAGAGTCCAATCTTCCACTTCTTAAGCTTATTATACTCTCCAATAGGAAAATGATCACGAGTTAAAACTGCCCAAACAAAATCACCAACATCAAAAAGTACCTGACGATGGTGACTGTCGCCCTGAACCTTGTACTTAGCATTACTCTCATGAATGGCCAGCTTCACCTGCTCATGGATACCCCGAAGATGTCCTGCCATCTCATCTGCTTTGTGACTCAAAAGACCCACACGTGGAATAGGGGCTAAGTCAAGCACCCTGAATGGATTCTGACCATAGACAATCTCAAATGGGCTCATTCCCATGGTTCTGTTTTTCGACCTGTTATAGGCAAATTCTGCTTTAGGTAACACCAAATCCCACAGCTTTGGTTTAGTTCCTGCCAAGCTCCTCAAAAGATTCCCCAAAGTCTAGTTCACCACCTCGGTCTGACCATCTGTCTAGGGATGGTAGGCGCTGCTAAAATTCAACTTCGTCCCCAGTTTCTCCCATAAACTCCTCCTGAAATGACTCATGAGCTTGGTGTCTCAATCTGAAGTAATGGATCGGGGAACACCATGTAAACGCACAATCTCCTTGGAGTAAAGATGGGCGATCCGGACAGCATTCATTGTTTTCATGCAAGCTACAAAATGGACCATCTTGGAAAACCTGTCAAGCACAACCAAAATAGAATCTAAGGCCCATTGGGTACGGGGTAAGCCCAACACAAAGTCTATACTGACATCAAACCAAGGGGCTTCAGGTACAGGTAAAGGTGTGTACAAGCCCGCAATAGTTAGAACTCCTTTGGACTGCTGAGACACATAACAACGCTTCACATAATGAGCCACATCACTGGTCAATTTGGGCCAATAATAGTTAGAAGAGATCAAAGCCAACATCTTATCTCGCCCAAAGTGACCCTCGTTATGAAGTTCACTAATAATATGCTGCCTTAGTGAACAATTTGGAACGCACAACTGTAATCCACGAAACATATAACCATTATGCAAAATAAAATCATGCCGTTGACCATTAGTTACCTCCAGAATTATTCTCCCGAAGGAAGGATCTGCAGCATACATATCAGAGAAAACCTCAAATCCTACAATTCTGGTGCTCATGGTGGTGAGGAGTAATGTACAATGGCTCAATGCATTTGCGACATGGTTCAGACTTCTTGCTTGGTGCCTCATTGCAAACGTGAACTCCTGCAAGTACGCCACCTACTTGGCATGCCGTCTACTCAGCTTGTGTTGGCCATTGATGTACTTCAGGGCCTCATGATCAGTGATAAGAATGAACTCCCTCTGCACTAGATAGTGACACCAATGTTTCAGGGATTGAACTATGGCATAAAACTCTAGATCATAGGTGGAATAATTCTTCTTTGATCCTGATAGCTTCTCATTGAAAAAAGCTATTGGGCACCCCTCCTGACTCAAAACACCACCAATGCCAACCCCAGATGCATCACAGTTTACCTCAAACACTTTTTGAAAATCAGGAAGTGCCAAAACTGGTGCCTTTGTCATCTTCTGCTTGACCAATTGAAAATTGGTTTCCACCACCTCGGACCACTGGAAATCACGTCCCTTAAGGCACTCCGTGATAGGAGCAATAAGAGTGCTGAAATTTCTGATGAACCGACGATATAAGGATGCCAATCCATGGAAACTTCTAACATTATGCAAGGTCTTCGGTTTGGGCCACTCCAAGCCACATCTAGCTTCGACTGATCTGCATGAACACCATCAGTAGACACAACAAAACCAAGAAAGGTTACAAAAGTAGTGAAGAAAGAACACTTCTTCTAATTGACAAACAGGTGCTCCATCCTCAACATATCAAAAATAGCACGGAGGTGATCAAAATGTGACGCCCACGTCGGGCTATAAATGAGGACGTCATCAAAGTAAACTACAACAAATTTCCCTATGAAAGGCCGTAAAACTAGATACATAAATCTCATAAATGTGCTGGGTGCATTGGATAGCCTAAAAGGCATGACCATCCACTCATACAACCCATGTTACGTCTTAAACGCTGTCTTCCACTCATCTCCAAGCCTTATTCTGATTTGGTGGTATCCACCTTTAAGGTCAATTTTTGAGAAGACTTTAGAACCGGACAGTTGGTCTAACATATCATCCAGGCAGGGAATTGGAAACCTGTATTTCACTGTAATCCTGTTAATTGCTTTGCTATTAACACACATAAGCCAAGAGCCATCTTTCTTCGGCACCAGCAGGGCAGGAACTGTGCATGGGCTCATACTCTCACGGACGTAGCCCTTCTCCAACAACTCTACCACCTGTCGCTGCAGCACTTCAGATTCCTTGGGACTGAGGCGATACACCGATCGTTTAGGCAAACTGGACCCAGGAACAAGGTCGATCTGATGCTGAATATCCCTCATAGGCGGCAACCCAAGAGGAAAATCCTCTAGTATCAGGTCAGAAAACTCTGCTAGCAGCTGCTGCACCTCTGCTGGTAAATCTGGATTCATATCTGCTGCACTATTCCCACAAGGCAGCAAAGCATAGTCCACGTCTCCACGCTCAATCTCAACTAAAAACTTGGACATAGAAAGTAGATTAGTATTATGGCTACCGAGGTAGGAGTGGTTCCTTCCCGACGAGGTGCTAACACAATCTTCTTCCTTTTGATACTAAGGGAATATGTATTTTTCTGCCCATCATGAATAACACTGCGATCATACTGCCAAGGTGTAACGACCCAACCCGAGTTGGCCACGCCCGAAACGGTGTCATCACATTTTGAGAATCCCAGCACGACACATATATGCAACAATACAAATAATTTTTTGTTTTTTTATTTTTTATCCTCAACCCTCAACAGGAGAGCTAAACAATTCTGATATTTACTTAAACATAATATACATAAATGCATAAATATTTACAATAAAATGTTTTACAAATCTTTATCTTGATTATCGGAGGATATTGACACGTACGTGGCCTATAGAAAATAATATCGTCTGAATCTCAACCCCACCAGACTATTTATCTTGCTCGCTACCTGAAATCAGTTCGTAAAGAGGGATGAGCTTCACAAGCTCAGCAAATTAAATTTACTAAAAGTATTCCAATCTCATAAATAGTCCATTAATATTTAATCATTTGCTTCTCCTATAACTAGATAATAGCATAAAAGTCTAACATTTAAATAATTCTCATATTATCATTTTTCTATATCCTTCTATTTTTCTCATGGTAACTATCTCTCTCGGAAAGACTCATCCATCTCTAAATAAATTCATCATCACACACCACACCTCAGCATTTCAATAATGCAAGCAATAATTAAATCTGATGCCATGAATGAATGATTATGATGGGAACGTCTTCCCACCTGTCAACAAGTTGTTATTATCTTAGACCGGCTGCCTTCTCGGTTCTTTTATTCTCATTAGACCGGTTGCCTTCTCGGTTCTCTCATTTTCATTTAATGCATATGTATATGAGCAATGATATAAAATATGCATATAAACAGCATAAAAACAACATATGAATTCAAAATACTTAAATTGGTCATCATGATTATTCAAAAAAATTCCTCTCATCCCAAATCACATCAAAACTTGTTAAGATTCATGAAATTTCATCTCATCATAATTCGTATTAAAACATCAATATAACTCGTCAATAATTTATTTATCTATTTTATTCTCAAATAAACTCATATTTTCCAAAAATACTATTTCTCACCGAAAAATATTTCTACATGTTCAAATTTCTTATCATACCTATAAATCAATTTTTTTTCATCTATCACCCAAGGATACATCAATAATTTATTTTAATATTATCACTAGATCTTTTATTTTTATTTAAACTACTTAAAGTAAATTCAACTCACCTCATAGCACTTTAAGCTACTCGTGGATCACCTCCTTGCCTTTCTTGCTTTTCTCAGAAATTTTCCCTGATTGTTGACCACTAAAACCTGACATAATATTTGTATTAAATTTTCTTATTATTTCTTTATTTCATCATAAACCACACACTTTGAAAATTTCCACTTTAACTTCTTGGAACTTTCTTAAATGCTAAAATTTAAAAATAAACAACACCTTATTATCTTCTGCTATTTTGATAACTTCCCACAATTCCTTATAAAATATTCCAGAAAATCCCTTAAAAAATTTTGCTGCCTCAACGTTTCATTAAACTCCCAAGTGTTTTGAGAAAACAGATGAATTGCATGAAACAACAAGAAATCCCTTTATAACCATAAAAACTTGGGCTGAAAAACTTCAGCAGCTCTCCTTCTACAATTTCCACGCTTTGGAGACAAGCACTTAAATTGGCAGTCGAATTTATTTTTTTTTTTCACTTTTACTTTTTACTTTCACTTACACTTTCACTTTCACTTTCACCTTTCACTTTTCACTTTCACCTTTCACTTTCACCTTTCACTTTTCACTTTCACCTTTCACTTTTCACTTTTCCCATTTCACTTTTCACATCTTTGAAACTGTCATGCTACTGTTCACATTATTTATTTTTTTTATACAAATATGGGTATTACAATTCTACCCACCTTACAAAAATTTCGACCACAAAATTTCCTTAACTAAAATCAAGAAAAGAGTTGGGGAAAATCTTTTCTAATTCTTATTTAGTGCTACCACATGACCTCTTCGACATCATTATTGCGCCAAAACACCTGAATCAAAGGAATAATTTTATTGCATAAGACTTGTTCCTTTCTATCTAGGATTCTGACTGGTGCTAACATAAAAGTCAAGTCCTTCTGAATTTCTATCGCCTGATTCGTGATATTATGGGACTCATCGTGCAAGTACTTGCTCAATAGAGATACATGGAAAACATTGTGTAATTGCTTTAATTCCAGAGACAAAATCAAACGATATGCTACAAGCCCAATCCACTCAATCACCTCATAGGGCCCAATAAATCTTGGGCTTAACTTTCCCTTCTTCTTAAATCTCAGCATTCCCTTCCACGGAGATATCTTCAAAAATACCCAATCACTAGTTTGGAACTCGAAAGGTCATCTTTTTTATCAACATATCCTTTCTGTCTGTTCTGAGCTGCTCTGAGGTACTCCCTAACCAGTTTGATCCTCTCAATAGTCAAATCTATCATTTTTAGTTCATATATCTTTCTCTTTCCAACTTCTTCCTAGCATACTGAAGTTCTACTCCTTCTACCATATAAAGCCTTGAGAGATGTCATCCCAGTACTAGTTTGATACTGATTATTGTATGCAAACTCGATCAAAGGCAAATAAGTATCTTAGCTTACTGAGAAACTTAATACACTTGCCCTCAGTATATCTTCTAGTATTCTGATAATCCTCTTCGTTTGCGTATCAGTTTATGGATGAAAAGCTGTACTAAACTGTAATTGTGTACCTATAGTTTCTTGAAAACCCCTCCAGAATCTAAAGGTAAATCTAGAATCTCTATCTGATATGGTACTCAAGGATACTCCATGTAATTTTACTATCTCTGCCACATACAACTCAGTCAACTTCTCTAGACTCCAAGTCAGCACACAACGCCATGTCCTCTCTGAGTACAGGGAAAACCAGAGAGAAAATCCATACTCACATTTTTCCATGGCCACTCAGGTACTGGAAGAGGTTGTATTAAACCTGCGGGATGTCTATTCTCAGACTTTACCTATTGACAGGTCAAACATCTAGATATATATTCTGCTACATCTTTCTTCATCCCTGACCACCAATAATTTTGTTTCAATCCCCTGTACATCTTATTATTACCTGGGTGCATGAAATATATAGAATCATGACCCTCCCTTAATATCTCCTTTCTAATCTCTAAATCGTTGGGAACACAAACTCTATGACCCAATACTACCATTCCATCTTCTCTAATTCTAAATTCAGTTGACTTCCCACTCAGCACTTCCTGCCTGATCTTCTCTTTCCTCTCATCTCTACTCTGTATTTGTAATAAACAATTAATAATAGGAGATTGTATCACTATATTTTCCATTAATACTCCTCTATCATGGACACTCAATTGCATCCTCATTCTTCTTAACTCTATCATCAGGCTAGTATTATGACTCCCAATAACCGCTAATATCCTTGTGGCTTTTTTACTCAATGCATCAGCTACTATATTAGCTTTTCTGGATGATAATGAATTGTACAATCATAATCACAAATCAATTTCATCCACCTCCTATGCCTCAGATTCAACTCCTTATGGATTCGTAAATGCATCAAGCTTTTATTATTAGTAAAAATTTCACACTTGGCTCTATATAAATGGTGTCTCCAAATCTTTAAAGCAAAAATTATGGCAACCAATTCTAAATCATGGGTCGGGTAATTCCTCTCATGATTTTTCAGTTGCCTAGATGCATAAGCTATAACTCTCCCATGTTGCATCAACACATATCTCAACCCCTGATGTGACGCATCACTATAAACCACAAATCCTTCATAACCATAAGGAAGTACTAATACTGGGGCAGTAGTCATTTTTTCCTTTAACAGCTGGAAACTTTTCTCACATTCCTCTGACCACCTAAACTTCACATCCTTCCAGGTCAATTTAGTTAAAAGTCCAGCAAACATAGAAAATTTTTGAATAAATCGTCTATAATAACCAGCCAACCCCAAAAAGCTCTTACTTTCGATTACAATCGTGGGTCTTTCCCAATTCAACACTGCTTCTACTTTTTGTGGGTCAACTGCTATCCCCTCTCCCAACACAACATGCCCCAAGAAAGATATTTTGTCCAACCAAAACTCACATTTAGAGAACTTCGTATACAATTTCTCTTTCCACAAAGTCTCCAACACTATCTCCAATTGTCGCACATGCTCCTCTTCATTCTTGGAATATACCTAAATATCATCAATAAACACAATTACAAATCTGTCCAAGAAGGGTTTAAACACCCGATTCATAAGGTCTATAAATGCCGCAGGAGCATTGGTCAGCCCAAAAGGCATCACTAAGAACTCCTAATGGCCATATCGTGTCCTAAAAGCAGTTTTAGGCACGTCCCCCTCCTTTATCCTCAATTGATGATATCCCGATCTCAAATCTATTTAAGAGAATACAATTGCTCCCTGTAACTGCTCAAATAAGTCATCTATCCTGGGCAAAGGATATCTATTCTTGATTGTGATCTTATTCAATTATCTATAATCAATACACAACATCAATATCCTATTGTTTTTTTTGACAAATAACATAGGGGCTCCCCATGGTGACGTACTAGGTCGGATAAACTATTTATCTAACAACTCCTGAAGCAGTACTTTCAACTCTCTCAATTTAGCTGGGGCCATTCTCTAGGGTGATATGGATATGGGTGCTGATCCTAGAATTACTTCAATAGAAAATTCAATCTTCTTATTGGGAGGCAACCCAGTCAACTCTTTAGGGAATACATCAGAAAAATCTTTCACTACCAAAATATCTTCTAACTTACTACCCTCACTAGAATCCACCACATAGGATAAATACCCCTCACAACCCTTTCTCAAACACTTACTAGCAGTTAAGGCAGAAATCAGACAATTAGCAAGTATCTTACGTTCTCCCTGAAAATTAAACTCCTCCTGTCCGGGTATCCTGAACACTACATTTTTCCTAAAACAATCTACCCAAGCATGATATGCAGATAGCCAATTCATCCCCAAAATTACATCAAAATCTGTCATATCTAAAGGCAATAAATCAACTTCAAATTCTCTATCAGCAATATTAATCACACAACCTTGATATATTGTTCTGATAATAACCCTTTCGCTAGTAGGAACCTCAAAAATAATTGCATGCATCAAAGGACTAGCACTAGCATCAATAGATTTTATATAACTACTAGATGCAAAAGAATGGGTCGCACCAGGATCAATCAATAATCTAGCAGGCCTACCAAGAATAGAGATCGTATCCATAATAAAATCAAGAGTGGCTTGTGCATCTTATTGGGTCAAAGCATAGACTCTACTATCTCTGGACTGAATCTGACTGCCACATCCTCGCTCTACTATTGATCCTCGACCTCTGCCCCGCACAACCCCTAAACCACCTCGTCTCTCCGTTGATCTTCCCCCAACACTTCCAAAGCTTACGTTTGTAGATTTCCCTGCTGGGCAATTTACAGCAACAAATTTCTCCATGAAAGGCCGTAAAACTTGATGTATAAATCTCATAAATGTGCTGGGCACATTGGACAGCCCAAAAGGCATGACAATCCACTCATACAACCCATGTTACGTCTTAAACACTGTCTTCCACTCATCTCCAAGCCTTATTCTAATTTGGTGGTATCCGCTTTTAAGGTCAATTTTTTAGAAGACTTTAGAATCAGACAGCTGGTCTAACATATCATCTAGGCGGGGAATTGGAAACTTGTATTTCATTGTAATTCTGTTAATTGCTCTGCTATCAACACACATACGCCAACAGCCATATTTCTTCGGCACCAGCAGGGCAGGAACTACGCATGGGCTCATACTCTCAAGGACGTAGCCCCTCTCCAACAACTCTATCACCTGTCACTGCAACTCTTCAGATTCCTTGGGACTGAGGCGATACGCCGGTCAATTAGGCAAACTGGACCCCGAAAAAAGGTCGATCTGATGCTGAGTATCCCTCATAGGCGGCAAACCAAGAAGAAAATCCTCTAGCATCAGGTCAGAAAACTCGGCGAGCAGCTACTGCACCTCTGCTGGTAAATCTGGATTCATGTCTACTGCACTATTCCCACAAGGCAGCAGAGCATAGACCACGTCTCCATGCTCAATCTCAACTAAAAACCTGGACATAGAAAGTAGATTAGTATTATTGGCTACCGGGGTAGGAGTTGTTCCTTCCCGACGAGGTGCTAACACAATCTTCTTCCCTTTGATGCTAAGGGAATATGTATTTTTTTGCCCATCATGAATAACACTATGATCATACTGCCAAAGTGTAACGACCCATCCTGGGTTGGCCACCCCCGAAACGGTGTCATCACATTTTAAGAATCCAAGCACAACACATATATGCAACAATACAAATAATACGAATAATATTTTATTTATTTTATTTTTTATCCTTAACCCCCAACAGGAGAGCTAAACAAATCTGATATTTACTTAAACATAATATATATAAATGCATGAATATTTACAATAAAATGTTTTCCAAATCTTTATCTCGATTGTCTGAGGATATTGACATGTACGTGGCTTACAGAAAATAATATCGTTTGAATCTCAACCCCACCAGACTATTTATCTTGCCCACTACATGAAATCATTTCACAAAGAGGGATGAGCTTCACAAGCTCAGCGAATTAAATTTATTAAAAGTATTCTAATCTCATAAATAGTCCAATAATATTTAATCATTTGCTTCTCCTATAACTAGATAATAACATAAAAGTCTAACATTTAAATAATTCTGATATTATTATTTTTCTATATCCTTCTATTTTTCTCATGGTAACTGTCTCTCTCTGAGAGACTAATCCATCTCTAAATAAATTCACCATCACACACCACACCTCAGCATTTCAATAATGCAAGCAATAATTAAATCTGATGCCATGAACGAATGATTATGATGGGAGCGTCTTCCCACATGTCCAATGGGAGCGTCTTCCCACCTGTGGACAGGTTGTTATTATCTTAGACCAGCGGCCTTCCTGGTTCTTTCATTCTCATTAGACCGGCTATCTTTCCGGTTCTTTCATTTTCATAAGACCGACTGCCTTCCTGGTTCTTCATTTTCATTTAATGCATATGTATATGAGCAATGATATAAAATATGCATATAAACAACATAAAAACAACATATAAATTCAAAATAATTAAATTGGCCATCCTGATTATTCTAAAAAATTACTCTCATCCCAAATCACATCAAATCATCCATCAAAACTTATCAAGATTCATGAAATTTCATCTCATCATAATTCGTATTAAAATATCAATATAACTCATCAATAATTTATTTATCTCTTTTATTCTCAAATAAACTTATTATTTCTCACCGAAAAATATTTCTACATGTCCAAATTTTTTATCATACCTATAAATCAATTTTTTTTCATCTATCACCCAAGCATACATCGATAATTTATTTTAATATTATCACTAGATATTTCATTTTTATTTAAACCACTTAGAGTAAATTCAACTCACCACGTAGCACTTTAAACTACCCGTGGATCACCTCCTTGCCTTTCTTGCTCTTCTCAGAAATTTCCCCCGATTGTTGACCGCTAACACCTGACATAATATTTGTAATAATTTTCTTATTATTTCTTTATTTCATCATAAACCACACACTTTGAAAATTCCCACTTTAACTTCTTGGAACTTTCATAAATGCTAAAATTTAAAAATAAACAATACCTTATTATCTTCTGCTATTTTGATAACTTCCTGCAATTCCTTATAAAATATTCCGAAAAATCCCCTAAAAAATTTTGCTTCCTCAACCTTTCTTTAAACTCCCAAGTGTTTTGAGAAAACAGATGAATTACATGAAACAACACGAAATCCCTTTAGAACCATAAAAACTTGGGCTGAAAAACTTCAGCAGCTCTCCTTCTACAATCTCCACGCTTTAGAGACGAGCACTTAAATTGGCAGCCGAATTTATTTATTTATTTTTCACTTTTACTTTTTACTTTCACTTTCACTTTCACTTTCACTTTTCACTTTCACTTTCACTTTTCACTTTCACCTTTCACTTTTCACTTTTAACTTTCACCTTTCACTTTTCACTTTTCACTTTAACCCTTCACTTTCACCCTTCACTTTTTTGAAACCGTCATGCTACTGTTCATGTTATTTTATTTTTTATTTTTGTTTTTTTACAAATATGGGTATTACAATTCTACCCACCTTAGAAAACTTTCGAACTTGAAATTTCCTTATCTAAAATCAAGAAAAGAGTTGGGGAAAATCTTTTCTCATTCTTGTTTAGTTCTCCCACGTGACCTCTTCGACATCTTTATTGTGCCATAACACCTGAATCAAAGGAATGATTTTATTGCGTAAGACTTGTTCCTATCTGTCTAGGATTATGACTGGTGCTAGCATAAAAGTCAAGTCCTTCTGAATTTCTATCGCCTGATTCGTGATATCATGGGACTCATCGTATAAGTACTTCCTCAATAGATGTACATGGAAAACTTTGTGTAATTGCTTTAATTCCAGAGGCAAATTCAAACGATATGCCACAAGCCCAATCCTCTTAATCACCTCATAGGGCCCCATAAATCTTAGGCTCAACTTTCTCTTCTTCTTAAATCTCAGCACTCCCTTCCATGGAGATATCTTCAAAAATACTCAATCATCAGTTCGTAACTCGAGAGGTCATCTTCTTTTATCAACATATCCTTTCTGTCTATTCTGAGCTGCTCTGAGGTTCTCCCTAATCAGTTTGATCCTCTCAGTAGTCAAATCTATCATTTTTAGGCCATATATCTTTCTCTCTCCAACTTTTTCCTAGCATACTGGAGTTCTATACCTTCTACCATATAAAGCCTCGAAAGGTGTCATCCCAATACTAGTTTGATACTGATTATTGTATGCAAACTCGATCAAAGGCAAATAAGTATCCCAGCTTACTGAGAAACTTAATACACTTGCCCTCAGCATATCTTCTAGTATTATGATAATCCTTTATGTCTGCTCATCAGTTTGTGGATGAAAAGTTGTACTAAACTATAATTGTGTACCTATAGCTTCTTGAAAACCCCTCCAGAATCAAGAAGTAAATCTAGAATCTCTATCTGATATGATACTCAAGGGTACTCCATGTAATTTTACTATCTCTGCCACATACAACTCAGTCAACTTCTCTGGACTCCAAGTAGTTTTGATAGGAAGAAAATTTGAAGACTTAGAAAGTCTATCCACTATAACCCACACGGCATCATGTCCTCTCTGGATACGGGGAAAACCAGAGACAAAATTCATACTCACATTTTCCCATAACCACTCAGGTACTAGAAGAGGCTGTATTAAATCTGCGGGATGTATATTCTCAGACTTTACCTGTTGACAGGTCAAACATCTAGAGATATATTATGCTACATCCTTCTTCATCCCTTACCACCAATAATTTTGTGTCAATCCCCTGTACATCTTATTATTACCTGGGTGCATGGAATATACAAAATCATGAGCCTCCTTTAATATCTCCTTTCTCATCTCCAAATCGTTGGGAACACAAACTCTATGACCACATACTACCATTCCATCTTCTCTAATTCTAAATTCAGTTGATTTCCCACTCAGCACTTTCTGCCTGATCTTCTCTTTCCCCTCACTCTACTCTGAATCTGTAATAAATTATTGATAATAGGAGATTGTATCACTATATTTGCCATTAATACTCCTCTATCGTTGACACTCAATTGCATCCTCATTCTTCTTAATTCTATCATCAGGCTAGTATTATGACTCCCAATAACCACTAATCTCCCTGTAGCTTTTCTACTCAACGCATCAGCTACTACATTAGCTTTTCCTGGATGATAATGAATTGTACAATAATAATCACAAATCAATTCTATCCACCTCGTCTGCCTCAGATTCAACTCCTTCTAGGTTGGTAAATGCATCAAGCTTTTATGATTAGTAAAAATTTCACACTTGGCTCCATACAAATGGTTTCTCCAAATCTTTAAAGTAAAAATTATGGAAGCCAATTCTATATCATGGGTCGGGTAATTCCTCTCATGGTTTTTCAGTTGCTTAGATAACTAAGCTATAACTCTCCCATGTTGCATCAACACACATCCCAACCCCTGATGTGACGCATCACTATAAACCACAAATCCTTCATCACCATAAGGAAGTACTAATACTGGGGCAGTAGTCAGTTTTTCCTTCAACAGCTAGAAACTTTTCTCACATTCTTCTGACCACCTAAACTTCACATCCTTCCTAGTCAATTTAGTTAAAGGTCCAGCAATCATAGAAATTTTTTGAATAAATCTTCTATAATAACCAGCCAACCCCAAAAAGCTTCTAATTTCGATTACACTCGTGGGTCTTTCCCCATTCAACACTGCTTCTACTTTTTGTGGGTCAACTGCTATCCCCTCTCCTGACACAACATGCCCCAAGAAAGATATTTCATCCAACCAAAACTCACATTTAGAGAACTTCGCATACAATTTCTCTTTCCTCCAAGTCTCCAACACTATCTCCAAATGTCGCACATGCTCATCTTCATTCTTGGAATATACCTAAATATCATTAATAAACACAATTACAAATCTGTCCAAGAATGGTTTAATCACCCGATTCATAAGGTCTATAAATGCCACAGGAGCATTGGTCAGCCCAAAAGGCATCACTACGAACTCATAATGGCCATATCGTGTCCTAAAAGCAGTTTTAGGCACATCCCCCTCCTTTATCCTCAATTGATGATATCTCGACCTCAAATCTATTTTAGAGAATACTCTAGCTCCCTGTAACTGCTCGAATAAGTCATCTATCCTGGCTAAGGATATCTATTCTTGACTGTGATCTTATTCAATTGTCTATAATCAATACACAACCTCAATGTCCCATCCTTCTTTTTGACAAATAACATAGGGGCTCCCCAGGGTGACGTACTAGGTCAGATAAACTGTTTATCTAGCAACTCCTGAAGCTGAACTTTCAACTCTCTCAATTTAGCTGGGGCCATTCTATAAGTTGCTATGGATATGGGTGCTGATCCTAGAATTACTTCAATAGAAAATTCAATCTTCTTATTGGGAGGCAACCCAGTCAACTCTTCAAGGAATACATCAAAAAAATCTTTCACTACCAAAATATCTTCTAACTTCCTACCCTCTTTGCTATAATCCACCACATAGGCTAAATACCCCTCACAACCCTTTCTCAAACACTTACTAGCAGTTAAGGCAGAAATCAGACAATTAGCAAGTATCCTACGTTCTCCTTTAAAATTAAACTCCTCTTGAGCGGGTATCCTGAACACTACATTTTTCCTAAAACAATCTACCCAAGCATGATATGCAGATAGCCAATTCATCCCCAAAATTACAT
This sequence comes from Bretschneidera sinensis, assembly GCA_023935145.1. Taxonomy (NCBI): domain Eukaryota; kingdom Viridiplantae; phylum Streptophyta; class Magnoliopsida; order Brassicales; family Akaniaceae; genus Bretschneidera; species Bretschneidera sinensis. Next base: position 8,317,212 of record CM043705.1, read on the forward strand.
CAAAATCTGTCATATCTAAAGGCAATAAATCAACTTCAAATTCTCTATCAGCAATATTAATCACACAACCTTGATATATTGTTCTGATAATAACCCTATCTCCCGTGGGAAGATCAACAATGATTGCATGCATCAAAGGACTAGCACTAGCATGAATAGATTTCATATAACTACTAGATGCAAAAGAATGAGTTGCACCAGGATCAATCAATAATCTAGCAAGTCTACCAAGAATAGAGATCATACCAATAGCAACATCAGGAGTGGTTTGTGCATCACATAGGCTCTACCATCTCTGGACTGAATCTGATTACCACGTCCTCGCTCTGCTATTGATCTTCGACCTCTACCCCGCACACCCCCTGATCCACCTCCTCTCTCCATTGATCTTCCCCCAACACTTCCAACGCTTACGTTAGTTGATTTCTCCGATGGGCAATTTACAGCAACATGTCCTCCCTCACCACATACAAAGCATATCTGTGTAGGGCAGTTCAGAGCTAAATGTCCCATCTGATTACATTTAAAGCAAACCATTGACTCTCGATCATACATCAGATTACCACTTCCCCTTGGTGGCATACTTATTCCTCTACTGTGACTTCCAATTCCCATAGTCTGCCTTCCAAATCGAGGGGTCCCATCGATATTACTCTGAGCTACAGAAGTAATAGATCCTACTTGCCTCTAACTTTTCCCTACAGTTCTATGTGATAACGAACGCCCCCTCTGGGGTGGTCTCCCACCCTGTACACTTATACCGCTACCACCTCTAGATCCTTCAAATCTAGACCTCTTCAACCAATCCCTCCTACCTCTCAACTCTATCAGATCTTTCTCAATCTGCAAAGCTTTATCCATCAACACAGCATAATTTCCTATGCCCATGTAAGAGAGTTTAGATCGAATTTCGTAGTGTAACCCGTCTAAAAACCTCTTACATTTTCTCTCCTCTGTATTCACTAACTCAGGTAAAAATCTTGATAGAGCTATAAATCTGCTATCATACTCCGCCACAGATAATGTATTCTACTTTAAGTGGATAAAATCTCTTTCTTGTTAGGTTCAGAATGTATTTGTACAGTATTTCGCAAAGAACTCATCCTTAAACTTAGTCCAAGTCAAAGGCTGATCTATCCATGTGCTTACCCCTGGCCAAATATCCTCCCACCATTGAGAAGCCTCACCCTCCAGTATAAATGAAGCAAAAGCCACCTTCTGTCTATCAGACACTGCTGGTAAAACCTCAAAATATTTCTCCACATGCCTAATCCTCTGCTCAGCTTCCACCGGATTTACAGATCCTCTAAAAGACTGAGGTTTAAACTTAAGAAACCTCACAAAAAAATCCTCTTGCATCTCATTTGTAAATACCTCTCCCTCAGGAACCTCTTGCCTCACCACATCCAGTTCTCTTTTATCCATTTCCTCTAATCTTTTTTGTAAATTATCAACCCTTTCTTTAGCTACATTCTTCCTTTCTTCAGCTGCATTCATCCTTTCTATAGCACGATTAAGGGCTTCTCTCAATTCATCATTCTTACCCTCAGATACTCTCCCAGCTCTACTGGTACTCGCTGCACCATCAGCATGTTCCCTTGCGGGAATTACAGACTCAACTTCCTCCTCTACTTCAGTCCTCTTAAAAATTGGGGGTCTACCACGTCCCTTCCAATTTAGAGCTCTTCCCCTAGCTCTCGCAGGACCACATGTCATCCTCAGACTATGCATTTTAAAATATAGTTTATTTAGATCTTCCACTTTTTAAGTTCTCATGCAGTCTACAGAATCTTAAAACCTAAGGCTCTGATACCAAAATTGTAACGACCTATCCGGGGTTGGCCACCCCCGAAACGATGTCATCACATTTTGAGAATCCCAGCACGACACATATATGCAACAATACAAATAAATTTTTTTTTATCCTCAACCCTCAACAGGAGGGGTAAACAAATCTGATATTTACTTAAACATAATATACATAAATGCATGAATATTTACAATAAAATGTTTTACAAATCTTTATCTCGATTGTCTGAGGATATTGACACGTACGTGGCTTATAGAAAATAATATCGTCTAAATCTTAACCCCACCAGACTATTTATCTTGCCTGCAACGTAAAATCATTTCACAAAGAGGGATGAGCTTCACAAGCTCAGCGAATTAAATTTACTAAAAGTATTCTAATCTCATAAATAGTCCATTAATATTTAATCATTTGCTTCTCCTATAACTAGATAATAGCATAAAAGTCTAACATTTAAATAATTCTCATATTACCATTTTTCTATATCCTTTTATTTTTCTCATGGTAACTGTCTCTCTTTGAGAGACTCATCCATATCTAAATAAATTCAGCATCACACCCCACACCTCATCATTTCAATAATGCAAGCAATAATTAAATCTGATACCATGAATGAATGATTCTGATGGGAATGTCTTCCCACCTATCGACAGGTTGTTATTATCTTAGCCCGGTTGCTTTCCCGATTCTTTCATTCTCATTAGACCTGCTGCCTTCCCGGTTCTTTCATTTTCATAAGACTAGCTGCCTTCCTGGTTCTTTCATTTTCATTTAATGCATATGTATATGAGCAATGATATGAAATATGCATATAAACAACATAAAAACAACATATAAATTCAAAATACTTAAATTGGCCATCCTGATTATTCTAAAAAATTACTCTCATCCCAAATCACATCAAATCATCCATCAAAACTTATCAAGATTCATGAAATTTCATCTCATCATAATTCGTATTAAAATATCAATATAACTCATCAATAATTTATTTATCTCTTTTATTCTCAAATAAACTTATTATTTCTCACCGAAAAATATTTCTACATGTCCAAATTTTTTATCATACCTATAAATCAATTTTTTTTCATCTATCACCCAAGCATACATCGATAATTTATTTTAATATTATCACTAGATATTTCATTTTTATTTAAACCACTTAAAGTAAATTCAACTCACCACATAGCACTTTAAACTACCCGTGGATCACCTCCTTGCCTTTCTTGCTCTTCTCAGAAATTTCCCCCGATTGTTGACCGCTAACACCTGATATAATATTTGTATTAAATTTTCTTATTATTTCTTTATTTCATCATAAACCACACACTTTGAAAATTCCCACTTTAACTTCTTTGAACTTTCATAAATGCTAAAAGTTTAAAATAAACAATACCTTATTATCTTCTACTATTTTGATAACTTTCCGCAATTCCTTATAAAATATTCCTGAAAATCCCTTAAAATTTTTTTCTTCCTCAACCTTTGTTTAAACTCCCAAATGTTTTGAAAAAACAGATGAATTACATGAAACAATAGGTAATCCCTTTCGAACTATAAAACATGGGGAGAAAAACTTCAGCAGCTCTCCTTCTACAATCTCCACGCTTTGGAGACGAGCACTTAAATTGGCAGCCGAAATTTTGTTTTTTTTCACTATTACTTTTTACTTTCACTTTCACTTTCACTTTTCACTTTCACCTTTCACTTTTCACTTTCACTTTCACCTTTCATTTTCACCTTTCACTTTCACCTTTCACTTTCACTTTTCACTTTTCACTTTTCACCCTTCACTTTCACCCTTCACTTCTTTGAAACCGTCATGCTGCTGTTCACGTTATTTTTTTTATTTTTATTTTTTTTACAAATACGAGTATTATATAAGGTCTGCCTAACAATACATGACAAGTATCCATAGACACAACATGACATCAAGCATTATCAAAATATTTCCTGCCAATCGAAAAAGACACTAGGCATCACCTATCTACTGTTGCCTCACTGCCTTTATTCAGCCACGACAATTTATATGGCTTGGGATGACGATCTGTCTTCAACTGCAATTTCTGGACAGTCTCTTCAGACACTATATTCTCACAACTACCACTGTCAATGGTTATCTTGCAGACTTTATCTGCAATTGCGCACGTCGTAGGGAAAATATTGGTTCGCAACAAATCGTCCCCTGAATTGCCCTTGGGAGTCAGTAGACTCTTACGAATGACCAGAGTCTCATGGCCATCTCGATACAACACATCTCCATTTTCATCATCGTCATACACAGGCTCTCTAATCTCATCAGTTTCGTCTACCACGTCATCCTCAATTAGGAGATTTTGGCCTTTCTGACTAGTAGGCTTCCTGCACTCAGTCGTTTTATGTCCCTGGTCACTACCTCTGAAACATCTAATATTTGAGTTAGAATTACCCTAGGGTGGCTGCTGGGTAGGACAGGATTCTTGAGGGTGAACTGGCCGACTGATTTGATTGCTTCTGATCATTGGTCTCCTGTTCTACTGTTTTCCACAGCAAGTGCATGCTGGTATGCTTTAGAAACGGTCCACAATGAGTGAAGGCTGAGGACATCCTACAGGGCCTATTGTAATCCCCCCAAATACTGTGCCACCATTTGCTCTTCCATCTCAGATAAATCATTTCGGGCTATCAATTGATAGAACTTCTCTGTGTAATCATCAACCGATCTCGTGCCTTGCCTCAACGAATGAAGTCGCTGAAACAAGATTTGAGTGTAGCCGAAAGGAAGGAAGTGACCCTTCATCTTCTTCTTCATCCTCTCCTAATCAGTGATTTTGGCCTTGCCCTATCGGTCACGTGAGCGCCTCAACTGCTCCCACCACACAGATGATCTACCTTTGAGTTTGATGACGACCAGTTTCACTTTGACACGATCTGGGACTTCCTTATACTCGAAAATAGGCTCTACTTCATTCAACCAATCGATGAATCCTTCGGCCTGTAACATACCAGAAAACTCTGGCAGATCCACTCTGAAACTGAGGTCTCCATAACAATCCTCCCGACCATGGTGATCCCAGAATCGAGCAGGATTGTGATATGGATTTTCGAAACTGGAATCAGAATTATGATCTTCCATTTCACGATCACCGAAATTCGGCACCGTTAGACGCTGGGTTAACTCTGCAACTTGCTTTTGTAAATCCTCAATCATAGCATCCTGAACGTTACGATCACGGTGTAGGACTTCTTCGTTCGGAACCTGCCTGCGATGACCATGACCATGACCATGACCGCCAGCCATGGAAACTGATGAAATCTCAACCCAAGAAGATGCTTAAGCTCTAATACCAACTAACGCCAGACAGAATAGAGATTATTCTGCAGGCTAATTTTAACAGATAATTCAGAGGGAAAAACACGAGAGAATCGCCCAAAAACACAGAGAAACACCTTGATGTTCAATTCAAAATTATGCAATCCAAAAAAATTATCAAAAATCAGCCCACAAGCCGGATTGTATAGCTAAAAATCATCATTATCAGAATTTTACCAAAAAATAGCAAAATCCTAATAATCATGCCAAAATGAAATACGTAATAAAAGAAGTAATCTGCCAAAAATCTGGCCAAATCGGGTTCAAAATCACTTCCTAAATGATAAATGAAATATTACCATAAAAGGAAAAAAAATAACAAAAAATGGGGATTCGGAAGGGAAAACAGTGGATTTTAATTCGAAAAAGATCACGATTACCTGCCATCTTTGCGCTGATCTGCTAACTCAAGGTATCTCAGTGCCAACAACGTGCTATCTGACAACTCAGCATCATCTGACTCGGATCCTCCTGCATCACCTTTGTTATGGATGTTATTTATCTGAAGTTTCACCCAATATTTCTTATGCCTTAAAATATAACTTTATATATAATTTGAATCTAAATCCATAGTTGTATGTTTATGTATATATGTCAGCACAGAAAACATTCGAGTCAATTTTTTCTATGTAGGAAAAATAAATCTATATATGTAGTATTAAGGAAAACAAAACATCCTGGCCATTTGCGTGCAGTGTCAGTACTGAAAACGAGTCAGTAGAGAGGAAACCATGGTGAAGGAGGTACATGGGCTAATATTCTGACTGATTTTCTTAATTCTTACAGATCTGCAAAGTCGCTGGAGTATGATTAGCCTTTTGTCATAGTTTAAGGCATCCTTTGAGTTAAAACTAGGCAAGAAATCTAAAAAAAATCCAATTTAATGTCAAAACACAATGTATTTATTTTAGACTATATCATTTCCATTTAATTTAAATCAATCTCATGGTTTTCATTGTAGCTTGCCTTCAAATTCAGCATACAGAATTATTAGTCATATCATAATTCTTTCGTAAACTTTATGTTGACTTGTTCAGGTTAGACCAAAATGAGATTAGGCCATTAAAAACTAAAATGATTATTTTAATATACTTTTTTGTTTATTGGTCTTTGCTTGGTTGCTTTGTTCATGCAATTGTTCATTTCTCCTAATATTTATCATTTGCAGCATGCTGTTTCATTAATAAAATTTTCTTTTACCATAAAAAAAACTAGTTAATTTGCCAAGAATGACCAATTTTATTTCCTCTTCTCAACAACTACCAGAATCAAATGGCGTTTGGCTCAGCTGATGAACAGGGAGATCCATGTAGGGACTTTGCCTTGAACTTTGATTATGATCATGACTTTATGAACAAAGAGAATATTCAATAACCTGAAAATGAGCAAAATGAAACAGCTGGGAACTTATTAAATGTTAGTAAGCACGCAGATGCATTTTGTTATGATGTTCTTTAGATGAAATTAATATAAAGATATTTGTGGGTAATAATTAATTTACTTTTCAAGTATATTTATTAAATAATAAAAAATTTCATTATTCAACTAATTAATTAAGTTTTGGGTAATGATGGTTGATAAGGAGGTTGTGGAGTTAGGGTCATCGAGTGGAAGCAATCTGCCACTAATGAATCATTCAAACTCCAACCAGAACCTGATAGCCCCAATATCTGTACAAAACAATTGCGAAGTTCTGGAGCCCTCACCTCCATTCAACAATTCTTCACCTATGGGGACACCTGCAGGAACTTACAATCGGGTAACAGCACATTGCTTTCATTATGTATAAATTAAAATGCCACCTCTTGTTTGATATATCGATCATATTCTAACTCTAAACCATTTTACCTTATTTGACATATATACTAAATATATATTAGGTTCATTTCTTTTTGTTAATGTTTGGTCAGGAGGGCATGGATATCCGGTCACTGCTAGCTAAAGCAAATAATAATCACCCTCCAATGATTGCTGATACTGGAAACTCAAATTCTTCTATTGTAAATGCTCCCACCATGCTGTGATTGGGAACCACCTCCTCTAATACTCCATTGATTGGGACTCCACTAATCAATTTCTTGACAATGGTAGGTACAAAACTATTTACATCTAAACTAATAGAGAGAGAAGCAACCTAGTTATTTTATATCATCTCATAAATTAACTATAAATTAACAATTAATCACCATGTTTGCCTTTTTCTCATGATCCAGGAGGCGAATAACCCACAAAACAGTGTGATTCAGGCTGACCAACCTAATTTGGTTTACTCAAATCAACTGAATGCTTCTCAGACTAAGCATCTCCTATATGTCAAAACTTATCTTTTATTCTTAATGACATAAATTATCAAAATTGGGTTTATGTTGCATTATAAATTAGATATCCTTTATGCTTATGCTTGTTTTTCTTTCCAAAAAACATCAACATAGTCCTCCACCGATGGGTCATGATATGAATCCGCTTAATCATGAGTACAACATGTTATTTGGGGATGAAATTTTAGCAACCATATCAAGTAATATTTCAGGCAACAATCAGCTTGCATTGTTTGACCCTCAAAACGCAGTGAGTACTTATTAATTATATTTTTTTATTCGTTTAAAGTTTTATTGTGTTAAGTTTCACTATAATGTATTGAACATGTATAAACAGACAGTAGTCTGATTCTTATGTGATAAACTACAGCGACCAGATCTGATCTCTCAGCAACAGAACCCTCCATATAGGCCTATGACTACTTTTTGGTATGACTTAGATTTCATCATCTATCGGTATGAGTATTATTCTTTGTGTAAAACAAAATACAATCATACCATCTATTATCTATCGGTTTCAAAGTATTAAATGTCATATTTTTTATATAGAAAATTAACCTGATACTTCACTGTGTAATACTAATGAACATAACTTAGTGCTATAAATATGAAGTACTTAATCTTCTGAATTGATTAAAACTTCTTAATTTCAGGGGTCAACAATTATTTGATAACAGACAAGTCAATCAACTCCCTTTGGTGCCAACGTTCAGTTCACAGTTAGAAGACTCCTTTCTTGCCGAGTAGCCTATTTAACCATCTTAATATCAAGCTGTTGTGGATATATTGAACGACTAATAATTTCTTGCTTTTAAACTTCTTATAGGCTACAAGGTCTCCAGGGACTAATGAATCAAACTACCAAGCCAAGTGCTTCATACCTAAACCTTGACAGTTCCAAACCAAATCCAATCTCGAACTTGAGGACAAAACAAGTAAAAATATCACTCAATGACCTCTTTAATTGCACTTTTTTTTTTTTATCAAGCTTTATTGTGCATCTTACACTGACCTTATAAAATTTTGGTTGAAAAAAAAAATAGCAAGGAATTTCGTGGCGTGGTCATGCTAGAGGAAGATTTGAATTTTGGAAATCATTGAGACACTCTAAGGTATTGCATTTTCTTCACATATTATCTTGTTATAAATTCGTACACATATTAAAGTATTTTTTAATATATCTCATCTTCATAAAAGTGGAAAACCAATTAAGGACAGATCGAGACTTCAAAATCAAATCACACATTTTAGTATAACTAAGATGACCATAAGATATTAATTTTTACTTTAATTGAATGCAGACATTACCCACTTTGGGAGAACAGGCTTTGATAATTTGGGATTCACAATCTCAAGCAAATGAAGTTGGGAGCTCCGGTATTTCGAATCTTATGGACCAGAGGTTGTTTTATGGAACTTTACATAGTCATGTTTCATTTTTATGGAAATTTAAACCAAGAGGTTTGCTGATTTCAGGCCAATTAAAAATGCACTCTATGATCCAATGTTTGAGGCGACTAGTCTCCCCATCGACCACCATCTGAGATGTATGCTACTAAATGAATGGTAATTTTTTTTATCTTCTTGATCATTTAACTTTTAACCGGCTTTATAATTTTATTAGGAGCAGATATAAGATGTCTTACTTAGTGCGATCATGTCATGGTGCAATATCATGCTTTTTTAAAAAGCAAAATAAAATATAAATTTAATCAGCATAAAAAAAAGGATGCAAAATTACAAAGATTTCAAAAGGTGCAACATTACATTAACAATACTTGATAATTTACTCTCAGTCCATCATCATAGGATGAACTAGAGTGAATCATGTGATAAAATTTAATCTTTCATGGCTTTTTCCTTAGCAGATGAGAACTCATGTGGATGTGAAGAGTGGAGGACTGCTTTGATATTTTGGGAGATTTTCTATGTCGACTTGTTAGTGAATGTTCTTTCTGGGCAAATTTTACAAGGTATTATATGTTTTGATGAAATCAATGGATAAGAGTAGTTGAAACTTCCTATAAAATAAATTATGGAACCTTATCATTTTGTAACTGTGTCAAACTTTGATTTAAACTTTTGATTTGGTGGTTAAATAAAAACTAGTATCTTTTTGTTTTGTGGTTGGAATTTAGAAGTAATTTAATCTTCTATTGAAAAAGTTTCATGAATGATTTCGAAGCTTGCAAGTAAAATGAAGAGAAAAGGCAGTATATCCGTTAGTACACAACTTATTGATTTAAAGTTTCGGCGGAAGCGTCGTTCATGTACAGCTAGACAATCTCTTACACATGAAGTGTCGTTCATGTATAGCAAGACATTCTCTTCACGTCGTTCAAGTATAGCAAAACATTATCTTACCCAAGAGTAAGACACTCCAATTCTTTTAAAGCCTACCAAATTATTCAACTGACATTCACTGTACTCCTATGAAATTAGGAATTTAAATTCTTCATTCATTGTACAAATCTATCAAAGAATCACCTTGTATTAAGGGAGAGAATCTCTCCTATATTATTGTAATTGATTCTTATAGATGGGGTTGACTTCAATCCTCATCCTTTAATTAAAGGATGCAATCTCAACATTTGGTTGAAAAAAAAAAATTAGCAAGGAATTTCATGGAATGGTCATGCTAGAGGAAGATTTGAATTTTTGAAATCATCGAGACACTCTAAGGTATTGCATTTTCTTCACATATTATCTTGTTATAAATTCGTAAATATATTAAAGTTTTGTTTAATATATCTCTTCTTCATAAAACTGGAAAACCAATTAAGGACAGATCGAGACTTCAAAATCAAATCACACATTTTAGTATAACTAAGATGACCATAAGATATTAATTTTTACTTCAATTGAATGCAGACATTAGTCACTTCAGGAGAACAGGCTCTGATAACTAGGGATTCACAATCTCAAGCAAATAAAGTGGGGAGCTCTGGTATTTCCAATCTTATGGACCAGAGGTTGTTTTATGGAACTTTACAAAGTCATGTTTTATTTTTATGGAAATTTAAACCAAGAGGTTTGGTGATTTCAGGCCAATTAAAATGATCTCTATGATTCAATGTTTGAGGCGATTGGTCTCCCCATCGACCACCACCTGAGATGTATGCTACTGAATAAATGTTAATTTTTTTATCTTCTTGATCATTTAACTTTAAACTGGCTTTATAATTTTATTAGGAGCAGATATAAGATGTCTTATGTAGTGCGATCATATCATGGTGCAATATCATACCTTTTTTAAAAGCAAAAGAAAATATAAATTTAATCAGCATAAAAAAAGGATGCAAAATTACAAAGATTTCCAAAGGTGCAAAATCATATTAACAATACTTGATAATTTACTCTCAGTCCATCATCATAGGATGAACTAGAGTGAATCATGTGACAAAATTTAATCTTTCATGCCTTTTTCCTTAACAGATGAGACCTCATGCGGATGTGAAGAGTCGAGGAGTACTTTGATATTTTAGGAGATTTTCTATGTCGACTTGTTAGTGAATGCTCTTGATGGACAAATTTTACAAGGTATTATATGTTTTGATGAAATATATGGAGAAGAGTAATTGAGACTTCCTTTAAAATAAATTATGGAACATTATGGTTTTGTAACTGTGTCAAACTTTGATTTAAACTTTTGGTTTGGTGGTTAAATAAAAACTAGTATCTTTTTTGTTTTGTTGTTGGAATTTAGAAGTAATTTAATTTTCTATTGAAAAAGATTTCAAGAATAAATTCGAAGTCTGAAAGTAAAATGAAGAGAAAAGGCAGTATATCAGTTAGTACACAACTTATTGATTTAAAGTTTCAGCAGAAGCGTCATTCATGTACAGCAAGACATTCTCTTACACGTGAAGTGTCGTTCATGTATAGCAAGACATTCTCTTCACGTCGTTCAAGTATAGCAAAACATTATCTTACCCAAGAGTCAGACATTCCAATTCTTTTAAAGGCTACCAGATTAGTCAACTGACATTCACTATACTCCAATGAAATTAGGAATATAAATTCTTCATTCATTGTACAAATCTGTCAAAGAATCACCTTGTATTAAGGAAGAGAATCTCTCGTATATTATTGTAATTGATTCTTCTAGATGGGTTTGGCTTCAATCCTCGTCCTTTGATTAAAGGATGCAATCTTAACCTTTCATGTATTATGTGCGTGGGATCGACAAATTTATGTATCATGTGGAATGCAAATCTACATTAATGGTTGAGATTACATCATTTTCTTAAAGGATGGAATAGGTAAATGATGGAACCTGAACCCATTATAGATAAATGTATATAAAAGCAGATGCAATCACTATGCGGGATTTGCTGCCAAATTCCTAAAACCTTAGGACTTTCATGGTATCGGAGCAACAGCGATCTGAACCTATCTCTCTCTGTTATTTTTTCCACTAATCAATTTCTTGACGATGGTAGGTACAAAACTATTTACATCTAAACTAATAGAGAGAAGCAAGTTTTTCTTTCCAAAAAAATCAACATAGGCCTCCACCGATGGGTCATGATATAAATCCGCTTAATCATGAGTGCAACACATTATTTGGAGATGAACTTCTTGGAAACATATCAAACAACATTTCAGGCAACATTAAGCTTGCATTGTTTGACCCTCAAAACACAGTGAGTACTTATTAATTATATTTTTTATTCATTTAAAATTTTATTGTGTTAAGTTTCACTATAATGTATGGAACATGTATAAACAGACAGTAGTCTGATTCTTATGTGATAAACTACAGCGACCATATCGGATCTCTCAGCAACATAACCCTCCATATAGGCCTATGACTACTCCTTTTTGGTATGACATAGATTTCATCATCTATCCGTATGAGTATTATTCTTTGTGTAAAACAAAATACAATCAATGGACTGGTAAGTCATTGGAGGTAATTCAATTGATACATAACATGCCATCTATTATCTATCGGTTTAAAAGTATTAAATGTTATATTTTTAAATAGAAAGTAACCTGATACTTCACTGAAATCCAATACTAATGAACATAACTTAGTGCTATAAATATGAAGTACTTCATCTTCAGAATTGCTGAAAACTTCTTAATTTCAGGAGTCAACCATTATTTGATAACAGACAAGTCAATCAACTCCCTTTGGTGCTGTAACAACCCATCCCGAGCGGGCCCACTCAGGACGGTATCAATGACCTTTCGAACTCGAGCACCTGGACACACAAATATATATACTACAACAGAACAATATCTAATATCTATTAGTTAAGATCATACAGAGATTACAACTATAAGGTTGTAGCTTTACAAGGTGTCTAAAGAGACACAGCCAACCGATTACAACTTCACACCTAATATACAAATATAACACTAAAAAAAAGATGACCAAGGATGCGACGCTCATGGACCCACCTAAAACTTCGTTGAACTTCAAAGCTTCACCACTGAAAATACAAAATCACCTGGAAGCTTACCTGAAAGGTTATAATTAGGAAGGGGGGGGCGAGTTCTTACACTACACAAAGTAATCACCTATTGAAATGTCATTTTTAACAATTAAAGCAAACTATATATACAAATAGCCAATGAGCATAGTATTTAAAACTTAGACACTTAATAAGAAATCAATCATTCTATTTACTTACACGTATAAATCAAAGAAAATACTACTAAAGTTCATTCTTCTCCTTAATCACCTATTTTCACTCTTTCCCTTCTTTCCTTCATTCTTTACTCCATAAAACTCTCCATTCATATAGACTTAAATTTCAAGACACTAACTTAGGGTAATTACCAACAAATCCCAACCGATAAAAAGCATTCATTCTAAATATAATTTCCCAATCAAGAAAAAGTCTCTTACTTAGAGGAATTTCTTTTAACTCCTAAAAAGGTTTCAAATTTACAGCCATAGTAAAATTCTCTATCAATACCCATCTCAAAAATCATGTTATAAAAGAATAAATCACACTTTGTACGTGCAATCACCCTAAAAATCTTCAAACTTCGCACACTCTTATTACTTTCTTCCAAAGTTCCATAATACAGAAATTTCCAGATTTCGTTCAAATTTTCTCCCAGCTTCAAATATTTCAAACTAAACCAATTTAAATTCAAATCATCCCAAATAAAGTTCTATTTCAACTTTGGGAAGTATACTTTAACTTTAAAATAGTTGCACACAAAACTACCTCAAATTCTTGCTGAAAAACAGCTCACAAAACTGCCCAGAACATGAAAATTTGTTTCCAGAATTTCTGCACAATTCTCCCAAATTAGACAACTCATAAATCCCTCAAATTAAATCCAAATGACCTCAAATAAAAGCCAAAAATCAACATCAAGAAGTCTACTTTAAGTTGTGATCGAACACTTTTCAAAATTACCTCAAATTCTGCACGAAAAATCCAAAGGAACAAAACGGGCTATTCCTCCCCTGCTCGGAGCGTGGGGACCACACGCCACTATAGCCCGCTCGTGGAGGCTCACCTCCCTGGTCGGAAGATAGTTGATGGTGGCAGAAGAAGGCTTTCAAAGTTTGGGGGCAAATGGATCTTGAATGGTTATGTTAAGGCTAGGTCAAAGTTTGGAAGAAATTGGTTTTTGAGAAGGAAAATTCTGGTGCTTTTCTTTCTTTCCTCTCTCCTTCAGCAGAATTCTCCAAGTATCAAATGAGAGATTTGCTATTCTAGGTCAAATTTTAGCTTATATACTCCCTCTAAGTCTTGGCCTTTTACCACTGTACCCTTCACCTTCTTCTTTTATTAATTTACATGCACTTTCCTTTAATTTTCCTTCTAGTATTTAAACACCCCAAAGTTTTTGTTTCTTACTAGGAGTCCCCCTTAAAAGAAAAAAAAAACTGAATTATAAAACAAGATTATGAAAGCTTAAAAGAAATATCGAATTCAACAATTCTCCCCTCCTAAAAAAATTTTCACTCTCGAAATTTTCAACTAACTTGAATTGAGGAATAGATAAGGGTATTGGTTCTTCATTTCCACTTAGCTTTCCCATGTAGCTTCTTCGACTCCTCTATTTCTCCAAAGCACTTTAACCATGGGGATGACTTTGTTGTGAAGAACTTGTTCCCTAGAGTCCAAGATTTTTACTAGCATCTCCACATATGAAAAGTCCTTTTGAACTTCTATGGCTTGGAACGGAATGATGTGCGACTCATCCGGTACATATTTGCGCAAAGCTGACATATACATGTATTAAGACAAAATAAAATAAAACCAGGCTCTACAATTTTCCCCCACTAACAAAATTAAATTTTGTCCTCAAAATTTTCTTGACCAGAGTTCACAAAACTTCTAAATTATCACCTTCCTAAGTCTTCTTACTTTCGCAAGTACATTCTTCAATTTCTCCACTTTCTTCAAGATTTGACATTTCAAGATTAAAATTCTATCTCATTATCAACTTGAACTTTTTATATTTTATTGCCAACCAACTACTCAAATACTAGAGTAATTTAACGTACTATTTTAATAAATCTCGTCTGATCTTACTAGAAACTCTTTTGCTCACTAAGTTGTGCTCGACCTTTAATCAACTACTCAACTTCATATTTTTATCAGATCTCTACCATTCGATTTATCCAACTAGTCCCTCAACCACACATTCCTAAACAAAAGTATTATTCATATTCATCATCTTTGTACATCTTTTCTTTGTTCTTGCTTCAAAAACTAAAATTTTACCATTTCATACTCCTATTTACATCTTTACTTTTCTATCTCAACTCCAGTCTTCAAGAGCCTCCAATTTTGTATAACTTAATCAAGTATCTCTCCCAAAATACCTCTCCACAAAATCACTTACTGACTATTCACTTTTTCTTATTATTTAATAACTTCTTCTCCAAAATAAATATTATACTTAGGGTTCATCAACAATGTTATGGAATGGGTTGTGGCCTATTATAGTTGCTAAGGAGAGACTAGTCAACTTGGAGTCATAGTAGAGTAAAGTACTTAACTGTTACTATTGGAGAGTTACATATGAATTTATTGGTTAATATACGGAAAAAAAGAGAAATTTTTTTTTTAATTGAAGCGTTTGCTTGAGAGATGTTGAAAAGTGAATGAACTCAGAAGTTGAAGGAAGAACTAAACTGAAGCGAGTACTAATATGTAACAACCCATCCCTAGCGGGCCCACTCAGGACGGTATCAATTACCTTTCGAAATCGAGCACCTGGACACACAAATATATATACTACAACAGAACAATATCTAATATATATTAGTTAAGATCATACAGAGATTACAACTATAAGGTTGTAGCTTTACAAGGTGTCTAAAGAGAGACAGCTAACCGATTACAACTTCACACCTAATATACAATATAACACTAAAAAAAGATGACCGAGGATGCAATGCTCATGGACCCACCTCAAACTTCGTTGAACTTCAAAGCTTCACCACTTAAAATCCAAAATCACCTAGAAGCTTACCTGAAAGGTTATAATTAGGAAGGGGGGTGAGCTATGAAGTTCAGTGAGTTCTTACACTACACAAAGTAATCACTTGTTAGAAAAAGTTGAGGGCTTATTATTATTTCTTTTTCCTTTCTACTTTGTTTGTTCGTATACATAGTCATTTAGCACTTTGCAAAACAACAATCTTAGTAATCATAATACGGTCCTACAAGATCCACAACCAACTTGCAATCGCCATTCCATACTCCATCAAAATATCACAATTTATCCATAAAACCAAACATTTCATATGCCTCATTTCGGGTCAAGCGATTCAAATTCATGTATGATATGCCAATGCAGCATGATACAATGAAATGTATCATCTCATAATCAATCATAATCCATCGGGGACGTCTCCCCACGTACCGGTACGTTTCACAAACAATAAATTTTCAGAACCCCCCTGGATCCGAGTTGGGTCCAATCATCCAAATATATTATGTACCCCCTTGATCCGGGCCGAGTCCAATCATCCAAATATTTTCGGTACCTTTTTTCACCCTTGTGGGTAGGGACCTATCGTCCTCACACATCACTCCCCCCTCAATAACATACCGTAAATTTCAATGCATGAAATGAAATGAAATCAAGTGATGAACATCATCAAATTCTCAACAATCCATACAATCACACAACATTCAGCACAAAGGTTTTGAAATCACTATCTCATCATTAATATTTAATTAACTTATCTTACCACATAGTTATAAATATAATTATTATATCTAAATAGCGAATTAAAATTCTTATGTAACGTTATTGTTTTGGTTTCCCCACTAACATTCATGCTTACTAAGAGTAGGGTAATACTCAACTTACGCCAAACACTAGTCGTGGATCACTTCCTTACCTTTACTATGATCATCCACCTCACCAATTGAAATGTCATTTTTAACAATTAAAGCAAACTACATATACAAATAGCCAATGAGCATAGTATTTAAAACTTAGACACTTAATAAGAAATCAATCATTCCATTTACTCACACATATAAATCAAAGAAAATACTACTAAAGTTCATTCTTCTCCTTAATCACCTATTTTCACTATTTCCCTTCTTTCCTTCATTCTTTACTCCATAAAACTCTCAATTCATATAGAGTTAAATTTCAAGACACTAACTTTGGGTAATTACCAACAAATCCCAACTTGTAAAAAGTGTTCATTCTAAATATAATTTCCCAATCAAGAAAAAGTCTCTTACTTAGAGGAATTTCTTTTAACTCCTAAAAGGGTTTCAAATTTACAGCCCATAGTAAAATTCTCTAACAATACCCATCTCAAAAATCATGTTATACAAGAATAAAACTTCACACTTTGTACATACAATCACCCTAAAAATCTTCAAACTGCACACACTCTTAGTACTTTCTTCCAAAGTTCCATAATGCAGAAATTTCCAGATTTCTTTCAAATTTTCTCCCAACTTCAAATATTTCAAACTAAAAAAATTTAAAGTCAAGTCATTCCAAATAAAGTTGTAAATCAACTTTAGGAAGTATACTTTAACTTAAAAATAGTTGGCACCCAAAACTACCTCAAATTCTTGCTGAAAAACAGCTCACAAAACTGCCAAGAACATGAAAATTTGTTTCCAGAATTTCGGCACAATTCTCCCAACTTAGACAACTCATAAATCTCTCAAATTAAATCAAAATGACCTCAAATAAAAGTGAAAAATCAACATCAAGAAGTCTACATTAAATTTTTAATTGAACACTTTTCGAAATTACCTCAAAATCTGCATGAAAAATCCAAAGGAACAAAACAGGCTATTCCTCCCCAGCTCGGAGCGTGGGGAGCACGCGCCACTGTAGCACGCTCATGGAGGCTCACCTCCCTGGTCAGAAGATAGTTGATGGTGGCAGAAGAAGGTTTTCAAAGTTTGGGTGCAAAAGGATCTTGAATGGTTATGTTAAGGCTAGGTCAAAGTTTGGAAGAAATGGGTTTTTGAGAAGGAAAATTCTGGTGCTTTTCTTTCTTTCCTCTCTCCTTCAGCCGAATTCTCCAAGTACCAAATGAGAGATTTGCTATTCTAGGTCAAATTTTAACTTATATACTTCCTCTAAGTCTTGGCCTTTTACCACTCTACCATTCACCTTCTTCTTTTATTAATTTACTTGCCCTTTCCTTTAATTTTTATTCTAGTATTTAAACACCCCAAAGTTTTTGTTTCTTACTAGGTGTCCCCCTTAAAAGAAAAAAAGAACTGAATTATAAACAAGATTATGAAAGCTTAAAAGAAATATCAGATTCTACAGGTGCCAACATTCAGTTCACAGTTAGAAGACTACTTTCTTGCCGAGTAGCCTATTTAACTATCTTAATTTCAAGCTCTTGTTGATATATTGAACGACTTATAATTTCTTGCTTTTAAACTTCTTATAGGCTACCAGGTCTCCAGGGACTAATGAATCAAACTACGAGGCCAAGTGCTTCATACCTAAGCCTTGACTGTTCCAAACCAAATCCAATCTCGAACTTGAGAACTCAACAAGTAAAAATATCACTCAATGACCTCTTTAATTGCACTTTTTTTTTATCAAGCTTTATTGTGCATCTTACACTAACGTTATAAAAGTTTGGTTGAAAAAATAAATTAGCAAGGAATTTCGTGGCATGGTCATGCTAGAGGAAGATTTGAATTTTGAAAATCATCGAGACACTCCAAGTTATTGCATTTTCTTCACATATTATCTTGTTATAAATTCGTAAACATATTAAAGTTTTGCTTAATATATCTCTTCTTCATAAAAGTGGAAAACCAATTAAGGACTGATCGAGACTTCAAAATCAAATCACACATTTTAGTATAACTAAGATGACCATAAGATATTAATTTTTACTTTAATTGAATGCAGACATTACCCACTTTGGAAGAACAGTCTCTGATAAATAGGGATTCACAATCTCAAGCAAATGAAGTTGGGAGCTCTGGTATTTCCAATCTTATGGACCAGAGGTTCTTTTATGGAACTTTACATAGTCATGTTTCATTTTTATGGAACTTTAAACCAAGAGGTTTGGTGATTTCAGGCCAATTAAAAATGCACTCTATGATCCAATGTTTGAGGCGATTGGTCTCCCCATCGACCACAATCTGAGATGTATACTACTAAATAAATGGTAATTTTTTTTAATCTTCTTGATCATTTAACTTTTAACCGGCTTTATAATTTTATTAGGAGCATATATAAGATGTCTTACTTAGTGCCATCATATCATGGTGCCATATCATATTTTTTTTAAAAGCAAAATAAAATATAAATTTAATCAGCATAAAAAAAGGATGCAAAATTACAAAGATTTCCAAGGGTGCAACATCATATTAACAATACTTGATAATTTACTCTCAGTCCAACATCATAGGATGAACTAGAGTGAATCATGTGACAAAATTTAAACTTTCATGGCTTTTTCCTAAACAGATGAGACCTCATGCGGATGTGAAGAGTCGAGGAGTGCTTTGATATTTTGGGAGATTTTCTATGTCGACTTGTTAGTGAATGTTCTTTCTGGACAAATTTTACAAGGTATTATATGTTTTGATGAAATCTATGGATAAGGTAGTTGAAACTTCCTTTAAAATAAATTATGGAACCTTATGGTTTTGTAACTGTGTCAAACTTTGATTTAAACTTTTGGTTTGGTGGTTAAATAAAAACTAGTATAGTTTTTGTTTTGTGGTTGGAATTTAGAAGTAATTGAATTTTCTATTGAAAAAAATTTCATGAATGAATTCGAAGTCTGCAAGTAAAATGAAGAGAAAAGGCAGTAAATCTGTTAGTACAAAACTTATTGATTTAAAGTTTTCGCGAAAGTGTCGTTCATGTACAGCAAGTCATTCTCTTACATGTGAGGTGTCGTTCATGTATAGCATGACATTCTCTTCATGTCGTTCAAGTATAGCAAAACATTATCTTACCCAAGAGTAAGAGACTCCAATTCTTTTAAAGCCTACCAGATTAGTCAACGGACATTCACTGTACTCCTATGAAATTAGGAATATAAATTCTTCATTCATTGTACAAATCTGTCAAAGAATCACCCTGTATTAAGGGAGAGAATCTCTCCTATATTATTGTAATTGATTCTTATAGATGGGTTTGGCTTCATTCCTCGTCCTTTGATTAAAGGATGCAATCTCAACCTTTCATGTATTATGTGCGTGAGATCGACAAATTTATGTATTATGTGGAATCCATATCTACATTAATGGTTGAGATTACGTCATTTTCTTAAAGGATGGAAAAGGTAAATGATGGAACCTGAACCCATTATAGATAAATGTATATAAAAGCAGATGCAATCACTATGTGGGATACGCTGCCAAATTCCTAAAACCTTAGTACTTTCATGGTATCAGAGCAACAGCGATCTGAACCTATCTCTCTCTGTTATTTTTTCCACTAATCAATTTCTTGATGATGGTAGGTACAAAACTATTTACATCTAAACTAATAGAGAGAAGGAAGTTTTTCTTTCCAAAAAAATCAACATAGGCCTCCACCGATGGGTCATGATATAAATCCGCTTAATCATGAGTGCAACACATTATTTGGGGATGAACTTCTTGGAAACATATCAAACAATATTTCAGGCAACATTCAGTTTGCATTGTTTGACCCTCAAAACGCAGTGAGTACTTATTAATTATATTTTTTTATTCATTTAAAATTTTATTGTGTTAAGTTTCACTATAATTTATTGAACATGTATAAACAGACAGTAGTCTGATTCTTATGTGATAAACTACAGCGACCAGATCTGATCTCTCAGCAACAGAACACTCCATATAGGTCTATGACTACTCCTTTTTGGTATGACATTGATTTCATCATCTATCGGTAAAACAAAATACAATCAATGGACTGGTAAGTCATTGGAGGTAATTCAATTGATACATAACATACCATCTATTATCTATCAGTTTCAAAGTATTAAATGTTATATTTTTTATATAGAAAATTAACCTGATACTTCACTGAAATCCAATACTAATGAACATAACTTAGTGCTATAAATATGAAGTACTTAATCTTCTGAATTGATAAAAAATCCACAATTTCAGGAGTCAACCATTATTTGATAACAGGCAAGTCAATCAACTCCCTTTGGTGCCAACATTCAGTTCACGGTTAGAAGACTCCTTTCTTGCCGAATAGCCTATTTAACTATCATAATTTTAAGTTGTTGATATATTGAACGACTTATAATTTCTTGCTTTTAAACTTCTTATAGGCTACAAGGTCTCCAGGGACTAATGAATCAAACTACCAGGCCAACTGCTTCATACCTATGCCTTTACAGTTCCAAACCAAATCCAATCTCGAACTTGAGGACTCAACAAGTAAAAATATCACTCAATGACCTCTTTAATTGTGCTTTTTTTTTATCAAGCTTTATTGTGCATCTTACACTGAACTTATAAAATTTTGGTTAAAAAAAAATTAGCAAGGAATTTCGTGGCGTGGTCATGCTAGACGAAGATTTGAATTTTGAAAATCATCGAGACACTCCAAGGTATTGCATTTTCTTCACATATTATCTTGATATAAATTCGTACACATATTAAAGTTTTGTTTAATATATCTCTTCTTCAAAAAAGTGGAAAACCAATTAAGGACAGATCGAGACTTCAAAATCAAATCACACATTTTAGTATAACTAAGATGACCATAAGATAATAATTTTTACTTTAATTGAATGCAGACATTACCCACATTGGGAGCTTGGGCTCTGATAATTAAGGATTCACAATCTCAAACAAATGGAATTGGGAGCTCTGGTATTTCCAATCTTATGGACCAAAGGTTGTTTTATGGAACTTTACAGTGTCATGTTTCATTTTTACGGAAATTTAAACCAAGAGGTTTGGTGATTTCAGGGCAATTAAAAATGCACTCTATGATCCAATGTTTGAACCGATTGGTCTCCCCATCAACCACCATTTGAGATGTATGCTGACGCCAGAGGATCCAAGTCAGATGATGCAGAGTTGGCAGATCAGCGCAGAACTGACAGGTGGACTGCCTAGAACGGGCCACGGTCTCAGATCAGGCCCGAAAGACCCTAGTCTGATTGGAAACGGGCCAACGAACAAAACCTGATTGGCAGTTTAGGCCCTCGACATTTTAAAAAATGCACTCTATGATTTGAGGCGATTGGTCTCCCTGTCGACCCCGATTTGAGGTGTATGCTATTAAATAAATGGTAATTTTTTTGTCTTCTTGATCATTTAACTTTTAACAGGCTTTATAATTTTATTAGGAACAAAAATAAGATGTCTTACTTAGTACGATCATATCATGGTGCAATATCATACTTTTTTCAAAAGTAAAATAAAATATAAATTTAATCAGCATAAAAAAAGGATGCAAAATTACTAAGATTTCCAAAGGTGCAACATCATATTAACAATAATCGATAATTTACTCTCTGTCCATCATCATAGGATGAGAAAGAGTGAATCATGTGACAAAATTTAATCTTTCAAGGGTTTTTCCATAACAGATGAGACCTCATGCGGATGTGAAGAGTTGAGGAGTGCTTTGATATTTTGGGATATTTCCTATGTCGACTTGTTAGTGAATGTTCTTTCTGGACAAATTTTACAAGGTATTATATGTTCTGATGAAATCTATGGAGAAGAGTAGTTGAAACATCCTTTAAAATAAATTGTGAAACCTTATCGTTTTGTAACTGTGTTTCAAACTTTGATTTAAACTTTTTGTTTGGTGGTTAAATAAAAACAAGTATCTTTATTGTTTTGTGGTTGGAATGTAGAAGTAATTTAATTTTCTATTGAAAAAGAATTCACGAATGAATTCAAAGCTTGCAAGTAAAATGAAGAGAAAAGGCAGTATATATGGATTAGTACACAACTTATTGATTTAAAGTTTTGGCGGAAGTGTCGTTCATGTACAGCAAGACATTCTCATGCACATGAAGTGTCATTCATGTATAGCAAGACATTCTCTTCACGTCGTTCAAGTATAGCAAGACATTCTCTTACCCAAGAGTAAGACACTCCAATTCTTTTAAAGCGTACCAAATTAGTAAACTGACATTCATTGTACTCCTACGAAATTAGGAATATAAATTCTTCATTCATTGTACAAATCTGTCAAAGAATCACCTTGTATTAAGGGAGAGAATCTCTCCTATATTATTGTAATTGATTCTTATTGATGGGTTTGGCTTCAATCCTCCTCCATTGATTAAAGGATGCAACCTCAACCTTTCATGTATTATATGCGTGGGATCCATAAATTTATGTATTATGTGGAACCCATATATACATTAATGGTTGAGATTACGTCATTTTCTTAAAGGATGAAAAAGGTAAATGATGGAACCTGAATCCCTTATAGATAAATGTATATAAAAGCTGATGCAATCACTCTGTGGGATACACTGCCAAATTCCTGAAACCTTTGGACTTTCATTGTATCAGAGCAGCAGCGATCTGAACCTATCCCTCTCTGTATTTTTTTTTTCTCCTGCTCAAATACATCCTTTCAAATGTTCCCATGGCATCTTCAGCTTCTTTCATCCTCCCCCATGCCTTATCTTACCACTCAAAATATTATGAACCTTGTATGTGTTAAATTACAATTCACCAATATATCTCTTATGGAAGATCTAGCTTCTTCCTATTTTGTGCTCACAAGACCTGTTCAAACTTTGATTTAAACTTTTGGTTTTGTGGTTAGATATATAAAAACTGTAGTAGTATCTTTAATGTTTTACTGTTGAAATATGGAAGTAATTCAATTTTCTAGAAGATCTTATTCAAAAAGATTTCATGTATGAATTCAAAGCTTAAGTAAATTAAAGAGAGAAGGGATTATATATATGGATTACTACACAATTTATTGATTTAAACTTTTTGGTGAAGCGTCATTCATGTATAGCAAGACATTCTCGTACCCAAGAATACACTCCAATTCTTTTTGATGCTACGCATTCTCGTTAGCATAAACTTCATATTGAAGCCTGACCCTTTCCTTGAGGGTCAAAAAAGAGAAAAGAGGAAAGACGAAGGAAAAATGGGCTTGTGTAGAAAAAAATTATATTTTATTTTCTCTTTTAAGTAAAACCAAAAAGTTCCGTCAAAGCTAAAAGCATTTCAAATTAAGTGAGTAAACATAGAAAGACTGATAACAAATATATATATATTTTTTTATGCTTGTCAATATTGTGACATATAAATTACTTTAAATATTAGTAATCGTTATGTATCTTAAATAAATGACCAAAAACCTCACCGTTTATCATCAAAATTTAATTAACTGGATTGAAAGGTATTCATTCTTCAAAACTCAAACTTAGAAGATCTATGAGGTCAGATTGGTCATAACCCACCAACATATCCTTTTCCAAACTCAATAGGTCATATCTGTTGCACTCATTCAAATGACCTTTTGTTTATTTGTAAAAAAGTTCGCTGTCTTTTCCATTTTTAGTCTATTTATTTCAATGATAAATGAAAATTTGAAAGTAAAATACAAGTAAGAAAGTATTTTATTAGTGTTTGGATTCTATGAAAATCAATTTCATATAAAATAAATTTTACATTGGTGAGTG
This sequence comes from Bretschneidera sinensis, assembly GCA_023935145.1. Classification (NCBI taxonomy): domain Eukaryota; kingdom Viridiplantae; phylum Streptophyta; class Magnoliopsida; order Brassicales; family Akaniaceae; genus Bretschneidera; species Bretschneidera sinensis. Next base: position 8,341,766 of record CM043705.1, read on the forward strand.
AAAAATTTAACAAAACAATTTCCGTGTTTTTCTGGCATAAGTTGTTTTATAGGTGATTGGAAAATGGTTCTTTTTTATAAAAGAAAATATTTTCCCACTTTCCTAAAATTTCTCACATATTACGCCTCTAAGTTTTCTTTTTTGTTTATTTTTAACATTTTTCATCATTTATTTTCATATTTCAACTGAAAACTTATAATTTTACATGAATCTCATTTTAAATAAATTTGGTTTTACATGTAAAGAAACGGAGTCGAAATTAATTTTACTTTGTAATACATTTTACATGGAAACAAATGAAGCTTTTGATTAACAGGCTACTGTCAGACGAGTCTAATACAAATCCTCCCCTAAAATTTTCTACAAGGCACTTCACTCCCACTTTCTTATTTATGAAAACTGAATGGTACAAATCAACCTAAGCCATTGAAATTCTGGAAATGTTAAGTTAGTGAAGTTTTTACATTTTTTAAAACTTTGGATAAGATTAAAAAGATGTTAAATCTCTAAAAATTAGAAGCACGGATTCTCTCTTTTTCCTGTGAAGTCCAGAGACAAGTTTCATTGTACAGACAGAAAGGACAACAAACTCCCTTTCTACTCAAGCATGCATTCGTGGAAATATATTTAAATGATCAGCCAATAAAAGTAAAGTGGAAATAAATTTTTTTTAGTGTCTAGTTTGAGATCATGAAAAATATATGATATAAGGGTACATTTCACTATGATGAAAAGTAAATATCTCTTTTTCTCTCTTTCCATACCATTTAATAGTGTAAAAATTCTTCTCTGGCTCTTTAGACCCGCTGAAAACTTCACTGGTAAACTTGAAAAGCTTCATTGATAACGTCAATAAACATTTGGGACCCAAAAAAGTAATATTACTAGTAAAGTTTTTAAGATTACCAGTGGAATTTCCAACTTGTTTAAAACATTGGTTTAGATCCAAGCTGGCCCAAAAAATTTCATATAAGTGAGATGAACCCTTATGTTATATATTTTTCATGGACTTATACTAGAACAAAACTTCTCGGTAAAGCTGCCGGTAAAGGAGCTGCTTGGAGTTTGAAGAATCTAAACTGTTATCAATTTTGTACACACATGTTATGTAAAATTTATTATATAAAAGCCAATAAATTTTACCCTTTTTTTTTCATTTGAAGAAGTCCGAGATGATATTTTGGTTCCATTATTCATTTTAGTGCACTTTTCCTTTCCTTATATTTTTTGAATCTTTTTTGTTCTTGTTATGTGAAAAACTAATAGCTGGTAATAATTAAACATGTATGAAATGAACATACATGCATAAAAACAAGCACATTAAAAAAAATTTGGAAAAAACTTGTAATTAATTACAACTAGCTAAAACATCAACATGAATAAAAGGATCAAGATTGTCACAACCTTAAGCAACAATTTACCATCTTTAATTTCAATTCTAGATAGACTGATGATAAACACACAATATGATTTTATCTAAACTTGATTGTTAATTCTCGTTGCTGAAAAATTGATTGATATGTTGATTAACGATATTGACAAACCATGACAAAAGTGTGAGACTTTTTATTTTCAAATAACTTCTTCCGCCACAATTTGTATCTTTAGTTGACACTTAGAATTTTAGAAAGTAAAAGAATACAAATTAACAAAAAAATACAAAGAAGTTTCTCAACAAAGAACATTTCCAGCATTAAGTTTATGATCCAGACTATATAATTTTTGGGATGACCCACACCTCTCATTAAGAGTGTGATGGGAAGATCATGATCCTTATAGTGTACAATTAGATATACTTTTGGGTCATGAAGTGAGAGTGTGACAGAATGGTATCATAATCGACCCAAGACCATTATCATGTGGATGCATGATATTTTGGTCTTATTCCCATCTTGTCCTTCCTTCATAGAAAGGATTAGTATTAACATTTGTCCTTCTTATCTTATGGTTCTCATGTTATCCTTGTCTCTTGCTCCATTTTTCAGTCTCATCAACCACTTTCTATTAAATTTATCTATCGGTCATCCAATCATCTTTGAGAAGGATCGAACCATAATGAGAATTTATTCCAAGAGAAAGTGAAAGTGCCTTTTTTTTCCTTTTTTCATTGATTGTTCACCACATTATATATATAAGTAATATTTCTAGAATGAACATCGAGTGATTAGATTTCTGACACTAATTTTTCTTGTTTTGATTTTAAATATATTTTCAGATAAGGTTTGGTTTCATCTTGCTTATAAGCCACATCTAAAGGTGAATTGCATAAGAGTTTTTTGAGTTTTTCTTTTCGTGAAGAGGGTATACATAGATGGTATTATGGATATTATTTGTCTTAGGTTTCTCACAGTATTTCGTAAGACTTAAAATGTAATTTAAATATATATATTATATACGCATATGTATATATAAGATCTGAATCTAAATCTACATCTACGTCTATATCTGTATTTTATCTATATATGTTAAGACAGAAAGAATCCCAAAGAAAAATAAAACTTCTATTAAAGAAAGTAACACATTCCAATGATCGACGAATTGTGCAGTTCTTGAGACTGAAACCGAGTAAAGTACTTCAAATATACTAGTTAAAGAAGAAATGCGGAATACCCGTGTATGAGCTACATATATGGTTTAACATATATTTTGAGTTACTTTCTTAATGCTTACAGATATGATAGTTGAATTGTTGAATTAACATTCAAGTTCAACATCTAGAAATGGTTACATAATTAGTTCCAGTATGATATTTAAGTCAACTTTGCATTGACTTGTTCGGTTGAGTTCAAAGTGAGACTAGGTCATTAACAAGTGAAATGGTTACTATAGGTCAAATCATTATTTTTAATGTACTGTTGTTAGTTTATGAAGAATGATCAATTTTGTTTCCTATCGTAAAAAATCACAAGAATTAAATGGCTGGTGGCTACGCTGATGATTTGGGAGTTGTATCTATAGAAACTACAACAAATTAAGTTTTTAGTGGCGCATTGAAACATCACAAAAAATTAATAATTTTGTCACGAAAGTATCTGGGTAACGAAAAAAATGTCATGATGATCGTCAACGTAACTTCGTTGCTAAAAGTATTTGTAACGATTCAATAATGTTGTTACTAATTGTTAGTTATAGGTGACATAATTGATTATCATCACCAAAGGAAAAAATGTTTTGTGACGCAACGTTGCATCTGTAATACTAATGAAATTTATTCATTAAAGATTTGTATTCGTCACTAAATACATAACAAAGGTTCATCAAAGCTAATAACATGTTGTCGCCAAAGGTTCCAATGTGTCACTAAATAGGTAGTTATGTTTCACTATAGAGGACGATGTTAAATGTCACCAAATAGAGGAAACTTTTGTGATGCAATGTAATGACCCATCTCAAGCGGGCCCTACTAAAGATCCTTACTTTTCATAACTGAGCACCTGAACAACTATAATATGAATAGAGTCTAACATAGATGTAGGGTAATATATGTATATCATAGTAAGTACAACTTCGATCAATAATACAATCATTTAACTTTACAAAAGGACGTCTCATGAGACGTAACTTCAAAATATACATCTCAATATAAAATACTAGATTGCTATTACAAAAAGAGATTGGACGAGGATGCCAGCACTTAGACCCACCTAGAGACTTATCTTCCTTGCTTCTTCACTAATGGTTCAAGGGCCTTGAATAATCTTCTTGAAATAGTAAGGGGGAGGGGGTGAGCTAAAAAGCTCAACGAGTAAACACATTACTCGAAGTAATCAAAGAAATCCTTTTCTAAACCCCTTGCGGGTAGTTTAGTACATATTCTTGTTTTATACAATTATATCATTATACAATATATTGTAATTCATATGGCTCGTGGATTCTGAATACACAACTCAAAGATGATATATCATACAACGTAAAGCACTCCTTCAATTACTTCAATTCTTTGTAGTTTCAATCGAATTGTTCACGAATATCAGGACATCTCCCATTTAAATAAATTAGATCCCTTCTCTACCTCTTACCGAGCAAGGTCTCCACTTCCAAGAACAAGGGCCCTACCCCTTATCGGATGGAGTTATAACATTTGACACACTAATACTTCCTCCTTACCGGTTACCGGGTGAGATTTACATAGCTACAAAATAAATCCATCCGTCCACATCACACAATAACAACAAAAGTAATACAACAAATACAATGCACTCTTGGTAATACAACCTTTTAATACACATTTCATGAACTAAATATATTCAAAGCCCCAAAATTTATTGATTTTTAATACACAAGTATGATCTACATGCATCTCATGCTCCTTAAATCTTTTATTTTATAATAAATAAAATGCTTAAGTCCTTACTAATGTGAATAATCTAAGCTTTTAACTTTAATCAAGATTCTCACGCTTACTTAAAGTAAGTTGATACTCATCTTGTAGAATAAAACTTCACTCTCGAATCACCTCCTTACCCTTAGAACATTTCTCAAACACACATAAAGAATTCATCGATTAAAATCAACCTTGGAGATGTATACAATTACTTAATAATTACTCGAGTTATGAAATCAAGAGCTACTATTTAATTCATCTAATTATCCTTAAAGACTTGTAACATGAAGGAAAAGGAGAATTGAATTATACTAAGTTAGTGTAATAACTTGAATTAGGCATGAATGTTTTATTGATGACTTTTCTTCTCTTGATATATATATATATATATATATATATATATATTGTAATAGATGATTGTGGAATAGTTGTGTAGTGTTAGATTTTTAAACGACTAGTATAGAAATCTGTGAACTTGATTTATATAAGGTTTAGTGTAGAGGGCATATATGTGTGTATGCTTGAGAGATGAGCATAGGAAGAAGGTAGTCGATAGAGTATCAGATAGTAGTAATTTGAAAGTCTGCATTGAATTATCAATCTGAAAGTGTGGGAAATTCGAGTTTTGGGAAGTAGAACCGATTCATAGATAGTAAGCGTTTCGTTAAGAAATGAGACTTGGGAAGAGTGATTAAAATGATAGGTAAGAGTACATATGGGTTAACGAGTATAGAAAGGAGTAGGATTAAAATTGTTGGACAAGTGGTTCTTGTGAAGATTAAGGTATAATAGGAATGAATGAAGGAAAAGGAGAGAAACAATTTATATAAAGAAATGATGGTGTTAGATGATTTATAAATGATGTTTTTGAAGTATTTTGGATTTGAGGAGTGTTAGTATTTGTCTAAGGAGCACACTAGGTGTGTGCCTCAGTACACAAGCAACCAAAAGGTGTGTGTGCCTCAGAACGAAGCTGAAAAATGTGTGTGCACCAGATCAGGCTGCGGCCCTCCTCTTCCAAGGCCGTGGCACCCAGAAGGTGGTGAAGAGGAAGCCTTTCAGCCCTGTTTCAAGGCTGCAACGTGCTCTGTTCTAAGGTGCAGCGCTAGGCACACTGAAGCAAGATTGTTCAGGCTCTTGTTAGGTGCATGGATGCAAGATCAAAACACACAGGATCACTTAGACTTGATCAAAGGCCATGGTTGATTGGTCATCAAGATCTAAGGGTGGAGAATGACACTCAAGATTGATCAAGAAGTAGGTGCACTATATAAAGGGTCGCCTAGCTTCATTCTATCATAATCACATCATAATCAATTGAGAGATTACAAGAGACACAAGTGTGACATACAAGAGAGAATTGTGTGAGAGTGCAAAGACACAAAACACAAGAGGGACTCATTGTAGAGAGGTTGGTTGGTTTTAAAGAGAGAGGAGTATAGATTTGATAGAGAGCATTGTAATAGTTCTTATCATCTTCTTTCTTCTCTTCTTGGTTTCTTCAAGAACTTGATCTTCTTGGAAAGGGGTTGCTATGATTGTAAAAGAACCATTGATTTAGTGCTGAGAGTTCAGAGGAACTCACGGGGACGTAGGCTATTGCCGAACTTCGATAACAAATCGCTTTTCTTCTTTCTTTCTTTGATTTCTGTTCCTGTTTCTGATTCCAAATCTTTACAAGTCATTCTAGACTTAGGTGTTTGGAAGATCACCACCTGAGCATTTTGTCAAGGTGATTTCCAACAAGGAGGATAGTAAAGGAGTAGGTTGGGAAGAAGAAATTTTTGTATATATATGGAATTAGTAAGGGATAAAGGTGTAGTGAACTTTTTATTTGATCTTAGGTATTAAGTGAAGCTTGATGCAAGGAGATGGTGGATCTAAATTATAGAATAAAGAATGAGTAATTAAATGGTCGGTACTACTTGAGTGAACTAGAAAGTTTTGATTACTGGAAGATTTAAATTGAAAAGTACTTTTGGTGTCTATTGAGAGGTAGGTGATGATGGACTAAGATATAAGAAGCATTTGAAATCTAAAGACTTGCGAATGACTTGCCTTAAGATATGGTTGGGAGTATTAGAAAGGATAATAATTAGAGAAAGTATGAAACCTATGTTTGGTAAGAGAAGTTACCTTGTAAACGAAAGTGATAAGAAGTTGTTTCATAGGAAATCAAGAGTTTAGTAAGGTATAAGGGTATCATAACGATTATGGTGAAAGGTGATGAGTATAGTGTACAAAACCAATGTCTGCTGGATTGAAGGTTAAAGTACTAGTATACAATGAGGAACTAGAAAGTTAGGAAATTAGTTATATCTCCACCCATAGTAAATAATAAGGCTTGTACGTAGTTAGTAATAATATAAGAGGTAGAGATTTCAAGAGTAAATTCTTTTACTTATGAAATTCTGAAGTTTGGAGTGTTTTAAAAGGAAATAATATTGGAAGAGATGTCAAATAAGGAAGATAATTAAAGAGATTTGAGGTTACTAGACATTTAGATCCCGATGTGATTATAAAATATCCAATTGAAGGATTACCAATGATAATGAGTTAAAGGAGACTGTTGGGAGTCATCATTCATAGTGCAGCTAGACTTAAGATTCAATGAGGAAAAGAGTAGGGATGAGATGTTAGATGGTCTTTTGGATGCGTATTTAGGTCAAGAGAGTAGCTTAAGTGTGTAAAAGTCTAAGATAAAGGTGGAAGTAGAATAAAGAAATGAAGATATTTTAGTTCAGTGTGTTGATGAAAAGAATTGAGTAAAAAGTAAGAAGTTGATATTACTACCAATATTTTCTTATATTTATCCATAAATCCACACAAATTATTATTACTATTATTATCATCATAATTCCATAAGCATTTATTATGCTATACTTACTAAAAGTAAGATGAAACTCACCTTTGATATGCCAAAAGTTAATCTTAGCTACTTCATTGCCTTTTGATCGTTTTTATACCACATCTAAAGAACATATGATATAGTTTAACAATCCAAGAAGTAAACTAGTAATTAATAATTATCTATATCAAGCGATTACAAGAATTAATTAAACCAATACATATACAATATCACAAGTTTCCTTTTCTTTTTCTACCTTTCTTTCCTTTCCTTATCAAATTTTAGATTTACATCTCATGAAAATGATACTTTTGAACTTAATCAAGTAAATTCTAAGTTAAACTACAAGAGAACTTACATATAAAAAAGTTCTCCCAACTATTGAAAAGCTATTCCAATTTAAAGAAACCATACTAACTTCAATAATAATTATACCATCAAGCACTTATATTTTCAACTCATATAATCCACACTTTTCATAAACAAACTTAGAGTAAATCATATAACTTTCAAAATACCCACTTAAAAGAAGTTTTCCAAACTTTTAGTTTTATCACTAGAAAACCTAAGAACTCAAGAAGTTCCTTTAGTTTTTTTTTTTTAAAAAAAAAAAAATTACCCAATTAAACTTTTCTTATTTCCTTCCATAGTTTTCTCTTCTTCACATATTCCAAGAAAATTTTAACTCTAACAATGAAAAATCTCAAATTTATGAAATTAAACAAAATTAAATCTAACCCATACTCTTTTAGGTCTAAACTTTCATATTTTAAAATAATTACAACTTAAATCAAACTCAAACATCATAGTTTTACAACGTAAAATTTCCAGAATTTCTTCAAAATTTCATTCCATTGCAAATACATCAAACTAATTCAATTTAAACTCGAATCATCTTAAAGAAAGTAGTACAATCAACTTCAAGAAGTGTAATTTTAACTTAGAAAGGGTTAGAACTCAAAACTTACTCAAATTCTTGGTGACAAACAGCCCAGAAAACAGTCCCTTTATATTGAGTCTGTCCCACGTGCCGCCTTCCGTCGGTCATGACAGTCCACCTCTGGCACTGTCCTCTTCCTCTAGCTTCCCGAAGTTGTTCTATGAAGTTTGGGGGCAGTTGGACTTAGGGTGGATGGGTTATGGCTAAACGAAATTAGGATGAAATTGATTTTTCTTTCAAAACCATTTTCCGTCTCTCTTTGTCTCTAAATCTCTCTCTCTGCCCGCGCACTATGGAAGAAAGGAGAAAATACTTGAAGTTTCTAGGCCTTTAGCCTTTATATAGCCCTAATATCTTTTACTTCTTTACCCCTCCAGTTATCTTTAATGAAATTGCAAGTCATCTCCTCCGTTTTCTAACTAAAACTACTAAGGCCCAGAGCTTATATTTATAACAAAATATCCATAATTTAACTTTGCTTTTGAATAACTACTCTCCTTTGTCTCATGTCTAATTTTCCCCTTAAACAATAGTCATATTTTTAAAAAAAAAATTAACCTCAAATTTCTCTTATACATCAATTATAATTCGAAAAAACAAACTCAGTGATTTAAATATTCTTTTTGAGGTACTGATCTCTACAAATATAGAATTTTAACTGGCCTAATAGAAGAATCCCAAGTTTGCCACTAATCATTAGGCATGTCCTCTTTGCTCATTTGTATCTCTAAATTTTGGTCCACTTATTTTTTTAAAGCCAGTTCCAATTCAAATCTATAGTATGCAAGAAAGTCCAATTTATAGGACTCGCCTGAAATTTAATAAACGTTGACCTTATGACATAGTTTTCCTACATAAATAAGCTAGGTCCATTAGTTAGGGCTTTGTCTTCTTATTCCATCTTTCCTTCCGCCCATAGAAAATATCAGCATTACCATTTGTCTTCTTATCTTATACTTCTCATACTGTCTTTCTCTTGTTTCATTTAATTTCCAGTCTCCTCAATTACTTTCTAAGATATATACATCTATCTACCTATTTCATGTAGCCATCTTGAAAATGATCAAACGTAAAAGAGATCCTTAATTTTGCAAAGGAAAGGGTGTGTATTTTTTCTTGAATGAGCATTGATTAGTGATTATTTTTTCTTGTTTTGATTTTAAATTTATTTTCTTATACGGCTGCAGTTCGATCTTTACTATAAGCATAAACTTTGTAAAGAATCTAGAGGGGAATTTCATAGATCTTGTTTTGTTTTTTTGGGATGACGGAGAGTATACAATGATCTTGTTTTGAGCTTCTTTACCTTTTGACACCGAACAGAATAGCGATTATTCTGTAGGCTAGTTTTAACAGATAATTCACAGGGAAAAACACAGAGAAACACCTTTGATGTTCAATTCAAAATTATGTAATCCAAAAAAATTATCAAAAATCAGCCCACAAGCTGAGCTGTATAGCTAAAAATCGTCATTATTAGAATTTTACCAAAAAATAGCAAAATCCCAATAATCAAGCCAAAATGAAATATGTAATAAAAGAAGTAATCTGCCAAAAATCTGGCCCAAATCGGGTTCAAAATCACTTCCTAAACGATAAATGAAATATTACCATAAAAGAAAAAAATAACTAAAAATGGGGATTCGGAAGGGAAAACAGTAGATTTTAATTCAGAAAAGATCACGACTACTTGCCATCTTTGCGTTGATCTGCCAACTCAAGGTACCTCAGTGCCAACAACGTGCTATCTAACAACTCAGCATCATCTGACTTGGATCCTCTTGCATCAGTCGCCATGGGTTGGAAAGAACTCATCCTCGAGTTCACAATAGCTTCATCGGAATCCACAAAACAAGGACTCAGGTGTTTCACATTAAAGACATCAGATGTCCTCAAATGACTGGGGAGGCGTAGTCTGTAGGTGTAATCATTGATCTTCTGCAGGATCTCACAGGGCCCAATGTTCCGCTCCTTAAGCTTATTATACTCTCCAACAGGAAAACGATCACGAGTTAATACTGCCCAAACAAAATCACCAACATAAAAAAGTATCTGACGACGGTGACTGTCGCCCTGAACCTTGTACTTGGCATTACTCTCTTGAATGGCTAGCTTCACCTGCTCATGGATACCACAAAGATGTTCTGCCATCTCATCTGCCTTGTGACTCAAATGAACTACATGTGGAATAGCGGCTAAGTCAAGCACCACGGATGGATTCTGACCATAGACAATCTCAAATGGGCTCATTCACGTGGTTCTGTTTTTCGACTTGTTATAGGCAAATTCTACTTGAGGTAACGCCAAATCCCACTGCTTTGGTTTAGTTCTTGCCAAGCTCCTCAAAAGGTTGCCCAAAATCCAATTCACCACCTTGGTCTGACCATCTGTCTAGGGATGGTAGGCGCGGCTAAAATTCAACTTCGTCCCCAGTTTCTCCTATAAACTCCTCTAGAAATGACTCATGAACTTGGGGTCACGATCTGAAGTAATGGATCAGGGAACACCATGTAAACGCACAACCTCCCTGAAGTAAAGATGGGCGATCCAGGCAGCATCCATTGTTTTCCTGCAAGCTACAAAATGGGCCATCTTGGAAAACTTGTCAACCACAACCAAAATAGAATCCAAGGCCCGTTGCGTACGGGGTAAGCCCAACACAAAGTCCATACTGACATCAAACCAAGGGGCTTCAGGTACAGGTAAAGGTGTGTACAGGCCCGCATTAGTGAGAACTCCCTTGGACCGCTGACACACATAACAACGCTCCACATAACGAGCCATGTCACTGGTCAATTTGGGCCAATAATAGTTAAAAGAGATTGAAGCCAACGTCTTATATCGCCCAAAGTGACCCTCGTTATGAAGTTCACTAATAATATGCTGGCTTAGTGAAAAATCTGGAACGTACAACTGTAATCCACAAAACAGATAACCATTATGCAAAATAAAATCATGTCGTTGACCATCAGTTACCTCCTGAATTATCCTCCCGAAGGAAGGATCTACAATATACATATCAGAGAAAACCTCAAATCCTACAATTCTGGTGCTTATGGTGGTGAAGAGTATTGTACGACAACTTAGTGCATCTGCGACACGGTTCAGACTTCCTACTTGGTGCCTCAACACAAACGTGAACTCCTGTAAGTACGCCACCCACTTGGCAGGCCGTCTACTCAGCTTGTGTTGGCCATTGATGTACTCCAGGGCCTCATGATCAGTGATAAGAATGAACTCCCTCTGCACTAGGTAGTGATGTCAATGCTTAAAGGATTGAACTATGGCATAAAACTCCAGATCATAGGTGGAATAATTCTTCTTTGATTCTGATATCTTCTCACTGAAAAAAGCTATTAGGCGCCCCTCCTGACTCAGAACACCACCAATGCCAACCCCAGATGCATCACAGTTTACCTCAAACACTCTTTCAAAATTAGGAAGTGCCAAAACTGGTGCCTCTATCATATTCTACTTGACCAGTTGAAAACAGGTTTCCACCTCCTCAGACCACTGGAAATCATGTCCCTTAAGGCACTCCATGATAGGAGCAATCAAAGTGCTGAAATTTCTGATGAACCGACGGTATAAGGATGCCAATCCATGGAAACTTCTAACATTGTGCAAGGTCTTCGGTTTGGGCCACTCCAAGACCGCATCTATCTTCGACTGATCTGCATGACCACCATCAGTAGACACAACAAAACCAAGAAAAGTTACAGAAGTAGTGAAGAAAGAACACTTCTTCTGATTGGCGAACAGGCACTCTGTCCTCAGCATATAAAAAACAGCAGGGAGGTGATCAAAATGTGATGCCCACATTGGGCTATAAATGAGGATGTCATCGAAGTAAACTACAACAAATTTCCCCATGAAAGGCCGTAAAACTTGATGCATAAATCTCATAAATGTGTTGGGCACATTGGACAGCCCAAAAGGCATGACCATCCACTCATACAACCCATGTTGCGTCTTAAACACTGTCTTCCACTCATCTCCAAGCCTTATTCTGATTTGGTGGTATCCACTTTTAAGGTCAATTTTTGAGAAGACCTTAGAACCAGACAACTAGTCTAACATATCATCCAGGTGGGGATTTGAAAACCTGTATTTCACTGTAATCCTGTTGATTGCTCTACTATCAACACACATACACCAAGAGCTATCTTTCTTCGGCACCAACAAGGCAGGAACTGCGCATGGGCTCATACTCTCATGGACGTAGCCCCTCTCCAAGAACTCTACCACCTGTCGCTGCAACTCTTCAAATTCCTTGGGACTGAGGCGATATGCCGGTCAATTAGGCAAACTGGACCCCAGAACAAGGTCAATCTGATGCTGAATATCCCTCATAGGTGGCATCCCAAGAGGAAAATCCTCTAGCATCAGGTCAGAAAACTCTGCTAGCAGCTACTGCACCTCTGCTGGTAAATTTGGATTCAAGTCTGCTACACTATTCCCACAAGGCAGCAGAGTATAGACCATGTCTCCACGCTCAATCTCAACTAAAAACCTGGATATAGAAAGCAAATTAGTATTATTGGCTACCGGGGTAGGAGTGGTTCCTTCTCGACGAGGTGCTAACACAATCTTCTTCCCTTTGATGCTAAGGGAATATGTATTTTTCCACCCATCATGAATAACACTGCGATCATACTACCAAGGTGTAACGACCCATCCCGGGTTGACCACCCCTGAAATGGTGTCATCACATTTTGAGAATCCCAGCACGACACATATATGCAACAATACAAATAATACGAATAAATTTTTTTTTATCCTCAACCATCAACAAGATAGGTAAACAAATTTGATATTTACTTAAACATAGTATACATAAATGCATGAATATTTACAATAAAATGTTTTACAAATCTTTATCTCGATTGTCTAAGCATATTGACACGTACGTGGCTTACAGAAAATAATATCATCTGAATCTCAACCCCACTAAACTATTTATCTTGCCCGCTTTCATTTCACAAAGAGGGATGAGCTTCACAAGCTCAGCGAATTAAATTTACTAAAAGTATTTTAATCTCATAAATAGTCCATTAATATTTAATCATTTGCTTCTCCTATAACTAGATAATAGCTTAAAAGTCTAACATTTAAATAATTCTCATATTATCATTTTTCTTTATCCTTCTATTTTTCTCATGGTAACTGTCTCTCTCTGAGAGACTCATCCATCTCTAAATAAATTCACTATCACACACTACACCTCAGCATTTCAATAATGCAAGCAATAATTAAATAAGATGCCATGAATGAATGATTATGATGGGAACGTCTTCCCACCTGTCGACAAGTTGTTATTATCTTAGACCAGTTGCCTTCCATGTTCTTTCATTCTCATTAGACCGGTTGTCTTCTTGGTTCTTTCATTCTCATTAGACCAGCTGCCTTCCCGGTTCTTTCATTTTCATAAGACTAACTGCCTTCTCGGTTCTTTCATTTTCATTTAATGCATATGTATATGAGCAATGATATGAAATATGCATATAAACAACAATATAAAAACAACATATAAATTCAAAATACTTAATGGTCATCCTGATTATTCTCAAAAATTCCTCTCATCCCAAATCACATCAAATCATCCATCAAAACTTGTTAAGATTCATGAAATTTCATCTCATCATAATTCGTATTAAAACATCAATATAACTCATCAATAATTTATTTATCTTTTTTATTCTCAATAAACTTAGTATTTCCAAAAATATTATTTCTCACCGAAAAGTATTTCTATGTGTCCAAATTTCTTATCATACCTATAAATCAATTTTTTTTCATCTATCACCCAAGCATACATCGATAATTTATTTTAATATTATCACTAAATATTTCATTTTTATTTAAACTACTTAAAGTAAATTCAACTCACCACATAGCACTTTAAGCTACCCATGGATCACCTCTTTGCCTTTCTTACTCTTCTCAGAAATTTCCTCCGATTGTTGACCGCCAACACCTGACATAATATTTGTTTTCAATTTTCTTATTATTTCTTCATTTCATCATAAACTACACACTTTGAAAATTCCCACTTTAACTTCGTGGGACTTTCATAAATGCTAAAATTTTAAAATAAACAATACCTTATTATCTTCTGCTATTTTGATAACTTCCCGCAATTCCTTATAAAATATTCCCGAAAATCTCTTAAAAAATTTTGCTCCCTCAACCTTTCTTTAAACTCCCAAGTGTTTTGAGAAAATAGATTTATTACATGAAACAACACGAAATCCATTTAGAACCATAAAAACTTGGGCTGAAAAACTTCAGCAGCTCTCCTTCTACAATCTCCACGTTTTAGAGACGAGCACTTAAATTGGCAGCCGATTTTTTTTTTTTCACTTTCACTTTCACTTTCACTTTCACTTTCACTTTCACTTTTCACTTTCACTTTCACTTTTCACTTTCGCTTTTCAGTTTTCACTTTCACTTTTCACTTTCACCCTTCGCTTTCACCCTTCACTTCTTTGAAACCATCATGCCACTATTCACGTTATTTTATTTTATTTATTTTTTTACAAATACGGGTATTACAATTCTACCCACCTTACAAAACTTTTGACCCCAAAATTTCTTACCTAAAATCAAGAAAAGAGTTGGGGAAAATCTTTTCTCATTCTTGTTTAGTGCTCCCACGTGACCTCTTCGAAATCTTTATTGCGCCATAACACCTGAATCAAAGGAATGATTTTATTGCATAAGACTTGTTCCTTTCTGTCCAGGATTTTGACTGGTGCTAGCATAAAAGTTAAGTCCTTCTGAATTTCTATCGCCTGATTTGTGATATTATGGGACTCATCGTGCAAGTACTTCCTCAATAGAGATACATGGAAAACATTTTGTAATTGCTTTAATTCCAGAGGCAAATTCAAATGAGATACTATGGGCCCAATCCTCTCAATCACCTCATAGGGCCCCATAAATCTTGGGCTGAACTTTCCCTTCTTCTTAAATCTCAGCACTCCCTTCCACGGAGAAATCTTCAAAAATACCCAATCACCAGTTTGGAACTCGAGAGGTCGTCTTCTTTTATCAGCATATCCTTTCTGTCTGTTCTGAGCTGCTATGAGGTTCTCCCTAACCAGTTTGATCCTCTCAGTAGTCAAATCTATCATTATGCTATTTTCATTCATTCTAATGGGAAATTCGGTGAATCTTGAGACATGGAGACCTTACACATCGGAGTTATTTGGAAGCTTCATTTTTATATGCTAATTCACTTTACACAGTGTCAGACTTGTGATGCCTTAACCTGCCTTTTGTAAGTAATTAGATTTTAACATTTCTATTCCTTGCGAAGATGAGTTTACCTTTTTAAGCTTGCTCAATAATGAATATCATGGTTTTGATTGCTCCTTAAACTTTTAGATACCATGAGTGATGAACTTATTTTTATGTTTTTTGTTTTTCATTTAGTTTTTTGTTTTGTTTTGCTAAGGGAGTAGCAAAATGTAAGTTTGGGGGTATTTGATGAGTGTCAAATATTACATATTTTGGCCCCTTAATTTACATTTGTTAGCTTAGGAATTTGTTACTTTAAATTGTTTTTCGTTGTTTTACAGGTTAACAAGCTTGGAAAGGAGTTTCACTAAATTGCCAGAATTACGCGTACAGATCAACCATTTTTGAGGATTAAACTGTATTAATTCAGGAAGATTCAGGAGATGAGCAATATATGCTTGAAAAGATACGGATCTTTTTTTTTTTGGGAATTTTACGGATCAATAAAATGATTTTTTAAGAGAAAGTCATGGCAGTTTTAGTAGACAATGGTCAGGTTGTGCATGATTTCAGCATGACATATCAGCCATTTTTGAGGATTTAACTGTATTGATTCAGGACAAACCAGGATATGAGCCATATATGCTTGAAAGATCCAGATTTCTATTTTATGGGGAATTTTATGGATCAATAAAATGATTTTTCTAGAGAAAGTTATGGCAGTTTTAATAGACAAAGGTCATAGAGCAAAAGCTGGAATCTGCAGTATCCCACATCGGATTCAAAACACATTGCACATATGATGTTTCCCTATATAAGCTCCTCTTCACTTCATCTTTAGTAAGAATCCAAGTGCCATTTTGGTGCAATTTGGAGGACTTCTACTAACATTCTGGTGGATCTCCAAGGGCTTTGCTACAAAGGAGGAAGCGCTGCTCAACAACTGTGAGTGGAATTTCTCTCATTGTATAGTCAGTTTTAATTTATTTCAATTTGAGTTTTAATGCTTAGCACTTTAATTATGGAATTTAGTTTCATAATAATGAGTGGCTAAAATCATTAGCTAAGGCTGAAGATGAAGCCTTTCCATTGTTTAGCATTACATTTTCAGATATGTTCATACAATTATGATATTTTTAGTATTAAATGTTCTATTTCAATTGTTTGAGTAAATTCTTACGATTGATAGTTTTTAAATTGTTCAAGTTGGATATTCCGTGTGTTTCATCTGATAGATACATTGAATCATTTTGATTAAATTGGATATCCTTTGTGATTTGTAAATTAAACGGATACACGTGATGGTTTTGGTTTAATTAGGATATTTGTTGTGATTTGTTTAAAGTTGGATTCATGGAATCATTTGATAAATCTCCTTTATATAGAACATGAAGATATATGCTTTACTTTGGTGGGGTGGATTCATAAACCTTAGTGATTTTGTCCTTTGTTTTTAAATCATTTTAGCTTAGTTTATATTTGTTTTGCAAAATACAATTCAAAATTCGGAACTAAGTTAAGATAAGGTTAGTTTAGATAAAATTATATTTTCACAACGCAATTCTCTGTGGATTCGACCTCACACTTGTAGAACACTATATTGCAAACAACTCATGTGCTTGCAAGTAATTTAAAACTCAAAACACTAAGCATCTCCTATATGTCAAAACTTATCTTTTATTCTTAATGATATAAATTATCAAAATTGGTTTTATGTGGCATTGTAAATTAGATATCCTTTATGCTTATGCTTGTTTTTATTTCCAAAAAACATCAACAAAGGCCTCCACCGATGGGTCATGATATAAATCCATTTAATCATGAGTACAACACAATATTTGGGGATGAACTTCTAGGAAACATATCAAGCAATATTTCAGGCAACAATCAGCTTGCACTGTTTGACCCTCAGAACACTGTGAGTACTTATTAATTAAATTTTTTATTCATTTAAAATTTTATTGTGTTAAGTTTCACTATAATGTATTGAACATGTATAAACAGACAGTAGTCTGATTCTTATGTGATAAACTACAGTGACCAGATCTGATCTCTCAGCAACAGAACCCTCCATATAGGCCTATGACTACTTTTTGGTATGACTTAGATTTCATCATCTATCGGTATGAGTATTATTCTTTGTGTAAAAAAAAATACAAACAATGGACTGGTAAGTCATTGGAGGTAATTCAATTGATACATAACATACCATCTATTATCTATCGGTTTCAAAGTATTAAATGTTATATTTTTTATATAGAAAATTAACCTGATAGTTCACTGAAATCCAATACTAATGAACATAACTTAGTGCTATAAATATGAAGTACTTAATCTTCTGAATTGATGAAAACTTCTTAATTTCAGGAGTCAACAATTATTTGGTAACGGACAAGTCAATCAACTCCCTTTTGTGCCAACATTCAGTTCACAGTCAGAAGACTCCTTTCTTGCTGAATAGGCTATTTAACTATCTTAATTTCAAGCTGTTGTTGATATACTGAACGACTTACAAGGTCTCCAGGGACTAATGAATGAAACTACCAGGCAAAGTGCTTCATACATAAGCCTTGACAGTTCCAAACCAAATCCAATCTCGAACTTGAGGACTCAACAAATAAAAATATCACTCAATGACCTATTTAATTGCACTTTTTTATCAAGCTTTATTGTGCATCTTACACTGACCTTATAAAATTTTGGTTGAAAAAAAAATTAGCAAGGAATTTTGTGGCGTGGTCACGCTAGAGGAAGATTTGAATTTCGGAAATCATCGAGACAGTCCAAGGTATTGCATTTTCTTCAAATATTATCTTGTTATAAATTCGTAAATATATTAAAGTTTTGTTTAATATATCTCTTCTTCATAAAACTGGAAAACCAATTAAGGACAGATCGAGACTTCAAAATCAAATCACACATTTTAGTATAACTAAGATGACCATAAGATATTAATTTTTACTTTAATTGAATGCAGACATTACCCACTTCAGGAGAACAGGCTCTGATAACTAGAGATTCACAATCTCAAGCAAATGAAGTTGGGAGCTCTGGTATTTCCAATCTTATGGACCAGAGGTTGTTTTATGGAACTTTACATAGTCATGTTTTATTTTAATGGAAATTTAAATCAAGAGGTTTGGTGATTTCAGGCCAATTAAAAATGATCTCTACGATCCAATGTTTGAGGCGATTGGTCTCCCCATCGACCACCATCTGAGATGTATGCTACTAAATAAATGTTAATTTTTTTTATCTTCTTGATCATTTAACTTTTAACTGGCTTTATAATTTTATTAGGGGCAGATATAAGATGTCTTATGTAGTGCGATCATATCATGGTGCAATATCATACTTTTTTTAAAAGCAAAAGAAAATATAAATTTAATCAGCATAAAAAAGGGATGCAAAATTACAAAGATTTCCAAAGGTGCAACATCATATTAACAATACTTGATAATTTACTCTCAGTCCATCATCATAGGATGAACTAGAGTGAATCATGTGACAAAATTTAATCTTTCATTGCTTTTTCCTTAACAGATGAGACCTCATGCGGATGTGAAGAGTCGAGGAGTACTTTGATATTTTAGGAGATTTTCTATGTCGACTTGTTAGTGAATGTTCTTTCTGGACAAATTTTACAAGGTATTATATGTTTTGATGAAATCTACGGAGAAGAGTAGTTGAAACTTCCTTTAAAATAAATTATGGAACCTTATGGTTTTGTAACTGTGTCGAACTTTGATTTAAACTTTTGGTTTGGTGGTTAAATAAAAACTAGTATCTTTTTTGTTTTGTGGTTGGAATTTAGAAGTAATTTAATTTTCTATTGGAAAAGATTTCATGAATAAATTCGAAGCTTGCAAGTAAAATGTAGAGAAAAGGCAGTATATCAGTTAGTACACAACTTATTGATTTAAAGTTTCGGCGGAAGCGTCGTTCATGTACAGCAAGACATTCTCTTACACGTGAAGTGTCGTTCATGTATAGCAAGACATTCTCTTCACGTCGTTCAAGTATAGCAAAACTTTATCTTACCCAAGAGTCAGACATTCCAATTCTTTTAAAGGCTACCAGATTAGTCAACTGACATTCACTGTACTCGTATGAAATTAGGAATATAAATTCTGAATTCATTGTACAAATCTGTCAAAGAATCACCTTGTATTAAGGGAGAGAATCTCTCATATATTATTGTAAATTATTCTTCTAGATGGGTTTGGCTTCAATCCTCGTCCTTTGATAAAAGGCTGCAATCTCAACCTTTCATGTATTATGTGCGTGGGATCGACAAATTTATGTATTATGTGGAATGCATATCTACATTAATGGTTGAGCTTTTGTCATTTTCTTAAAGGATGGAAAAGGTAAATGATGGAAACTGAATTCGTTATAGATAAATGTATATAAAAGCAGATACAATCACTATGCGGGATTTGCTGCCAAATTCCTAAAACCTTAGGACTTTCATGGTATCGGAGCAACAGCGATCTGTACCTATCTCTCTCTGTTATTTTTTCTACTAATCAATTTCTTGACGATGGTAGGTACAAAACTATTTACATCTAAAATAATAGAGAGAAGCAACCTAGTTATTTTATATCATCTCATAAATTAACTATTAATCACCATGTTTGCCTTTTTCTCATGATCCAGGAGGCGAATAACCCACAAAACAGTGCGATTCATGCTGACCAACCTAATTTGGTTTACTGAAATAAACTGAATGCTCAGACTAAGCATCTCTTATATGTCAAAACGTATCTTTTATTCTTAATGATATGAATTATCAAAATTAGTTTTACGTTGCATTGTAAATTAGATATCCTTTATGCTTATGCTTGTTTTTCTTTCCAAAAAACATCAACATAGGCCTCCACCGATGGGTCATGATATAAATCTGCGTAATCATGAGTGCAAACCGATTACAACTTCAAACCTAATATACAATATAACACTAAAAAAGGGATGACCGAGGATGCGACACTCATGGACCCACCTAAAACTTCGTTGAACTTCAAAGCGTCACCACTTAAAATCAAAAATCACCTGGAAGCTTACATGAAAGGTTATAATTAGGAAGGGTCAGGGAATTCTTACACTACACAAAGTAATTGAAACGACCCATCCCAGGTTGGCCACCCCTGGACGGTGTCATCACATTTTGAAAATCCAAACACGACACATATATGCAACAATAAATATAATACTACCAGATTTTTATTTTTTACTTTTTTCCTTTAATAGGAGAGGTAAACAAATCTGATATTCACTTAAACATAAAATACATAAATGCATGAATATTTACAATAAAATTTTTACAAGTCTTTAACTCGAATGTCTGAGGATATTAACACGTACTTGGCTTACAGAAAAAGATCTCGACTGATTCTTAACCCACCAGACTATTTATCTTGACTGCAACCTGAAATTATTGAACAGTGAGGAGTGAGCTTCACAAGCTCAGCGAATTAAATTTACTGAAAGTATTCCAAATTCCATCAATAATCCTTTAATATTAAAAATTTATTTTTCGCATAACCTGATGACAACTTTCTACTATCAATCTCTTCTTCTCAATCATTGGTTCACCTTAAGACTATCAATTATTTCCTAATTACCTCGTAATGAGGTTCATATCAAAAAGTCCATCATTTAGATAAGTCTTATCACTGTCTTTTTATATGAAACTCAACCTTCTATAATTAAATTCACAAAAAGTATCACATCTCAACATCTTATAGCTGTCTCTTTTTATGATTCCTAACCATCTATAATTTAATTCACAATTAATATACCACAACTCAGCATCTCACACATCTCATCATTATAACTGTCTCTTTTTATGAGACACAACCATCTATGATTTAATTCACAATTAATATACCACATCTCAGCATTTCAAATAATGCAATGATAATTAAAACAGATGCAGATGCATGAATGATTATGATGGGAACGTCTTCCCACCTGTCGACAGGTTATTATTATCTTAGACCGGCTGCCCTCCCGGTTCTTTTATTCTCATCAGACCGGCTGCCTTCCCGGTTAATTCCAGCATATACCGGCTGTCACGGTTTTCACTTTTCATCTCAGCATATACCGGCTGTCACGGTTTTCACTTTTCATCCCAGCATATACCGGCTGTCACGGTTATTTCATTAGACCGGCTGCCTTCCCTGTTCTTTCGGTTATATTATTTAATGCATATGTGCATGAACAATGATATGAAACAGTAATATAAACAGAAATATAAAAACAATATAAAGATTCCAACCACTTAATTTGACTATCCTAATTATCCACAAATTTTATCTAACAAAGTTTCTTTAAAATTTAACATCCAATCATCCAGATTTTTATCAAATTATAAAATTTCCACAAGATTCTTCTTCCCCTAAATCACATCAAATAATCCATTAAAGTCTGACCAGATCCACTAAATTTCATCTTAAATTGTCCATCCGAATTGTCAAATTCCACTAAAATTCATCTTAAATCATCCATAAAAAAATTTAGCAAGATCCACTAAAATTCATCTCGTCCTAATTCATGTTAAAACATCGGTATGTCTCATCAATAATTTATTAATTGCTTTTTATCCTCAAATAAACTTATAATTTTCAAAAATATTACTTCTCACCGAGAAATATTTCTACAAGACCAATTTTCTATCATTCCCATAAATCACTTTTTCATCGATCACCCAAGCATACTTAAATAATTAAACTTAATATTGTCACGAAATAATTGATTTTTTATTTAGACTACTAAGAGTAAATCGAACTCATCACGTAGCACTTTAAAGCTACTCGTGGGCCACCTCTTTGCCTTTCCCGATCTTCCTCGAATTTTCTCCCGATTGTTGACTACCAACACCTGACATAATATTGGAATTTAAATTTCTTATTATTTCTTCTTTTCTCCATAAACTACACAGTTTGAAAATTTTCTATTTTAACCTCCTGAAACTTTCATAAATGATAAAATAACATTACCTTATTACCTTCTGCTATTTTGATAGCTTCCCGAAATATTTTCGAAAATACTCTCAAAATCTTGTTCCTTCCACCTTTCTTTAAATTCCCAAGTGTTTTAAGAATACAGATGAAATATTTGGAACTAATCAAAAATTCTTTCGCGTTCCCTTCATAAACCTCTCGTACACATTATATAGGAGAGCTTGGCTGCAAATTTCAGCAGCTCCCTCCTTCAATAGTCTCCATGACATACCAAACAAACATAATGATAAAAAAAAAACATCATCATTATGTTTTGTTCTCCACTTCCCATTAAACAACAAAAACCAATATATCAATTATCCCACTTAGAATTGTTCTCTTGGTGGCAGTAGGTATGCTGCCCCGAGTTACTGTTCCAAGTTGACTTTTTTAAATTTTTTTTTTTTTTTTTTTTTTACTTTTCAACCTTGGTCTCCAGAAATCTTCATTCAGCCATTCAGGGATTTAACTCTTTGTCACATTGATAAAAATATACACTTACTCAACTTTCTAAAATACGGATATTACAATTCTACCCAACTTAAAAAAATTTCGTCCCCGAAATTTCCTGGTTGAAATCAAGTAAAGAGTTGGGGATAATCCTTCCTCATTATTGCTTCATGTTCCCACGTGACTTCTTCAACATCTTTATTGCGCCATAATACTTGAATTAAAGGAATAACTTTATTGCATAAGACTTGTTCTTTTTTGTCTAGGATTCTGACTGGGGCTAGCATAATAGTCAAGTCCTTCTGAATTTCTATCGCTTGATTCGTGATATCGTGGGACTCATCGTGCAAGTACTTCCTCAGTAGTGACACATGAAAAACATTATGTAATTGCCTTAATTCCAGAGGCAAATTCAAACGATATGCTACGGGTCCAATTCTTTCGATCACCTCATAGGGCCCCATAAATCTCGGGCTCAACTTTCCCTTCTTCTTAAATCTCAACACTCCCTTCCACGGAGATATCTTCAAGAATACCCAATCACCAACTTGGAATTCAAGAGGTCGTCTTCTTTTGTCAGCATATCCTTTCTGTCTGCTCTGAGCTGCTCTGAGATTCTCCCTAACCAGTTTGATTCTTTCAGTAGTCAAGTCTATCATTTTTGGGCCATATATCTTTCTCTCTCCAACTTCTTCCCAGCATACTGGAGTTCTACACCTCCTTCCATACAAAGCTTCGAAGGGTGCCATCCCAATACTAGTTTGATACTGATTATTGTATGCAAACTCTATCAAAGGCAAGTAAGCATCCCAGCTTACTGAGAAGCTCAATACACTTGCCCTCAGCATATCTTCTAGTATTCTGATGATTCTCTCTGTCTGTCCATCTGTTTGTGGGTGAAAAGCTGTACTAAACTGTAATTGCGTACCCATAGCTTCTTGAAAACCCCTCCAAAATCTTGAAGTAAATCTAGAATCTCTATTAGACACAATAGTCAAGGGCACTCCATGTAATTTCACTATCTCTGCCACATACAACTCAGCCAACTTTTCTGGACTCCAAGTAGTTTTAGTAGGAAGAAAATGTGAAGATTTAGAAAGTCTATCCACTATAACCCACACAGCATCATGCCCTCTCTGGGTACGGGAAAAACCAGAGACAAAATCCATACTTACATTTTCCCATGGCCACTCAGGTATCGGAAGAGGTTGTAATAAACCTGCTGGATGCCTATTCTCAGATTTTAGCTGTTGACAAGTCAAACATCTAGCAATGTATTCTGCTACATCCCTCTTCATCCCTGACCACCAATAATTCTGTTTTTGCCCCCTGTACATCTTATTATTTCCCGGGTGCATGGAATATATCGAATCATGAGCCTCCTTTAGTATTTCTTTTCTCATCTCTTCATCATTGGGAACACAAATTCTTTGTCCCGATACTACCATACCATCTTCTCTGATTCTAAACTCGGTTGGCTTCCCGCTCAACACCTCCTACCTGATTTTCTCTATTCTCTCATCTTTACTCTGTAGCTGTAATAAACGATCAACAATAGGAGATTGAACTACCATATTTTCCATTAATGCTCCTTTATCACTGACACTCAATTGCATCCTCATTCCTCTTAATTCTATCATCAGGCTAGTATCATGACTCCCAAAAGCAGCTAATTTCCCTGTAGCTTTTCTACTCAATGCATCTGCTATTACATTAGCCTTTCCTAGATGATAATGAATTGTACAATCATAATCACAAATTAATTTCATCCATCTCCTCTGCCTTAAATTCAACTCTTTCTGGGTTGGTAAATGCGTCAAACTTTTATGATCAATAAAAATTTCAC
The DNA here is from genome assembly GCA_023935145.1 of Bretschneidera sinensis. Taxonomy (NCBI): domain Eukaryota; kingdom Viridiplantae; phylum Streptophyta; class Magnoliopsida; order Brassicales; family Akaniaceae; genus Bretschneidera; species Bretschneidera sinensis. The sequence goes on from CM043705.1 coordinate 8,366,420, forward strand.
ACTTGGCTCCATATAAATGGTGTCTCCAAATCTTCAAAGCAAAGACTATGGCAGCCAATTCTAAATCATGGGTCGGGTAATTTCTCTCATGATTCTTCAGTTGCCTAGATGCATAAGCTATAACTTTTCCATGTTGCATCAACACACATCCCAACCCCTGTTGCGACGCATCACTATAGACCACAAATCCTTCATCACCAGATGGAAGCACTAATACTGGGGCAGTAGTTAGTTTTTCTTTCAACAGTTGAAAACTTCTCTCGCACTCCTCTGACCACTTAAACTTTTCGTCTTTCCTGGTCAATTTAGTCAAAGGTCTAGCAATCATAGAAAAATTTTGAATAAATCTCCTATAATAACCAGCCAATCCCAAAAAGCTTCTAATTTCAGTTACATTTGTGGGTCTCTCCCAAGTTAACACTGCTTCTACTTTTTGTGGGTCAACTGCTATTCCCTCTCCCGACACAACATGCCCCAAGAAGGATATTTCATTCAACCAAAATTCACATTTAGAGAATTTCACATATAATTTCTCCTTCCTCAGAATCTCCAACACTATCTCTAAATGTCGCATATGCTCCTCTTCATTCTTAGAATATACTAAAATATCATCAATAAACACAATTACAAATCTGTCCAAGAATGGTTTAAACACCCAGTTCATAAGATCCATAAATGCCGCAGGAGCATTGGTCAACCCAAAAGGCATCACTAAGAACTCATAATGACCATAGCGTGTCCTAAAAGCAGTTTTAGGCACGTCCCCTTCTTTTATCCTCAATTGATGATATCCCGACCTTAGGTCTATCTTAGAGAACACTCTAGCTCCCTGTAATTGTTCGAATAGGTCATCTATCCTGGGTAAAGGATATCTATTTTTGATTGTGATCTTATTTAATTGTCTATAATCAATACACAACCTCAATGTCCCATCCTTCTTCTTGACAAATAACACAGGGGCTCCCCAGGGTGATGTACTAGGTTGGATAAAGTGTTTATCTAGCAACTCTTGAAGCTGAACTTTCAACTCTCTCAATTCAGCTGGTGCCATTCTATAGGGTGCTATGGATATGGGTGCTGATCCTGGAATCACTTCAATAGAAAATTCGACCTCCCTATTGGAAGGCAATCCAGACAACTCCTCAGGGAATACATCAGAAAAAAATTTTACCACAAAGATTTCTTCTAACTGTCTACCCTCTTTGCTAGAATCCACCACATATGCTAAATACCCCTCACAACCCTTCCTCAACCATTTACTAGCAGTTAAGGCAGAAATCAGACAATTAACAAGTATTTTACGTTCTCCCTGAAAATTAAACTCCTCCTGCCCGGGTATCCTGAACACCACATTTTTCTTAAAACAATCTACCCATGCATGACATGCAGATAGCCAATTTATCCCTAGAATCACATCAAAATCTGTCATATCTAAAGGCGATAAATCAACCTCAAATTCTCGGTCAGCAATATTAATCACACAACTTTGATAAATTGTTCTGATAATAACCCTATCTCCAGTAGGAACCTCAACAATAATGGCATGCATCAAAGGACTAGCACTGACATCAATAGACTTCATATAACTACTAGATGCAAAAGAATGGGTTGCACCAGGATCAATCAATAATCTAGCAGCCCTACCAAGGATAGATATCATACCCATAACAACATCAGGAGTGGCTTGTGCATCCTGCTGGGTCAATGCATAGACTCTGCCATCTCTGGAATAAATCTGACTGCCACGTCCTCGCTCTGCTACAGATCCTCGACCTCTGCCCCGAACACTTCCTAATCCGCTGCCTCTCTCCATCGGTCTTCTCCCGACACTTCCAATGCTTGCTTCAACTGACTTCCCCACTGGAAAATCTGCAGCAACATGTCCTCCCTCACCACATACAAAGCATATCTGTGTAAGGCAGTTCCGAGATAAATGCCCCATCTGATTACATTTAAAGCAAACCCTTGACTCTCGATCATAAATCAGATTTCCACTTCCCCTTGGTGGCATATTCATTCCTCTACCATAACTCCCAATCCCCATAGCCTGTCTCCCAAATCAAGGGGTCCCACTGGTATTACTCTGAGCTACTGAAGTAACAGATCTTGCTTGCCTCTGAGTCTGCCCTACCGTTCCTTGTGACAAAGAACGCCCCCTCTGGGGTAGTCTCCCACCCTGTACAGGCATACTGCTACCACCTCTAGATCCCTCAAATCTAGTTCTCTTCAACCAATCCCTCCTACCTTTAAACTCTATTAAATCTCTCTCAATCTGCAATGTTTTATCTACCAGTACAGCATAATTTCCTTTGCCCATTTAAGAGAGTTTAAAACGAATTTCATAGTGTAATCCGTCTAAAAATCTCTTGCATTTTCTTTCCTCCGTATTCACGAACTCGGGTACAAATCTTGACAGGGCTACAAATTTACTATCATATTCAACCACCGATAAATTTCCCTGTTTTAGGTGGATAAATTCTCTTTCTTGTTGTGCCCGAAAAGAATCTGGAAAATACTTTGCAAAGAATTCAGCCTTAAATTTATTCTAAGTCAAAGGTTGATCTATTCGTGTACTCATTCTGGGCAGAATATCCTTCCACCATTGAGAAGCCTCACCCTCCAGCATAAACGAAGCAAAGGCAACCTTCTGTTTATCAGACACCGGTAAGACCTCAAAATATTTCTCCACATGCTCAATCCACTGTTCAGCTTCCACCGGATTTACAGATCCTTTAAATGACTGAGGTTTAAACTTAAGAAACCTCACAAAACAATCCCCTTGCATTTCATTTACAAATACCCCTCCATCAGGAACCTCTTGCGTCACGACCTCGGGTTCTCTTCCATTCCTTTCCTCTAATATTCTTTGCAAATTAGCAGCCCGTTCTTCGGCTGCGTTTATTCTCTCTAAAGCACGGTTAAGAGCATCTTGCAATTCATCATTTTTACTTTTAGATACTTCCCCAGCTCTACTCGTACCAGCTGCACTATCACCATGTTCCCTTGCGGGAACCACCGACTCGACTTCTTCCTCTACTTCAGTCCTCCTAAAAATTGGGGGTCTACCACGTCCCCTCTGATTTTGAACTCTACCTCTAGTTCTCGCACGACCACGTGTCATCCTCAGACTCTGCATTTAAGAATATTATTTATTTAGATCTTCCACTTTTTAGGTTCTCATGCAGTCTACAAAATCTTAAAACCTAATGCTCTGATACCAAAATTGTAACGACCCATCCCAGGTTGGCCACCCCTGGACGGTGTCATCACATTTTGAAAATCCAAGCACGACACATATATGCAACAATAAATATAATACTACCAGATTTTTTTTTTCCTTTAACAGGAGAGGTAAACAAATCTGATATTCACTTAAACATAAAATACATAAATGCATGAATATTTGCAATAAAATTTTTACAAGTCTTTAACTCGAATGTCTGAGGATATTAACATGTACTTGGCTTACAGAAAAAGATCTCGACTGATTCTCAACCCACCAGACTATTTATCTTGACTGCTACCTGAAATTATTGAACAGTGAGGAGTGAGCTTCACAAGCTCAGCGAATTAAATTTACTGAAAGTATTCCAAATTCCATCAATAATCCTTTAATATTAAAAATTTATTTTTCGCATAACCTGATGACAACTTTCTACTATCAATCTCTTCTTCTCAATCATTGGTTCACCTTAAGACTATCAATTATTTCCTAATTACCTCGTAATGAGGTTCATATCAAAAAATCCATCATTTAGATAAGTCTTATCACTGTCTTTTTATATGAAACTCAATCTTCTATAATTAAATTCACAAAAAGTATCACATCTCAACATCTCAAAAATCTCATCATTATAGCTGTCTCTTTTTATGAGACCTAACCATCTATAATTTAATTCACAATTAATATACCACAACTCAGCATCTCACACATCTCATCATTATAACTGTCTCTTTTTATGAGACACAGCCATCTATGATTTAATTCACAATTAATATACCACATCTCAGCATTTCAAATAATGCAATGATAATTAAAAAAGATGCAGATGCATGAATGATTATGATGGGAACGTCTTCCCACCTGTCGGTAGGTTATTATTATCTTAGACCGGCTGCCCTCCCGGTTCTTTTATTCTCATCAGACCGGCTGCCTTCCCGGTTAATTCCAGCATATACCTGCTGTCACGGTTTTCACTTTTCATCCCAGCATATACCGGCTGTCACGGTTTTCACTTTTCATCCCAGCATATACCGGCTGTCACGGTTTTTATTTTTCATCCCAGCATATACCGGCTGTCACGGTTATTTCATTAGACCGGCTGCATTCCCTGTTCTTTCGGTTATATTATTTAATGCATATGTGCATGAACAATGATATGAAACAGTAATATAAACAGAAATATAAAAACAATATAAAGATTCCAACCACTTAATTTGACTATCCTAATTATCCACAAATTTTATCTAACAAATTTTCTTTAAAATTTAACATCCAATCATCCAGATTTTTATCAAATTATAAAATTTCCACAAGATTCTTCTTCCCCTAAATCACATCAAATAATCCATTAAAGTCTGACCAGATCCACTAAATTTCATCTTAAATTGTCCATCCGAATTGTCAAATTCCACTAAAATTCATCTTAAATCATCCATAAAAAAATTTAGCAAGATCCACTAAAATTCATCTCGTCCTAATTCGTGTTAAAACATCGGTATGTCGAATCAATAATTTATTAATTGCTTTTTATCCTCAAATAAACTTATAATTTTTAAAAATATTACTTCTCACCGAGAAATATTTCTACAAGACCAATTTTCTATCATTCCCATAAATCACTTTTTCATCGATCACCCAAGCATACTTAAATAATTAAACTTAATATTGTCACGAAATAATTGATTTTTCATTTAGACTACTAAGAGTAAATCCAACTCACCACGTAGCACTTTAAAGCTACTCGTGGGCCACCTCTTTGCCTTTCCCGATCTTCCACGAATTTTCTCCCGATTGTTGACTACCAACACCTGACATAATATTGGAATTTAAATTTCTTATTATTTCTTCTTTTCTCCATAAACTACACAGTTTGAAAATTTTCTATTTTAACCTCCTGAAACTTTCATAAATGATAAAATAACATTACCTTATTACCTTCTGCTATTTTGATAGCTTCCCGAAATATTTTCGAAAATACTCTCAAAATCTTGTTCCTTCCACCTTTCTTTAAATTCCTAAGTGTTTTAAGAATACAGATGAAATATTTGGAACTAATCAAAAATTCTTTCGCGTTCCCTTCATAAACGTCTCGTACACATTATATAGGAGAGCTTGGCTGCAAATTTCAGCAGCTCCCTCCTTCAATAGTCTCCTTGAGATACCAAACAAACATAATGATAAAAAAAAAACATCATCATTATGTTTTGTTCTCCACTTCCCATTAAACAACAAAAACCAATATATCAATTATCCCACTTAGAATTGTTCTCTCGGTGGTAGTAGGTATGCTGCCCCGAGTTACTGTTCCAAGTTGACTTTTTTAAATTTTTTTTTTTTTTTTTTTTTTACTTTACAACCTTGGTCTCCATAAATCTTCATTCAGCCATTCAGGGATTTAACTCTATGTCATATTGATAAAAATATACACTTACTCAACTTTTTAAAATACGGATATTACAGTAATCACTTGTTAGAAAAAGTTGACCTTTCTACTTTGTTTGTTCGTATACAAAGTCATTTAGCACTTTGCAAAACAACAATCTTAGTAATCATAATACGGTCCTATAAGACCCACAACCAACTTGCAATCGCCATTCCATAGTCCATCAAAATATCACAATTTATCCATAGAACCAAACATTTCATATGCCCCCTTACGGGTCAAGTAATTCAAATTCATGTATGATATGCCAATGCAACATGATGCAATGAAATGTATCATCTCATAATCAATCATAATCCATTAGAGACGTCTCCCCACGTACCGGGACGTTTCACAAACAATAAATTTTTGGAACCCCCCTTGATCCGGGCCGGGTCCAATCATCCAAATATATTTGGTACCCTTTTTCACCCCTTGTGGGTAGGGACATATCGTCCTCACACATCACTCCCCCCTCAATAACATACCGTAAATTTCGATGCATGAAATGAAATCAAATCAAGTGATGAACATCATCAAATTCTCAACAATCCATACAATCACACAACATTCAGCACAAAGGTTTTGAAATCACTATCTCATCATTAATATTTAATTAACTTATCTTACCACATAGTTATAAATATAATTATTATATCTAAATAGCGAATTAAAATTCTTATGTAACCTTATTCTTTTGGTTTCCCCACTAACATTCATGCTTACCAAGAGTAGGGTAATACTCACCTTACACCAAGCACTAGTCGTGGATCATTTCTCTACCTTTACTACGATCATCTACCTCACCTATTGAAATGTCATTTTTAACAATTAAAGCAAACTACATATACAAATAGCCAATGAGCATAGTATTTAAAACTTAGACACTTAATAAGAAATCAATCATGCCATTTACTTACACATATAAATCAAAGAAAATACTACTAAAGTTCATTCTTCTCCTTAATCACCTATTTTCACTCTTTCCCTTCTTTCCTTCATTCTTTACTCCATAAAACTCTCAATTCATATAGACTTAAATTTCAAGACACTAACTTAGAGTAATTACAAACAAATCCCAATTGATAAAAAGTATTCATTCTAGATATAATTTCCCAATCAAGAAAAAGTCTCTTACTTAGAGGAATTTCTTTTAACTCCTAAAAGGGTTTCAAATTTACAGCCATAGTAAAATTCTCTAACAATACCCATCTCAAAAATCATGTTATACAAGAATAAAACTTAACACTTTGTACGTAAAATCACCCTAAAAATCTTCAAACTTCACACACTCTTAGTACTTTCTTCCAAAGTTCCATAATACAGAAATTTCCAGATTTCTTTCAAATTTTCTCCCAACTTCAAATATTTCAAACTAAACCAATTTAAATTCAAATCATCCCAAATAAAGTTCTATTTCAACTTTAGGAAGTATACTTTAACTTAAAAATAGTTCCACCCAAAACTACCTCAAATTCTTGCTGAAAAACAGCTCACAAAACTGCCTAGAACATGAAAATTTGTTTCCAGAATTTATGCACAATTCTCCCAACTTAGACAACTCATAAATCCCTCAAATTAAATCCAAATGACCTCAAATAAAAGCCAAAAATCAACATCAAGAAGTGTATTTTAAGTTGTAATCGAACACTTTTCGGAATTACCTCAAAATCTGCACGAAAAATCCAAAGGAACAAAATGGGCTATTCCTCCCCTGCTCGGAGCGTGGGGACCACATGCCACTGTAGCCCACTCGTGGAGGCTCACCTCCCTGGTTGGAAGATAGTTGATGGTGGCAGAAGAAGGGTTTCAAAGTTTGGGGGCAAAAGGATCTTGAATGGTTATGTTAAGGCTACGTCAAAGTTTGGAAGAAATTGGTTTTTGGGAAGGAAAATTCTGGTGCTTTTCTTTCTTTCCTCTCTCCTTCAGCTGAATTCTCCAAGTATCAAATGAGAGATTTGCTATTCTAGGTCAAATTTTAGCTTATATACTCCCTCTACGTCTTGGCCTTTTACCACTGTACCTTTCACCTTCTTCTTTTATTAATTTACATGCCATTTCCTTTAATTTTCCTTCTAGTATTTAAACACCCCAAAGTTTTTGTTTCTTACTAGGAGTCCCCCTTAAAAGAAAAAAAAAACTGAATTATAAAACAAGATTATGAAAGCTTAAAAGAAATATCGGATTCAACAATTCTCCCCTCCTAAAAAAAATTTCGCCCTCGAAATTTTCAACCAACCTGAATTGAGGAATAGATAAGGGTATTGGTTCTTCATTTCCACTTTGCTTTCCCATGTAGCTTCTTCGACTCCTCTATTTCTCCAAAGCACTTTAACCATGGGAATGACTTTGTTGTGAAGAACTTGTTCCCTAGAGTCCAAGATTTTTCCTAGCATCTCCACATATGAAAAATCCTTTTGAACTTCTATGGATTGGAATGGAATGATGTGCGACTCATCCGGTACATATTTGCGCAAAGCTGACACATACATGTATTAAGACAAAATAAAATAAAATCAGACTCTACAATTCTCCCCCGCTAATAAAATTAAATTTTGTCCTCAAAATTTTCTTGACCAGAGTTCACAAAACATCTAAATTATCACCTTCCTAAGTCTTCTTACTTTCTCAAGTACATTCTTCAATTTCTCCACTTTCTTCAAGATTTGACATTTCAAGGTTAAAATGCTATCTCATTATCAACTTGAACTTTTTATATTTTATTGCCAACCAACTACTCAAATACTAGAGTAATTTAACGTATTATTTTAATAAATCTCGTTTGATCTTACTAGAAACTCTTTTGCTCACTAAGTTGTGCTCGACCTTTAATCAACTACTCTACTTCATATTTTTATCAGATCTCTACCATTCAATTTATCCAACTAGTCCCTCAACCACACATTCCTAAACAAAAGCATTATTCATATTTATCACTTTTTTACATCTTTTCTTTGTTCTTGCTTCAAAAACTAAAATTTTACCATTTCATACTCCTATTTACATCTTTACTTTTCTATCTCAACTTCAGGCTTCAAGAACCTCCAATTTTGTATAACTTAATCAAGTATTGTTGGAAATCACCTTGACAAGATGCCCAGGTGGTGATCTTCCAAACACCCAAGTCTTGAATGACTTGTAGAAAGAATTTCAGCAATCGAACTCAAGTACAGAAAATCAAAGAAAGAAAGAAGACAAGTAATTTGTTGTCGAGGTTCGGCAATGTGCCTACGTCCCCGTGAGTTCCTCCGAACTCTCTGCACTATATCAATGGTTCTTACAAAGTTACAACAATCCCCTTCAAGAATCCAAGTTCTTGAAGAACCAAGAAGAGAACGAGAAAGTGATAGACCTATTACAATGCTTTCTATAAATTCTCTACTAACCTCTCTTCTTTACAACCAGCCTCACTACAAGAGTCCCTCTTGTGTTTATGTCTCTCTACACAATTCTCTCTTAGTGTTTACAATGATCTCAGAATGTCACAAAACTCTCTTGTATGTGTGTTTTTGTATCTTGTATTATCTTATGAAATGAGGCCGTGAGAACCCCTTTTATAGCCTCTTAATTCTTGGACATTCTTGTGAGTCATTATCCTCCCTTTGATCATGTTCTTCCTTTAATCTCAGCCCTTCATCACTCTTCAAGTGATGCTGTGCGTTTTGGTGTGGTGCTGTGTGCTGCGGCGTGACCTGATGCTGCAGCCTCCTGATGCTGTGCGCACACCTCCTGCCTGTGGGCAGAAACTTCCACAGAAGTGTGCCTGACCTTCCCATGCTCAAAATTGAAGCACACACATGTGTGCAACCTTATAACTTGCTGAACTTTGATATCCCACAATTGGTTTGGACATTAACCAAACTTAGACCATGTTTGAAACTTAGGCAAATAACAACAAGTATCTCTCCCAAAATACCTCTCCACAAAATCACTTACTGACTATTCACTTTTTCTTATTATTTAATAACTTCTTCTCCAAATTAAATATTATACTTAGGGTTCATCAACAATGTTATGGAATGGGTTGTGGCATATTATAGTTGCTAAGGAGAGACTAGTCAACTTAGAGTCATAGTAGAGTAAAGTACTTAACTGTTACTATTGGAGAGTTATATATGAATTTATTGGTTAATATACCGAAAAAAAGAGAATTTTTTTTTAATTGAAGCTTTTGCTTGAGAGATGTTGAAAAGTGAATGAACTCAGAAGTTGCAGGAAGAACTAAACTGAAGCGAGTACTAAAATGTAACAACCCATCCCTAGCGGGCCCACTCAGGACAGTATCAATTACCTTTCGAAATCGAGCACCTGGACACACAAATATATATACTACAACAGAATAATATCTAATATATATTAGTTAAGATCATACAGAGATTACAACTATAAGGTTATAGCTTTACAAGGTGTCTAAAGAGAGACAGCCAACCGATTACAACTTCACACCTAATATACAATATAACACTAAAAAAAGATGACCGAGGATGCAATGCTCATGGACCCACCTCAAACTTCGTTGAACTTCAAAGCTTCACCACTTAAAATCCGAAATCACCCGGAAGCTTAACTGAAAGGTTATAATTAGGAAGGGTGGTGAGCTATGAAGCTCAGCGAGTTCTTACACTACACAAAGTAATCACTTGTTAGAAAATGTTGAGGGCTTATTATTATTTCTTTTTCCTTTTTACTTTGTTTGTTTGTATACATAGTCATTTAGCACTTTGCAAAGCAACAATCTTAGTAATCATAATATAGCCCTATAAGATCCACAATCAACTTGCAATCGCCATTCCATACTCCATCAAAATATCACAATTTATCCATATAATCAAACATTTCATATGCCTCCTTCCGGGTCAAGTAATTCAAATTCATGTATGTTGTTATTTGTCTAAGGTTCAAACAGGTCCAACCATGGTTTAAAAATGGTTAAAGTCCAAACCAAAGGTGGAGTATCAAAGTTCAGCAAGTTAGAAGACTGCACACATGTGTGTGCATCAATTTGGAGAAAGGGAAGGCCATGCGCACTAGTGTGTGCACTTCTGCACACAATCAGGAAAGTGTGCGCACAGCAGCATCATCATCAGCATCATGGCGCCCAAAACCAGCACCATGGCATCCAGAATGATGTGCTGAAGGACCACATCAGTGCCATGGCGCCTAGCACCAGCACCATGGTGTCCAAAATGGTGTGCTGAAGGACTGGATCAGCGCCATGGCGCCCAGAACCAGCACCATGGCGCCCCCTGTTGAGCGCCTAGGCTCCAGGCAAAGGGCTGCACACATGGACAGCCTGTTTTAAGACCCTTTTAAGTGTGTGAATGCAAGGATAAAACACACAGCACCACTTGGGAAGTGATGAAGGGCTATGATTAAGTGGAGATCATGATCAAAGGGTGGAAATTGATTCACAAGAATGTCCAAGAATTAAGAGGCTATAAAAGGGGTTCTAAAGGCCTCATTTCTACAATAATATACAACACACATACAAGAGAGATTTGTGACATTGTGAGATCATTGTAAACACTTAGAGAGAATTGTGTAAGAGTGACAAACACAAGAGGGACTCTTTGTAGTAAGGCTGGGTGTATAAGATAGAGAAGTCTAGAATAGTGAGAGGACATTGTTAGTTCTCATCTTCTTCTTTATCTTCTTGTTTCTTCAAGAACTTGGATTCTTGAAGGGGATTGCTGTAACTTTGTAAGAACCATTGAGATAATGCAGAGAGTTCGGAGGAACTCATGGGGACGTAGGCACATTGTCGAACCTCGACAACAAATTGCTTGTCTTCTTTCTTTCTTTGATTTTCTGTTCTTGTGTTTGATTGCTGTTTTCTTTCTACAAGTCATTCAAGACTTGGGTGTTTGGAAGATCATCACCCGGGTATCTTGCTAAGGTGATTTCCAACAGTGGTATCAGAGCTAAGCAACTGGTTATCGGAGCAAGAAGTAGCAGGTATAGAGCCAAGACTCCAAGAATCAAAGATCAAACTTCTTGGGTGATTCAAGAACGGTGTAAAGATCAAGATCCGGTCGTGTTCTTGAAGGTTGATTCAAGAACGGTGTTAAAGATCCATCTTTGATCTGTGTTCTTGAAGTTGAAGAAAGCAGTTGTGGTTAGTGTACAAATTTGGGATCTTGTCCGCAAAAGATGGCTTCAAATTTCTATGTGGAGAAGTTTGATGGAAAGGAGGACTTTACCCTATGGAAGCGGAAGATCAAAGCGGTTCTAATGCAGCAGAAAGTGGGCTTGGCTATTGGAGAAGATGATTCTTTTCCAGCAAGTGTCACGGAGGACCAGCGGACTGAGCTGAAGAAGATGGCTTACAGCAACATTTTCTTGCACATGTCGGATAGTGTCACAAGGGAGTGCGTAGACTCGGAGGATCCGGCTGTCATATGGAAGAAACTAGATGAGTTGTTTCTTACCAAAACTCTCCCTAAAAAAATTTATCTTCTTAAAAGAATCTTTGGTTTTAAAATGGACCCTAGTAAGGAGTTGCAAGATAATCTTGATGTCTTTAATAAGCTAGTTCAAGATTTGAATAGCTGTAGCATTTCTTTTCCGGATGAACAATTGGCTGTTATTTTATTAAATTCACTTCTAGATTGCTTTGATAATTTGATTAATGCAATTGAGTATGGAAGGGATTCTTTGACAAAGGAGATTGTGATCAATGCCATAAGGGCACATGATTTCAAAGCCAAGATGAAGGAGACATCAAGTGGTGAAGGGCTGTTCATAAGAGGAAGGCTAGCAGCTCAGAATGGCAGTAACAATGGCTACTACCGGGACAATGGTAGAGGAGAAAGCCATAAGAGAGCACACTCTAAACCAAGGGTTGGAGGAAGGAGGTGCTTCTACTGCAACAAGGAGGGCCATTTCAAGAAAGATTGCAAGAAGAGGATGTGGGATGAGAGGAGAAGCCATACCAACAATGGAGAGGCTTCGGTTGCCATGGGAGAATAACAAGGTGATGATGTTCTTGTTGTGTGCTCGGATGTGAGTAGGAGGCAAGGCAGTGGAAAGTGGATTCTTGATTCCGGGTGCACTCATCATATGTGCCCTCACAAAGAATGGTTCAAGAATTTCAAGAAGATCAATGATGGAAGGGTCTTCTTGGGGAATGATAATTCTTGCCATGTGAGAGGGATTGGAGACATCCAATTGAGGATGTTTGATGGAGTCACAAGGCTGCTGGAAAATGTGAGGTATGTTCCAAATTTGAAGAGGAACTTGATCTCATTGGGGCAGCTGGATTCCATGGGCTATACATGCAAGATAGAGGGAGGAAAGATCAAGGTAGCCAAAGGATCTTTGATAGTGATTAAGGCAGCAAGAAACGATGGACTCTATGAGATGATCGGAGACATGGAAATCAAGGATCAAGCAGCAAGCTTGATGGCTGAGATGGATGAGGCAGCCCTTCGGCACACTCGCTTGGGACATTTGAGCGAAGAGAGCCTGCAAGTTCTCAGCAAGGATGGCCTACTTGGTGGAGACAAAGTAGAGGAACTTGATTTCTGCGAGTGTTGTGTTCTTGAGAAGCAACACTGGGTCAGCTTCAACACCGGAGTGCACAAGGCTAAGGGCATTCTTGACTACATTCATGCGGACCTTTGGGGACCAGTTAAGACACCAACACAGGGAGGTAACATTTACTTTCTGTCTTTAATTGATGATTATTCAAGAAAAGTGTGGGTTTATTTGGTGAAAAATAAATCAGATGCATTGAATAGGTTAGTGGTGTGGAAAGGGTTGGTTGAGACACAAATGGGTAGAGTAGTTAAGGGGATAAGAACCGATAATGGCTTAGATATTTTTAACCAAGAGCTTGATCAATTCTGTAGGTTAAATGGCATTCTAAGACATAGGAAGGTTGTGGAAACCCCTCGGCAAATTGGAGTTGCTGAGTGGATGAATAAGACCCTTAGGGAAAAAGTTAGGTGCATGTTAAATAAATCTGGATTACCCAAATGTTTTTGGGGGGAAGCGATGTCTACAGCTGCATATTTGATTAATGGATCACCCTCTAGGATTGTATACCATAAGACTCCCGAAAAGTTGTGGAGTGGAAAACCCCCTGAATTAAACAACCTTAAGACTTTTGGGTGTGCAGCATATGCACATCAAAAGGAGGATAAACTTGGCCCTAGGTCTAGAAAATGTGTATTTCTAGGATATGGTGATGGGGTTAAGGGATATAGGTTGTGGTCCTTAGAAAAGAAGGGCATGAAACTGATTGTAAGTAGGGATGTTGTCTTTAATGAATTATTATTTCCCTACTTGGAGAAAACTAACCCTGCAGGCGCTAGTGAGCAAACCAGTTTGGTTCTTATAGAGCATAGCATCAAGGGAGATTCTGTTCAGGTAGAGCAGAGGAGGCAAGAGGGTTCAGACCAGGTAGAGCCCTTGGATGATTGCCAAGCTCAAGAAACTCAAGAAGAGGCTGAACAAGAAGAGGATACTGCAGCAAGTCAAAAGGACTTTCAGCTCATAAGAGACCGGGAAAGAAGGCTGGTCGGGCCACCTTCAAGATGTGGGTTTGCAGATGCTGCGGATGCAGCAGCTCGTTGGAAAGAAGGAGGGATGCTGAACCAAAAACTTACACGGATGCCATGGAGTGTAAGGATTCGTCAAAGTGGCAGCTGGCTATGGAGGAAGAAATGGATTCTTTGAGGAAGAACAACTTCTGGGAATTGGTAAAATTTCCAGGAAATCAGAAAGTTGTGGAATGTAAGTGCACTTACAAGATCAAAGAAGGGTGCCCTCCAAAAGATGAAGTCCAGAACAAGGCTAGGCTGATGGCGAATGGGTTCACAAGGAAAAAAGACATAGATTTCACAAGAACTTTCTCTCGTGGACACAAGGTGGAGAAGATGGTGAGTATCCTCATCTATGTCATTAATGGGTTGTTGGTTTGGAATAGCAGGGAGAGGATGGAAAGGTTTACATCTCAACTTAGTGAGGAGTTCGAGAGGAAGGATCTCAGCCTTGCACAAAAGATCCTTGGGATGAGAATCATCCAAGAAAAGGAGAGAAGCCGGTTGAGGGTTTCTTGGGCAATGGGTGTTCTCAGCAAAATTGTGAGTAATCCCGAAAAAGAGCATTGGCTTGGGATGAAGTGGTTGCTGAGGAACAAGGAGGCTCAGTGGCAGCCAATGGTAGTACTCATAACAACCGGGGCAGAATGCATAGCAGCTATGGAAGCCATAAAGGAGGCTGTGGGGTGCAAAGGGTTGTTGGACAAGTGGGAGGTCCTAAAAGAGTAGGTTATGGTGTCTTTGGATAGCCAAAGTGTGGGGCACTTGTGGAGGAATCCGGTGTTCCATGAGGGGACAAAGTATATGGATGTTCGGTATCATTACATTCCGGAAAATGTTACGAAAGGATGCATCCATGTGGACAAAGTTGCCACGGAAGAAAATCCTGCTGACTTGGGTACTAAAGTTCTACCTCTAAGTAAGTTCAATCATTGCCTTGAATTACTTAGGATTGGAGTTGGTTAATTGGTGACTCAAGATGCGTTTGGATCCCGACGCTTTCTGCACAATGGTTTAGGTTTTTTTAACACTTAGACAAGGGTAGAGATTGTTGTTATTTGTCTAAGGTTCAAACAGGTCCAACCATGGTTTAAAAATGGTTAAAGTCCAAACCAAAGGTGGAGTATCAAAGTTCAGCAAGTTAGAAAACTGCACACATGTATGTGCATCAATTTGGAGCAAGGGAAGGCCATGCGCACTAGTGTGCGCACTTCTGCACACAATCAGAGAAGTGTGTGCACAGCAGCAGCATCATCAGCACCATGGCGCCCAAAACCAGCACCATGGCGTCCAGAATGATGTGCTGAAGGACCGCATCAGCGCCATGGCGCCCAGCACCAGCACCATAGTGTCCAGAATGGTGTGCTGAAGGACCGCATCAGCGCCATGGGGCCCAGAAGGTGTGCAAAGGTGCTCTGCCCAGCACCATGGCGCCCCCTGTTGAGCGCCTAGGCGCCAGGTAAAGGGCTGCACACAAGGACAGCCTGTTTTAAGACCCTTTTAAGTGTGTGAATGCAAGGATAAAACACACAGCACCACTTGGGAAGTGATGAAGGGCTATGATTAAGTGGAGATCATGATCAAAGGGTGAAAATTGATTCACAAGAATGTCCAAGAATTAAGAGGCTATAAAAGGGGTTCAAAAGGCCTCATTTCTACAATAATATACAACACACATACAAGAGAGATTTGTGACATTGTGAGATTATTGTAAACACTTAGAGAGAATTGTGTAAGAGTGACAAACACAAGAGGGACTCTTTGTAGTAAGGCTGGGTGTATAAGATAGAGAAGCCTAGAATAGTGAGAGGACATTGTTAGTTCTCATCTTCTTCCTTATCTTCTTGTTTCTTCAAGGACTTGGATTCTTGAAGGGGATTGCTGTAACTTTGTAAGAACCATTGAGATAGTGCAGACAGTTCGGAGGAACTCACGGGGACATAGGCACATTGCCGAACCTCGACAACAAATTGCTTGTCTTCTTTCTATCTTTGATTTTCTGTTCTTGTGTTTGATTGTTGTTTTCTTTCTACAAGTCATTCAAGACTTGGGTGTTTGGAAGATCACCACCTGGGCATCTTGCTAAGGTGATTTCCAACAATGTATGATATGCCAATGCAGCATGATACAATGAAATGTATCATCTCATAATCAATCATAATCCATCGAGGACATCTCCCCACGTACTGGTACGTTTCACAAACAATAAATTTTCAGAACCCCCTTGATCCGGGCCGGGTCCAATCATCCAAATATATTTGGTACCCCCTTTATCCGGGCCGGGTCCAATCATCCAAATATTTTCGGTATCCTTTTTCACCCTTGTGGGTAGGGACCTATCGTCCTCACACATCACATCCCCCTCAATAACATACCGTAAATTTCAGTGCATGAAATGAAATCAAATCAAGTGATGAACATCATCAAATTCTCAACAATCCATACAATTGTACAACATTCAGCACAAAGGTTTTGAAATCACTATATCATCATTAATATTTAATTAACTTATCTTACCACATAGTTATAAATATAATTATTATATCTAAATAGTGAATTAAAATTCTTATGTAACCTTATTCTTTTGGTTTCCCCACTAACATTCATGCTTACCAAGAATAGGGTAATACTCACCTTACGCCAAACACTAGTCGTTGATCACTTCCTTACCTTTACTACGATCATCCATCTCACCTATTGAAATGTCTTTTTTAACAATTAAAGCAAACTACATATACAAATAGCCAATGAGCATAGTATTTAAAACTTAGACACTTAATAAGAAATCAATCATTCCATTTACTTACACATACAAATCAAAGAAAATACTACTAAAGTTCATTCTTCTCCTTAATCACCTATTTTAACTCTTTCCCTTCTTTCCTTCATTCTTTACTCCATAAAACTCTCAATTCATATAGACTTAAATTTCAAGACACTAACTTAGTGTAATTACCAACAAATCCCAACTTGTAAAAAGTATTCATTCTAAATATAATTTCCTAATCAAGAAAAAGTCTCTTACTTAGAGGAATTTCTTTTAACTCCTAAAAGGGTTTCAAATTTACAGCCCATAGTAAAATTCTCTAACAATACCCATCTCAAAAATCATGTTATACAAGAATAAAACTTCACACTTTGTACATACAATCACCCTAAAAATCTTCAAACTGCACAAACTCTTATTACTTTCTTCCAAAGTTCCATAATAGAGAAATTTCCAGATTTCTTTCAAATTTTCTCCCAACTTCAAATATTTCAAACTAAACAAATTTAAATTCAAATCATCCCAAATAAAGTTCTAGATCAACTTTAGAAGTATACTTTAACTTAAAAATAGTTGGCACCCAAAACTACCTCAAATTCTTGCTGAAAAACAGCTCACAAACCTGCCAAGAACATGAAAATTTGTTTCCAGAATTTATGCACAATTCTCCCAAATTAGACAACTCATGAATCTCTCAAATTAAATCCAAATGACCTCAAATAAAAGCCAAAAATCAACATCAAGAAGTCTACTTTAAGTTTTTAATTGAACACTTTTCGAAATTACCTCAAAATCTGCATGAGAAATCCAAAGGAACAAAACAGGCTATTCCTCCCCTGCACGGAGCGTGGGAAGCTCGTGCCACTGTAGCCCGCTCGTGGAGGCTCACCTCCCTGGTCGGAAGATAGTTGATGGTGGCAGAAGAAGGTTTTAAAACTTTAGGTGCAAAAGGATCTTGAATGGTTATGTTAAGGCTAGGTCAAAGTTTGGAAGAAATGGGTTTTTGAGAAGGAAAATTCTGGTGCTTTTCTTTCTTTCCTCTCTCCTTCAGCCGAATTCTCCAAATATCAAATGAGAGATTTGCTATTCTAGGTCAAATTTCAGCTTATATACTCCTTCTAAGTCTTGGCCTTTTACCACTCTACCATTCACCTTCTTCTTTTATTAATTTACTTGCCCTTTCCTTTAATTTTCATTCTAGTATTAAACACCCCAAAGTTTTTGTTTCTTACTAGGAGTCCCTCTTAAAAGAAAAAAAGAACTGAATTATAAAACAAGATTATGAAAGCTTAAAAGAAATATCGGATTCTACAGGTGCTAACATTCAGTTCACAGTTAGAAGACAACTTTCTTGCCGAATAGCCTATTTAACTATCTTAATTTCAAGCTCTTGTTGATATACTGAACGACTTATAATTTCTTGCTTTAAAACTTCTTATAGGCTACAAGGTCTACAGGGACTAATGAATCAAACTACGAGGCCAAGTACTTCATACCTAAGCCTTGACAGTTCCAAACCAAATCCAATCTCGAACTTGAGGACTCAACAAGTAAAAATATCACTCAGTGACCTCTTTAATTGCACCTTTTTTTTTATCAAGCTTTATTGTGCATCTTACAATAATGTTATAAAATTTTGGTTGAAAAAAAAAATTAGCAAGGAATTTCGTGGCGTGGTCATGCTAGAGGAAGATTTGAATTTCGGAAATCATTGAGACACTCCAAGGTATTGCATTTTCTTCACATATTATCTTGTTCTAAATTCGTAAACATATTAAAGTTTTGTTTAATATATCTCTTCTTCATAAAAGTGGAAAACCAATAAAGGACAGATCAAGACTTCAAAATCAAATCACACATTTTAGTATAACTAAGATGACCATAAGATATTAATTTTTACTTTAATTGAATGCAGACATTACCCACTTTGGGAGAACAGGCTCTAATAACTAGGGATTCACAATCTCAAGCAAATGAAGTTGGGAGCTCTGGTATTTCCAATCTTATGGACCAGAGGTTCTTTTATGGAACTTTGCATAGTCATGTTTCATTTTTATGGAAATTTAAACCAAGAGGTTTGGTGATTTCAAGCCAATTAAAAATGCACTCTATGATCCATAGTTTGAGGCGATTGGTCTCCCCATCGACCACAATCTGAGATGTATGCTACTAAATAAGTGGAAATTTTTTTTATCTTCTTGATCATTTAACTTTTAACCGGCTTTATAATTTTATTAGGAGCATATATAAGATGTCTTACTTAGTGCGATCATATCATGGTGCAATATCATATTTTTTTAAAAAGCAAAATAAAATATAAATTTAATCAGCATAAAAAAAGGATGCAAAATTACAAAGATTTCCAAAGGTGGAACATCATATTAACAATACTTGATAATTTACTCTCTGTCCATCACCATAGGATGAACTAGAGTGAATCATGTGACAATATTTAATCTTTCATGGCTTTTTCCTTAACAGATGATACCTCATGCGGATGTGAAGAGTTGACGAGTGCTTTGATATTTTGGGAGATTTTCTATGTCAACTTGTTAGTGAATGTTCTTTCTGGAAAAATTTTACAAGGTATTATATGTTTTGATGAAATCTATGGATAAGGTAGTTGAAACGTCCTTTAAAATAAATTATGGAACCTTATGGTTTTGTAACTGTGTCAAACTTTGATTTAAACTTTTGGTTTGGTGGTTAAATAAAAACTAGTATCATTTTTGTTTTTTGACTGGAATTTAGAAGTAATATAATTTTCTATTGAAAAAGATTTCATGAATGAATTCGAAGCTTGCAAGTAAAATGAAGAGAAAAGGCAGTAAATCTGTTAGTACACAACTTATTGATTTAAAGTTTCGGCGGAAGCGTCGTTCATGTACAGCAAGACATTCTCTTACACGTGAAGTGTCGATCATGTATAGCACGACATTCTCTTCAGGTCGTTCAAGTATAGTAAAACATTACCTTACCCAAGAGTAAGACACTCCAATTCTTTTAAAGCCTACCAGATTAGTCAACTGACATTCACTGTACTCTTATGAAATTAGGAATATAAATTCTTCATTCATTATACAAATCTGTCAAAGAATCACCTTGTATTAAGGGAGAGAATCTCTCCTATATTATTGTAATTGATTCTTATAGATAAGTTTGGCTTCAATCCTCGCCCTTTGATTAAAGGAATCTCAACCATTGATGTATTATGTGCGTGGGATCGACAAATTTATGTATTATGTGGAATCCATATCTACATTAATGGTTGAGATTACATCATTTTCTTAATGGATGGAAAAGGTAAATGATGGAACCTGAACCCATTATGGATAAATGCATATAAAAGTAGATGCAATCACTATGTGGGATACACTGCCAAATTCCTAAAACCTTAGGACTTTCATGGTATCAGAGCAACAGCGATCTGAACCTATCTCTCTCTGTTATTTTTTCCACTAATCAATTTCTTAACGATGGAAGGTACAAAACTATTGACATCTAAACTAATAGAGAGAAGCAACCTAGTTATTTTATATCATCTCATAAATTAACTATTAATCACTATGTTTTGCCTTTTTCTCATGATCCAGGAGGCGAATAACCCACAAAACAGTGCGATTCATGCTGACCAACCTAATTTGGATTATTCAAATAAACTGAATGCTGCTCAGACTAAGCATCTCCTATTTGTCAAAACTTATCTTTTATTCTTAATGATATGGATTATCAAAATTAGTTTTACGTTGCATTGTAAATTAGAAATCCTTTATGCTTATGCTTGTTTTTCTTTCCAAAAAACATCAACATAGGCCTCCACCGATGGGTCATGATATAAATCCGCTTAATCATGAGTGCAACACATTATTTGGGGATAAACTTCTTGGAAACATAACAAACAATATTTCAGGCAACATTCAGCTTGCATTGTTTGACCCTCAAAACGCAGTGAGTACTTATTAATTATATTTTTTATTCATTTAAAATTTTATTTTGTTAAGTTTCACTATAATGCATTGAACATGTATAAACAGACAGTAGTCTGATTCTTATGTGATAAACTACAGCGACCAGATCTGATCTCTCAGCAACAGAACACTCCATATAGGCCTATGACTACTCCCTTTTGGTATGACATAGATTCCATCATCTATCGGTAAAACAAAATACAATCAATGGACTGGTAAGTCATTGGAGGTAATTCAATTGATACATAATATACCATCTATTATCTATCGGTTTCAAAGTATTAAATGTTATATTTTTTATATAGCAAAGTAGCCTGATACATCACTGAAATCCAATACTAATGAACATAACTTAGTGCTATAAATATGAAGTACTTAATCTTCGGAATTGATGAAAACTTCTTAATTTCAGGAGTCAACCATTATTTGACAATAGACAAGTCAATCAATTCCCTTTGGTGCCAACATTCAGTTCACAGTTAGAAGATGACTTTCTTGCCGAATAGCCTACTTAACTATGTTAATTTCAAGCTGTTGTTGATATATTGAATGACTTATAATTTCTTGCTTTTAAACTTCTTATAGGCTACAAGGTCTCCAGGGACTAATGAATTAAACTACCAGGCCAACTGCTTCAAATCTAAGCCTTGGCAGTTCCAAACCAAATCCAATCTCGAACTTGAGGACTCAACAAGTAAAAATATCACTCAAAGACCTCTTTAATTGCACTTTTTTTTTATTATGCTTTATTGTGCACCTTACAGTGATGTTATAAAATTTTGGTTGAAAAAAAAAATTAGCAAGGAATTTCGTGGCATGGTCATGCTAGAGGAAGATTTGAATTTTGGAAATCATCGAGACACTCCAAGGTATTGCATTTTCTTCACATAGTATCTTGATATAAATTCGTAACCATATTAAAGTTTTGTTTAATATATCTCTTCTTCATAAAAGTGGAAAACCAATTAAGGACAGATCGAATCTTCAAAATCAAATCACACATTTTAGTATAACTAAGATGACAATCAGATAATAATTTTTACTTTAATTGAATGCAGACATTACCCACTTTGGGAGAACAGGCTCTGATAACTAAGGATTCACAATCTCAAGCAAATGAAGTTGGGAGCTGTGGTATTTCCAATCTTATGGACCAGAGGTTCTTTTATGGAACTTTATGTAGTCATGTTTCATTTTTATGGAAATTTAAACCTAGAGGTTTGGTGATTTCAGGCCAATTAAAAATGCACTCTATGATCCAATGTTTGAGGTGATTGGTCTCCCCATCGACCACCATCTGAGATGTATGCTACTGAATAAATGGTAATTTTTTTTATCTTCTTGATCATTTAACTTTTAACTGGCTTTATAATTTTATTAGGAGCATATACAAGATGTCTTACTTAGTGCGATCATATCATGGTGCAATATCATATTTTTTTAAAAAGCAAAATAAAATATAAATTTAATCAGCATAAAAAAAGGATGCAAAATTACAAAGATTTCCAAAGGTGCAATATCATATTAACAATGCTTGATAATTTACTCTCAGTCCATCATCATAGGATGAACTAGAGTGAATCATGTGACAAAATTTAATCTTTCATTGCTTTTTCCTTAACAGAAGAGACCTCATGCAGATGTGAAGAGTCGAGGAGTGCTTTTATATTTTGGGAGATTTTCTATGTTGACTTGTTAGTGAATGTTCTTTCTGGACAAATTTTACAAGGTATTATATGTTTTGGTGAAATCTATGGATAAGGGTAGTTGAAACTTCCTCTAAAATAAATTATGGAACCTTATGGTTTTTTAACTGTGTCAAACTTTGATTTAAACTTTTGGTTTGGTGGTTAAATAAAAACTAGTATCTTTTTTGTTTTGTGGTTAGAATTTAGAA
Source organism: Bretschneidera sinensis (assembly GCA_023935145.1). Lineage (NCBI taxonomy): Eukaryota > Viridiplantae > Streptophyta > Magnoliopsida > Brassicales > Akaniaceae > Bretschneidera > Bretschneidera sinensis. The sequence continues at coordinate 8,389,240 of CM043705.1, forward strand.
GTAATTTAATTTTCTATTAAAAAATATTTCATGAATGAAGTCGAAGCTTGCAAGTAAAATGAAGAAAAAAGGCAGTAAATCCATTAGTACAAAACTTACTGATTTAAAGTATCAGCGGAAGCATCGTTCATGTACAGCAAGACATTCTCTTCACGTCGTTCAAGTATAGCAAAACATTATCTTACCCAATAGTAAGACACACCAATTCTTTTAAAGCCTACTAGATTAGTCAACTGTGATGCAGGAGGATCCGAGTCAGATGATGCTGAGTTGTCAGATAGCACGTTGTTGGCACTGAGATACCTTGAGTTGGCAGATCAATGCAAAGATAACAAGTGGGCTACCTAGACCGGTTTACATCATTTAGCGGGCCACGGGCTCGGATAGGGTCCCGGAGACCCTAGTTTGATTGGAAACGGGCTTCTAGGAAAAACTCAGGTTTGATCCTAAGTGTCGTCGTTTTTAAGCCAAAAAACGGCGTTTAGACCCTCAATTTGGCAGTTTTCAGTTTTTAGGAAACTTTTTATTTTATTTGCAATTACTTTAAATTCGGCCTTAATTTAATTTTCCTATTTTAGCTTGACCTTATAAATAAGGTTTTAGGGTTTAGTAATCATTAATATTGATTTGTATAATTTTGAATAAAATCAAAGTTGTTCCTCTATTTTTTAGGGTTTTTTCTCTTGTGTTATTTTCTTCCCTGTAAATTTTTTGTTGAAAACTAGCCTGTAGTATAATCGCTATTCTGCCTGGCGTCAGTTGGTATCAGAGCTTCAGCATTTTCCTGGGGTGAGATTTCATCAGTTTCAATTGCTAGCGTTCGTGGTCATGGTCGTCGCGGGCAGGTTCCAAACGAGGAAGCCCCACACCGTGATCGTAACGTTCAGGATGCGATGATCGAAGATTTGCAAGTTGTAGAGTTAACCCAGCATCTAGCGGCGTAGAATTTCGGTGATTGTGAGATGGAAGATCACGATTCCGATTCTAGTTTTGAAAACCCGTATCACAATCCTACTCGATTCTAGGAGCACCCTGGTCGGGAGAATCGTTATGGAGACCTCGGTTTCATAGTGGATCTACTCGAGTTTTTTGGTATGTTACAGGTCGAAGGATTCATCGATTGGTTGAATGAAGTAGAGCGTATTTTCGAGAATAAGAAGTCCCAGATCGTGTCAAAGTGAAACTGGTCGCCATCAAACTGAAGGGCAGAGCATCTGGGTGGTGGGAGCAGTTGAGGTGCTCGCACGATCGGTAGGGCAAGGCCAAGATCACAGATTAGGAAAAGATGAAGGGTCACTTCTTTCCTTTCGGCTACACTCAAACCTTGTTTCAGCGACTTCATTCGTTGAGGCAAGGCACGAGATCGGTGGATGCTTACATGGAGGAGTTCTATCAATTGATAGCCCGGAATAATTTATCCGAGACAGAAAAGTAGATGGTGGCATGGTATTTGGGGGAATTACGGCAGCCTCTGCAGGATGTCCTCAGCCTTCACTCGCTGTGGACCATTTTTGAAGCATACCAGCGTGCACTTGCGGTGGAAAAATAGCAGAATAGGAGGCCAATAAACAGAAACGATCAAAACGGTCAGCCAGTTTGCCCTCAAGAATCCTGTCCGGCCCAGCAGCCACCCCAAGGTAACTGTAACTCAAATATTAGATGTTTCAGATGTGGTAAACATGGACATAAAGCGATTGAGTGCAAGAAGTCTGCTAGTCATAAGGGAAAAAATCTTCTGATTAAGGACGACGGGGTAGACGGAACTAAGGAGATTAGAGAATCTGTGTATGACGATGATGAAGATAGAGATGTATTGTATGGAGATGGCCATGAGACTCTAGTTGTTCGTAAGAGTCTACTGACCCCTAAGGGAGATACAGGGGACGATTGGTTGAGAACCAATATTTTTCACACGACCTGCACAGTTGCAGCTAAACTCTGCAAGATAATCATTGACAGTGGTAGTTGTGATAATGTAGTGTCTGAAGAGACTGTCCAGAAAATGCAGTTGAAGACAGATCGTCATCCTAAGCCATATAAATTGTCGTGGCTGAATAAAGGTAGTGAGGTAACAGTAGATAGGCGATGCCTAGTGTCTTTTTCGATTGGTAGGAAATATTTTGATAATGCTTGGTGAGATGTTGTGTCAATTGATGCTTGTCATGTATGGTTAGGCAGACCTTGGCAGTATGATCACAGTGTTATTCATGATGGGCGAAAAAATACATATTCCCTTAGCATCAAAGGGAAGAAGATTGTGTTGGCACCTCATCGGGAAGGAACCACTTCTACCCCGGTAACCAATAATACTAATATGCTTTCTATGTCCATCTTTTTAGCTGAGATTCAGCATGGAGACGTGGTCTATGCTCTGCAGCATTATGGGAACAGTGCAGTAGACATGAATCCAAATTTACCAGCAGAGGTGCAGCAACTGCTGGTAGAATTTTCTGACCTGATGCCAGAGGATCTTCCTCCTGGGTTGCCGCCTAATTTTGAAAAGGTGTTCAAGGTAAACTATGATGCATTCGGGGTTGGTATTGGTGGTGTTCTAAGTCAAGAGGGGTGCCTTATAGTTTTTTTTCAGTGAGAAGCTATCAGGATCAAAGAAGAAGGTTCAGAGCGACAGTCATCATCGTCAGGTACTTTTTGATGTTGGTGATTTTGTTTGGGCGGTATTAACTTGTGATTGTTTTTCAGTGGGAGAGTATAATAAGCTTAAGGAGCGGAAGATTGGACCTTGTGATATCCTGCAAAAGATCAATGATAACGCCTACAGGCTACACCTCCCCAATCATTTGAGGACTTCTGATGTCTTTAATGTGAAACACCAGAGTCCTTGTTTTGGGGATTCCGATGAGTCCAATGCCAACTCGAGGACGAGTTCTTTCCAACCTGGGGCGACTGATGCAGGAGGATCCGAGTCAGATGATGCTGAGTTGTCAAATAGCACGTTGTTGGCACTGAGATACCTTGAATTGGTAGATCAGCGCAAAGATAGCAAGTGGGCTACCTAGACCGGTTTACATCGTTTAGTGGGCCACGGGCTCAGATCGAGTCCCAGAGACCCTAGTCTGATTGAAAACAGGCTTCCAGGCAAAACTCAGATTTAACCTTGAGTGTCGTCGTTTTTAAGCCAAAAAACGACGTTTAGGCCCTCAATTTGGCAGTTTTCAGTTTTTAGGAAACTTTTTATTTTATTTGCAATTACTTTAAATTCGGCCTTAATTTAATTTTCCTATTTTAGCTTGGCCTTATAAATAAGGTTTTAGGGTTTAGTAATCATTAATATTGATTTGCATAATTTTAAATAAAATCAGAGTTACTCCTCTGTTTTTAGGGTTTTTTCTCTTGTTTTATTTTCTTCCCTGTGAATTATCTGTTGAAAACTAGCCTGCAGAATAATAGATATTTTGGCCGGCATCAAACTGACATTCACTGTACTCCTATGAAATTAGGAATATAAATTCTTCATTCATTTTACAAATCCATCAAAGAATCACCTTGTATTAAGGGAGAGAATCCCTCCTATATTATTGAAATTGATTCTTATAGATGGGTTTCGCTTCAATCCTAGTCCTTTGATTCAAGGATGCAATCTCAACCTTTCATGTATTATGTGCATGGCATCGACAAATTCATGTATTATGTGGAATCCATATCTACATTAATGGTTGAGATTACGTCATTTTCTTAAAGGATGGGAAAGGTAAATTATGGAACCTGAACCCATTATAGATAAATGTAAATAAAAGCAGATGCAATCACTATGTGGGATACGCTGCCAAATTCCCAAAACCTTAGGACTTTTATGGTATCAGACTAAGCATCTCCTATATATCAAAACTTAGCTTTTATTCTTAATGATATGAATTATCAAAATTGGTTTTACATTGCATTGTAAATTAGATATCCTTTATGCTTATGCTTGTTTTTCTTTCCAAAAAAACATCAAAATAGGCCTCCACCGATAGGTCATAATATAAATCCGCTTAATCATGAGAGCAACACATTATTTGGGGATGAACTTCTTGGAAACATAACAAACAATATTTCAGGCAGCATTCAGCTTGCATTGTTTGACCCTCAAACCGCAGTGAGTACTTATTAATTATATTTTTTATTCATTTAAAATTTTATTGTGTTAAGTTTCACTGTAATGTATTGAACATGTAAAAACAGACAGTAGTCTGATTCTTATGTGATAAACTACAGCGACCAGATCTGATCTCTCAGCAACAGAACACTCCATATAGGCCTATGACTACTCCTTTTTGGTATGACATAGATTTCATCATCTATCGGTAAAACAAAATACAATCAATGGACTGGTAAGTCATTTAAGGTCATTCAATTGATACATAACATACCATCTATTATCTATCGGTTTCATAGAATTAAATGTTATATTTTTTATATAGAAAAGTAACCTGATACTTCACTGAAATCAAATACTAATGAACATAACTTAGTGCTATAAATATGAAGTACTTATCTATCGGTATTGCATTTTCTTCACATATTATCTTGTTATAAATACGTAAACATATTAAAGTTTTGTATAATATATCTCTTCTTCATAAAAGGGGAAAACCAATTAAGGACAGATCGAGACTTCAAAATCAAATCACACATTTTAGTATAACTAAGATGACCATAAGATATTAATTTTTACCATAATTGAATGCAGACATTACCCACTTTGGGAGAACACGCTCTGATAACTAGGAATTCACAATCTCAAGCAAATGAAGTTGGGAGCTCTGGTATTTCCAATATTATGGACCAGAGGTTCTTTTATGGAACTTTACATAGTCATGTTTCATTTTTATGGAAATTTAAACTAAGAGGTTTGGTGATTTCAGGCCAATTAAAAATGCACTCTACGATCTAATGTTTGAGGCGATTGGTCTCCCCATTTCAGATGTATGCTACTAAATAAATGGTAATTTTTTTATTCTTCTTGATCATTAGCTTTTAACCGCCTCTATAATTTTATTAGGAGCCGATAAAAGATGCCTCACTTAGTGCAATCATATCATGGTGCAATATCTGACTTTTTTTAAAATCAAAATAAAATATAAATTTAATCAGCATAAAAAAAAAGGATGCAAAATTACAAAGATTTCTAAAGGTGCAACATCATATTAACAATACTTGATAATTTACTCTCAGTCCATCATCATAGGATGAACTAGAGTGAATCATGTGACAAAATTTAATCTTTCATGGCTTTTTCCTTAACAGATGAGACCTCATGCGGATGTGAAGAGTCGAGGAGTGCTTTGATATTTTGGGAGATTTTCTATGTCGACTTGTTAGTGAATGTTCTTTATGGACAAATTTTACAAGGTATTATATGTTTTGATGAAATCTATGGATAAGAGTAGTTGAAACTTCCATTAAAATAAATTATGGAACCTTCTCGTTTTGTAACTGTGTCAAACTTTGATTTAAACTTTTAGTTTGGTGGTTAAATAAAAACAAGTATTTTTCTTGTTTTGTGGTTGGAATTTAGAAATAATTTAATTTTCTATTGAAAGAGATTTCAGGAATGAATTCGAAGCTCGCAAGTAAATTGAAGAGAAAAGGCAGTATATCCGTTAGTACACAACTTATTGATTTAAACTTTTGCGCGAAGCATCGTTCATGTACAGCAAGACATTCTCTTACACATGAAGTGTCATTCATGTATAGCAAGACATTCTCTTCACGTCGTTCAAGTATAGCAAAACATTCTCTTACCAAAGGGTAAGACACCCCAATTCTTTTAAAGCCTACCAGATTAGTCAATTTACATTCACTGTACTCCAATGAAATTTGGAATATAAATTCTTCATTCATTGTACAAATCTGTCAAAGAATCACCTTGTATTAAGCGAGAGAATCTCTCCTATATTATTGTAATTGATTCTTATAGATGGGTTTGGCTTCAATCCTCGTCCTTTGATTAAAGGACGCAATCTCAACCTTTCATATATTATGTGCGTGGGATCGACAAATTTATGTATTATGTGGAATCAATATCTACATTAATGGTTGAGATTATGTCATTTTCTTAAAGGATGAAGAAGGTAAATGATGGAACCTAAACCCCTTATAAATAAATGTATATAAAAGCAGATGCAATCACTATGTGTGATACACAATCACTATGTGTGATACACTGCCAAATTCCTAACACCTAAAGACTTTCATGGTATCAGAGCAACAGCGATCTGAACCTATCTCTCTCTGTTATTTTTTCCACTAATCAATTTCTTGACAAAGGTACGTACAAAACTATTTACATCTAAACTAATAGAGGGAGAATCAACCTAGTTATTTTATATCATCTCATAAATTAACAATTAATCACCACGTTTGCCTTTTACTCATGATCCAGGAGGTAAATTATCCACAAAACAGTGCGATTCATGCTGACCAACCTAATTTGGTTTACTCAAATCAACAGAATGCTGCTTAGGCTAAGCATCTCCTATATGTCAAAACTTATCTTTTATTCTTAATGATATAAATTATCAAAATTGGTTTTAAGTTGCATTGTGACGCAGGAGGATCCGAGTCAGATGATGCTGAGTTGTCAGATAGCACTTTGTTGGCACTGAGATACCTTGAGTTGGCATATCAGTGCAAAGATAGCAAGTGGGCTATCGAGATCGGTTTACATCGTTTAGCAGGCCACGGGGTCGGATCGGGTCCTAGAGACCCTAGTCTGATTGGAAACGGGCTTCCGAGCAAAACTCAATGAGTGTCGTCGTTTTTAAGCAAAAAAACGACATTTAAGCCCTCAATTTGGTAGTTTTCAGTTTTTGGGAAACTTTTTATTTTATTAGCAATTACTTTAAATTCGGCCTTAATTTAATTTTCCTATTTTAGTTTGGCCTTATAAATAAGGTTTTAGGGTTTAGTAATCATTATTATTGGTATTTGCATAATTTTAAATAAAGCATCAAAGCTGTTTCTCTGTGTTTTTAGGGTTTTTCTTGTGTTTCTCCCTGTGAAATATCTGTTACGATTAGCCTATAGAATAATCGCTATTCTACCCGGCGTCAGTTGGTATTAGAGCTTCAGCATCTTCCTGGGGTGAGATTTCATCAGTTTCCATGGCTGGTGGTCATGGTCGTGGCGGGCAGGTTCCGAACGATGAAGCCCCACACGGTGATCGTAACGTTCAGGATGCGATGATTGAGGATTTACAGAGGCAAGTTGGAGAGTTAACCCATCGTCTAGCGGCGTAGTGTTTCAGTGATCGTGAGATGGAAGATCACGATTCTGATTCCAGTTTCAAAAACCCACATCACAATCCTGCTCGATTCTGCGAGCATCATGGTTAGGAAGAACGTTATGGAGACCTTGGTTTCAGAGAGGATCTGCCCGAGTTTTCTGGTATGTTGTAGGCTGAGGGATTCGTCGATTGGTTGAATGAAGCGGAGTGTATTTTCGAGTATAATGAAGTCCCAGATCATGTCAAAGTGAAACTGGTCACCATCAAACTCAAAGGCAGAGCATCTGCGTGGTGGGAGCAGTTGAGGCACTCACGCGACCGGCAAGGCAAGGCCAAGATCACAGATTTGGAGAAAATGAAGAAGAAGGTGAAGGGTCACTTCCTTCCTTTTGGCTACACTCAAACCTTGTTTCAGCGACTTCATTCGTTGAGGCAGGGCACGAGATCGATGTATGATCACACGGAGGAGTTCTATCAATTGATAACCCGGAATGATTTATCCGAGACAGAGGAGCAGATAGTGGCATGGTATTTGGGGGGATTACGGCAGTCCCGACAGGATGTCCTTAGCCTTCACTTACTGTGGACTGTTTCTAAAGCATACCAGCGTGCACTTGCGGTGGAAAAACATCAAAACAAGAGGCCAATGAACAGAAGCGATCAAAGTAGTCAGCCAGTTCGCCCTCAAGAATCCTATCCTGCCCAGCAGCCACCCCAAGACAACTATAACTCAAATATTAGATGTTTCAGATGTGGTGAACATGGACATAAAGTGACTGAGTGTAGGAAGCCTGCTAGTCAGAAGGGAAAAAATCTCCTTATTGAGGACGATGGGGTAGACAAAATTGAGGAGATTGGAGAGCCTATGTATGACGATGATTAAGATGGAGATGTGTTGTATCGAGATGGCCATGAGACTCTGGTCGTTCGTAAGAGTCTACCGACCCCCAAGGGCGATACAGGGGACGATTGGTTGAGAACCAATATTTTCCAAATGACCTACACAGTTGCAAATAAAGTCTGCAAGATGATCATTGACAATGGTAGTTGTGAGAACATAGTGTCTGAAGAGACTATCCAGAAATTGTAGTTGAAGACAGATCGTCATCCCAAGCTGTATAAATTGTCATGGCTGAATAAAGACAGTGAGGTAACAGTAGATAGGCGATACCTAGTGTCTTTTTTGATTGGTAAGAAATATTTTGATAATGCTTGGTGTGATGTTGTGTCTATGGATGCTTGTCATGTATTGTTAGGTAGACCTTTGCAGTATGATCGCAGTGTTATTCATGATGGGTAGAAAAATACATATTCCTTTAGCATCAAAGGGAAGAAGATTGCGTTGGCACCTCATCGGGAAGGAACCACTCCTACCCCAGTAGCCAATAATATTAATCTGCTTTCTATGTCCAGGTTTTTAGCTGAGATTGAGCATGGAGACGTGGTCTATGCTCTGCTGTCTTGTGGGAATAGTGCAACAGACATGAATCCAAATTTACCAGCAGAGGTGCAGCAGTTGCTGGCAGAATTTTCTGACCTGATACCAGAGGATCTTCCTGATTTTGAAAAGGTGTTCAAGGTAAACTGTGATGCATCCGGGGTTGGTATTGGTGTTCTGAGTCAGGAGGGGCGCTCTATAGCTTTTTTTAGTGAGAAGCTATCAGGATCAAAGAAGAAGGTTCAGAGTGACAGTAATCATCGTCAAATACTTTTTGATGTTGCTGATTTTGTTTGGGCGGTATTAACTTGTGATTGTTTTCCTGTGGGAGAGTATAATAAGCTTAAGGAGCGAAAGATTGGAACCTGTGAGATCCTGCAAAAGATCAATGATAACACCTACAAGCTACGCCTCTCCAGTCATTTGAGGACTTCTGATGTCTTTAATGTGAAACACCTGAGTCCTTGTTTTGGGGATTCCGATGAGGCTATTGTGAACTCGAGGAAGACTTCATTCCAACCCAGAGCAACTGATGCAGGAGGTCTGAGTCAGATGATGCTGAGTTGCCAGATAGCACGTTGTTGGCACTGAGATACCTTGAGTTGGCAGATCAGTACAATGATAGCAAGTAGGCTACCTAGACCGGTTTACATCGTTTAGCGGGCCATGGGCTTGGATTTGAACCCAGAGACCCTAGTCTGATTGGAAACGGGCTTCCGGGCAAAACTCAATGAGCATCGTCGTTTTTTAGCCAAAAAACGACGTTTAGGCCCTCAATTTGGTAGTTTTCAGTTTTTAGGAAACTTTTTATTTTTTTTGCAATTACTTTAATTCGACCTTAATTTAATTTTTCTATTTTAGCTTGACCTTATAAATAAGGTTTTAGGGTGTAGTAATCATTATTATTGGTATTTGCATAATTTTAAATAAGCATCAAAGTTGTTTCTCTGTGTCTTTAGGGTTTTTCGTGTGTTTCTCCCTGTGAAATATCTGTTATGATTAGCCTGTAGAATAATCGCTATTCTCCCCGGCGAAAGTTGGTATCAGAGCTTTAGCATCTTCCTGGGGTGAGATTTCATCAGTTTTCATGGCTGGTGGTCATGGTCGTCGCGGGCAGGTTCCGAACGATGAAGCCCCACACGGTGATCGTAACGTTCAGGATGCGATGATTGAGGATTTACAGAGGCAAGTTGGAGAGTTAACTCAGCGTCTAGCGGCACAGAATTTCGGTGATCGTGAGATTGAAGATCACGATTCCGATTCCAGTTTCGAAAACCTGCATCATAATCCTGCTCGATTCTAGGAGCACCATGGTTGGGAAGAACGTTATGGAGACCTCGGTTTCAAAGTGGATCTGTCCGAGTTTTCTGGTACGTTGCAGGCCGAGGGATTCGTCGATTGGTTGAATGAAGCGGAGTGTATTTTCAAGTAAAAGGAAGTCCCAGATCATGTCAAAGTGAAACTGGTCACCATCAAACTCAAAGGCAGAGCATCTGCGTGGTGGGAGCAGTTAAGGCGCTCACGCGACCGGCAGAGCAAGGCCATGGGCTTGGATCGGGTCCCAGAGACCCTAGTCTGATTGGAAACGGGCTTCCAGGCAAAACTCAATGAGTATCGTCGTTTTTAAGCCAAAAAACGACGTTTAGGCCCTCAATTTGGTAGTTTTTAGTTTTTAGAAAACTTTTTATTTTATTTGCAATTACTTTAATTTGGCCGTAATTTAATTTTCCTATTTTAGTATGACCTTATAAATAAGGTTTTAGGGTGTAGTAATCATTATTATTGGTATTTGCATAATTTTAAATAAGCATCAAAACTGTTTCTCTGTGTTTTTAGGGTTTTTCTTGTGTTTCTTCTTGTGAAATATCTGTTATGATTAGCCTGCAGAATAATCGCTTTTCTGCCCGGCGTCACATTGTAAATTAGATATCCTTTATGCTTATGTTTTTTTTTCTTTCCAAAAAACATCAACAAAGGCCTCCACCGATGGGTCATGATATAAATCCACTTAATCATGTGAACAACACAATATTTGGGGATGAACTTCTAGGAAACATATCAAGCAATATTTCAGGCAACAATCAGCTTGCATTGTTTGAACCTCAAAACGCTGTGAGTACTGATTACTTATATTTTTTTTCGTTTAAAATTTTATTCTGTTAAGTTTCACTATAATGTATTGAGTATGTATAAACTGACAGTAGTCTGATTCTTATGTGATAAACTACAGCGACCAGATCTGATCTCTCAGAAACAGAACCCTCCATTTAGGCCTATGACTACTCCTTTTTGGTATGACTTAGATTTCATCATCTATCGGTATGTGTATTATTCTTTGTGTAAAACAAAATACAAACAATGGACTGGTAAGTCATTAGAGGTAATTCAATTGATACATAACATACCATCTATCATCTATCGGTTTCAAAGTATCAAATGTTATATTTTTTATATAGAAAACTAACCTGGTACTTCACTGAAATCCAATACTAACGAACATAACTTAGTGATACAAATATGAAGTACTTAATCTTCTGAATTGATGAAAACTTCTTAATTTCAGTATTCAACAATTATTTGATAACGGACAAGTCAATCAACTCCCTTTGGTGCCAACATTCAGTTCACAGTTAGAAGACAGCTTTCTTGCCGAATAGCCTATTTAACTATCTTAATTTCAATCTGTTGTTGATATATTGAACGACTTATAATTTCTTGAATTTAAACTTCTTATAGGCTACAAGGTGTCCAGGGACTAATGAATCAAACTACCAGGCCAAATGCTTCATACCTAAGCCTTGACAGTTCCAAACAAAATCCAATCTCAAACTTGAGGACTCAACAAATAAAAATATCACTCAATGACCTCTTTAATTGAACTTTTTTTTTTATCATGCTTTATTGGGCATCTTACACTGACCTTATAAAATTTTGGTTAAAAAGAAATTAGCAAGGAATTTTGTGGTGTGGTCATGCTAGAGGAAGATTTGAATTTTTGAAATCATCGAGACACTCCAAGGTATTGCATTTTCTTCAAATATTATCTTCTTATAAATTCGTACACATATTAAAGTTTTGTTTAATATATCTCTTCTTAACAAAAGTGGAAAACCAATTAAGGACAGATCAAGACTTCAAAATCAAATCACACATTTTAGTATAACTAGGATGACCATAAGATATTAATTTTTACTTTAATTGAATGCAGACATTACCCACTTTAGGAAAACAGGCTCTGATAACTAGGGATTCACAATCTCAAGCAAATGAAGTTGGGAGCTTTGGTATTTCCAATCTTATGGACCAGAGGTTGTTTTATGGAACTTTACATAGTCATGTTTCATTTTTAAGGAAATTTAAACCAAGAGGTTTGATGACTTAAGGCCAATTAAAAATGATCTCTATGATCCAATGTTTGAGGCGATTGGTCTCCCCATCGACCACCATCTGAGATGTATGCTACTAAATAAATGGTAATTTTTTTATCTTCTTGATCATTTAACTTTTAACCGCCTTTATAATTTTATTAGGAGCAGATATAAGAAGTCTTACTTAGTGCGATCTATCAAGGTGCAATATCATACTTTTTTTAAAAGCAAAATAAAATATAAATTTAATCGGCATAAAAAAAGGATGCAAAATTACAAAGATTTCCGAAGGTGCAACATCATATTAACAATACTTGATAATTTACTCTCAGTCCCTCATCATAGGATGAACTAGAGTGAATCATGTGACAAAATTTAATCTTTCATGGCTTTTTCCTTAACAGATGAGACCTCATGCGGATGTGAAGAGTCGAGGAGTGCTTTGATATTTTGGTAGATTTTCTCTATCGACTTGTTAGTGAATGTTCTTTCTGGACAAATTTTCTAAGGTATTATATGTTTTGATGAAATCTATGGATAAGAGTAGTTGAAACTTCCTTTAAAATAAATTATGGAACCTTATGGTTTTGTAACTGTGTCAAACTTTGATTTAAACTTTAGGTTTGGTGGTGAAATAAAAATTAGTATCCTTTTTGTTTTGTTGTTGGAATATAGAAGGAATTTAATTTTCTATTGAAAAAGATTGCATGAATGAATTTGAAGCTTTCAAGTAAAATGAAGAGAAAAGGCAGTACATCCGTTAGTACACAACTTATTGATTTAAAGTTTTGGTTGAAGCGTCGTTCATGTACAGAAAGACATTCTCTTACACGTGAAGTGTCGTTCATGTATAGCAAGAAATTCTCTTCATGTCGTTCAAGCATAGCAAAACATTATGTTACCCAAGAGTATGACACTCCAATTCTTTTAAAGCCTACCAGATTAGTCAACTAACATTCACTGTACTCCTATGAAATTAGGAATATAAATTCTTCATTCATTGTACAAATCTGTCAGAGAGTCACCTTGCATTAAGGGAGAGAATCTCTCCTATATTATTGTAATTTGATTCTTATAGATGGGTTTGGCTTCAATCCTCGTCCTTTGATTAAAGGATGCAATCTCAATCTTTCATGTATTTTGTGCCTGGGATCGTCAAATTTATGTATTATGTGGAACCATATCAACATTAATGGTTGAGATTACATCATTTTCTTAAAGGATGAAAAAGGTAAATGATGGAACCTGAACCCTTTATAGATAAATGTATATAAAAGCAGATATAATCACTGTGTGGGATACGCTGCCAAATTCCTAAAACCTTAGGACTTTCATGGTATCAGAACAACAGCGATCTGAACCTATCTCTCTCTGTTATTTTTTCCACTAATCAACTTCTTGACGATGGTAGGTACAAAACTATTTACATCTAAACTAATAGAGAGAAGCAACATTGTCATTTTATATCATCTCATAAATTAACTATTAATCACCATGTTTGCCTTTTTCTCATGATCTAGGAGGCGAATAACCCACAAAACAGTGTGATTAATGCTGACCAACATAATTTGGTTTGCTGAAATCAACTGAATGCTGCTCAGACTAAGCATCTCTTATATTTCAAAACTTATCTTTTATTCTTAATGATAAACTATCATAATTGGTTTTACGTTGCATTGTAAATTAGATATTTTTAGTATGCTTGTGCTTGTTTTTCTTTCCAAAAAACATCAACATAGGCCTCCACCGATGCGTATTGATATAAATCCGCTTAATCATGAATGCAACACATTATTTTGGGATGAACTTCTAGGAAACATATCAAGCAATATTTCAGGCAACAATCAGTTTGCATTGTTTGACCATCAAAACGTAGTGAGTACTTATTAATTATTTTTTTTATTCGTTTAAAATTTTATTGCGTTAAGTTTCACTATAGTGTATTGAACATGTATAAACAGACAGTAGTCTGATTCTTATGTGATAAACTACAGTGACCAGATCTGATCTCTCTGCAACAGAACCCTCCATATAGGTCTATGACTACTCCTTTTTGGTATGACTTAGATTTCATCATCTTTCGGTATGAGTATTATTCTTTGTGTAAAACAAAGTACAATCATTGGACTGGTAAGTCATTGGAGATAATTCAATTGATACATAACATACCATCTATTATCTATCGGTTTCAAAGTATTAAATGTTATATTTTTTATATAGAAAATTAACCTGATACTTCACTGAAATCCAATACTAATGAACATAACTTAGTGCTATAAGTATGAAGTACTTAATCTTCTGAATTGATGAAAAATTCTTAATTTCAGGAGTCAACCATTATTTGATAACGGACAAGTCAATCAACTCCCTTTGGTGCCAACATTCAGTTCACAGTTAGAAGACTGCTTTCTTGCCGAATAGCCTATTTAACTATCTTAATTTAAAGCTGTTGTTGATATATTGAACGACTTATAATTTCTTTCTTTTAAACTTCTTATAGGCTACAAGGTCTCCAGGGACTAATGAATCAAACTACCAGGCCAAGTGCTACATACCTAAGCCTTGACAGTTCCAAACCAAATCCAATCTCGAACTTGAGGACTCAACAAGTAAAAATATCACTCAATGACCTCTTTAATTGCATTTTTTTTTATCAAGCTTTATTGTGAATCTTACACTGACCTTATAAAATTTTGGTTGAAAAAAAAAATTAGCAAGGAATTTTGTGGCGTCGTCATGCTAGAGGAAGATTTGAATTTTTGAAATCATCGAGACACTCCAAGGTATTGCATTTTCTTCACATATTATCTTGATATAAATTCGTACACATATTAAAGTTTTGTTTAATATATCTCTTCTTCACAAAATTTGAAAACCAATTAAGGACAGATCGAGACTTCAAAATCAAATCACACATTTTAGTATAACTAAGATGACCATAAGATATTAATTTTTACTTTAATTGACTGCAGACGTTAAACACTTTGGGAGAATAGGCTCTGATAATTAGGGATTCACAATCTCAAGCAAATGAAGTTGGGAGCTTTGGTATTTCCAATCTTATGGACCAGAGGTTGTTTTATGGAACTTTACATAGTCATGTTTCATTTTTATGGAAATTTAAACCAAAAGGTTTGGTGATTTCAGGGCAATTAAAAATGCACTCTATGATCCAATGTTTGAAGCGATTGGTCTCCCTATCGACCACCATTTGAGATGTATGCTACTAAATAAATGGTAATTTTTTTTATCTTCTTGATCATTTAACTTTTAACCGGCTCTATAATATTATTAGGAGCCGATAAAAGATGCCTTACTTAGTGCGATCATATCATGGTGCAATATCATACTTTTTTTAAAAACAAAATAAAATATAAATATAATCAGCATAAAAAAGGATAAAAAATTACATGGATTTCCAAAAGTGCAACATCATATTAACAATACTTGATAATTTACTCTCAGTTCATCATCATAGGATGAACTAGAGTGACTCATGTGACAAAATTTAATCTTTCATGGCTTTTTCCTTAACAGATGAGACCTCATGCGGATGTGAAGAGCCGAGGAGTGCTTTGATATTTTGGGAGATTTTCTATGTCGACTTGTTAGTGAATGTTCTTTATGGAAAAATTTTACAAGTTATTATATGTTTTGATGAAATCTATGGACAAGAGTAGTTGAAACTTCCATTAAAATAAATTATGGAACCTTATGGTTTTGTAACTGTGTCAAACTTTGATTTAAACTTTTGGTTTGGTGGTTAAATAAAAACTAGTATATTTTTTGTTTTGTGGCTGGAATTTAGAAATATTTTAATTTTCTTTTGAAAGAGATTTCATGAATGAATTCGAAGCTTGCAAGTAAATTGAAGAGAAAAGGCAGTATATCCGTTAGTACACAACTTATTGATTTAAACTTTTGGGAGAAGCTCCGTTCATGTACAGCAAGACATTGTCTTGCACGTGAAGTGTCGTTCATGTATAGCAAGACATTCTCTTCACGTTGTTCAAGTATAACAAAACATTCTCTTACCAAAGAGTAAGACACTCCAATTCTTTTAAAGCCTAACAGATTAGTCGACTGACATTCACTGTACTCCTATGAAATTGGGAATATAAATTCTTCATTCATTGTACAAATATGTCAAAGAATCACCTTGTATTAAGGGAGAGAATCTCTCCTATATTATTGTAATTGATTCTTATAGATGGGTTTGGCTTCAATCCTCGTCCATTGATTTAAGGATGCAATCTCAACCTTTCATGTATTATGTGCGTGGCATCGACAAATTTATGTATTATGTGGAATCCATATCTACAGTAATGGTTGAGATTACGTTGTTTTCTTAAAGGATGGGAAAGGTAAATTATGGAAGCTGAACCCCTTATAGATAAATGTATATAAAAGCAGATGCAATCACTATGTGGGATACACTGCCAAATTCCTAAAACCTTAGGACTGTCATGGTATCAGAGCAACAACGATCTGAACCTGTCTCTCTGTTATTTTTTCCACTAATCAATCTCTTGACGATGGTAGGTACAAAACTATTTACATCTAAACTAAAGAGAGAAGCAACCTAGTTATTTTATATCATCTCATAAATAAACTATTAATCACCATGTTTGCCTTTTTCTCATGATCCAGGAGGCAAATAACCCACAAAACAGTGCGATACATGCTGACCAACCTAATTTGATTTACTCAAATCAACTAAATGCTGCTCAGACTAAGTGATGAGTGCCAAATATTGCATATTTTGGCCCCTTAATTTACATTTGTTAGCTTAGGAATTTGCTACTTTGAGTTGTTTTTCGTTGTTTTACAGGTTTACAAGCTTGGAAAGGAGTTTCACTAAATTGCCAGAATTGCTCTTATAGATCAGCCACTTTTGAGGATTAAACTATATTGATTCAGGAAGATCCAAGAGATAAGCCATACATGCTTGGAATGATCCGGATGTCTATGTTCTGGGGAATTTTACGGATCAATAAAATGATTTTTCTAGAGAAGGTTTTGGCAATTTAAGTAGACAAAGGTTAGGCTGTGCATGATTTCAGCATGACAAATCATCAATTTTTGGAAAGATCTAGATGTCTATGTTCTGATTAATTTTACAGATCAATAAAATGATTTTTCTAGAGAAAGTTATGGGAGCTTTAGTAGAAAAAGGTCAAAGAGCAAAAGCTGGAATCTTCAGTATCCCACATCGGATTGGAAACACATTGCACTTGTGATGTTTCCGTATATAAGCCCCTCTTCAGTTCATCTTTAGTAAGAATCCAAGTGCCATTTTGGTGCAATTTGGAGGACTTCTACTAGCATTCTGGTGGATCTCCAAGGGCTTTATTACAAGGGGGGGAAGAGCTGCTCAACAACTGCGAGTGGAATTTCTTTCAATATATAGTAAGTGTTAGTTTATTTCTTTCAGAGTTTTAATGCTTAACACTTTAATTGTGAAATTTAGTTTCATAATCATGAGTGGCTAAAATCTTCAGCTAAGGTTGAAGATGAAGCCTTTCCATTGTTTAGCATTATATTTTCAGATATGTTCATACAATTCTGATATTTTTAGTATTAAATGTTCTATTTCAATTGTTTGAGTAAATTCTTACGATTGATAGTTTTTAAATTGTTCAAGTTGGATATTCCGTGTGTTTCATCTGATGGATACATTGAATCATTTTGATTAAATTGGATATCCTTTGTGATTTGTAAATTAAACGGATACATTGGATGGTTTTGGTTTAATTAGGATATTTGTTGTGATTTGTTTAAAGTTGGATTCGTGGAATCATTTGATAAATCTCTTTTATATAGAACATGAAGATATATGCTTTACTTTGGTGGGGTGGATTCAGAAACCTTAGTGTTTTTATCATTTGTTTTTAAATCAATTTAGCTTAGTTTATATTTGTTTTGCAAAATACAATTCAAATTTCAGAACTAGGTTAAGATAATGTTAGTTTAGATAAAATTATATTTTCACAACGCAATTCCCTGTGGATTCGACTTCGCACTTGCACAACACTATATTGCAAACGACTCGTGCGCTTGCGAGTAATTTAAAACTCACAACAAGTTTTTGGTGCCGTTGCCGTGGAGTTGTTTTGTTTGTGAAATTTTTTCCTCAATTTATTTTATTTTTCCACTAGTTTAGTTAGCATTTTTGTTTTTTTAATTTTAATTTTAATTTTTATTTAATTTAATTTATTTATTTTACTTTATTTGTTTCTATTTGCAATTGCCCAAAAATAAAATTAAATAAAATTTAAAAAATGTGGATGAATCCAACGCCGGTTTCACAGTCTTTAGATGACGCCCTCAAGGATTTCATGAAGATGACCGGCTAGTCCATCAGTGCAGCCAACACATTCAATGTTGATAGTTGTTCCATCTGTGCTAGCCCTATGCATTTAGCATAGAATTGTCCATCTATGCCGGCTTTTGCCGAATATGCCATGGAACAAATGAATGCTTTCAATGACTGTCGGTGGCAATCAAATGGATCTTACTCCGAGACGTACAATCCAGGGTGACGGAACCACCCTAATTTTTCATGGAAGCAAAACCAACTGATGAATCAGGGAGGAACCCATCATCATGCTCACAATCAACACCCTCTCGGATTTTCTCCACCAGTTCCAAGTTATGGTCGCTCAGCCCATCCAGCGTCGGTTTCACAGTCATTGGAGGATGCCCTCAATGATTTCAGGAAGCTGACCGGCTATCCATAAGTGAAGTGAGGAGTGCAACAATAGTAAACACCCAAGTGATTACCAAGCTAGAGAGTAAAATGGGTCAAATCGCAAGTCACTTAGGTGAAGAAGAGAAGGAAAAGTTCCCAAGTCAACCCGTGCCCAACCCGAAGAAACAGTTTGCAGTCGGAAATTTATCAACTCCTATGCACGGGCAGGAACAAGTGCAATCGATTGTCACATTGAGGTATGGAAGACAAATGGACAATCAAGTGGAAGAGAACCCCGCTCTGCAGCAAGGGCAAGAAAGTGGCAACAAGGAGAAGAGAGATACTGAGCCATCTATAGCTACACCTACAATTAAGGATCTTCCTAGGTCGTTTGTCGCCTTACCCTGAGAGATTATAAGCACCTAAGAAAGAAGGGAAGTCTGAGGACATTTTGGAGGCATGCTTTGCTCAGTTTGGAGAGGATTTGGATTTGGATATGTTACTTGAGCAAGCGAATGCCATTTTGGAGTCTGCTCCTCAGGAGAGCAGCGAGACGGAGGAGACTGTGGATGAATCCCGCATTGAGGACCCCCTGGAGGCATGCTTTGCTCAATTTGGAGAGGATTTGGATTTGGATAAAGTACTTGAGCAAGCGAATGCCATTTTGGAGTCTGCTCCTCGGGAGAACAGTGAGATGGAGGATACCACAGCACCTGAGTCCCTCAAGAAGGAACTTAAGCCTTTATCGGACAATCTTAAGTATGAGTTCCTAGGTCCAGCAGATTCTTTGCCTGTGATTATAGCTTCAGATTTGGTTGAGGCTCAAGAAGAGAAATTATTGGACATTTTAAGAGAGCATAAGGAAGCTATTAGCTGGACTATTAAGGATATCAAGGGAATCAGCCCCTCGGTTGTGATGCACATGATACGTTTGGATTAGAATGTCAAGCCATCGAGGGAGCCACAAAGAAGGCTCAACCCAGCTATGTAAGAGGTTGTGAGGACTGAAGTGATTAAGTTGTTGGATGTAGGGATCATTTATCCAATCTTTGATAGCGAATGGGTGAGCCCAATTCATGTCGTACCAAAGTGGGCTGGATTGGCGATAGTGATGAATAAAGACGACGAGTTGGTTCCAACTCGTGTGCAGTCAGGATGGAGAGTGAGTATAGACTACTGTAAATTGAATGCTGCCACAAGGAATGATCATTTTCCACTCCCATTTATTGATCAGATGGTGGAGCACTTAGCTGGGCACGATTACTAATACTGGGTCTGGCTGAAGACATTAAACTTAGTACTCATAGGAGGCACCCCACAACATATTCTTTTTTTTTGTTTATTATTTTACATATTTTTTGTTATTGTTTATTTCTAGTGTTTCTTTTTTTTCCAGTTTTTATTTTTTAGGGACAACGCGTACTTCAGTTCAAGTTTGGGGGTATGCTATGAGCCATGCCAATCCAACTAGTTCTCTATCTCCCAGGTCAGCTCTTTCCATAATATTCACACATTGGGGACAATGTGTAATTTAAGTTTGGGGGTATGGGAGATAGATTACACACATTTTGTCCTAATTTCTTGTTGTTTTTTCTTCGTTTTAAAGAAAAGATAAATGGATCTTATGTAATTTTGAAATTTTGGTTGATCTAAACAATTTATGTGATGTGATGTCATTGGTAAGCTTAAAATTTTGAACACATGATCTGGTGATAAAGTTTTAAAATTTAGTTACTTACTTTAGGCATTTGAGAATTCACATGTTTTATCTAATCTAACATGAGCACATTAGCACAAATTGTGTGAGGTATGACATGTGATTTTAATGTGTACGTTTCCTTGTCTTAACTGAAACTGGATGACTTGTTGGATAAACACTTTGGCATAAAAAGGTACAAAAAAATAAATAAATAAATTTGATGATCATAAATAAACTTTCCACTGAGTAACTGGACCTCTTGCCTCAGTAAGCAGTGTGTTCACGTCAAAAGGTGGGAATTTTGCTTGGTAGTATTAAGGCCAGTTTAATTTCGTAGCCTTTTTGACTCGAGTTAGTAAGTCCTTAGGGGTGTCTTTACACCTAATGCCCTAAAACCATTTGGTTTGGGAGTCAATGACTCAACACTTGCTACACGGGTCAATTAGAAAGCTTAAGGGAACTAAACATAGCAGAGCCTTCTAATAAAAAAAAAAGGAGAAGAAAATAAAAACTATGCCATTTTCGTTCATTCTGATGGGAAATTCGATGAATCTTGAGACATGGAGACCTTAGACTTTGGAGTTATTTGAAAGCTTCATTTTTATATACTAATTCAGTTTACACAGTGTCAGACTTGTGATGCCTTAACCTGTCTTTTGTAAGTAATTAGATTTTAAAATTTCTATTCATTGTGAAGATGGGTTTACCTTTTTAAGCCTGCTCATGAATGAATATCATGGTTTTGAGTGCTCCTTAAATTTTTGGATACCATGAGTGATGAACTTATCTCTATGTTCTTTGTTTTTCATTTTGTTTTTTATTTTGTTTTGCTAAGTGACTAACAAAATGTAAGTTTGGGGATATTTGATGAGTGCCAAATATGGCATATTTTGACCCCTTAATTTACATTTGTTAGCTTAGGAATTTGTTACTTTGAGTTGTTTTTCGTTGTTTTACAGTTTTACAAGCTTGGAAAGGAGTTTCATTAAATTGTTAGAATTACTCGTACAGCTCAGCCATTTTTGAGGATTAAACTGTATTAATTCAGGAAGATCTAGGAGATGAGCCATATATGCTTGGAAAGATCCGGATCTTTATTTTCTGGGGAATTTTACTGATCAATAAAATAAATTTTTTAGAGAAAGTTATGGCAGTTTTAGTAGACAAAGGTCAGGTTGTGGATGATTTCAGTGTGACAGATCAACCATTTTTGAGGATTTAACTGTATTGATTCAGAACTAACCAGGAGATGAGCCATATATGCTTGAAAGATCCGGATGTCTATTTTCTGGAGAATTTTTTGGATCAATAAAATGATTTTTCTAGAGAAAGTTATGGCAGTTTTAGTAGACAAAGGTCAAAGAGCAAAAGCTAGAATCTGCAGTATCCCACATCGGATTGGAAACACATTGCACTTATGATGTTTCCCTATATAAGCCCCTCTTCACTTCATCTTTAGTAAGAATCCAAGTGCCATTTTGGTGCAATTTAGAGGACTTCTTCTAACATTCTGGTGGATCTCCAAGGGCTTTGCTACAAATGAGGAAGCGTTGCTCAACAACTACGAGTGAAATTTCTCTCAATGTATAGTCAGTTTTAATTTATTTCTTTTTGAGTTTTAATGCTTAGCACTTTAATTTTGAAATTTAGTTTCATAATAATGAGTGGCTAAATCTTCAGCTAAGGTTGAAGATGAAGCATTTCCATTGTTTAGTATTATATTTTCAGATATGTTCATACAATTCTGATATTTTTAGTATTAAATGTTCTATTTCAATTGTTTGAGTAAATTCTTACGATTGATAGTTTTTAAATTGTTCAAGTTGGATATTCCGTATGTTTCATCAGATGGATACATTGAATCATTTTGATTAAACCGGATATCCTTTGTGATTTGTAAATTAAATGGATACATTGGATGGTTTTGGTTTAATTAGGATATTTGTTGTGATTTGATTAAAGTTGGATTCTTGGAATCATTTGATAAATCTCCTATATATAGAACATGAAGATATATGCTTTACTTTGGTGGGGTGGATTCAGAAACCTTTGTTTTTGTCATTTGTTTTTAAATCAATTTAGCTTAGTTTATATTTGTTTTGCAAAATACAATTCAAAATTCGGAACTAGGTTAAGATAAGATTAGTTTAGACAAAATTATATTTTCACAACGCAGTTCCCTGCGGATTCGACCTCGCACTTGCACAACACTATATTGCAAACGACTCGTGGGCTTGCGAGTAATTTAAAACTCACAACACTAAGCATCTCCTATATGTCAAAACTTATCTTTTATTCTTAATGATATAAATTATCAAAACTGGTTTTATGTGGCATTGTAAATTAGATATCCTTTATGCTTATGCTTGTTTTTCTTACCAAAAAACATCAATAAAGGCCTCCACCGATGGGTCATGATATAAATCCGTTTAATCATGAGTGCAACACTATTTGGGGATGAACTTCTAGGAAACATATCAACCAATATTTCAGGCAACAATCAGTTTGCATTGTTTAACCCTCACAACGCTGTGAGTACTTATTAATTAAATTTTTTATTCGTTTAAAATTTTATTGTGTTAAGTTTCACTATAATGTATTGAACATGTATAAACAGACAGTAGTCTGATTCTTATGTTATAAACAACAGCGACCAGATCTGATCTCTCAGCAACAGAACCCTCCATATAGGCCTATGACTACTCCTTTTTGGTATGACTTAGATTTCATCATCTATTGGTATGAGTATTATTCTTTGTGTAAAACAGAATACAAACAATGGACTGGTAAGTCATTGGAGGTAATTCAATTGTTACATAACATACCATCTATTATCTATCGGTTTCAAAGTATTAAATGTTATATTTTTTATATAGAAAATTATCCTGATACTTCACTGAAATCCAATAGTAATGAACATAACTTAGTGCTATAAATATGAAGTACTTAATCTTCTGAATTGATGAAAAATTCTTACTTTCAGGAGTCAACAATTATTTGATAATGGACAAGTCAATCAACTCCCTTTGGTACCAACATTCAGTTCACAGTTAGAAGACTCCTTTCTTGCCGAATAACCTATTTAACTATCTTAATTTCAAGCTGTTGTTGATATACTGAACGACTTACAATTTCTTGCTTTTAAACTTCTTATAGGCTACAAGGTCTCCAGGGACTAATGAATCAAACTACCAGGCCAAGTGCTTCATACCTAAGCCTTGACAGTTCCAAACCAAATCCAATCTCGAACTTGAGGACTCAACAAATAAAAATATCACTCAATGACCTATTTAATTGCGCTTTTTTATCAAGCTTTATTGTGCATCTTACACTGACCTTATAAAATTTTGGTTGAAAAAAAAATTAGCAAGGAATTTCATGGCATGGTCATGCTAGAGGAAGATTTGAGTTTTTGTAATCATCGAGACACTCCAAGGTATTGCATTTTCTTCACATATTATCTTGTTATAAATTCGTACACATAATAAAGTTTTCTTTAATATATCTTCTTCATTAAAGTGGAAAACCAATTAAGGACAGATCGAGACTTCAAAATCAAATCACACATTTTAGTATAACTAAGATGACCATAAGATATTAATTTTTACTTTATTTGAATGTAGACATTACCCAATTTGGGAGAACAGGCTCTAATAACTAGGGATTCACAATCTCAAGCAAATGAAGTTGGGAGCTCTGGTATTTCCAATCTTATGGACCAGAGGTTGTTTTATGGAACTTTACATAGTCAAGTTTCATCTTTATGGAAATTTAAACCAAGAGGTTTGGTGATTTCAGGCCAATTAAAAATGCACTCTATGATCCAATGTTTGAGGCGATTGGTCTCCCCATCGACCACCATCTGAGATGTATGCTACTAAATAAATGGTAATTTTTTTTGATCTTCTTGATCATTTAACTTTTAACCGGCTTTATAATTTTATTAGGAGCATATATAAGACGTCTTACTTGGTGCGATCATATCCTGGTGCAATATCATACTTTTTTTAAAAACAAAATAAAATATAAATTTAATCAGCATAAAAAAAAGGACGCAAAATTACAAAGATTTCCAAAGATGCAACATCATATTAACAATACTTGATAATTTATTCTCACTCCATCATCATAGGATGAACTCGAGTGAATCATGTGACAAAATTTAATCTTTCATGGCTTTTTCCTTAACAGATGAGACCTCATGCGGATGTGAAGAGTCGAGGAGTGCTTTGATATTTTGGGAGATTTTCTATGTCGACTTCTTAGTGAATGTTTTTTCTGGACAAATTTTACAAGGTATTATATGTTTTGATGAAATCTATGGATAAGGGTAGTTGAAACTTCCTTTAAAATAAATTATGGAAACTTATGTTTTTGTAGCTGTGTCAAACTTTGATTTAAACTTTTGGTTTGGTGGTTAAATAAAAACTAGTATCTTTTTTGTTTTGTGGTTGGAAATTAGAAATAATTTAATTTTCTATTGAAAAAGATTTCATGAATGAATTCGAAGCTTGCAAGTAAAATGAAGAGAAAAGGCAGTAAATCCGTTAGTACACAACTTATTGATTTAAAGTTTTGGCGGAAGTGTCGTTCATGTACAGCAAGACATTCTCTTACACCAGAAGTGTCGTTCATGTATAGCAAGACATTCTCATCATGTCGTTCAAGTATAGGAAAACATTATCTTACCCAAGAGTAAGACACTCCAATTCTTTTAAAGCCTACCAGATTAGTCAACTGACATTCACTGTACTCCTATCAAATTAGGAATATAAATTCTTCATTCATTGTACAAATCTGTCGAAGAATCACCTTGTATTAAGGGAGAGAATCTCTCCTATATTATTGTAATTGATTCTTATAGAAGGGTTTGGCTTCAATCCTCGTACTTTAATTAAAGGATGCCATCTCAACCTTTCCTGTATTATGTGCGTGGGATCGACAAATTTATGTATTATGTAGAATCCATATCTACATTAATGGTTGAGATTTACGTCATTTTCTTAAAGGATGGAAAAGGTAAATGATGGAACCTGAACCCATTATAGATAAATGTATATAAAAGAAGATGCAATCACTATGTGGGATACGCTGCCAAATTCCTAAAACCTTAGGACTTTCATGGTATCAGAGCAACAGCGATCTGAACCTATCTCTCTCTGTTATTTTTTCCACTAATCAATTTCTTGACGATGGTAGGTACAAAACTATTTACATCTAAACTAATAGAGAGAAGCAACCTAGTTATTTTATATCATCTCATAAATTAACTATTAATCACTATGTTTGCCTTTTTCTCATGATCCAGGAGGCGTATAACCCACAAAACAGTGCGATTCATGCTGACCAACCTAATTTGGTTTAATCAAACAAACTGAATGCTGCTCAGACTAAGCATCTCCTATATGTCAAAACTTATCTTTTATTCTTAATGATATGAATTATCAAAATTTGTTTTACATTGCATTGTAAATTAGATATTCTTTATGCTTATACTTGTTTTTCTTTCCAAAAAAATCAACATAGGCCTCCACCGATAGGTCATGATATAAATCCGCTTAATCATGAGTGCAACATATTATTTGGGGATGAACTTCTTGGAAACATATCAAACAATATTTCAAGCAACATTCAGCTTGCATTGTTTGACCCTCAAAACGCAGTGAGTACTTATTAATTATATTTTTTTATTCATTTAAAATTTTATTGTGTTAAGTTTCACTATAATGTATTGAACATGTATAAACAGACAATAGTCTGATTCTTATGTGATAAACTACAGCGACCAGATCTGATCTCTCAGCAACAGAACACTCCATATAGGCCTATGACTACTCCTTTTTGGTATGACATAGATTTCATCATCTGTCGGTAAAACAAAATACAATCAATGGACTGGTAAGTCATTGGAGGTAATTCAATTGATACATAACATACCAACTATTATCTATCGGTTTCAAAGTATTAAATGTTATATTTTTTTATATAGAAAAGTAACCTGATACTTCCCTGAAATCCAATAGTAATGAACATAACTTAGTGCTATAAATATGAAGTACTTAATCTTCGGAATTGATGAAAACTTCTTAATTTCAAGAGTCAACAATTATTTGAGAACAGACAAGTCAATCAACTCCCTTTGGTGCCAACATTGAGTTCACGGTTAGAAGATGACTTTCTTGCCGAATAGCCTATTTAACTATCTTAATTTCAAGCTGTTGTTGATATATTGAACGACTTATAATTTCTTGCTTTTAAACTTCTTATAGGCTACAAGGTCTCCAGGGACTAATGAATCAAACTACCAGGCCAACTGCTTCTTACCTAAGCCTTGACAGTTCCAAACCAAATCCAATCTCGAACTTGAGGACTCAACAAGTAAAAATATCACTCAATGACCTCTTTAATTGCATTTTTTTTTTATCAAGCTTTATTGTGCATCTTACATTGACCTTATAAAATTTTGGTTGAAAAAAAAATTAGCATGGAATTTCATTGCGTGGTCATGCTAGAGGAAGATTTGAATTTTGGAAATCATCGAGAAACTTCAAGGCATTGCATTTTCTTCACATATTATCTTGTTATAAATTTTTACACATATTAAAGTTTTGTTTAATATATCTCTTCTTCATAAAAGTGGAAAACCAATTAAGGACAGATCGAGACTTCAAAATCAAATCACACATTTTATTATAACTAAGATGACCATAAGATATTAATTTTTACTTTAATTGAATGCAGACATTACCCATTTTGGGAGAATTGGCTCTGATAATTAGGGATTCACAATCTCAAGCAAATGAAGTTGGGAGCTCTGGTATTTCCAATCTTATGGACCAGAGGTTCTTTTATGGAACCTTACATTGTCATGTTTCATTTTTATGGAAATTTAAACCAAGAGATTTGGTGATTTTAGGCCAATTAAAAATGCACTCTATGATCCAATGTTTGAGGCGACTGGTCTCCCCATCGACCACCATCTGAGATGTATGCTACTAAATGAATGGTAATTTTTTTTATCTTCTTGATCATTTAACTTTTAAACGGCTTTATAATTTTATTAGGAGCAGATATAAGATGTCCTTACTTAGTGCGATCATATCATGGTGCAATATCATACTTTTTTTAAAAGCAAAATAAAATATAAATTTAATCAGCATAAAAAAAGGATGCAAAATTACAAAGATTTCCAAAGGTGCAACATCATATTAACAATTCTTGATAATTTACTCTCAGTCCATCATCATAGGATGAACTAGAGTGAATCATGTGTCAAAATTTAATCTTTCATGGCTTTTTCCTTAACAGATGAGACCTCATGCGGATGTGAAGAGTCGAGGAGTGCTTTGATATTTTGGGAGATTTCTATGTCGACTTGTTAGTGAATGTTCTTTCTGCACAAATTTTACAAGGTTTATATGTTTTGATGAAATCTATGGATAAGAATATTTGAAACTTCCTTTAAAATAAATTATGGAACCTTATCGTTTTGCAACTGTGTCAAATTTTGATTTAAACTTTTGGTTTGCTGGTTAAATAAAAACTAGAATCTTTTTTGTTTTGTGGTTGAAATTTGGAAAAAATTTAATTTTCTTTTGAAAAAGATTTCATGAATGAATTTGAAGCTTGCAAGTTAAATGAAGAGAAAACGCAGTATATCCATTAGT
The DNA here is from genome assembly GCA_023935145.1 of Bretschneidera sinensis. NCBI lineage: Eukaryota > Viridiplantae > Streptophyta > Magnoliopsida > Brassicales > Akaniaceae > Bretschneidera > Bretschneidera sinensis. Next base: position 8,417,331 of record CM043705.1, read on the forward strand.
CCACAACATATTGATTTAAAGTTTTGGCATAAGCGTCGTTCATGTACAGAATGACATTCTCTTACACATGAAGTGTCGTTCATGTATAGCAAGACATTCTCTTTACGTCATTCAAGTATAGCAAAACATTATCTTAACCAAGAGTAAGACACTCCAATTCTTTTAAAGCGTACCAGATTAGTCAACTGATATTCACTGTACTCCTATGAAATTAGGATTATAAATTCTTCATTCATTGTACAAATCTGTCAAAGAATCACCTTGCATTAAGGGAGAGAATCTCTCCTACATTATTGTAATCGATTCTTATAGATGGGTTTGGCTTCAATCCTCGTCCATTGATTAAATGATGCAATCTCAACCTTTCATGTATTATGTGCGTGGGGTCAACAAATTTATTTATTATGTGGAATCCATATCAACATTAATGGTTGAGATTACGTCATTTTCTTAGAGGATGTAAAAGGTAAATGATGGAACCTGAACCCCTTATAGATAAATGTATATAAAGGCAGATGCAATCACTATGTGGGATACGCTGCCAAATTCCTAAAACCTTAGGACTTTCATGGTATCAGAGCAACAGTAATCTGAACCTATCTCTCTCTGTTATTTTTTCCACTAATCAATTTCTTGACGATGGTAGGTACAAAACTATTTACATCTAAACTAATAGAGAGAAGCAACCTAGTTATTTTATATCATCTCATAAATTAACTATTAATAACCATGTTTGCCTTTTTCTCATGATCCAGGTGGCGAATAACCAACAAAACAGTGTGATTCATGCTGACCAACCTAATTTGGTTTACTCAAATCAATTCAAAGCGGCTCAGGCTAAGCATCTCCTATATGTCAAAACTTATTTTTTATTCTTAATGATATAAATTATCAAAATTGGTTTTACATTGCATTGTAAATTAGATATCCTTTATGCTTATGCTTGTTTTTCTTTCTAAAAAACATCAACATAGGCCTCCACCGATCAGTCATGATATAAATGCGCATAATCATGAGTGCAACACATTATTTGGGGATGAACTTCTAGGAAACATATCAAGCAATATTTCAGGCAACAATCAGCTTGCATTGTTTGACCCTCAAAACGCAGTGAGTACTTTTTAATTATATTTTTTATTCGTTTAAAATTTTATTGTGTTAAGTTTCACTATAATGTATTGAACATGTATAAACAGACAGTAGTCTGATTCTTTTGTGATAAACTACAGCGACCAGATCTGATCTCTCAGCAACAGAACCCTCCATATAGGCCTATGACTACTCCTTTTTGGTATGACTTAGATTTCATCATCTATCCGTATGAGTATTATTCTGTGTAAAACAAAATAAAATCAATGGACTGGTAAGTCATTGGAGGTAATTCAATTGATACATAACATACCATCTATTATCTATCGGTTTCAAAGTATTTAATATTATATTTTTTTATATAGAAAATTAACCTGATACTTCACTGAAATCCAATACTAATGAACAAAACTTAGTGCTATAAACATGAAGTACTTAATCTTCTGAATTGATAAAAATTTCATAATTTCAGGAGTCAACCATTATTTGATAACGGACAAGTCAATCAACTCCCTTTGGTGCCAACATTCAGTTCACGGTTAGAAGACTCCTTTCTTGCCGAATAGCCTATTTAACTATCATAATTTTAAGCTGTTGTTGATATACTGAACAACTTATAATTTCTTGCTTTTAAACTTCTTATAGGCTACAAGGTCTCCAGGGACTAATGAATCAAACTACTAGGCCAACTGCTTCATACCTATACCTTGACAGTTCCAATCCAAATCCAATCTCGAACTTGAGGACGCAACAAGTAAAAATATCACTCAATGACCACTTTAATTGCACTTTTTTTTTATCAAGCTTTATTGTGCATCTTACACTGACCTTATAAAATTTTGGTTAAAAAAAAAATTAGCAAGGAATTTTGTGGCGTGGTCATGCTAGACGAAGATTTGAATTTTGAAAATCATCGAGACACTCCAAGGTATTGCATTTTCTTCACATATTATCTTGATATAAATTTGTACACATATTAAAGTTTTGTTTAATATATCTCTTCTTAAAAAAAGTGGAAAACCAATTAAGGACATATCGAGACTTCAAAATCAAATCATACATTTTAGTATAACTAAGATGACCATAAGATAATAATTTTTACTTTAATTGAATGCAGACATTACCCACATTGGTAGAATAGGCTCTTATAATTAAGGATTCACAATCTCAAACAAGTGAAGTTGGGAGCTCTGGTATTTCCAATCTTATGGACCAGAGGTTGTTTTATGGAACTTTACAGTGTCATGTTTCATATTTATGGATATTTAAACCAAGAGGTTTGGTGATTTCAGGGCAATTAAAAATGCACTCTATGATCCAATGTTTGAGCCGATTGGTCTCCCCATCAACCACCATTTGAGATGTATGCTACTAAATAAATAGTAATTTTTTTCATCTTCTTGATCATTTAACTTTTAACCAGCTTTTTAATTTTATTAGGAGCAGATAAAAGATGTCTTACTTAGTGCGATCATATAATGGTGCAATATCATACTTTTTTTAAAAGCAAAATAAAATATAAATTTAATCAGCATAAAAAAGGATGGAAAATTACAAAGATTTCCAAACGTGCAACATAATATTAACAATACTTGATAATTTACTCTCAGTCCATCATCATAGGATGAACTAGAGTGAATCATGTGACAAATTATAATCTTTCATGGCTTTTTCCTTAACAGATGACACCTCATGCGGATGTGAAGAGTCGGCGAGTGCTTTGATATTTTGGGCGATTTTCTATGTCGACTTGTTAGTGAATGTTCTATCTGGACAAATTTTACAAGGTATTATATGTTTTGATGCAATCTATGGATAAGAGTAGTTGAAACTTTAAAATAAATTATGGAACCTAATCGTTTTGTAACTGTGTCAAACTTTGATTTAAACTTTTGGTTTGGTGGTTAAATAAAAACTAGTATCTTTTTTGTTTTGTGGTTTGAATTTAGAAGTGATTTAATTTTCTTTTGAAAAAGATTTCATGAATGAATTCGAAGCTTGCAAGTAAAATGAAGAGAAAAGGCAGTGTATCTGTTAGAACAAAACTTATTGATTTAAAGTTTTGGCGGAAGCCTCGTTCATGTACAGCAAGACATTCTCTTACACGTGAAGTGTCGTTCATATATAGCAAGACATTCTATTCACGTTGTTCAAGTATAGCAAAACATTCTCTTACCCAAGAGTAAGACACTCCAATTCTTTTAAAGCCTACCAGATTAGTCAATTGACATTCACTATACTCCTATGAAATTCGGAATATAAATTCTTCATTCATTGTACAAATCTGTCAAAGAACCACCTTGTATTAAGGGATAGAATCTCTCATACATTAGTGTAATTGATTCTTATTGATGGGTTTGGCTTCAATCCTCGTCCTTTGATTAAAGGATGCAATCTCAACCTTTCATGTATTATGTGCGTGGGGTCGACAAATTTATATGTTACGTGTAATCCATATCCACATTAATGGTTGAGATTACGTCATTTTCTTAAAGGATGAAAAAGGTAAATGATGGAACCTGAACCCCTTATAGATAAATGTATATAAAAGCAGATGCAATCACTATGTGGGATACACTGCCAAATTCCTAAAACCTTAGGACTTTCATGGTATCAGAGCGACAGCGATCTGAACCTACCTCTCTCTGTTATTTTTTTCTCCTGCTCAAGTACATCCTTTCAAACGTTCCCATGGCATCTTCAGCTTCTTTTGCTACAATTGATCCTGATATTTCATCCTCATCCATGCCTTATCTTACCATTAAAAATGTTACGAACCTGGTATGTGTTAAATTATAATTCACCAGTATATCTCTTATGGAAGGTCTTACTTCTTCCTATTTTGCGCTCACAAGACCTGTTCAAACTTTTATTTATACTTTTGGTTGAGTGGTTAGATACATAAAAAGTGTAGCAGTATCTTTAATGTTTTGTGGTTGAACTGCGGAAGCAATTTCATTTTCTAGAAGATCTTATGGGAAAAGATTTCATGTATGAATTCAAAGCTTAAATAAAATAAAGATAGAAGGGATTATATATATGGATTAGTGCACAATTTGTTAATTTAAGCTTTCGGGTGAAACGTCATTCATGTATAGCAAGACATTCTCGTACCCAAGAATACACTCCAATTCTTTTAGAGGCTATGCAATCTCGTTAGCATAACTTTCATATTGGAGCCTGACCCTTTCCTTGAGGGTGAAAAAAGAGAAAAGAGAAAAGATGAAAGGAAAATGGGCTTGTGTAGAAGAAAAAAAAATATATTTTATTTTCTCTTTTAAAAAAAACTAAAAAATTCCGTCAAAGCTAAAAGTATTTCAAGTTAATTGAGTAAACATAGAAAGACAGATAACAATTTTTTTTATGCTTGTCAATATTGTGAAATACAAATTGCTTTCAATATCAGTCATCGTTCTGTATCTTAAATAACTGACCAAAAACCTCAACATTTATCATCAAAATTTAATTAACTGGATTGAAAGGTATTCATTATTCAAAGCTCAAACTTAGAATATCCATGAGGTCAGATTGGTCATAACCCACCAACATATCCTTTTCCAAACTCAATAGGTCATATGTGTGACACTCATTCAAATGACTTTTTCTTTGTGTTAAAAAGTTCACTGTATTTTCCTTTTTCACTCTATTTATTTCAATGATAAATGTCAATTTGAAAATAAAATACATGAAAGAAAGTATTTTATTGGTGTTTGGATTCTATGAAAATCAATTTCATGTAAAATATGATTTTACATTGGTGAGTGAAAAACTTAACGAAACATTTTCCCTTTTATCTGGCGTAAGTTATTTTATAAGTGATTTGAAAATGGTTCTTTTTTATAAAAGAAATTACTTTCCCACTTTCCTAAAATTTCTTTCTCTTATTACACCACCAATTTTCACTTTTTGTTTATTTTTAACATTTTTCATCATTTATTTTCATATTTAACCTGAAAACTTATAATTTTACATGACTCTCATTTTAAATAAATTTGGTTTTACATTGAAATACATTTTTCATGTAAAGAAACAGAGTTGAAATTAATTTTACTTTGTAATATATTTTACATGGAAACAAATGAAGCTTTTGATTAATAGGCTACTGTCAAACAAGTCCCATACAGATCATCACCTACAATTTTCTACAAGGCACTTCACTTCCCCTTTCTTATTTATGAAAACTTAATGGTACAAATCAACCTAAGCCATGGAAATTCTGGAAATGTTAAGTCAGTGAAGTGTTTACTTTTTTTAAAACTTCGGATAAGATTAAAAAGATGTTAAATCTCTAAAAATTAGAAGCATTGATTCTCTATTTTTCTTATCAAGTCCAGCAGTAAGTTTCATTGTACGGACAGAAAGGACAACAAATTCCCTTACTTCTGAACCGTGTTGAAAAGAAAAAAACATATACATATACATACATACATACATATATATACATACATACATATATATATATATATATATATATATATATATTTCTGGAATGAACATCGAGTGATCCAATTTCTAACACTAATTTTTATTGCTTTGATTTTAAATATATTTTCATATAAGGTCAGGTTTGATCTTGCTTATAAGCCACATCTAAAGGTGAATAGGGCATACATAGATCGTGTTATTGATATTAATTGTCTTAGGGTTCTCTCAGTATTTCGTAAGACTTAAAATGTAATTTAAATATAAATATTATATTCACGTATGTATATATAAGATCTGAATCTAAATCTACACCTACGTCTATATCTGTATTTGTATCTATATATGTTAAGACAGAAAGAATCCCCAGGAAAAATGAAACTACTATTAAAGAAGGTAACATATTCCAATGATCAACGAATTGTGCAGTTCTTGAGACCTGAAATTGAGTAAAGTGCTTCAAATATACTAGTTAAAGAAGAAATGTGGAATACCAGTGTAGAAGCTACATATACGGTTTAACATATATTTTCAGTTATTTTCTTAATGCTTCAGATCTGATAGTTGAATAGTTGAATTCACGTTCAAGTTCAACATATAGAAATGGTTACATAATTAGTTTCAGCATGACATTTAAGTCAACTTTGCATTGACTTGTTTGGTTGAGTTCAAAGTGAGATTAGGTCACTAACGAGTTAACTGAATACTATAGATCTAATAATTATTTTTAATGTACTGTTGTTAGTTAATGAAGAATAATCAATTTTATTTTCACTCATAAGAAATCACAAGAATTGAAGGGCTGGTGGCTAAGCTGATGATTTGGGAGTTGTATCTATGGACACTACAACAAATTAAGTTTTTAGTAGTGTATCGAAACATAACAAAAAATTAATAATTTCATCATGAAATATTTAGGTAACGAAAAAAAATATGTCATGATGATCATCAACGTATCTTCGTTGCTAAAATTATTTGGGTTGGGTCATTAAGGTTGTTACTAATTGTTAGTTATAGATGACAAAATTGATAATGACAACGGGCAGAATAGCGATTATTCTGAATGCTAGTTTCAACAGATATTTCACAAGGAAAAACACAAGACAAACCCTAAAAACACAGAGAAACACCTCTGATGTTTAATTTAAAATTTTGCAAATCCAATAATAATGATAATCTGTCTTTTCCGTATGTGGTCTCCTTATTTATAAGGTCAAAGCAAAAAAAGGAAAAAATCCCCGGAAACATAATCCTGGGGAAAACTAAGGAAATTACTAAAATTAAGTGATTGTATTAAGGCAGAATCAACGGCAGTCAATTCTGACTTGAATACAAAAGGAAATTGCAAATGGAAAGTTTCTTAAAAATGAAAACTGCAAATTTGAAGGCCTAAAATAGAATCAATGGCAGTCAACCGTTCTAGGTAGTCTACCTGCCATTTTTGCGCTGATCTGCCAACTCAAGGTATCTCAGTGCCAACAACGTGTTATCTGACAACTCAGGATCATCTGACTCGGATCCTCCTACATCAGTCGTCTCGGGATGGAAAAAACTCGTCCTCGAGTTCACAATAGCTTCATTGAAATCAACAAAACAAGGACTCAGGTGTTTCACATTAAAGACATCAGGCGGCAACCCAGGAGGAAGATCCTCTAGCATAAGGTCAGAAAACTCTGCTAGCAGCTGCTGCACCTCTGTTGATAAATCTGGATTCATGTCTGCTGCACTATTCCCACAAGGCAGTAGCGCATAGACCACATCTCCATGCTCAATCTCAGCTAAAAACCTGGACATCGAAAGTAGATTAGTATTATTGGCTACCGGGGTAGGAGTGGTTCCTTCCCGACGAGGTGCCAACACAATCCTCTTCCCTTTGATGCTAAGAGAGTATGTATTTTTCCACCCATCATGAATAACACTGTGATCATACTGCCAAGGTCTGCCTAACAATACATGATAAGCATCCATAGACACAACATCACACCAAGCATTATAAAAATATTTCCTACCAATCGAAAAAGACACTAGGCATCGCGTATCTACTGTTACCTCACTGCCTTTATTCAGCCACGACAATTTATACGGCTTAGGATGATGATCTATCTTCAACTGCAGTTTCTGGACAGTCTCTTCAGACACTACATTCTCACAACTACCACTGTCAATGATCATCTTGTAGACTTTATCTGCAACTATGCAGGTCGTGTGGAAAATATTAATTCTCAACCAATCGTCCCCTGTATCGCCCTTTGGGGTCAGTAGACTCTTACGAACGACCAGAGTCTCATGGTCATCTCTATACAACACATTTCCATCTTCATCCTCGTCATACACAGGCTCTCCAATCTCCTCAGTTTCGTCTACCACGTCGTCCTCAATTAGGAGATTTTTGCCCTTCTGACTAGTAGGCTTCTTGCACTCAGTCGCTTGATGTCCCTGTTCACCACATCTGAAACATCTAATATTTGAGTTAGAGTTACCTTGGGGTGGCTGCTAGGTAGGACGAGATTCTTGAGGGTGAACTAGCCGACTGCTTTGATCGCTTCTGATCACTGGCTTCCTGTTCTGCTATTTTTCCACCGCAAGTGCACGCTAGTATGCTTCAGAAACGGTCCACAGTGAGTGAAGGCTGAGGACATCCTACAAGGGCTGCAGTAATTCCCCTAAATACCATGCCACCATCTGCTCTTGTGTCTCAGATAAATTATTCTGGGCTATGAATTGATAGAACTCCTCCGTGTAATCATCAACCGATCTCATGCCTTGCCTCAACGAATGAAGTCGCTAAAACAAGGTTTGAGTGTAGACGAAAGGAAGGAAGTGACCCTTCATCTTCTTCTTCATCTTTTCCCAATCTGTGATCTTGGCCTTGCCCTACCGGTTGTGTGAGCGCCTCAACTGCTCCCACCACACAGATGCTCTGCCTTTGAGTTTGATGGCGACCAGTTTCACTTTGACACGATCTGGGACCTTCTTATACTCGAAAATACGCTTCACTTCATTCAACCAATTGACGAATCCCTCGGCCTGTAACGTACCAGAAAACTCTGGCAGATCCACTCTGAAATCGAGGTCTCCATAACATTCTTCCCGACCACAGTGCTCCCAAAATCGAGCAGGATTGTGATGCAAGTTTTCGAAACTGGAATCGAAATTGTGATCTTCCATCTCACGATCACCGAAATTCTGCGCCGCTAGATGTTGGGTTAACTCTGTAATTTGCCTCTGTAAATCCTCAATCATCGCATCCTAAACGTTACGATCACGGCGTTGGGCTTCCTTGTTCGGAACCTGCCTGCGACGACCACGACCACCAGCGATGGAAACTAATGAAATCTTACCCAGGAAGATGCTGAAGCTCTGATACCAACTGACACCGGGCATAATAGTGATTATTCTATAGGCTAGTTTCAACAGATATTTCGCAGGGAAAAACACAAGAGAAACCCTAAAAACACAGAGAAACACCTCTGATGTTTAATTTAAAATTTTGCAAATCCAATAATAATGATAATCTGTCTTTTCTGTATGTAGCCTCCTTATTTATAAGGTCAAAGCAAAAAAAGGAACCGAAAACATAATCCTGGGGAAAACTAAGAAAATTACTAAAATTAAGCGATTGTATTAAGGCAAAATTAACTACAGTCAATTCTAACTTGAATACAAAAGGAAATTGCAAATAGAAAGTTTCCTAAAACTGAAAACTGCAAATTTGAAGGCCTAAAATAGAATCAACGGCAGTCAACTGTTCTAGGTAGTCCACCTGCAATTTTTGCATTGATCTACCAACTCAAGGTATCTCAGTGCCAACAACATGTTATCTAACAACTCAGCATCATCTGACTCGGATCCTCCTATATCAGATAATCATCACCAAAGGAAAAAATGTTTTGTGATGCAAAGTTATGTTAGTAATACTAGTGAAATTTCATCATTAAAGATTTATATTCATCACTAAATACATAACAAAGGTTTATAGTATTTATTAGTGTAGAAATTCTTGACTGGCTCTTTAGACCCGCTGAAAACTTCATTGGTAAACTCGAGAAGCTTCATTGATAACATCAATAAACGTTTAGGACCCAAAAAGTAATATTACTAGTAAAGTTTCTAATATCACCAGTGGAATTTTCAACTAGTCTAAAACATTGGTCTAGACCCCAGCCAGCCAAAAAATCTTCATATAAGTGAGATGAACCCTTATGTTATATATTTTTCATGGACCTATACTAGAACAAAACTTCTCGGTAAAGCTGCTGGTAAAGGAACTGCTTGGAGTTTGAAGAATCTAAACTGTTATCAATTTTGTACACACATTTTATGTAAAATTTATTATATAAAAGCCAATAAATCTTACCTTTTTTTTATTTTGAAGAAGTTCGAGATGATATTTTTGCTCCATTATTCATTTTAGTGCAGTTTTCCTTTCCTTATATTTTTTTAATCTTTTTTGTTCTTGTTATGTGAAAAACTAATAGCTGGTAATAATTAAACATGTATGAAATGAACGTACGTGCATAAAAACAAGCACATTAAAAAAATTTGGAAAAAACAACTTGTAATTAATTACAACTAGTTAAAACATCAACATGAAGAAAATGATCAAGATTGTCACAACCTTAAGCAACAATTTGCCATCTTTAATTTTAATTCTAGATAGACTGATGATAAACACACAACATGATTTTATGTAAACTTTATTGTTAATTCTCACGGCTGAAAAATTGATTGATATGTTGATTAACGATATTGACAAACCATGACAAAAGTGTGAGACTTTTTATTTTCAAATAACTTCTTCAGCCACAATTTATATCTTTAGTTGACACTTAGAATTTTAGAAAGTAAAAGAATACAAATTAACAAAAAAATACAAAGAAGTTTCTCAACAAAGAACATTTCCAGCATTAAGTTTATGATACAGACAACATAATTTTGTGATGACCCACACCTCTCATTAAGAGTGTGAGGGGAAGATCATGATCCGTATAGTGTACAATTAGATATACTTTTGGGTCATGAAGTGAAAGTGTGACAGAATGATATCATAGTACCCAAGACCATTATCATGTGGATGCATGATATTTTGGTCTTATTCCCAACTTATCATTCCTTCATAGAAAGGATTAGTATTACCATTTGTCCATCTTATCTTATGGTTCTCATGTTATCCTGATCTCTTGCTCCATTTTTCAGTCTCATCAACCACTTTCTAATAAATTTATCTATCTGCCATCCAATCATCTTTGAGAAGGATCAAACCTAAATGAGAACTTATTCCATGAGAAAGTGAAAGTGCCTTTTTTTTTTTCCTTTTTTCATTGATTGTTCACCACATTTTATATATAAGTAATATTTCTGGAATGAACAATGAGTGATTCGATTTCTGACACTAATTTTTCTTGTTTTGATTTTAAATATATTTTCAGATAAGGTTTGGTTTCATCTTGCATATAAGCCACATCTAAAGGTGAATTGCATAAAAGTTTTTTGAGTTTTTCTTTTCGTGAAGAGGGTATACATAGATCCTATTATGGAAATTATTTGTCTTAGGTGTCTCACAGTATTTCGTAAATATATATATATATATATATATATATATATTATATACACGTATGTATATATAAGATCTGAATCTAAATCTACATTTATGTCTATATCTGTATTTTATCTATATATGTTAAAACAGAGAGAATCCCAAGGACAAATAAAACTTCTATTAAAGAAAGTAACACATTCCGATGATCGACGAATTGTGCAGTTCTTGAGATCGGAAACCGAATAAAGCACTTCAAATATACTAGTTAAAGAAGAAATGTGGAATACCCATGTATGAGCTACATATATGGTTTAGCATATATTTTGAGTTATTTTCTTAATGCTCACAGATCTGATAGTTGAATCGTTGAATTAGCATTCAAGTTCAACATCTAGAAATGGTTATATAATTAGTTCCAGTATGATATTTAATTCAACTTTGCATTGACTTGTTCGGTTGAGTTCAAAGTCAGACTAGGTCATAAACAAGTGAAATGATTACTATAGGTCAAATAATTATTTTTAATGTACTGTTGTTAGTTTATGAAGAATGATCAATTTTATTTATTCTCGTAAAAAATCACAAGTATTAAATGGCTGGTGGCTACCCTGATGATTTGAGAAACTACAACAAATTAAGTTTTTAGTAGCGCATTGAAACATCACAAAAAATTAATAATTTTATCACTAAAGTATTTGGGTAACGAAATTGGGAGTTGTATCTATAGAAACTACTAATTGTTAGTTATAGGTGACGAAATTGATAATCATCACCAAAGGAAAAAATGTTTTGTAACGCAATGTTGCGTCTGTAATACTAATGAAATTTTGTCATGAAAGATTTGTATTCGTCACTAAATACCTAACAAAGGTTTTGATGCAGGAGGATCCGAGTCAGATGATGCTGAGTTATCAGATAACACATTGTTGGCAAGGAGATACCTTGAGTTGGCAGATCAGCGCAAAAATGGCAGGTGGACTACCTAGAACAGTTGACTGCTGTTGATTCTGTTTTAGGCCTTCAAATTTGCAGTTTCCAGTTTTAAGAAACTTTCCATTTGCGATTTCCTTTTGTATTCAAGTCAGAATTGACTGCCGTTGATTCTGCCTTAATACAATCGCTTAATTTTAGTAATTTCCTTAGTTTTACCCAGGATTATGTTTTCGGGGATTTTTTCCTTTTTTTGCTTTGACCTTATAAATAAGGAGGCCACATACAGAAAAGATAGATTATCATTATTATTGTATTTGCATAATTTTAAATTAAGCGTCAGAATTGTTTCTTTATGTTTTTAGGGTTTTTCTTGTGTTTCTCCTTGCGAAATATCTCTTGAAACTAGCCTGCAGAATTATCGCTATTCTGCCCGGCGTCAATGGATAACAGAGCTTCAGCATCTTCCTGGGGTGAGATTTCATCAGTTTCCATGGCTGGTGGTCGTGGTCGTGGTAGTGGTCGTCGCGAGCAGGTTCCCAATGAGGAAGCCCCACACCGTGATCATAACGTTCAGAATGCGATGATTGAGGATTTACAAAGGCAAGTTGTAGAGTTTACCCAGCGTTTAGCGGTGCAGAATTTCGGTGATCATGAGATGGAAAATCATGATTCCGATTCCAGTTTCGAAAACTCGTATCAAGATCCTACTCGATTCTGGGAGCACCATAGTCGGGAGAATCGTTATGGAGACCTCAGTTTCAAAGTGGATCTGCCTGAGTTTTCTAGTACGTTACAGGCCGAAGGATTTGTCGATTGGTTAAATGAAGTAGAGTGTATTTTCAAGTATAAGAAAGTCCCAGATCGGATCAAAGTGAAACTAGTCGCCATCAAACTCAAAGGCAGAGCATCTGCGTGGTGTTAGCAGTTGAGGCGCTCACGTGATCGACAGGGCAAGGCCAAGATCACTGATTGGGAGAGGATGAAGAAGACGATGAAGAATCACTTCCCTCCTTTCGACTACACTCAAACCTTGTTTCAGTGACTTCATTCATTGAGGTAAGGCACGAGATCGGTGGATGATTACATGGAGGAGTTCTATCAATTAATAGCCCGAAATTATTTATCCGAGATAGAAGAACAGATGGTAGCACAGTATTTGGGGGGATTACGACAACCCCTGTAGTACGTCATCAGTCTTCACTCACTGTGGACCGTTTCTGTAGCATACCAGCATGCACTTGCAGTGGAAAAATAGCAAAACAGGAGGCCAATGAACCGAAGCAGCGATCAAAGCAGTCGGCCAGTTGGCCCTCAAGAATTCCATCCTGCCCAGCAGCCACACCAAGGTAACCCTAGCTCAAATATTAGATGTTTTAGATGTGGTGAACAGGGACATAAATTAACTGAGTGCAGGAAGCCTAATAGTCAGAAGGGAAAAAATCTCCTAATTGAGGTGATATGGCAGACGAAATTGAGGAGATTGGAGAGCCTGTGTATGATGATGATGAAGATGGAGATGTGTTGTATAGAGATGGCCATGAGACCTTGGTTGTTCGTAAGAGTTTACTGACCCCCAAGGGCGATACAGGGGATGATTGGTTGAGGACCAATATTTTCCACACAACCTGCACAGTTGCAGATAAAGTCTGCAAGATGATCATTGACAGTGGTAGTTGCGAGAACGTAGTTTCTGAAGAGGCTATCCAGAAATTGTAGTTGAAGATAGATCGTCATCCCAAGCCATATAAATTGTTGTGATTGAATAAAGGCAGTGAGGTAACAGTAGATAGGCGATGCCTAGTATCTTTTTCAATTGGTAGGAAATATTTTGATAATGCTTGGTGTGATGTTGTGTCTATGGATGCTTGTCATGTACTGTTAGGCAAACCTTGGTAGTATGATCGTAGTGTTATCCATGATGGGTGGAAAAATACCTATTCCCTTAGCATCAAAGAGAAAAAGATTGTGTTGGTACCTCGTCGGGAAGGAACTACTCCTACCCCAGTAGCCAGTAATACTAATCTACTTTCGATGTCCAGGTTTTTAGCTGAGATTGAGCATGGAGATGTGGTCAACGCTTTGCTGCCTAGTGGGAATAGTGCAGTAGACATGAATCCAGATTTACCAGCAGAGGTGCAGCAGCTGCTAGCATAGTTTTCTGACCTGATGCTAGACGATCTTCCTCTTGGGTTGCCGCCTGATGTCTTTAATGTGAAACACCTGAGTCCTTGTTTTGTGGATTCTGATGAAGCTATTGTGAACTCGAGGACGTGTTCTTTCCAACCCGAGGTGACTGATGCAGGAGGATCTGAGTCAGATGTTGTTAAGTTGTCAGATAACACATTGTTGGCACTGAGATACCTTGAGTTGGCAGATCAGCGCAAAAATAGCAGGTGGACTACCTAGAATGGTCGACTGCTGTTGATTCTGTTTTAGGCCTTCAAATTTTCAGTTTCCAGTTTTAAGAAACTTTCCATTTGCGATTTCCTTTTATATTCAAGTCAGAATTGACTGCCGTTGATTCTACCTTAATACAATCGCTTAATTTTAGTAATTTCCTTAGTTTTCCCAAGGATTATGTTTTCGGGGATTTTTTTCTTTTTTTGCTTTGACCTTATAAATAAGGAGGCCACATACAGAAAAGATAGAATATCATTATTATTGTATTTGCATAATTTTAAATTAAATGTCAGAGGTGTTTCTCTGTGTTTTTAGGGTTTTTCTTGTGTTACTCCCTATGAAATATCTCTTGAAACTAGCCTGCAGAATAATTGCTATTCTGCCCGACGTCAGGTTTACTGTATGTGAAGAAAAGTTACGCGTCATCTTAAGAATGACTAATTAGTAAAACAAAAAAATAGTCATGAAAGCTAATATCATGTCGTCGCTGAAGGTTCCAATGGGTAACTAAATAGGCAGTTATTTTCCACTATAGAGGATGATGTTAAGTGTCACCAAATAGAGGAAATTTTTGTGATGCAATGTAATGACCCATCTCGAGCGGGCCCTACTAGAGACGACATCCTTACTTTTCATAACTGAGCACCTAAACAACTATAATATGAATAAAGTCTAACATAGACGTAGGATAATATATGTATAACATAGTAAGTACAATTTCGATCAATAAAACAATCATTTAATATTACGAAAAGACGTCTCAGAAGACCTAACTGCAAAATATACATCTTAGTATAAAATATTAGACTGCTATTACAAAAAGAGATTGGATGTGGATGCCAGTACTTGGACCCACCTAGAGACTTCTCTTCCTCACTTCTTCACTAATGGTTCAGAGGCCTCGAATAATCTTCTTGAAATAGTAAGAGGGAGGGGTGAGCTAAAAAGCTCACTCAACAAGTAAACACATTACTCGAAGTAATCAAATAAATCCTTCTATAAACCCATTGCAGGTAGTTGACTACATATTCATATTTTATACAATTATATATTTATACACTATATAGTAATTCATAGGGCTCGTGGATCCTGAATATATAACTGAAGGATGATCTATCATACAACGTCAAGCACTCCTTCAATTACTTCATTTCTTTATCATTTCAATTGAATAGTTCACGAATATCGAGACATCTCCCATTTAAATAAATTAGATCCTCGAGCAAGGTCTCCACTTCCAAGAACAAGGGCCCTACCCCTTATCCGATGGAGTTATAACATTTGACACACTAATACTTCTTCTTTACTTGTTATCGGGTGAGATTTACATAGCTACAAAATAAATCCATTCCTTCCACATCACACAATAAGAACAAAAGTAATACAACATATACAAAGAATTCTTGGTATTATAACCTTTCAATACACATTTCATGAACTAATTATATTCAAAACCCCCAAATTTATAGATTTTTAATACATAAGTATTATCTACATGAATCTCATGCTCCTTAAATCTTTTATTTTCTAATATGTAAAATGCTTAAGTCCTTACTAACGTGTATAATCTAAGCATTTAATTTCAATCAAGATTCTCACGCTTACTAAAAGTAAGGTGATACTCACCTTGTAGAATAAACCTTCACTCTCGAATCACCTCCTTGCCCTTAGAACGTTCCTCAAACACCACTAAAGAATTTATCGATTAAAATCAACCTCGGAGATGTATACTATTACTCACTAGTTACTCAAGTTAAGAAATCTAGAGCTATTATTTAATTCATATAATTATCCTTAAGGACTTGTAACATGAAGGAAAAGGAGAATTTTGATGTAAAAAATCTGAAAATAGGGTTGGACAGTCGACTGTCTTACTTGGACAGTCAATAGTCATACTTGCACAGTCGAGTGAGATTTCTATGGAGTTTCACAGTCGACTCTAAGACTTCTAGAGAGTTTCACAGTCGACTGTTTAACTCCATAGTCCAATACGGGGCCTTCAGAGAATTTCCCAGTCGACTGTTTAACACTATAGTCGACTGTTGTGAGGTCAGAAGCTCAGAATTGGGTGAAAATCTAACTTTTTCCTTTTGAAAACCAAATCAAACCTTCATAAATTTCCAAACCCTTTTGAAACAACACTTTTACAAGAATGTAAATCAATTTTCTATAGTACCCTTAGCAAATCTTTCCAGTTCAAATCTTCAAATCCACAACCAAGCACAAAACTCTTTTCTTCGAACAAAAAACATAATGTTTTCTCAAATTCTTTATTGAACACAATTTAAATCCAAAATCTTGAAACATAACCTAAAGAATCTTAAGAAATATGGAAGGAAGACACCTCTCTTGAGATCTTTGCACTAGAACTCACCACAATCAAAGGAAAAAGAGAAAAGAAAAGGCTAGGTTTTTGTGTCTTGAAAGGAATAGGAGAAAAGATGAAAATGAAGAGCTCCCTCTCATCCTTACTTATTTATACCACTTACCAAAGAAGTAGGGCAGGTTAGACTTCACCCCTTTAAGTCCATAATCTTTCTAAATAAACCCCAAATTAGACTTTCCTCGCAGAAGTCCCCCACCAATTAACTCATCACTAATTATTAAGCTCTCAAAAATATCAGCATTACAATTTGTCTTCTTATCTTATACTTCTCATACTGTCCTTCTCTTGTTTCATTTCATTTCAAGCCTCCTCAATTACTTTATAAGACATATACATATATCTAGCTATTTCATGTAGCCATCTTGAAAAAGATCAAACATAAAGGAGATCCTTAATTTTGCAAGGGAAAGGGTGTGTATTTTTTCTTGAATGAGCATTGATCTGTGATTATCTTTTCTTGTTTTGATTTTAAATTTATTTGCTTACAGGGCTGCAGTTCAATCTTTACTATAAGCACAAACTTTTGTAAAGAATCTAGAGGTGAATTTCATAGATCTTGATTTTTTTTTTTGGGATGACTGAGAGTATACATAGATCTTGTTTTGAGCTTCTTTACCTTTGTTATGGATGTTATTTATCTTAAGTTTCTCCCAATATTTCTTATGACTTAAAATATAACTTTATATATAATCGGAATCTAAACTATATTTGTATGTTTATGTATATATATGTCAGCACAGAAAACATTCGAGTCAATTTTTTCTATGTAGGAAAAATAAATCTATATATGTAGTATTAAGGAAAACAGAACACCCCGGCCATTTGCGTGCTGTGTCAGTACTGAAAACGTAGTCGGTAGAGAGGAAACCATGGTGCAGGAGGTACATGGGCTGATATTCTGACTGATTTTCTTAATTCTTACAGATCTGCAAGGTCGCTGGAGTATGATTAGCCTTTTGTCATAGTTTAAGGCATCCCTTGAGGGATTACCTATTATTAGCAAACGTTATTGTTTCCTTTATTCATCACAGTGAATGGTTCTTGCAAGGAAATCAACAGTGCTGGACATGAGCACTCAGTAACTGAAATCGCCAATTGTAATGATATATGTGCTAATAGGTCCCACCATAGGAATTTATATTGGCTATTCACCAACTCATATGGTAGATTTTATCCTTGCAGGTAATGTTTTTAGATTCGGTAGTAAGTTATCATATTTGGGAGTAATATCCAAATGTGACAATTACTATCAAATATGAATTATTTTACAAATAGATTTGACTATTTTACTAGCAAATGTGACAACTAATTTTAATGTGTTAAGACTAGGTAAGGAATCTAAAAAAAAATCCAATTTCATGTCAAAACACAATGTATTTAATTTAGACTATCTTTTTCATTTAATTTAAATCAATCTCATAGTTTTCATTGTAGTTTGCCTTCAAGTTCAGCATAGAGAAATGGGTACTTATTAGTTCTAGCATGATTCTTTGGTCAACTTTATGTTGACTTGTTTAGGTGAGATCAAAATTAGATTAGGCCATTAAAAAGTAAAATGTTTTTTTTTTGTTTATTTCTCTTAGCTTGGTTGCTTTGTGACGCCGGACAGAATAGCGATTATTCTGCAGGCTTGTTTCAACAGATAATTCACAGGGAAAAACACAAGAGAATCGTCCAAAAACACAGAAAAACACCTCTGATGTTCAATTCAAAATTATGCAATCCAAAAAATATCCCTTTTCCATACGTGGCCTCCTTATTTCTAAGGCCAAAGATAAAAAAAGGTAAAAATTCCCAAAAACATAAATTTGGGGAAAAACTATGGAAAATACTAAAATTAAGCACTAGAATGAAGGCAGAATTAACGGTAGTCAATTATGACTTGAATACAAAAGAAATTGCAAATGGAAAGTTTCCTAAAAACAAAAAACTGCAAAATTGAAGCCCTGAGTTTTGATCAGGGGCCCGTTTTGGATCAAGCTAGGGTCTCCGAGGCCCGATCCGAGCCTGTGGCATGCAAAACAATGTAAACCGCACCCTTAGATTTGGAGTGATCCAACCGTTCTAGGTAGCCCACCTACCATCTCTGCGCTGATTTGCCAACTCAAGGTATCTCAGTGCCAACAACGTGTTATCTGACAACTCAACATCATCTGACTCGGATCCTCCTGCAACAGTCACCTCGGGTTGGAAAGAACACGTCCTCGAGTTCACAATACCTTCATTGGAATCCACAAAACAAGGACTCAGGTGTTTCACATTAAAGATATCAGAAGTACTCAAATGACTAGGGAGGCATAGTCTGTAGGCGTTATCATTGATCTTTTGTAGGATCTCACAGGGTCCAATCTTCTGCTCCTTAAGCTTATTATACTCTCCCACAAGAAAAAGATCACGAGTTAATACTGCCCAAACAAAATCACCAACATCAAAAAGTACCTGACGACGGTGACTGTCGCCCTGAACCTTGTACTTGGCATTACTCTCGTGAATGGCCAGCTTCACATGCTCATGGATACCCCGAAGATGTTCTGCCATCTCATCTGCCTTGTGACTCGAACGACCCACATGTGGAATAGGGGCTAAGTCAAGCACCCTAGATGGATTCTGACCATAGACAATCTCAAATGGGCTCATTCCCGTGGTTCTGTTTTTCGACCTGTTATAGGCAAATTCTGCTTGAGGTAATGCCAAATCCCACTGCTTCAGTTTAGTTCTTGCCAAACTCCTCAAAAGGTTTCCCAAACTCCGGTTCACCACCTCGGTCTGACCATCTGTCTCGAGACGGTAGGCACTGCTAAAATTCAACTTCGTCCCCAGTTTCTCCCGTAAACTCTTCCAGAACTGACTCATGAACTTAGTGTCACGATCTCAAGTAATGGATTGGGGAATACCATGTAAACGCATAATCTCCCTTCAGTAAGATGGGCGATCCGGGTAGCATCCATTCTTTTCCTGCAAGCTACAAAATGGGCCATCTTGAAAAACCTGTCAACCACAACAAAAATAGAATCCAAGGCTCGTTGGGTACGGGGTAAGCCCAACACAAAGTCCATACTGACATCAAACCAAGGGGATTTAGGTATAGGTAAAGGTGTGTACAGGCCCGCATTAGTGAGAACTCCCTTGGATCACTGACGCACATAAGAACGCTCCACATAATGAGCCATATCACTGGTCAATTTGGGCCAATAATAGTTAGAAGAGATCAAAGCCAACGTCTTATCTCACCCAAAGTGACCCTCGTTATAAAGTTCACTAATAATCTGCTGCCTTAGTGAACAATCTGGAACGCACAACTATAATCCACGAAACAGATAACCATTATGCAAAATAAAATCGTGTCATTAACCATCAGTTACCTTTTGAATTATCCTCCTGAAGGAAGGATCTGCAGCATACATATCAGAGAAAACCACAAATCCTGAAATTCTGGTGCTCATGGTGGTGAGGGGTAATGTACGACGGCTCAGTGCATCTGCGACACGGTTCAGACTTCTTGCTTGGTGCCTCAGCCCAAACGTGAACTCCTGCAAGTACGCCACCAACTTGGCATACCGTCTACTCAGCTTGTGTTGGTCATTGATGTACTTCAGGGCCTCATGATCAGTGATAAGAATGAACTCCCTCTACACTAGGTAGTGACGCCAATGCTTGAGGGACTGAACAATGGCATAAAACTCCAGATCATAGGTGGAATAATTCTTCTTTGATCTTGATAGCTTCTCACTAAAAAAAGCTATTGGGCGCCCCTCCTGACTCAGAACACCACCAATACCAACCCCAGATGCATCATAGTTTACCTCAAACACTTTTTCAAAATCAGGAAGTGCCAAAACTGTTGCCTCTATCATCTTTTGCTTGACCAGTTGAAAACTAGTTTCCACCTCCTAGGACCACTGGAAATCATGTCCCTTGAGGCACTCTATGACAGGAGCAATCAGAGTGCTGAAATTTCTGATGAACCGACGGTAGAAAGATGCCAATCCATGGAAACTTCTGACATCGTTCAAGGTCTTTGGTTTAGGCCACTCCAAGACCGCATCTATCTTCGACTGATCTATATGAATACCATCAGTAGACACAATAAAACCCAGAAAAGTTACAGAAGTAGTGAAGAAAGAACACTTCTTCTGATTGACAAACAAGCGCTCCGTCCTCAACATATCAAAAACAGTACGAAGGCCGTAAAACCTGATGCGTAAATCTTATAAATGTGTTAGGTGCATTGGACAGCCCAAAAGGCATGACCATCCACTCATACAACCCATGCAGCGTCTTAAATGCTGTCTTCCACTCATCTCCAGGCCTTATTCTGATATAGTGGTATCCTCTTTTAAGGTCAATTTTTGAGAGGACCTTAGAACCGGACAGCTAGTCTAACATATCATCCAGGCGGGGAATTGGAAACCTGTATTTCACTATAATCCTATTGATTGCTCTGCTATCAACACATATATGCCAAGAGCCATCTTTCTTCGGCACTAGTAGGGCAGGAACTGCACATGGGCTCATACTCTCACGGAAATAGCCCTTCTCCAACAACTCTACCACCTGTCACGGGAACTCTTCAGATTCCTTGGGACTGAGGTGATACGCCGGTCAATTAGGCAAACTGAACCCTGGAACAAGGTCGATCTGATGATGAATATCCCTCATAAGTGGCAACCCAGGAGGAAGATCATTTGGCATCAGGTCAGAAAACTCTGCTAGCAGCTGCTGCACCTCTGCTAATAAATCTGGATTCATGCCTACTGCGCTATTCCCACAAGGCAGTAGAGCATAGACCATGTCTCCACGCTCAATCTCAGCTAAAAACCTGAACATAGAAAGCAGATTAGTATTATTGGCTACCGGGGTAGGAGTGGTTCCCTCCCGACGAGGTGCCAACACAATCTTCTTCCCTTTGATGCTAAGGGAATAAGTATTTATCCACCCATCCTGAATAACACTGCGATCATACTGCCAAGGTCTGCCTAACAATACATGACAAGCATCCATAGACACAACATCACACCAAGCATTATCAAAATATTTCCTACCACTCGAAAAAGACACTAGGCATCGCCTATCTACTGTTACCTCACTGTCTTTATTCAGCCACGACAATTTGTACGGCTTGGGATGACGATCTATCTTCAACTGCAATTTCTGGACAGTCTCTTCAAACACTACATTCTCGCAACTACCATTGTCAATGATCTTCTTGTAGACTTTATCTGTAACTGAGCAGGTCGTGTGGAAAATATTGGTTCTCAACCAATCGTCCCCTAAATCGCCCATGGGGGTCAGTAGACTCTTACGAATGACCAGAGTCTCATGGCCATCTCCATACAACACATCTCCATCTTCATCATCGTCATACACAGGCTCTCAAATCTCTTCAGTTTCGTCTACCATGTCGTCCTCAATCAGGAGATTTTTACCCTTCTGACTAGCAGGCTTCCTGCACTCAGTTGCTTTATGTCCTTATGCACCATATTTGAAACATCTAATATTTGAGTTAGAGTTTTCTTGGGGTAGCTGCTGGGCAGGACATGATTCTTGAGGGAGAACTGGTTGACTGCTTTGTTCGCTTCTGATCATTGGCCTTCTGTTCTGCTGTTTTTCCATAGCAAGTGCACACTGGTATGCTTCAGAAACGGTCCACAGCGAGTGAAAGCTGAGGACATTCTGCAGGGGCTATCGTAATCCCCCAGATACCATGCCAACATATGCTCTTCCATCTCAGATAAATCATTTTGGGCTATCAATTGATAGAACTCCTCCGTGTAATCATCCACCGATCTCGTGCCTTACCTCAACGAATGAAGTCGCTGAAACAAGTTTTGAGTGTAGTTGAAAGGAAGGAAGTGACTCTTCATCTTCTTCTTCATCCTCTCCCAATCAGTGATCTTGGCCTTGCCCTACCGTTCGCGTGAGCGCCTCAACTACACCCACTACGCAAATGCTCTACCTTTGAGTTTGATGGCAACCAGTTTCACTTTGACACGATCTGGGACTTCCTTATACTCGAAAATACGCTCTACTTCGTTCAACCAATCGACAAATTCTTCGGCCTATAACATACAAGAAAACTTGGGCAGATCCACTCTGAAACTGAGGTCTCCATAACGATCCTTCCGACCATAGTGCTCCTAGAATCGAGCAGGATTGTGATACGAGTTTTTGAAACTGGAATCAGAATCGTGATCTTCCATCTCACGATCACCGAAATTGGACGCCCTTAGACGCTGTGTTAACTCTGCAACTTGCCTCTGTAAATCCTCAATCATCGCATCTTGAATGTTACAATCACGGTGTGGGGCTTCCTTATTCGGAACCTGCCCGCGACGACCATGACCACGACCACGACCACGACCACCAGCCATGGAAACTGATGAAATCTCACCCCAGGAAGATGCTGAAGCTTTGATACCAACTGACGCCGGACAGAATAGCGATTATTCTGCAGGCTAGTTTCAACCGATAATTCACAGGGAAAAACACAAGAGAATCGCCCAAAAACATAGAGAAACACCTCTGATGTTCAATTCAAAATTATGCAATCCAAAAAATATCCCTTTTCCATACGTGGCCTCCTTATTTATAAGGCCAAAGCTAAAAAATGCAAAAATCCTCAAAAACATAAATTTGGGTAAAAACTATGGAAAATACTAAAATTAAGTGTTAGAATTAAGGCAGAATTAACGGTAGTCAATTCTGACTTGAATACAAAAGAAATTCCAAATGGAAAGTTTCCTAAAAACTGAAAACTGCATAATTGAAGGCCTGAGTTTTGATTGGGGCTCGGTTTCGGATCAGACTGGGGTCTCCGGGGCCCGATTCGAGCCCGTGGCATGCAAAACGATGTAAACCATACCCTTAGATTTAGAGTGATCCAACCGTTCTAGGTAGTCCACCTGCCATCTTTGCGCTGATCTGCCAACTCAAGGTATCTCAGTGCCAACAACGTGTTATCTGACAACTCAGCATCATCTGACTCGGATCCTTCTGCATCAGTTTGCTTGTGTGATTGTTCGTTTCTCCTAATATTTATCATTTGCAGCATGCTGTTTCATTAATAAAATTGTCTTTTACCGTTAAAAAAACTAGTTAATTTGCGAAGAATGACCAATTTTATTTCGTCTTCTCAACATCTACCAGAACCAAATGGTGTTTGGCTCAGCTGGTGAACAGGGAGATCCATGTAGGGACTTTGCCTTGAACTTTGATTATGATCATGACTTTATGAACAAAGAGAATATTCAATCACCTGAAAATGAGCAAAATGAAACTGTTGGGAACTTATCAAATGTAAGCAAGCACGTAGATGCTTTTTGTTACGATGTTCGTTAGATGAAATTAATATATAGATAGTTTCTTGAAATAATTAATTCAATTTTCAAGTATTTTTATTAAATAATAAAATTTTCATTATTCAACTAATTAATTAAGTTTTGGGTAATGATGGTTGATAAAGAGGTTGTGGAGTTAGGATCATCGAGTGGAAGCAATATGCCACTAATGAATCATTCAAACTCCAACCAGAACCTGATAGCCCCAATATCTGTACACAACAATTGTGAAGTTTTGGAGCCCTCACCTCCATTCAACAATTCTTCACTTATGAGGACACCTGCAGGAACTGACAATCTGGTAACAGTACATTGCTTTCTTTATGTATAAATTAACATGCCTTCTCTTGTTTGATATATCGATCATATTCTAACTCTAAACCATTTTACCTTATTTCATGTATATACTAAATATATATTAGGTTCATTTCATTTTGTTAATGTTTGGTCAGGAGGGCATGGATATCCAGTCATTGCTGGCTAAAGCAAATGATGACAACCCTCCAATGATTGCTGATACTGGAAACTCAAATTCTCCTATTGTAAATGCTCCCGCTAAGCAGCTATTGGGAACCACCTCCTCTGATACTCCATTGATTGAGACACCACTAATTCAATTTCTTGACGATGGTAGGTACAAAACGATTTACTTCTAAACTAATAGAGAGAGAAGCAACCTTGTTATTTATATCATCTCATAAATTAACTATTAATAACCATGTTTATGCTTTTCTCATGATCCCAGAGGTGAATAACCAATGAAACAGTGCGATTCAGGCTGAGCAACCTAATTTGGTTTACTCAAATCAACTGAATTCTGCTCAGATTAAGCATCTCCTGTATGTCAAAACTTATCTTTTATGCTTAATGATATTAATTATAAAAATTGGTTTTATGTTTCGTTGAAAATTAGATATCCTTTATTCTTATGCTTATTTTTCTTTCCAAAAAAACTTCAATGTCGGCCTCCACTGATGGGTCATGATATAAATCGGCTTAATCATGAGTACAACACATTATTTGGGGATGAACTTCTAGGTAACATATCATGCGATATTTCAGGCAACAATCAGCTTGCATTGTTCGAGCCTCAAAACGTAGTGAGTACTTAGTAATTATATTTTTTATTTGTTCAAAGTTTTATTGTGTTAAGTTTCACTATAATGTATTGAACATGTATAAACAGACAGGAGTCAGATTCTTCTGTGATAAACTACAGTGACCAGATCTGATCTCTCAGCATCAGAACCCTCCATATAGGCCTATGACTACTCCTTTTTGGTATGACTTAGATTTCATCATATATCGGTATGAGTATTATTATATGTGTAAAACAAAATACAAACAATGGACTGGTAAGTCATTGGAGCTAATTCAATTGATACATAACATACCATCTATTATCTATCATTTTCAGAGTATTAAATGTTATATTTTTTATATAGAAAATTAACCTGATACTTCACTGAAATGCAATACTAATTAACATAACTTAGTGCCATAAATATGAAGTGCTTCATCTTCTGAATTGCTGAAAACTTCTTAATTGCAGGAGTCAATAATTATTTGACAACGGACAAGTCAATCAACTCCCTTTGTTGCCAACATTCATTCCACAGTTAGAAGACTCCTTGCTTGCCGAATAGCCGATTTAACTATCTTAATTTCAAGCAGTTGTTGATATATTGAACAACTTATAATTTCTTGCTTTTACACTTTTTCTAGGCTACAAGGTCTCCAAGGACTAATGAATCAAACTACCAAGCCAAGTGCTTCATTCCAAAGCCTTGACAGTTCAGAACCAAATCCAATCTTGAACTCGAGGACTCAACAAGTAAAAATCTCAATCAAGACCTCATTAATTGCACTTTTTTTTTTCATCAAGCTTTATTGTGCATCGTAGACTGACCTTATAAAATTTTGGTTGAAAAAAAAAAAATTAGCATGGAATTTCGAGGCGTGATCATGGTAGAGAAGGATTTGAATTTTTGCAATTATCGAGACACTCCAAGGTATTGCATTTTCTTCACATATTATCTTGTTATAGATTCGTGCACATATTAAAGTTTTGTTGAATATATCTCTTCTTCATAAAAGTAGAAAACCAATTAAGGACAGATCGAGACTTCAAAATCAAATCACACCTTTTAGTAGAACAAAGATGACCATAAGATATTCATTTTTACTTTGATTGAATGCAGACAATACCTACTTTGGGAGAACAGGCTCTGATAATTCGGGATTCACAATCTCAAGCAAATGAAGTTGGGAGCTTTGGTATTTCCAATCTTATGGACCAGAGGTTGTTTTATGGAACTTTACATAGTCATGTTTCATTTTTATTTTCATCAAACCGTAGTGTAAATTTCTTTTCACCACTCATGGGAATTTAAACGAAAAGGTTTGGAGATTTCAGGCCAATTAAAAATGCACTCTATGATCCAATGTTTGAGGCGATTGGTCTCCCCGTCGACCCCGATCTGAGGTGTATGCTATTAAATAAACTGTAATTTTTTTGTCTTCTTGATCATTTAACTTTTAACCGGCTTTATAATTTTATTAGGAGTAAAAATAAGATGTCTTACTTAGTACGATCATATCATGGTGCAATATCATACTTTTTTCAAAAGTAAAATAAAATATAAATTTAATCAGCATAAAAAAAGGGATGCAAAATTACTAAGATTTCCAAAGGTGCAACATCATATTAACAATAATCGATAATTTACTCTCTGTCCATCATCATAGGATGAGAAAGAGTGAATCATGTGACAAAATTTAATCTTTCAAGGGTTTTTCCATAACAGATGAGACCTCATGCAGATGTGAAGAGTTGAGGAGTGCTTTGATATTTTGGGATATTTCCTATGTCGACTTGTTAGTGAATGTTCTTTCCAGACAAATTTTACAAGGTATTATATGTTCTAATGAAATCTATGGAGAAGAGTAGTTGAAACATCCTTTAAAATAAATTGTGAAACCTTATCGTTTTGTAACTGTGTTTCAAACATTGATTTAAACTTTTTGTTTGGTGGTTATATAAAAACAAGTATCTTTATTGTTTTGTGGTTGGAATGTAGAAGTAATTTAATTTTCCATTGAAAAAGAATTCATGAATGAATTCGAAGCTTGCAAGTAAAATGAAGAGAAAAGGCAATATATATGGATTAGTACACAACTTATTGATTTAAAGTTTTCGCGGAAGTGTCGTTCATGTGCAGCAAGACATTCTCTTGCACATGAAGTGTCATTCATGTATAGCAAGACATTCTCTTCACATCGTTCAAGTATAGCAAGACATTCTCTTACCCAAGAGTACGACACTCCAATTCTTTTAAAGCCTACCAAATTAGTAAACTGACATTCATTGTACTCCTACGAAATTAGGAATATAAATTCTTCATTCATTGTACAAATCTGTCAAAGAATCACCTTGTATTAAGGGAGAGAATCTCTCATATATTATTGTAATTGATTCTTATTGATGGGTTTGGCTTCAATCCTCATCCATTGATTCAAGGATGCAATCTCAACCTTTCATGTATTATATGCGTGGGATCCATAAATTTATGTATTATGTGGAACCCATATATATATTAATGGTTGAGATTACGTCATTTTCTTAAAGGATGAAAAAGGTAAATGATGGAACCTGAATCCCTTATAGATAAATGTATATAAAAGCTGATGCAATCACTCTGTGGGATACACTGCCAAATTCCTAAAACCTTTGGACTTTTATGGTATCAGAGCGGCAGCGATCTGAACCTATCCCTCTCTGTTTTTTTTTTTTTTTCCTCCTGCTCAAATACATCCTTTCAAATGTTCCTGATGCAGGAGGATCCAAGTCAGATGATGCAGAGTTGGCAGATCAGCGCTGAACTGGCAGGTGGACTACCTAGAATGGGCCACGGGCTCAGATCAGGCCCGAAAGATCCTAGTCTAATTGAAAACGGGCCAACGAGTAAAACCTGATTTTTATTAATCAGCATCATCGTTTTTAAGCCAAAAAACGATGTTTAAGCCCTCAAATTGGCAATTTACAGTTTTTAGGAAACTTTTTATTTTTAGTTATTTTAATTTCGGCCTTAATTTATTTTTCCTATTTTGTTTCAACCTTATAAATAAGGTCTTAGGGTTTCGTAAACATTATTATTGAATTTGCATAATTTTAAATAAAACATCAGAGCTGTTTCTCTGTATTGTTTTTTAGAGTTTTTCTTGTGTTACTCCCTGTGAACGATCTATTCGACTAGCCTGCAGAATAATCGCTATTTTGCCCGGTGTCAATTCCCATGGCATCTTCAGCTTCTTTCATCCTCCCCCATGCCTTATCTTACCACTCAAAATATTACGAACCTTGTATGTGTTAAATTACAATTCACCAATATATCTCTTATGGAAGATCTAGCTTCTACCTATTTTGTGCTCACAAGACCTGTTCAAACTTTGATTTAAACTTTTGGTTTAGTGGTTAGATATATAAAAACTGTAGTAGTATCTTTA
Organism: Bretschneidera sinensis; assembly: GCA_023935145.1. Taxonomy (NCBI): domain Eukaryota; kingdom Viridiplantae; phylum Streptophyta; class Magnoliopsida; order Brassicales; family Akaniaceae; genus Bretschneidera; species Bretschneidera sinensis. The sequence continues at coordinate 8,445,943 of CM043705.1, forward strand.
ATGTTTTATTGTTGAAATGTGGAAGTAATTCAATTTTCTTGAAGATCTTATTCAAAAAGATTTCATGTATGAATTCAAAGCCAAGTAAATTAAAGAGAGAAGGGATTATATATATGGATTACTACACAATTTATTGATTTAAACTTTTGGATGAAGCATCATTCATGTATAGCAAGACATTCTCGTACCCAAGAATACACTCCAATTCTTTTTGATGCTACGCATTCTCGTTAGCATAAACTTCATATTGAAGCCTGACCTTTCCTTGAGGGTGAAAAAAGAGAAAAGAGGAAAGACGAAGGAAAAATGGGCTTGTGTAGAAAAAAATTATATTTTATTTTCTCTTTTAAGTAAAACCAAAAAGTTCCATCAAAGCTAAAAGCATTTCAAATTAAGTGAGTAAACATAGAAAGACAGATAACAATTTTTTTTTTATGCTTGTCAATATTGTGACATACAAATTACTTTAAATATTAGTAATCGTTCTGTATCTTAAATAAATGACCAAAAACCTCACCGTTTATCATCAAAATTTAATTAACTGGATTGAAAGGTATTCATTCTTCAAAACTCAAACTTAGAAGATCTATGAGGTCAGATTGGTCATAACCCACCAACATATCCTTTTCCAAACTCAAGAGGTCATATCTGTTGCACTCATTCAAATGATGTTTTGTTTATTTGTTAAAAAGTTCGCTGTCTTTTCCATTTTTAGTCTATTTATTTCAATGATAAATGACAATTTGAAAGTAAAATACATGTAAGAAAGTATTTTATTAGTGTTTGGATTCTAAGAAAATCAATTTCATATAAAATAAATTTTACATTGGTGAGTGAAAAATTTAACAAAACAATTTTTGTGTGTTTCTGGCATAAGTTGTTTTATAGGTGATTGGAAAATGGTTCTTTTTTATAAAAGAAAATACTTTCCCACTTTCCTAAAATTTCTCTCACATATTACGCCACTAATTTTTCCTTTTTTGTTTATTTTTAATATTTTTCATCATTTATTTTAATATTTCAACTGAAAACTTATAATTTTACATGAATCTCATTTTAAATAAATTTGGTTTTACATAGTAATACATTTTACATAAGAAACAGAGTCAAAATTAATTTTACTTTGTAATATATTTTACATGGAAACAAATGAAGCTTTTGATTAACAGGCCACTGTCAGACGAGTCCCATACAAATCCTCCCCTAAAATTTTCTACAAGGCACTTCACTCCCACTTTCTTATTTATGAAAACTGAATGGTACAAATCAACCTAAGCCATTGAAATTCTGGAAATGTTAAGTTAGCGAAGTTTTTACATTTTTTAAAACTTTGGATAAGATTAAAAAGATGTTAAATCTCTAAAAATTAGAAGCACGGATTCTTTCTTTTTCCTGTGAAGTCTAGAGGCAAGTTTCATTGTACAGACAGAAAGGACAACAAACTCCCTTTCTACTCAACCATGCATGCATGGAAATATATTTAAATGATCAGCCAATAAAAGTAAAGCGGGAATAAATTTTGTTTAGTGTCTAGTTTGAGATCATGAAAAATATATGATATAAGGGTACATTTCACTATGATGAAAAGTAAATATCTCTTTTTCTCTCTTTCAATACCATTTAATAGTGTAAAAATTCTTCGCTGGCTCTTTAGACCCGCTGAAAACTTCATTGGTAAACTTGAAAAGCTTCATTGATAACGTCAATAAACATTTGGGACCCAAAAAAGAAATATTACTAGTAAAGTTTCTAAGATTACCAGTGAAATTTCCAACTGGTTTAAAACATTGGTTTAGACCCGAGCCAGCCAAAACATTTTCATATAAATGAGATGAACCCTTATGTTATATATTTTTCATGGACTTATACTAGAACAAAACTTCTCGGTAAAGCTGCCGGTAAAGGAGTTGCTTGGAGTTTGAAGAATCTAAACTGTTATCAATTTTGTACACACATGTTATGTAAAATTTATTATATAAAAGCCAATAAATTTTACCTTTTTTTTTTCATTTGAAGAAGTCTGAGATGATATTTTGGTTCCATTATTCATTTTAGTGCACTTTTCCTTTCCTTATATTTTTGAATCTTTTTGTTCTTGTTATGTGAAAAACTAATAGCTGGTAATAATTAAACATATATGAAATGAACGTACATGCATAAAAACAAGCACATTAAAAATTTTTTGGAAAAAACAACTTGTAATTAATTACTACTAGCTAAAACATCAACATGAATAAAAGGATCAAGATTGTCACAACCTTAAGCAACAATTTACCATCTTTAATTTCAATTCTAGATAGACTGATGATAAACACACAACATGATTTTATCTAAACTTGATTGTTTATTCTCGCTGCTGAAAAATTGATTGATATGTTGATTAACAATATTGACAAACCATGACAAAAGTGTGAGACTTTTTATTTTCAAATAACTTCTTCAGCCACAATTTGTATCTTTAGTTGACACTTAGAATTTAAGAAAGTAAAAGAATACAAATTAACAAAAAAATACAAAGAAGTTTCTCAACAGAGAACATTTCCAGCATTAAGTTTATGATACAGACTACATAATTTTTGGGATGACCCACACCTCTCATTAAGAGTGTGATGGGAAGATCATGATCCTTATAGTGTACAATTAGATATACTTTTGGGTCACAAAGTGAGAGTGTGACAGAATGGTATCATAGTCGACCCAAGACCATTATCATGTGGATGCATGATATTTTGGTCTTATTCCCATCTTATCCTTCCTTCATAGAAAGGATTAGTATTAACATTTGTGCTTCTTATCTTATGGTTCTCATGTTATCCTGATCTCTTGCTCCATTTTTCAGTCTCATCAACTACTTTCTATTAAATTTATCTATCGGTCATCCAATCATCTTTGAGAAGGATCAAACCATAATGAGAACTTATTCCAAGAGAAAGTGAAAGTGCCTTTTTTTTTTTTTCCTTTTTTCATTGATTGTTCACCACATTAAATATATAAGTAATATTTCTAGAATGAACATTGAGTGATTAGATTTCTGACACTAATTTTTCTTGTTTTGATTTTAAATATATTTTCAGATAAGGTTTGGTTTCATCTTGCTTATAAGCCACATCTAAAGGTGAATTGCATAAGAGTTTTTTGAGTTTTTCTTTCCGTGAAGAGGGTATACATAGATCGTATTATGGATATTATTTGTTTTAGGTTTCTCACAGTATTTCGTAAGACTTCAAATGTAATTTAAATATATATTATATACGCATATGTATATATAAGATCTGAATCTAAATCTATATCTACGTCTATATCTGTATTTTATCTATATATGTTAAGACAGAAAGAATCCCAAGGAAAAATAAAACTTCTATTAAAGAAAGTAACACATTCCGATGATTGACGAATTGTGCAGTTCTTGAGACTGGAAACTGAGTAAAGTACTTCAAATATACTAGTTAAAGAAGAAATGCGGAATACCCGTGTATGAGCTACATATATGGTTTAACATATATTTTGAGTTTTTTTCTTAATGCTTACAGATATGATAGTTGAATTGTTGAATTAACATTCAAGTTCAACATCTAGAAATGGTTACATAATTAGTTCCAGTATGATATTTAAGTCAACTTTGCATTGACTTGTTCGGTTGAGTTCAAAGTGAGACTAGGTCATTAACAAGTGAAATGATTACTATAGGTCAAATCATTATTTTTAATGTACTGTTGTTAGTTTATGAAGAATGATCAATTTTATTTCCTATTGTAAAAAAATCACAAGAATTAAATGGCTGGCGACTACGCTGATGATTTGGGAGTTGTATCTATAGAAACTACAACAAATTTAGTGGCGCATTGAAACATCACAAAAAAATAATAATTTTGTCACGAAAGTATTTGGGTAACGAAAAAAATGTCATGATGATCGTCAACGTAGCTTCGTTGCTAAAAGTATTTGTAACGATTCAATAATGTCGTTACTAATTGTTAGTTATAGGTGACAAAATTGATTATTATCACCAAAGGAAAAAATGTTTTGTGATGCAACGTTGCATCTATAATACTAATGAAATTTATTCATTAAAGATTTGTATTCGTCACTAAATACATAACAAAGGTTCATCAAAGCTAATAACATGTCGTCGCTGAAGGTTCCAATGTGTCACTAAATAGGTAGTTATGTTTCACTATAGAGGACGATGTTAAATGTCACCAAATAGAGGAAACTTTTGTGACACAATGTAATGACCCATCTCAAGCGGGCCCTACTAAAGATCCTTACTTTTCGTAACTGAGCACCTGAACAACTATAATATGAATAGAGTCTAACATAGATGTAGGGTAATATATGTATATCATAGTAAGTAAGTACAACTTTGATCAATAATACAATCATTTAACTTTACAAAAGGACGTCTCATGAGACGTAACTTCAAAATATACATCTCATTATAAAATACTAGATTGCTATTACAAAAAGAGATTGGACGAGGATGCCAGCACTTGGACCCACCTAGAGACTTCTCTTCCTTGCTTCTTCACTAATGGTTCAAGGGCCTTGAATAATCTTCTTGAAATAGTAAGAGGGAGAGGGTGAGCTAAAAAGCTCAGCGAGTAAACACATTACTCGAAGTAATCAAAGAAATCCTTTTATAAGCCCCTTGCGGGTAGTTTAGTACATATTCATGTTTTATACAATTATATCTTTATACAATATATTGTAATTCATATGGCTCATGGATTCTGAATAAACAACTCAAAGACGATGTATCATACAACGTAAAGCACTTCTTCAATTACTTCAATTCTTTATAGTTTCAATCGAATAGTTCACGAATATCGGGACATCTCCCATTTAATAAATTAGATCCCTTCTCTACCTCTTATCGAGCAAGGTCTCCACTTCCAAGAACAAGGGCCCTACCCCTTATCGGATGGAGTTATAACATTTGACACACTAATACTTCCTCCTTACCCGTTACCGGGTGAGATTTACATAGCTACAAAATAAATCCATTCCTTCCACATCACACAATAACAACAAAAGTAATACAACAAATACAAAGCACTCTTGGTAATACAACCTTTTAATACACATTTCATGAACTAATTATATTCAAAGCCCCCAAATTTATTGATTTTTAATACACAAGTATGATCTACATGCATCTCATGCTCCTTAAATCTTTTATTTTATAATACATAAAACGCTTAAGTCCTTACTAATGTGAATAATCTATGCTTTTAATGTTAATCAAGATTCTCACGCTTACTTAAAGTAAGTTGATACTCACCTTGTAGAATAAAACTTCACTCTCGAATCACCTCCTTACCCTTAGAACATTTCTCAAACACACCTAAAGAATTCATCGATTAAAATCAGCCTTGGAGATGTATACAATTACTCACTAATTACTCGAGTTATGAAATCAAGAGCTACTATTTAATTCATCTAATTATCCTTAAAGACTTGTAACATGAAGGAAAAGGAGAACTGAATTATACTAAGTGTAATAACTTGAATTATGCATGAATGTTTTATTGATGACTTTTCTTCCCTTGATATATATATATATATATATATATATATATATATATGATTGTGGAATAGTTGTGTAGTGTTAAATTTTTAAACGACTAGTATAGAAATCTGTGAACTTGAAGTATGTAAGGTTTAGCGTAGAGGGCATATATGTGTGTATGCTTGAGAGATGAGCATAGGAAGAAGGTAGTCGATAGAGTATCAAATAGTAGTAATTTGAAAGTCTGCGTTGAATTATCAATCTGAAAGTGTGCAAATTCGAGTTTTGGGAAGTAGAACTAATTCATAGATAGTAAGTGTTTCGTTAAGAAATGAGACTTGGGAAGAGTGATTAAAATGATAGGTAAGAGTATATATAGGTTAACGGGTATAGAAAGGAGTAGGATTAAAATTATTTGTCAAGTGGTTCTTGTGAAGATTAAGGTATAGTAGGAATGAATGAAGCAAAAGGAGAGAAAAAATTTACGTAAAGAAATGATGGCGTTAGATGATTTATAAATGATGTTTTTGAAGTATTTTGGATTTGAGGAGTGTTAGTATTTGTCTAAGGAGCACACTAGGCATGTGCCTCAGTACACAAGCAACCAAAAGGTATGTGTGCCTCAGAACGAAGCTGGAAAATGTGTGCGCACCAGGTCAGGATATGGTCCTCCTCTTCCAAGGCTGTGGCACCCAGAAGGTGGTGAAGAGGAAGCTTTTCAGACCTGTTTCAAGGCTACAACGCGCCCTGTTCTAAGGTGCAGCGCTAGGCACACTGAAGCAAGGTTGTTCAAGCTCTTGTTAGGTGCGTGGATGCAAGATCAAAACGCACAGGATCACTTAGACTTGATAAAAGGCCATAGATGATTGGTCATCAAGATCTAAGGGTGGAGAATGACACTCAAGATTGATCAAGAATTAGGTGCATTATATAAAGGGTCACTTAACTTCATTCTATCATAATCACATCATAATCAATTGAGATATTACAAGAGACACGAGTGTGACATACAAAAGAGAATTGTGTGAGAGTGCAAAGACACAAAATACAAGAGGGACTCATTGTAGAGAGGTTGGTTGTAAAGAGAGAGAAGTATAGATTTGATAGAGAGCATTGTAATAATTCTTATCATCTTCTTTCTTCTCTTCTTGGTTTCTTCAAGAACTTGATCTTCTTGGAGAGGTGTTGCTATGATTGTAAAAGAACCATTGATTTAGTGCTGAGAGTTCAAAGGAACTCATGGGGACGTAGGCTATTGCTGAACCTCGATAACAAATCGCTTTTCTTCTTTCTTTCTTTGATTTCTGTTCCCGTTTCTGATTCCAAATCTTTACAAGTCATTCTAGACTTGGGTGTTTGGAAGATCACCACCTGGGTATCTTGTCAAGGTGATTTCCAACAAGGAGGATAGTAAAGGAGTAGATTGGGAAGAAGAAATTTTTGTACATATATGGAATTAGTAAAGGATAAAGGTGTAGTGAACTTTTCATTTGATCTTAGGTATTAAGTGAAGCATGATGCAAGGAGATGGTTGATCTAAATTATAGAATAAAGAATGAGTAATTAAATGGTCGGTACTACTTGAGTGAACTAGAAAGTTTTGATTACTGGAAGATTTAAATTGAAAAGTACTTTTGGTGTCTATTGAGAGGTAGGTGATGATGGACTAAGATATAAGAAGCATTAGAAATCTAAAGACTTGCGAATGACTTGCCTTAAGATATGGTTGGGAGTATTAAAAAGGATAATAATTAGAGAAAGTATGAAACCTATGTTTGGTAAGAGAAGTTACCTTGTAAACGAAAGTGATAAGAAGGTGTTTCATAGGAAATTAAGAGTTTAGTAAGGTATAAGGGTATCAGAACGATTATGGTGAAAAGTGATGAGTATAGTGTACAAAGCCAAGGTCTGCTGGATTGAAAGTTAAAGTACTAGTATACAATGAGGAACTAGAAAGTTAGGAAATTAGTTATATCCCCACCCATAGTTAATAATAAGGCTTGTGCATAGTTAGTAATAATAAAAGAGGTAGAGATTTCAAGAGTAAATTTTTTTACTTATGAAATTCTGAAGTTTGGAGTATTTTAAAAGGAAATAGTATTGGAAGAGATGTCAAATAAGGAAGATAATTAAAGAGATTTGAGGTTACTAGACATTTAGATCTCGATGTGATTATGAAATATCCAATTGAAGGATTACCAATGATAATGAGTTAAAGGAGACTGTTGGGAGTCATCATTCATAGTGTGGCTAGACTTAAGATTCAATGAGGAAAAGAGTAGAGATGAGATGTTAGATGGTCTTTTGGATGTGTATTTAGGTCAAGAGAGTAGCTTAAGTGTGTAAAAGTCTAAGAGAAAGGTGGAAGTAGAATAAAGAAATGAAAATATTTTAGTTCAGTGTGTTGATGAAAAGAATTGAGTAAAAAGTAAGAAGTCGATATTACTACCAATATTTTCTTATATTTATCCATAAATCCACAAAAATTATTATTATTATTATTATCATTGTAATTCCATAAGCATTTATTATGCTATGCTTACTAAAAGCAAGGTGAAACTCACATTTGATATGCCAAAAGTTAATCTTAGCTACTTCATTGCCTTTTGATCGTTTTTCCACCACCTCTAAAGAACATATGATATAGTTTAACAATCCAAGAAGTAAACTAGTAATTAATAATTATCTATATCAAGTGATTACAAGAATTAATTAAACCAATACATATACAATATCACAAGTTTCTTTTTCTTTTTCTACCTTTCTTTCCTTTCCTTATCAAATTTTAGATTTACATCTCATGACAATGATACTTTTGAACTTAATCAAGTAAATTCTAAGTTAAACTACAAGAGAACTTACATATAAAAACGTTCTCCCAATTATTGAAAAGCTATTCCAATTTAAAGAAACCATACCAACTTTAATAATAATTATACCATCAAGCACTTATATTTTCAACTCATATAATTCACACTTTTCATAAACAAACTTAGAGTAAATCATATAACTTTCAAAATACCCACTTAAAAGAAGTTTTCCAAATTTTTAGTTTTATCACTAGAAAACCTAAGAACTCAAGAAGTTCCTTTAGTTTTTTTTTTTTAAAAAAAAACAAATACCCAATTAAACTTTTCTTATTTCCTTCCATAATTTTCTCATCTTCACAAATTCCAAGAAGATTATAACTCTAACAAAGAAAAATCTCAAATTTATGAAATTAAACCAAATTCAATCTAACCCATACTCTTCTAGGTCTCAACTTTCATATTTTACAATAATCACAACTCAAATCAAACTCCAACATCATAGTTTTACAACATAAAATTTCCAGAATTTCTTCAAAATTTCATTCCATTGCAAATACATCAAACTAATTCAATTTAAACTCAAATCATCTTAAAGAAAGTCGTACAATCAACTTCAAGAAGTCTACTTTTAACTTGGAAAGGGTTAAAACTCAAAACTTACTCAAATTCTTGGTGACAAACAGCCCAGAAAACTGTCCTTTATGGTGAGTGTGTCCCACGTGCCGCCTTCCGTCAGTCGTGACAGTCCACCTCTGGCACTGTCCTCTTCCTCTAGCTTCCCGAAGTTGTTCTATGAAGTTTGGGGGCAGTTGGACTTAGGGTGGATGGGTTATGGCTAAACGAAATTAGGAAGAAATTGGGTTTTCTTTCAAAACAATTTTCTGTCTCTCTTTGTCTCTAAATCTCTCTCTCTGCCCGCGCACTACGGAAAAAAGGAGAAAATACTTGAAGTTTCTAGGCCTTTAGCCTTTATATAGCCCTAATAGCTTTTACCTCTTTACCCCTCCAGTTATCTTTAATGAAATTGAAGTCATCTCCTCCATTTTCTAACTAAAACTACTAAGGCCCAGAGCTTATATTTATAACAAAATATCCATAATTTAACTTTGCTTTTGAATAACTACTCCCCTTTGTCTCATGTCTAATTTTCCCCTTAAATAATAGTCATATTTTTAAAAAAAAAAAATTAACCTCAAATTTCTCTTATACATCAATTATAATTCGAAAATACAAACTCAGTGATTTAAATATTCTTATTGAGGTACTGATCTCTACAAATACAGAATTTTAACTGGCCTAATAGAAGAATCCCAAGTTTGCCACTAATCATTAGGCATGTCCGCTTTGCTCATTTGTATCTTTAAATTTTGGTCCACTTATTTTTTTAAAGCCAGTTCCAATTCAAATCTATAGTATGCAAGAAAGTCCAATTTCTTTTTTTTTTTTTAAGAAGAGCCGGTAGCCATCTTCGTAGCGACCCCGTCCCAAGTTTATTAATAAGCCCTCACTTATGGCGAAGGAAAACCGTGGTTACAAGTAAAGCATATGGGAGATTACAATAAGACCAAAAAACAAACCCTCCCAAACACAGACCAAACGAACTATAAAGAAAATGAACAGACCAAGAAAAAACAAACAAGACGAAACAGGCTTGTGTGGAAAAAACAACCTTTGAGAAGGCCTAAAGAAACTTTCAACAAACAAAAGCAGCCTAACATCTAATAGTCGGCAAACCAGACTTATCAATACGAAGAATACCCTTTAATAACCTCAGTAGCTGATGTAAATTTTCATATGATTCATTATTGCCTCATTCACCGAGCTTAGCCAAGAAATCTGCCGCTTGATTACCTTCACATAATTGATGAATAATCTGAGCATTTATCCCTTGCATCTCTTTAACACACTCTTCCCAAAAGTCCCATAAATACCATAGAGTGCACCTACCCGCTCTAAACCAGTCAACAATGGTTTTGGAGTCACTCTCAATAATAACATTAAAATACGAAAGACTTTTGCACAACTTAATGCCATCAAACACAGCCCTCAGCTCTGCTGCATTGTTAGAGCCAAAACCGTAATGACTAGAAAAAGCTCCTCTAAAGTCACCATTAGCATCTCTCAGGATACCACCACCCCCAGAGGAGCCTGGGTTGTTTCTAACACTACCATCACAATTAATTTTAACCCAACCACAAGGGGGTTTCAACCACCACACTAGCCTATAATTTCGAACAGTGGCAGCTTTGGGCGAAACCAAGTTAAAATTAGACATCAAGCGAACATCTTGATCAAACAAAGTTTTGAGCACCTTCAATTCTGTAGCCAGTCTTTTAAGCCATATTTTAACCGACCTCCAAACTTGTTCTACACAAGCTTTTAGCCCTTCCATTCTGGCTTTACATCTACTATTCCATAAACACCACGTAATGATGAACGGAAGCAGACCAATTAAATTACCAGATAATGAAGCCTTCTTTGCCATTATCATCCATGCGTATAAAGTAGCCTTCCAAGTATCAAAATGTAGACATGTCACATTCAACAATTTACTTGCACACTCCCATATCTGAGCAGCAATGTTTCCGGTAGCTAATACATGATCAATCGATTCCCTGCCTGGCGGACAGCAGCAGTTACAGGCCGACGCAAGTGATATCCCCTTCTGTTGCACTTTTTCATCCACTGCAAGGCTATTGAACCAAGCTTTCCAATTACATATGGATAATTTTTTTGGCAGAGTTGTGTTCCAAAACCATTCATGCCACGGTAGAATCTCCTGTTGTTTTCGAACAACCTCCCAAGTTGAAGCTGTTGTGAACTTACCATCAGGGGAAGGCATCCAGGCACAAATATCCAACCTGTCACGCCCATTTATTCTGGTTTCAATAATTTCTTATGTGGTCTCATCCCCCACAAGATCCCTCAACATCTCAATATTCCAATTATTATCCACCCAACATTCTTTAATCCGAAACTGTTTGTTTGGAATATCAGCAATCCTAACTGATAGGGGTCCCGAAGCTAACCATCTATCATACTAGAAGAAAGAGTTTCCGCCCCTCAATAAAACCTTGACATTATCCATGACTTCTGGGACACATGCCATAACTGATCTCCAAAAACGTGAGTCAGAAGCTCTCCTTGCACAAGACATAGGGTGGCCATCTTTTAGGTACTTAGCTTTGAAAAAATCGGCCTACAGACCTTTAGACGTCAAAATCTTATACACAAATTTCATGCGTAACGATTTTTGGACTTCATGTAGATCTCTAAGACCCAAACCTCCTTCTTTAGTAGGCTTGCAAATTTTTGACCAAGCTCGCCAGTGCAATTTCCTTTTACCCTCCTTATTGCCCAAAAAGAAATTGGCCATAATAGAATGAATTCGCTCTATAGTGGACTTGGGTACATTAATCACAGATAAAATATGCATAGGCCTACTAGATAACACATGCCTAAGTAAAATCAAACGAGCACCTTGGGAAAGTAATCTACCCTTCCAGATCGCCACCTTTTCCCTGATCTTTTCCACAAGCGGCTCAATAGTACGAGATAAAAGTCTGCCATTAACTAAAGGTACACCCAAGTAAGTCACCGAAAATTTTCCTTCCTTGAAACCTGTGCTCCTTAACAAATCATGCTTGCGAGCTGGATTAATAAATTTAGAAGGAAAAATTGCATATTTTTCCTTATTAATTTCCTGACCCGACCATTTTTCATACGTCGCAAGAGTGTCCAAAAGCCCATTCATAGACGTTTTTCTGCCATTAGCAAAGATTAGAAGATCATCAGCATAAAGAAGGTTCGAAATCAAAGGTGCCTCCGTCGGATGGGAAAATCTTCCAATCCATCCTGCATTAAAATTTGATCTAAGTAACCTTGTTAAAACTTCTTCCATAATAATGAATAAGTAAGGCGATAAAGGATCCTCTTGTCTCAGCCCCCGAGCTGATTGGAAAAAGTCTTTAAAAGTCCCATTCATCAATACTGAAAACCACGAGGACTTCACACATTGACTTATCAAATTGCAAAACTGATTTGAAAATCCAACTGTATGTAAAACCTTCAGAAGGAAACCCCAATGAACTCTATCATATGCCTTGGCCATATCTATTTTCATCATCACATTACCACCCACAGATTTATGATGCAGAGAATGGATCATTTCTTGTGCAAGCGAAATGCTATCAAGGATACTCCTTCCAGGAACAAAGGCACCTTGTTCGTGTGAGACCAGTTTAAGAATCACTCGAGATAAACGGGTTACAATAATTTTTGAGAAAATCTTGTAAACCACATTACACAAACTGATCGGCCTAAATTTGTCAAAGCTGGAAGGGTTCCGCACTTTCGAAATTAAAACAACGAAGGAAGAAGAGTAAAACCTGGGAAGTGGTGACCCTCGAAAAAAATCTTTTGCAGCCTCAATAACATCTTCTTTAATGAGCTCCCAGCAAGTCAAGTAAAAATCTGAGCCAAATCCGTCTGGTCTCGGACTACTTTTCTTTGGAATAGAGGACAAAGCCTCTTTAACTTCAGTCTCAGTAGGCTCATGACAAAGCATCGTATTCTCCTCTTCTGTAATTACATGGTCAAGAATATCGGCTAAATTGCCCTGCTCCACTTAAACGGAAGTAGTGAGTAAATTTCTGAAATACTGTACAGCTCCCTAGTGTACTTCTTCAGGACTATTCAAAATGTTCCATCACCGAGGACCATCCTAGAGATCTGGCACTTTTTTCGCCTCTGATTTACTACTGAATGGAAGAATTTTGTATTATTATCTCCTTCAACCAGCCATTTGTGTTTAGTGATTTGACCCAACCGAGTAGCCTCTCTTTTCTCCCAAACATTAATTTCAAGTTTCATCACCAAGTAGTCCTCTTCCACATCTTCTGTAAAGCCAATTTCCAATTGGTTTTCTAAAAATTCTAACCTCTCCTCAAGAGCTTTCAAGTTGGACTCTACACGTCCGAACACATTCTTATTCCAAGCTCGTAAAGCAAGCTTGGTTCTCTTGAGACAAATAGCTAACTTCACCAATCCGGAACCAGAGTTTGGACGATGCCATGCTTCTTGAACACAAGACAAAAAAATTTCATGGAGACACCACATGTTATGAAAACGAAAAGGAGCTGGACCATAAACTACTGATGGCCTCTCTAAATTCACAAGCATGGGGCAGTGATCAGAATATTTATGGCTCAAATACAATAAATGAGCTGATGTGAAACTAGCCGAAAAAACATTATTAATCACTGCTTTATCCAACTTCGCCTAGCTCCTAGCCACACCTTCGTGCCCATTGCACCAAGACATAGTTTGTCCACTACTCGGGAGATCGAATAGCCCACATTTGTCCAGGCAGTCATTAAAATCTGCCATAGAAATTAAAGGCCTCGGTTGACCACCAATTCTTTCAGAATCCATACGAATAGCATTAAAATCACCCAAAACCAACCAAGGGCAATCATTCCTCTGTCCATGTTCCAAGTCAGCCCATAGAGCCCTTCTCTCAGTGTACGTACATTTGGCATAAACAAAGGTGAGAAGCACTCTTTGATTAGCCAAAATCAGCCAACCCGTGATCAGTTGGGCTGTGTAAGACAACACCTGAAAACCATCCAATTCCTTCCAAAATATCCAAAGCTTTCCCCCAGCACATTGGTTGGAGAAAAAATTATTTAAAGACAAAAAACCACTCATTTCATTCATCCTATTTTCACCAGCAAAAGGTTCAGCAATCGCACAAATGGAAACATTATTCTTCATGAGTAACAACTTCAATCTCTTCTTTGAACTCCCCAGCCCTCTAACATTCCAATATAAAATTGTGTCACTCATAAATTAATTTATGGGGACGGGTGTGGACCCACTTAGATTTCCTCACTATTCCATCTCCTTTAAATCCAAGATGTGACCGAGTAGCTCCGTCTGAATCATAAGCTTTTCCTTTCCCCTTTAGGCCTGTAGTTTCTCCTTCCTCCCAATCTGAAGAGAAACCCAAAGCTAATTCATCTGTCCTTGTCTCAACTATATCAGCAACATTTTTTGTCACATCTGAAAACCCAGCTAAATTTGGGAGTTTTTTTAATACCTCTTTGCGGCTGCCTTGTTTCTGGAACCACATGCGTCTGCCCTTTCTCCGAAACCACGTACGTCTGTGCTGTTTCAGAAATCACCTCCAACTCGTCACACCCAACTTCCTCACATTCCTTATCTGTTTCTTCTTGTTGGTTATCTACATAAACACCTTTATTTAAACTATTTTCGAGCGTATCACCATCCGGACAAAGGACTGCCTCATTGTTATCTACCTGCACCGCATTGTTCTACTTGTCATAATTTTTTTCCATACTGTTCGATACATTATCATTATCCGATACCACATTTTTCTCTGTATCCAACCCATCCTTACTCCCGAAGCGTCCCCTCTTATATTTTTTTGGATCGGCTGCCAAATTCTCTTCTTTTCTTTCAGATCAACTTCAATTTTACGACCCTTTTCGACCCTACAGGCAACTGCTGTATGTCCTTGTCGGTGGCACTTCTCACAATAGAAACCTTGCTTCTCATATCTTACCTCCTGCCAGATACACTTTGTCGGAGAAACCACGATGGGGAAACCTTTCACTGGTTCCATAGACAAATCCACTTCTACACATATTCTTGCACCCGTCATTCGATTCAATGTGGCATTATCTGTCCCTAGATATTTACCGAAGCGAGTTGCAAAAATTTGAAGAAAATCACGTCAATAGAGGTGTATTGGTAGACGAGGTAGGAAAATCCATTGAGGAGCCAATGGGGATTCTTTATGTAAATCAAACTCATTGGTCCATTTGAACAGCCGAAAAGAATATCCATCCATCGTTCTTCCTTCACGTGCCCATCTATGCACAAAATCACGTTCATTCTTCATTTGAATAAGGACATGATAATCATCCATGAAACTGATCATTGGGATTTCCACCAAACCCCATTTCTTGACCACGTTCAATTTGATATTGTCAATCGATAGTCTTGCACGCATAAATTTCATAACAATGGCTAATTTATAATCTTCTGCCACTTTAACCATTTCTGATTCGGTAAAGATGAATCCCAGTTCACCGTTAATATCCACCGAAAATCTCAAATGAATTTTATAAGTTGAGTATTCCACCGGCTTAGCAACTGCATGTGCATAAGATTTCACCGGGTAATTACCATTACCGGCGTTCTCGTTAATTCAAGGCGCTGGAAAAGGTGGTGGTAAAGACAAAGGTGGAGGAGGAGGTGAAGAAGGAGGGGGAGGTCACTAGAGGAGATGTGGTAGTGAAGAGGAAAGCTGGTGCAGCCCTCAGATCGGACTGTCGCTGGAAAAAGGGGTTGATGCTAGTTGGATCGGTAGGGACAAAGGTGCAGGGAACCAAACAAAACCAGGGGAGTAGACCAGAGAAAACAGAAAATGAGGTGCGACAGTGCCTGAAAAAATTGACTGTGAACAGAAGGCGAACCGCGACGGAGCTGGAGAAGGAGACCCAGGCAGTGCGATGGTGCCGGAGCGACTATGTTCTCACTTCTCTCCAGTAAGTCAAATAAAGCACAGACATGAAGATGTCTAAAAAAAATAACACAAACTTGTAAAGGTGAAGAAAATACCCAGGCAGCAGAAAGCACGGCGAGGTTCTCCGACCAAGTTCGCCGGATCGGCTACCGGTAGAAGGCGACGGATAGACGAACTGCGACAGTGCCGGAGAAGGAGACCCAGGCAGCAGAACGACGCCTCCAAGCACTTTGAGGCACACCGACCAAGCACGCGGGAATAGATTCCGGCAGATGAGAGCCGGTCGCGTCAGCTCGAGGGAGGTGGAGCCGAGCGAACCTCGGGCGATCCTCACGAGACGAGCTAAAGGTGTAACGGCTCTATTTCTCTGTAACAGCTTTTTGAGAAAAAATGTTTTAATCCAGTTGCTAATAAAATTTGGCCTTATGACGTAGTTTTCCTACATAAATAAGCTAGTTCCATTAGTTAGGGCTTTGTTTTCTTATTCCATCTTTCCTTCCGCCCACAGAAAATATCAGCATTACCATTTGTCTTCTTATCTTATACTTCTCATACTGTCTTTCTCTTATTTCATTTAATTTCCAGTCTCCTCAATTACTTTCTAAGATATATACATCTATCAACCTATTTCATGTAGCCATCTTGAAAAAGATCAAACGTAAAAGAGATCCTTAATTTTGCAAAGGAAAGGGTGTGTATTTTTTCTTGAATCAGCATTGATCAATGATTATTTTTTCTTGTTTTGATTTTAAATTTATTTTCTTATAGGGCTACAGTTCGATCTTTACTATAAGCATAAACTTTGTAAAGAATCTGGAGGAGAATTTCATAGATCTTGTTTTGTTTTTTTGGGATGACGGAGAGTATACACAGATCTTGTTTTGAGCTTCTTTACCTTTTGACGCCGGACAGAATAGCGATTATTCTGCAGGCTAGTTTTAACAGATAATTCATAGGGAAAAACACTAGAGAATCGCCTAAAAACACAGAGAAACACCTTTGATGTTCAATTGAAAATTATGTAATCCAAAAAAATTATCAAAAATCAGCCCACAAGCCCGGCTATATAGCTAAAAATCATCATTATTAGAATTTTACCAAAAAATAACAAAATCCCAATAATCATGCCAAAATGAAATATGTAATAAAAGAAGTAATCTGCCAAAAATCTGGCCCAAATCGGGTTCAAAATCGCTTCCTAAACGATAAATGAAATATTACCATAAAAGGAAAAAAATAACTAAAAATGGGGATTCGAAAGGGAAAACAGTGGATTTTAATTCGGAAAAGATCAGGACTACCTGCCATCTTTGCGCTGATCCGCCAACTCAAGGTATCTCAGTGCCAACAACGTGCTATCTGACAACTCAGCATCATCTTACATGGATCCTCCTATATCAGTCGCCTCGGGTTGGAAAGAACTCATCCTCTAGTTCACAATAGCTTCATCGGAATCCACAAAACAAGGACTCAGGTGTTTAACATTAAAGACATCAGAAGTCCTCAAATGACTGGGGAGGCGTAGTCTACAGGTGTTATCATTGATCTTCTGCAGGATCTCACAGGGCCCAATCTTCTGCTCCTTAAGCTTATTATACTCTCCAACAAGAAAACGATCACGAGTTAATACTGCCTAAATAAAATCACCAACATCAAAAAGTACCTGACGACAGTGACTGTCGCCCTGAACCTTGTACTTGGCATTACTCTCGTGAATGGCCAGTTTCACCTGCTCATGGATACCCTGAAGATGTTCTGCCATCTCATCTGCCTTGTGACTCAAATGACCCACACGTGGAATAGGGGCTAAGTCAAGCACCACGGATGGATTCTAACCAAGGACAATCTCAAATGGGCTCATTCATGTGGTTATGTTTTTTGACCTGTTATAGGCAAATTCTGCTTGAGATAACACCAAATCCCACTGCTTTGGTTTAGTTCTTGCCAAGCTCCTCAAAAGGTTCCCCAAAATCCAATTCACCACCTTGGTCTGACCATCTGTCTAGGGATGGTAGGCGCTGCTAAAATTCAACATCGTCCCCAGTTTCTCCCATAAACTCCTCTAGAAATGACTCATGAACTTAGGGTCACGATCTAAAGTAATGGATCAGGGAACACCATGTAAACGCACAATATCCCTAAAGTAAAGACGGACGATCCAGGCAGCATCCATTGTTTTCTTGCAACCTACAAAATGGGCCATCTTGGAAAACTTGTCAACCACAACCAAAATAGAATCTAAGGCTCGTTGGGTACGGGGTAAGCCTAATACAAAGTCCATAGTGACATCAAACCAAGGGGCTTCAGGTACAGGTAAAGGTGTGTACAGGCCCGCATTAGTGAGAACTCCCTTGGACCATTGACACACATAACAACGCTCCACATAATGAGCCACGTCACTGGTCAATTTTGGCCAATAATGGTTTGAAGAGATCGAAGCCAATGTCTTATCTCGCCCAAAGTGACCCTCGTTATGAAGTTCATTAATAATATGCTGGCTTAGTGAAAAATCTGGAACGCACAACTGTAATCCACAAAATAGATAACCATTATGAAAAATAAAATCATGTCAATGACCATCAGTTACCTCTTGAATTATCCTCCCGAAGGAAGGATCTACAGCATACATATCCGAGAAAACCTTAAATCCTACAATTCTGGTGCTCATGGTGGCGAGGAGTAATGTACGACAACTCAGTGCATCTGCGACACGATTCAGACTTCCTACTTGGTGCCTCAACGCAAACGTGAACTCCTGCAAGTATGCCACCCACTTGGCAGGCCGTCTACTTAGCTTGTGTTGGCCACTGACGTACTTCAGGGAGGAATGAACTCCCTCTGCGCTAGGTAGTGACGCCAATGCTTTAGGGACTGAACTATGGCATAAAACTCCAGATCATAGGTGGAATAATTCTTTTTTGATCCTGATAGCTTCTCAATGAAAAAAGCTATTGGGTGCCTCTCCTGACTCAGAACACCACCAATGCCAACCCCAGATGCATCAGTGTTTACCTCAAACACTTTTTCAAAATCAGGAAGTGTCAAAACTGGTGCCTCTATCATCTTCTGCTTGACCAGTTGAAAACTGGTTTCCACCTCCTCAGACCACTAGAAATCATATCCCTTGAGGCACTCCGTGATAGGAGCAATCAGAGTGCTGAAATTTTTGATGATCCGACGGTATAAGGATGCCAATCCATGGAAACTTCTAACATGGTGCAAGGTCTTCAGTTTGGGCCACTCCAAGACCGCATCTATCTTCGACTGATCTGCATGACCACTATCAGTAGACACAACAAAACCGAGAAAAGTTACAGAAGTAGTGAAGAAAGAACACTTCTTCTGATTGACGAACAGGTGCTCCGTCCTCAACATATCAAAAACAGCACGAAGGTGATCAAAATGTGATGCCCACGTCGGGCTATAAATGAGGATGTCATCGAAGTAAACTACAACAAATTTCCCCATGAAAGGCCATAAAACTTGATGTATAAATCTCATAAATGTGCTGGGCACATTGGACAGCCCAAAAGGCATGACCATCCACTCATACAACCCATGTTGCGTCTTAAACGCTGTCTTCCACTCATCTCAAAGCCTTATTCTAATTTGCTGGTATCCGCTTTTAAGGTCAATTTTTTAGAAGACCTTAGAACCAGATAGCTGGTCTAACATATCATCCAGATGGGGAATTGAAAACCTGTATTTCACTATAATCCTGTTGATTGCTCTACTATAAACACACATACACCAAGAGCCATCTTTCTTCGGCACTAGCAGGGCAGGAACTGCGCATGGGCTCATACTCTCACGGACGTAGCCCCTCTCCAATAACTCTACCACCTGTCACTGCAACTCTTCAAATTCCTTGGGACTGAGGCAATATGCTGGTCGATTAGGCAAACTGGACCCCATAACAAGGTCAATCTGATGCTGAATATCCCTCATAGGCTGCAACCCAAGAGGAAAATCCTCTGGCATCAGGTCAGAAAACTATGCTAGCAGCTGCTGCACCTCTGCTGGTAAATTTGGATTCACGTCTGCTGCACTATTCCCACAAGGCAACAAAGCATAGACCACATCTCCACGCTCAATCTCAACTAAAAACCTAGGCATAGAAAGCAGATTAGTATTATTAACTACCGAGGTAGGAGTGGTTCCTGCCCGACGAGGTGCTAACACAATCTTCTTCCCTTTGATGCTAAGGGAATATGTATTTTTCCACCCATCATGAATAACAATGCGATCATACTACCAAGGTGTAACGACCCATCCCGGGTTGGCCACCCCCGAGAAGGTGTCATCACATTTTGAGAATCCCTGCACGACACATATATGCAACAATACAAATAACATGAATAATTTTTTTTATCATCAACCCTCAACAAGAGAGGTAAACAAATTTGATATTTACTTAAACATAATATACATAAATGCATGAATATTGACAATAAAATGTTTTACAAATCTTTATCTCGATTGTCTGAGGATATTGACACATACGTGGCTTACAGAAAATAATATCATCTGAATCTCAATCCCACTAGACTATTTATCTTGCCCGCTTTCATTTCACAAAGAGGGATGAGCTTCACAAGCTCAGCGAATTAAATTTACTAAAATTATTTTAATCTCATAAATAGTCCATTAATATTTAATCATTTGCTTCTCCTATAACTAGATAATATCGTAAAAGTCTAACATTTAAATAATTCTCATATTATCATTTTTCTATATCCTTCTATTTTTCTCATGGTAACTGTCTCTCTCTGAGAGACTCATCCATCTCTAAATAAATTCACCATCACACACGACACCTCAACATTTCAATAATGCAAGCAATAAATAAATACGATGCCATGAATGAATGATTATGATGGGAACGTCTTCCCACCTGTCGACAGGTTGTTATTATCTTAGACCAGATGCCTTCCCTGTTCTTTCATTCTCATTAGACCGACTGCCTTCTTGGTTCATTCATTCTCATTAGACCGGCTGCCTTCCCGATTCTTTCATTTTCATAAGACCAGTTGTCTTCCCGGTTATTTCATTTTCATTTAATGCATATGTATATGAGCAATGATATGAAATATGCATATAAACAACAACATAAAAACAACATATAAATTCAAAATACTTAAATTGGTCATCCTGATTATTCTCAAAAATTCCTCTCATCCCAAATCACACCAAATCATCCATAAAAACTTGTTAAGATTCATGAAATTTCATCTCATCATAATTCGTATTAAAACATCAATATAACTCATCAATAATTTATTTATCTCTTTTATTCTCAAATAAACTTAGTATTTTGAATAATATTATTTCTCACCAAAAAGTATTTCTACATGTCCAAATTTCTTATCATACCTATAAATCAATTTATTTTCATCGATCACCCAAGCATACATCGATAAATTATTTTAATATTATCACTAGATATTTCATTTTTATTTAAACTACTTAAAGTAAATTCAACTCACCACGTAGCACTTTAAGCTATCCGTGGATCACCTATTTGCCTTTCTTGCTCTTCTCAGAAATTTCCCCCGATTGTTGACCACCAACACCTGACATAATATTTGTATTCAATTTTCTTATTATTTCTTCATTTCATCATAAACCACACACATTGAAAATTCCCACTTTAACTTCTTGGGACTTTCATAAATGCTAAAATTTTAAAATAAACAATACCTTATTATCTTCTGCTATTTTGATAACTTCCTGCAATTCCTTATAAAATATTCTTGAAAATCCCTTAAAAAAATTTTCTCACTCAAACTTTCTTTAAACTCCCAAATGTTTTGAGAAAACAGATGAATTACATGAAACAACACGAAATCCCTTTAGAACCATAAAAACTTGGGCTGAAAAACTTCAGCAGCTCTCCTTCTACAATCTCCACGCTTTGGAGACGAGCACTTAAATTGGCAGCCGATTTTTTTTTCACTTTTCCTTTTTACTTTTCCTTTTTACTTTCACTTTCACTTTCACCTTTCACTTTTCACTTTTCACTTTCACTTTCACTTTTCACTTTCGCCTTTCACTTTTCACTTTCACTTTTCACTTTCACCCTTCGCTTTCACCCTTCACTTCTTTGAAACCGTCATGCCACTATTCACGTTATTTTATTTTTTATTTTTTTACAAATACGGGTATTACAATTCTACCCACCTTACAAAACTTTCGACCCCAAAATTTCTTATCTAAAATCAAGAAAAGAGTTGGGGAAAATCTTTTCTCATTCTTGTTTAGTGCTCCCACGTGACCTCTTCGACATCTTTATTGCGCCATAACACCTGAATCAAAGGAATAATTTTATTTCGTAAGACTCGGTCCTTTCTGTCTAGGATTCTGACTGGTGCTAGCATAAAAGTTAAGTCCTTTTGAATTTCTATCGCCTTGATTCGTGATATTATGGGACTCATTGTGCAAGTACTTCCTCAATAGAGATACATGGAAAACATTGTGTAATTGCTTTAATTCCAGAGGTAAATTCAAATGATATACTACGGGTCCAATCCTCTCAATCACCTCATAGGGCCCCATAAATCTTGGGCTCAACTTTCCCTTCTTCTTAAATCTCAGCACTCCCTTCCACGGAGATATCTTCAAAAATACCCAATCACAGCTTACTAAGAAACTTCATACACTTGCCCTCAGCATATCTTTTAGTATTTTGATAATCCTCTTCGTCTGCCCATCAATTTGTGGGTGAAAAGCTGTACTAAACTGTAATTGTGTACCCATAGCTTCTTGAAAAACCCTCCAGAATCTAGAGATAAATCTATAATCTATATCTGATATGATACTCAAGGGTACTCCATGTAATTTTACTTTCTTTGCCACATATAACTCAGCCAACTTCTCTAGACTCCAAGTAGTTTTGATAGGAAGAAAATGTGAAGACTTAGAAAGTCTATCCACTATAACCCACACAGTGTCATGTCCTCTCTGGGTACGGGGAAAACCAGAGACAAAATCCATACTCATATTTTCCTATGGCCACTCAGGTACTGGAAGAGGTTGTAATACACCTGCGGGATGCCTATTCTCAGACTTTACCTGTTGACAGGTCAAACATCCAGAGATATATTCTGCTACATCCTTCTTCATCCCTGACCACCAATAATTTTGTTTCAATCCCTTGTACATCTTATTATTACCTGGGTGCATGGAATATACAGAATCATGAGCCTCCCTTAATATCTCCTTTCTCATCTCCAGATCGTTGGGAACACAAACTCTATGACCCAATACTACCATTCCATCTTCTCTAATTCTAAATTCAGTTGACTTCCCACTCAGCACTTCCTGCCTGATCTTCTTTTTCCCCTTATCTCTACTCTGCATTTGTAATAAACGATAAATAATAAGAGATTTTACCATTAATACTCCTCTATCATTGACACTTAATTGCATCCGTATTCTTCTTAATTCTATCATTAGGCTATTATTATGACTCCCAATAACCGCTAATCTCCCTGTAGCTTTTCTACTCAATGCATCAGCTACTACATTAGCTTTTCCTGGATGATAATGAATTGTACAATCATAATCATAAATCAATTCCATCCACCTCTTCTCCCTCAGATTCAACTCCTTCTGGGTTAGTAAATGCGTCAAGCTTTTATGATCAGTAAAAATTTCACACTTGGCTCCATATAAAACGGTGTCTCCAAATCTTTAAAGCAAAAATTATGGCAGCCAATTCTAAAACATGGGTCGGGTACTTCCTCTCATAGTTTTTCAGTTGCCTAGATGCATAAGCTATAACTCTCCCATGTTGTATCAACACATATCCCAACCCCTGATGTGACGCATCACTATAAACCATAAATCTTTCATCACCATAAGGAAATACTAATACTAGGGCAGTAGTCAGTTTTTCCTTTAACAGCTGGAAACTTTTCTCATATTCCTCTGACCACCTAAACTTCACATCCTTCCTGGTCAATTTAGTTAAAGGTCCAGTAATCATAGAAATTTTTTGAATAAATCTTTTATAATAACCAGCCAACCCCAAAAAGCTTCTAATTTCGGTTACACTCGTGGGTCTTTCCCAATTCAACACTGCTTCTACTTTTTGTGGGTCAACTGCTATCCCCTCTCCCGACACAATATGCCTCAAGAAAGATATTTCGTCCAAACAAAACTCATATTTAGAGAACTTCGCATAAAATTTCTCTTTCCTCAAAGTCTCCAACACTATCTCCAAATGTCGCACATGCTCCTCTTCATTCTTGGAAAATACCAAAATATCATCAATAAATACAATTACAAATCTGTCCAAGAATGGTTTAAACACCCGAATCATAAGGTCCATAAATGCCGCAGGAGCATTGGTCAGCCCAAAAGGCATCACTAAGAACTCATAATGGCCATATCGTGTCCTAAGAGCAGTTTTAGTCACGTCCCCCTCCTTTATCCTCAATTGATGATATCCTGACATCAAATCTATTTTAGAGAATACTCTAGCTCCCTGTAACTGCTCGAATAAGTCATCTATCTTGGGCAAAGGATATTTATTCTTGATTGTGATCTTATTCAATTGTCTATAATCAATACACAACCTCAATGTCCCATCCTTCTTTTTGGGCTCCCCAGAGTGACGTACTAGGTCAGATAAACTGTTTATCTAGCAACTCATGAAGCTGAACTTTCAACTCTCTCAATTCAGCTGGGGCCATTCTATAGGGTGCTATAGATATGGGTGCTGATCCTTGAATTACTTCAATAGAAAATTCAATCTCCTTATTAGGAGGCAACCCAGTAAACTCTTCAAGGAATACATCAAAAAAATCTTTCACTACCAAAATATCTTCTAACTTCCTACCCTCCTTGCTAGAATCCACCACATAGGCTAAATACCCCTCACAACCCTTTCTCAAACACTTACTAGCAGTTAAGGCAGAAATCAGACAATTAGCAAGTATTTTACATTCTCCCTGAAAATTAAACTCCTCCTGTTCGGGTAACCTGAATACTATATTTTTCCTAAAACAATCTACCCAAGCATGATATGCAGATAGCCAATTCATTCCCAAAATTACATAAAAATCTGTCATATCTAAAGGCAATAAATCAACTTCAAATTCTCCATCAGCAATATTAATCACACAACCTTGATAGATTGTTCTGATAATAACCCTATCTCCCGTAGGAACCTCAACAATAATTGCATGCAACAAAGGACTAGCACTAGCATCAATAGATTTCATATAACTACTAGATGCAAAAGAATAGGTCGCACCAGGATCAATCAATAATCTAGCAGGCCTAACAATAATAGAGATCGTACCCATAACAACATCAGGAGTGGCTTGTGCATCTTGTTGGGTCAAAGCATAGACTCTGCCATCTCTGGACTGAATTAGTCTGCCACATCCTTGCTCTGCTATTGATTCTCGACCTCTGCCCCACACATCCCCTGATCCGCCTCCTCTCTCAATTGATCTTCCCCCAACACTTCCAATGCTTACATCAGTAGATTTCCCCGCTGGGCAATTTACAACAACATGTCCTCCCTTACCACATACAAAGCATATCTGCGTAGGGCAGTTCCGAGCTAAATGCCCCATTTGATTACATTTAAAGCAAACCCTTGACTCTCGACCATACATCAGATTACCTCCTCCTCTTAGTGGCATACTTATTCCTCTACTGTGATTCCCAATTCCCATAGTCTGCCTTCCAAATCGAGGGGTCCCATTGATATTACTCTAAGCTACAGAAGTAACAGATCCTGCTTGCCTCTGACTTTGCCCTACAATTCCATGTGACAACGAACGCCCCCTCTGGGGGGGTCTCCCGCCCTGTACACCCATACTGCTACCACCTCTAGATCCTTCAAATCTAGACCTCTTCAACCAATCTCTTCTACCCCTCAACTCCATCAGATCTTTCTCAATCTGCAAAGCTTTATCTATCAACACAACATAATTTCCTATACCAATGTAAGAGAGTTTAGATCGAATTTCGTAGTGTAACCCGTCTAAAAACCTCTTACATTTTCTCTTCTCCGTATTC
This sequence comes from Bretschneidera sinensis, assembly GCA_023935145.1. NCBI lineage: Eukaryota > Viridiplantae > Streptophyta > Magnoliopsida > Brassicales > Akaniaceae > Bretschneidera > Bretschneidera sinensis. The sequence continues at coordinate 8,471,849 of CM043705.1, forward strand.
ACTAACTTAGGTAAAAATCTTGATAGAGCTATAAATCTGCTATCAGACTCCGCCACAGATAATGTATTCTGCTTTAAGTGGATAAAATCTCTCTCTTGCTGGGTTCGGAATGTATCTGTAAAGTATTTCGCAAAGAACTCATCCTTAAACTTATTCCAAGTCAAAGGCTGATCTACCCATGCGCTTATCCTTGGCCAAATATCCTCCCACCATTGAGAAGCCTCACCCTCCAGCATGAACGAAGCAAAATCCACCTTCTGTTTATCAGACACCAGTAAGACCTCAAAATATTTCTCCACATGCCTAATCCACTGCTCAGCTTCCACCGGATTTACAGATCCTCTAAAAGACTGAGGTTTAAACTTAAGAAACCTCACAAAACAATCCTCTTGCATCTCATTTATAAATACCCCTCCCGTAGGAACCTCTTGCCTCACCATATTCGGTTCTCTTCTATCAATTTCGTCTAATCTTTTCTGTAAATTATCAGCCCTTTCTTCAGCTACATTCTTCCTTTCTTCAGTTGCATTCATCCTTTCTATAGCACGATTAAGGGCTTCTCTTAATTCATCATTCCTACCCTCAGAAACTCTCGCAGCTCTACTTGTACTAGCTGCACTATTAGCATGTTCCCTTGCGAGAATTACAGACTCAACTTCCTCCTCTACTTCAGTCCTCTTAAAAATTGGGGGTCTACCACGTCCCCTCTAAATTAGAGCTCTTCCTCTAGCTCTCGCACGACCACGTGTCATCCGTAAACTCTGGATTTTAAAATAAAATTTATTTAGATCTTCCACTTTTTAAGTTCTCATGCAGTCTACAGAATCTTAAAACCCTAGGCTCTGATACAAAAATTGTAACGACCCATCCTGGGTTGGTCACCCTCGAAACGGTGTCATCACATTTTGAGAATCCTAGCACAACACATATATGCAACAATACAAATAATACAAATAATTTTTTTTTTGTTTTTATCCTTAACTCTCAACAGGAGAGGTAAACAAATATGATATTTACTTAAACATAATATACATAAATGCATGAATATTTACAATAAAATGTTTTACAAATCTTTATCTTGATTGTCTAAGGATATTGAATCGTACATGGCTTACAGAAAATAAAACCGTCTGAATCTCAACCCCACCAGACTATTTATCTTGCCCGCTACCTGAAATAATTTCACAAAGAGGGATGAGCTTCACAAGCTCAGCGAATTAAATTTACTAGAAGTATTCTAATCTCATAAATAGTCCATTAATATTTAATAATTTGCTTCTCCTATAACTAGATAATAGCATAAAAGTCTAACATTTAAATAATTCTCATATTATCGTTTTTCTATATCCTTCTCTTTTTCTCATGGTAACTGTCTCTCTCTGAGAGACTCATCCATCTCTAAATAAATTCACCATCACACACCACACCTCAGCATTTCAATAATGCAAGCAATAATTAAATCTGATGCCATGAATGAATGATTATGATGGGAACGTCTTCCCACCTGTTAATAGGTTGTTATTATCTTAGACCGACTGCCTTCCCTGTTCTTTCGTTCTCATTAGATCGGTTGCCTTCCCGGTTCTTTCATTCTCATTAGACAGGTTGCATTCCCGGTTCTTTCATTTTTTTAAGACCTGTTGCCTTCCTAGTTCTTTCATTTTCATTTAATGCATATATATATGAGCAATGATATGAAATATGCATATAAACAACAACATAAAAACAACATATAAATTCAAAATACTTAAATTGGTCATCCTGGTTATTCTAAAAAATTCCTCTCATCCCAAATCACATCAAATCATCCATCAAAAATTGTCAAGATTCACGAAATTTCGTCTCATCATAATTCATAATAAAACATCAATATAACTCATCAATAATTTATTTATCTCTTTTATTCTCAAATAAACTTATTATTTCCAAAAATATTATTTCTAACCGAAAAATATTTCTACATGTCCAAATTTCTTATCATACGTATAAATCAATTTTTTTTTCATCTATCACCCAAGCATACATCAATAATTTATTTTAATATTATCACTAGATATTTCATTTTTATTTAAACTACTTAAAGTAAATTCAACTCACCACGTAGCACTTTAAGCTACCCGTGGATCACCTCCTTGCCTTTCTTGCTCTTCTCAGAAATTTCCCCCGATTGTTGACCGCCAACACCTGACATAATATTTGTATTCAATTTTCTTATTATTTCTTTATTTCATCATAAACCACACGCTCTGAAAATTCCCACTTTAACTTCTTGGGACTTTCATAAATGCTAAAAGTTTCAAATAAACAATACCTTATTATCTTTTGCTATTTTGATAACTTCCTACAATTCCTTATAAAATATTCCCGAAAATCCCTTAAAAAATTTTGCTCCCTGAACCTTCTTTAAACTCCCAAGTGTTTTGAGAAAACAGATGAATTACATGAAACAACATGAAATTCCTTTCGAACCATAAAAACTTGGGCTGAAAAACTTCAGCAGCTCTCCTTCTACAATCTCCACGCTTTGGAGACGAGCATTTAAATTGGTAGCTGATTTTTTTTTTCACTTTTACTTTTTGCTTTCACTTTCACTTTCACTTTCACTTTTTACTTTCACTTTCACTTTCACTTTCACTTTCACTTTTACCTTTCACTTTTCACTTTCACTTTTCACTTTCACCTTTCACTTTCACTTTTCACTTTTCACTTTTCACTTTTCACTTTTCACTTTCACCCTTCACTTCTTTGAAACCGTCATGTTACTGTTCACGTTATTTTTTATTTATTTATTTATTTTTACAAATATGGGTATTACACAAGGTTTGCCTAACAATACATGATAAGCATCCATAGACACAACATCACACCAAGCATTATAAAAATATTTCCTGCCAATTGAAAAAGACACTAGGCATTATCTATCTACTGTTACCTCACTGCCTTTATTCAGCCACGAAAATTTATATGGCTTGGGATGACGATCTGTCTTCAACTGTAATTTCAGGACAGTCTCTCCAGACACTATGTTCTCACAACTACCACTGTCAATGATCATCTTGCAGACTTTATTTGCAACTGTGCAGGTCATAGGGAAAATATTAGTTCTCAACAAATTGTCCCCTGAATTGCCCTTGGGTGTCAGTAGACTCTTACGAACGACCAAAGTCCCATGGCCATCTCCATACAACACATCTCCATCTTCATCATCGTCATACACAGGCTCTCCAATCTCATCAGTTTCGTCCACCACATCATCCTCGAGTAGTAGATTTTTGCCCTTGTGACTAGCAGGCTTCCTGCACTTAGTCACTTTATGTCCCTATTCACCACATCTAAAACATCTAATATTTGAGTTAGAATTACCCTAGGGTGGCTGCTAGCAGGACGGGATTCTTGAGGGCGAACTAGCCGACTGCTTTGATCGCTTCTGATCATTGGTCTCCTGTTCTGCTGTTTTTCCATAGCAATTGCATGCTGATATGCTTCTGAAACGGTCCACAACGAGTGAAGGCTGAGGACATCCTGTAGGGGCTGTCGTAATCCCCCCAAATACCGTGCCACCATCTGCTCTTCCATCTCAGATAAATCATTTCGGGCTATCAATTGATAGAACAATCATCAACCGATCTCGTGACTTGCCTCAACGAATGAAGTCACTGAAACAAGGTTTGAGTGTAGCCGAAATAAAGGAAGTGACCCTTCATCTTCCTCTTCATCCTCTCCCAATCAGTGATTTTGGCCTTGTCCTGCCGGTCGCGTGAGCGCCTTAACTGCTCCCACCACGCAGACGATCTGCCTTTGAGTTTGATGGCGACCAGTTTCACTTTGACACGATCTGAGACTTCTTTATACTCGAAAATACGCTCTACTTCATTCAACCAATCGATGAATCCTTCGGCCTGTAACGTACGAAAAAACTCGGGCAAATCCACTCTGAAACTGAGGTCTTCATAACGATCCTCCCGACCACGGTGCTCCCAGAATCGAGCAGGATTGTGATTTGGGTTTTCGAAACTGGAATCAGAATCTTGATCTTCCATCTCACGATCACCAAAATTCAGCGCCGTTAAACGCTGGGTTAACTCTGTAACTTACATTTGTAAAACCTCAATCATCGCATCCTGAACGTTATGATCATGGTGTAGGACTTCCTCATTCGGAACTTGCCTGCGACAACCACGACCACGACCACGAGCCATAGAAACTGATGAAATCTCACCCCAAGAAGATGCTGAAGCTCAGATACCAACTGACACCGGATATAATAGCGATTATTCTGCAGGCTAGTTTTAATAGATAATTCACCGAGAAAACCACAAGAGAATCGCCAAAAAACACAGAGAAACACCTCTGATGTTCAATTCAAAATTATGCAATCCAAAAAAATTATCAAAAATCAGCCCACAAGCCGGGTTGTATAGCTAAAAATCGTCATTATTAGAATTTTACCAAAAAATAGCAAAATCTCAATAATCATGCCAAAATGAAATACGTAATAAAAGAAGTAATCTGCCAAAAATCTAGCCCAAATCTGGTTCAAAATCACTTCCTAAATGATAAATGAAATATTACCGTAAAAGGAAAAAAATAACTAAAAATGGGGATTCTGAAGGGAAAACAGTGGATTTTAATTCGGAAAAGATCACCACTACCTGCCATCTTTGCGTTGATCTGCCAACTCAAGGTATCTTAGTGCCAACAACGTGCTATCTGACAACTCAGCATCATCTGACTCGGATCCTCCTGCATCACCTTTGTTATGGATGTTATTTATCTTAAGTTTCACCCAATATTTCTTTTGCCTTAAAATATAACTTTATATTTAATCTGAATCTAAATCTATAGTCGTATGTTTATGTATATATGTCAGCATAGAAAACATTCGAGTCAATTTTTTCTATGCAGAAAAAATAAATCTATATATGTAGTATTAAGGAAAACAGAACATCCCTGCCATTTGCGTGCAATGTCAGTACTGAAAATGTAGTCAGTAGAGAGGAAACCATGGTGCAGGAGGTACATGGGCTGATATTCTAACTGATTTTCTTAATTCTTATCTGCAAAGTTGCTGGAGTATGATTAGCCTTTTGTCATAGTTTAAGTCATCCTTTGGGGCATTACCTATCATTAGCAAACCTTATTATTTTCTTTATTCATCACAGTGAATGGTTGTTACAAGGAAATTAGCAGTGCTGGACATGAGCACTCAGTAACTGAAATCGCCAATTGTAATGATATATGTGCTAGTAGGTCCTACCTTAGGAATTTATATGGGCTATTCACTAACTCATATGGTAGATTTTATCCTTCCAGGTAAAGTTTTTAGATTTGGTAGTAAGTTATAATATTTGGGAGTAATATCCAAATGTGACAATTACTATCAAATATGACTTATTTTACAAATAGATTTGACTATTTTACTAGCAAATGTGACAACTAATTTTCTTGAGTTAAAACTAGGCAAGGAATCTAAAAAAAGTCCAATTTAATGTCAAAACACAATATATTTATTTTAGACTATATCATTTCCATTTAATTTAAATCAATCTCATGGTTTTCATTGTAGTTTGCCTTCAAGTTCAGCATACATAATTATTAGTCATATCATGATTCTTTCGTAAAATTTATGTTGACTTGTTCAGTTTAGATCAAAATGAGAGATTAGACCATTAAAAAGTAAAATGATTATTTTAATATACTTTTTTGTTTATTCGTCTTTGCTTGGTTGCTTTGTTCGTGCGATTGTTCATTTATCCTAATATTTATCATTTGCAGCATGCTGTTTCATTAATAAAATTGTCTTTTAACATTAAAAAAACTAGTTAATTTGCGAAGAATGACCAATTTTATTTCCTCTTCTCAACAACTACCAGAATCAAATGGTGCTTGGCTCAGCTGATGAACAGGGAGATCCATGTAGAGACTTTGCCTTGAACTTTGATTATGATCATGACTTTAAGAACAAAGAGAATATTCAATAACCTGAAAATGAGCAAAATGAAACAGCTGGGAACTTATCAAATGTTAGTAAGCACGTGGATGCATTTTGTTATGATGTTCTTTAGATGAAATTAATATAAAGATATTTGTGGGTAATAATTAATTCACTTTTCAAGTATATTTATTAAATAATAAAAAATTTCATTATTTAACTAATTAATTAAGTTTTGGGTAATGATGATTGATAAGGAGGTTGTGGAGTTAGGATCATCGAGTGGAAGCAATCTGCCACTAATGAATCATTCAAACTCCAACCAGAACCTGATAGCCCCAATATCTGTACAAAACAATTGTGAAGTTTTGGAGCCCTCACCTCCATTCAACAATTATTCACTTATGGGGACACCTGCAGGAACTTACAATCCGGTAACAGTAAATTGCTTTCATTATGTATAAATTAACATGCCACCTCTTGTTTGATATATCGATCATATCGTAACTCTAAACCATTTAACCTTATTTGATATATATACTAAAGCAAATAATAATCACCCTCCAATGATTGCTGATACTGGAAACTCAAATTCTTCTATTGTAAATGCTCCCACCATGCTGCGATTAGGAACCACCTCCTCTAATACTCCATTGATTGAGACTCCAGAAATCAATTTCTTGACGATGGTAGGTACAAAACTATTTACATCTAAACTAATAGAGAGAGAAGCAGAAGCAACCTAGTTATTTTATATCATCTCATAAATTAACTATTAATCACCATGTTTGCATTTTTCTCATGATCCTGGAGGCGAATAACCCACAAAACAGTGTGATTAAGGCTGACCAAAAATAGTGTGATTAAGGCTGACCAACCTAATTTGGTTTAGTTAAATCAACTGAATGCTGCTCAGACTAAGCATCTCCCGTATGTCAAAACTTATCTTTTATTCTTAATGATATAAATTGTCAAAATTGGTTTTACGTTGCATTTTAAATTAGATATCCATTATGCTTATGCTTGTTGTTCTGTCCAAAAAACTTCAACATAGGCCTCCACCGATGGGTCATGATATAAATCCAATTAATCATGAGTACTGTTGTTATTTGTCTAAGTTTCAAACTTATCCAAACATGGTCTAAAGTTGGTTAATGTCCAAACCAATTGTGGGATATCAAATTTCAGCAAGTTATAAGGTTGCACACATGTGTGTGCTTCAATTTTGAGCATGGGAAGGTCAGGCACACTGCTGTGGAAGTTTCTGCCCACAGGCAGGAGGTGTGCGCACAGCATCAGGAGGCTGCAGCATCAGGTCACGCCGCAGCACACAGCACCACACCAAAATTCACAGCATCACTTGGAGAGTGATGAAGGGCTGAAATTAAAGGAAGAACATGATCAAAGGGTCAAGAATGATTCACAAGATTGTCCAAGAATTAAGAGGCTATAAAAAGGGTTTCTTAGCCTCATTTCAAGTGGTGAAAAAGGTGTGTGAGAGAACCACACAGGTTGTGACATTGTGAGATCATTGTAAACACAAGAGAGAATTGTGTGAGAGACATAAACACAAGAGGGACTCTTGTAGTGAGGCTGGTTGTAAAGAAGAGAGGTTAGTAGAGAATTGATAGAAAGCATTGTAATAGGTCTATCACTTTCTCGTTCTCGTCTTGGTTCTTCAAGAACTTGGATTCTTGAAGGGGATTGCTGTAACTTTGTAAGAACCATTGAGATAGTGCAGAGAGTTCGGAGGAACTCACGGGGACGTAGGCACATTGCCGAACCTCGACAACAAATTACTTGTCTTCTTTCTTTCTTTGATTTTCTGTTCTTGTGTTCGATTGCTGAAATTCTTTCTACAAGTCATTCAAGACTTGGGTGTTTGGAAGATCACCACCTGGGCATCTTGTCAAGGTGATTTCTGACAGTGGTATCAGAGCACAACAGCTGGTTATCGGAACAAGAAGTAAAAAGTATGGAGCCGAGACTCCAAGAATCAAAGATCAAACTTCTTGGGTGAATCAAGAACGGTTAAAGATCAAGATCCGGTCGTGTTCTTGAAGGTTGATTCAGGAACGGTGTTAAAGATCCATCTTCGATCTGTGTTCTTGAGGTTGAAGAAAGTAGTTGTGGTTAGTGCACAAATCTGGGATCTTGTCCGCAAAGATGGCTTCAAATTTCTGTGTGGAGAAGTTTAATGGAAAGGGGGACTTTGACCTATGGAAGCGAAAGATCAAGGCAGTTCTCATGCAGCAGAAAGTGGACTTGGCTATTGGAGAAGATGATGCTTTTCCAGCTAGTGCCACGGAGGACCAGCGGACCGAGATGAAGAAGATGGCCTACAGCACCATTTTCTTGCACATGTCGGATAATGTCACAAGAGACTGCGGAGACTCGGAAGATCTAGCTGCAATATGGAAGAAACTAGATAAGTTGTTTCTTGCCAAGACTCTCACTAATAAGAGGTATCTTCGGAAATGAATCTTTACTTTTAAATTTGATCCTAAGAAAGAGTTGCAAGATGATCTTGATGCCAAGATAAGGAGTGCATCAAGTGGTAAAGGGTTGTTCTTTAAAAGAAGGCCAGCAACTTGGTATGGCAGCAACCATGGCTACTACCGAGACAGAGGTAGAGGAGAGAGCCTTGGGAGAGTGCACAGCAGCATGTATGGCTACTACCGGGACAGAGGTAGAGGAGAGAGCCATGGTAGAGTGCACAACAGCATGCATGGCTACTACCAGGACAGAGGTAGAGGAGAAAGCTATGGGAGAATGCATTCCAAACTGAGATTTGGAGGGAAGAGCTGCTACTACTGCCATAAGGAGGGTCATGTCAAGAAAGATTGCAATAAGATGACAAGGGATAAAGGAGGAAGCCATACCAAGAATGGAGAGGCTTCGGTTGCCAAAACAGAACAGCAAGATGATGATGTTCTTGTTGTGTGCTCAAGTGTGAGCAAGGGGCAAGAAGGCAGCAGGAAATGGATCTTGGATACCGGGTGCACTCATCATATGAGCCCTCACAAAGAATGGTTCAAGAATTTCAAGAAGATCAATGATGGAAGGGTCTTCTTGGGGAATGATAATTCTTGCCAAGTGAGAGGGATTGGAGACATCCAATTGAGGATGTTTGATGGAGTCACAAGGCTGCTGGGAAATGTGAGGTATGTTCCAGATTTGAAGAGGAACTTGATCTCATTAGGGCAGCTGGATTCCATGGGCTATACATGCAAGATAGAGGGAGGAAAGATCAAGGTGGCTAAGGGATCTTTGGTAGTGATCAAGGCAGCAAGAAACGATTGACTCTATGAGATGATCAGAGAAATAGAAACCAATTATCAAGCAGCAAGCTTGATGGCTGAGCTAGACAAGGCAGCCCTTTGGCACACTCGCTTGGGACACATGAGCGAAAAGGGCCTGCAAGTGCTTAGCAAGGAAGGTCTACTTGGTGGTGACAAAGTAGAAAAAATGGATTTCTGTAAGAGCTGTGTTTTTGGGCTGCAACATCGGGTCAGCTTCAACACCGGAGTGCACAAGTCTAAGGGCATTCTTGACTACATTCATGCGGACCTTTGGGGACCAGCAAGGACACCAACACAGGGAGGTAACATTTACTTTCTGTCTTTAATTGATTATTATTCAAGAAAAGTGTGGGTTTATTTAGTGAAAAATAAATCAGACGTATTGAATAAGTTAGTGGTGTGGAAAGGGCTGGTTGAGACTCAAATGGGTAGAGTAGTTAAGGGGATAAGAACCGATAATGGCTTAGAAATTTTTAACCAAGAACTTGATCAATTCTATAGGTTAAATGGCATTCTAAGACATAGGACGGTTGTGGAAACGCCTCAGCAAAGTGGAGTTGCTGAGTGGATGAATAAGACCCTTAGGGAAAAGGTTAGGTGCATGTTAAATAAATCCGGATTACCCAAATATTTTTGGGGGGAAGCGGTGTCTACAGCTGCATATTTGATTAATAGATCACCCTCTAGGATTTTATACCATAAGACTCCCGAAGAGTTGTGGAGTGGAAAACCCCCTGAGTTGGACAACCTTAGGACTTTTGGGTGTGCTGCGTATGCACACCAAAAGGAGGATAAACTTGACCCTAGGTCTAGAAAATGTGTATTTCTAGGATATGGTGATGGGGTTAAGGGATATAGATTGTGGTCCTTAGAAAAGAAGGGCATGAAACTGATTATAAGTAGGGATGTTGTCTTATTATTTCCCTACTTGGAGAAAACTAACCCTGCAGGGGCTAGTGAGCAAACTAATTCAGAAATTGTTGAGCATCACATCAAAGAGCACTCGGTTCAGGTAGAGCTGAGGAGGCAAGAGGGTTCGAACTAGGTAGAGCCCTTGGAAGAAGGCCAAGAAGCTCAAGAAACTCAAGAAGAGGCTGAACAAGAAGTGGTTGATGCAGTATATAACTACCAGCTCATAAGAGACTGGGAAAGAAGAGTGCTTAGACCACCCTTGAGATATGGGTTTGCAAATGCTGTAGATGCAGCAGCTCTTTGGAAAGAAGGAGGGATGGCTGAACCAGAAACTTACATGGATGCCATGGAGTGTAAGGATTCTTCAAAGTGGCAGCTAGCTATGGAGGAAGAAATGGATTCTTTGAGGAAGAACAACTTCTGGGAATTGGTGAAAAATCCAGGAAATCAGAAAGTTGTGGAATGTAAGTGCACTTACAAGATCAAAGAAGGGTGCCCTCCAAGAGATGAAGTCCGGAACAAGGCTAAGCTGGTGGCGAATGGGTTCACAAGAAGAGAAGACATAGGTTTCACAGAAACTTTCTCACTTGGACACAAGGTGGAGAAGATGGTGAGTATCCTCACCTATGTCATTGATGGGCTGTTAGTTTGGAACAGTAGGAAGAGGATGGAAAGGTTTACATCTCAACTCAGTGAGGAGTTTGAGAGGAAGGATATCATCCTTACACAAAAGATCCTTGGGATGAGGAGAATCATCCGGGAAAGGAAGAGAAACAGGTCAAGTGTTTCTTGGGCAATGGATGTTTTTAGCAAATGTGTGAGTAATCCCAGAAAAGAGCGTTGGCTTGGGATGAAGTGGTTGCTGAGGTACATGGAGGTTCAGTGGTAGCACTCATAACAACCGAGGTAGAATGCATAGCAGCTATGGAAGCCATAAAGGATGCTATGGGGTGCAAAGGGTTGTTGGACGAGTGGGAGGTCCTAAAAGAGCAAGTGGTGGTAACTTTGGATAACCAAAGTACGGGGCACTTTTGGAGGAATCTGGTGTTCCATGAGGGGACAAGGCATATGGATGTAAGGTTGCACACATGTGTGTGCTTCAATTTTGAGCATGGGAAGGTCAGGCACACTGCTGTGGAAGTTTCTGCCCACAGGCAGGAGGTGTGCGCGCAGCATCAGGAGGCTGCAGCATCAGGTCACGCCGCAGCATACAGCACCACACCAAAATGCACAGAATCACTTGGAGAGTGATGAAGGGCTGAAATTAAAGGAAGAACATGATCAAAGGGTCAAGAATGATTCACAAGATTGTCCAAGAATTAAGAGGCTATAAAAAGGGTTTCTTAGCCTCATTTCAAGCGGTGAAAAAGGTGTGTGAGAGAACCACATAGGTTGTGACATTGTGAGATCATTGTAAACACAAGAGAGAATTGTGTGGGAGACATAAACACAAGAGGGACTCTTGTAGTGAGGCTGGTTGTAAAGAAGAGAGGTTAGTAGAGAATTGATAGAAAGCATTGTAATAAGTCTAACACTTTCTCGTTCTCTTCTTGGTTCTTCAAGAACTTGGATTCTTGAAGGGGACTGTTGTAACTTTGTAAGAACCATTGAGATAGTGCAGAGAGTTCGGAGGAACTCACGGGGACGTAGGCACATTGCCAAACCTCGACAACAAATTACTTGTCTTCTTTCTTTCTTTGATTTTCTGTTCTTGTGTTCGATTGCTGAAATTCTTTCTACAAGTCATTCAAGACTTGGGTGTTTGGAAGATCACCACCTGGGCATCTTGTCAAGGTGATTTCCGACAAGTACAACACATTATTCGGGGATAAACTTCTAGGAAACATATCAAGCAATATTTCAGGCAACAATCAGCTTGCATTGTTTGACCCTCAAAACGCAGTGAGTACTTATTAAATATATTTTTTATTTGTTTAAAATTTTTTTGTGTTAAGTTTCACTATAATGTATTGAATATGTAAAAACAGACAGTAGTCTGATTCTTATGTGATATAATACAACGACCAGATCTGATCTCTCAGCAACAGAACCCTCAATATAGGCCTATGACTACTCCTTTTTGGTATGACTTAGATTTCATCATCTATCGGTATGAGTATTATTCTTTGTGTAGAGAAAAATACAAACAATGGACTGGTAAGTCATTGGAGGTAATTCAATTGATACATAACATACCATCTATTATCTATCGGTTTCAAAGTATTAAATGTTATATTTTTGTATAGAAAATTAACCTGATGCTTCACTGAAATGCAATACTAATGAACAAAACTTAGTGCTATATATATGAAGTACTTAATCTTCTGAATTGATGAAAAATACTTAATTTCAGAAGTCAACAATTATTTGATAACGGACAAGTCAATCAACTCCCTTTGGTGCCAACGTTCAGTTCACAGTTAGAAGACTCCTTTCTTGCCGAATAGCCTATTTAACTATCTTAATTTCAAGCTGTTGTTGATATATTGAAAAACTTATAATTTCTTGCTTTTATACTTCTTATAGGCTACAAGGTCTCCAGGGACTAATGAATCAAACTACCAGACTAAGTGCTTCATACCTAAGCCTTGACAGTTCCAAACCAAATCCAATCTCGAACTTGAGGACTCAACAAGTAAAAATATCACTCAATGACCGCTTTAATTGCACTTTTTGTTATCAAGCTTTATTGTGCATCTTACGCTGACCTTATAAAATTTTGGTTGAAAAAAAAAATTAGCAAGGAATTTCGAGGCTTGGTCATGCTAGAGGAAGATTTGAATTTTGGAAATCATCAAGACACTCCAAGGTTGTTATAAATTCGTACACATATTAAAGTTTTGTTTAATATATCTCTTCTTCATAAAAGTGGAAAACCAATTAAGGACAGATCGAGACTTCAAAATCAAATCACCCATTTTAGTATAACTAAGATGACTATAAGATATTAATTTTTACTTTAATTGAATGCAGACATTACCCACTTTGGGAGAACAGGCTCTGATAATTAGAGATTCACAATCTCAAGCAAATGAAGTTGGGAGCTCTGGTATTTCCAATCTTATTGACCAAAGTTGTTTTATGGAACTTTACATAGTCATGTATCATTTTAATGGAAATTTAAACCAAGAGGTTTGGTGATTTCAGGCCAATGAAAAATGCACTCTATGATCCTTTGTTTGAGGCGATTGCTCTCCCCATCGACCACCATCTGAGATGTATGCTACTAAATGAATGGTAATTTTTTTTATCTTCTTGATCATTTAACTTTTAACCGGCTTTATAATTTTACGAGGAGCAGATATAAGATGTCTTACTTAGTGCGATCATATCATGGTGCAATATCATACTTTTTTTTAAAGCAAAATAAAATATAAATTTAATTAGCATTAAAAAAAAGGTTGCAAGATTACAAAGATTTCCAAAGGTGCAACATCATATTAACAATACTTGATAATTTACTCTCAGTTCATCATCATAGGATGAACTAGAGTGAATCATGTGACAAAATTTAATCGTTCATGGCTTTTTCCTTAATAGATGAGACCTCATGCAGATGTGAAGAGTGGAGGAGTGCTCTGATATTTTGGGAGATTTTCTATGTCGACTTGTTAGTGAATGTTCTTTCTAGACAAATTTTACAAGGTATTATATGTTCTGATGAAATCTATGGATAAGAGTAGTTGAAACTTCCTTTAAAATAAATTATGGAACCTTATCGTTTTGTATCTGTGTCAACTTTGATTTAAACTTTTGGTTTGGTGGTTAAATAAAAACCAGTATCTTTTTTGTTTTGTCTTTGGAATTTTGAAGTAATTTAATTTTCTATTGAAAAAGATTTCATGAATGAATTCGAAGCTTGCAACTAAATTGAAGAGAAAATGCAGTATATCCGTTAGTACACAACTTATTGATTTAAACTTTTTGGGGAATTGTCGTTCATGTACAGCAAGACATTCTCTTACACGTGAAGTGTCGTTCATGTATAGCAAGACATTCTCTTCACATCGTTCAAGTATAGCAAAACATTCTCTTACCAAAGAGTAAGACACTCCATTTCTTTTGATGCCTACCAGATTAGTCAACAGACATTCACTGTACTCCTATGAAATTGGGAATATAAATTCTTCATTCATTGTTCAAATCTGTCAAAGAATCACCTTGTATTAAGGGAGAGAATCTCTCCTTTATTATTGTAATTGATTCTTATAGATGGGTTTGGCTTTAATCGCCGTCCTTTGATTTAAGGATGCAATCTCAACCTTTCATGTATTATGTGCGTGGGATCGACAAATTTATGTATTATATGGAATCCGTATCTACATTAATGGTTGAGATTACATTATTTTCTTAAAGGATGAAAAAAGTAAATGATGGAACCTGAACCCCTTATAGATAAATGTATATAAAAGCAGATGCAATCACTATGTGGCATACGCTACAAAATTCCTAAAACCTTAGGACTTTCATGGTATCAGAGCAACAACGATGTGAACCTATCTATTTCTGTTATTTTTTCCTCTAATCAATTTCTTGACGATGGCAGATACAAAAGTATTTACATCTAAACTAATAGAGAGAGAAACAACCTAGTTATTTTATATCATCTCATAAATTAACTATTAATCACCATGTTTGCCTCTTTCTCATGATCCAGGAGGCGAATAACCCGCAAAACAATGCGATCCATGCTGACCAACCTAATTTGGTTTACTCTAAACAACTGAATGCTGGTCAGACTAAGCATCTCCTATATATCAAAACTTATCTTTTATTCTTAATGATATAAATTATTGCTGGTATTTGTCTAAGGTTTAAACATGGTTTAAACATGGTTAAGGTTTAAATAAGATGTGGAAGAGTGATGTTCAGCATGTTAAAGGAATGCACACAAGTGTGCGTGGCACCTTGGAGCAAGGCAAAGGAAGGCACACTAGTGTGTGCACCTGAGCACACAAGCTGGAAAATGTGTGCGCAGCTGGACCGCGGCACCCAGAAGCTTTGAGAAAGGAGTTGTGCCTTGGGCCGTGGCGCCCCCTGTTCAAGGCCGCGGCGCCAAGCACACTAAGGCACACATGTGTGGACCATTTTGTTGCTTTGTGAGACATGCTTAAAACGCATAGGATCACTTAGAATTGATGGATGGCTAAGGTTGATTGCCCATCAAGATCTAAGGGTGGAGATTGACTTCATGATAGGTTCAAGAAGTGGTGCACTATATAAAAGGTCACCTAGGTTCAATCTTGTTGACCCTCACCTGTATTTTAATGATGTCAAAACACAACTGCTATTATTCTAACAGTTCAAACTAAGTGTAGTAAACAACAAAAGCATTCAACCAAGGATCAAAGTGCAAGAACTCAAACCGAATCAAACTATCAAGTGAAGACTGAAGAACTAGTATAGGTTTAAGGTATTAGAACTAGTGTAAGTCTTACATGTATATTGTAATAGCTTGTTCAATGGATCGAACACAAAAGGTTTTCAAAACTGATCTTTTTAAAACAAACATATTAAGCTAAAAGAGAAAAGCTGGGTTGGAAGACAACCCAGTCGACTGGGTACATATACCAGTCGACTGGTATATGGGACAGTAAGTCCCCAGTCGACTGGGTTAGTCATACTAGTCGACTGGTAAAAAGGACTGTAAGTCCTCAGTCGACTGGATGAAACATACCAGTCGACTGGTATCCCAGAAGCTTTAAAAACGAGATTTTTCAAGAGAACCCAATCGACTGGTATCACGACCCAGTTGACTGGTAGTTCAAAAATATTACCGTTGGACACCAAATCTGAACGTTTTAAAAGCAAATCTTTTTCAAATTAAAGTCCCAACAGCCATATTATTTGATGGCTATATAAACCCATTCTATTGAGCATTCAATAGAGTGCTGCACATATTCAAAAAGAGTTAATCTTACATAATCAAGTTGTTGTACTCTTTGAAACACAAAAAACTTTGAAATATTCTTGTTGAGCCATTCTTCAAGCTTTACTTTGAAAGAGAGACATTATTCAGTTGTATAAAGCTTTCATTTGCTATCTCTCTACCATTTACTTTACAACATCTTTTGTAAAGGGATTACTTCTGAAAGGAAGGGGATTACTTCCGAGAGGAAGGGGATAGCTTCCGAGAGGAAGGGATTGTAAGGTTTGTACAACACCGGTAAAGTTGTACGACTAAGTTACTTAGTGGATTACTTCAAGGAGGTTCCTTGAAGAGAGTTGAAGTAGAATCGGAACGAATCCGATATTGCTGAACCACTATAATCTGAGTTTACATCCTCTACTCTTAAACTCTTTATTTATAGCACATTACTTGTCTTAACTATTTGCAGCTTATACATTTTTATAAACTTGTATTAATTCCGCAATAAGTTTTAAAAACCCAATTCACCCCCCTCTTGGGTTGAAACCTTAGTCTACAATTGGTATCAGAGCTTCGTTCTCAAATTTAGGCTTAAAATCCTTGAGTTGATCTAATGGCAGCAAATAGCTACTCTGAGGGACACTATTATACTAGACCACCTTTGTTCAATGGCTCCAACTATAACTATTGGAAAAATAGAATGAAAATCTTTGTCGAAGGACAAGATTACAATTTGTGGAGAGTCATTGAAAAAGGTCCTAGAATTCCTTCAAAAGAAATAACTATTGGAGAGATCAATCATATAATGCCTAAACTCAAAACTGAGTACACTGATGAGGATTGTAGAATGATATCTCTCAATAGCAGAGCAACAAGTATGTTACATTGTGCATTAGATATTTCTGAATATAATAAAATATCTGCATGTGTTTCGGCTAAAGAGATATGGGAAAAATTACAAGTCGCATATGAAGGAACTAGTGAGGTAAAAAAGTCAAAAATATATGCTAGTTTCTAAGTATGAATCCTTTAAAATGTCTCCTAACGAAACTATTTCTGAAATGCACTCACGGTTCACAACTATTATAAATGGTTTAAAACTACTCGGTAGAAATATTGAGGAGTTTGAACTAACAAGAAAAATCTTGAGATCTCTGCCACCCTTATGGAAACGAAAGAAGGCAGCCATACAGGAGGCCAAAGATCTTGACAAACTTGATGTTGAGACACTACTTGGGTCATTATTGACATATGAGATGGAAGAAATGACTCCCATCGTCAATAATGATGAGAAGAAGAAAAAGCAAATTGCTCTCAAAGCTTCTACAAGCAGCAAAGAAATGGAATCAGAAAATGAAGCAGAGAGCAGTGAGGAAGATGGTGAAACGGCATTAATCACCAAACGATTTCACAGGTTCTTGAAGAAAAGCAAGAAACCTTACACAAGGGATCCCACTTCGAAAAGGGAACCACTTATGTGTTATGGCTGCAAGAAGCCCAGTCACATTAGGACTAATTGTACGGTTTCAAACAAACCATACAAGAGCTTCAAAAAGAAAGTCATGATAGCAACTACCTGGAGCGATGACGAAGAAGAAGATGAGTCATAAGACAAAGAAATCGGATACGAGGAAATTGCCAACCCTTGTCTGATGGCAATCGACGATGAAAGTGAGTTAACATATTCTCCTTCTTCTAGGAATAATATTGTAAGTAGTAGTGAAGAGTTGCTAGAAGTAATAAATGAAATGCATGATGAATTGAAGAAATTTGATTCTAGAAATTCAATTCTCAAGAAAGAGGTATCATCTCTCTCTAAGGAGATGATGAGTCTTAAAGAAGAAAAAGATAAATTATCTTCATTACTGTATGATTCTTCTCAAGATTTCCTCAAAGATGAAAATGAGAATTTAAAGAATAAAATTTTAGAATTGAATGGCACTATATCTAGACTTATACTTGGAAAAGAAAAGCTTGATGAAGTGCTTTCTTCTCAAAGATTAAGTAGAGGAAAATCTGGTTTAGGATACTCTCCATTGGGAAAGCAGAAATCAATAGAGAGCTTATTCATGAAAGCCTCATGTGTGAGTGAAGCCTCTACTTCCAAAACCTCTAGCAAGGTTAAAAGTACTCCCTCAATAAATGCTAGGATATCTAGAAATTCAAATGTTCATACAAAATTAAAGCATCCTAGAAATACACATGCTTATATGTATGCACACTCTAGAAACGCTTATACACATCCTAAAAATAATTATCATGTACATTCTAGGAACAATATGTATAATCAAAATATGCACTCTGCTCATGCTCATCCTAGGAATTACCATCATGGTTATCCTAGAAATAATTTGCATACACATAATAATGCTAGCATATATCCTAGAATGCATTATCATACATTTTCTGGAAATGACGTGCATTTTCATATTCCTTACCATAGAAACATGTATACTAGGAACATTATCCTAATGATAATAGAAATGCTCATATAAGATATCCTAGAAATTTCAATAACTACTATCCTAGGGTTGTGCATCATCAAAATGTCCATAGAGCACCATATATTGTTAAGAAAGTATGGGTCCCAAAAGGAACCGTGTTTTCAAGGACTAACCCCAAAGGACCCAAGAAATTTTGGGTACCTAAAAGAGCAATTGTATATCCTTGTGTGATGTAGATATGTCTCCACACCAAGGAGAAAGGTAACTATTGGTACCTTGATAGTGGATGCTCAAAGCACATGACTGGTGATAAAAATGTATTCAAGGAGCTAACTTTAAGAGATGGTGGATATGTCACCATTAGAGACAACACCAAAATAAAGATCATCGGGCATGGAAAAGTTGGTAATGATTTCTCAACCTTAGATAATGTATTGCTAGTACAAAGCCTTAAGCCAAATTTACTTAGCATTAGTCAACTATGTGACAAAGGCAACAAAGTCACATTTGAGACCTCTCATTGTCTAGTTGTAGACATCAAGAGCAACAAGATCAAATTTATTGGCCATAGACATGAAAATGTCTACATAATTGATTTGAAATCTTTGCATTCTGAAAATGAAAAATGTTTTCCTGCTTTTAGTGAAAATCCATGGCTATGGCATAGAAGGCTTGGTCATATAAACATGAACTTGCTAAAAATCATTTCAAGAAAAGATTTAGTCATTGGACTTCCTAAAATCAATTTTGAAAAAGACAAAGTATGTAATGCTTGTCAAATGGGAAAACAAACTAGAATTTCTTTTAAATCAAAAAATGTAATCTCAACTACTAGAGCTTTGGAACTTTTGCATATGGACTTATTTGGTCCAATTAGTACCATTAGTCTAGGTGGCCATCAATATGCTCTTGTTATTATTGATGACTATTCAAGATATACCTTTGTTATTTTTATTGCTTACAAAGATGAAGCTTTCAAAGGATTTGAAAAGTTTTGCAAAAAGGTTCAAAATGAAAGAGGAATTTGTATTTCAAGTATAAGAAGCGATCATGGCAAAGAATTTGAAAATCAAAGTTTTTCAAGATTTTGTGATGAAAATGGAATTAATCACAACTTTTCAGCTCCTAGAACTCCTCAACAAAATGGAGTTGTTGAAAGGAAAAACAGAGTTCTAGAAGAATTTTCAAGAACTATACTTTGTGAAAATGGTTTACCAAAATGCTTGTAGGCTGAAGCCATGAACACTTCTTGCTATATTTTAAATAGAATTTTGATAAGGTCTCTGCTTGATAAAACTCCATATGAACTATAGAAAGGGAGAAAGCCTAATATCTCCTATTTTCGTGCATTTGGTTGTAAATGCTTCATCCTAAATAACAATATAATTAATTTGGGTAAATTCCATTCTAAGACCAATGAAAGAATATTTTTAGGATATTCCACATCTAGTAAGGATTATAGAGTTTTCAATAAGAAAACTCTAGTGGTAGAAGAATATGTACATTTAACTCTTGATGAGTCTAACCCAATTAGTAGTAGAGAAGTTTCCTTTAAAGATGATGCAGATTTCATTCAAAGAATGAAAACTCCTACTCCCATTGTTGACCCAAAGGAAAATCCACCTCAAATAATTGAAGAGACGGAAACTCCCATTTTGGACAAACCATCCTCAAGTCAACAAGAGGAAAGTCTACCCAAAGATTGGAGGTATGTAAATTATCACCCGATTGATCAAGTGATTGGTGATCCTTCACAAGGGGTAAGAACTCGCTCCTCTATTAGAAATATTTGCAATTTTGTAGCTTATTTGTCTCAAGTAGAACCTAAGACATTTATAGAAGCTGAAAAAAATAATGATTGGATAATTGCAATGCAAGAAGAAATAAACCATTTTGTGAGAAACAATGTTTGGAAACTAGTTCTAAGACCTAAAAATCATTCGGTAATTGGAACTAAATGGGTATATAGAAATAAGATGGATGAAAATGGAATAGTAACTAGAAACAAGGCTAGACTAGTCGCTAAGGGATATAATCAAGAAGAAGGAATAGACTTTGATGAAACTTATGCTCCCGTAGCTAGATTAGAAGCTATTCGAATGTTATTAGCCTTTGCGTGCTTTAATAAATTCAAGCTATTTCAAATGAATGTAAAAAGTGCCTTTTTAAATGGCTTTATAGAAGAAGAGGTTTATGTTGAGCAACCTCTTGGATTTGAAAATCCTAGTCTTCCAAATCATGTCTACAAGCTTTCTAAAGCTCTATATGGGTTGAAACAAGCTCCAAGGGCATGGTATGAAAGACTAAGTAAATTTTTGATTGACAATGATTTTGTAAGAGGTAGAATAGACACAACTCTCTTCACAAAAACTCATAAAAATGACACTCTTATAGTCCAAATATATGTTGATGATATTATATTTGGCGCCACTAATGAATCAATGTGTCAAGAGTTTGCGAAGTGCATGCAAGGTGAATTTGAAATAAGCATGATGGGAGAACTTACCTACTTCCTTGGACTTCAAATCAAACAACTAAAAGGAGGCATCTTCATCAATCAATCAAAGTACATTAAGGAACTACTAAAAAGGTTCGGAATGGAAAGCTCAAAGCCACTTGGAACGCCTATGAGCACAACTACAAAACTTGATCTTGATGAGGGAGGTAAAACTATAGATACTAAATATTATAGAAGCATGATAGGTGTTTTACTTTATTTGATTGCAAGTAGACCTGATATAATGTTCAGTGTATGCATGTGTGCTAGATTTCAGGCTAATCCTAAGGAATCACATGTAGTTGCAGTAAAAAGAATCCTTAAATATCTACAAGGAACCCAAACCATAGGATTATGGTACTCTAGAGATTCATATTTTGAGCTTGTAGGATATTCAGATGCTGATTTTGCTGGATGTAGGTTAGATAAGAAAAGCACAAGTGGTAGATGCCAATTCTTAGGTACAATGTTAACCTCTTGATTTTCCAAGAAACAAAATTCCGTTGCACTATCAATCGCCGAGGCGGAATACGCTGCAGCTGGAAGTTGTTGTGCCCAAGTATTATGGATGAAACAACAACTAGAAGACTATGGCATGAACCTCAAAAACATTCCAATATTTTGTAATAACACTAGTGTTATCAACCTAGCCAAAAACCCTATTCAGCACTCTAGAACCAAACACATAGAAATCAGACATCATTTCTTAAGAGACCATGCTCAAAAAGGTGATATAAGACTAGAATTCATACCTTCAGAAGATCAAATAGCTGACATTCTTACAAAACCTCTAGGTGAAGCTAGTTTTTATAAAATTAGAATGTTAATGGGATTGCTAGATTATGATAAACTGAATATCTGATTGCTCCTTCATTCATCATATGCATGTTTGACATCTAGTGAAAGAGTATTAATTCTTGTTTAAATATCTCTCTCACTCAAGATGTCATAGATAAACAAATTTTGTGCTATAATTCAAGACTAGAAATTTTCTTAGGGGTCAAGTGGACTGGTAAGTCTTATCCAGTCGACTGGTAAGTCTCTGCCAAATTCTCCAGTCGACTGGTAAGTCTTACCCAGTCGACTGGTACATCTAGACCTTGTTTGGAGCCACTTTTTTTAAATCAGTTATCATCCAGATGACTGGAATAAGCTTCCCAGTCGATTGGTAATAAAACTGTTCATCTTTTCAAAGGGATCCAGTCGACTGGTATCACAACCCAGTCGACTGGTATCGCGGGTCTATATAAAGACTGTTCATTTTTTCTGATTTTTATGCCATTTTCAAGCAATCCAGCTTTCTCTCTCTAGAAAACTTCACCTTTTTTATCCAAAAACCATCCAAACTTCATCTAAACACACCGATCTACTCATCGATGACCAGATTTTTAACTTTCTACGGTTAAAATCTCTTATTTTCACTAAAACCTTTTTTCCCAAAAACCCTATTTTTTACCAAAATGACCGATAGGATCCGTATCAAATACACTACCCGGGGACCAAATGCGCCTACAAGGCCAAGGTCCACCAAACCTAAGGATTTGGATACACGGGGGAAGGGAGTAGCAGGCTCTTCAAGCAAAAAGCCCATAACAGAGCTTGATGAAACTCTGTTTTCCAGTCCTGCTGCCAAGGCGAGGTATGATTCTATAATCCATCATAAGAAGATCATGACGGGTAGAGTTGTAGATTTCGACTCTATTTATCATGGCAACTTTGATATTCTGCTAGCCTTTGAGGCAATAAATCTGACCTCACTAGTTAGAGTACATGATAAGTACTACCCGCGACTGATTCACCAGTTCTATGTGAACTTGGTGAAACCCAGTCCACTGGCTCTGAGATTCAGAACCAGTGTCCAGGGTGTGGAGTTTGAGGTCAACACTGACCTCCTCATGAGCATACTGAGGATCCCTATAAGGGGGATCCAATAGAGTCTGGATGGATGGCCAGACAACTTCGATGTCGAGGCGGCCTGTCAGATAGTCAGGGGAGACTCTAACTATGTGTACAGACCCACTACATTTCATATATGTAGTGATATGGCCCTAGACTAGAAGATGTTTCAGTTGATAGTAAGTTGGACCATCCACTTGAGACTCAGGAGTCGAGGGTATCTATCTAAGATAGATACCGTATCGATTTAGTGCCTTAAAACTGGGCACCACTTCAATATATATCCTCTGCTGCTCGCCAACATGATAAATGGCGAGGTGAGTGACTCCGAGTGTCTACCTTACGGGATGCTCATTACACTCATACTCCAGCACTTTCGGGTGCCTCTACCTGCCTCAGAGGCTCAGGATATTGGACCGACAGACATCATCAATGTCTCATCACTAAAAAAGATGGGATGCATGGTTCGTGACGTCTTCCTCTATCCGAAGGCTGGGAAGCACTTACGAATCCGAGAGGATGAGAGCGATGATGATGAGGAGGCAGCTGCTGACGCTGCTGCTGATATGGAGACAGATACCCAAGCACCTCCCGTTGGTGACTCGAGTACTGGTCAGGCTGGATATGGCGACTTACTACAGGCTATCACGAGCCTCCAAATGACCATGCAGTTCGGGTTTCAGACCATGCAGTCAAAGTACCAGAGATTGAGCTCCTCCATTGATCATCTACGGGATGACTTCGAGCTACACAGAGAGCATACAGAGGGTTCGTTAGTTGAGATATGAGATCTCCTTCACGATGGCTCGGACTCTCCCGCCCCTTGAGTTTTTTTTTTAATCTGATGTATAGAGTGTTTTCCAGCTCTTAGCATGTAGCACGAACATATATATATATTTTTCTGTCTTATATATGACTCTATGAAGCCCGTACATGTATTGAATTTTTATATATGATGTTTCTTTTACTTTAGTCATATTTCATACATCTATTTACATTATTTGTGATATGTTTGCATAGTTTCCAACTACTTTTATTCACGAAAATGCTCTGAAAATGATTATGCTTGTATGAAAACTTCCAGTTCTTGCCGGGATGGCTTGTGAACTCCGAATGAAGCCAAATTTTTGTGCACAGGTTTTTCTAAGTGTAATCTAAGTGACTGTAATAGCTAAGTAGCTTCTTTTTTTATTTCTAGCCTATTTCGTTGCTGTTGTCAAAACGGGGAAGAAAAATGAGAAAAACTAAGTAAACAAAAACCAATGCATAGATTTAGGGGGAGCACTGCTCCAAAGCTTATTGAAAATAATTCATTGATTGGTTGAGTTGATTGTGGTTGGTTAAAATATATATATAAATTACGTTTTCTTGCTTACAGGGTGGTTTTACTCGAAAAACAGAGGAGACTCTATCCAAATTTTCTCAAAATCCAAACACTTAGTTTTTTAAACTGTTTTCACATTATTAGTTTTGTCATCATCAAAAAGGGGGAGATTGTTGACCCTTGCCCGTATTTTAATGATGAAAAAACACAACTGCTATTATTCTAACAGTTCAAACTAAGTGTAGTAAACAACAAAAGCATTCAACCAAGGATCAAAGTGCAAGAACTCAAACTGAATCAAACTATCAAGTGAAGACTGAAGAACTAGTATAGGTTTAAGGTATTAGAACTAGTGTAAGTCTCACTTGTATATTGTAATAGCTTTTTCAGTGGCTCGAACACAAAAGGTTTTCAAAACTGATCTTTTTGAAACAAACATATTAAGCTAAAAGAGAAAAACCAGGTTGGAAGACAACCCAGTCGACTGGGTACATATACCAGTCGACTAGTATATGGGACAGTAAGTCCTCAGTCGACTGGATGAAATATACCAGTCGACTGGTACCCCAGAAGCTTTGAAAATGAGATTTTTCAAGAGAACCCAGTCGACTGGTATCACGACCCAGTCGACTGGTAGTTCAAAAATATGACCTTTGGTCACCAAATCTGAACGTTTTAAAAGCAAATCTTTTTCAAATTAAAGTCCCAACGGCCATATTATTTGATGGCTATATAAACCCATTCTATTGAGCATTCAATAGAGTGCTGCACATATTCAAAAAGAGTTGATCTTACACAATCGAGTTGTTGTACTCTTTGAAAAACAAAAAGCTTTGAAATATTCTTGTTGAGCCATTCTTCAAGCTTTACTTCGAAAGAGAGACATTATTCAGTTGTATAAAGCTTTCATTTGCTATCTCTCTACCATTTACTTTACAACATCTTTTGTAAAGGGTTACTTCCGAAATGAAGGGGATTAATTCTGAGAGGAAGGGGATAGCTTCCGAGAGGAAGGGATTGTAAGGTTTGTACAACACCGGTAAAGTTGTACGACTAAATTACTTAGTGGATTACTTCAAGGAAGTTCCTTGAAGAGAGTGGACGTAGGGTCGGAATGAATCTGATATTGCTGAACCACTATAATCTGAGTTTGCATCCTCTACTCTTAAACCCCTTATTTATAGCACATTACTTGTCTTAACTATTTGCAGCTTATACGTTTTTATAAACTTGTATTAATTCCACAATAAGTTTCAAAAACCCAATTCACCCCCCCTCTTGGGTTGAAACCTTAGTCTACAAATCTCAAGAGTGTGATAACACAAGTAAGATGTGATGTAACTTGTGAGATATGTGTGTGAATGAGAGAGTTGTGTGAGAGTGCAAAGACACAGACATACAAGAGGGACTCATTGTAGGGAGGCTGGTTGTAAAGAAGAGAGAGTAGTATAGATAGAGAGCATTATAATAGTTCTTATCATCTTCTTTCTTCTCTTCTTGGTTTCTTCAAGAACTTGAGGTTTCTTGGAGAGGGTTGTTGTATTGTAAAGAACCATTGATTTAGTGCAAAGAGTTAAGAGGAACTCACAGGGATGTAGGCATATTGCCGAACCTCGATAACAAATCGCTTGTGTTCATTTCTTTCTGGCTTTCGATTGCTGTATTTCTTTCTACAAGTCATTCTAGACTTGGGTTTTTGGAAGAAAACCACCTAGGAATCTTGTGAAGGTGATTTCCAACAATTATCAAAATTAGTTTTACGTTGCATTGTAAATTAGATATCCTTTATGCTTATGCTTGTTTTTCTTACCCAAAAACATCAACATAGGCCTCCACCGACGGGTCATGATATAAATCCACTTAATCATGAGTACAACACAATATTTGGGAATGAACTTCTAGGAAACATATCAAGCAATATTTCAGGCAACAATCAGCTTGTATGGTTCGACCCTCAAAACACAGTGAGTACTTATTAATTATATTTTTTATTCGTTTAAAATTTTATTGTGTTAAGTTTCACTCAAATGTATTGAACATGTATAAACAGACAGTAGTCTGATACTTATGTGATAAATTATAGCGACCAGATCTGATCTCTCAGCAATAGAACCCCCCACATAAGCCTATGACTACTCCTTTTTGGTATGACTTAGATTTCATCATCTATCAGTATGAGTATTATTCTTTGTGCAAAACAAAATAGAAACAATGGACTGGTAAGTCATTGGAGGTAATTCAATTGATACATAACATACCATCTATTATCTATTGGTTTCAAAGTATTAAATGCTATATTTTTTATATAGAAAATTAACATGATACTTCACTGAAATCCACTACTAATGAACATAACTTAGTGCTATAAATATGAAGTATTTAATCTTCTGAATTGACAAAAACTTCTTAATTTTAGGAGTCAACCATTATTTGATAACGGACAAGTCAATCAACTCCCTTTGATGCCAACATCCAGTTCACAGTTAGAAGACTACTTTCTTGTCGAATAGCCGATTTAACTATCTTAATTTCAAGCTGTTGTTGATATATTGAACGACTTATAATTTCTTGCTTTTAAACTTCTTATAGGCTACAAGGTCTCCAAGGACTAAAGAATGAAACTACCAGGCCAAGTGCTTCATACCTAAGCTTTGACAGTTCCAAACGAAACCTAATCTCGAACTTTAGGACTCAACAAGTAAAAATATCACTTAATGACCTCTTTAATTGCACTTTTTTTTATCAAGCTTTATTGTGCATCTTACACTGACCTTATAAAATTTTGGTTGAAAAAAAAGTTGGCAAGGAATTTCGTGGCATGGTCATGCTAGAGGAAGATTTGAATTTTGGAAATCATCGAGACACTCCAAGGTATTGCATTTTCTTCACATAATATCTTGTTATAAGTTCGTACACATATTAAAGTTTTGTTTAAAATATCTCTTCTTCATAAAAGTGGAAAACCAATTAAGGACAGATCGAGACTTCAAAATCAAATCACACATTTTAGTATAACTAAGATGACCATAAGATATTAATTTTTACTTTAATTGAATGCAGACATTATCCACTTTGGGAGAATAGGCTCTGATAATTTGGGATTCACAATCTAAAGCAAATGAAGTTGGGAGCTATGGTATTTCCAATCTTATGGACCAGAGGTTGTTTTATGGAACCTTACATAGTCATGTTTCATTTTTATGGAAATTTAAACCAAGAGGTTTGGTGATTTCAGGCCAATTAAAAATGCACTCTATGATCCAATGTTTGAGGCGACTGGTCTCCCCATTGACCACCATCTGAGATGTATACTACTAAATGAATGGTAATTTTTTTTATCTTCTTCATCATTTAACTTTTAACCAGCTTTATAATTTTATTAGGAGCAGATATAAGATATCTTACTTAGTGCGATCATATCATGGTGTAATATCATATTTTTTTTAAAAGCAAAATAAAATATAAATTTAATCAGCATAAAAAAGGATGCAAAATTACAAAGCTTTCCAAAGGTGCAACATTATATTAACAATACCGGATAATTTACTCTTAGTCCATCATCATAGGATGAACTAGAGTGAATCATGTGAAAAAATTTAATCTTTCATGGCTTTTTCCTTAAAAGATGAGACCTCATATAGATGTGAAGAGTCGAGGACTGCTTTGATATTTTGGGAGATTTTGTATGTCGACTTGTTAGTGAATGTTGTTTCTAGGCAAATTTTACAAGGTATTATATGTTTTGATGAAATCTATGGGTAAGAGTAGTTGAAACTGCCTTCAAAATAAATTATGGAACCTTATCGTTTTGTAACTGTGTCAAACTTTGATTTAAACTTTTGGTTCGGTGGTTAAATAAAAACTAGTACCTTTTTTGTTTTGTGGTTGGAATTTAGAAGTAATTTAATTTTCTATTGAAAAAGATTTCATGAACGAATTAGAAGCTTGCAAGTAAAATGAAGAGAAAAGGCAGTATATCCGTTAGTACACAACTTATTGATTTAAAGTTTCGGCGGAAGCGTCGTTCATGTACAACAAGACATTCTCTTACACGTGAAGTGTCGTTCATGTATAGCAAGATATTCTCTTCACGTCGTTCATGTATAGCAAAACATTATCTTACCCAAGAGTAAGACACTCCAATTATTTTAAAGCCTACCAGATTAGTCAACTGACATTCACTGTACTCCTAAGAAATTAGGAATATAAGGTGATTATTGTAATTGATTCTTATAGATGGGTTTGGCTTCAATCCTCGTCCTTTGATTAAAGGATGCAATCTCATCGTTCCATGTATTATGTGCATGGGATCGACAAATTTATGTATTATGTGGAATCCATATCTACATTAATTGTTGAGATTACGTCATTTTCTTAAAGGATGGAAAGGGTAAATGATGGAACCTTAACCCTTCATAGATAAATGTATATAAAAGCAGATGTAGTCGCTATGTGGGATACGCTGCCAAATTCCTAAAACCTTAGGTCTTTCATGGTATCGGGGCAACAACGATCTGAACCTATCTCTCTCTGTTATTTTTTCCAGTAATCAATTTCTTGACGATGGTAGGTACAAAACTATTTACATCTCAACTAATAGAGAGAAGTAACCTTGTTATTTTATATCATCTCATAAATTGACTATTAATCACCATGTTTGCCTTTTTCTCATGATCCAGGAGGTGAATAACCCACAAAACAGTTTGATTCATGCTGACCAACCTAATTTGGTCTACTCAAATCAACTGAATGCTGCTCAGACTAAGCATCTCCTATATGTCAAAACTTATCTTTCATTCTTAATGATATAAATGATCAAAATTGGTTTTACGTTGCATTGTAAATTAGATATCCTCTATGCTTATGCTTGTTTTTCTTTCCAAAAAACATCAACATAGGGCTCCACCGACGGGTCATGATATAAATCCGCTTAATCATGAATACAACACATTATTTAGGGATGAACCTCTAGGAAACATATCAAGCAATATATCAGGCAATAATCAGCTTGCATTGTTTGACCCTCAAAACGCAGTGAGTACTTATTAATTATATTTTTTATTCATTTAAAATTTTATTGTGTTAAGTTTCACTATAATGTATTGAACATGTATAAACAGACAGTAGTTTGATTCTTATGTGATAAACTACAGCGACCCGATCTGATCTCTCAGCAACAGAACCCTCCATATAGGCCTATGACTACTCCTTTTTGGTATGACTTAGATTTCATCATCTATCGGTATGAGTATTATTCTTTGTGTAAAACAAAATACAATCAATGGACTGGTAAGTCATTGGAGGTAATTCAATTGATACATAACATACCATCTATTATCTATCGGTTTCAAAGTGTTAAATGTAATAGTTTTTATATAGAAAATTAACCTGATACTTCACTTTAATCCAATAATAAGGAACATAACTTAGTGCTACAAATATGAAGTACTTAATCTTCTGAATTGATGAAAAATTCTTAATTTCAGGAGTCAGCCATTATTTGATAACGGACAAGTCAATCAACTCCCTTTGATGCCAACAGTCAGTCCACAGTTAGAAGACTCCTTTCTTGCCGAATAGCCTATTTAACTATCTTAATTTCAAGCTGTTGTTGATATATTAAACGACTTATAATTTCTTGCTTTTAAACATTTTATAGACTACAAGGTCTCCAAGGACTAAAAAATGAAACTACAAGGCCAAGTGCTTCATAACTAAGCTTTGACAGTTCCAAACCAAATCCAATCTTGAACTTGAGGACTCAACACGTAAAAATATCACTTAACAAGTAAAAATATCACTCAATAACCTCCAACTTTGGTTTAGACTTTAACCATCTTTGAACCATGCTTGGACCTGTTCAAACCTTAACCATGTTTGAACCATTTTTAAACCTTAGGAAAATACGAACAATCTCTACCTTTGTCTAAGTGTTAAAACCTGAACCATTTTTGCAGAGAGCTCCTGGATCCAAACTTATCTTGAGTCATTAATTAACCGACTCCATTCCTAACAAGTCCAAGGCAATGATTGGACCTTCTTAGAGGTAGAACCTTGGTTCCTAAATATGCAGGACTTTCCTCTATGGTCTTCTTGTCAACATGAAGGCATCCTTTCGTACCATTTTCTGGAATGTAATGATACCGAACATCCATATGCTTCATCCTCTCATGGAACACTAGATTCCTCCATAAGTTCCACGCACTTTGGCTATCCACTGATACCACCACCTGCTCTTGTAGGACCTCCCACTCGTCCAACAACCCTTTGCACCCCATAGCCTCCTTTATGGCTTCCATAGCCGCTATGCATTATACCCTGGTTGTTATGAGTGCTACCACTGGCTGCCACTGAGCCTTCAAATACCTCAGCAACCACTTCATCCAAAGCCAATGCTTCTTTCCGGGACTACTCACAAATCTACTGAGAACACCCATTGCCCAAGAAACCTTCAACCAGTTTCTCTCCTTTTCTTGGATTATACACATCCCAAGGA
Source organism: Bretschneidera sinensis (assembly GCA_023935145.1). Taxonomy (NCBI): domain Eukaryota; kingdom Viridiplantae; phylum Streptophyta; class Magnoliopsida; order Brassicales; family Akaniaceae; genus Bretschneidera; species Bretschneidera sinensis. The sequence continues at coordinate 8,502,521 of CM043705.1, forward strand.
TCTTTTGTGTAAAGATGAGATCCTTCCTCTCAAACTCCTCACTGAGTTGAGATGTAAACCTTTCCATCCTCTTCCTGCTGTTCCAAACCAGCAACCCATCAGTGACATAGGTGCTGATACTCACCATCTTCTCCACCTTGTGTCCAGGTGAGAAAGTTTATTTGTAACCTATGTCTTCTCTTCTTGTAAACCCATTTCCAACCAGCCTAGCCTTGTTCCGGACTTCATCTCCTGGAGGGTACCCTTCTTTGACCTTGTAAGTGCACTTACATTCCACAACTTTCTGCTTTCCTGGAATTTTCACCAATTCCCAGAAGTTGTTCTTCCTCAAAGAATCCATTTCTTCCTCTATAGCTAGCTTCCATCTTGGCGAATCCTTACACTCCATGGCATCCATGTAAGTCTCTTTTTCACTCATCTCTCATTTTGTCCAAGGAGCTGCTGCATCCGCAACATCCGCAAACGCATATCTTGATGGTGGTCCGACCAGCCTTCCTTCCCGGTCTCTTGTGAACTGGTAGTCATTCCGACTTGCTGCATCAACCTCTTCATGTTCAGCCTCTTCTTGAGTGTCCTAAGCTTGGAATTCATCCAAGGGCTCTACCTAGTCCGAACCCTCTTGCCTCCTTTGCTCTACTTGAACCAAGTTCTCCTTGATGTGATGCTCCACAACTTCTGGTTTGGTTTGCTCACTAGCCTGTGCAGGGCTAGTTTTTTCCGAATAGGGAAATAACAATTCATTAAAATTAACATCCCTACTTATTATGAGTTTCAATCCTTCTTTCTCTAAACACCACAACCAATACCCCTTAGCCCCTTCCCCATATCCTAGAAACACACACTTTCTAGATCCTAGGCTAACTCTATCATCCGTTTGTTGTGCATACGCAGCACACCCAAAAGTCCTAAGGTTGTACAACTAAGGGGGTTTTCCACTCCACATCTCCATGGGAGTCTTTTAGGACACAATCCTAGAGGGTGATCTATTTACCAAGTATGCAGTAGTAGACACAGCTTTCCCCAAAAAAAATTCGTGTAATCCGGATCCGTTTAACAAGCACCTAACCTTTTCCATAAGGGTCTTATTCATCCACTCAGCAACTCCACTTTACTGAGGGGTTTCCACAACCGTCCAATGTCTTACAATGCCATTTAACCTACAGAATTGATCAAGTTCTTGGTTAAAAATTTCTAAGCCATTATCGGTTCTTATCCCCTTAACTACTCTACCCATTTGAGTCTCTACCAGCACTTTCCACACCACTAACTTATTCAAGGCATCCGATTTATTCTTAACCAAATAAACCCACACTCTTATTGAATAATCATCAATTAAAGACAGAAAGTAAATGTTACCTCCCTGTGTTGGTGTCCTTGCTGATCCCCAAAGGGCCGCATGAATGTAGTCAAGAATGCCCTTAGACTTGTGCACTCCGGTGATGAAGCTGACCCAGTGTTGCTTCCCAAAAACACAACACTCATAGAAATCAAGTTCCTCTACTTTGTCTCCACCAAGTAGGCCATCCTTACTGAGAACTTGCAGGCCTTCTTCGCTTATATGTCCTAAGCGAGTGTGCCAAAAGGCTGCCTTGTCCATCTCAGCTATCAAGCTTGCTGTTTGATCCTTGATTTCTGCCTCTCCGATCATCTCATAGAGTCCATCGTTTCTTGCTGCCTTGATCACTATTAAAAATCTCTTGACAACCTTGATCTTTCCTCCCTCTATCTTGTATGTGTACCCCATGGAATCCAACTACCCCAATGAGATCAAATTCCTCCTCAAATCCGGGAGATACCTCACATTTTCCAACAGCCTTGTCATTCCATCAAACATCCTCACCTGGATGTCTCTTATCACTCTCACTTAGTAAGAAATATCACTCCCCAAGAAAACCCTTTCATCATTGGTTTCCTTGAAATTCCTGAACCAACTCCGGTGAGGGCACATGTGATGAGTGCACCCGGTGTCCAAGATCAATTTCTCGCTGCCTTCTTGCCCCTTGCTTACACCCGAGCACACAACAAGAACATCTCTATCTTGCTGTTCTGTTTTGGCAACCGAAGCCTCTCCATTCTTGGTATAGCTTCCTCCTCTATCCCTTGTCATCTTCTTGCAATCTTTCTTGACATGACCCTCCTTATGGCAGTAGTAGCAACTCTTCCCTCCAAATCTTAGTTTGGAATGCATTCTCCCATGGTTTTCTCCCCTACCTCTGTCCCGGTAGTAGCCATGCATGCTGCTGTGCACTCTCCCATGGCTCTCTCCTCTACCTCTGTCCCGATAGTAGCCATGTATGCTGCTGTGCACTCTCCCATGGCTCTCTCCTCTACCTCTATCCCAATAGTAGCCTTGCATGCTGTTGTGCACTCTCCCATGGCTCTCTCCTCTACCTCTGTCCCGGTAGTAGCCATGGTTGCTGCCATACCGAGTTGCTGGCCTTCTTTTAAAGAACAGCCTTTTACCACTTGATGCGCTCCTTATCTTGGCATCAAGATTATCTTGCAACTCTTTCTTAGGATCAAATTTAAAAGCAAAGATTCGTTTACGAAGATACCTCTTATCCGGGAGAGTCTTGGCAAGAAACAACTCATTTAGTTTCTTCCATATTGCAGTTGGATCTTTCGAGTCTCCACACTCCCTTGTCACATTATCCGACAAGTGCAAGAAGATGGTGCTGTAAGCCATCTTCTTCATCTCAATTTGCCGGTCCTCTGTGATTCTTGCTGGAAAAGCATCATATTCTCCAAAAGCCAAGTTCACTTTCTGTTGCACTAGAACCTCCTTGATCTTCCGCTTCCACAAGGAAAAATCTCCCTTTCCATCATACTTCTCAATACCGAAATTTGAACCCATCTTTACGGACAAGATCCCTGATTTATGCACTATCCACAAATGCTTTCTTCAACCTCAAGAACACAGATCAGAGATGGATCTTAACACCGTTCTTGAATCTACGTCAAGAACACGATCAGATCTTGATCTTTAAACTATTCTTGAATCACCCTCAAGAACATGATCAGATATTGATCTTAACTCCATCCTTGATTCACCTCAAGAACATGATCAAATATAGATCTTAACTCCGTTCTTGAATCACCCAAGAAGTTGATCTTTGATTCTTGGAGTCTTGGCTCCGTCACCTTCTTGTTCTTGCTCCGATACTCAGTTGTGCAGCTCTGATACTACTGTCCAAAGCTCTGATACCACTATTGGAAATCACCTAGCAAGATGCCCAGGTGGTGATCTTCCAAACACCCAAGTCTTGAATGACTTGTAGAAAGAAAAACAGCAAATTTGTTATCGAGATTCGGCAATGTGTCTACGTCCTTGTGAGTTCCTCCGAACTCTCTGCACTAATCACAAATGGTTCTTACAAGATTACAACAACCCCCTTCAAGAAACCTCAAGTTCTTGAAGAAACCAAGAAGAGAACGAGAAAGTGATAGACCTATAACAATGCTTCCTATCAATTCTCTACTACCCTCTCTTCTTTACAACTAGCCTCACTACAAAGAGTCCCTCTTGTGTTTATGTGTCTTTGCACTCTCACATAATTCTCTCTTGTATTAAATTTGATCTCACACAATGTCACAACAATGATTCTTCTCTCATATGGAAAAATAAGGCTAGGAAACCCCTTTTATAGCCATCCACTTCTTGGACATTCTTGTGAATCAATTTCCACCCTTTGATCATGATCTCCACTTAATCATAGCCCTTCATCATTTTCAAAGTGGTACTATGCATTTTGGTCTTGTACACACACACTTTGGAGAGTCCTAAGTCATTATGCCTAAGTGTGCCTTGGTGTGCCTGGCGCCTTGGTGCTCAACAGGGCACGCCTTGGCGCTGGGGCAGAGTGAGCTTGTGAAGTCTCTGGGCGGCGCGGCACTGGGTGTTGGGCACCTAGGCGCTGGTTCGCACCTGGTGTGCAACATGCTGGAGGGCGCGGCGCTGGCTTCTGGGTGCCTAGGCACTAGTGCGCACCTGATGTGCAACACGCTGGAGGGCGCGGCGCTGGCTTCTGGGCGCCTAGGTGCTGGTGCTGTGCAGAAGTGCACACACTAGTGCGCATGGCCTTCCCTTGCTCCAAAATGATGCACACACATGTGTACAGCCTTCTAACATGCTGAACTTTAATCTTCCAACTTTGGTTTAGACTTTAACCATCTTTGAACCATGATTGGACCTATTCAAACCTTAACCATGTTTCAACCATGTTTAAACCTTAGACAAATACCAACATGCATCTTACACCGACCTTATAAAATTTTGGTTGAAAAAAAAGTTGGCAAGGAATTTCGTGGCATGGTAATGCTAGAGGAAGATTTAAATTTTGGAAATCATCGAGACACTTCAAGGTATTGCATTTTCTTCACATATTATCTTGTTATAAATTCGTACACATTAAAGTTTTGTTTAAAATATCTCTTCTTCATAAAAGTGGAAAACCAATTAAGTACAGATCGAGACTTCAAAATCAAATCACACATTTTAGTATAACTAAGATGACCATAAGATATTAATTTTTACTTTAATTGAATGCAGACATTACCTAGTTTGAGAGAATAGGCTATGATAATTTCGGATTCACAATCTCAAGCAAATGAAGTTGGGAGCTCTGGTATTTCGAATCTTATGGACCAGAGGTTGTTTTATTGAACCTTACATAGTCATGTTTCATTTTTATGGAAATTTAAACCAAGAGGTCTGGTGATTTAGGCCTATTAAAAATGAACTCTATGATCCCATGTTTGAAGCGACTGGTCTCCCCATCGACCACCATCTGAGATGTATGCTACTAAATGATTGGTAGTTTTTTTTAGCTTCTTGATCATTTAACTTTTAACTGGCTTTGTAATTTTATTAGGACCAGATATAATATATCTTACTTACTGCGATCATATCATGGTGCAATATCATACTATTTTTAAAAGCAAAATAAAATATAAATTTATTCAGCATAAAAAAGGATGCAAAATTACAAAGATTTCCAAAGGTGCAACATCATATTAACAATACTTGATAATTTACTCTTAGTCCATCATCATAGGATGAACTAGAGTGAATCATGTGACAAAATTTAATCTTTCATGGCTTTTTCCTTAACAGATGAGACCTCATATGGATGTGAAGAGTTGAGGACTGCTTTGATATTTTGGGAGATTTTCTATGTCGACTTGTTAGTGAATGTTCTTTCTAGGCAAATTTTACAAGGTATTATATGTTTTGATGAAATCTATGGATAAGAGTAGTTGAAACTTCCTTTAAAATAAATTATGGAACCTTATCATTTTGTAACTGTGTCAAACTTTGATTTAAACTTTTGGTTTGGAGGTTAAATAAAAACTAGTACCTTTTTTGTTTTGTGGTTGGAATTTAGAAGTAATTTTATTTTCTATTGAAAAAGATTTCATGAATGAATTCGAAGCTTGCAAGTAAAATGAAGAGAAAAGGCAATATATCCATTAGTACACAACTTATTGATTTAAAGTTTCGGCAGAAGCATCGTTCATGTACAGCAAGACATTCTCTTACATGTGAAGTGTCGTTCATGTATAGCAAGACATTCCCTTCTGTTGGTATTTGTCTAAGGTTTAAACATGGTTCAAACATGGTTAAGGTTTGAACAGGTCCAAGTATGGTTCAAATATGGTTAAAGTCTAAACCAAAGGTGGAGGATCGAAGTTCAGCAAGTTAGAAGGCTGCACACATGTGTGTGCTTCATTTTGGAGCAAGGGAAGGCCATGCGCACTAGTGTGTGCACTTCTGCACACAAGCAGAAGGGTGTTGTGTGAAGGGGACAGCAACTTGGAGCTGCAGCACTGGAACCTAGCAGGAATAGCACAAGGGACAGAAACTTGGAGCTGCAGAGCGGCGCTGCAGCTTTTGCCGGCACACATGGACAGCATGCTTTAGCCTTCTCTTAGGTGCGTGAATGCAAGGTTAAAATGCACAGGACCACTTAGGATTGATGGAGGGCCATGGTTAAGTGGTCATCAAGATCTAAGGGTGGAGAATGACACACAAGATTGGACAAAAAGTTGGTGCACTATATAAAGGGTCACCTAGGTTCAATCTCAATAACACAAACATAAGGTTGTGACACAAGATGTAATGTAACTTGTGAGACATATGTGTGGATGAGAGAATTGTGTGAGAGTGAAAAAACACAAAACACAAGAGGGACTCATTGTAGAGAGGCTGGTTGTAAAGAAGAGAGGGTAGTAGAGAATTGATAGGAAGCGTTGTAATAGGTCTATCACTTTCTCGTTCTCTTCTTGGTTTCTTCAAGAACATTGTGGTTTCTTTAAGGGGGTTGCTGTAACTTTGTAAGAACCATTGATTTAGTGCAGAGAGTTCAGAGGAACTCACGGGGACGTAGGCACATTGCCGAACCTCGATAACAAATTGCTTGTCTTCTTTCTTTCTTTGATTTTCTGTTCTTGTGTTCAATTGTTGTTTTCTTTTCTACAAGCCATTCAAGACTTGGGTGTTTGGAAGATCACCACCTGGGCATCTTGTCAAGGTGATTTCCAACAGTGGTATCAGAGCTTGCACAGCTAGTTATCGGAGCAAGAAGTAGAAGGTACGGAGCCAAGACTCCAAGAATCAAAGATCAAACTTCTTAGGTGATTCAAGAACGGAGTTAAGATCTATATCTGATTGTGTTCTTGAGGTAAATCAAGAACGGTGTTAAGATCAATATCTGATCGTGTTCTTGAGGGTGATTCAAGAACGGTGTAAAGATCAAGATCTGGTTGTGTTATTGAGAGTGATTCAAGAACGGTTAAGATCCATCTTCGATATGTGTTCTTGAGGTTGAAGAAAGCATTTGTGGTTAGTGCATAAATCTAGGATCTTGTCCGCAAGATGGATTCAAATTTCGGTATTCAGAAGTTTCATGGAAAGGGAGACTTTTCCCTTTGGAAGCAAAAGATCAAAGAGGTTCTAGTGCAACAGAAAGTGGACTTAGCTCTTGGAGAAGATGATGCTTTTCCATAAAGTACCACGGAGGACCAGCGAAATGAGATGAAGAAGATGGCTTACAGCACCATTTTCTTGCACATGTCGGATAATGTCACAAGAGAGTGCGGAGACTCGGAAGATCCAGCTGGAATATGGAAGAAACTAGATGAGTTGCTTCTGGCCAAGACTCTCCCGGATAAGAGGTATCTTCGTAAACGAATCTTTGCTTTTAAATTTGATCCTAAGAAAGAGTTGCAAGATGATCTTGATGCCAAGATAAGGAGTGCATCAAGTGGTAAAGGTTTATTCTTTAAAAGAAGGCCAGCAACTCAGTATGGCAGCAACCATGGCTATTACCAGGACAGAGGTAGAGGAGAGAGCCATAGGAGAGTGAACAGCAGCAGCCATGGCTACTACCGGGACAAAGGTAGAGGAGAGAGCCATGGGAGAGTGCACAGTAACATCAATGGCTACTACTGGGACAAAGGTAGAGGAGAGAGCCATGGAAGAGTGCACAGCAGCAGCTATGGCTACTACCGGGACAAAGGTAGAGGAGAGAGCCATGGGAGAGTGCACAGCAGCTTGCATGGCTACTACTAGGATAGAGGTAGAGGAGAAAGCCATGGGAGAATGCATTCCAAACTGAGATTTGGAAGGAAAGGTTGCTACTACTGCCATAAGGAGGATCATGTCAAGAAAGATTGCAAGAAGATGACAAGGGATAGTGGAGGAAGCCATACCAAGAATGGAGAGGCTTCGGTTGCCAAAACAGAACAGCAAAATGATGATGTTCTTGTTGTGTGCTCAAGTGTGAGCAAGGGGCAAGAAGGCAACGGGAAATGGATCTTGGATTCCGGGTGCACTCATCACATATGCCCTCACCGGAGTTGGTTCAAGAATTTCAAGGAGACCAATGATGAAAGGGTTTTCTTGGGGAATGATATTTCTTACCAAGTGAGAGGCATAGGAGACATTCAGGTGAGGATGTTTGATGGAATGATAAGGCTGCTGGAGAATGTGAGGTATCTCCCGGAATTGAGGAGGAATTTGATCTCATTGGAGTAGCTGGATTCCATGGGATACACATGCAAAATAGAGGGAGGAAAGATCAAGGTAGCCAAGGGATCTTTGGTAGTGATCAAGGCAGCAAGAAACGATGGACTCTATGAGATGATCGGAGAGATAGAAATCAATGATAAAGCAGCAAGCTTGATGGCTGAGATGGATAGGGCAGCCCTTTGGCACACTCGCTTGGGACATATGAGCGAAGAGGGCCTGCAAGTTCTCAGCAAGGATGGCCTACTTGGAGGAGACAAAGTAGAGGAACTTGATTTCTTCGAGTGTTGGGTTCTTAAGAAGCAACACCGGGTCAGCTTCAACACCGAAGTGCACAAGTCTAAGGGCATTCTTGACTACATTCATACGGACCTTTGGGGACCAGCAAGACACCAACACAGGGAGGTAAATTTTACTTTCTATCATTAATTGATGATTATTCAAGAAGAGTGTGGGTTTATTTGGTTAGAAATAAATCGGATGCCTTGAATAAGTTAGTGGTGTGGAAAGGGCTGGTAGAGACTCAAATGGGTAGAGTAGTTAAGGGGATAAGAACCGATAACGGCTTAAAAAATTTTAACCAAGAACTTGATCAATTCTGTAGGTTAAATGGCATTCTAAGACATAGGACGGTTGTGGAAACCCCTTAGCAAAGTGGAGTTACTGAGTGGATGAATAAGACCCTTATGGAAAAGGTTAGGTGCATGTTAAATGGATCTGGATTACCCGAATGTTTTTGGGGGGAAGCTGTGGCTATAGCTGCATACTTGGTAAATAGATCACCCTCTAGGATTGTGTATCAAAAGACTCCCATGGAGATGTGGAGTGGAAAACCTCCTGAGTTTGACAACCTTAGGACTTTTGGGTGTGCTGCATATGCACAACAAAAGGATGATGTGCTTAGCCCAGGATCTAGAAAGTGTGTGTTTCTAGGATATGGGGAAGGGCTAAAGGGTATAGGTTATGGTCCTTAGAAGGATTGAAACTCATTATAAGTAGGGATGTTCATTTTAATGAATTGTTATTTCCCTATTTAGAGAAAACTAACCCTGCAGGGGCTAGTGAGCAAACCAGTTTGGTTCTTGTGGAGCATAGCATCAAGGAAGATTTAGTTCAGGTAGAGCAAGGAAGACAAGAGGGTTCGGACCAGGTAGAGCCCTTGGATGAAGGCCATGCTCAGGGCACTCAAGAGGAGGCTGAACTAGAAGAGGTTGATGCAGCAAGTCGGAAGGACTATCAGCTCACAAGAGACCGGGAAAGAAGGCTGGTCGGACCACCTTCAAGATATGGGTTTACGGATGCTGCGGATACAGCAACTCCTTGGACAAAAGGAGGGATGAGTGAACAAGGGACTTACATGGGATGTAAGGATTCGCTAAGATCAAAGCTAGTTATGGAGGAAGAAATGGATTCTTTGAGGAAGAACAACTTCTGGGAATTGGTACATATTCCGGGAAATCAGAGAGTTGTGGATTGTAAGTGGACTTACAAGGTCAAAGAAAGGTACCCTCTAGGAGATGAAGTCCAGAACAAGGCTAAGCTGGTGGCGAATGGGTGCACAAGAAGAGAAGACATAGGTTGCACAGAAACTTTCTCACCTGGAAACAAGGTGGAGAAGATGGTGAGTATCCTCACTTATGTCATTCATGGGCTGTTGGTTTGGAACAGCAGGAAGAGGATGAAAAGGTTTACATCTCAACTCAGTGAGGAGTTCGAGAGGAAGGATCTTAGCCTTACACAAAAGATCCTTGGGATGTGTATAATCCAAGAAAAGGAGAGAAACCGGTTGAAGGTTTCTTGGGCAATGGGTGTTCTCAGCAAATTTGTGAGTAATCTCGGAAAGAAGCATTGGCTTGGGATGAAGTGGTTGTTGAGGTATTTGAAGGCTCAGTGGCAGCCAATGGTAGCACTCATAACAACCAGGGCAGAATACATAGCGGCTATGGAAGCCATAAAGGAGGCTATGGGGTGCAAAGGGTTATTGGACGAGTGGGAGGTCCTAAAAGAGTAGGTTGTGGTGTCTTCGGATAGCCAAAGTGAGGGGCACTTATGGAGGAATCTGGTGTTCCATGAGGGGATGAAGCATATGGATGTTCGGTATCATTACATTCCGAAAAATGGTACGAAAGGATGCATTCATGTTGACAAGAAGACCACGGAGGAAAGTCCTACAGATTTAGGCACCAAGGTTCTACCTCTAAGAAGGTCCAATCATTGCCTTGGACTTTTTAGGATTGGAGTCAGTTGATTAATGACTCAAGATGAGTTTGAATCCCGAAGGTCTCTGCAAAATGGTTCGGGTTTAAACGCTTAGACAAAGGTAGAGATTGTTGGTATTTGTCTAAGGTTTAAACATGGTTCAAACATGGTTAAGGTTTGAACAGGTCCAAGTATGGTTCAAAGATGGTTAAAGTCTAAACCAAAGGTGGAGGATCAAAGTTCAGCAAGTTAGAAGGCTGCACACATGTGTGTGCTTCATTTTGGAGCAAGGGAAGGCCATGCGCACTAGTGTGTGCACTTCTGCACAAAAGCAGAAGGGTGTTGTGTGAAGGGGACAGCAACTTGGAGCTGCAGCACGGAGCTGCCGTGCTGGAACCTGGCAGGAATAGCACAAGGGACAGAAACTTAGAGCTGCAGCGCGGCGCTACAGCTTTGGCCAGCACACATGGACAGCATGCTTTAGCCTTCTCTTAAGTGCGTGAATGCAAGGTTAAAACGCACAGCACCACTTAAGATTGATGGAGGGCCATGGTTAAGTGGTCATCAAGATCTAAGGGTGGAGAATGACACACAAGATTGGACAAGAAGTTGGTGCACTATATAAAGGGCCACCTAGGTTCAATCTCAACACCACAAACATAAGGTTGTGACACAAGATGTAATGTAACTTGTGAGACATGTGTGTGGATGAGAGAATTTTGTGAGAGTGCAAAGACACAAAACACAAGAGGGACACATTGTAGAGAGGCTGGTTGTAAAGAAGAGAGGGTAGTAGAGAATTGATAGGAAGCATTGTAATAGGTCTATCACTTTCTCGTTCTCTTCTTGGTTTCTTCAAGAACATTGTGGTGTCTTGAAGGGGTTTGCTGTAACTTTGTAAGAACCATTGATTTAGTTCAGAAAGTTCAGAGGAACTCACGGGGACGTAGGCACATTGCCGAACCTCGATAACAAATTGCTTGTCTTCTTTCTTTCTTTGGTTTTCTTTCTTGTGTTCGATTGCTGTTTTCTTTTCTACAAATCATTCAAGACTTGGGTGTTTGGAAGATCACCACCTGGGCATCTTGTCAAGATGATTTCCAACACCTTCACGTCATTCAAGTATAGCAAAACATTATCTTACCCAAGAGTAAGACACTCCAATTCTTTTAAAGCCTACCAGATTAGTCAACTGACATTCACTATACTCTTACGAAATTAGGAATATAAATTCTTCATTAATTGTACAAATCTGTCAAAGAATCACCTTGTATTTAGGGAGAGAATCTCTCCTATATTATTGTAATTGATTCTTATAGATGGGTTTGGCTTCAATCCTTGTCCTTTGATTAAAGGACGCAATCTCAACCTTTCATGTATTGTGTGCATGGGATCGACAAATTTATGTATTATATAGAATCCATAGCTACATTAATGGTTGAGATTATGTCATTTTCTTAAAGGATGAAAAAGATAAATGATGGAACCTGAACCCCTTATAGATAAATGTATATAAAAGCAGATGCAATCACTATGTGGGATACACTGCCAAATTCCTAAAACCTTAGGACTTTCATGGTATCAGAACAATAGCAATCTGAACCTATCTCTCTCTGTTATTTTATATCATCTCATAAATTAACTATTAATCACCATGTTTGCCTTTTTCTCATGATCTAGGAGGCGAATAACCCACAAAACTTTGTGATTAATGCTGACCAACCTAATTTGGTTTACTCAAATCAACGTAATGCTGCTCAGACTAAGCATCTCCTATAAGTCAAAACTTATCTTTTATTCTTAATGATAAATTATCAAAATTAGATTTACATTGCATTGTAAATTAGATACCCTTTATGCTTGTGCTTGTTTTTCTTTCCCAAAAACATCAACATAGGCCTCCACCGATGGGTCATGATATAAATCCGCTTAATCCTGAGTGCAACACATTATTTTGGGATGAACTTCTAGGAAACATATCAAGCAATATATCAGGCAACAATCAGCTTGCATTGTTTGATACTCAAAACGTAGTGAGTACTTATTAATTATATTTTTTATTCGTTTAAAATTTTATTGTGTTAAGTTTCACTATAATGTATTGAACATGTATAAACAGACAGTAGTCTGATTCTTATGTGATAAATTACAGCGACCAGATCTGATCTCTCAGCAACAAAACCCTCCATATAGGCCTATGACTACTCCTTTTTGGTATGACTTAGATTTCATCATCTATCGGTATGAGTATTATTCTTTGTGTAAAACAAAATACAATCAATGGACTGGTAAGTCATTTGAGGTAATTCAATTGATACATAACATACCATCTATTATCTATTGATTTCAGAGTATTAAATGTAATATTTTTTATATAGAAAATTAACCTGATACTTCACTGTAATCCAATACTAATGAACATAACTTAGTGCTATAAATATGAAGTACTTAATCTTCTGAATTGATGAAAAATTCTTAATTTCAGGAGTCAACCATTATTTGATAACGGACAAGTCAATCAGCTCCCTTTGGTGCCAACATTCAGTTCACAGTTAGAAGACTCCTTTATTGCCGAATAGCCTATTTAACTATCTTAATTTCAAGCTGTTGTTGATATATTGAACGACTTATAATTTCTTGCTTTTAAACTTCTTATAGGCTACAAGGTCTCCAGGGACTAATGAATCAAACTACCAGGCCAAGTGCTTCATACCTAAGCCTTGACAGTTCCAAACCAAATCCAATCTCGAACTTGAGGACTCAAGATGTAAAAATATCACTCAATGACCTCTTTAGTTACTCTTTTTTTTTTTTTATCAAGCGCTATTGTGCATCTTACACTGACCATATAAAATTTTGCTTGAAAAAAAATTAGCAAGGAATTTTGTGGTGTGGTCATGCTAGAGGAAGATTTTAATTTTGGAAATCAACGAGACACTCCAAGATATTGCATTTTCTTCACATATTATCTTGATATAAATTCGTACACATATTAAAGTTTTGTTTAATATATCTCTTCTGCATAAAAGTGGAAAACCTATTAAGGACAGATCGAGACTTCAAAGTCAAATCACACATTTTAGTATAACTAAGATGACCATAAGATATTAATTTTTACTTTAATTGAATGCATACATTATGCACTTTGAGACAATAGGCTATGATAATTAGGGATTCGCAACCTCAAGCAAATGAAGTTGGGAGCTCTGGTATTTCCAATCTTATGGACCAGAGGTTGTTTTATGGAACTTTACATATTCTTCATTTTTATGGAAATTTAAACCAAAGGGGTTTGGTGATTTCAGGGCAATTAAAAATGATCACTATGATCCAATGTTTGAGGCGATTGGTCTCCCCATCGACCACCATTTGAGATGTATGCTACTAAATAAATGGTAATTTTTTTTATCTTCTTGATCATTTAACTTTTAACCAGCTCTATAATTTTATTAGGAGCCGATATAAGATGCCTTACTTCGGGCGATCATATCATGGTGCAATAATATACTTTTTTTTTAAAAAACAAAATAAAATATAAATTTAATCAGCATAAAAAAATGATAAAAAATTACAAAGATTTCCAAAGGTGCAACATCATATTAACAATACTTGATAATTTACTCTCAGTCCATCATCATAGAATGAACTAGAGTGAATCATGTGACAAAATTTAATCTTTCATGGCTTTTTCCTTAATAGATGAGATCTCATTCGGATGTGAAGAGTCGAGGAGTGCTTTGATATTTTGGGAGATTTTATATGTTGACTTGTTAGTGAATGTTCTTTATGGACAAATTTTACAAGGTATCATATGTTTTGATGAAATCTATTGATAAGAGTAGTTGAAACTTCCATTAAAATAAATTATGGAACCTTCTTGTTTTGTAACTGTGTCAAACTTTGATTTGAACTTTTGGTTTGGTGGTTAAATAAAAACTAGTATCTTTTTTGTTTTGTGGTTGGGATTTAGAATAATTTAATTTTCTATTGAAAAAGATTTCATGAATGAATTCGAAACTTGCAAGTAAATTGAAGAGAAAAGGCCGTATATCCATTAGTACGCAACTTATTGATTTAAACTTTTGGGGGAAGCATCGTTCATGTACAGCAAGACATTCTCTTACACGTGAAGTGTCGTTCATGTATAGCAAAACATTCTCTTCACGTCGTTCAAGTATAGCAAAATATTCTCTTACCAAAAAGTAAGACACTCCAATTCTTTTAAAGCCTACCAGATTAGTCAACTGACATTTACTTTACTCCTATGAAATTGGGAATATAAATTCTTCATTCATTGTAAAAATCTGTCAAAGAATCAACTTGTATTAAGGGAGAGAATCTCTCCTATATTATTGTAATTGATTCTTATAGATGGGTTTGGCTTCAATCCTCGTCCTTTGATTAAAGGATGCAATCTCAACCTTTCATGTATTATGTGCATGGGATCGACAAATTTATGTATTATATTTTATCCATTTCTACATTAATGGTTGAGATTATGTCATTTTCTTAAAGGATGAAAAAGGTAAATGATGGAACCTGAACCCCTTATAGATAAATGTATATAAAAGCAGATGCAATCACTATGTGGGATACACTGCCAAATTCCTAAAACCTTAGGACTTTCATGGTATCAGAGCAACAGCGATCTGAACCTATCTCTCTCTGTTATTTTTTGCACTAATCAATTTCTTGACGATGGTAGGTATAAAACTATTTACATTTGTTGGAAATCACCTAAGTAAGATGCCCATGTGGTGATCTTCCAAACACCCAAGTCTTGAGTGACTTGTAGAAAGAATTTCAGCAATCGAACACAAGAACAGAAAATCAAAGAAAGAAAAGAAGACAAGCAATTGTTATTGAGGTTCGGCAATGTGCCTACGTCCCCGCGAGTTCCTCCGAACTCTCTGCACTAATCAAATGGTTCTTACAAAGTTACAGTAATCCCTTTCAAGAACCCGCAATTGTCTTGAAGAAACAAGAAGAGAAGAAAGGAGATTACAACTCACTCTCCATACTACTATCTCTTCTTTTACAACCAGCCTAACAAAGAGTCCCTCTTGTGTTTGTCACTCTTACACAATTCTCTCTAAGTGTTTTCAATTGATCTCACAATGTCACAAACTTGTGTGTTTCTTAAATTGTTGTGTTTTTTTAAAAAATAAGGCTTGAGAACCCCTTTTATAGCCTTTCACTTCTTGGACATTCTTGTGAACCAATCTCCTCCTTTTGATCATGATCTCCTTTAAATCTTAGCCCTTTATCATTCTACAAGTGCTGCTGTGCATTTTGGTTTTGCGCACACACATTTAAAAGGGTCCTAAAGCATGCTGCCTGTGTGCAGCAGTGTGCTGGGTGGTGCAGCGCTGGTGCACACCTGATGGTGTGCATGCTGGACGGTGCGGCGCTGGACGTGCGCGCTGCGCCCAGACCTGATGCTGCTGCCTTCTGCTGCTGTGCACACACTCTTCTGCCTGTGTGCAGAAGTGCGCACACTAGTGCGCATGGCCTTCCCTTGCTCCAAATTGATGCACACACATGTGTGCAACCTTTTTACTTGCTGAACTCTGATATCCCACAATTGGTTTGGACTTTGACCAATTTTAAACCATGGTTGGACCTGTACAAACCTTAAACAAATACCAACAATCTCTACCTTTGTCTAAGTGTTTCAAAAACCTGAACCATTGTGCAGAGACCTTAGGGATCCAAACTCATCTTGAGTCATCAATTAACCAACTCCAATCCTAAGTAATTCAAGACAATGATTGAACTTACTTAGAGGTAGAACTTTAGTACCCAAGTCAGCAGGATTTTCTTCCATGGCAACCTTGTCCACATAGATGCATCATTTCATAACATTTTCCCGAATGAAATGATACCGAACATCCATATGTTTCATCCATATGCAAGGCACTTTGACTATCTGAAAATACCTCAACCTACTCATCCAGTACCTTCAACTCTTCAAGCAACCCTTTGCACCACATAGCTTCCTTAATGGCCTCCGTAGCTACTATGTATTCTGCCTCGGTTGTTGAGAGTGCT
This sequence comes from Bretschneidera sinensis, assembly GCA_023935145.1. NCBI lineage: Eukaryota > Viridiplantae > Streptophyta > Magnoliopsida > Brassicales > Akaniaceae > Bretschneidera > Bretschneidera sinensis. Next base: position 8,518,797 of record CM043705.1, read on the forward strand.
ACCACTGGCTGCAACTGAGCTTTCCAACTTACACAACATCCATTTAAGTTGAAGAAATAGGAGGTAATTGATCTCCTGTTATCCTAGTCTGCTCCATAGTCCGAATCAGCAAACCCCTCAAGGCAGATTGCATTACCCCTCTTCTCATATACTAGCCCTACTTCTGGGCTTCCCTTCAAATACCTCAGCAACCACTTCATCCCAAGCCAATGCTCTTTTCTGGGATTACTCATAAACCTACTGAGAACACTCATTGCATGAGCAATGTCCGGTCTAGTGCTCACCATGGTGTACATAATTGAACCAACCGCACTATAATAGGGGACTTTCTCCATTTCCTTCTTCTCCACCTCTGATCTTAGACATTGATCGCTGGAGAACTTGAAATGACCAGCAAGGGGAACCTTCACTGGTTTGCTATTTTCTATAGAGAATTTAGACATCATTTTCTCTATGTAGGATGTTTAGGAGATCTTCAATCTGTTTTTCTCCCTTTCCCGGATGATACACATCCCAAGGATCTTCTTTGCATGACCAAGATCCTTCATCTCAAACTCCTCACTGAGTTGAGCCTTCAATTTCTTTATCCTCTCAATGCTGCTCCCAACCAGCAACATGTCATCAACATAAATGAGGATGATCACCATCTCCTCAACTTTCTGCCCCTTATAGTACAAGCAAGAATCATAGTAGCTCCTCATGAAACGCAAGCTGATTACAAAGGAATCAAACCTCTTGTTCCTTTGCCGAGGTGATTGCTTCAGGCCATAGAGAGACTTCTTCAATTTGCACACTAGCTCTCCCTGCCTTCCTTCTTCATAGCCTTTGGGTTGCCTCATGAAAATTGTCTCATCGAGCTCTCCATGCAAGAATGCACTCTTCACTTCCATTTGCTCAATTTCCCAATCAAATTGGACCACCAATGCTAATACTATCCGAATCGTCTTGTACTTCACAACCGGTGAGAAGATTTCGGTGAAATCTATGCCTTCTTTTTGTGTGAACCCTTTCACCATCAACCTAGCTGTATACTAGACTTCATCCCCTGGAGTACTCCCTTCTTTGATCTTGTAGAGCCATCTACAATCCACTACTCTCTGTTTTTCTGGTTTTGGCACCAGCTCCCAAGAGTTGTTCTTCCTCAAAGAATCCATTTCTTCCTCCATAGCTAGCTTCCACTTTGACGGATCCTTACACTCCATGGCATCCATGTAAGTTTCTGGTTCAACCTCTCCTTCTCTCCAAGGAGCTGATACATTAGCATTTGTAAACCCATATCTCAAGGGTGGTCTAACCACTCTCCTTCCCCGGTCTCTTGTGAGTTGATAGTTATTTACTGCATCAACCTCCTCTTGTTCAGCCTCTCCTTCTTGAGTTTCTTGAGCTTGTCCTTCATCCAAGGGCTCTACCTGGTCCAAACCCTCTTGGCTCCTCTGCTCTACCTGAACCGAATGCTCCTTGATGCGATGCTCAACAATTTCCGGACTGGTTTGCTCACTAGCCCCTGCAGGGTTAGTTTTCTCCAAGTAGGGAAATAATAATTCATTAAAGATAACATCCCTACTTATAATCAGTTTCATGCCCTTATTTTCTAAGGACCACAACCTATATCCCTTAACCCCATCACCATATCCTAGAAATACACATTTTCTAGATCTAGAGCCAAGTTTATCCTCCTTTTGATGTGCATACGCAGCATAACCAAAAGTGCTAAGGTTATTTAATTCAGGGGGTTTTCCACTCCACATCTCCATAGGAGTCTTGAGCTCTAAAGCTCTAGAGGGTGATCTATTTATCAAGTATGCAGCTGTAGCCACGGCTTCTCTCCAAATATATTTTGGTAACCCGGATCCTATTAACATGCACCTAACCTTCTCCATAAGAGTTCTATTCATTCTTTCAGCAACTCCAGTTTGCTGGGGTGTTTTTATAACCGTCTTATGCCTTAGAATGCCATTTAATTCACAGAATATATCAAAATCTTTATTGCAAAATTCTAAGCCATTATTAGTTCGTAAAGCCTTAACTACCCTAACTGTTTGAGTTTCCAGCAACTTCTTCCACACAAAAAATTTATTCAAGGCATCAGATTTATTCCTAAGCAAATAAACCCACACTCTTCTTGAATAATCATCAATTAAAGATAGAAAGTAAAAGTTACCTCCCTGTGTTGATGTTCTTGCTGGTCCCCAAAGGTCCGAATGAATGTAATCAACAATCCCTTTGGACTTGTGCACTCCGGTGTTGAAGCTAACCCGGTGTTGCTTCCTAAGAATGCAACTCTCACAGAAATCCAGTTTTTCTACTTTGTCACCACCAAGTAGACCTTCCTTGCTAAGCACTTACAGGTCCTTTTCGCTCATGTGTCCCAAGCGAGTGTGCCAAAGGGCTGCCTTGTCCATCTCAGCCATCAAGCTTGCTGCTTGATCATTGGTTTATGTTTCTCCAATCATCTCATAGAGTCCATCATTTCTTGCTGCCTTGATCACTACCAAAGATCCCTTGGCCACTTTGATCTTTCCTCCCTCTACTTTGCATGTATACCCCATGGAATCTAGCTGCCCCAATGAGATCAAGTTCCTCTTCAAATCTGGAAGATATCTTACATTTCGCAGCAGCCTTGTGACTCCATCAAACATCCTCAATTGGATGTCTCCAATCCCTCTCACTTGGCAAGAATTGTCATTCCCCAAGAACATCATTGACCTCCTCGAAATTCTTGAACCATTCTTTGTGAGGACATATATGATAAGTGCACCCGGAATCAAGAATCCACTTTCCGCTGCCTTGCCTCCTGCTCACATTTGAGCACACAACAAGCACATCATCTTGCTGTTCTCCTTTGGCAACCGAAGCCTCTCCATTATTGGTATGACTTCTCCTCTCATCCTATATCCTCTTCTTGCAATCTTTCTTGAAATAGCCCTCCTTGTTGCATTAGAAGCATCTCCTTCCTCCACCAAGTCTTGTCTTGGAGTGAGATCTCCCATGGTTCTGCCCTCTACCTCTTGATTTCTCCCGGTAGTTGCCATGGTTGCTACTGCCATTCCGAGTTGCTGGCCTTCCTCTTACGAACAGCCCATCACCACTTGATGTCTCCTTCATCTTGGCCTTGAAATCATGTGCCCTTATGGCATTGATCACAATCTCCTTTGTCAAAGTATCTCTTCCATACTCAATGGCATTAATCAAGTTATCAAAGCAATCAGGAAGAGAATTTAACAAAATGACAGCCAATTGTTCATCCGGAAAAATAATGCTACAGTTATTCAAATCTAGAACTAGCTTATTAAAGACATCAAGATTATCTTGCAACTCTTTACTAGGATCTATTTTAAAAGCAAAGATTCTTTTAAGAAGATAAATCTTGTTAGGGAGAGTTTTGGTAAAAAACAACTCATCTAGTTTCTTCCATATGACAGCAGGATCCTCCGAGTCTCCGCACTCCCTTGTGACACTATCCAACATGTGCAAGAAAATGGTGTTGTAAGCCATCTTCTTCATCTCAGACCGCTGGTCCTCTGCGAAACTTGCTGGAAAAGCATCATCTTCTCCAATGGCCAAGTCCACTTTCTGTTGCATTAGAACCGCCTTGATCATCCGCTTCCAAAGGGAAAAGTCTCCCTTTCCATCAAACTTCTCTACACATAAATTTGAAGCCATCTTTTATGGACAAGATCCCAGATTTATGCACTACCCACAAATGCTTTCTTCAACCTCAAGAACACAGATCGAAGACGGATCTTAACACCGTTCTTGAATCAACTTTCAAGAGCACGACCGGATCCTGATCTTTACACTGTTCTTGAACCACCCAAGAAGTTAATCTTTGATTCTTGGAGTCTTGGCTCCGTACTTTCTACTTCTTGCTTTGATAACCAGCTGTGCAGCTCTGATTCTACTGACCAAAGCTCTGATATGACTGTTGAAAATCACCTAAGTAAGATGCCCAGGTGGTGATCTTTCAAACACCCAAGTCTTGAGTGACTTGTAGTAAGAATTTCAGCAATCGAACACAAGAACAGAAAATCAAAGAAAGAAAAGAAGACAAGCAATTGTTATCGAGGTTCGGTAATGTGCCTACGTCCCCGTGAGTTCCTCCGAACTCTCTGCACTAATCAAATGGTTCTTACAAAGTTATAGCAATCCCCTTCAAGAACCCACAATGGTCTTGAAGAAACAAGAAGAGAAGAAAGGAGATTACAACTCACTCTCCATACTACTATCTCTTCTTTTACAACCAGCCTAACAAAGAGTCCCTCTTGTGTTTGTCACTCTTACACAATTCTCTCTAATTGTTTTCAATTGATCTCACAATGTCACAAACTTGTGTGTTTCTTAAATTGTTGTGTTTTTTTTTGAAAAATAAGGCTTGAGAACCCCTTTTATAGCCTTTCACTTCTTGGACATTCTTGTGAATCAATCTCCTCCCTTTGATCATGATCTCCTTTAAATCTTAGCCCTTTATCATTCTACAAGTGGTGCTGTGCGTTTTGGTGTTGCGCACACACATTTAAAAGGGTCCTAAAGCATGCTGCCAATGTGTGTAGCAGTGTGCTGGGCAATGCGGCGCTGGGCGTGCGCACTGCGCCCAGACCTGATGCTGCTGCCTTCTGCTGCTGTGCGCACACTCTTCCGCCTGTGTGCAAAAGTGCGCACACTAGTGCGCATGGCCTTCCCTTTCTCCAAATTGATGCACACACATGTGTGCAACCTTCTAACTTGCTGACCTTTGATATTCCTCAATTGGTTTGGACTTTAACCAATTTTAAACCATGGTTGGGCCTGTGCAAACCTTAGATAAATACCAACAACATCTAAACTAATAGAGAGAGAAACAACCTAGTTATTTTAGATCATCTCATAAATTAACTATTAATCACCATGTTTGCCTTTTTCTCATGATCCAGGAGGCAAATAACCCGCAAAACAATGTGATTCATGCTGACCAACCTAATTTTGTTTACTCAAATCAGCTGAATGCTGCTCAGACTAAGTGATTAGTGCCAAATATTGCATTTTTTGGCCCCATAATTTACATTTGTTAGCTTAGGAATTTGCTACTTTGAGTTTTTTTCGTTGTTTTACAAGTTTACAAGCTTGGAAAGGAGTTTCACTAAATTGTTAGAATTGCTTGTACAGATCAGCCATTTTTCGAGGATTAAACTGTATTGATTCAAGAAGATCCAGGAGATGAGCCATATATGCTTGGAAAGATCCAGATGTTTATTTTCTGGGGAACTTATGGATCAATAAAATGATTTTTCTAGAGAAAGTTATGGCGGTTTTAGTAGACAAAGGTCAGGTTGTGCATGATTTCTGCGTGACAGATCAGCCATTTTTGAGGATTTAACTGTATTGATTCAAGATGAACCATGAGATGAGCCATAGATGCTTGGAAAGATCCGGATGTCTATTTTTTGGGGAATTTTATGGATCATTAAAATGATTTTTCTATAGAAAGTTATGGTAGTTTTAGTAGACAAAGGTCAAAGAGCAAAAGCTGGAATCTGCAGTATCCCACATCGGATTGGAAACACATTGCACTTGTGATGTTTCCCTATATAATACCATCTTCACTTCATCTTTAATAAGAATCTAAGTGCCATTTTGGTGCAATTCGGAGGACTTCTACTCGCATTCTGGTGGATCTCCATGGGCTTTGCTACAAAGGGGGGAAGTGCTGCTCAACAACTGCGAGTGGAATTTCTCTCAATGTATAGCTAGTTTTAATTTATTTCTTTTTGAGTTTTAATGCTCAACACTTTAATTGTGAAATTTAGTTTCATAATCATGAGTGGCTAAAATCTTCAGCTATGGTTGAAGATGAAGCCTTTCCATTGTTTAGCATTATATTTTCATATATGTTCATATAATTCTGATATTTTTAGTATTAAATGTTCTATTTCAATTGTTTGAGTAAATTCTTACGATTGATAGTTTTTAAATTGTTCAAGTTGGATATTCTGTGTGTTACATCTGATAGATACATCCAATCATTTGGACTAAACTGGATATCCTTTGTGATTTGTAAATTAAACGGATACATTGGATGGTTTTGGTTTAATTAGGATATTTGTTGTGATTTGTTTAAAGTTCGATTCATGGAATCATTTGATAAATCTCTTTTATATAGAACATGAAGATATGATTAAATTAAAATTAAAAAAAAATGTGCTTGAATCCAACACTGGTTTCACAGTCTTTAGATGACGCCCTCAAGGATTTCATGAAGATGACCGGCCAATCCATTAGTGTAGCCAACACATTCAATGTTGATAGTTGTTTCATCTATGCTAGCTCTATGCATTTAGCACAGAATTGTCCATCTATGCCGGCTTTTGTCGAATATCCCATGGAACTAATGAATGCTTTCAATGATTGTCAGTGGCAATCAAATGGATATTACTCCGAGACGTACAATCCAGGGTGGTGGAACCACCCTAATTTTTCATGGAAGCAGAACCAACTGATAAATCAAGGAAGAGCCCCTCATCATGCTCACAATTAATAACCTCCTAGATTTCCTCCACTAGTTCTAAGTTATGGTCGCTCAGCCCATCCAGCACCATCACTCGCTTACCAAGCTCCCACTAAAGCTCTCGCGTCGGTTTCATAGTCATTGGAGGACGTCCTCAATGATTTCAGGAAGATGACCGGCCAATCCATAAGCGAAGTAAGGAGTGCAACAATAGTAAACACCCAAGTGATTACCAAGCTAGAGAGTAAAATAGGTCAAATCGCAAGTCACTTGGGTGAATGAGAGAAGGGAAAGTTCCCCAGTCAACCCCTGCCCAACTTGAAGGAACAGTTTGCAGTTGGAAATTTATCAACTCCTACACACGGGCAGGAACAAGTGCAATCGATTATCACATTGAGGTATGAAAGACAAGTGGAACCCTGCTCTGCAGCAAGGGCAAGAAAATGGCAACAAGGAGAAGAGAGATGCTGAGCTATCTATAGCTACACCTACTTTTAAGGATCTTCCTAGGTCGTTTGTAGCTAAAGCACCTTACCTTGAGAGATTAAAAGCGCCCAAGAAAGAAGGGAAGTCTAAGGACATTTTGGAGGCATGCTTTGCTCAGTTTGGGGAGGATTTGGATTTGGATAAGTTACTTGAGCAAGTGAATGCCATTTTGGAGTTTACTCCTCAGGAGAGCAGCGAGACGGAGGAGACTGTGGATGAATCCCGCATTGAGGACCCCCTGGAGGCATTTGCTCAATTTGGAGAGAATTTGGATTTGAATAAAGTACTTGAGCAAGTGAATGCCATTTTGGAGTCTACTCCTTGGGAGAACAATGAGATGGAGGAGACCACAACACCTAAGTCCCTCAAGAAGGAACTTAAGCCTTTATCGGACAATCTTAAGTATGAGTTCCTAGGTCCAGCAGATTCTTTGGCTGTGATTATTGCTTTAGATATGGTTGAGGCTCAAAAGAAGAAATTATTGGACATTTTAAGAGAGCATAAGGAAGCTATCAGCTGGACTATTAAGGATATCAAGGAAATCAGCCCCTCGGTGGTGATGCACAAGATACATTTGGTGGAGAATGCCAAGTCATTGAGGGAGCCACAAAGAAGGCTCAACCCAGCTATGCAAGAGGTTGTGAGGACTGAAGTGATTAAGCTGTTGGATGTAGGGATCATATATCCAATCTTTGATAGCGAATGGGTGAGCCCAATTCATGTCGTACCAAAATGGGCTAGATTGGCGATAGGGATGAATAAAGACGACGAGTTGGTTCCAACATGTGTGCAATCAGGATGGAGAGTGAATATAGACTACCGTAAGTTGAATGCTGCCACAAGGAATGATCATTTTCCACTCCCATTTATTGATCAGATGGTGGAGCGCTTAGCTGGGCACGATTACTAATGCTGGGTCTGGTTGAAGACGTTAAACTTAGCGCTCATGGGAGGCACCCCACAGTATATTCTTTCTGTTTGTTTATTATTTTACATATTTTTTGTTATTGTTTATTTCTAATGTTTCTTTTGTTTTCCAGTTTTTATTTTTCAGGGACAACTCATACTTCAGTTCAAGTTTGGGGGTATGCTATGAGCCATGCCAGTCCAGCTAGTTCTCTATCTCCGAGGTCAACTCTTTCCATAATATTCACACATTGGGGACAATTTGTAATTTAAGTTTGGGGGTATGGGAGACACATTACACACATTTTGTCCTAATTTGTTATTGTTTTTTCTTCGTTTTAAAGAAAAGATAAATGCATCTCATGTTATTTTGAAATTTTGGTTGAGCTAAACAATTTCTGTGATGTGATGTCATTGATGAGCTTAAAATTTTGAACACATGATCTAGTGATAAAGTTTTAAAATTTAGTTACTTACTTTAGGCTTCTGTGAATTCACATGTTTGATCTAATCTAACACGAGCACATTAGCACAAATTGTGTGAGGTATGACATGTGATTTTAATGTTTACGTTTCCTTGTCTTAACTGAAACTGGATGACTTGTTGGATAAACACTTTGGCATAAAAAGGTACAAAAAAATAAAAATAAAAAATTGATGATCATAAATAAACTTTCCACTGAGTAACTGGACATCTTGCCTTAGTAGGCAGTGAGTGTTCACATCAAAATGTGGGAATTTTGCTTGGTAGTATTAAGGAAAGTTTAATTTCGTAGCTTTTTTTACTCAAGTTAGTAAGTCCTTAGGGGTGTCTATACACCTAATACCCTAAAACCATATGGGTTGGGAGTCAATGACTCAACACTCGCTGCATGGGTCAATTAGAAAGCTTAAGGGAACTAAACATAGTAGAGTCTTATAATAAAAAAAAGGATAAAAAAATAAAAACTATGTCATTTTGTTCATTCTGATGGGAAATTCAGTGAATCTTAAGACATGGAGACCTTACACATTGGAGTTATTTGGAAGCTTCATTTTTATATGCTAATTCACTTTACATAGTGTCAGACTTGTGATGACTTAACCTCCCTTTTGTAAGTAATTAGATTTTAACATTTCTATTGATTGCAAAGATGAGTTTACCTTTTCAAGCTTGCTCATGAATGAATATCATGGTTTTGAGTGCTCCTTAAATTTTTGGATACCATGAGTGATGAACTTATCTTTATGTTCTTTGTTTTTCATTTAGTTTTTTATTTTGTTTTGCTAAGGGAGTAGCAAAATGTAAGTTTTGGGGTATTTGATGAGTGCCAAATATTGCATATTTTGGCCCCTTAATTTACATTTGTTAGGTTAGGAATTTCTTACTTTGAGTTGTTTTTCGTTGTTTTACAGGTTCACAAGCTTGGAAAAGAGTTTCACTAAATTGTCAGAATTGTTCATACAGATCAGCAATTTTTGAAGATTAAACTATATTGATTCAGGAAGATCCAGGAGATGAGACATATATGCTTGGAAAGATCCGGATCTCTATTTTCTAAGGAATTTTACGGATCAATAAAATGATTTTTTTAGGGAAAATTATGGCAGTTTTAGTAGACAAAGGTCAGCTTGTGCATGATTTCAGCGTGACAGATCAGCCATTTTTGAGCTTTTAACTATATTGATTTAGGAAGAACCAGGAGATGAGCCATATATGCTTGGAATGATCCGGATTTCTATTTTCTGGGGAATTTTGCGGATCAATAAAATGATTTTTCTAGAGAAAGTTATGGCAGTTTTAGTAGACAAAGGTCAAAGAGCAAAAGTTGGAATCTGCAGTATCCCACATCGGATTGGAAACACATTGCACTAGTGATGTTTCCCTATATAAGCCCCTCTTCACTTCATCTTTATTAAGAATCCAAGTGCCATTTTGGTGCAATTTGGAGGACTTCTACTAGCATTCTAGTGGATCTCCAAGGGTGTTGCTACAAAGAGGGGAAGCGCTGCTCAACAACTGCGAGTGCAATTTCTCTCAATGTATAGTCAGTTTTAATTTTTTTCTTTTTGAGTTTTAATGCTTAGCACTTTAATTGTGAAATTTAGTTTCATAATCATGAGTGGCTAAAATCTTCAGCTAAGGTTGAAGATGAAGCCTTTCCATTGTTTAGCATTATATTTTCAGATATGTTCATACAATTCTGATATTTTTAGTATTAAATGTTCTATTTCAATTGTTTGAGTAAATTCTTAAACTGTTCAAGTTGGATATTCCGTGTGTTTCATCTTATGGATACATTCAATCATTTTGATTAAATTGGATATCCTTTGTTATTTCTAAATTAAACAGATACATTGGATGGTTTTGGTTTAATTAGGATATTTGTTGTGATTTGTTTAAAGTTGGATTCATGGAATCATTTGATAAATCTCTTTTATATAGAACATGAAGATATATGCTTTACTTTGGTGGGGTGGATTCAGAAACCTTAGAGTTTTTATCATTTGTTTTTAAATCAATTTAGCTTAGTTTATATTTGTTTTGCAAAATACAATTCAAAATTCGAAACTAGGTTAAGATAAGGTTAGTTTAGATAAAATTATATTTTCACAACGCAATTCCCTGTGGATTCGACCTCACACTTGCACAACACTATATTGCAAATGACTCATGCACTTGCGAGTAATTTAAAACTCACAACACTAAGCATCTCCTATATGTCAAAACTTATCTTTTATTCTTAATGATATAAATTATCAAAATTGGTTTTACGTGGCATTGTAAATTAGATATCCTTTATGCTTATGCTTGCTTTTCTTTTCAAAAAACATCAACAAAGGCCTCCACTGATGGGTCATGATATAAATCCGTTTAATCATGAGTACAACACAATATTTGGGGATGAACTTCTAGGAAACATATCAAGCAATATTTCTGGCAACAATCAGCTTGCATTGTTTGACCCTCAAAACGCTGTGAGTACTTATTAATTATATTTTTTATTCGTTTAAAATTTTATTTGTTAAGTTTCCCTATAATGTATTGAATTTGTATAAACAGACAGTAGTCTGATTCTTATGTGATAAACTACAGCGACCAGATCTGATCCCTCAGCAACAGAACCCTCCATATAGGCCTATGACTACTCCTTTTTGGTATGACTTAGATTTCATCATCTATCGGTATGAGAATTATTCTTTGTGTAAAACAAAATACAAACAATGGACTGGTAAGTCATTGGAGGTAATTCAATTGATACATAACATACCATCTATTATCTATCGGTTTCAAAGTATTAAATGTTATATTTTTTATATAGAAAATTAACCTGATACTTCACTGAAATCCAAAGTACTTAATCTTCTGAATTGATGAAAACTTCATAATTTCAGGAGTCAACCATTATTTGATAACAGACAAGTCAATCAACTCCCTTTGGTGCCAACATTCAGCTCACAGCTAGAAGACTCCTTTCTTGCTGAATAGCCTATTTAACTATCTTAATTTCAAGTTGTTGTTGATATATTGAACGACTTATAATTTCTTGCTTTTAAACTTCTTATAGGCTACAAGGTCTCCAGGGACTAATGAATCAAACTACCAGGCCAAGTGCTTCATACCTAAGCCTTGACAGTTCCAAACCAAATCCAATCTCGAACTTGAGGACTCAACAAATATAAATATCACTCAATGAACTATTTAATTGCACTTTTTTATCAAGCTTTGTTGTGCATCTTACACTGACCTTATAAAATTTTGGTTGAAGAAAAAAATTAGCAAGGAATTTTGTGGCATGGTCATGCTAGAGGAAGATTTGAATTTTGGAAATCATCGAGACACTCCAAGGTATTTCATTTTCTTCACATATTATCTTGTTATAAATTCGTGCACATATTAAAGTTTTGTTTAATATATCTCTTCTTCATAAAAGTGGAAAACCAATTACGGACAGATCGAGAGTTCAAAATCAAATCACACATGTTAGTATAACTAAGATGACCATAAGATATTAATTTTTACTTTAATTGAATGCAGACATTACCCACTTTAGGAGAACAGGCTCTGATAACTAGGGATTCACAATCTCAAGCAAATGAAGCTGGGAGCTCTGGTATTTCCAATCTTATGGACCAGAGGTTGTTTTATGGAACTTTACATAGTCATGTTTCATTTTTATGGAAATTTAAACCAAGATGTTTGGTGATTTCAGGCCAATTAAAAATGATCTCTATGATCCAATGTTTGAGGCGACTGGTCTCCCCATCGACCACCATCTGAGATGTATGCTACTAAATAAATGTTAATTTTTTTTATCTTCTTGACCATTTAACTTTTAACCGGCTTTATAATTTAATTACGAGCAGATATAAGATATCTTACTTAGTGCGATCATATAATGGTGCAATATCATACTTTTTTTAAAAGCAAAATAAAATATAAATTTAATCAGCATAAAAAAGAATGCAAAATTGCAAAGATTTCCAAAGGTGCAACATTATATTAACAATACTTGACAATTTACTCTCAGTCAATCATCATAGGATGAACTAGAGTGAATCATGTGACAAAATATAATCTTTCATGGCTTTTTCCTTAACAGATGAGACCTCATGCGGATGTGAAGAGCCGACGAGTGCTTTGATATTTTGGGAGATTTTCCATGTCGACTTGTTAGTGAATGTTCTTTCTGGACAAATTTTACAAGGTATTATATGTTTTGATGAAATCTATGGATAAGAGTAGTTGAAACTTCCATTAAAATAAATTATGGAACCTTCTCGTTTGGTAAGTGTGTCAAACTTTGTCTTAAACTTTTGGTTTGATGATTAAATAAAAACTAGTATCTTTTTTGTTTTGTGGTTGGAATTTAGAAATAATTTAATTTTCTATTGAAAAAGATTTCATGAATGAATTTGAAGCTTGCAAGTAATTGAAGAGAAAAAGCAGTATATCCGTTAGTACACAACTTATTGATTTAAAGTTTTGGCGGAAGCGTCGTTCATGTACAGCAAGGCATTCTCTTACGCATGAGGTGTTGTTCATGTATAGCAAGACATTCTATTCACATCGTTCAAGTATAGCAAAACATTCTCTTACCAAAGAGTAAGACACTCCAATTATTTTAAAGCCTACCAGATTAGTCAACTGACATTCACTGTACTCATATGAAATTGGGAATATAAATTCTTCATTCATTGTAAAAATCTGTCAAAGAATCACCTTGTATTAAGGGAGAGAATCTCTCCTATATTATTGTAATTGATTCATATAGATGGGTTTGGCTTCAATCCTCGTCCTTTGATTAAAGGATGCAATCTCAACCTTTCATGTATTATGTACGTGGGATCGACAAATTTATGTATTATGTGGAATCCATATCTACATTAATGGTTGAGATTATGTCATTTTCTTAAAGGATGAAAAAAGCAAATGATGGAACCTGAACCCCTTATAGATAAATGTATATAAAGGCAGATGCAATCACTATGTGGGATACACTGCCAAATTCCTAAAACCTTAGGACTTTCATGGTATCAGAGCAACAGAGATCTGAACCTATCTCTATCTGTTATTTTTCCCACTAATCAATTTCTTGACGATGGTAGGTACAAAACTATTTACATCTAAACTAATAGAGAGAGAAGCAACCTAGTTATTTTATATCATCTCATAAATTAACTATTAATCACCATGTTTGCTTTTTTCTCATGATCCCGGAGGCAAATAACCCACAAAACAGTGCGATTCATGCTGACCAACCTAATTTGGTTGACTCAAATCAACAGAATGCTTCTCAGACTAAACATCTCCGATATGTCAATACTTATCTTTTATTCTTAATGATATAAATTATCAAAATTGGTTTTACGTTGCATTGTAAATTAGATATCCTTTATGCTTATGCTTGTTTTTCTTTCCAAAAAACATCAACAAAGGCCTCCACTGATGGGTCATGATACAAATCCGCTTAATCATGAGTACAACACATTATTTGGGGATGAATTTCTAGGAAACATATCAAGCAATATTTCAGGCAACAATCAACTTGCATTGTTTGACCCTCAAAACGCTGTGAATACTTATTAATTATATTTTTTATTTGCTTAAAATTTTATTATGTTAAGTTTCACTATAACGCATTGAACATTTATAAACAGATAGTAGTCTGATTCTTATGTGATAGACTACAGCGACCAGATCTGATCTCTCAGCAACAGAACCCTCCATATAGGCCTATGACTACTCCTTTTTGGTATGACTTAGATTTCATCATCTATCGGTATGAGTATTATTCTTTGTGTAAAACAAAAGACAAACAATGGACTGGTAAGTCATTGGAGGTAATTCAATTGATACATAAGATACCATCTATTATCTATCGGTTTCAAAGTATTAAATGTTATATTTTTTATATAGAAAATTAACCTGATACTTCACTGAAATCTAATACTAATGAACATAACTTAGAGCTATAAATATGAAGTACTTAATATTCTGAATTGATGAAAACTTCTTAATTTCAGGAGTCAACAATTATTTGATAATGGACAAGTCAATCAACTCCCTTTGGTGCCAACATTCAGTTCACAGTTAGAAGACTCCTTTATTGCCGAATAGCGTATTTAACTATCTTAATTTCAAGCTGTTGTTGATATATTGAACGACTTATAATTTCTTGCTTTTAAACTTCTTATAGGCTACAAGGTTTCCAGGGACTAATGAATCAAACTACCAGGCCAAGTGCTTCATACCTAAGCCTTGACGGTTCCAAACCAAATCCAATCTCGGACTCTAGGACTCAACAAATAAAAATATCACTCAATGACCTATTTAATTGCACTTTTTTATCAAGCTTTATTGTGCATCTTACACTGACCTTATAAAATTTTGGTTGAAAAAAAAAATTAGCACGGAATTTCATGGCGTGGTCATGCTAGAGGAAGATTTGAATTTTGGAAATCATCGAGACACTCCAAGGTATTGCATTTTCTTCACATTTTATCTTGTTATAAATTCGTACACATATTAAAGTTTTGTTTATTATATCTCTTATTCATAAAGTCGAAAACCAATTAAGGAGAGATCGAGAGTTCAAAATCAAATCACACATTTTAGTATAACTAAGATGACAATAAGATATTAATTTTTACTTTAATTGAATGCCGACATTACCCACTTTAGGAGAACAGGCTCTGATAACTACGGATTCACAATCTCAAGCAAATGAAGTTGGGAGCTCTGGTATTTCCAATCTTATGGACCAGAGGTTGTTTTATGGAACTTTACATAGTCATGTTTCATTTTTATGGAAATTTAAACCAAGAGGTTTGCTGATTTCAGGCCAATTAAAAATGATATCTATGATCCAATGTTTGAGGCAATTGGTCTCCCCATCGACCACCTTCTGAGATGTATGCTACTAAATAAATGGTAATTTTTTTTATCATCTTGATCATTTAACTTTTAACAGGCTTTATAATTTAATTACGAGCAGATATAAGATATCTTACTTAGTGCGATCATATAATGGTGCAATATCATACTTTTTTTAAAAGCAAAATAAAATATAAATTTAATCAGCATAAAAAAGAATGCAAAATTGCAAAGATTTCCAAAGGTGCAACATAATATTAACAATACTTGATAATTTACTCTTAGTCCATCATCATAGGATGAACTAGAGTGAATCATGTGACAAAATATAATCTTTCATGGCTTTTTCCTTAACAGATGAGACCTCGTGCGGATGTGAAGAGCCGACGAGTGCTTTGATATTTTGGGAGATTTTCCATGTCGACTTGTTAGTGAATGTTCTTTCTGGACAAATTTTACAAGGTATTATATGTTTTGATGAAATCTATGGATAAGAGTAGTTGAAACTTCCTTTAAAATAAATTAGAGAACCTTCTTGTTTTGTAACTGTGTCAAACTTTGGTTTAAACTTTTGGTTTGGTGGTTAAATAAAAACTAGTATCTTTTTTGTTTTGTGGTTGGAATTTAGATGTAATTTAATTTTCTATTTAAAAATATTTCATGAATGAATTCGAAGCTTGCAAGTGAAATGAAGAGAAAAGGCAGTATATCCGTTAGTACACAACTTATTGATTTAAAGTTTTGGCGGAAGCGTCGTTCATGTACAGCAAGACATTCTCTTACACGTGAGGTGTCGTTCATGAATAGCAAGACATTCTATTCACATTGTTCAAGTATAGCAAAACAGTCTCTTACCCAAGAGTAAGACACTCCAATTCTTTTAAAGCCTACCAGATTAGTCAACTGACATTCACTGTACTCCTATGAAATTCGGATCATAAATTCTTCATTCATTGTACAAATCTGTCAAAGAATCACCTTGTATTAAGGGAGAGAATCTCTGATACGTTAGTGTAATTGATTCTTATTGATGGGTTGGGCTTCAATCCTCGTCCCTTGATTAAAGGATGCAATCTCAACCTTTCATGTATTATGTGCGTGGGATCGACAAATTTATGTATTATGTGGAATCCATATCCACATTAATGGTTGAGATTACGTTATTTTCTTAAAGGATGAAAAAGGTAAATGATGGAACCCGAACCCCTGATAGATAAATGTATATAAAAGCAGATGCAATCACTATGTGGGATACACTGCCAAATTCCTAAAACCTTAGGACTTTCATGGTATCAGAGCAACAGCGATCTGAACCTACCTCTCTCTGTTATTTTATTCTCCTGCTCAAGTACATCCTTTCAAACGTTCCCATGGCATCTTCAGCTTATTTTGCTACAGTTGATCCTGATCTTTCATCTTCACCCATGCCTTATCTTACCATTAAAAATGTTACGAACATTGTATGTGTTAAATTACAATTCACCGGTATATCTCTTATGGAAGATCTTACTTCTTCCTATTTTGCGCTCACAAGACCTGTTCAAACTTTGATTTATACTTTTGGTTGAGTGGTTAGATACATAAAAAGTGTAGCAGTATCTTTAATGTTTTGTGGTTGAAATGTGGAAGCAATTTAGTTTTCTTGAAGATCTTATTGGAAAAGATTTCATGTATGAATTCAAAGCTTAAATAAAATAAAGATAGAAGGGATTATATATATGAATTAGTGCACAATTTATTGATTTAAGCTTTCGGGTGAAGTGTCATTCATGTATAGCAAGACATTCTCGTACCCAAGAATACACTCCAATTCTTTTTGAGGCTATGCAATCTCGTTAGCATAACTTTCATATTGGAGCCTGACCCTTTCCTTGAGTGTGAAAACAGAGAAAAGAGAAAAACATGAAAGGAAAATGGGCTTGTGTAGAAAAAATATTTTATTTTATTTTCTCTTTTAAAGAAAACCAAAAAATTCCATCAAAGCTAAAAGTATTTTAAGTTAATTGAGTAAACATAGAAAGACTGATAACAATTTTTTTTTATGCTTGTCAATATTGTGAAATACAAATTGCTTTCAATATCAGTCATCGTTCTGTATCTTAAATAACTGACCAAAAACCTCATCGTTTATCATCAAAATTTAATTAACTGGATTGAAAGGTATTCATTATTCAAAGCTCAAACTTAGAATATCCATGAGGTCAGATTGGTCATAACCCACCAACATATCCTTTTCCAAACTCAATAGGTCATATGTGTAACACTCATTCAAATGACTTTTTCTTTATCCGTTAAAAAGTTCACTGTATTTTCCTTTTTTACTCTATTTATTTCAATGATAAATGACAATTTGAAAATAAAATACATGAAAACAAATGAAGCTTTTGATTAATAGGCTACTGTCAGACGAGTCCCATACAAATCATCACCTACAATTTTCTACAAGGCACTTCACTTCCCCTTTCTTATTTATGAAAACTTAATGGTACAAATCAACCTAAGCCATGGAAATTCTGGAAATGTTAAGTCAGTGAAGTTTTTACTTTTTTTAAAACTTAGGATAAGATTAAAAAGATGTTAAATCTCTAAAAATTAGAAGCATGGATTCTCTATTTTTCTTATCAAGTCCAGCAGTAAGTTTCATTGTACAGACAGAAAGGACAACAAATTCCCTTACTTCTGAACCATGTTGAAAATAAAAAACATATATATATATATATATATATATATATATTTCTGCAATGAACATTGAGTGATTCAATTTCTAACACTTATTTTTATTGTTTTGATTTTAAATATATTTTCATATAAGGTTTGGTTTGATCTTGCTTATAAGCCACATCTAAAGGTGAATAGGGCATACACAGATCGTGTTATGGATATTAATTGTCTTAGGTTTCTCTCAGTATTTCGTAAGACTTAAAATGTAATTTAAATATAAATATTATATACACGTATGTACATATAAGATCTGAATCTAAATCTACATCTACGTCTGTATCTGTATTTGTATCTATATATGTTAAGACAGAAAGAATCCCAAGGAAAAATGAAACTACTATTAAAGAAAGTAACACATTCCAATGATCAACGAATTGTGCAGTTCTTGAGACCGGAAACCGAGTAAAGTGCTTCAAATATAGTAGTTAAAGAAGAAATGTGGAATACCCGTGTAGAAACTACATATACGGTTTAACATATATTTTCAGTTATTTTCTTAATGCTTCAGATCTGATAGTTGAATAGTTGAATTCACGTTCAAGTTCAACATATAGAAATGGTTACATAATTAGTTACAGCATGATATTTAAGTCAACTTTGCATTGACTTGTTCGGTTGAGTTCAAAGTGAGATTAGGTCATTAACAAGTTAAATGAATACTATAGGTCTAATAATTATTTTTAATGTACTGTTGTTAGTTAATGAAGAATAATCAATTTTATTTCCACTCGTAAAAAATCACAAGAATTAAAGGGTTGGTGGCTAAGCTGATGATTTGGGAGTTGGATCTATGGACACTACAACAAATTAAGTTTTTAGAAGCGCATTGAAACGTCACAAAAAATTAATAATTTCATCACGAAGTATTTAGGTAACGAAAAAAATATGTCATGATGATCGTCTCTTCGTTGCTAAAAGTATTTGTGACGGTTCATTAAGGTTGTAACTATTTGTTAGTTATAGGTGACAAAATTGATAATAATCACCAAAGGAAAAAATGTTTTGTGATGCAAGTTGCGTCAGTACTGAAATTTCATCATTAAAGATTTATATTCGTCGCTAAATACATAACAAAGGTTTACAGTATTTGATAGTGTAAAAATTCTTGGCTGGCTCTTTAGGCCCGCTGAAAACTTCATTGGTCAACTTGAGAAGCTTCATTGATAACATCAATAAACGTTTAGGACCCAAAAAAGTAATATTACTAATAAAGTTTCTAATATCACAGTGGAATTTTCAACTAGTCTAAAACATTGGTTTAGACCCCAGCCAGCCAAAAAATCTTCATATAAGTGAGATGAACCCTTATGTTATATATTTTTCATGGACCTATACTAGAACAAAACTTCTCGGTAAAGCTGCCGGTGAAGGAATTGCTTGGAGTTTGAAGAATCTAAACTGTTATCAATTTTGTACACACATTTTATGTAAAATTTATTATATTAAAGCCAATAAATCTTACCTTTTTTTTTCTTTTGAAGAAGTTCGAGATGATATTTTTGCTCCATTATTCATTCTAGTGCAGTTTTCCTTTCCTCATATTTTTTTAATCTTTTTTGTTCTTGTTATGTGAAAAACTAATAGCTGGTAATAATTAAACATGTATGAAACGAACGTACATGCATAAAAACAAGCACATTAAAAAAATTTTGAAAAAACAACTTGTAATTAATTACAACTAGCTAAAACATCAACATGAATAAAATGATCAAGATTGTCACAACCTTAAGCAACAATTTACCATCTTTAATTTCAATTCTAGATAGACTGATGATAAACACACAACATGATTTTATTGAAACTTGATTGTTAATTCTCACGGCTGAAAAATTGATTGATATGTTGATTAACGATATTGACAAACCATGACGAAAGTGTGAGACTTTTTATTTTCAAATAACTTCTTCAGCCACAATTTGTATCTTTAGTTGACACTTAGAATTTTAGAAAGTAAAAGAATACAAATTAACAAAAAAATACAAAGAAGTTTCTCAACAAAGAACATTTCCAGCATTAAGTTTATGATACAAGCAACATAATTTTTGTGATGACCCACACCTCTCATTAAGAGTGCGAGGGGAAGATCATGATCCGTATAGTGTACAATTAGATATACTTTTGGGTCACGAAGTGAGAGTGTGTCAGAATGGTATCATAGTCGACCCAAGACCATTATCATGTGGATGCATGATATTTTGGTCTTATTCCCATCTTATTATTCCTTCATAGAAAGGATTAGTATTACCATTTGTCCTTCTTATCTTATAGGTCTCATGTTATCCTGATCTCTTGCTCCATTTTTCAGTCTCATCAACCACTTTCTAATAAATTTATCTATCTGTCATCTAATCATCTTTGAGAAGGATCAAACCTAAATGAGAACTTATTCCAAGAGAAAGTGAAAGTGACTTTTTTTTCCTTTTTTCATTGAATGTTCACCACATTTTATATATAAGTAATATTTCTGGAATGAACATCGAGTGATTCGATTTCTGACACTAATTTTTCTTGTTTTGATTTTAAATATATTTTCAGATAAGGTTTGGTTTCATCTTGCTTATAAACCACATCTAAAGGTGAATTGCATAAGAGTTTTTTGAGTTTTTCTTTTCGTGAAGAGGGTATACATAGATCGTATTATGGATATTATTTGTCTTAGGTGTCTCACAGTATTTCGTACGACTTAAAATGTAATTTAAATATATATATTATATACATGTATGTATATATAAGATCTGAATCTAAATCTACATCTATGTCTATATCTGTATTTTATCTATATATGATAAGACAGAAAGAATCCCAAGGAAAAATAAAACTTCTATTAAAGAAAGTAACACATTCCGATGATCGACGAATTGTGCAGTTCTTGAGATTGGAAACCGAATAAAGTACTTCAAATATACTAGTTAAAGAAGAAATGTGGAATACCTGTGTATGAGCTACATATATGGTTTAACATGTATTTTGAGTTATTTTCTTAATGCTTACAGATCTGATAGTTGAATCGTTGAATTAACATTCAAGTTCAACATCTACAATTGGTTACATAATTAGTTCCAGTATGATATTTAAGTCAACTTTGCATTGACTTGTTTGGTTGAGTTCAAAGTGAGACTAGGTTATAAACAAGTGAAATGATTACTATAGGTCAAATCATTATTTTTTAATGTACTGTTGTTAGTTTATGAAGTTGTATCTATAGAAACTACTGATTGTTAATTATTGGTGACAAAATTGATAATCATCACCAAAGGAAAACATGTTTTTTGACGCAACGTCACGTCTGTAATACTAACGAAATTTTGTCATTAAAGATTTGTATTTGTCACTAAATACCTAACAAAGATTTACTGTATGTGAAGAAAAGTTACACGTCATCTTAAGATGGCTAATTAGTAAAACAAAAAAATAGTCATGAAAGCTAATATCATGTCCTCGTTGAAGGTTCCAATGCGTCACTAAATTGGCTGTTATTTTCCACTATTGAGGATGATGTTAAATTTCACCAAATAAAGGAAATTTTTGTGACGCAATGTAATGACCCATCTCGAGCGGGCCCTACTAGAGGCAACATCCTTACTTTTCATAACTGAGCACCTGAACAATAATATGAATAAGGTCTAACATAGACGTAGGATAATATATGTATATCATAGTAAGTACAACTTCGATCAATAAGACAATCATTTAACATTACGAAAAGACGTCTCAGAAGACGTAACTTCAAAATATACATCTTAGTATAAAATACTAGACTGCTATTACAAAAAGAGATTGGACGTGGATGCTAGTAATTGGACCCACCTAGAGACTTCTCTTCCTCGGTTCTTCACTAATGGTTCAAGGGCATCGAATAAACTTCTTGAAATAGGAAGAGGGAGGGGGTGAGCTAAAAAGCTCAAGTAAATACATTACTCGAAGTAATCAAATAAATCCTTTTATAAACCTGTTGCAGGTAGTTTAGTACATATTTATATTTTATACAATTATATATTATACAATATATAGTAATTCATATGGTTCATGGATCCTGAATATACAACTCAAGGATGATATATCATACAACGTAAAGCACTCCTTCAATTACTTTAATTCTTTATCATTTCAATCGAATAGTTCATGAATATCGGGACATCTCCCATTTAAATAAATTAGATCCTCGAGCGAGGTCTCCACTTCCATGAACAAGGGCCCTACCCCTTATACGATGGAGTTATAACATTTGGCACACTAATACTTCCTCCTTACCTGTTACCAGGTGAGATTTACATAGCTACAAAATAAATCCATTCCTTCCACATCACACAATAAAAACAAGAGTAATACAACATATACAAAGAGTTCTTGGTAATATAACCTTTCAATACACATTTCATCAACTAATTATATTCAAAACCCCCAAATTAATAAATTTTTAATACACAAGTTGTATCTACAAGAATCTCATGCTCCTTAAATCTTTTATTTTATAATATGTAAAATGCTTAAGTCCTTACTAATGTGTATAATCTAAGCATTTAATTTCAATCAAGAATCTCACGCTTACTAAGAGTAAGGTGATACTCACCTTGTAGAATAAACCTTCACTCACGAATCACCTCCTTGCCCTTAGAACATTCCTCAAACACCCCTAAACAATTTATCGATTAAAATCAACCTCGGAGATGTATACAATTACTCACATATTACTCGAGTTAAGAAATCAAGAGCTACTATATAATTCATCTAATTATCCTTAAGGACTTGTAACATGAAGGAAAATGAGAATTTTGATGTAAAAAATCTGAAAATAGGGTTGGACAGTCGACTGTCTTACTTGGACAGTCAATAGTCTTACTTGCACAGTCGAGTGAGACTTCTAGGGAGTTTCACAGTCGACTCTAAGACTTCCAGAGAGTTACACAGTCGACTGTTTAACTCCATAGTCCATTGCAGTACCTTCAGAGAATTTTCCAATCGACTATTTAACTCCATGATCGACTGTCGTGAGGTCAGAAGCTTAGAAATGGGCGAAAATCTAACTTTTTCCTTTTGAAAACCAAATCAAACCTTCATAAATTTCCAAACCCTTTTGAAACAAAAGTTTTACAAGAATGTAAATCAATTTTCTACAGTACAGATGCAGGAGGATCCAAGTCAGATGATGCTGAGTTGTCAGATAACACATTGTTGGCACTGAGATACCTTGAGTTGGCAGATCAGCGCAAAAATGGCAGGTGGACTACCTAGAACGGTTGACTGCCATTGATTCTGTTTTAGGCCTTCAAATTTGGCAGTTTTCAGTTTTAGGAAACTTTTATTTTATTCGCAATTACCAGTTTTTAGGAAACTTTTTATTTTATTTGCAATTACTTTTAATTCGGTCTTAATTTAATTTTCTTATTTTAGCTTGACCTTATAAATAAGGTTTTAGGGTTTAGTAATCATTATTATTGTATTTGCATAATTTTAAATAAAACATCAAAGCTGTTTCTCTGTATTGTTTAGGGTTTTTTCTTATGTTACTGTAACGATCCATCTCGGGTTGGCCACCCTCGAGATAGTGTCGTCATATTTTGAAAATCTCAGCACGACACATATATGCAACAATAAAGCAAAAGCAAAAGCAAAATAAAACTAAGAAGAATTTTTACTGTAACCCTCATCCCTCAGCAGGGGAGGTACATCAATCTGATATAATTCAAACATAATATACAACTTAACATGCATGAATATTTACAAATAAATTTTTTTTTTGTTTTTCATTTTCTCATTTGTTTGAGGATATTGACATGTACATGGCTTACAGCAAATGATTTCGTCTGACTTTCAACCCACCAGACTACTAGTCCTGTCTGCTACCTGAAATCATTGTGCAATGAGGGGTGAGCTTTATTAGCTCAGTGAATTAAATTTATTAAAAGTATTCCAATTTCGTAAATAGCCCTTTAATATTTAATCATTTATTTCTCTTATAACTGGATAATAGCAAAAAGTCTAAGATTTAAATAATTTTCATATGATCATATTTCTATGTCTTTTTCTCTTTTTCTCACTGTAACTGTCTCTCTCTGGGAGACTCATCCATCTATAATTTAATTCACAATAATATACATCTCATCATTTCAATAATGCAAGCAATAATTAAAACAGATGCAATGCATAAATGATTATGATGGGAATGTCTTCCCACCTGTCGACATGTTATTATTATCTTAGACCGACCCCTTTCCGGTTCTTTACAGCTTATCCCGACTATCACGGAATTTATCTCCAGCATATACCGGCTGTCACGGTTGTTCCATTAGACCGGCCCCTTCCCGGTTCTTTCTGTTATCTTATTTAATGCATATGCATATGATCAACGATATGAAATATGCCTATGAACAGTAATATAACAATAACATGTAAACAAAAATATTTAAATTAACTACAATGATCATTCTCAATTAATCGTTGAAATAAATTCCTCCAAATTTCTCTCCCCATATATCACATCTACTAATTAAACATAACTCATCAATAATTTTACTTATCTATTTTATTATTAAATCAGCTTATTATTTCACTAATTTCTTCTCCTCATATATCATATAAATTTATTTACACATACTTGTATCGAATTTTATTTATCCCATTTACTATTAAATTAACTCATTATTCTAATAATATTTCTTTTTACATAATCATTTTCTACGTGTTCAATATTTATAGTATATCTATCAACCAAATATTTATCTACCACCAAAGCATACACTAATAATTAAATTTAATATTATCACTAGATATTTAATTTTTATTTAGACTACTTAAAGTAAATCCAACTCACCACGTAGCACTTAAAGCTACCCGTGGATCACCTCCTTTCCTTTATCGTTCTTCTCCGAAACTTCCCCCGATGGTTGATCGCCAACACTTGACATCATATTTGTATTCAAATTCTATTTATTTCTTCATTTCTTCATAAACCACACCCTTTGAAAATTCCCACTTTGAATTCGGGGAAATTTCAGAAAATACTAAAACTTTAAAAATAAACACTACATTATTACCTTCTGCTTTTCTGATAGCTATTCGTGATTTCTTATAAAATTCCACCGTAAACTCCTTCAAAAATTTACTAGTTTAACCTTTCTTTGGGTCCCCAAGTGTTAGGAAAATAAGTAATTTGAAAGAAAAACAAATGAAATTGGTAAGTATTAATTTTGTACCGATTTATATATATATATATATATATATATATATATATATATAAATTTTGTCGGCAACCTTCAAAATATCAGCTACCCAAACTCCAAAACTCCACATTTGCACTTTAGGTGGAAGACTACAAGCCTTCCACGTAACTAACAAAACACATGTAACCAATTTACCAAAACTTGGCAAATCAACAGTTTTGTTGGCAGCAGGTGGCTGCCACCTGCTGCCAAGTTTACTGTTCATGAGTTTTTTTTTTTTTTTACTTTACTTTGTCTACTTACTTTTCTGCGTTACTATTTACTTACTTTTCTGCGTTCTAGAATAGTAACGTCCCCAAAGGTTTTTGTTTGTTTTTTTTATATTTAAATAACATGAAGTATTTGAACTCTATGCCTTATTTATTAAATTATTTCTTTACCCTTATTTTACAAATATGGGTATTACAGTTACCCCCTGTGAACTATCTGTTCGACTAGCCTGCAGAATAATCCCTATTCTGCCCGGTGTCAGTTGGTATCAGAGCTTCAGCGTTTTCCAAGGGCAATATTTCATCAGTTTCATGGCTGATGGTCGTGATCGTGGTCGTCGCGGGCAGGTTCCGAACGAGGAAGCCCCACTTTGTAATCGTAACATTCAAGATGTGATGATTGAGGATTTACAGCGGCAAGTTGTAGAGTTAACCCAGCGTCTAGCGACGCAGAATTTCGATGATCGTGAGATTGAAGATCACGATTCCGATTCTAGTTTCGAAAACCCGTATCACAGTCGTGGTCGATTCAGGGAGCACCGTGGTTGGGAGGATCGTTATGGAGACCTTGGATTCAGAGTGGATCTGCCCGAGTTTTTTGGTATGTTACAGGCCGAAGGATTCGTCGATTGGTTGAATGAAGTAGAGCGTATTTTCGAGTATAAGGAAGTCCTAGATCATGTCAAAGTAAAACTTGTCGCCATCAAACTCAAAGGCAGAGCATCTGCGTGGTGGGAGCAGTTGAGGCGCTCACGCGACCGGCAGGGCAAGGCCAAGATCACTAATTGGGAGAGGATGAAAAAGAAGATGAAGGGTCACTTCCTTCCTTTCGGCTATACTCAAACCCTGTTTCAGTGACTTCATTCGTTGAGGCAAGGCACAAGATTGGTTGATGATTACACTGAGGAGTTCTATCAATTGATAGCCCAGAATGATTTATCTAAGACAGAAGAGCAGATGGTGGCACGGTATTTGGGGGGATTACGATAGCCCCTGCAGGATGTCCTCAGCCTTCACTCGCTGTGGACCGTTTCTGAAGCATACCAGCATGCACTTGCGGTTGAAAAACAGCAGAACATGAGGCCAATGAACCAAAGCAGCGATCAAAGCAGTCGGCCAGTTCGCCCTTAAGAATTTCATCCTGCCCAGCAGCCACCCCAAGGTAACCCTAGCTCAATATTAGATGTTTCAGATGTGGTGAATAGGGACATAAATCGACTAAGTGCAGGAAGCCTGCTAGTCAGAAGGGCAAAAATCTCCTAATTGAAGATGACATGGTAGATGAAACTGAGGAGATTGGAGAGCCTGTGTATGACGATGATGAAGATGGAGATGTATTGTATGGAGATGGCCATGAGACCTTGGTTGTTTGTAAGAGTTTACTGACCCCCAAGGGCGATACAGGGGACGATTGGTTGAGGACCAATATTTTCTACATGACCTGCACAGTTGCAGATAAAGTCTGCAAGATGATCATTGATAGCGGTAGTTGTGAGAACGTAGTGTCTGAAGAGGCTGTCCAGAAATTGCAGTTGAAGACAGATCGTCATCCCAAGCCGTATAAATTATCGTGGTTGAATAAAGGCAGTGAGGTAATAGTAGATAGGCGATGCCTAGTATCTTTTTCGATTGGTAGGAAATATTTTGATAATGCTTGGTGTGATGTTGTGTCTATGGATGCTTGTTATGTATTGTTAAGCAAACCTTGGCAATATGATCGTAGTGTTATCCATGATGGGCGGAAAAATACCTATTCCCTTAGCATCAAAGGGAAAAAGATTGTGTTGGCACCTTGTCGGGAAAGAGCCACTCCTACTCCAGTAGCCAATAATACTAATCTGCTTTCGATGTCCAGGTTTTTAGCTGAGATTGAGCATGGAGACGTGGTCTATGCTCTGCTGCCTTGTGGGAATAGTGCAGCAGACATGAATCCAGATTTACCAGCAGAGGTGCAGCAGCTGCTAGTAGAGTTTTCTAACCTGATGCCAGAGGATCTTCCTCCTGGGTTGCCGCCTGATGTCTTTAATGTGAAACACATGAGTCCTTGTTTTGTGGATTCCGATGAAGCTATTGTGAACTCGAGGACGAGTTCTTTCCAAACCGAGGCAACTGATGTAGGAGGATCTGAGTCAGATGATGCTGAGTCGTCAGATAACACGTTGTTGGCACTGAGATACTTTGAGTTGGCAGATCAGCGAAAAAATGACAAGTGGACTACCTAGAACGGTTGACTGCCATCGATTCTATTTTAGGCTTCAAATTTGGTAGTTTTCAGTTTTAGGAAACTTTTTATTTTATTTGCAATTACTAGTTTTTAGGAAACTTTTTATTTTATTTGCAATTACTTTTAATTCGGCCTTAATTTAATTTTCCTATTTTAGCTTGACCTTATAAATAAGATTTTAGGGTTTATTAAACATTATCATTGTATTTGCATAATTTTAAATAAAACATCAGAGTTGTCTCTCTGTATTGTTTAGGGTTTTTTTCTTGTGTTACTCCCTGTGAACTATCTGTTCGACTAGCCTGCAGAATAATCTCTATTCTGCCTGGCGTCAAGTACCCTTAGCAAATCTTTCCAGATAAAATCTTCAAATCCACAACCAAGCACAAAACTCTTTTCTTCGAACAAAAAACCTAATATTTTCTCAAATTCTTTATTGAACACAATTGAAATCCAAAATCTTGAAACATAACCTAAATAATCTTAAGAAATATGGAAGGAAGACACCTCTCTTGAGATCTTTGCACTAGAACTAACCACAATCAAAGGAAAAAGAGAAAAGAAAAGGCTAGGTTTTTGTGTCTTGAAAGGAATAGGAGAAAAGTTGAAAATGAAGAGCTCCCTCTCATCCTTTCTTATTTATACCACTTACCAAAGAAATAGGGTAGGTTAGACTTCAGCCCTTGAAGTCTCAAATCATTCTAAATAAACCCCAAATTAGACTTTCCTCTCACAAGTCCCCCACCAATTAACTCATCACTAATTATTAAGCTCTCAAAAATATCAGCATTACAATTTGTATTCTTATCTTATACTTCTCATACTGTCCTCTTGTTTCATTTCATTTCAAGCCTCCTCAATTACTTTCTAAGACATATATATCTAGCTATTTCATGTAGCCATCTTGAAAAAGATCAAACGTAAAGGAGATCCTTAATTTTGCAAGGGAAAGGGTGTGTATTTTTTCTTGAATGAGCATTGATCTCTGATTATTTTTTCTTGTTTTGATTTTAAATTTATTTTCTTACAGTGCTGCAGTTCGATCTTTACTATAAGCATAAAATTTTGCAAAGAATCTAGAGGTGAATTTCATTGATCTTGATTTGTTTTTTTGGGATGATTGAGAGTATACATGGATCTTGTTTTGAGCTTCTTTACCTTTGTTATGGATGTTATTAATCTTAAGTTTCTCCCAATATTTCTTATGACTTAAAATATAACTTTATATATAATCTGAATCTAAACTATATTTGTATGTTTATGTATATATGTCAGCACAGAAAACATTCGAGTCAATTTTTTCTATGTAGGAAAAATAATTCTATATATGTAGTATTAAGGAAAACAGAACATCCTGGCCATTTGTGTGCTGTGCCAGTACTGAAAACGTAGTCAGTAGAGAGGAAACCATGGTGCAGGAGGTACCTGGGCTGATATTCTGACTGATTTTCTTAATTCTTACAGATCTGCAAGGTCGCTGGAGTATGGTTAGCCTTTTGTCATAGTGTAAGGCATCCCTTAAGGGATTACCTATTATTAGCAAACGTTATTGTTTCCTTTATTCATCACAGTGAATGGTTCTTGCAAGGAAATTAGCAGCGCTGGACATGAGCACTCAGTAACTGAAATCGCCAATTGAAATGATATATGTGCTAGTAGGTCCCACCATAGGAATTTATATGGGCTATTCACTTACTCATATGGTAGATTTTATCCTTCCAGGTAAAGTTTTTAGATTTGGTAGTAAGTTATCATATTTGGGAGTAAAATCCAAATATGACAATTACTATCAAATATGACTTATTTTACAAATAGATTTGACTATTTTACTAGCAAATGTGACAACTAATTGTAATGTGTTAAGACTAGGCAAGGAATCTAAAAAAAATCAAATTTCATGTCAAAACACAATGTATTTAATTCAGACTATATCATTTCCATTTAATTTAAATCAATCTCATAGTTTTCATTGTAGTTTGCCTTCAAGTTCAGCATAGAGAAATGGGTACTTATTAGTTCTAGCATGATTCTTTGGTCAACTTTATGTTGACTTGTTCAGGTGAGATCAAAATTAGATTAGGCCATTAAAAAGTAAAATGATTTTTTTAATATTTTTTTTTTGTTTATATCTCTTAGCTTGGTTGCTTTGCTTGTGTGA
The DNA here is from genome assembly GCA_023935145.1 of Bretschneidera sinensis. Classification (NCBI taxonomy): domain Eukaryota; kingdom Viridiplantae; phylum Streptophyta; class Magnoliopsida; order Brassicales; family Akaniaceae; genus Bretschneidera; species Bretschneidera sinensis. The sequence continues at coordinate 8,548,559 of CM043705.1, forward strand.
TTGTTCGTTTCTCCTAATATTTATCATTTGCAGCATGCTGTTTCATTAATAAAATTGTCTTTTACCATTAAAAAAACTGGTTAATTTGCGAAGAATGACCAATTTTATTTCCTCTTCTCAACAACTACCAGAATCAAAAGGTGTTTGGCTCAGCTGGTGAACAGCGAGATCCATGTAGAGGCTCTGCCTTGAACTTTGATTATGATCATGACTTTATGAACAAAGAGAATATTTAATCACCCAAAAATGAGCAAAATGAAACAGTTGGGAACTTATCAAATGTAAGTTAGCACGTGGATGCTTTTTGTTATGATGTTCGTTAGATGAAATTAATATATAGATAGTTTCTTGTAATAATTAATTCACTTTTCAAGTATTTTTATTAACATAAGAAATCAAGAAGTTCCTTTAGTTTTAAAAACGAAAAAGACCCAATTAAACTTTTCTTATTTCCTTCCATAATTTTCTCCTCTTCACAAATTCCAAGAAAATTATAACTCTAACAAAGAAAAATCTCCAATTTATGAAATTAAACCAAATTCAATCTAACCCATACTCTTCTAGGTCTCACCTTTCATATTTCACAATAATCACAACTCAAATCAAACTCCAACATCATAGTTTTACACCATAAAATTTCCAGAATTTCTTCAAAATTTCATTCCATTGCAAATACACCAAACTAATTCAATTTAAACTCAAATTATCTTAAAGAAAGTCCTAGAATCAACTTCAAGAAGTCTACTTTTAACTTAGAAAGGGTTAGAACTCAAAACTTACTAAAATTCTTGGTGACAAACAGCCCAGAAAACAGTCCCTTTACGGTGAGTGTGTCCCACGTGCCGCCTTCTGTCGGTCGTGACAGTCCACCTCTGGCACTGTCCTCTTCCTCTAGCTTCCCGAAGTTGTTCTATGAAGTTTGGGGGCAGTTGGACTTAGGGTGGATGGGCTATGGCTAAACGAAATTAGAAAGAAATTGGGTTTTCTTTCAAAACCATTTTCCGTCTCTCTCTGTCTCTAAATCTCTCTCTCTGCCTGCGCACTACAGAAGAAAGGAGAAGATACTTGAAGTTTCTAGGCCTTTAGCCTTTATATAGCCCTAATAACTTTTACCTTTTTACTCCTCCAGTTATCTTTAATGAAATTGCAAGTCATCTCCTCTATTTTCTAACTAAAACTACTAAGGCCCAGAGCTTATATTTATAACAAAATATCCATAATTTAACTTTTGAATAACTACTCCCCTTTGTCTCATGTCTAATCTTCCCCTTAAACATTGTCATATATTTTTTTTTAAATTAAACTCAAATTTCTCTTATACATCAATTATAATTCGAAAAGACAAACTTAGTGATTTAAATATTCTTATGAAGGTACCGATCTCTACAAATATAGAATTTTAACTGGCCTAATAGAAGAACCCCAAGTTTACCACAAATCATTAGGCATGTCCTCTTTACTCAATTGTATCTTTAAATTTTGATCCACTTATTTTTTTTAAAGCCAGTTCCAATTCAAATCTATAGTATGCAAGAAAGTCCAATTTATAGGACTCGCTTAAAATTTAATAAAAGTTGACCTTATGACAGAAAAAATGGATTTTTTGGGATAAATTTATTACATATAGAAGCCAATACATTTTACTACTTTTGTTTATTTTGAAGATGTCTAATGATATAGAAATTTTTTAGTTTAATTAGTGGTGCTAATTTATTCTCCACTTCTCATTTTATTGAGTTTTCCCTTTCCTTATATTCGTTGAATAATTTTGTTCATGTTAAGTAAAAATGTAATAGATAGTGATAAAATATATAGGCAATGTATTAAACATACACAAGCATATTGAAAAAATTGTAAACGCAGTTTGAAATTGATACAACTAACTACAGATAAACGATTAACAGTATTAACAGACATAATTAAAATGTCGTACCCGTGTAGTCTTTCAGTTTATGATAATTGATCAAAAAATTCAAAACGTGGCCAATGCACAAGAATTTTATTTGTGAATAAATTCTTCTGCCATATTGCCTGCATATTTAATTGGCCCTTATACTTTTATAAAATAACGTAATATAAGTTCACGAAAATTCTAAAAAGATTCCAAATTAAAGAAAATTTTCCACCATTAACTTAATGACACAGACACAATATATACATAAATAAGCTAGTTCAATTAGTTAAGGCTTTGTCTTCTTATTCCATCTTTTCCTTCCACCCATAGAAAATATTAGCATTACCATTTGTCTTCTTATCTTATACTTCTCATATTGTCCTTCTCTTATTTCATTTAATTTCCAGTCTCCTCAATTACTTTCTAAGATATATACATCTATCTAGCTATTTCATGTAGCCATCTTGAAAAAGATTAAACGTAAAAGAGATCCTTAATTTTGCAAAGGAAAGGGTGTGTATTTGATGCAGGAAGATCCGAGTCAGATGATGCTGAGTTGTCAGATAGTACGTTGTTGGCACTGAGATACCTTGAGTTGGCAGATCAGCATAAAGATGGCAGGTAGTCGTGATCTTTTCCAAATTAAAATCCACTGTTTTCCCTTCCGAATCCCCATTGTTAGTTATTTTTTTCCTTTTATGGTAATATTTCATTTATCGTTTAGGAAGTGATTTTGAACCTGATTTGGGCTAGATTTTTGGCAGATTACTTCTTTTATTACGTATTTCATTTTGGCATGATTATTGGGATTTTTCTATTTTTTGGTAAAATTCTAATAATGATGATTCTTAGCTATACAACCCGGCTTGTGGGCTGATTTTTGATAATTTTTTGGATTGCATAATTTTGAATTGAACATCAAAGGTGTCTCTGTGTGTTTTTGGGCAATTCTCTTGTGTTTTTCCCTATGAATTATCTGTTAAAACTAGCCTGCAAAATAATCGCTATTTTATCCGGTGTCAGTTGGTATCAAAGCTTCAACATCTTTCTAGGGTGAGATTTCATCAGTTTCCATGGCTGGTGGTCGGGAGGATCGTTATGGAGACTTCAGTTTCAGAGTGGATCTGCCCAAGTTTTCTGGTACATTACAGGCTGAAGGATTCGTCGATTGGTTGAATGAAGTAGAGCACATTTTTGAGTATAAAGAAGTCACAGATCGTGTCAAAGTGAAACTGGTCGCCATCAAACTCAAAGGCAGAGCATCTGTGTGGTGCGAGTAGTTGAGGCGCTCACGCGAACGGTAGGGCAAGGCCAAGATCACTGATTGGGAGAAGATGAAGAAGAAGATGAAGGGTCACTTCCTTCCTTTCGGCTACACTCAAACCATGTTTTAGCGACTTCATTCGTTGAGGCAAGGTACAAGATCGGTTGATGATTACACGAAGGAGTTCTATCAATTGATAGTCCAGAATGATTTATCTGAGATGGAAGAGCAGATAGTGGCATGGGATTTAGGGGAATTAAGATAGCCCCTACAATATGTCCTCAGCCTTCACTCGCTATGGACCGTTTCTGAAGCATACCAGCGTGCACTTGCTGTTGAAAACAGCAGAACAGGAGGCTAATGATCAGAAGCGATCAAAGCAGTTGGCCAGTTGGCCCTCAAGAATCCCGTTCTGCCCAGCAGCCACCCCAGGGTAATTCTACCTCAAATATTATATGTTTCAGATGTGGTGAACAGGGACATAAAGCGACAGAGTGTAGGAAGCTTGCTACTCAGAAGGGCAAAAATCTCCTGATTGAGGACAACGTGGTGGACGAAACTGAGGAGATTGGGGAGCCTGTGTATGACGATGATGAATATGGAGATGTGTTGTATGGAGATGGCCATGAGACTCTGGTCGTTCGTAAGAGTCTACTGACTTCCAAGGGCAATTCAGGGGACGATTGGTTTAGAACCAATATTTTCCACACAACCTGCACTGTTGTAGATAAAGTCTGCAAGATGATCATTGATAGTGGAAGTTGTGAGAACGTAGTGTCTGAAGAGACTGTCCAGAAATTGCAATTGAAGACAGATCATAATCTCAAGCCGTATAAATTGTCGTGGCTGAATAAAGGCAGTGAGGTAACAATAGATAGGCGATGCCTAGTGTCCTTTTCGATTGGTAGGAAATATTTTGATAATGCTTGGTGTGATGTTGTGTTTATGGATGCTTGTCATGTATTGTTAGGCAGACCTTGGCAGTATGATCGCAGTGTTATTCATGATGGGCGGAAAAATACGTATTCCCTTAGCATCAAAGGGAAGAAGATTGTGTTAGCACCTTGTCGGGAAGGAACCACTCCTACCCCGGTAGCCAATAATACTAACCTGCTTTCTATGTCCAGGTTTTTAGTTGAGATTAAGCATGGAGACGTGGTCTATGCTCTGCTGTCTTGTGGGAATAGTGCAGTAGACGTGAATCCAGATTTACTAGCAGAGGTGCAGCAGCTGCTAGAAGAGTTTTCTAAGCTGATGCTAGAGGATTTTCCTCCTGGTTGCCGCCTATATGGGATATTCAGCATCAGATCGACCTTGTTCTAGGGTCTATTTTGCCTACTCGACCGGCATATCACCTCAGTCGCAAGAAATCTGAAGAGTTGCAGTGACAGTTGGTAGAGTTGTTGGAGAGGGGCTACATCCATGAGAGTATGAGCCCATGCGCAGTTCCTGCCCTGCTGGTGCCGAAGAAAGATGGTTCTTGGTGTATGTGTGTTGATAGCAGAGCAATCAACAGGATTATAGTGAAATAAAATTTTCCAATTCCCCGCCTGGATGATATTTTAGACCAACTGTCCAGTTCTAAGGTCTTCTCAAAAATTGACCTTAAAAGCCGATACCACCATATCAGAATAAGGCCTGGAGATGAGTGTAAGATAGCGTTTAAGACATAACATGGGTTGTATGAGTGTATGGTCATGCCTTTTGGGCTGTCTAATGTGCCCAGCACATTTATGAGATTTATGCATCAGGTTTTAAGGTCTTTCATGAGGAAATTCGTTGTAGTTTACTTCGACGACATCCTTATTTATGGCCCGACATGGGCGTCACATTTTAATTACCTCTGTGCTGTTTTTGATATGCTGAGGATGGAGCGCATGTTTATCAATCAGAAGAAGTGTTCTTTCTTCACTACTTCTGTAAAATTTCTTGGTTTTGTTGTGTCTACTGATGTTGTTCATTCAGATCAGCAAAGATAGATGCGGTCTTGGAGTGGCCCAAACCGAAGACCTTGCACGATGTCAGAAGTTTCCATGAATTGGTGTCCTTCTACCGTCGGTTCATCAGAAATTTCAGCACTCTGATTGCTCCTATCACAAAGTGCCTCAAGGGATGTGATTTCCAGTGGTCCAAGGAGGTGAAAACCAGTTTTCAACTAGTCAACCAGAAGATGACAGAGGCACCAGTTTTGGCACTTCCTGATTTTGAAAAAATGGTTGAGGTAAATTGTGATGCATCTAGGGTTGGCGTTGGTGGTGTTCTGAGTCAGGAGGGGCGCCTAATAGCTTTTTTTCAGTAAGAAGCTATCAAGATCAAAGGAGAATTATTCCACCTATGATCTGGAGTTTTATGCCATAGTTCAGTCCCTGAAGCATTGGCGTCACTACCTAGTGCAGAGGGAGTTCATTCTTATCACTGATCATGAGGCCCTGAAGTACATCAATGGCCAACACAAGCTGAGTAGATGATATGCCAAGTGGGTGGCGTACTTGCAAGAGTTCACGTTTGCACTGAGGCTCCAAGTAGGAAGTCTGAACCATGTCGAAGATGCACTAAGCCATCATACATTACTCCTCACCACCATGAGCACAAGAATTTAGGATTTGAGGTTTTCTTTGATATGTATGCTGCAGATCCTTCCTTCGGGAGGATAATTCAGGAGGTAACTGATGGCCAACGACATGATTTTATTTTGCATAAGGGTTATCTGTTTCGTGGATTACAGTTGTGCATTCCAAATTGTTCACTAAGGCAGCAGATTATTAGTGAACTTCATAATAAGGGTCACTTTAGGCGAGATAAGACGTTGGCTTTGATCTCTTCTAACTATTATTGGCCCAAATTGACCAGTGATGTCGCTCATTATGTGGAGCATTGTTATGTGTGTCAGCGGTCCAAGGGAGTTCTCACTAATGCGGGCCTGTACACACTTTTACCTGTACCTAAAGCCCCTTGGTTTGATGTCAGTATGGACTTTGTGTTGGGCTTACCCTGTACCCAACGGCCCTTGGATTCTATTTTGGTTGTGGTTGATAGGTTTTCCAAGATGGCCCATTCTGTAGCTTGCAGGAAAACAATGGATGATGCCCAGATCGCCCATCTTTACTTCAGGGAGATTGTGCGTTTACATGGTGTTCCCAGATCCATTATTTCAGATCGTGACACCAAGTTCATGAGTCATTTTCGGAGGAGTTTATAGGAGAAACTAGGGATGAAGTTGAATTTTAGCAGCGCCTACCATCCTTAAACAGATGGTGGCTGGTGAATCGAAGTTTGGGGAACCTTTTAAGGAGCATGGCAGGAACTAAACCAAAGTAGTGGGATTTGGCATTACCTGAAGCAGAATTTGCTTATAACAAGTCAAAAAACAGAACCACGAAAATGAGCCCATTTGAGATTGTTTATGGTCAGAATCCATCCGGGGTGCTTGACTTAGCCCCTATTCCACGTGTGGGTCGTTTAAGTCACAAGGTAGATGAGGTGGCAGAACATCTTCGGGGTATCCATGAGCAGGTGAAGCTGGCCATTAACGAGAGTAATGCCAAGTACAAGGTTCAAGGCGAGAGTCACCGTTGTCAGGTACTTTTTGATGTTGGTGATTTTGTTAGGGCACTATTAACTTATGATCGTTTTCATGTTGGAGAGTATAATAAGCTTAAGGAGCAGAAGATTGGACCCTGTGAGATCCTGCAAAAGATCAATGATAACGCCTACAGACTACGCCTCCCCAGTCATTTGAGGACTTATGATGTCTTTAATGTGAAACACCTGAGTCCTTGTTTTGTGGATTCCGATGAAGCTATTGTGAACTCGAGGACGAGTTCTTTCCAACCTGAGGCGACTGATGCAGGAGGATCCAAGTCAGATGATGCTGAGTTGTCAGATAGCACGTTGTTGGCACTGATATACCTTGAGTTAGCATGTCAGCGCAAAGATGGCAGGTAGTCATGATCTTTTCCGAATTAAAATCCACTGTTTTCCCTTCCGAATCCCCATTTTTAGTTTTTTTTTTCCTTTTATAGTAATATTTCATTTATTGTTTAGGAAGTGATTTTGAACCCGATTTGAGCCAGATTTTGGCAGATTACTTCTTTTATTACACATTTCATTTAGGCATGATTATTGGGATTTTGCTATTTTTTGGTAAAATTCTAATAATGACGATTTTTAGCTATACAGTTCGGCTTATGGGTTGATTTTTGATAATTTTTTTGGATTGCATAATTTTGAATTTAACATCAGAGGTGTTTCTCTGTGTTTTTGGGGGATTCTCTTGTGTTTTTCCCTGTGAATTATCTGTAAAAACTAGCCTGCAGAATAATCGTTTTTCTGTCCGGCGTCAGTATTTTTTCTTGAATGAGCATTGATCAGTGATTATTTTTTCTTGTTTTGATTTTAAATTTATTTTCTTACAGGGCTGCAGTTCGATCTTTACTATAAGCATAAACTTTGTAAAGAATCTAGAGGTGAATTTCATAGATCTTGTTTTGTTTTTTTGGGATGACGGAGAGTATACACAGATCTTGTTTTGAGCTTCTTTACCTTTGTTATGGATGTTATTTATCTTAAGTTTCACCCAATATTTCTTATGCCTTAAAATACAACTTTATATATAATCTGAATCTAAATCTATAGTTATATGTTTATGTATATATGTCAGCACAGAAAACATTCGAGTTAATTTTTTCTATGTAGGAAAAATAAATCTATATATGTAGCATTAAGGAAAACAGAACATCCCGGCCATTTGCGTGCAGTGTCAGTACTGAAAACGTTGTCAGTAGAGAGGAAACCATGGTGCAGGAGGTACATGGGCTGATATTCTGACTGATTTTCTTAATTCTTACAGATCTGCAAAGTCGCTGGAGTATGATTAGCCTTTTGTCATAGTTTAAGGCATCCCTTGAGGGATTACCTATTATTAGCAAACGTTATTGTTTCCTTTACTCATCACAGTGAATGGTTCTTGCAAGGAAATCAGCACTGATGAACATGAGCACTCAGTAACTGAAATCGCCAATTGTAATGATATATGTGCTAGTAGGTCCCACCATAGGAATTTATATGGGCTATTCACTTACTCATATGGTAGATTTTATCCTTCCAGGTAAAGTTTTTAGATTTGGTAGTAAGTTATCATATTTGGGAGTAATATCCAAATATGACAATTACTATCAAATATGACTTATTTTACAAATAGATTTGACTATTTTACTAGCAAATGTGATAGTTAAATAGTTGAATTCACGTTCAAGTTCAACATATAGAAATGGTTACATAATTTGTTACGGCATGATATTTAAGTCAACTTTGCATTGACTTGTTCGGTTGACTTCAAAGTGAGATTAGGTCATTAACAAGTTAAATGAATACTATAGGTCTAATAATTATTTTTAATGTACTGTTGTTAGTTAATGAATAATGATCAATTTTATTTCCACTCGTAAAAAATCACAAAAATTAAAGGGCTGGTGGCTAAGCTAATGATTTGGGAGTTGTATCTATGGACACTACAACAAATTAAGTTTTTAGTAGCTCATCGAAACATCACAAAAAATTAATAATTTCGTCACAAAGTATTTGGGTAACGAAAAAAATATGTCATGATGATCGTCAACGTATCTTCGTTGCTAAAAGTATTTGTGACGGTTCATAAAGGTTGTTACTAATTGTTAGTTATAGGTGACAAAATTGATAATCATCACCAAAGGAACAATATATACGGTTCAATAAGTTTGTCCATTCAACAATTCTTCACTTATGGGGACACCTGCGGGAACTTACAATCCGGTAACAGTACATTGCTTTCATTATGTATAAATTAACATGCCACCTCTTCTTTGATATATCGATCATATTCTAACTCTAAAAATTTTTACCTTGTTTGACATATATACTAAATATATATTAGGTTCATTTCTTTTTGTTAATGTCCGGTCATTGCTAGCTAAAGCAAATAAAAATCACCCTCCAATGATTGCTGATACTGGAAACTCAAATTATTCTATTGTAAATGCTACCACCATGCTGCGATTGGGAACCACCTCCTCTAATACTCCAATGATTGAGACTCCACTAATCAATTTCTTGACGATGGTAGGTACAAAACTATTTACATCTAAACTAAGAGAGAGAGAAGCTACCTAGTTATTTTATATCATCTCATAAATTAACTATTAATCACCATGTTTGCCTTTTTCTCATGATCGAGGAGGCGAATAACGCACAAAACAGTGCGATTCAGGCTGACCAATCTAATTTGGTTTAATCAAATCAACTGAATGCTGCTCAGACTAAGCATCCCCGATATGTCAAAACTTATATTTTATTCTTAATGATATAAATTATCAAAATTGGTTTTACGTTGCATTGTAAATTAGATATCCTTTGTGCTTATGCTTGTTTTTCTTTCCAAAAAACATCAACATAGGCCTCCACCGATGAATCATGATATAAATCCGCTTAATCACGAGTGCAACACATTATTTGGGGATGAACTTCTAGGAAACATATCAAGCAATATTTCAGGAAACAATCAGCTTGCATTGTTTGACCCTCAAAACGCAGTGAGTACTTATTAATTATATTTTTTATTCGTTTAAAATTTTATTGTGTTAAGTTTCACAATAATGTATTGAACATATATAAACAGACAGTAGTCTGATTCGTATGTGATAAACTACAGCGACCAGATCTAATCTCTCAGCAACAGAACCCTCCATATAGGCCTATGACTACTCCTTTTTGGTATGACTTAGATTTCATCATCTATCGGTATGAGTATTATTCTTTGTGTAAAACAAAATACAAACAATGGACTGGTAAGTCATTGGAGGTAATTCAATTGATACATAACATACGATCTATTATCTATCGGTTTCAAAGTATTAAATGTTATATTTTTTATCTAGAAAATTAACCTGATACTTCACTGAAAGCCAATACTAATGAACATAACTTAGTGCTATAAATATGAAGTACTTAATCTTCTGAATTGATGAAAACTTTTTAATTTCAGGAGTCAACAATTATTTGATAACGGACAAGTCAATCAACTCCCTTTGGTGCCAACATTCAGTTCACAGTTAGAAGACTCCTTTTTTGCCGAATAGCCTATTTAATTATCTTAATTTCAAGCTGTTGTTGATATATTGAACGACTTATAATTTCTTGCTTTTAAACTTCTTATAGGCTACAAGGTCTCCACGGACTAATGAATCAAACTACCAGGCCAAGTGCTTCATACCTTAGCCTTTACAGTTCCAAACCAAATCCAATCTCGAACTTGAGGACTTTACAAGTAAAAATATCACTCAATGACCTCTTTAATTGCACTTTTTTTTTTTTTATAAAGCTTTATTGTGCATCTTACACTGACCTTATAAAATTTTGGTTTTAAAAAAAAAAAATTAGCAAGGAATCTCGTGGCGTGGTCATGCTAGAGGAAGATTTGAATTTTGGAAATCATCGAGACACTCCAAGGTATTGCATTTTCTTCACATATTATCTTGTTTCATACACATATTAAATTTTTGTTTAATATATCTCTTCTTCATAAAAGTGGAAAACCAATTAAGGACAGATCGAGACTTCAAAATCAAATCACATATTTTAGTATAACTAAGATGACCATAAGATATTAATTTTTACTTTAATTGAATGCAGATATTACCCACTTTGGGAGAACAGGCTCTGATAATTAGGGATTCACAATCTCAAGCAAATGAAGTTGGGCGCTCTGGTATTTCCAATCTTATGGACCAGAGGTTGTTTTATGGAACTTTACATAGTCATGTTTCATTTTTATGGAAACTTAAACCAAGAGGTTTGGTGATTTCGGGCTAATTCAAAATGCACTCTATGATCCAATGTTTGAGGTGATTGGTCTCCCCATCGACCACCATCTGAGATGTATGCTACTAAATAAATGGTAATTTTTTTTATCTTCTTGATCATTTAACTTTTAACCGGCTTTATTATTTTATTAGGAGCAGATATAAGATGTCTTACTTTGTGCGATCACATCATGGTGCAATATCATACTTTTTTTTTAAAAGCAAAATAAAATATAAATTTAATCAACATAAAAAAAAGGTTGCAAAATTACAAAGATTTCCAAAGGTGCAACATTATATTAACAATACTTGACAATTTACTCTCAGTCAATCATCATAGGATGAACTAGAGTGAATTATGTGACAAAATTTAATCTTTCATGGCTTTTTCCTTAACAGATGAGACCTCATGCGGATGTGAAGAGTCGAGGAGTGCTTTGATATTTTGGGAGATTTTCTATGTCAACTTGTTAGTGAATGTTCTTTCTGGACAAATTTTACATGATATTATATGTTTTGATGAAATCTATGGATAAGAGTAGTTGAAACTTCCTTTAAAATAAATTATGGAACCTTATCGTTTTGTAACTGCGTCAATCTTTGGTTTAAACTTTTGGTTTGGTGGTTAAATAAAAACTAGTATCTTTTTTTTTTTGTGGTTGGAATTTAGAAGTAATTTAATTTTCTATTGAAAAAGATTTCATGAATGAATTCGAAGCTTGCAAGTAAAATGAAGAGATAAGGTAGTATATCCGTTAGTACACAACTTACTGATTTAAAGTTTTGGCGGAAGCGTCGTTCATGTACAGCAAGACATTCTCTTACACGTGAAGTGTCGTTCATGTATAACATGACATTCTGTTGCAAGAAGATCTGAGTCAGATGATGCAGGGTTGTCAGATAGCATGTTGTTGGCAATGAGGTACTTAGAGTTGGCAAATCAGCACAAAACTGGCAGGTGGACTACCTAGAATGAGCCACAGGCTCAGATTGGGCCTCGGAGACCCTAGTCTGATTGGAAATGGGCCAACGAACAAAACTGAGAATTCCTCAGCACAACAGGATTTTAGCTGAAAAAAACAATGTTTAGGCCCTCAAATTGGCAGTTTATAGTTTTTAGGAAACTTTTTATTCTATTTAATTTAAATTCGGCCTTAATTTTATTTTACTATTTTAGCTTCAACCTTATAAATAAGGTCTTAGGGTTTCATAAACATTATTATGGTATTTGCAAAAATTTAAATAAAACATCAGAGCTGTTTCTCTGTATTGTTTAGGGTTTTTTCTTGTGTTACTTCCTGTGAACTATCGGTTCGACTAGCCTGTAGAGTAATTGCTGTTCTGCCCGGTGTCAGTTGGTATCAGAGCTTCAGCATCTTCCTGGGGTGAGATTTCATCAGTTTCCATAGCTGGTGGTCGCGATCGTGGGCGTCGCGGGCAGGTTCCGAACGAGGAAGCCCCATGCCGTGATCGTAATGTTCAGGATGCGATGATTGAGGATTTACAGTGGTAAGTTACAGAGTTAACCTAGCGTCTAGCGGCGCGGAATTTTAGTGATCGTGAGACAGAAGATCACGATTCCGATTCTAGTTTCGAAAATCCGTATCACAGTCCTGGTCGATTCAGGGAGCACCGTGGTTGGGAGGATCATTATGGAGACCTCAGATTCAGAGTGGATCTGCCCGAGTTTTCTGGTACGTTACAGGCCGAAGGATTCATCGATTGGTTGAATGAAGTAGAGCGTATTTTTGAGTGTAAAGAAGTCCTAGATCCTGTCAAAGTGAAACTAGTCGCCATCAAACTCAAAGGCAGAGCATCTGCGTGGTGGGAGTAGTTGAGGTGCTCACGCGATCAGTAGGGCAAAGCCAAGATCACAGATTGGGAGAGGATGAAGAAGAAGATGAAGGGTCACTTCCTTCCTTTCGGCTACACTCAAACCTTGTTTCAGCGACTTCATTCGTTGAGGCAAGGCACGAGATCGGTTGATGATTACACTGAGGAGTTCTATCAATTGATTGCCCGGAATGATTTATCTGAGACAGAGGAGCAAATGGTGGCATGGTATTTAGGGGGATTACGGCAGCCCCTGTAGGATGTCCTCAGCCTTCACTCGCCGTGGACCGTTTCTGAAGCATACCAGCATGCACTTGCGGTGGAGAAACAGCAAAACAGGAGGCCAATGAACCAAAATAGCAATCAAAGCAGTCGGCCAGTTCGCCCTCAAGAATTTTGTCCTGCCCAGCAGCCACCCCAAGGTAACCCTAGCTCAAATATTAGATGTTTTAGATGTGGTGAAGAGGGACATAAATTGACTGAGTGCAGGAAGCCTGCTAGTCAGAAGGGCAAAAATCTCCTAATTGAGGATGACGTGGTAGACAAAACTGAGGAGATTGGAGAGCCTGTGTATGACGATAATGAAGATGGAGATGTTGGGTATGTGAAACAGAAGATTGCAAAGAGGACAAAAGAATTTGTTGATCTTGACTAGCAGGAAGTTGTTTATGATGGGGAGCGATTGGAGGATCAGAGGCTTATTGATGACATCAGTAAGTACAATAATGCAGTGTTGCATTTGCTGGTCCAAAAATCTGCAAAAGTTTGGGCTAGGCCAGTTGAGAAGAATTTTGAATTGTCCATTGTGTCCCCAAAGTTGAACGATAGAAAAAATTATGATGCTCCTAGGGAGAACAATAGGAGACCCTATGATGCCCATGAAGAAAACGATAGGAGAGTTTATGAAGTTAATCGAGAAATTGTACCAAGGAAGCCTCCTGATAGGCATTTCTCTTTAGAGCCAATCATCATTAGTCCAAAGATTGAATTACCATCAGTGATTTTGGATATGCTTAATTCCACTTTTGATGGATTAGATAGTGGGAATTACCCAGTCAGGTCCAGGGAGGGTACAGGAGGAGTTTATTTCATGCTAGATTCATCAAGCCAGAAATTTGTTACTGTTTTTAAGCCAATTGATGAGGAACCATTGGCAGTGAACAACCCTCAGAGGTTGCCATTGTCACCAAATGGTGAAGGGTTAAAGAAGGGAACGAGAGTTGGAGAAGGAGCACTTAGGGAAGTTACTGCTTACATATTGGATCATCCGAAGAGCGGGCGCCGCTCGTTATTTGGTTATGAGAAGGGCTTTTCTGGGGTACCCCCCACAGTTATGATTAAGTGCTTGCATCAGGGATTCAACTATCATGGGGAAATAAAATCAAAGATTGGGTCATTACAGATGTTCATGGAGAATGATGGTGGTTGTGAGGATATGGGTCCTGTAGCATTCCCAGTTGAGGAAATCATTGACTACATAAAATCACTTGATGCCAAAGAAGATATTGCTCTTCTGGAATTCCATGGATGGGACATACCACTTGAATGTGCCCGTACACTCCGCATCTCCACCATGCTCTTGAAGAAAGGAGTTGAAAAAGGGCTGACTCCCTTTGACATTAGAAGCATAATGTACAGAGAAACTTTGGCAAAGGAATCTATCCATGAGCAGGTGAAGCTGGCCATTCACGAGAGTAATGCCAAGTACAAGGCTCAGAGTGACAGTCATCATCGTCAGGTACTTTTTGATGTTGGTGATTTTGTTTGGGCAGTATTAACTCGTGATCATTTTCCCGTGGGAGAGTATAATAAGCTTAAGAAGCGGAAGATTGGACCCTGTGAGATTTTACAGAAGATCAATGATAAGGCCTACAGACTACGCCTCCCCAGTCCTCTGAGGATTTCTGATGTATTTAATGTGAAACACCTGAGTCCTTATTTTTTGGATTCCGATGAAGCTATTATGAACTCGAGGATGAGTTCTTTCCAATCCGAGGCGATTGATGCAGGAGGATCTGAGTCAGATGATGCAAGGTTGTCAGATAGCACGTTGTTGGCAATGAGGTACTTAGAGTTGGCAGATCAGCGCAAAACTGGCAGGTGGACTACCTAGAACGAGTCACGGGCTCAGATTGGGCCCTGGAGACCCTAGTCTGATTGAAAACAGGTCAACGAACAAAACTGAGGAAAATATCCTCAGCATAGCGAGATTTTAGCTAAAAAAACAACGTTTAGGCCCTCAAATTGGCAGTTTACAGTTTGTAGGAAACTTTTTATTCTATTTAATTTAAATTCAGCCTTAATTTAATTTTCCTATTTTAGTTTCGACCTTATAAATAAGGTCTTAGGGTTTTGTAAACATTATTATGGTATTTGCATAAATTTAAATAAAACATCAGTTGTTTCTCTGTATTGTTTAGAGTTTTTTCTTGTGTTACTCCCTGTGAACTACCTGTTCGACTAGCCTGCAGAATAATCGTTATTCTGCCTGGCATCACATTCTCTTCACGTCGTTCAAGTATAGCAAAACATTCTCCTTCCCAAGAGTAAGACACTCCAATTCTTTTAAAGCCTACCAGATTAGTCAACTGACATTCACTGTACTCCTATGAAATTAGGAATATAAATTCTTCATTCATTGTACAAATCTGTCAAAGAATCACCTTGTATGAAGGGAGAGAATCTCATATATTATTGCAATTGATTCTTATTAATAGGTTTGGATTCAATCCTCGTCCTTTGATTAAAGGATGCAATCTCAACCTTTCATGTATTATGTGCGTGGAATTGACAAATTTATGTATTATGTGGAATCCATATCTACATTAATAGTTGAGATTATGTCGTTTTCTTAAAGGATGAAAAAGGTAAATGATGGAACCTGAACCCCTTATAGATAAATGTATATAAAAGCAGATGCAATCACTATGTGGGATACACTGCCAAATTCCTAAAACCTTAGGACTTTCATGGTATCGGAGCAACAGCGATCTGAACCTATTTCTCTCTGTTATTTCATCCTCCCCCATGCCTTATCTTACCATTAAAAATGTTACGAACCTTGTATATGTTAAATTACAATTCACCAGTATATCTCTTATGCGAGATCTAACTTCTTATTTTGTTCTCACAAGACCTATTCAAACTTTGATTTATACTTTTCGTTTAGTGGTTAGATACATAAAAACTGTAGCAGTATCTTTAATGTTTTGTGGTTGAAATGTGGAAGCAATTTAATTTTCTAGAAGATCTTATTGGAAAAGATTTCATTTATGAATTCAAAGCTTAAATAAAATAAAGAGAGAAGTAATTATATATATGGATTAGTGCACAATTTATTGATTTAAACTTTCGGGTGAAGCGTCATTCATGTATAGCAAAACATTCTCGTACCCAAGAATACACTCCAATTCTTTTAGAGGCTATACAATCTCGTTTGCATAACCGTCATATTGGAGCCTGACCCTTTCCTTGAGGGTGAAAAAAAGAGAAAAGAGAAAAGATGAAAGGAAAATGGGCTTGTGTAGAAAAAAATTATATTTTATTTTCTCTTTTAAGGAAAACCAAAAAATTCCATCGAAGCTAAAAGAATTTCAAGTTAATCGAGTAAATATAGAAAGATGGATAACAAATTTTTTTTTTATGCTTGTCAATATTGTGACATACAAATTGCTTTCAATATTAGTCATCGTTCTATATCTTAAACAACTGACCAAAAACCTCAACATTTATCATCAAAATTTAATTAACTGGATTGAAAGGTATTCATTATTCAAAGCTCAAACTTAGAATATCCATGAGGTCAGATTGGTCATAACCCACCAACATATCCTTTTCTATACTTAATAGGTCATATGTGTGACACTCATTCAAATGACTTTTTCTTTATCTGTTAAATTGTATTTTCCTTTTTTACTCTATTTATTTCAATGATAAATGACAATTTGAAAATAAAATACATAAAAGAAAGTATTTTATTAGTGTTTGCATTCTATGAAAATCAATTTCATGTAAAATAAGATTTTACATTGGTGAGTGAAAAACTTAACGAAACAATTTCCCTTTTTTTTGGCGTAAGTTGTTTTATAAGTTATTGGAAAATTGTTCTTTTTTAATAAAAGAAATTACTTTCCCACTTTCCTAAAATTTCTCTCACTTATTGCACCACTAATTTTCACTTTTGTTTATTTTTAACATTTTTCATCATTTATTTTCATATTTCAACTGAAAACTTATAATTTTACATGTCTCTCATTTTAAATAAATTTGGTTTTACATTGAAATACCTTTTTCATGTAAAGAAACGGAGTTGAAATTAATTTTACTTTGTAATATATTTTACATGGAAACAAATGAAGCTTTTGATTAATAGGCTACTGTCAGACGAGTTCCATACAAATCATCACCTACAATTTTCTACAAGGCACTTCACTCCCCCTTTCTTAGTTATGAAAACTTAATGGTACAAATCAACCTAAGCCATGGAAATTCTGGAAATGTTAAGTCAGTGAAGTTTTTACTTTTTTTAAAACTTTGGATAAGATTAAAAAGATGCTAAATCTCTAAAAATTAGAAGAACAGATTCTCTCTTTCTCTTATCGAGTCCAACGGTAAGTTTCGTTGTACAGACAGAAAGGACAATAAATTCCGTTACTTCTGAACCATGTTGAAAAGAAAAAACAAACACACACACACACACACACACACATATATATATATATATATATATATATATATTTCTGGAATTAACATCGAGTGATTCAATTTCTGACACTAATTTTTATTGTTTTGATTTTAAATATATTTTCATATAAGGTCTGGTTTGATCTTGCTTATAAGCCACATCTAAAGGTGAATAGGGTATACATAGATCGTGTTATGGATAATAATTGTCTTAGGTTTCTCTCAGTATTTCGTAAGACTTAAAATGTAATTTAAATATAAATATTATATACACGTATGTATATATAAGATCTGAATCTAAATCTACATCTATGTCTATATCTGTATTTGTATCTATATATGTTAAGACAGAAAGAATCCCAAAGAAAAATGAAACTACTATTAAAGAAAGTAACACATTCCAATGATCAACGAATTGTGCAGTTCTTGAGACCGGAAGCCGAGTAAAGTGCTTCAAATATACTAGTTAAAAAATTAATGTGGAATATCCGTGTAGGAGCTACATATACAGTTTAACATATGTTTTCAGTTATTTTCTTAATGCTTACAGATCTGATCAATTTTTGAATTCACGTTCATGTTCAACATAGAGAAATGGTTACATAATTTGTTACAGCATGATATTTAAGTCAACTTTGCACTGACTTGTTCGGTTGAGTTAAAAGTGAGATTAGGTCATTAACAAGTTGAATGAATACTATAGGTCTAATAATTATTTTTTATGTACTGTTGTTAGTTAATGAAGAATGATCAATTTTATTTCCACTTGTAAAAAGTCACAAGAATTAAACGGCTGGTGGCTAAGCTGATGATTTGGGAGTTGTATCTATGGACACTAAAACAAATTAATTTTTTATTAGCGCATCGAAACGTTACAAAAAAATTAATAATTTCATCACGAAGTATTTGGGTGACGAAAAAAATATGTTATGATGATCGTCAATATATCTTCGTTGCTAAAAGTTTTTGTGACGGTTCAATAAGGTTGTTACTAATTGTTAGTTATAGGTGACAAAATTGATAATCATTACCAAAGGAAAAAGTGTTTTGTGATGCAAAGTTGCGTCAGTAATACTAGTGAAATTTCATCATTAAAGATTTCTATTCGTCACTAAATACATAACAAAGGTTTACAGAATTTGATAGCGTAAAAATTCCTGGTTGGCTCTTTAGACCCGCTGAAAACTTCATTGGTAAATTTGAGAAGCTTCATTGATAACTTCAATAAAAGTTTAGGACCCAAAAAAGTAGTATTACTAGTAAAGTTTCTAAGAGTACCAGTGGAATTTTCAACTAGTCTAAAACATTTGTTTAGACCCGAACCAGCCAAAAAATCTTCATATAAGTGAGGTGAACCCTTAAGTTATATATTTTTCATGGACCTATACAGAACAAAATTTCTCAGTAAAGGAACTGCTTGGAGTTTGAAGAATCTAAACTGTTATCAATTTTGTACCCACATTTTATGTAAAATTTATTATATAAAAGCCAATAAATCTTACCTTTTTTTTTCTTTTGAAGAAGTTCGAGATGATATTTTTGCTCCATTATTCATTTTAGTGCAGTTTTCCTTTCCTCATATTTTTTGAATCTTTTTTGTTCTTGTTATGTGAAAAACTAATAGCTGGTAATACTTAAACATGTATGAAAAGAACGTACATGCATAAAAACAAGCACATTAAAAAAATTTGGAAAAAACAACTTGTAATTAATTACAACTAGCTAAAACATCAACATGAATAAAAGGATCAAGATTGTCACAACCTTAAGCAACAATTTACCATCTTTAATTTCAATTCTAGATAGACTGATGATAAACACACAACATTATTTTATCTAAACTTGATTGTTAATTCTTGCTGCTGAAAAATTGATTGATATGTTGATTAACGATATTGACAAACCATGACAAAAGTGTGAGACTTTTTATTTTCAAATAACTTCTTCAGCCACAATTTGTATCTTTAGTTGACACTTAGAATTTTAGAAAGTAAAAGAATACAAATTAACAAAAAAAATACAAAGAAGTTTCTCAACAAAGAACATTTCCAGCATTAAGTTTATGATACAGACTACATAATTTTTGTGATGACCCACACCTCTCATTAAGAGTGTGATGGGAAGATCATGATCCTTATAGTGTACAATTAGATATACTTTTGGGTCACGAAGTGAGAGTGTGACAGAATGGTATCATAGTCGACCCAAGACCATTATCATGTGGATGCATGATATTTTGGTCTTATTCCCATCTTATCCTTCCTTCATAGAACGGATAAGTATTAACATTTGTCCTTCTTATCTTTTGGTTCTCATGTTATCCTGATCTCTTGCTCCATTTTTCAGTCTCATCCACTTTCTAATAAATTTATCTATCTGTCATCCAATCATCTTTGAGAAGGATCAAACCATAATGAGAACTTATTCCAAGAGAAAGTGAAAGTTCCTTTTTTACCTTTTTTCATTGATTGTTCTCCACATTATATATATAAGTAATATTTCTGGAATGAACATTGAGTGAGTCGATTTCTGACACTAATTTTTCTTGTATTGATTTTAAATATATTTTCAGATAAGGTTTGGTTTCATCTTGCTTATAAGCCACATCTAAAGGTGAATTGCATAAGAGTTTTTTGAGTTTTTCTTTTCGTGAAGAGGGTATACATCGATCGTATTATGGATATTATTTGTCTTAGGTTTCTCACAGTATTTCGTAAGATTTAAAATGTAATTTAAATATATATTATATACACGTATGTATATATAAGATCCGAATCTAAATCTACATATATGTCTATATCTGTATTTTATCTATATATGTTAAGACTGAAAGAATCCCAAGGAAAAATAAAACTTCTATTAAAGAAAGTAACACATTCCGATGATCGACGAATTGTGCAGTTCTTGAGACCAGAAACCGAGTAAAGTACTTCAAATATACTAGTTAAAGAAGAAATGTGGAATACCCGTGTATGAGCTACATATATAGTGTAACATATATTTTGAGTTATTTTCTTAATGCTTATAGATCTGATAGTTGAATTGTTAAATTAACATTCAAGTTCAACATCTAGAAATGGTTACATAATTAGGTCCAGTATGATATTTAGGTCAACTTTGCATTGACTTGTTCGGTTGAGTTCAAAGTGAGACTAGGTCATTAACAAGTGATATGATTACTATAGGTCAAATCATTATTTTTAATGCACTGTTGTTAGTTTATGAAGAATGATCAATTTTATTTCCTCTCGTAAAAAATCTCAAGAATTACATGGCTGGTGGCTACGCTGATGATTTGGGAGTTGTATTTATAAAAACTACAACAAATTAAGTTTTTAGTGGCGCATTGAAACATCACAAAAAATTAATAATTTTGTCAAGAAAGTATTTGGGTAACGAAAAAAATATTTCATGATGATCATCAACGTAGCTTCGTTGCTAAAAGTATAATATTGTTACAAATTGTTAGTTATAGGTGACAAAACTGATAATCATCACCAAAGGAAAAAATATTTTGTGACGCAACGTTGTGTCTGTAATACTAATGAAATTTTTTCATTAAAGATTTGTATTCGTCACTAAATACCTAACAAAGGTTTACTATATGTGAAGAAAAGTTACGCATCATCTTAAGAATAACTAACTAGTAAAACAAAAAAATAGTCATGAATGCTAATATTATGTCGTCGCTGAAAGTTCCAATGCGTCACTAAATAGGCATTTTTTTGCCACTATAGAGGACGATATTAAATGTCACCAAATAGAGGAAATTTTTGTGACGCAATGTAATGACCCATCTCGAGCGGGCCCTACTAGAGGTGACATCCTTACTTTTCATAACTGAGCACCTGAACAACTATAATATGAATAAAGTCTAACATAGACATAGGATAATATATGTATATCATCGTAAGTACAATTTCGATCAATAATACAATCATTTATCATTATGAAAAGATGTCTCAGAAGATGTAACTTCAAAATATACATCTTAGTATAAAATACTAGACTGCTATTACAAAAAGAGATTGGGCGTGGATGCCAGTACTTGGACCCACCTAGAGACTTCTCTTCCTCACTTCTTAACTAATGTTTCAAGGGCCTCGAATAATCTTCTTGAAATAGTAAGAGGGAGGGGTGAACTAAAAAGCTCACTCAACAAGTAAACACATTACTCGAAGTAATCAAATAAATCCTTTTATAAACCTGATGCAGGAGGATCCGAGTCAGATGATGCGGAGTTGTCAGATAGCACGTTATTGGCACTGAGATACCTTGAGTTGGCAGATCAGTGCAAAGATGGCAGGTGCACTACCTAGAACAGTTACATCGTTTTGCATGCCATGGGCTCAGATCGGGCCCCGAAGACCCTAGTCTGATTGGAAACGGGCCTCCAGTCAAAACTCTGGCTGTTGTTCTGAGCATAGTTGTTTTTAAGCCAAAAACAGACGTTCAGGCCTTCAATTTTGCATATATTCAGGGATTTTTCTCTTTTTTTTTGTTGTTTTGCTCTTATAAATAATGAGGCCACATACGGAAAAGACAGCTGATTATTATTTTTGTACAAAATTGTATTTTTTTCCCTGTGAACTATCTGTTGAAACTAGCCTGCAGAATAATCGCTATTCTGCCCGGCGTTAGTTGGTATCAGAGCTTCAGCATCTTCGTGGCGTGAGATTTCATCAGTTTCCATGGTTGGTGGTCGTGGTCATGGTCGTTGCTGGCAGGTTCCAAACGAGGAAGCCCCACACCGTGATCGTAACATTCAGGATGCGATGATTGAGGATTTACAGAGGCAAGTTGCAGAGTTAACCCAGCGTCTAACGGCGCAGAATTTCGATGATCGTGAGATAAAAGATCACGATTCTGATTCCAGTTTCAAAAAACTGTATTACAATCCTGGTCGATTCGGGAAATGCCATGGTTGGGAGGATCGTTATCGAGACCTAGATTTCAGAGTGGATCTACCCGAGTTTTCTGGTATGTTACAGGCCGAAGGATTCCTCGATTGGTTAAATGAAGTATAGCGTATTTTTTAGTATAAGGAAGTCCCAGATCATGTCAAAGTGAAACTGGTCGCCATCAAACTCCAAGGCAGAGCATCTGCGTGGTGGGAGCAGTTGAAGCGTTCACGCGACCGACAGGGCAAGGCCAAGACCACTCATTTGGAGAAGATGAAGAAGAAGATGAAGGGTCACTTCCTTCCTTTCGGCTGTACTCAAACCTTGTTTCAGCGACTTCATTCGTTGAGGTAAGGCACGAGATCAGTTGACGATTTCACGGAAGAGTTCTATCAATTAATAGCCCAAAATGATTTATCTGAGACAGAAGAGTAGATGGTGGCACGGTATTTGGGGGGATTATGACAGCCCCTGCAGGATGTTCTCAGCCTTCACTAGCTGTGGACCATTTCTGAAGCATACCAGCATGCATTTGCGGTGGAAAAACAGCAAAACAGGAGGCCAATGAACTGAAGCGATCAAAGTAGTCAACCAGTTCACCCTCAAGAATCTCGTCCTGCACAGCAGCCACCCCAACGTAACTCTAACTCAAATATTAGATGTTTCAGATGTGGTGAACATGGACATAAAGCAACTGAATGCAAGAAGCCTGCTAGTCAAAAGGGCAAAAATCTCCTTATTGAGGACGATGGGGTAGACGAAACTGAGGAGATTGGAGAGCCTGTGTATGACGATGATGAAGATGGAGATGTGTTGTATGGAGATGGCCATGAGACTCTGGTCACTCGTAAGAGTCTACTGACCCCCAAGGGCGATTCAGGGGACGATTGGTTGAGAACCAATATTTTCCACAGTACCTCTACACTTGCAGATAAAGTCTGCAAGATGATCATTGACAGTGGTAGTTGTGAGAACGTAGTGTCTGAAGAGACTATCCAGAAATTACAGTTGAAGACAGATCATCATCCTAAGCTGCATAAATTATCGTAGCTGAATAAAGGCAGTGAGGTAACAGTAGATAGGCGATGCCTAGTGTCTTTTTCGATTGTTAGGAAATATTTTGATAATGCTTGGTGTGATGTTGTGTCTATGGATGCTTGTCATATATTGTTAGGCAAACCTTCGCAGTATAATCACAGTGTTATTCATGATGGACGAAAAAATACCTATTCCCTTAGCATCAAAGGGAAGACGGTTGTGTTGGCACCTCTTCGGGAAGGAACCACTCCTACCCCAGTAGACAATAATACTAATCTGCTTTCTATGTCCAGGTTTTTAGCTAAGATTGAGCGTGGGGACATGGTCTATGCTCTGCTGTCTTGTGAGAATAGTGTAGCAGACATGAATACATAATAGTACAGCAGAGGTGTAGCAGCTGCTAGCAGAGTTTTCTGACCTGATGCTAGAGGATCTTTCTCTTGGGTTGCCGCCTATAAGGGATATTCAGCATCAAATCGATCTTGTTTCGGGGTCCAGTTTGCCTAATCAACCGGTGTATCACCTCAGTCCCAAGGAATCAGAAGAGTTGCAGCGACAGGTGGTAGAGTTGTTGGAGAGGGGCTACGTTCGTGAGAGTATGAGCCCATTTGAGATTGTTTATGGTCAGAATCCATCCGGGGTGCTTCACCTAGCCCTTATTCCACGTGTGGGTCGTTTGAATCAGAAGGCAAATGAGATGGCGGGACATCTTCGGGGTATCCATGAGCAGGTGAAGTTGGCCATTCACGAGAGTAATGCCAAGTACAAGGTTCAGGGCAACAGTCGTCGTCGTCATGTACTTTTTGATGTGGGTGATTTTGTTTGGGCAGTACTAACTCGTGATCGTTTTCCTGTGGGCGAGTATAATAAGGTTAAGGAGCGGAAGATTGCACCCTGTGAGATCCTGCAGAAGATCAATGATAATGCCTACAGACTCCGCCTCCCCAATCATTTGAGGACTTCTGATGTCCTTAATGTGAAACACCAGAGTCCTTGTTTTGTGGATTCCGATGAAGCTATTGTGAACTCGAGGACGAGTTCTTTCCAACCCGAGGCGACTAATGCAGGAGGATCCGAGTCAGATGATACTGATTTGTCAGATAGCACGTTATTGGCACTGAGATACCTTGAGTTGGCAGATCAGCGAAAAGATGGCAGGTGGACTACCTAGAACGGTTACATCATTTTGTGTGCCACGGGCTCGGATCGGGCCCCGAAGACCCTAGTCTGATTGGAAACGGGCCCCTGGTAAAAAATCAGGCCATTGCCTTGTGTGTAGTTGTTTTTAGGCAAAAAAACGACGTTTAGTCCTTCAATTTTGCCATTTTCGGTTTTAAGAAACTTTTCATTTGCAATTTCCTTTTGTATTCAAGTAAGAATTGACTACTGTTGATTCTGCCTTGACACAATCGCTTGATTTTAGTAATTTCCATATTTTTTCCCCAATATTATGTTTTCAGAGATTTTTTCCTTTTTTTTTTTTGTTGTTTTGACCTTATAAATAAGGAGGCCACATACAGAAAAGACAGTTGATTATTATTATTGAATAAAATTGTATTTTTTTCCTTGCGAACTATATGTTGAAACTAGCCTGCAGAATAATCGCTATTCTGCCTAGTGTCAAAACCCGTTGCAGGTAGTTTCGTACATATTCATATTTTATACAATTATATATTTATACAATATCATACAATGTAAAGCACTCCTTCAACTACTTCAATTCTTTATCATTTCAATTAAATAGTTCGCAAATATCGGGACGTCTCCCATTTAAATAAATTAGATCCTCGAGCTAGGTCTCCACTTCCAAGAACAAGGGCTCTACCCCATATCCGATGGAGTTATAACATATGTGACGCAGGAGGATCCAAGTCAGATGATGCAGAGTTGGCAGATCAGCGCAGAACTAGCAGGTGGACTACCTAAAATGGGCCACGGGCTCAGATCAGGCCCGAAAGACCCTAGTCTGATTGGAAATGGGCCAACGAATAAAACCTGATTTTTTTAAATCAGTGTCGTCATTTTTAAGCCAAAAAACGATGTTTAGGCCCTCAAATTGGCAGTTTATAGTTTTTAGGAAACTTTTTATTTTAGTTATTTTAATTTCAGCCTTAATTTAATTTTTCTATTTTGTTTCGACCTTATAAATAAGGTCTTAGGGTTTCGTAAACATTATTATTGAATTTACATAATTTTAAATAAAATATCAGAGTTGTTTCTCTGTATTGTTTTTTAGGGTTTTTCTTGTGTTACTCCCTGTGAACGGTTTGTTAGACTAGCCTGCAGAATAATCGCTATTCTGCCCGGGGTCAATATGACACACTAATACTTCCTCCTTAGCTATTACCAGGTGAGATTTATATAGCTAAAAAATAAATCAATTCATTCCATATCACACAATAAGAACAAAAGTAATACAACATATACAAAGAATTCTTGGTATTATAACCTTTCAATACACATTTCGGATCAAAGAATGTTGGGTGGATAATAATTGGAATATTGAGATGTTGAGGGTTCTTGTGGGGGATGAGACCACAGAAGAAATTATCGAAACCAGAATAAATGGGAGTGACAGGTTGGATATTTGTGCCTGGATGCCATCCCCTGATGGTAAGTTCACAACAACTTCAGCTTGGGAGGTTGTTCGGAAACAATAGGAGATTCTGCCGTGGCATGACTGGTTTTGGAACAAAATTCTGCCAAAAAAATTATCCATCTATAATTGGAAAGCTTGGTTCAATAGCCTTGCAGTGGATGAAAGAGTGCAATAGAAATGGATATCTCTTGCGTCGGCTTGTGACTGCTGCTGTCTGCCAGGCAGGGAAGCGATCATGTCTTGGCTACCAGAAAGATTGCTGCTAAGATATGGGATCGTGCAAGTAAATTGTTGAATGTGCCGTGTCTTCGTTTTGATACTTGGAAGGCTACTTTATACGCATGGATGATAGTGGCAAAGAAGGCTTCATTATCTGGTAATTTAATTGGTCTGCTTCCATGCATCATTACGTGGTGTTTATGGAATAGTAGATGTAAAGCCAGAATGGAGGGGTTGAAAGCTTGTGTAGAACAAGTATGGAGGTTGGTTAAAATATGGCTTAAAAGACTGGCTACAGAATTGAAGGTGCTCAAAAATTTGTATGATCAAGATGTTCCCTTGATGACTGATTTTAACTTGGTTTTTCCCAAAGCTGCTACTGTTCGAAAATGTAGGCTAGTACAGTGGTTGAAACCCCCTTGTGGTTGGGTTAAAATTAATTATGACGGCAGTGTTAGAAATAATTCGGGCTCATCAGGGGGTGGTGGTATCTTGAGAGATGCTAATGGTGACTTTAAAGGAGCTTTTTCTAGTCATTACAGTTTTGGCTCTAATAACGAAGCAGAGTTGAGGGTTGTGTTTGATGGCATTAAGTTGTGCAAGAGTTTTTTGTATTTTAATTTTATTATTGAGAGTGACTTCAAAACTATTGTTGACTGGTTTAGAGCGGGTGGGTGCACCCTATGGTATTTATGGGATTTTTGGGATGAGTGTGTTAAAGAGATGTAAGGGATGAATGTTCGGATTGTTCATCAATTTTGTGAAGGTAATCAAGTGGCAGATTTATTGGCTAAGATTGGTGAACGAGGCAATAATGGAACATATGAAAATTTACATGAGCTACCGAAGTTATTAAAGGGTATTCTTCGTATTGATAAGTCTGGTTTGCCGGCTATTAGATGTTAGGTTGATTTTGTTTGTTGTAAGTTTCGTTATGCTTGTTTAGAGTTTGTTTTTCTTTATAAGCCTGTTTAGACTTCTTTGATTTTTCTTGGTTTTGTTTATTTTCCTTATGTTTTGTTTGGTTTGTGTTTGGGAGGGTTTGTTTTGGTCTTATTGTAATCTCCCAGATGCTTTTCTTGTAATCATGGTTTTCTTCCGCCATAAGGGAGGACTTATCAATAAATATGGGATGGGGTCGCTATGAGGGTGGCTACCAGCTCTTCGTAAAAAAAAATAAAAAAAAAGAGTAAGGTGATACTCACCTTGTAGAATAAACCTTCACTCTCGAATCACCTCCTTGCCCTTAGAACGTTCCTCAAACACCCCAAAAGAATTTATCGATTAAAATCAACCTCGGAGATGTATACTATTACTCACTAATTAATCGAGTTAAGAAATCTAGAGCTACTATTTAATTAATCCACTACAAGATAAAAGGTTATCGCCAGTGTTTTTTTTTTTTTTTTTTTTGCATATTTTGGCGCTTTAAAGTGCCGGAATATGAATTTTTGGTGCTTGTAAGGCGCCGGTATGTGTGGTGTTGAAGTGCAAATACTAGCGCTTAGAGAAAGCGCCACAATGTGCCTATTTTTTCGGCGCTTACAAGTGCTGGCATATTGCTGCGCTTCAATATACCGGCGCTTGTAAGCGCCGCAATATATCGGAAATATACCGACGCTTATAAGCGCCGCAATATACATTTAAATATACCGGCGCTTGTAAGCACCGGTATATGTCGGCCCTTTTAAATATATCAGCGCTTCTAAGTGCTGGTATATAACTATTTTAATTTTTTTTTTACACGTGCCGATACATAACTGTTTTAATTTTTTTTTTTCACATTATTTTGGTTTACTATTATACAATAAAATGAGCCAATCAATAAATAGAATGTACCATAGAATTTAAAGTGTTCTTCAATACATAAAATGTACCATAAAATTTCAAAACGTTCTTCAATATATAAAACATCATCCAAAAAAATTCTTTAACTCAGTACAAATTGAAGTCATCTCATGTATAAAAAATAAAACAATCATAGTTACCATCACAGTTGACATTAATTTTGAGGTCCTCTACTAACCAATTGTTTTAGTAAAGACTTCAGCTCATCCATTTGGGATTGTATACTGTTCATTTGATCATAATGCTTAGCTGTAATTTCTTGAATCTGATGCGACTGCTATTCAATTTGATGCGACTGCTGTTCAATCTGATGCGCATACTGTTCAATCTGATGCGTATGCTGTTGATTGGTTTCTTCCATTTGTGCTCTCAGACTATTTATCTCTTCAGCGTAAGCCCCATGGTATCCCATTTCATTCCTCATTTAAGCTGAAGTCCAAACATAGCAGAGAGTGTAACTCCAAAACCCTGACCTCGGACACGAACGGAATTCTCTTCACCCATAAGCTCGGTGAAGACTTCATTTTGTATTGCTAGATTATTGCTAGCATCAGAGGATCCTGAAGCTGCAACAAGTTCAGCAACACGAGCTTCAACTGTCACCTACAATTAAGAATCAATAAAAGATTAAACTTCTTCGAATATTTAGTAGCTAATTACAGCTAAATTTACATAAAACAAAAGGTGCTCATCATAATTTATAGAAAAAGGGGCAGAATTTCCCCTATTTTTCCATAAAACCTCATGCAAAAGAAAAACAAATATATAATCCAAACGAAGTAGCCAATTCACAACTTAACAAATATACAATCCAAACATCGATGTTGAAAAAGATTATACAGTCAACAACTATAACCACAGAAACTCTACAATCAAGGCAATAGAATCTAAAGACTTCCCACATACATGAATGTAAGAGAATATATCACTAACAATCTAACCAAAAAAGGAAAAAAAAAATAACATACATCATCAATAAAGAAATCCAAATCTGCATTAGAGACAATCTTCCTATCAAAATCAACAGAATGTCTCTTGTGCCATCTTGCAATGATTTGTTACATAGGCTATGCTTAGAAGTTAATTTAAAAATACCACAAAAGCTTTAATAGATGTAGAAGAACTTGTATGCTTACCACTCCACTAGTTTTATGAGTAAATCTACTTTCATTCAAAGAATTCAAGTTAGGATTCCTAGCATAGTCGACCCAAAGAGGAAGAAGTCATTTGAGCGGTGTAGTAGCCGTGCAAGAAGTGTAAAGAGTCCGCTTCTGATTCAATGATCAGTGAAATTTGGGTGTTAGAAAGAATAAGCTCTCTTCATAATAACAGTGGCCCTACTGATAAACTGATCCCAGGGCATATACCCATTTATTTACAATGGAGATACTGAATAACATGCCCGAAATATGTCCATCTAATAAAAGAGATGACATGCTTTTAATTTTTCATATTCAAGTACTTATGGTTGATTAACAAGCTGAAAAACAAGGTAGAAATAACTTAAAAGCCCAGAATGCATGACATTCGAAACCCTGAAAACGTACTCACTGGAAATCACGTATCAGCAGGTTGAATGGAGCAAGTTACAAAATCATCCTGGTTTTTAACTCAACCCAACACAGGCTGTGCACACCCCTATTAGTACACACTGATCAGAGCTTCACACACACAACTTTATTATATATTTGCAAAAAACTTGAATGAACACAAACACATGTAAATTGATGCAGAGGAAGTTTAGAAAATAAAAAGGAAAACATAGTGGCCTCAAGAGCAATCAATACACACTTTGAGAGCTGGAACTCTCTCTCACCCAAAACCCAGCCAAGCACAGCCACATTCAAGGATTATTAATCTGTTCGTTAAATTCGGGGAACTAGTAGCTAGTTGTCAGATTCAAGGATTTTTTCTTTCAAAAGAAGTAGTAGTCAGATTCAAGTGGGGATAACCACAAGCTTGAGCCACAAATTTAATATAACAATATATATATATATATATATATATATATATATATATATATATATATATAATAAGCTAAATCCAATATTTAAGATTCATAAAAAGAAACCTACCGAATAATGGCAACTTGAATCAGAAAGTAAATTAGCAAAAGTTATCCAGCCATAAGTTTCCCCTTCCCTATGTAGAATATATTGGAAAGCACTGCACTAAACTAACAGCAGGCATTGAACCATTTATTTGAGTTGCCTCGCTCCAACCCCAAAAAGAATCTCCAGGCCCACTTTACTATTTTGCTCACTAAACAAACAATCTTGTTCATATATATATATACTGTAATCACATTTATTAGGAGATTTCTCAAAACACCACAGCTTTGTGCAACAGACACATAAAAAAACACTTACCAAGCGCGTGCATTGCGGAAACCACACAAGCAATTTCTGGGAAATATGCTATAGGGATCGTATTCCAGTCATACAAATACCACTTTTTAAGCAAAGCAGCAAGCACATTACAACTATAAGCAGTGAATATAAGAAATTAGCAGATAGTTAAAGAGAATCACATCATCCAGCTACTAATTACAAGAGATCCTCTAAGAGGCAAGGCATTCCCCACATATGACCATTCAATCAATGCATATTTGGGACATTTAATAAACAGGAAGGACATCACAATCACCACTTTTTTTTTCTTTTTAATTCAGAAGTATTAACTACTCATACAAAATCTGAAATATGGTCCTATAAGTACTATGGAATGCTTTGCTAAAACTGAAGCATATCATGATGATAAAAGAAGGCGGCCTCAGTCGCCAAGAGTTTTCTTTTCTCAAAATAATTTTGTCATTACTATTAAATCAGAAAATTGTTCAAAAAGTATTGGTCAGTTAACACAGCACGTTTGGACAGGGGAGAGTAAAAGATAAAATGTGGGGTGTGTACCCTTACCCTTGTTTGGGTATAATTTTAAATGAGGGGGGCACCCTTTTCTCCCCTCAAGACCCCATTTTATCAATTCCCAAATTGAAGAAACAAGGGTGGAGAGAATCATGTCTTTGATCTTTGATTTGGGCTCAAAGGATGGTAAGGAGAATAACAGAAAAGATAAGGCGAGGGGTGTTAGTAGAACTCGTAAGTTCTAATACTGCAGCACACTAATTCTCATTTATTGTTATCAGGTCTCTCTATTTCCTATACTATTTTATATAAATGATCATGAGGAACAAAAATTAAGCAACATGGATACAAAAAAAATAATAATAAAGTCCCCCTAAAAAATACTGCCTCATACACTACATTTTTCTGAATTGACAACCCATATATAAAAATGCAAGAAAGAATCATGCCTCATACTGAAAAAGATCTAATTCTTATCCAACTCTAATTTTAACCGCAAAAGATGATTTTATTAACATTCAACAAGAAACATTACAAGGCACTAATTCCACAATCCCAACAGAAACACAATTCCACAATCCCAGTAGCACTGCTAGGCTCCAAAACCGCAAATAATAACGGAAAAACATGGAACACAACCTAGACTTAAAAGAACCATGCCAAACCATTGGATAAGAGATAAAAGTATCAATAGAACTGTAAAAGATCAGCAGCAATGGAATAAAAAAAACATAAAAGATCTTTAGTAAAACATAGAAGATCTTTCCTTTACAAACCAGTTATAAACCAACCAATCAAATCTTAAAACCTTACAATCAAATGCAGAAAGTCCTAACTGCCAGATTTGCCCTTTTTGCTCTCTTATTCAACCAAATTATTTGAGGGTTCAGCCAAAGGGTAAATTATAGAAACCCCTTGAGGTTTGGGGTGAGTTACATTAATCTTCTTCATCTATGTCATCTCCTATCTCCATCAACTATCCTTCTCCTTTCTTTTTTAAACAGCAAAAGGTTTTATCACTCCATAAGCAAGCATCAACACATGCAGTAAGTACAAGTATCAAACAAAAACCAACATACCAACACCACCCATAATACCACTAATACCAGCAAGAACAATAACAAGAAAGAAACCATGCAACTGAAAGACAGTCACCAACAGCGCAGCAAAAAACAACCTGCAAAACTAAAACTCAAAACAGCAGCAACCTGAAACAACAACCAACGGAGACAAAGACACACCCCAACCAAAACGAAACTCCCAGATATGAACATAGACCAATCAAGATCATTCTTTCTAAATCACAATAATAAGGCACATTGGTTTACAAATCAAATTACCATAAATTGTACAGTGAACTTACCATAAATTGTCGTGATGCATCATCAATAAAAGTCTCATCCTTGCATTTATGAGTTTCAGCAAAAAACTCTACGCGCCCGGGCTCATTCCCATGTGTCATCTCCTACCATGTATGAAAAGAGTTCAAATTGGGACTCAATACACTACATCTCAAATAAAAGATTGGATGAATGAAGCAAATTAACTCTCATATTCATCCCATCTTCTAGTAAAACTCTTTGAACCAGATGTGTGAGGACATTGTTGTCTTTCACGTGCCGCTGTCCCTATATTGGAATATTTCTACACCAATAATAAACCAATTGAATAATCAGTCATTATTAGAAAAATAGAAACAATGATAATCTGAATTAACATAATTATCTTAAAACAACCTCACCCGGGTCAGAGAACCAGTAGTTCACTAGTTGCTTCCACTGGTCTTGATCTAAGTCTTTTGGAACATCATTGGTCAAAACTTGTTGTTTTGTTTTGTTCCTCACGTAGTCCCTTTTCAGCACATATCGGTAGTCCCTCCATTTTTTCCTTATCATCCTCAACAAAATGTTGTCTATCGCCTCAATCATAGGGTAATGGAACTTCCTCTACCACAAAGAAATGAAATCGATGTCAAATAAGCATTATTGGTATTAGGGATTATGCATGTACAACACCACGAATATAAAAAAACAAAAAAAAAATTGGAGGCAATCCATGGTTATTAAGTTGTTACTTACCCGAATCAATATAACAAGGTCCTTCTTGTAGCTAGAAGGGACCTTCTTCCAATCCGTGTAATTAAGCGGACAAAGGTTCCCTCTCTTCGCAACCTTGCCCAACCAGCTACTTAACATTTGGCCACCTTTCTTACTAGGTTGATGACGTGCATTGAAGTGGACCACAATTTTTTCCCCACGTTTAAGGGACCACACTTGTGAGGTTCTCAGGACATGTGTTTGCTTCCTCACCCTCCCTTCAGCATCTATACATTGAAAACATAAATTTTATAATTAGTATAACAATGTGGTATCAAACTAGTTATAGAGAGAATGTATTCTAATACAAATATTATCAATTAACTCGTATTGTTCACTGTCACTATGATCACTTCCCTTTGTTATTGGATCGGTCTCAAAATCATTTTGAGAGTCGTGATCATCATCAAGGTGATACTCATGCTCATGGTGAATATCTACTTGATGGTGTGAAGACTCAACTGCATACTGGTTTGACATGTTATCTCTAACTGATAGAGGGATATTTTTTTACCTATACATCTTGCAATCTATCTATATAAAAACATTAAAATGATTATATCTCACACTATCAAGAATGCATTAAAAGTTAACAAGAATTAGAAGAACCACACCTAAAAGAAATGAATGGTCAAGGGGTCACAGCAAATGCAGCAATCAATAACTTCGAAGTACATGAGAACAAATGAACAAATAAGTGATTCAAATAGGATTTAAAGAACAAGCAATAATCAATTATACAACCAAAACAGAAATTTACGACATTCTAAAGTAGCATTCCACAAACAGTACGCAAAAAAGTTCAAGACTCTTGTTATGTGTGATACAAAGCAACAGTAACCCGATAGATTACAATAAAACCTTACAAAACTCGTTGACACACATGTCCATCACATAAATACACATCCAAATATAATTACATGGAAATGCACATAAAACTAGTGGTATCTTCATCAATGTCCATCCTAGCGCAAGTTGAGATACAATGTAATTGATCGTCTACCACTACATTAGAAGGCATACATTGATTATAAGTGTCATCATCCTCTTCCTGTCTTTTTCCCCCCATTTCATATAGGTCCCTTGGCTTTGTGATCACAACATGATACCGTTCCTTTATTGTTGGGTCTTGCACATAAAACACTTGTTTTGCTTGAGATGAAAGTACGAACGGGTCATCCTTCAATAACTGACCAGTGTGTATTAACTTATTCAAGTTCACGAGAATGCTCCCACTTGCATCTTTCTTTAAACCCCTTGGTGAATTAATATCCACCCAATCACAACGGAACAACACAATCTTAAACGTCCCATAGTAATCTAACTCGATGATATCGCTGAGCACACCATAATATATTTTATCATCCACTTCAACCATAACTCCCGAATTTTGAGATCGTCTACACCTCTCACGTTCCTTCGTGTGGAATTTAAAGTTATTGATGTTGAATCCATTAAATCTCTCAACAACATTATTCGGACCTCGAGCAAAGGCAATTAGTTCATCTGAATAATTGTTATCCACCATCCATGGCACCTAAACATTTTTCAACAATTAATATGAGACTACAACATTCAATGTTTAATTGAAGACACTTATAACATTCAAAGACTCTTGTTATTCTGCCTAACTTGTCTCATAAGCCATGGGGGAAATTTCTCAACCAACCACTTCTGTTGGAGACTTTGTATTGGTCGATTGGAACGGTTGGTTAGTCTTTGAGCAGCCAAAAATTCGCGACAATAATTGACGTTTTTATGTAACTGTTAGGCATCACAGTGATAACAACAGATAATAAAAACTCAATTTAAACACATGATTACTAATTAAGTTCCTTTATTGATACTAACCTACGAAGGTCAGAAAATTTATCATTATATAGCAACACATAACGATGTGCTTGAGCCAATGACATGTCATCGAGCTCAACACTCACAATCTTTCCCATTATCCGTCCACCAGAGGAAAACATGTATTCATTCAGAAAATTTACAGTATCATTGTTCTTTTGGGGGCAGTTGAATCTTATCTCTACACCTTTGAAGAATTGGGAGCAATATGTTAGACACTCTTCCCCATTGTACCCTTCAGCAATTGACCTCTTGGGTCGACTTCTATTACGTATGTAAGATTTTAAGCACATTAAATACCTTGCAAAGCCAAAAAATTAAAGATAAATTAAGTATCCAATATACAACAAAAAAAAGTGCACTAAATAGCTTTGAACATCTAAACTCTCAACAGGATACATCCACCTGCAGTGTACGGGACCCCCAAGTCTAGCCTCAGAGGCTAAGTGAATGATAAGATGAACCATAATGGTAAAGAAACCCGGGAGGAATATTTTCTCCAAATGGTAGAGTGTCAAACCAACACGGGACTCCAATAAATCAAGCTCATGGGGATCAAGGGCTTTAGAGCATAAAGCTTTGAAAAATGATGATAACTCAGACACAACTACTACAACATGTCTAGGCAAAGATGCTCTTAAGGCAATCGGTAAGATTTCTTGCATCATTATGTGACCATCATGACTCTTTAAGTTTAACAGCTTACGATCCTTTAGGTTGACACATCGGGAGATGCTTGATGCATACCCATCAGGAACTTTAAGATTTGCCAAAACTATCAAGAAATTCTACTTCTCCTTCGTGGACATAGTGTAGCATGCTGAAGGCGAGTGATCTTTTCCATTAGGAAGAACAACTAAATGGAGGTCTTTCCTAATACCAAATTCCTCGAGATCATGACATGCCTTCTTATTATCTTTAGTCTTACCATCTATATTCAATATTGTTACAATCAAATTATAACATACATTCTTCTCTATATGCATCGCATCTAAATTATGATGCAATAGATTGTCTTTCCAATATAGTAACTAAAAAAAAATGTTTTTTTTTCCACAATGTATGTACAACTCCCCCATCCATGTGAATATCCTCATTGTCAACATTTTCAAGGAAATCATCCACACCCTCAAAAAAGTTATCAACTTCATCCACTAGTACTTGCCTCATAGAGGTATCAACTTCATCCACTAGTACTTGCCTCGTAGAGGTATCAACTTCATCCACTAGCACTTGCCCCGTAGAAGCGCGCAGCTTAAAGTTTTGATTAGTGGACGCATCAAATGCATCAACACCATCCCATAATTGTTTCAACTCTTCTATTAGGGGCTGCAAAAAGATATCAATATCATTACCGGGGCTTCTCTCATCAGGAATCACCATAGAAAGGATGAAGGATGTTTGCTTCATTCAAAGCAACGGTGGCAAGTTGTATGGGACTAAAAGAACGGGTCATGTGCTATAAGTTGAACTCATTGTTCGAAAGGGATTGAACTCGTCACTAGCTAGGCCAAGCCTAACACTTCGAGGATCAGCTGCAAAATCAGGATACAATCTATCCAATTCATTCCAGGCTAATCCATCCACAGGGTGTCTTAAAATCCCATCCTTTGTCTGATCTTTGTCATGCCATCTCATCAACGAAGCCGTTTTAGATGACATATATATCCTCTTCAATCTCAGTATTAGCGAAAAATAACACAATACCTTAGCTGGATTTTTCTTTTTCGATTGACCAACCATCTCATTCAACGGATCCTCATCATCAACTGTGTTTTTGACCCACCATGCCACTCCACACGCATGACAAAATTCATCATTCATATGCTCACCCCAATACAGTGTGCAGTCATTAGGACAAACATGAATCTTCTCATACCTAAGACCCAATCCTTTGATAATCTTCATGGATTCACAATAATTTGATGGCAATGGAGCACACATCGGAAATGCCATGTTGATAAACTCAAGCAACATAGTAAGAGATTTGTCAGACCACCCATTCAAACATTTGAGGTGTATTAGATATAACATGAAACTTAACTTTGTGAAATTCTGACAATTCGGATAAAGTTCAGTATCGTAATCTTTCATCAAATTGCGATACTGAGTCGTCTCATCAATAGAAGAATGAACTAGATGTTCGACGTGTGAAGGATCACCATAATTATTGAACTCAAACCCACCTTGAGCCTGTTGCTCTTCACCATTCTCATTTGAAGATCCCACTTCGATTCTTAAACTTAACGGTTCATTGTTTGGGTTTTCACAAGTAATCTCGAAGGCACCTCGGAGCAAACCCAACACGTCATCTCGTCCCATGAAGCCACCTGGAACACTAGTGGGTTGTGAACTAGTGTGAGTGTGCTCAATACGAGAGACTTTCTCCCGATGAAAAACCCACTCAGTGTAACCTGGACTAAACCCGTTATATAATAGATGCTCCTGAACAATTTCTGGTTCGAATGAATAACAATTACCACATCTCCTACATGGACAAACAATACTACCACGACCACAAGCTTTCTGACACGCAAATCTAATGAATTTTGCAATACTATTCATATAGGCTTTACTCGACCTCGGTTTATCTGTCCAACTTTTATCCATTTTTAGATGACGACAATAGACTTTCCTAAAACAATGTTAATAAAGTCATAATTGTAATATTTTTGGCAAAAGAAGGCATAATCACAAACTTCGATTTGATTGGTAAGTGGATAAACTGAAAATGATAACAACAAATAGATACAAACTCATGTTGGCAGTTGGTCTCAGGAAATAAGTAATATTAATAATTATTACAGTCTTAATATAAATTATATACAATAAAATTATTATTTTTTTATAATTAAATGATTTTTTTCACATATATCAGCATTTTTATGCTTCAGGATGTCTTATGTGCATACATAACAATTCATTTTACCATGCAATTTTTTTCCTATGTTTCTAGTCATCACAGCTCTTACAGGCACAAGTTCAACTCAACTAAGACTAACATTATTCACATTATTCTGGATTTACTAAGTCATTTCCTTTTAATCTTAATCGTTATCCTTGTGAATTATACTAAGGTGTATCCAGTATTCGAAGTCAAGCTTAAAATTCATCAGCCCCATTTTCATTGATTTTTAAACCAATTGTGGCACAACTCATGAGAACTTATCAAATTCATATAACTTCAGGAATAAAAACTAATATAGTAATGAGATCGAAACCATACTTAGGTTAAAGAAAGAATGGCACTGGATCTCTAGTTAGAAGTTAGGCTAGAACTAAAATTATAGAACAATCAATTATTTTTTCTATATTCATAGCTACTTAAACCATAACAGAAATAAAAAAAATAAAAAAAGAAAAAGGATCCAACTGTGCACTAAAATGGATAACCTTGTTATGTGCTGAAAAAGATATTCTATAACTTAAATCATTTCAAAAACTTAACAGTTGCGAATTTAGCACCTAAATTATTCGGGCAAAGCTTATGTTGAATTTCGACTATAATTTTACCGGTCCATTTTGTAAGGGTTTATGGATAGAGTTCAACATTAATAACGATTGTAAATCATGAATCCATAATTTTAAGTTACTGAATGTTAAGAATCAAAAGTAACGACTCCAAATATTGTTAAAAGGTTCGTAATTTAGCCTTAAAGATTAATACTTTTTGTATTTACAAGAGTAAAAATTAATTAAAGCTAAAAGTAACTTAGATCCCCACATTAACTAGGTCTAATCCAATCGATACACTTCTTGACAACCAAAAAGAAAAGAAAAGGCATTTAGGGTCTGTTCAATATTGTAGAAAATTATTCAGTTTTTACAAAAAAAAAAAAATTGCATTTGCTTGATTTTTTTTTTTTGGTATGTTTTGAGTGTTCTACAATTGAACGCACCATTAGTGACGCCGGGCAGAATAGTGATTATTCTGCAGGCTAGTTTTCAACAGAAAACTCACAGGGAAGAAAATAACACAAGAGAAAAAAACCCTTAAAAACAGAGGAACTCTGAATTTTATTCAAAATTATGCAACTCAATAATAATGTTTACTAAACCCTAAGACCTTATTTATAAGGTCAAGCTAAAATAGGAAAATTAAATTAAGACAAAATTTAAAGTAATTGCAAATAAAATAAAAATTTTCCTAAAAACTGAAAACTGTCAAATTAAAGGCCTAAACGTCGTTTTTTGGCTTAAAAATGACAATGCTCAAAGCTAAAAGCTTAAGTTTTTCTTGGAAGCCCGTTTCTAATTAGACTAAGGTCTCCAAGGACTGATATGAGCCAATGGCCCATTCTAGGTAGTCAACCTGCCAGTTTTGCACTGATCTGCCAACTCTAGGTACCTCATCACCAACAACATGCTATCGGACAACTCTGCATCATCTGACTTGGATCCTCCTGCATCAATTAGTTCCTCACCTATTAAACACACAATTCAATTTATTATCTTGAATTATATTTGACAAGCTAAGCTCACAAGAGTCAGCATAAGAATTAGCAATAAAAGCCAACACTATTTATATATAACTAAAATATGTATATTCTTAGTACCTTAACCAGTACTAATGAGTCCTGGTATGTACAAAGATTGATCATGCAATTAGGGTAACATATATAACTCTCTCAAATACAAAATTAAACCAACTAGCAGAATATTAACTAGTACTAATAATATTCAGACTCTTGTAGCTATAAAAACTTTCCTTAGCATTTGGAGAATGGGGAGCCACAAGTGGTAGCTACATTTCTGGCATTAGGAGAATTGACAAGCTTTTGAAGGTTAGGATCCTTCACATATTTGCAAAGGCAAGGCCTTTGCTCTTTTAACTTACTGCAACACATGACTGTTGGTGGATTTGAGGCCCAAAAGTGAAGCTATTCATATACCCATTGTAAGAGCACCTACCCTACAGCCACTATAATCTATATAAAAACTAATTTTCAGTAAAGAGATATGCAGCTGAGGGAGAGTACATTACAGTGATGCTTCTTTAACTTGTAAGTTTAGATTTACAGATAAATTAGTAGGATGAAACACAAACAAGTACGGTCACTGAATTAAACATGGAACCAGAATGTAAGAGAGACAATGGCTTTAATAAACTTCATAATTTACTCTACAAGCATATCTACACCAAAATTTATGGCACTGCACAATTAAGGAACAAAAGAAATCAAAAAACACAGCCTAGGGGAACATTTATAGATAATTCTGAATCAAACACAAATTTCATGTAAATAACATAGCAAAAGGTATCAAAATAAGGCTTTATTATAATAAAACACTTAGAACTTAGAGAATAATTAAACTAGATCTAAGAAAGAAAAGAAAGTCAGTTCTCACTATTTGTTTTTCCCAGTTAGTAGTGTTGAAGGAGGGAAGCAGAGGTGACGGCGACGGTGGAAAGCAGAGAAGCAGAGCTGACGGTGGCGGTGGAAAGCAGAGAAATAGAGCTGACGACGGCGGTGGAAAGCAGGGAAGCAGAGCTGGTGAGGAAGCAAAATGTAGAGAACAGAAATTTGGGGGAAATGACACGGTGGATCGAAGAGGGCAGAAAGAAAATTTTGGGGGAAAAACAAATATTTGCGGCAAGCTTTTATATATGAAATTTTTTAGCATATTCTGGCGCTTTTAAGCGCCGAAATGCTTCAAGAAGCATATACCGGCACTTTAAAGTGCCGGTATATTAAAGGAAGCATTTTTCGAAGCGCCAAAATATGCTCGAAACCCATTTCATATTCCAGTGCTTCAAAGCACCGGAATATATAAATAGCAATGTCGGCACTTCAAAGTGTCGGTATATGAAAGGCACCCTATTCCGGCGCTTCAAAGCATCGGAATATGAAATGAGTTTCGAGCATATACCGGCGATATGTGCTAAAATTCCTGTATACCAGTGCTTTAAAGCACCGTTATATGCTCTTTTTATGTTACGGCGCTTCAAGAAAGCGCCACAAAAAAAGCCCCGGCAGTTGTAGTATTGCGGCGTTTTTGTGAAGCGCCGGAATTTAAGCGCCGACATATGTAAATTAGTTGTAGTGATCTAATTATCCTTAAGGACTTGTAACATGAAGGAAAAGGAGAATTTTGATGTAAAAAATCTGAAATTGGGTTGGACAGTCGACTGTCTTACTTGGACAGTCAATAATCATACTTGCACAGTCGAGTGAGATTTCTATGGAGTTTCACAGTCAACT
This sequence comes from Bretschneidera sinensis, assembly GCA_023935145.1. Classification (NCBI taxonomy): domain Eukaryota; kingdom Viridiplantae; phylum Streptophyta; class Magnoliopsida; order Brassicales; family Akaniaceae; genus Bretschneidera; species Bretschneidera sinensis. The sequence goes on from CM043705.1 coordinate 8,589,687, forward strand.
CTAAGACTTCCAGAGACTTCTTCAAACAAAAAACCTAATGTTTTCTCAAATTCTTTATTGAACACAATTTAAATCAAAAATCTTGAAACATAACCTAAAGAATCTTAAGAAATATGGAAGGAAGACACCTATCTTGAGATCTTTGCACTAGAACTCACCACAATCAAAGGAAAAAGAGAAAAGAAAAGGCTAGGTTTTTGTGTCTTGAAAGGAATAGGAGAAAAGTTGAAAATGAAGAGCTCCCTCTCATCCTTACTTATTTATACCACTTACCAAAAAAATAGGGTAGGTTAGACTTCACCCCTTGAAGTCCATAATCTTTCTAAATAAACCAAAGTTGGACCTTCCTCTCACCAGTCCCCCACCAATTAACTCATCACTAATTATTAAGCTCTCAAAAATATCAGCATTACAATTTGTCTTCTTATCTTATGCTTCTCATACTGTCCTTCTCTTGTTTCATTTCATTTCAAGCCTCCTCAATTACTTTATTAGACATATACATATATCTAGCCATTTCATGTAGCCATCTTGAAAAAGATCAAACGTAAAGGAGATCCTTAATTTTGCAAGGGAAATGGTGTGTATTTTTTCTTGAATGAGCATTGATCTATGATTATCTTTTCTTGTTTTGATTTTAAATTTATTTTCTTACGGGGTGGTAGTTTGATCTTTACTATAAGCATCAATTTTTGTAAAGAATCTAGAGGTGAATTTCATAGATCTTGATTTGTTTTTTTGGGATGACTGAGAGTATACATAGATCTTGTTTTGAGCTTCTTTACCTTTGTTATGGATGTTATTTATCTTAAGTTTCTCCCATTATTTCTTATGACTTAAAATATAACTTTATATATAATCGGAATCTAAACTATATTTGTATGTTTATGTATATATGTCAGCACAGAAAACATTCGAGTCAATTTTTTCTATGTAGGAAAAATAAATCTATATATGTAGTATTAAGGAAAACAGAACATCCTGACCATTTGCGTGCTGTGTCAGTACTGAAAACGTAGCCAATAGAGAGGAAACCATGGTGCAAGAGGTACATGGCCTGATATTCCAACTGATTTTCTTAATTCTTACAGATCTGAAAGGACGCTGGAGTATGATTAGCCATTTGTCATAGTTTAAGGCATCCCTTGAGGGATCACCTATTATTAGCAAACGTTATTGTTTCCTTTATTCATCATAGTGAATGGTTCTTGCAAGGAAAATCAGCTCAGTAACTGAAATCGCCAATTGTAATGATATATGTGCTAGTAGGTCCCACTATAGGAATTTATATTGGCTATTCAATCACTTATATGGTAGATTTTATCCTTTCAGGTAATGTTTTTAGATTCGGTAGTAAGTTATCATATTTGGGAGTAATATCCAAATGTAACAATTACTATCAAATATGAATTATTTTACAAATAGATTTGACTATTCTCTTGTGTTTTTCCCTGTGAATTATCTGTTAAAACTAGCCTGTTGAATAATCACTATTCTATCCGGAGTCAGTTGGTATCAGAGCTTCAGCATCTTCCTGGGGTGAGATTTCATCAGTTTCCATGGCTGGTAGAGTTTAGGATGCAATGATTGAGGATTTACAGAGGCAAGTTGCAGAGTTAACCCAACGTCTAACGGCGCCAAATTTCAGTGATCGTGAGATGGAAGATCATGATTCTGATTCCAATTTTGAAAACCCGTATCACAATCCTGCTCGATTCTGGGAGCACCGTGGTCGGGAGGATCGTTATGGAGACTTCGGTTCCAGAGTTGATCTACCCAAGTTTTTTGGTACGTTACAGGCCGAAGGATTTGTTGATTGGTTGAATGAAGTAGAGCGTATTTTCGAGTATAAGGAGGTCCCAGATCGTGTCAAAGTGAAACTGATTGCCATCAAACTCAAAGACCGAGCATCTACTTGGTGGGAGCATTTGAGGCGCTCATGTGAACGGCAGGGCAAGGCCAAAACCACTAATTGGGAGAGGATAAAGAAGAATATTAAGGGTCACTTCCTTCCTTTCGGCTACACTCAAACCTTGTTTCAGCGACTTCATTCGTTGAGGCAATGCACGAGATAGGTTGATGATTACACGGAGGAGTTCTATCAATTCATAGCTCGGAATTATTTATCTGAGATGAAAAAGCAGATGGTGGCACAATATTTGGGGGAATTACGACTGCTTCTGTAGGATGTCCTCAGCCTTCAGTCCCTGTGGACCGTTTTTGAAGCATATCAGCGTGCACTTGTTGTGGAAAAACAGTAGAACATGAGGCTAATGATCAGAAGCGATCAAAGCAGCGACCAATTCACCCTCAAGAATCCCATCCTGCCCAGTAGTCACCCAAGGGTAATTCTAGCTCAAATATTAGATGTTTCAGATGTGGCGAATAGGGACATAAAGCGACTGAGTGCAGGAAGCTTGCTAGTCAGAAAGGCAAAAATCTTATGATTGAGGACGACGTGGTAGACGAAACTGAGGAGATTGGAGAGCTTGTGTATGACAATGATGAAGATGGAGATGTGTTGTATGCAGATGGCCATAAGACTCTAGTTGTTCGTAAGAGTCTACTAACTTCCAAGGGCGATTCGAGGGACGATTGGTTAAGAACCAATATTTTCCACACGACATGCACAGTTGCAGATAGAGTCTGCAAGATGATCATTGACTGTGGTATTTGTGAAAACGTAGTGTCTGATGAGACTGTCCAGAAATTGCAGTTGAAGACCGGTCATCATCCCAAGCCGTATAAATTGTCGTGGCTGAATAAAGGCATTGAGGTAACAGTAGATAGGCGATGCCTAGTGTCTTTTTCGATTGGCAGGAAATATTTTGATAATGCTTAGTGTGATGTTGTGTATATGGATGCTTGTCATGTATTGTTAGGCATACCTTGGCAGTACGATTGCAGTGTTATTTATGATGGGCGGAAAAATACATATTCCCTTAGCATCAAAGGGAAGAAGATTGTGTTAGCACCTCGTTGGGAAGGAACCACTCCTACCCCGGTAGCCAATAATACTAGCATGCTTTCTAATACCAGGTTTTTAGTCGAGATTGAGCGTGGAGACGTGGTCTATGCTCTGCTGCCTTGTGGGAATAATGCAGCAGACATGAATCCAGATTTATCAACAGAGGTGCAGCAGCTTCTTGCAGAGTTTTTTGACTTGCTGCCAGAGGATTTTCCTCCTAGGTTGCCGCCTATGAGGGATATTCAACATCAGATCAACCTTGTTTCGGGGTCCAGTTTGCCTAATCGACCGGTGTATCACCTCAGTCCCAAAGAATCTGAAGAGTTGCAGTGACAGGTGGTAGAGTTGTTGGAGAGGGGCTGCGTCCGTGAAAGTATGAGCCCATGCGCAGTTCCTGCCCTGCTGGTGCTGAAGAAAGATGGCTCTTGGCGTATGTGTGTTGATAGTAGAGATATCAATAGGATTACAGTGACATACAGGTTTCCAATTCCCCGCTTGGATGATATGTTAGACCAGCTATCTGGTTCTAAAGTCTTCTAAAAAATTGAACTTAAAAGCGGATACCACCATATCAGAATAAGGCCTGGAGATGAGTTGAAGACAGCGTTTAAGACGCAACATGGGTTGTATGAGTGGATGGTCATGCCTTTTGGGCTGTCCAATGTGCTCAACACATTTACGAGATTTATACATTATGTTTTACGGCCTTTCATAGGGTAATTTGTTGTAGTTTACTTCGACGACATCCTTATTTATAGCCCGACGTGGGCGTAACATTTTGATCACCTTCGTGCTATTTTTGATATGTTGAGGATGGAGCGCCTGTTCGTCAATCAGAAGAAGTGTTCTTTCTTCACTACTTCTGTAACTTTTCTTGGTTTTGTTGTGTCTACTGATGGTGTTCATGCAGATTAGTCGAAGATAGATGCGGTCTTGGAGTGGCCCAAACCGAAGATGTTGCACGATGTCAGAAGTTTCCATGGATTAGCATCCTTCTACCGTTGGTTCATCATAAATTTCAGCACTCTGATTGCTCCTATCACAGAATGCCTCAAGGGACGTGATTTCCAGTGGTCCGAGGAGGTGGAAACAAGTTTTCAACTGGTTAAGCAGAAGATGATAGAGGCACCAGTTTTGGCACTTCATGATTTTGAAAAAGTGTTTGAGGTAAACTGTGATGCATCTGGGGTTGGCATTGGTGGTGTTCTGAGTTAGGAGGGGCGCCCAATAGCTTTTTTCAGTGAGAAGCTATTAAGATCACAGAAGAATTATTCCACCTATGATCTGGAGTTTTATGCCATAGTTCAGTCCCTGAAGCATTGGCATCACTACCTAGTGCAGAGGGAGTTCATTCTTATCACTGATCATGAGGCTTTCAAGTACATCAATGGCCAATACAAGCTAAGTAGACGACATACCAAGTGGGTGGCATACTTGCAGGAGTTCACGTTTGTGCTGAGGCACCAAGCAAGAAGTCTGAACCATGTCGTAGATGCACTGAGCCATCGTACATTACTCCTCACCACCATGAGCACCAGAATTGTAGGATTTGAGGTTTTCTCTGATATGTATGCTGCAGATCCTTCCTTCGGGAGGATAATTCAGGAGGTAACTGATGGTCAACGACATGATTTTATTTTGCATAATGGTTATCTGTTTCATGGATTACAGTTGTGTGTTCTAGATTGTTCACTAAGGCAATAGATTATTAGTGAACTTCATAACGAGGGTCACTTTGGGTGAGATAAGACGTTTGCTTTGATCTCTTCTAACTATTATTTGCCCAAATTGACCTGTGACGTGGCTCATTATGTGTAGCATTGTTATGTGTGTCAGCGGTCCAAGGGTGTTCTCACTAATGCGGCCTTATACACACCTTTACCTGTACCTAAGCCCCTTCGTTTGATGTCAGTATGGACTTTGTGTTGGGCTTACCCTGTACCCAACTGGCCTTGGATTCTATTTTGGTTGTGGTTGACAGGTTTTCTAAGATGACCCATTTTGTAGCTTGCAGGAAAATGATGGATGCTGCCCGGATCGGCCATCTCTACTTCAGGGAGATTGTGCATTTACATGGTGTTCCCTGATCCATTACTTCAGATCGTGACACCAAGTTCATGAGTCATTTCTGGAGGAGTTTATGGGAGAAACTGGGGATGAAGTTGAATTTTAGCAACGCCTACCATCCCTAGACAGATGGTCAGACCGAGGTGGTGAACCGGAATTTGGGGAACCTTTTGAGGAGCATGGCGGGAACTAAACCGAAGCAGCGGGATTTGGCGTTACCTCAAGCAGAATTTTCCTATAATAGGTCGAAAAACAGAACCAAGGGACTGAGCCAAATTGAGATTCTCTATGGTCAGAATCCATCCGGGGTGCTTGACTTAGCCCCTATTCCACGTATGGGTCGTTTGAGTCACAATCCAGATGAGATGGCAGAATATCTTCGGGGTATCTATGAGCAGGTGAAGCTGGCCATTCACGAGAGTAATGCCAAGTACAAGGTTCAGGGCGACAGTCACCGTCGTCAGGTACTTTTTGATGTTGGTGATTTTGTTTGGGCAGTATTAACTCGTGATCGTTTTCCTGTTGGAGAGTATAATAAGCTTAAGAAGTGGAAGATTAGAACAAGTGAGATCCTGCAGAAGATCAATGATAACGCCTACAGACTACGCCTCCCTAGTCATTTGAGGACTTCTGATGTCTTTAATGTGAAACACCTGAGTCCTTGTTTTGTGGATTCTGATGAAGCTATTGTTAACTCGAGGACTAGTTCTTTCCAACCTAAGGCGACTGATGCAAGAGGATCCGAGTCAGATGATGCTGAGTTTTCAGATAGCACGTTGTTGGTACTGAGATACCTTGAGTTGGCAGATCAGCCCAAAGATTGCAGGTAGTCGTGATATTTTCCGAATTAAAATCCACCGTTTTCCCTTCCAAATCCCCATTTTTAGTTTTTTTTCCTTTTATGGTAATATTTCATTTATCGTTTAGGAGGTGATTTTGAACCCAATTTGGGCCAGATTTTTGGCAAATTACTTCTTTTATTACGTATTTCATTTTGATATGATTATTGGGATTTTGCTATTTTTTGGTAAAATTATAATAATGACTGTTTTTAGCTATACAGCCCGGCTTGTGGGCTGATTTTTGATAATTTTTTTGGATTGCTTAATTTTGAATTGAACATCAAAGGTGTTTCTCTGTGTTTTTGAGTGATTCTCTTATGTTTTTCCCTGTGAATTATCTGTAAAAACTAGCCTGTAGAATAATCACTATTCTGTCCGGTGTCGGTATTTTTTCTTGAACGAGCATTGATCAGTGATTATTTTTTCTTGTTTTGATTTTAAATTTATTTTATTACAGGGCTGCAGTTCTATCTTTACTATAAGCATAAACTTTGTAAAGAAACTAGAGGTGAATTTCATAGATCTTGTTTTATTTTTTTGGGATGACGGAGAGTATACACAGATCTTGTTTTGAGCTTCTTTACCTTTGTTATGGATGTTATTTATCTTAAGTTTCACCTAATATTTCTTATGCTTTAAAATATAAATTTATATATAATCTGAATCTAAATCTATAGTTGTATGTTTATGTATATATGTCAGCACAGAAAACATTCAAGTCAATTTCTTCTATGTAGGAAAAATTAATCTATATATGTAGTATTAAGGAAAACAGAACATCCCGGCCATTTGCGTGCAGTGTCAGTACTGAAAACGTAGTCAGTAGAGAGGAAACCATGGTGCAGGAGGTACATGGGCTGATATTCTGACTGATTTTCTTAATTCTTACAGATTTGCAAAGTCGCTGGAGTATGATCAGCCTTTTGTCATAGTTTAAGGCATCCCTTGAGGGATTGCCTATTATTAGCAAACGTTATTGTTTCCCTTATTCATCACAGTGAATGGTTCTTGCAAGGAAATCAGCAGTGCCGGACATGAGCACTCAGTAACTGAAATCTCCAATTGTAATGATATATGTGCTAGTAGGTCCCACCATAGGAATTTATATGGGCTATTCACTAACTTATATGGTAGATTTTATCCTTCCAGGTAAAGTTTTTAGATTTGGTAGTAAGTTATCATATTTGGGAGTAATATCCAAATGTGACAATTACTATCAAATATGACTTATTTTACAAATAGATTTCACTATTTTACTAGCAAATGTGATAGTTAAATAGTTGAATTCACGTTCAAGTTCAACATATAGAAATGGTTACATAATTTGTTACAGCATGATATTTAAGTCAACTTTGCATTGACTTGTTCAGTTGAGTTTAAATGAATACTATAGGTCTAATAATTATTTTTAATGTACTGTTGTTAGTTAATGAAGAATGATCAATTTTATTTCCACTCCTAAAAAATCACAAGAATTGAAGGGCTGGTGGCTAAGCAGATGATTTGGGAGTTGTATCTATGGACACTACAACAAATTAAGTTTTTAGTAGCGCATCAAAACGTCACAAAAAATTAATAATTTCATCACGAAGTATTTGGGTAACGAAAAAAATATGTCATGATGATTGTCAACGTATCTTCGTTGCTAAAAGTGTATGTGACGGTTCAAAAAGGTTGTTACTAATTGTTAGTTATAGGTGACAAAATTGATAATCATCACCAAAGGAAAAATTTATACGGTTCAATAAGGTTGTCCATTCAACAATTCTTCACTTATGGGGACACCTGCAGGAACTTACAATCCAGTAACAGTACATTGCTTTCATTATGTATAAATTAACATGCCACCTCTTGTTTGATATATCGATCATATTCTAACTCTAAAACATTTTACCTTGTTTGACATATATACTAAATATATATTAGGTTCATTTCTCTTTGTTAATGTCCGGTCATTGCTAGGTAAAGCAAATAAAAATCACCCTCCAATGATTGCTGATACTAGAAACTCAAATTATTCTATTGTAAATGCTACCATGGCGCCGGGCAGAATAGTGATTATTCTACAGGCTAGTCGTAACAAATATTTCACAGGGAGAAACACAAGAAAAACCCTAAAAACACAGAGAAACAACTCTGATGCTTTATTTAAAATTATGCAAATACAAATAATAATGATAATCTGTCTTTTCCGTATGTGGCCTCATTATTTATTTATAAGGTCAAAGCAAAAAAAAAAAGGAAAAAATCCCCAAAAACATAATCTTGGGGAAAACTAAGGAAATTACTAAAATTAAGCGATTGTATTAAGGCAGAATCAACGGCAGTCAATTCTAACTTACAAAAGGAAATTGCAAATGGAAAGTTTCCTAAAATTAAAAACTACAAATTTGAAGGCCTAAAACAGAATCAATGGCAGTCAACTGTTCTAGGTAGTCCACCTGTCATTTTTGCGTTGATCTGCCAACTCAAGGTATCTCAGTGCCAACAACGTGTTATCTAACAATTCAGCATCATCTGACTCGAATTCTCCTGCATCAGTTGCCTCGGGTTGGAAAGAACTCATCCTCAAGTTCACAATAGCTTCATCGAAATCCACAAAACAAGGACTCCAGTGTTTCACATTAAAGACATCAGGCGGCAACCCAGGAGGAAGATCCTCTGGCATCAGGTCAGAAAACTCTGCTAGCAGCTACTGCACCTATGCTGGTAAATCTGAATTCATGCCTGCTGCACTATTCCCATAAGGTAGCAGAGCATGGACCATGTTGCCACTCTCAATCTCAGCTAGAAACCTGAAAATCGAAAGCAGAATAGTATTATTGGCTACCGGGGTAGGAGTGGTTCCTTCCCGATAAGGTTCCAACACAATCTTCTTCCTTTTGATGCTAAAGGAATATGTATTTTTCCACCCATCATGAATAACACTGCGACCATACTACCAAGGTCTGCCTAACAATACATGACAAGCATCTATAGACACAACATCACACCAAGCATTATCAAAATATTTCCTACTAATCGAAAAACACACTAGGCATCGCCTATCTACTGTTACCTCACTGCCTTTATTCAGCCACGACAATTTATATAGCTTAGGATGATGATCTGTCTTCAGCTACAGTTTCTGGATAGTCTCTTCGGACACTAAATTCTCACAGCTACCACTGTCAATGATAATCTTGCAGACTTTATCTGCAACTGTGCAGGTGATGTGAAAAATATTGGTTCTCAATCAATCGTCCCCTGAATCACCCTTGGGGGTCAGTAGACTCTTACACAGGACCAGAGTCTCTTGGCCATCTCCATACAACACATCTCCATCTTCATCATCGTCATACACAGGCTCTCCAATCTTCTCAGTTTCATCTACCCCATCGTCCTCAATCAAGAGATTTTTGCTCTTATGATTAGCAGGCTTCCTGCACTCAGTCGCTTTATGTCCCTATTTACCACATCTAAAACATCTAATATTTGAGTTAGAGTTACCTTGGGGTGGCTACTGGGCAGGGCGGGATTCTTGAGGATGAACTGGCCGACTGCTTTAATCGCTTCTGATCACTGGCCTCCTGTTCTGTTGTTTTTCCACCGCAAGTGCACGCTGGTATGCTTTAGAAACGGTCCACAGTGAGTGAAGGCTGAGAACATCCTGCAGGGGCTGCTGTAATCCCCGAAAATACCGTGGCACCATCTGTTCTTCTGTCTCGGATAAATCATTTCGAGCTATCAATTGATAGAACTCCTCCATGTAATCATCCACCGATCCCGTGCCTTGCCTCAACGAATGAAGTCTCTGAAACAAGTGACCCTTCATCCTCTCCCAATCTGTGATCTTGGTTTTGCTCTACCAATCGCGTGAGCGCCTCAACTACTCCCACCACTCAGATGCTCTGCCTTTGAGTTTGATGGCGGCCAGTTTCACTTTGACACGATCTGGGACTTCTTTATACTCGAAAATACACTCTACTTCATTCAACCAATCGACGAATCCTTCGGCCTATAACGTACCAGAAAACTCAGGCAGATCCACTCTGAAACCAAGGTCTCCATAATGATTCTCCCGACCACAGTGCTCCCAGAATCGAGCAGGATTGTGATACGGGTTTTCGAAACTAGAATCGGAATCATGATCTTCCATCTCACGATCACCAAAATTCTGTGCCGCTAGACGCTGGGTTAACTCTGTAACTTGCCTCTGTAAATCCTCAATCATTGCATCCTGAACGTTACGATCATGGTGTGGGGCTTCCTCGTTCGGCACCTACCCGCGACGACCATGACCACCAGCCATGGAAAATGATAAAATCTCACCCCAGGAAGATGCTGAAGCTCTGATACCAACTGACGCCGGGTAGAATAGCGATTATTCTGCAAGCTAGTCGTAACAGATATTTCACACGGAGAAACACAAGAAAAAACCCTAAAAACACAGAGAAAAAGCTCTGATGCTTTATTTAAAATTATGCAAATACCAATAATAATGATAATCTATCTTTTCCGTATGTGGCCTCCTTATTTATTTATAAGGTCAAAGCAAAAAAAAAAGGAAAAAATCCTTGAAAACATAATTCTGGGGAAAACTAAGGAAATTACTAAAATTAAGCGATTGTATTAAGACAAAATCAACGGCAGTCAATTCTGACTTGAATACAAAAGAAAATTCCAAATAGAAAGTTTCCTAAAATTGAAAACTACAAATTTGAAGGCCTAAAACAGAATCAACGGCAGTCAACCATTCTAGGTAGTCCACATGTCATTTTTGTGTTGATCTACCAACTCAAGGTATCTCAGTGCCAATTGTCAGATAACACGTTGTTGGCACTGAGATACCTTGAGTTGGCAGATCAGTGAAAAAATGGCAGCTGGACTACCTAGAACGGTTGACTGCCATTGATTTTGTTTTAGGCCTTCAAATTTGCAGTTTCCAGTTTTAAGAAACTTTCCATTTGCAATTTCCTTTTGTATTCAAGTTATAATTGACTGTCGTTGATTCTGCCTAAATATAATCGCTTAATTTGAGTAATTTCCTTAGTTTTCCCCAGGATTATGTTTTCGGGGATTTTTTCCTTTTTTTTTCTTTGACCTTATAAATAAGGAAGCCACATACGGAAAATACAGATTATCATTATTATTGGTATTTGCATAATTTTAAATTAAACATCAGAGGTGTTTCTCTGTGTTTTTAGGGTTTCTCTTGTGTGTTTTTCCTGTGAAATATCTGCCGAAACTAGCCTGCAGAATAATCACTATTCTGCTCGGCGTCACTTACTTAGTGTGATCATATCATGGTGCAATATCATACTTTTTTTAAAAGCAAAATAAAATATAAATTTAATCAACATAAAAAAAATGGTTGCAAAATTACAAAGATTTCCAAAGGTGCAACATCATATTAACAATACTTGAGAATTTACTCTCAGTCCATCATCATAGGATGAACTAGAGTGAATCATGTGACAAAATTTAATCTTTCATGGCTTTTTCCTTAATAGATGAGACCTCATGCGGATGTGAAGAGTCGAGGAGTGCTTTGATATTTTGGGAGATTTTCTATGTCGACTTGTTGGTGAATGTTCTTTCTGGACAAATTTTACAAGGTATTATATGTTTTGATGAAATCTATGGATAAGAGTAGTTGAAACTTCCTTTAAAATAAATTATGGAACCTTGTCGTTTTGTAACTGTGTCAATCTTTGATTTAAACTTTTGGTTTGGTGGTTAAATAAAAACTAGTATCTTTTTTTTTTTTTTTGTGGTTGGAATTTAGATGTAATTTAATTTTTTATTGAAAAATATTTCATGAATGAATTCGAAGCTTGCAAGTAAAATGAAGAGATAAGGCAGTATATCTGTTAGTACACAACTTATTGATTTAAATTTTTGGCAGAAGCATCGTTCATGTACAGCAAGACATTCTCTTACATGTGAAGTGTCGTTCATGTATAGCAAGACATTCTCTTCACATCGTTCAAGTATAGCAAAACATTCTCTTACCCAAGAGTAAGACACTCCAATTCTTTTAAAGCCTACCAGATTAGTCAACTGACATTCACTGTACTCCTATGAAATTAGGAATATAAATTCTTCATTCATTGTACAAATCTGTCAAAGAATCAGCTTCTATGAAGGGAGAGAATCTCTCATATATTATTGTAATTGATTCTTATTGATGGGTTTGGCTTCAATCCTCGCCCTTTGATTAAAGGATGCAATCTCAACCTTTTATGTATTATGTGCGTGGGATTAACAAATTTATGTTTTATGTGGAATCCATATCCACATTAATGGTTGAGATTACGTCATTTTCTTAAAGGATGAAAAAGGTAAATGATGGAACCTGAACCCCTTATAGATAAATGTATATAAAAGCAGATGCAATCACTATGTGTGATACACTGCCAAATTCCTAAAACCTTAGGACTTTCATGGTATCAGAGCAACAGCGATCTGAACCTATCTCTCTCTGTTATTTTTTTCTCCTGCTCAAGTACATCCTTTAAAATGTTCCCATGGCATCTTCAGCTTCTTTTGCTACAGTTGATCCTGATCTTTCATCCTCCCCCCATGCCTTATCTTACCATTAAAAATGTTACAAACCTTGTATGTGTTAAATTACAATTCACCAGTATATCTCTAATGGAAGATCTAACTTCTTCTTATTTTGCGCTCACAAGACCTGTTCAAACTTTGATTTATACTTTTCGTTTAGTGGTTAGATACATAAAAACTGTAGCAGTATCTTTAATGTTTTGTGGTTGAAATATGGAAGCAATTTAATTTTCTAGAAGATCTTATTGGAAAAGATTTCATGTATGAATTCAAAGCTTAAATAAAATAAAGAGAGAAGTGATTATATATATGGATTAGTGCACAATTTATTGATTTAAGCTTTCGGGTGAAGTGTTATTCATGTATAGCAAGACATTCTCATACCCAAGAATACACTCCAATTCTTTTAGAGGCTATGCAATCTTGTTAGCATAACCGTCATATTGGAGCCTGACCCTTTCCTTGAGGGTGAAAAAGAAAGAGAAAAGAGAAAAGATGAAAGGAAAATGGGCTTGTGTAGAAAAAAATTATATTTTATTTTCTCTTTTAAGGAAAACCAAAAAATTCCATCAAAGCTAAAAGCATTTCAAGTTAATCGAGTAAATATAGAAAGATGGATAACAATTTTTTTTATGCTTGTCAATATTGTGACATACAAATTGCTTTCAATATTAGTCATCGTTCTGTATCTTAAAGAACTGACCAAAAAACCTCAACGTTTATCATCAAAATTTAATTAACTTGATTGAAAGGTATTCATTATTCAAAGCTCAAACTTAGAATATCCATGAGGTCAGATTGGTCATAACCCACCAACATATCTTTTTTCTAAACTCAATAGGTCATATGTGTGACACTCATTCAAATGACTTTTTCTTTATCTGTTAAAAAGTTCATTGTATTTTCCTTTTTTACTCTATTTATTTCAATGATAAATGACAATTTGAAAATAAAATACATAAAAGAAAGTATTTTATTAGTGTTTGGATTCTATGAAAATCAATTTCATGTAAAATAATATTTTACATTGGTGAGTGAAAAACTTAACGAAACAATTTCCCTTTTTTCTGGCGTAAGTTGTTTTATAAGTGATTGGAAAATTGTTCTTTTTTAATAAAAGAAATTACTTTCCCACTTTCCTAAAATTTCTCACTTATTACACCACTAAGTTTCACTTTTTGTTTATTTTTAACATTTTTCATCATTTATGTTCATATTTCGACTGAAAACTTATAATTTTACATGACTCTCATTTTAAATAAATTTGGTTTTACATTGAAATACATTTTTCATGTAAAGAAACAGAGTCGAAATTAATTTTACTTTGTAATATATTTTACATGGAAACAAATGAAGCTTTTGATTAATAGGCTACTGTCAGATGAGTCCCATACAAATCATCACCTACAATTTTCTACAAGGCACTTCACTCCCCCTTTCTTAGTTATGAAAACTTAATGGTAAAAATCAACCTAAGCCATGGAAAATCTGGAAATGTTAAGTCAGTGAAGTTTTTACTTTTTTTAAAACTTCGGATAATATTAAAAAGATGTTAAATCTCTAAAAATTAGAAGAATGGATTCTCTCTTTTTCTTATCAAGTCCAGCGGTAAGTTTCATTGTACGGACAGAAAGGACAACAAATTCCCTTACTTCTGAACCATATTGAAAAGAAAAAACATATATATATATATATATATATATAAATCTCTAAAAATTAGAAGAATGGATTCTCTCTTTTTCTTATCAAGTCCAGCGGTAAGTTTCATTGTACGGACAGAAAGGACAACAAATTCCCTTCTGAACCATATTGAAAAGAAAAAACATATATATATATATATATATATATATATATATATATATTTCTGGAATGAACATCGAGTGATTCAATTTCTGACACTAATTTTTATTGTTTTGATTTTAAATATATTTTCATACAAGGTCTGGTTTGATCTTGCTTATAAGCCACATCTAAAGGTGAATAGGGTATTGACGCCGGGCAGAATAGTGATTATTCTGCAGGCTAGTCGAACAGATAGTTCACAGGGAGTAACACAAGAAAAACCCTAAAACAATACAGAGAAACTACTCTGATGCTTTATTTTAATTTTTTCCAAAAATACAATAATAATATTACGAAACCCTAAGACCTTATTTATAAGGTCGAAGCTAAAATAGGAAAATTAAATTAAGGCCGAATTTAAATTAAATAAAATAAAAAGTTTCCTAAAAACTAAAAACTGCGAATTTGAAAGTCTAAACTTCGTTTTTTTGGCTTAAAAACGATAAGGCTTAGTATTAAATACTATGTTTTTCCCGAAAGCTCGTTTCCAATCAGACTAGGGTCTTCGGGGCCCAATCTGAACCTATGGCCCGCTAAACGATGTAAACCGGCTTAGGTAGCCCACTTGCCATCTGACAGCTCAGTATCATCTGACTCAGATCCTCCTGCATCAGGTATACATAGATCGTGTTATGGATAATAATTGTCTTAGGTTTCTCTCAGTATTTCGTAAGACTTAAAATGTAATTTAAATATAAATATTATATACACGTATGTATATATAAGATCTTAATCTAAATCTACATCTACGTCTATATCTGTATTTGTATCTATATATGTTAAGACAGAAAGAATCCCAAGGAAAAATGAAACTACTATTAAAGAAAGTAACACATTCCAATGATCAACGAATTCTGCAGTTCTTGAGACCGGAAGCCGAGTAAAGTGCTTCAAATATACTAGTTAAAAAATAAATGTGGAATACCCGTGTAGGAGCTACATATACGGTTTAACATATATTTTCAATTATTTTCTTAATGCTTACAGATCTGATAGTTGAATAGTTGAATTCATGTTCAAGTTCAACATATAGAAATGGTTACATAATTTGTTACAGCATGATATTTAAGTCAACTTTGCATTGACTTGTTCGGTTGAGTTCAAAGTGAGATTAGGTCATTAACAAGTTAAATGAATACTATAGGTCTAATAATTATTTTTAATGTACTGTTGTTAGTTAATGAAGAATGATCAATTTTATTTCCACTCGTAAAGAATCACAAGAATTAAAGGGCTGGTGGCTAAGCTGATGATTTGGGAATTGTATCTATGGACACTATAACAAATTAAGTTTTTATTAGCGCATCGAAACGTCACAAAAAATTAATAATTTCGTTACAAAGATTTGGGTGACGAAAAAAATGTCATGATGATCGTCAACGTATCTTCGTTGCTAAAAGTATTTGTGACGGTTCAATAAGGTTGTTACTAATTGTTAGTTATAGGTGACAAAATTGATAATCATCACCAAAGGAAAAAATGTTTTGTGATGCAAAGTTGCGTCAGTAATACTAGTGAAATTTCATCATTAAAGATTTGTATTCGTCACTAAATACATAAAAAACGTTTACAGGATTTGATAGTGTAAAAATTCTTGGCTGGCTCTTTAGACCCGCTGAAAACTTCATTGGTAAACTTGAGAAGCTTCATTGATAACTTCAATAAAAGTTTAGGACCCAAAAAAGTAGTATTACTAGTAAAGTTTCTAAGATTACCAGTGGAATTTTCAAGCAGTCTAAGACATTGGTTTAGACCCGAGCCAGCCAAAAAATCTTCATATAATTGAGATGAACCCTTAAGTTATATATTTTTCATGGACCTATACTAGAACAAAACTTCTCGGTAACGCTGCCGGTAAAGGAACTGCTTGGAGTTTGAAGAATCTAAACTGTTATCAATTTTGTACCCACATTTTATGTAAAATTTATTATATAAAAGCCAATAAATCTTACCTTTTTTTTTTTCTTTTGAAGAAGTTCGAGATGATATTTTTGCTCAATTATTCATTTTAGTGCAGTTTTCCTTTCCTCATATTTTTTGAATCTTTTTTGTTCTTTTTATGTGAAAAACTAATAGCTGGTAATACTTAAACATGTATGAAATGAACGTACATGCATAAAAACAAGCACATTAAAAAAATTTGGAAAAAACAACTTGTAATTAATTACAACTAGCTAAAACATCAACATGAATAAAAGGATCAAGATTGTCACAACCTTAAGCAACAATTTACCATCTTTAATTTCAATTCTAGATAGGTTGATGATAAATAGACAACATGATTTTATCTAAACTTGATTGTTAATTCTCGCTGCTGAAAAATTGATTGATATGTTGATTAACGATATTGACAAACCATGACAATAGTGTGAGACTTTTTATTTTCAAATAACTTCTTCAGCCACAATTTGTATCTTTAGTTGACACTTAGAATTTTAGAAAGTAAAAGAATACAAATTAACAAAAAAATACAAAGAAGTTTCTCAACAAAGAACATTTGCAGCATTAAGTTTATGATACAGACTACATTATTTTTGTGATGATCCACACCTCTCATTAGGAGTGTGATGGGAAGATCATGATCCTTATAGCGTACAATTAGATATACTTTTGGGTCACGAAGTGAGAGTGTGACAGAATGGTATCATAGTCGACCCAAGACCATTATCATGTGGATGCATGATATTTGGTCCTATTCCCATCTTATCTTTCCTTCATAGAAAGAATTAGTATTAACATTTGTCCTTCTTATCTTATGGTTCTCATGTTATCCTGATCTCTTGCTCCATTTTTCAGTCTCATCAACCACTTTCTAATAAATTTATCAAACCATAATGAGAACTTATTCCAAGAGAAAGTGAAATTGCCTTTTTTCCTTTTTTTCATTGATTGTTCACCACATTATATATATAAGTAATATTTCTGGAATGAACATCGAGTGATTCGATTTCTGACACTAATTTTTCTTGTTTTGATTCTAAATATATTTTCAGATAAGGTTTGGTTTCATCTTGCTTATAAGCCACGTCTGAAGGTGAATTGCATAAGAGTTTTTTGAGTTTTTCTTTTCGTGAAGAGGGTATACATAGATCGTATTATGGATATTATTTATCTTAGGTTTCTCACAGTATTTCGTAAGATTTAAAATGTAAGTTAAATATTTATATTATATACACGTATGTATATATAAGATCTGAATCTAAATCTAGATATACGTCTATATCTGTATTTTATCTATATACAATAAGACTGAAAGAATCCCAAGGAAAATTGTAACTTCTATTAAAGAAAGTAACACATTCCGATGATCGACAAATTGTACAGTTCTTAAGACCAAAAACCGAGTAAAGTACTTCAAATATACTAGTTAAAGAAGAAATGTGGAATACCTGGGTGTGAGCTACATATATAGTTTAACATATATTTTGAGTTATTTTCTTAATGCTTATAGATCTTATAGCAAGTTCAACATCTAGAAATGGTTACATAATTAGTTCCAGTATGATATTTAAGTCAACTTTGCATTGACTTGTTCAGTTGAGTTCAAAGTGAGACTAGGTCATTAACAAGTGAAATGATTATTATAGGTCAAATCATTTTTTTAATGCACTGTTGTTAGTTTATGAAGAATGATCAATTTTATTTCCTCTCGTAAAAAATCACAAGAATTACATGGCTGGTGGCTACGCTGATGATTTGGGAGTTGTATCTATAAAAACAACAACAAATTAAGTTTTTAGTGGCGCATTGAAACATCACAAAAAATTAATAATTTTGTCAAGAAAGTATTTGGATAACGAAAAAAATATTTGATGATGATCGTCAACGTAGCTTCATTGCTAAAAGTATAATATTGTTACAAATTGTTAGTTATAGGTGACAAAATTGATAATCATCACCAAAGGAAAAAATGTTTTGTGACGCAACGTTGCGTCTGTAATAATAATGAAATTTTGTCATTAAAGATTTGTATTCGTCATTAAATACCTAACAGAGGTTTACTGTATGTGAAGAAAAGTTACACGTCATCTTATGAATAACTAATTAGTAAAACAAAAAAATAGTCATGAATGCTAATATTAAGTCTTCGCTGAAGGTGGAATGCATCACTAAATAGGCACTTATTTTCCACTATAGAGGACGATGTTAAATGTCACCAAATAGAGGAAATTTTTGTGATGTAATGTAATGACCCATCTCGAGTGGGCCCTACTAGAGGCGACATCCTTACTTTTCATAACTGAGCACCTGAACAACTATAATATGAATAATGTCTAACATAGACATAGGATAATATATGTATATCATCGTAAGTGCAATTTCGATCAATAATACAATCATTTATCATTACGAAAAGACGTCTCAGAAGACATAACTTCAAAATATACATCTTAGTATAAAATAGTAGACTGCTATTACAAAAAAAGATTGGACGTGGATGCCAGTACTTGGACCCACCTAGAGATTTCTCTTCCTCGCTTCTTCACTAATGTTTCAAGGGCCTCGAACAATCTTCTTGAAATAGTAAGAGGGAGGGGTGAGCTAAAAAGCTCACTCAACAAGTAAACACATTACTTGAAGTAATCAAATAAATCCTTTTATGAACCTGAAGTAGGAGGATCCGAGTCAGATGATGCTGAGTTATCAGATAGCACGTTATTAGCACTGAGATACCTTGAGTTGGCATATCAGCGCAAAGATAGCAGGTGGACTACCTAGAATGGTTACATCGTTTTGCATGCCACAGGCTTGGATCGGGCCTCGAAGACCCTAGTCTGATTGGAAACGGGCCCCCAATCAAAACTCGAGCTGTTATTCTGAGCATAGTTGTTTTTAAGCCAAAAACAGACGTTCAGGCCTTCAATTTTGCAGTTTTTGATTTTAGGAAACATTTCATTTGCAATCTCCTTTTGTATTCAAGTCGGAATTGACTGCCAATGATTCTGTATTAACACAATCGCTTAATTTTAGTAATTTCCAAGTTTTTTCCCCAATATTATGTTTTTGTGGATTTTTTTCCTTTTTTTTGTTGTTTTGACCTTATAAATAAGGAGGCCACATACGGAAAAGACAACTGATTATTATTATTGAATAAAATTGTATTTTTTTTCCCTACGAACTATCTGTTGAAACTAGCTTACAGAATAATCGCTATTTTGCCCAGTGTTAGTTGGTATCAGAGCTTCAACATCTTCTTAGGGTGAGATTTCATCAGTTTCCATGGCTGGTGATCGTGGTCGTGGTCGTGGTCGTTGTGGGCAGGTTCCGAACAAGGAAGCCCCACACCATGATCGTAACATTCAGGATGCGATAATTGAGGATTCACAGAGGCAAGTTGCAAAGTTAACTCAGCGTCTAACGGCGCAGAATTTTGGTGATCGTGAGATGGAAGATCACGATTCCGATTCCAGTCTCGAAAACCCTAATTACTATCCTGCTCGATTCGGAGAATGCTGTGATTGGGAGGATCATTATCGAGACCTCGATTTCAAAGTGGATCTGCCCGAGTTTTCTGGTACGTTAGAGGCTGAAGGATTCGTCGATTGGTTGAATGAAGTATAGCATATTTTCGAGTATAAGGAAGTCTCAGATCGTGTCAAAGTGAAACTGGTTGCCATCAAACTCAAAGGCAGAGCATCTGTGTGGTGGGAGCAGTTGAGGCGTTCACTCGACCGACAGGGTAAGGCCAAGATCACTGATTGGGAGAAGATGAAGGGTCACTTCCTTTCTTTCTGCTATACTCAAACCTTGTTTCAGCGACTTCATTCGTTGAGGCAAGGTACGAGATCGGTTGATGATTACACGGAGGAGTTCTATCAATTGATAGCCCATAATGATTTATCTGAGACGGAAGAGTAGATAGTGGCATGGTATTTGGGGGGATTATGACAGCCCCTGCAGGATGTCCTCAGCCTTCACTCGCTGTGGACCATTTTTGAAGCATACTAGTATGCACTTGCGGTGGAAAAACAGCAGAACAGGAGGCCAATGAACAGAAGTGATCAAAGCAGTCAGCCAGTTCACCCTCAAGAATCCCATCCTGCCCAGCAGCCACCCCAAGGTAACTCTTACTGAAATATTAGATGTTTTAGATGTGGTTAACATGGACATAAACCGACTGAGTGCAGGAAGCCTACTAGTCAAAAAGGCAAAAATCTCCTGATTGAGGACGACGAGGTAGACAAAACTAAGGAGATTGGAGAGCCTGTGTATGACGATGATGAAGATGGAGATGTGTTGTATGGAGATGGCCATGAGACTCTGGTCATTCGTAAGAGTTTACTAACCCCCAAGGGCGATTCGGGGGACAATTAGTTGAGAACCAATATTTTCCACACGACCTCTACAGTTGCAGATAAAGTTTGCAAGATAATTATTGACAGTGGTAGTTGTGAGAACATAGTGTCTAAAGAGACTGTTCAAAAATTGTAGTTGAAGACAGATTGTCATCCTAAGCCATATAAATTGTCGTGGCTGAATAAAGGCAGTGAGGTAACAGTAGATAGGCGATGCCTAGTGTCTTTTTCGATTGTTAGGAAATATTTTGATAATGCTTGGTGTGATGTTGTGTCTTTGGATGCTTTTCATGTATTGTTAGGCAAACTTTGGCAGTATGATCGCAGTGTTATTCATGATGGGCGAAAATATACTTATTCTCTTAGCATCAAAGGGAAGAGGATTGTGTTGGCACCTCGTCGGGAAGGAACCACTCCTACCCCGGTAACCAATAATACTAATCTGCTTTCTATGTCCAAGTTTTTAGCTGAGATTGAGCATGGGGACGTGGTCTATGCTCTGTTGTCTTGTGAGAATAGTGCAGCAGACATGAATCCAGATTTACTAGCAGAGGTGCAGCAGCTACTAGCAAAGTTTTTTGACATGATGCCAGAGGATCTTCCTCATGGGTTGCCGCCGTTGAGGGATATTCAGCATCATATCGATCTTGTTTCGGGGTCCAGTTTGCCTAATCGACCGGTGTATCTCCTCAGTCCCAAGAAATCTAAAGAGTTGTAGCGACAGGTGGTAGAGTTGTTGGAGAGGGGCTACGTTCGTGAGAGTATGAGCCCATTTGAGATTGTTTATGGTCAGAATCCATCCGGGGTGCTTCACCTAGCCCCTATTCCACGTGTGGGTCATTTGAATCACAAGGCAGATGAGATGGCGAAACATCTTCGGGGTATCCATGAGCAGGTGAAGCTGGCCATTCGCGAGAGTAATGCCAAGTACAAGGTTCAGGGCGATAGTTGTCGTCGTCAGGTACTTTTTGATATGGGTGATTTTGTTTGGGCAACACTAACTCGTGATCGTTTTCCTATGGGCGAGTATAATAATGTTAAAGAGCGGAAGATTGGACCCTGTGAGATCCTGCAGAAGATCAATGATAACGCCTATAGACTACGCCTCCCCAATCATTTGAGGACTTCTGATGTCTATAATGTGAAACACCTGAGTCCTTATTTTGTGGATTCCGATGAAACTATTGTGAACTAGAGGACGAATTCTTTCCAACCCGAGGCGACTAATGCAGGAGGATCCGAGTCAGATGATACTGAGTTGTCAGATAGCACGTTATTGGCACTGAGATACCTTGAGTTGGCAGATCAGCAAAAAGATGGCAGGTGGACTACCTAGAACGGTTATATTGTTTTGCGTGCCACGGGCTCAAATCGGGCCCTGAAGAACCTAGTCTTATTGGAAACGGGCCCCTGGGCAAAAATCAGGCCTTTGCCCTGTGGGTAGTTGTTTTTAGGCCAAAAAACGACGTTTAGTCCTCCAATTTTGCCACTTTCGGTTTTAAGAAACTTTCCATTTGCAATTTCCTTTTGTATTCAAGTCAGAATTGACTGCCGTTGATTCTACCTTGATACAATCGCTTAATTTTAGTAATTTCCATATTTTTTCCCCAATATTACGTTTTCAGGGATTTTTTCCTTTTTTTGTTGTTTTGACCTTATAAATAAGGAGGCCACATACGAAAAAGACAGCTGATTATTATTATTGAATAAAATTGTATTTTTTTCCCTACGAACTATATGTTGAAACTAGCCTACAAAATAATCACTATTCTGCCCGGTGTCAAAACACGTTGCAGGTAGTTTCGTACATATTCATATTTTATTCAATTATATATTTATACAATATCATACAACGTAAAGCACTCCTTCAATTACTTCAGTTCTTTATCATTTCAATTAAATAGTTCACGAATATCAGGACATTTCCCATTTAAATAAATTAGATCCTCGAGCAAGGTCTCCACTTCCAAGAACAAGGGCCCTACCCCTTATCCGATGGAGTTATAACATTTGACAAACTAAAATTTCCTCCTTACCTATTACTGGGTGAGATTTATATAGCTAAAAAATAAATCAATTCATTCCATATCACACAATAAGAACAAAAGTAATACAACATATACAAAGAATTCTTGGTATTATAACCTTTCAATACACATTTCGGATCAAAGAATGTTGGCTGGATAATAATTGGAATATTGAGGGATATTGTGGGGGATGAGACCACAGAAGAAATTATCGAAACCAGAATAAATGGGAGTGACAGGTTGGATATTTGTGCCTGGATGCCATCCCCTGATGGTAAGTTCACAACAGTTTTAGCTTGGGAGGTTGTTCGGAAACAACAGGAGATTCTGCTGTGGCATGACTGGTTTTGGAACAAAATTCTGCCAAAAAAATTATCCACATGTAATTGGAAAGCTTGGTTCAATAGCCTTGCAGTGGATGAAAGAGTGCAACAGAAGGGGATATCTCTTGCGTCGGCTTGTGACTGCTGCTGTCCGCCAGGCAGGGAATCGATTGATCATGTCTTGGCTACCAGAAAGATTGCTGCTCAGATATGGGATCGTGCAAGTAAATTGTTGAATGTGCCATGTCTACGTTTTGATACTTGGAAGGCTTCTTTATACACATAGATGATAGTGGCAAAGAAGGCTTCATTATCTGGTAATTTAATTGGTCTGCTTCTGTGCATCATTAGGTGGTGTTTATGGAATAGTAGATGTAAAGCCAGAATGGAGGGGTTGAAAGCTTGTGTAGAGCAAGTATGGAGGTTGGTTAAAATATGGCTTAAAAGACTGGCTATAGAATTGAAAGTGCTCAAAAATTTGTCTGATCAAAATGTTCGCTTGATGACTGATTTCAACTTGGTTTCGCCCAAAGCTGCTACTGTTCGAAAATGTAGGCTAGTGTGGTGGTTGAAACCCCCTTGTGGTTGGGTTAAAATTAATTGTGACGGTAGTGTTAGAAATAACCCGGGCTCATCAAGGGGTGGTTGTATCTTGAGAGATGCTAATGGTGACTTTAAAGGAGCTTTTTCTAGTCATTACTGTTTTGGCTCTAATAACGAAGTAGAGTTGAGGGCTGTGTTTGATGGCATTAAGTTGTGCAAGAGTGTTTCGTATTTTAATGTTAT
Source organism: Bretschneidera sinensis (assembly GCA_023935145.1). Lineage (NCBI taxonomy): Eukaryota > Viridiplantae > Streptophyta > Magnoliopsida > Brassicales > Akaniaceae > Bretschneidera > Bretschneidera sinensis. Next base: position 8,613,387 of record CM043705.1, read on the forward strand.
TATTGAGAGTGACTCCAAAACCATTGTTGACTGGTTTAGAGCGGGTGGGTGCACCCTATGGTATTTATGGGACTTTTGGGATGAGTGTGTTAAAGAGATGCAAGGGATGAATGTTCGAATTGTTCATCAATTTTGTGAAGGTAATCAAGCGGCAGATTTATCGGCTAAGATCGGTGAACGAGACAATAATGGAACATATGAAAATTTAAATGAGCTACCGAAGTTATTAAAGGGTATTCTTCGTATTGATAAGTCTGGTTTGCCGGCTATTAGATGTTAGGTTGATTTTGTTTGTTGTAAGTTTCTTTAGGCTTGTTTAGAGTTTATTTTTCTTCATAAGCCTGTTTAGACTTGTTTGGTTTTTCTTGGTCTTGTTTATTTTCCTTATGTTTTGTTTGGTTTGTGTTTGGGAGGGTTTGTTTTGGTCTTATTGTAATCTCCCATATGCTTTTCTTGTAATCACGGTTTTCCTCCGCCATAAGTGAGGACTTATAAAGAAATTTGGGACGGGGTTACTATGAGGGTGGCTACCGGCTCTTCGTAAAAAAAAAAAAAAAGATTAAGGTGACACTCACCTTGTAGAATAAACCTTCACTCTCGAATCACCTCCTTGCCCTTAGAACTTTCCAAAAACACCCCTAAAGAATTTATCGATTAAAATCAACCTCGGATATGTATACTACTACTCACTAATTACTTGAGTTAAGAAATCTAGAGCTACTATTTAATTCATCCACTACAAGATAAAAGGTTATTGCCGGCGCTTTTTTTTTTTTGCATATTTCAGCGCTTTAAAGTACCGGAATATGAATTTTCGACGCTTTTTACAAGCGCCGGATAAAGTGTCGGTATGTGTGGTGTCGAAGCGCAAATGCTAGCACTTAGAGAAAGCGCCGCAATGTGCCTATTTTTTTGGTGCTTACAAGCGTCGGTATATTACGGCACTTCAATATACCAGCGCTTGTAAGCGCCACAATATACTGGCGCTTTTAAGCACCACAATATACTGAAAATATACCCGCGCTTATAAGCGCCGCAATATACATATAAATATACCGGCGCTTATATGTCAGCCTTTTTACGCACCGATATATAACTGTTTTAATTTTTTTTTCACATTATTTTGGTTTAATATTATACAATAAAATGAGACAATCAATAAATAGAATGTACCATAAAATTTAAAATGTTCTTCAATATATAAAATGTACCATAAAATTTCAAAATGTTCTTCAATATATAAAACATCATCATAAAAAATTCTTTAACTTAGTACAAATTAAAGTCATCTCATGTACAAAAAATAAAACAATCATAGTTACTTTCACAGTTGACATCAATTTTGAGGTCCTCTACTAACCAATTGTTTTAGTAAAGACTTCTGCTCATCCATTTGAGATTGCATACTGTTCATTTGATCATCATGCTTAGCTGTAATTTCTTGAATCTGATGTGACTGCTGTTCAATTTGATGCGACTGTTGTTCAATCTGATGCGCATACTATTCAATCTGATGCGCATGCTGCTGATTGGTTTCTTCCATTTGTGCTCTCAGACTATTTATCTCTTCAGCATAAGCCCCATGGTATCCCATTTCATTCCTCATTTGAGCTGAAAGTCCAAACATAGCAGAGGGTGTAACTCCAAAACCCTGACCTCGGACACGACCGGAACTCTCTTAACCCATAAGCTCGGTGAAGACTTCATTTTGTATTGCTAGCATCAGAGGATCCTGAAGCTGCAACAAGTTCAGCAACACGAGCTTCAGCTGTCACCTACAATTAGGAAACAATAAATTATTTAACTTCTTTGAATATTTATTAGCTAATCACAGCTAAATTTACATAAAACAAAAGGTGCTTATCATATTTTATAGAAAAAAGGGCAGAATTTCCCCTATTTTTCCATAAAATCTCATTCAAAAGAAAAACAATATATACAATCCAAACGAAGTAACCAATTCACAACTTAACAAATATACAATCCAAACATCGATGTTGAAAAGATTATACAGTCAACAACTATAACCTCGGAAACTCTACAATCAAGGTAATACTATCTAAAGACTTCCCACATACATGAATGTAAGAGAATATATCACTAATAGTCTAACCAAAAAAGGAAAAAAAAATAACATACATCATCATTAAAGAAATCCAAATCTGCATTAGAGACAATCTTCCTATCAAAATCAACAGAATGTCTCTTGTGCCATCTTGCAATGATTTGTTACATAGGCTATGCTTAGAAGTTAATTTAAAAATACCACAAAAGCTTTAACAGATGTAGAAGAACTTGTATGCTTACCACTCCACTAGTTTTATGAGTAAATCTACTTTCATTCAAAGAATTCAAGTTAGGATTCCTAGCATAGTCGACCCAAAGAGGAAGAAGTCATTTGAGCGGTGTAGTAGCCGTGCAAGAAGTGTAAAGAGTCAGCTTCTGATTCAATGATCAGTGAAATTCGGGTGTTAGAAAGAATAAGCTTTCTTCATAATAACAGTGGCCCTACTGATAAACTGATCACTGAGCATATATCCATTTATTTTACAATGGAGATACTGAATAACATGCAAGAAATATGTCCATCTAATAAAAGAGATGATATGCTTTTAATTTTTCATATTCAAGTACTTATGGTTGATTAACAAGCAGAAAAACAAGTTAGAAATAACTTAAAAGGTAGAAATAACTTAAAAGCCCAGAATGCATGACATTCGAAACCCTGACCACGTATGACGTAGGAGGATCCAAGTCAGATGATGCAGAGTTGGCAGATTAGCGCAGAACTGGCAAATGGACTACCTAAAATGGGCCACAGGCTCAGATCAGGCCCGAAAGACCCTAGTCTGATTGGAAACGGGCCAACGAACAAAACTGAGGGCATTTCCCTCAGCGTCGTCGTTTTTAAGCCAAAAAAATGATGTTTAAGCCCTCAAATTGGCAGTTTACAGTTTTTATTTTAGTTGTTTTAATTTCAGCCTTAATTTAATTTTTCTATTTTGTTTCGACCTTATAAATAAGGTCTTAGGGTTTCGTAAACATTATTATTGAATTTGCATAATTTTAAATAAAACATCAGAGCTGTTTCTCTTTATTGTTTTTCAGGGTTTTTCTTGTGTTATTCCCTGTGAACGATCTGTTCGACTAGCCTGCAGAATAATCGCTATTCTGCCCAGCGTCAGTTGGTATCAGAGCTTCAGTGTTTTCCTAGGGCAAGATTTCATCAGTTCCATGGCTGGTGGTCGTGGTCGTGGTCGCCGCGGGCAGGTTCCGAACGAGGAAGTCCTACGTCGTGATCGTAATGTTCAAGATGCGATGATTGAGGATTTACAGTGACAAGTTGCAGAGTTAACCCAATGTCTAGCGGCGCAAAATTTCGATGATCGTGAGATTGAAGATCACGATTCCTATTCCAGTTTCGAAAACCCACATCACAATCCTGCTCGATTCTGGGAGCACCGTGGTTTGGAAGAACGTTATGGAGACCTCGGTTTCAGAGTTGATCATCCCGAGTTTTCTGGTATGTTACAGGATGAGGGATTCGTTGATTGTTTGAATGAAGTGGAGCGTCTTTTCGAGTACAAGGAAGTCCTAGATCGCGTAAAGGTGAAACTGGTCGCCATCAAGCTGAAGGGCAGAGCATCCACGTGGTGGGAGCAGTTGAGGTGTTCGCGTGATCGGCAGGGCAAAGCCAAGATTACAGAATGGGAGAAGATGAAAAAGAAGATGAAGGGTCACTTCCTCCCTTTCGGTTACACTCAGACCTTGTTTCAGCGTCTTCATTCGTTAAGGCAGGGCACGAGATCGGTGGATGATTACACGGAAGAATTCTATCAGTTGATTGCCTGGAATGATTTATCTGAGACAGAGGAGCAGATGGTGGCACGGTGTTTGGGGGGATTACAGCCGCCCTTACGGGATGTCCTCAGCCTTCACTCGCTGTGGACAGTTTCAGAAGCATATCAGCGTGCACTTGCGGTGGAAAAACAGCAGAACAAGAGGCCAATGAACAGAGGCGATCAAAACAATCGACCAGTTCACCCTCAGGAATCCCATCCTATCCAGCAACCACCTCAAGGTAACCCTAACCCGAATATTAGATGTTTCAGATGTGGTGAACATGGGCATAAATCACCTGAGTGCAGGAAGCCTGCTAGTAATAAAGGCAAAAATCTCCTGATTGAGGACGATGGGGTAGATGAAACCGAGGAGATTGGGGAGCTTGTGTATGACGATGATGAATATGGAGATGTGTTGTATGGGGATGGCCATGAGACCTTGGTCATTCGTAAGAGTCTACTGACCCCTAAGGGCGATTCAGGGGACGATTGGTTGAGGACCAATATTTTCCACACAACCTGTATAGTTGTTGATAAAGTCTGCAAGATGATCATAGATAGCGGCAGTTGTGAGAATGTGGTGTCTGAAGAGGCTGTCTAGAAACTGCGATTGAAAACAGATCCTCATCCTAAGCCGTACAAATTGTCTGGGCTGAATAAAGGCAGTGAGGTAAAGGGGGATAGGCGTTTCCTAGTTTCTTTTTCGATTGGTAAGAGATATTTCGATAATGCTTGGTGTGATGTTGTGTGTATGGATGCTTGTCATGTATTTTAGGCAGACCTTGGCAGTATGATCATAATGTTATTCATGATGGGTGAAAAAACACATACTCCCTTAGCATCAAAGGGAAGAAGATTGTGTTGGCACCTCGTCGGGAAGGAATCACTCCTACCCCGATTTCCAATAATACTAATCTACTTTCGATGTCCAGGTTTTTAGCGGAGGTTGAGCATGTAGACGTGGTTTTTGCTCTGTTGCCTTGTGGGAATAGTGCAGCAGATCTGAATCCAGAATTACCAGCCGAAGTACAGCAGCTGATGGCAGAGTTTTCTGACCTGATGCAAGAGGATCTTCCTCCTAGGTTGCCACCTATGAGGGACATTCAGCATCAGATCAACCTTGTTCTAGGGTCCAGTTTGTATAATCGACCAGTGTATCACCACACCCCCAAGGAATCTGAAGAGTTGCAGCGACAGGTGGTAGAGTTGTTGGAGAGGGGCTACGTCCGTGAGAGTATGAGCCCATGCGCGGTTCCTGCCCTACTAGTGCCGAAGAAGGATGGTTCTTGGCATATGTGTGTTGATAGCAGAGCCATCAACAGGATCATAGTGAAATACTGGTTCCCAATTCCCCGCCTGGATGATATGTTAGACCAGCTGTCCGGTTCTAGGGTCTTCTCCAAAATTGACCTTAGGAGTGAATACCACCAGATCAGAATAAGGCCTGGAGATGAGTGGAAGATAGCGTTTAAGACGCAGCATGGGTTGTATGAGTGGATGGTCATGCCTTTTGGGCTGTCCAATGCACCCAGCACATTATAAGTTTCATGCATCAGGTTTTACAGCCTTTCATGGGGAAGTTTGTTGTATTTTACTTCGATGACATCCTCATTTATAGTCCAATGTGGGAGTCACATTTTGAGCACCTCCGTGCTGTTTTTAATTTGTTGAGGACAGAGCGCCTGTACGTCAATCAGAAGAAGTGTTCTTTCTTCACTACTTATGTTACTTTTCTGGGTTTTGTTGTATCTACTGATTGTGTTCAAGCAGATCAGTCGAAGGTAGATGCGGTCTTAGAATGGCCCACACCGAGGACCTTGCACGATGTAAGAAGTTTTCATGGATTGGCTTCCTTCTACCGTCGGTTCATCAGAAATTTCAACACTTTGATTGCTCCCATCACAGGGTGCCTTAAGGGGCATGATTTTCAGTGGTCCGAGGAGGCAGAAACCAGCTTTCAACTGGTCAAATAGAAGATGACAGAGGCACCAATTTTAGCACTTCCTGATTTCAAAAAGGTGTTTGAGGTAAATTGTGATGCATCTGGAGTGGGTATTGGTGGTGTTCTAAGTCAAGAAAGACGACTAGTAACTTTTTTCAGTGAGAAGTTATCAGGATCAAAGAAGAATTACTCCACTTATGATCTGGAATTCTATGCCATAGTTCAGTCCCTGAAACATTGGCGTCACTACCTAGTGCAAAGGGAATTTATTCTTATCACTGATCATGAGGCCCTAAAGTACATCAATGGCCAACACAAGCTGAGTAGACGGCATGCCAAGTGGGTGGCATACATGCAGGAATTCACGTTTGCACTGAGGCACCAAGCAGGAAGTCTGAACCGTGTCGCAGATGCACTGAGCTGTCGTACATTACTTCTCACCACCATGAGCACCAGAATTATGGGATTTGAGGTCTTCTCAGATATGTATGCTGTAGATCCTCCCTTCGAGAAGATAATTCAGGAGGTAACTACTAGTCAACGACATGATTTTATTTTGCATAATGGTTATCTATTTCGTGGATTGCAGTTGTGCATTCCAGATTGTTCACTAAGGCAGCAGATTATTAGTGAACTTCATAATGAAGATCACTTTGGGCGAGATAAGACATTGGCCCTGATTTCCTCTAACTATTATTGGCCTAAATTGACCAGTGACGTGGCTCATCATATGGAGTGTTGTTATGTGTGCCAGAGGTCCAAGGGAGTTCTCACTAATGCGGGTTTATACACACCTTTACCTGTACCCCGTACCCAACGAGGCTTGGATTCTATTTTGGTTGTGGTTGACAGATTTTCCAAGATGGTCCATTTCATACCTTGTAGGAAGACAATGGACGCTACCAGGATCGCTCATCTTTACTTCAAGGAGATTGTGCGTTTGCATGGTGTTCCCCGATCCATCACTTCAGATCATGACACCAAGTTCATGAGTCAGTTCTGGAAGAGTTTATGGGAGAAGCTAGGGACGAAGTTAAATTTTAGCAATGCCTATCATCCTCAAACAGATGGTCAGACCGAGGTGGTGAACCGGAGTTTGGGAAACCTTTTGAGGAGCTTAGCAGGAACTAAACCGAAGCAGTGGGATCTCGCATTACCTCAAGCAGAATTTGCCTATAACAGGTCGAAAAACATAACCACAGGAATAAGCCCATTTGAGATTGTGTATGGCCAGAATCCATCCGGAGTGCTTGACTTAGCCCCTATTCCACGAGTGGGTCGTTTGAATCCCAAGGCAGATGAGATGGCAGAACATCTTCAGGATATCCATGAGCAGGTGAAGCTAGCCATTCACGACAGTAATGCCAAGTACAAGGCTCAAAGCGACAGTCACCGTTGTCAGGTACTTTTTGATGTTGGTGATTTTGTTTGGGCAGTATTAACTCGTGATCGTTTTCCCATGGGAGAGTACAATAAGCTTAAGGAGCGAAAGATTGGACCCAGTGAGATCTTGCAGAAGATCAATGATAACGCCTACAGACTACGCCTACCCAGTCATCTGAGGACTTCTGATGTATTTAATGTGAAACACTTGAGTCCTTGTTTTGAGGATTCTAATGAAGCTATTGTGAACTCGAGGACGAGTTCTTTCCAACCCAAGGCGACTGACGCAGGAGGATCCAAGTCAGATGATGCAGAGTTGGCAGATCAGCGCAGAACTGGAAGGTTGACTCCTAGAACGGGCCACAGGATCAGATCAAGCCCGGAATACCCTAGTCTGATTGGAAACGGGACAACAAACAAAACTGAGCACTTTGCCCTCAGCGTCGTCGTTTTTAAGCCAAAAAAATGACGTTTAAGCCCTCAAATTGGCAGTTTACAGTTTTTAGGAAACTTTTTATTTTAGTTATTTTAATTTCAGCCTTAATTTAATTTTCCTATTTTGTTTCGACCTTATAAATAAGGTCTTAGGGTTTCGTGAACATTATTATTAAATTTGCATAATTTTAAATAAAACATCAGAGCTGTTTCTCTGTATTGTTTTTTAGGGTTTTTCTTGTGTTATTCCCTGTGAACGATCTGTTCGACTAGCCTGCAGAATAATCGCTATTCTGCTCGGCGTCAACGTACTCACTGGAAATCACATATCAGCAGGTTGAATGGAGCAAGTTAGAAAATCATCCTGGTTTTTAACTCGACCCAACACAGGCTGTGCACACCCCTATTAGTACACACTGATCACAGCTTCACACACACAACTTTATTTTATACTTGCAAAAAACTTGAATGAACACAAACACATGTAAATTGATGCAGAGGAAGTTTAGAAAATAAAAAGGAGAACATAATGGCCTCAAGAGCAATCAATACACACTTTGAGAGCTGGAACTCTCTCTCACCCAAAACCTAGCCAAGCACAACCACATTCAAGGATTATTAATCTGTTCGTTCAATTCGGGGAACTAGTAGCTAGTTGTCAGATTCAAAGATTTTTTCTTTCAAAAGAAGTAGTTAGATTCAAGTTGGGATAACCACAAGCTTGAGCCACAAATTTAATATAACAATATATATATATATATATATATATATATATATATATATATATAATATGCTAAATCCAATATTTAAGACCCGTAAAAGGAAACCTACCGAATAATGGCAACTTGAATCAGAAAGTAAATTAGCAAAAGTTATCCAGCCATAAGTTTCCCCTTCCCTATGTAGAATATATTGGAAAGCACCGCACTAAACTAACAGCAGGCATTGAACCATTTATTTGAGTTGCCTAGCTGCAACCCCAAAAAGAATCTCCAGGCCCACTTTACTATTTTGCTCACTAAACAAACAATCTTGTTGATATATATATATATATATATATATATACACTATAATCACATTTATTAGGAGATTTCTCAAAACACCACAGCTTTGTGCAACAGACACATAAAAAAACACTTACCAAGCGCATTCATTGCGGAAACCACACAAGCAATTTCTGGGAAATCTGCTATAAGGATCTTAACAGGAATCCCTTTCCAACAATATACAGTTCCACCAGTCATACAAATACCACTTTTTAAGCAAAGCAGCAAGCACATTACAACTATAAGCAGTGAATATAAGAAATTAGCAGACAGTTAAAGAGAATCACATCATGCAGCTGCTAATTACAGGAGATCCTCCAAGAGACAAGGCATTCCCCATATATGACCACTCAATCAATGCATATTTGAGACATTTAATAAACAGAAAGGACATCACAATCACTACTTTTTTTTATTTTTAATTCAGAAGTATTAACTACTCGTACAAAATCTGAAATATGGTCCTATAAGTACTATGGAATGCTTTGCTAAAACTGAAGCATATCATGATGATAGAAGAAGGCGGCCTTAGTGGCCAAGAGTTTTCTTTTCTCAAAATAATTTTGTCATTACTATTAAATCAGAAAATTGTTCAAAAAGTATTGGTCAGTTAACACAGCATATTTGGACAGGGGAGAGTAAAAGATAAAATGTGGGGTGTGTATCCTTACCCTTGTTTGGATATAATTTTAAATGAGGAGGGCACCCTTTTCTCCCCTCAAGACCCCATTTTATCAATTCCCAAATTGAAGAAACAAGGATGGAGAGAATCATGTCTTTGGTCTTTGATTTGGGCTCAAAGGATGGTAAGGAGAATAACAGAAAAGATGAGGCAAGGGGTGTTAGTAGAACTCTTTAGTTCTAATACTGCAGCACACTAATTCTCATTTATTTTTATTAGATCTATCTATTTCCTATACTGTTTTATAAAAATGATCATGAGGAACACAAATTAAGTAACATGGATACAAAAATAAATAATAATAAAGTCCCCCTAAAAAATGCTGCCTCATACACTACATTTTTCTAAATTGACAACCCATATATAAAAATGCAAGAAAGAATCATGCCTCATACTGAAAAAGATCTAATTCTTATCCAGCTCTAATTTTAACCGCAAAAAACGATTTTATTAACGTTCAACAAGAAACATTACAAGGCACTAATTGTCCCACAACAAATCTTAACAGAAACACAATTCCACAATCCCAGTAGCACTGCTAGGCTCCAAAACCACAAATAATAATGGAAAAACATGAAACACAACCTAGACTTAAAAGAACCATGCCAAACCATTGGATAAGAGATAAAAGTATCAATAGAACTGTTAAAGACCCGCAACAATGGAATAAAAAAAACATAATAGATCTTTAGTAAAACATAGAAGATCTTTCCTTCACAAACCAGTTATAAAACCAACCGATCAAATCTTAAAACCTTACAATCAAATACAGAAAGTCCTAACTACTAGATTTGCCCTTTTTGCTCTCTTATTCAACCAAATTATTTGAGGGTTCAGCCAAAAGGTAAATTATAGAAACCCCTTGAGGTTTGGGGTGAGTTACATTAATCTTCTTCATCTATGTCATCTCTTATCTCTATCAACTATCATTTTCCTTTCTTTTTTAAACAGCAAAAGCTTTTATCACTCTATAACCAAGCATCAAAACATGCAGTAAGTACAAGTATCAAACAAAAACCAACATACCAACACCACCCATAATACCACTAATACCAGCAAGAACAATAACAAGAAAGAAACCATGCAACTGAAAGACAATCACCAACAGGGCAGCAAAAAACAACCTGCAAAACTAAAACTCAAAACAGCAGCAACCTGAAACAACAACCAACGGAGACAAAGACACACCCCAACCAAAACGAAACTCCCAGATATGAACATAGACCAATCAAGATCATTCTTTCTAAATCACAATAATAAGGCACGTTGGTTTACAAATCAAATTACCATAAATTGTATAGTGAACTTACCATAAATTGTCATGATGCATCATCAATAAAAGTCCCATCCTTACATTTATGAGTTTCAGCAAAAAACTCTACGCGCCCGGACTCATTCCCATGTGTCATCTCCTACCATGTATGAAAGAGTTCAAATTGTGACTCAATACACTGCATCTCAAATGAAACATCGGATGAATGAAGCAAATTAACTCACATATTCATCCTGTCTTCTAGCAAAACTCTTTTAACCAGACGTGTGAAGACATTGTTGTCTTTCACATGCCGTTGTCCCTATATTGGAATATTTCTACACCAATAATAAACCAATTGAATAATCAGTCATTATTAGAAAAATAGAAACAATGATAATCCAAATTAACATAATTATCTTAAAACAACCTCACTTGGGTCAGAGAACCAGTAGTTCACCAGTTGCTTCCACTGGTCTTAATCTATGCCTTTTGGAACATCATTGGTCAAAACTTGTTGTCTAGTTTTGTTCCTCACGTAGTCCCTTTTCAGCACATATCGGTAGTCCCTCCATTTTTTCCCTATCATCCTCAACAAAATGTTGTCTATCGCCTCAATCGTAGGGTAATGGAACTTCCTCTACCACAAAGAAAGGAAATTGATGTCAAATAAGCATTATTTGTATTAGGGATTATGCATGTACAACACCACGAATACAAAAAAACAAAAAAAAATTGGAGGCAATCAATGGTTTTTAAGTTGTTACTTAACCGAATCAATATAACAAGGTCCTTCTTGTAGCTAGAAGGGACCTTCTTCCAATCCGTGTAATTAAGTGGACAAAGGTTCCCTCTCTTCACAACCTTGCCCAACCAGCTACTTAACATTTGACCACCTTTCTTAATAGGTTGATGACGTGCATTGAAGTGGACCACAATTTTTTCCCCACGTTCAAAGGACCACACTTGTGATGTTCTCAGGACACGTGTTTGCTTCCTCACCCTCCCTTCAGCATCTATACATTGAAAACATAAATTTTATAATTAGTATAACAATGTGGTATCAAATTAGTTATAGAGAGAATGTATTCTAATACAAATATTACCAATTATCTCGTATTGTTCACTGTCACTGTGATCACTTCCCGTTGTTATTGGATCGGTCTTAGAATCATTTTGAGAGTCATGATCATCATCAAGGTGATACTCATGCTCATGGTGAATATCTTCTTGATGGTGTGAAGACTCAGCTGCATACTGGTTTGACATGTTATCTCTAACTGATGGAGGGATATTTTTTGACCTATACATCTTGCAATCAGTATACATAAAAACAATAAAATGATTATATCTCACACTATCAAGAATGCATTAAAAGTTAACAAGAATTAGAAGAACCACACCTGAAAGAAAGGAATGGTCAAGGGGTCGCAGCAAATGCAGCAATCAATAACTTCGGAGTACTTGAGAACAAATGAACAAATAAGTGATTCAAATAGGATTTAAAGAACAAGCAATAATCAATGATACAACCAAAAAAGAAATTTACGACATTCTAAAGTAGCATTCCACATACAGTACACAAAAAAGTTCAGGACTCTTGTTATGTGTCATACAAAGCAACATAAACCCGATAGATTACAATAAAACCTTACAAAACTCATTGACACACATGTCCATCACATAAATACACATCCAAATATAATTACACGGAAATGCACATAAAACTAGTTGGTATCTTCGTCAATGTCCATCCTAGCCCAAGTTGAGATACAATCTAATTGATCATCTACTACTACATTAGAAGGCATGCATTGATTATAAGTGTCATCATCCTCTTCCTACATTTTTTCCCCATTTCATATAGGTCCCTTGGCTTTGTGATCACAACATGATACCATTCCTTTATTGTTGGGTCTTGCACATAAAACACTTGTTTCACTTGAGATGAAAGTACGAACGGGTCATCCTTCAATAACTGACCAGTGTGTATTAACTTATTCAAGTTCACGAGAATGCACCCACTTGCATCTTTCTTTAAACCCCTTGGTGAATTAATATCCACCCAATCACAACGGAACAACAAAATCTTAAACGTCCCATAGTAATCCTACTCGATGATATCGTTAAGCACCCCATAATATATTTTATCATCCACTTCAACCATAACTCCCGAATTTTGAGATCGTCTACACCTCTCATGTTCCTTCGTGTGGAATTTAAAGCCGTTGATGTTGAATCCATTGAATCTCCTAACAGTATTATTTGTACCTCGAGCAAAGGCAATTAGTTCATCTAAATAATTGTTATCCACCATCCATGGCACCTAAACATTTTCCAACAATTAATATGAGACTACAACATTCAATGTTTAATTGAAGACACTTATAACACTCGAAGACTCTTGTTATAATGCCTAACCTGTCTCATAAGCCATGAGGGAAATTTCGCAACCAACCACTTCTTTTCGAGACTTTGCATTGGTCGATTGGAACGATTGGTTAGTCTTTGAGCAGCCAAAAATTCGCTGCAATAATTGATGTTTTTATGTAACTGTTAGGCATCACAGTGATAACAACAGATAATAAAAACTCAATTTAAACACATAATTACTAATTAAGTTCCTTTATTGATACTAACCTACGAAGGTCAGAAAGTTTATCATTATGTAGCAACACATAACGATGTGCTTGAGCCAATAACATGTCATCGAGCTCAACACTCACAATCTTTCCCATTATCCGTCCACCAGAGGAAAACATGTATTCATCCGGAAAATTTACAGTATCATTGTTCCTTTGGGGGCGGTTGAATCTTGTCTCTACACCTTTGAAGAATTGGGAGCAATATGTTAGACACTCTTCCCCATTGTACCCTTCAGCAATTGACTCCTCGGGTCGACTTCTATTACGTACGTAAGATTTCAAGCGCACTAAATACGTTACAAAGCCAAAAAATTAAATATAAATTAAGTATCCAATATACAACAAAAAAAAAAAACAAAGTGCACTAAATAGCTTTGAACATCTAACCTCTCAACAGGATACATCCACCTGTAGTGTACGGGACCCCCAAGTCTAACCTCAGAGGCTAAGTGAATGATAAGATGAACTATAATGGTAAAGAAACCTGGGGGGAATATTTTCTCCAAATGGAAGAGTGTCAAAGCAACACGCGACTCCAATAAATCAAGCTCATGGGGATCAAGGGCTTTAGAGCATAAAGCTTTGAAAAATGATGATAACTCAGACAAAACTGCTACAACATGTCTAGGCAAAGATGCTCTTAAGGCAATCGGTAGGATTTCTTGCATCAATATGTGACCATCATGACTCTTTAAGTTTAACAGCTTACGATCCTTTAGGTTGACACATCTGGAGATGTTTGATGCATACCCATCAGGAACTTTAAGATTTGCCAAAACTGTCAAGAAATTCTGCTTCTCCTTCGTGGACATAGTGTAGCATGCTTGAGGCGAGTGATCTTTTCCATTAGGAAGAACAACTAAATGAAGGTCTTTCCTAATACCAATTTCCTCGAGATCACGGCATGCCTTCTTATTATCTTTAGTCTTACCATTTATATTCAATATTATTCCAATCAAATTATCATATAAATTCTTCTCTATATGCATCACATTTAAATTATGACACAATAGATTATCTTTCTAATATGGTAACTAAAAAAAAATGCTTCTTTTTTTCCACGACGTATGTACAACTCCCTCATCCATGGGAATATCCTCATTATCAACATTTTCAAGGAAATCGTCCACACCCTCAAAAAGGTTATCAACTTCATCCACTAGCACTTGCCCCGTAGAGGTACCAACATCCTCTCTAGTCCTCTTCGTAGAAGGCTTCGAGGTTTTACCATAGCTATAGGTTCCACCCTCTAGTTATCTTAAAACATCGTGCCCTGATGGTGGAACAGGAGCAGATTCCAACTCTATGGTGCCATCAAACTGATCCTTTTGAAAACGAAACTCATAGTTTTCTGCTAACTATCGATGATGACCCATATAGCAAAACTTTCCCCGTGCTTTAACCATACAGAATGCGTAGATTCCCCACAACATGGACAAGCAACCCGCCCCTTGGTGCTCCAACCAGATAAGTTTGCATAGGCTAGAAAATCAGTAATGGTCCAAAGAAGAGAAGCGCGCAGCTTAAAGCTTTGATTGGTGGATGCATCAAACGCATCAACACCATCCCATAATTGTTTCAACTCTTTTATTAGGGGCTGAAAAAAGATATCAATATCATTACCGGGGCTTCTCTCACCAAGAATCACCATAGAAAGGATAAAGGATGTTTGCTTCATGAAAAGCCATGGTGCAAGTTGTATGGGACCAAAAGAACGGGCCATGTGCTATAAGTTGAACTCATTGTTCGAAAGGGATTGAACTCGTCACTAGCTAGGCTAAGCCTAACACTCTGAGGATCAGCTGCAAAATCGGGATACAATCTATCCAATTCATTCCAGGCTAATCCATCTGCAGGGTGTCTTAAAATCCCATCCTTTGTCCGATCTTTGTCATGCCATCTCATCAACGAAGCCATTTTAGATGACATATATATCCTCTTCAATCTCGGTATTAGCAAAAAATAACGCAATACCTTAGCTAGCTTTTTCTTTTTCGATTGACCAACCATCTCATTCAACAGATCCTCATCATCAACTGTGTTTTTGACCCACCGTGCCACTCTACACACATGATAAAATTCACCATTCACATACTGACCCCAATACAGTGTGCAGTCGTTATGACAAACATGAATCTTCTCATACCTAAGACCTAATCCTTTGATAATCTTCATGGATTCATAATAATTTGATGGCAATGGAGCACACATCGGAAATGCCATGTTGATAAACTCAAGCATCATAGTCAGAGATTTGCCAGACCACCCATTCAAACATTTGAGGTGTAGTAGATATAACATGAAACTTAACTTTGTGAAATTCTGACAACTCGGATAAAGTTCAAAATCGTAATCTTTCATCAAATTGTGATACTAATTCGTCTCATCAATAGCAGAACGAACTGGATGTTCGACGTGTGAAGGATCACCACAATTATTGACTTCAAACCCACCTTGAGCCTGTTGCTCTTCACCATGCTCATTTGAAGATCCCACTTCGATTCCTAAACTTAACGGTTCATTGTTTGGGTTTTCACAAGTAACCTTGAAGGCACCTCGGAGCAAACCTAACATGTCATCTCGTCCCATGAAGCCACCTGGAACACTAGTGGGTTGTGAACTGGTGTGAGTGTGCTCAATACGAGAGACTTTCTCCCCATGAAAAACCCACTCAGTGTAACCTGGACTAAACCCATTATATAATAGATGCTCCTAAACAATTTCTGGTTCGAATGAATAACAATTACCACATCTCCTACATGGACAAACAATACTACCATGACCACAAGCTTTCTGACACGCAAATCTAATGAAGTTTGCAACACCATCCATGTAGGCTTTACTCGACCTCGGTTTATCTATCCAACTTTTAT
Organism: Bretschneidera sinensis; assembly: GCA_023935145.1. Lineage (NCBI taxonomy): Eukaryota > Viridiplantae > Streptophyta > Magnoliopsida > Brassicales > Akaniaceae > Bretschneidera > Bretschneidera sinensis. The sequence goes on from CM043705.1 coordinate 8,629,487, forward strand.
CCATTTTTAGATGATGACAATAGACTTTCCTAAAACAATGTTAATAAAGTCAGAATTGTAATATTTTTGGCAAAAGAAGGCATAATCACAAACTTCGATTCGATTGGTAAGTGGATGAACTGAAATTTATAACAACAAATTGATACAAACTCATGTTGGCAGTTGGTCTCAGCAAATAATTAATATTAATAATTATTACAGTCTTAATATAAATTATATACAATAAAATTATTATTATTTTTTATAATTAAATGATTTTTTCACGTATATCAGTATTTTTATGCTTCAGGATGTCTTATGTGCATACATAACAATTCATTTTACCATGCAATGTTTTTCCTATGTTTCTAGTCATCACAGCTCTTACAGGCACAAGTTCAACTAACCAAGACTAACATTATTCACATTATTCTGGATTTACTAAGTCATTTCCTTTTAATCTTAATTGTTATCTTTGTGAATTATACTAAGGTGTATCCAGTATTCGAAGTCAAGCCTAAAATTCAGCAGCCCCATTTTCATTGATTTTTAAACCAATTGTAGCACAGCTCATGAGAACTTATCAAATTCATAAAACTTCAGGAATAAAAACTAATATAGTAATGAGATCTAAACCATACTTAGGTTAAAGAAAGAATGACACTGGATCTCTAGTTAGAAGTTAGGCTAGAACTAAAATTATAGAACAATCAATTATTTTTTCTATATTCACAGCTACTTAAACCATAACAGAAATTAAAAAAAAAGAAGAGGATCCAACTGTGTACTAAAATGGATAACTTTGTTATGTGCTGAAAAAGATATTCTATAACTTAAATCATTTCAAAAACTTAACAGATGCGTATTTAGCACCTAAATTATTTGGGCGAAGCTTATGTTGAATTTGGACTGTAATTTTACCGGTCCATTTTATAAGGGTTTATAGATAGAGTTCAACATTAATAACGATTGTAAATCATGAATCCATAATTTTAAGTTACTGAATGTTAAGAATCAAAAGTAACGACTCCAAATATTGTTAAAAGGCTCGTAATTTAGCCTTAAAGATTAATACTTTTTGTATTTACAAGAGTAAAAATTAATTAAAGCTAAAAATAACTTAGTTCCCCTCATTAACTAGTTCTAATCCAATCAATACACTTCTTGACAATCAAAAAGACAAGAAAAGGCATTTAGGGTCTGTTCAATATTGTAGAAAATTATTTAGTTTTTACTAAAAAAAAAAATTGAATTTGCTCGATTTTTTTTTTTGGGTATGTTTTGAGTGTTCTACAATTGAACGCGCCATTAGCGACACCGGGCAGAATAGCGATTAATTTGCAGGCTAGTTTTTAACAGATAACTCACACGGTAGAAAATAACACAAGAAAAAACCTTAAAAAAACAGAGGAACTCTAAATTTTATTCAAAATTATGCAACTCAATAATAATGTTTACTAAACCCTAAGACCTTATTTATAAGGTCAAGCTAAAATAAGAAAATTAAATTAAGGCCGAATTTAAAGTAATTGCAAATAAAACAAAAAGTTTCCTAAAAACTGAAAACTGCCAAATTGAGGGCCTAAACATCGTTTTTTGGTTTAAAAATGACAACGCTTTCTTAAAGCAGAGTTTTGCCCGGAAGCCCGTTTCCAATCAAACTAGGGTCTCCAGGGCCCAATCTGAGCCCATGGCCCATTCTAGGTAGTCAACCTGCCAGTTTTGCGCTGATCTGCCAACTCTAGGTACCTCAGAGCCAACAACGTGCTATCAGACAACTCTACATCATCTGACTCGGATCCTCCTGCATCAATTAGTTCATCACCTATTAAACACACAATTCAATTTATTATCTTGAATTATATTTGACAAGCTAAGCTCACAAGAATCAGCAATAAAAGCCAACACTATTTATATATAACTCAAATATATATATTCTTAGTACCTTAACCAGTACTAATGAGTCCTGGCATGTACAAAGATCGATCATGCAATTAGGGTAACATATATAACTCTCTCAAATACAAAATTAAACAAACTAGCAGAATATTAACTAGTACTAATAATATTCAGACTCTTGTAGCTATAACAACTTTCCTTAGCATTTGTGGAATGGGGAGCCACAAGTGGTACCTACTTTTCTGGCATTGGGAGAGTTGACAAGCTTTTGAAGGTTAGGATCCTTCACGTATTTGCAAAGGCAAGGCCTTTTCTCTTTTAACTTACTGCAACACATGACTGTGGGTGGATTTGAGGCCCAAAAGTGAAGCTATTCAGATACCCATTGTAAGAGCACCTACCCTACAGCCACTATAATCTATATAAAAACTAATTTCCAGTCAAGAGATATGCAGCTGAGGGAGAGTACATTACTGTGATGCTTCTCTAACTTGTAAGTTCAGATTTACAGATAAATTAGTAGGATGAAACACAAACAAGTACGGTAACTGAATTAAACATGGAACCAGAATGTAAGAGAGACAATGGCTTTAATAAACTTCATAATTTATTCTACAAGCATGTCTACACCAAAATTTGTGGCACTGCACAATTAGGGAACAAAAGAAATAAAAAAACACAGCCTAGAGGAACATTTATAGATAATTCTGAATCAAACACAAATTTCATGTAAATAACATAGCAAAGGTATCAAAATAAGGCTTTATTATAATAATACACTTAGAACCTAGAGAATAATTAAACTAGATCCGAGAAAGAAAAGAAAGTCGGTTCTCACTGTTTGTTTTTCCCAGTTAGTAGTGTTGAAGGAGGGAAGCAGAGGTGACGGCGACGGTGGAAAGCAGAGAAGTAGAGCTGACGGTGGCGGTGGAAAGCAGAGAAGCAGAGCTGACGAAGACGGTGGAAAGCAGGGAAGCAGAACTGGTGAGGAACCAAAGTGTAGAGAACAAAAATTTGGGGGAAACGACGCGGTTGATCGAAGAAAGCAGAAAGAAAATTTTGGGGGAAAAACAAATATTCGCGGAAAGCTTTTATATCTGAAATTTTTTAGCATATTCCGATGCTTTTAAGCGCTGAAATACTTAAAGAAGCATATACCGGTGCTTTAAAGTGCCAGTATATGAAAGGAAGCATTTTCCGAAGTGCCGGAATATGCTCGAAACCCATTTCATATTCCGGCACTTCAAAGCGCCGGAATATGTAAATACCAATGCCGGTGCTTCAATGTGCTGGTATATGAAAGGCACCCTATTCCGGTGCTTCAAAGCACCGGAATATGAAATGAGTTTCGAACATATGCCGGCGATATGTACTAAAATTCCTATATACCGACGCTTTAAAGCACCCTTATATGCTCTTTTTATATTGCGGCGCTTTAAAAAGCGCCGGTGGTTGTAGTATTGTGGTGTTTTTGTGAAGTGCCGGAATTTAAGCGCCGGCGTATGTAAATTATGTTGTAGTGATCTAATTACCCTTAAGGACTAGTAACATGAAGGAAAAGGAGAATTTTGATGTAAAAAAATCTGAAAATAGGGTTGGACAGTCAATAGTCATACTTGCACAGTCGAGTGAGACTTCTATGGAGTTTCACAGTCAACTCTAAGACTTCCAGAGAGTTTAACAGTCGACTGTTTAACTCCATAGTCCATTACGGGACCTTCAGAGAATTTCCCATTCGACTGTTTAACTCCATAGTCGACTGTCGTGAAGTCAGAAGCTCAGAAATGGGCGAAAACCTAACTTTTTCCTTTTGAAAATCAAATCAAACCTTCATAAATTTCCAAACCCTTTTGAAACAAAAGTTTTACAAGAATATAAATCAATTTTCTACAGTATCCTTAGCAAATCTTTCCAGTTAAAATCTTCAAATCCACAACCAAGCACAAAACTCTTTTCTTCGAACAAAAAACCTAACGTTTTCTCAAATTCTTTATTGAACACAATTTAAATCCAAAATCTTTAAACATAACCTAAAGAATCTTAAGAAATATGGAAGGAAGACACCTATCTTGAGATCTTTGCACTAGAACTCACCACAATCAAAGGAAAAAGAGAAAAGAAAAGGCTAGGTTTTTGTGTCTTGAAAGGAATAGGAGAAAAGTTGAAAATGAAGAGCTCCCTCTCGTCCTTACTTATTTATACCACTTACCAAAAAAATAGGGTAGGTTAGACTTTACCCCTTGAAGTCCATAATCTTTCTAAATAAACCCCAAATTAGACCTTCCTCTCACCAGTCCCCCACCAATTAACTCATCACTAATTATTAAGCTCTCAAAAATATCAGCATTACAATTTGTCTTCTTATCTTATGCTTCTCATACTGTCCTTCTCTGGTTTCATTTCATTTCAAGCCTCCTCAATTACTTTATAAGACATATACATATATCTAGCTATTTCATGTAGCCATCTTGAAAAAGATCAAATGTAAAGGAGATCCTTAATTTTGGAAGGGAAAGGGCGTGTATTTTTTCTTGAATGAGCATCGATCTGTGATTATCCTTTCTTGTTTTGATTTTAAATTTATTTTCTTACAGGGCTTCAGTTCGATCTTTACTATAAGCATAAACTTTTGTAAAGAATCTAGAGGTGAATTTCATAGATCTTGATTTGTTTTTTTGGGATGACTGAGAGTATACATAGATCTTGTTTTGAGCTTCTTTACCTTTGTTATGGATGTTATTTATCTTAAGTTTCTCCCAATATTTCTTATGACCTAAAATATAACTTTGTATATAATCGGAATCTAAACTATATTTGCAATGTTTATGTATATATGTCAGCACAGAAAACATTCGAGTCAATTTTTTCTGTGTAGGAAAAATAAATCTATATATGTAGTATTAAGGAAAACAGAACATCCCGGCCATTTGCATGCTGTCAGTACTGAAAATGTAGCCAGTAGAGAGGAAACCATGGTGCAGGAGGTACATGGGCTGATATTCTGACTGATTTTCTTAATTCTTACAAATCTGCAAGGTCGCTAGAGTATGATTAGCCTTTTGTCATAGTTTAAGGCATCCCTTGAGGGATCATCTATTATTAGCAAACTTTATTGTTTCCTTTATTCATCACAGTGAATGGTTCTTGCAAGGAAATCAGCTGTGCTGGACATGAGCACTCAGTAACTGAAATCGCCAATTGTAATGATATATGTGCTAGTAGGTCCCACCATAGGAATTTATATTGGCTATTCACTAACTCATATGGTAGATTTTATCCTTGCAGGTAATGTTTTTAGATTCGGTAGTAAGTTATCATATTTGGGAGTAATATCCAAATGTGACAATTACTATCAAATATGAATTATTTTACAAATTGATTTGACTATTTTACTAGCAAATGTGACAACTAATTTTAATGTGTTAAGACAAGGCAAGGAATCTAAAAAAAAAATCCAATTTCATGTCAAAACACAATGTATTTAATTTAGACTATATCATTTCCATTTAATTTAAATCAATCTCATAGTTTTCATTGTAGTTTGCCTTCAAGTTCAGCATAGAGAAATGGGTACTTATTAGTTCTAGCATGATTCTTTGGTCAACTTTATGTTGACTTGTTCAGGTGAGATCAAAATTAGATTAGGCCATTAAAAAGTAAAACGATTTTTTTAATATATTTTTTTTTGTTTATTTCTCTTAGGTTGGTTGCTTTGCTTGTGTGATTGTCTGTTTCTCCTAATATTTATCATTTGCAGCATGCTGTTTCATTAATAAAATTGTCTTTTACCGTTAAAAAAACTAGTTAATTTGCGAAGAATGACCAATTTTATTCCTCTTCTCAACAACTACCAGAACCAAATGGTGTTTGGCTCAGCTGGTGAACAGGGAGATCCATGTAGGGACTTTGCCTTGAACTTTGATTATGATCATGACTTTATGACCAAAGAGAATATTCAGTCACCTGAAAATGAGCAAAATGAAACTGTTGGGAACTTATCAAATGTAATTAAGCACGTGGATGCTTTTTGTTACGATGTTCGTTAGATTAAATTAATATATAGTTAGTTTCTTGTAATAATTAATTCACTTTTCAAGTATTTTTATTAAATAATAAAAATTTTCATTATTCAACTAATTAATTAAGTTTTGGGTAATGATGGTTGATAAAGAGGTTGTGGAGTTAGGATCATCGAGAGGAAGCAATCTGCCACTAATGAATCATTCAAACTCCAACCAGAACCTGATAGCCCCAATATCTGTACACAACAATTGTGAAGTTTTGGAGCCCTCACCTCCATTCAACAATTCTTCACTTATGAGGACACCTGCAGGAACTGACAATCTGGTAACAGTACATTGCTTTCTTTATGTATAAATTAACATGCCTTCTCTTGTTTGATATATCGATCATATTCTAACTCTAAACCATTTTACCTTATTTCATGTATATACTAAATATATATTAGGTTCATTTCATTTTGTTAATGTTTGGTCAGGAGGGCATGGATATCCAGTCATTGCTTGCTAAAGCAAATGATAATCACCTTCCAATGATTGCTGATACTGGAAACTCAAATTCTCCTATTGTAAATGCTCCCGCTAAGCAGCAATTGGGAACCACCTCCTCTGATACTTCATTGATTGAGACACCACTAATTCAATTTCTTGACGATGGTAGGTACAAAACGATTTACTTCTAAACTAATAGAGAGAGAAGCAACCTTGTTATTTATATCATCTCATAAATTAACTATTAATCACCATTTTTACGCTTTTCTCATGATCCCAGAGGCGAATAACCAACTGTTGGTATTTGTCTAAGGTTCAAGCATATACAAGCATGGTTCAAAGATGGTTAAAGTCTAAACCAAGGGTGGACAATTAAAGTTCAGCAAGTTAGAAGACTGCACACATGTGTGTGCACCAATTTGGAGCAAGGTAAGGCTAGGCGCACTGGTGTGTGCACTTCTGCACACAAGCTGATGGAGTGTGCGCACTGCTGGGCAGCATCAGTGTGCACCAGCACCGCACCGTCCAGCATGGGTGCTGCTGGGACAGGGCCAGCACCACACCACTCACCATTCAGCACTGCACCACCCAGAAGCTGCTGCAAGCATGCTCTGCCCAGCACCGCACCGCGCCTAGGTGCTAGGCAAAGTCAAGCACACATAGGCAGCATGCATAAGGAGTCTCTTAGGTGCGTGTGTGCAAGGTCAAAACACACAGCACCACTTAGGAAAGTGATGAAGGGCCATGATTAAGTGATGATCTTGATCAAAGGGTGAGGATTGAATCTCAAGAATGTCCAAGAAGTGGATGGCTATAAAAGGGATTTCCTAGCCTCATTTTTCACATATAACATAATAAGAGAATAGAGAATACATTGTGACATTGTGAGATCAATTGTAAACACATAGAGAGAATTGTGTGAGAGACATAAACACAATAGGGACTCTGTGTAGTGAGGCTGGTTGTAAAAGAGAGAGAAGTCTAGATTAGAGAGAGAGCATTGTTAGTTCTCATCTTCTTCCTTTCTTCTCTTCTTGTTTCTTCAACAACATTGTGGTTTCTTGAAGGGGATTGCTGTAACTTGTAAGAACCATTGATATAGTGCAGAGAGTTCGGAGGAACTCACGGGAACGTAGGCACATTGCCAAACCTCGATAACAAATTGCTTGTCTTCTTTCTTTCTTTGATTTTCTGTTCCTATTTTCGATTCCAATTCTTTCTACAAGTCATTCTAGACTTGGGTGTTTGGAAGATCACCACCTAGGCATCTTGTCAAGGTGATTTCCAACAGTGGTATCAGAGCGGCACAGCTAGCTATCGGAGCAAGAACAAGAAGGTGACGGAGCCAAGACTCCAAGAATCAAAGATCAACTTCTTAGGTGATTCAAGAACGGTGTAAAGATCAAGATCTGATCGTGTTCTTGAGGTTGATTCAAGAACGGTGTTAAGATCAATTTTCGATCTGTGTTCTTGAGGTTGAAGAAAGCATTTGTGGGTAGTGCATAAATCAGGGATCTTGTCCACAAAAGATAGCTTCAAATTTCTGTGTTGAGAAGTTTGATGGAAAGGGAGACTTTGCCCTTTGGAAGTGGAAGATCAAGGTGGTTCTAATGCAACAGAAAGTGGACTTGGCTATTGGAGAAGATGATGTTTTTCCAGCAAGTGCCACGGAGGACCAGTGGACCGAGATGAAGAATATGGCTTACAACACCATTTTCTTGCACATGTCAGATAGTGTCACAAGGGAGTGCGGAGACTTGGAGGATCCGGCTGTCATATGGTAGAAACTAGATGAGTCATTTCTTACCAAAACTCTCTCTAACAAGATTTATCTTCTTAAAAGAATCTTTTCTTTTAAAATGGACCCTAGTAAAGAGTTGCAAGACAATCTTGATGTCTTTAATAAGCTAGTTCAAGATTTGAATAGCTGTAGCATTATTTTTCCGGATGAACAATTGGCTGTTATTTTGTTAAATTCTCTTCCTGATTGCTTTGATAACTTGATTAATGTCATTGAGTATGGAAGGGATACTTTGACAAAAGAGATTGCGATCAATGCCATAAGGGTATATGACTTCAAGGCCAAGATGAAGGAGATATCAAGTGGTGATGGGCTGTTCGTAAGAGGAAGGCCAGTAACTCGGAATGGCAGTAGCAACCATGGCAACTACCGGGAGAAATCAAGAGATAGAGGGCAGAACCATAGGAGATCTCAGTCCAAGACAAGACTTGGAGGACGAAGGAGATGCTTCTACTGCAACAAAGAGGGCCATTTCAAGAAAGACTGCAAGAAGAGGATGTGGGATGAGAGGAGAAGCCATACCAACAATGGAGAGGCTTCGGTTGCCAAGGGAGAACAACAAGATGATGTTCTTGTTGTTTGCTTAAATGTGAGCAGGAGGCAAGGCAGTGGAAAGTGGATTCTTGATTCTGGGTGCACTTATCACATGCACCCTAACAACGAATAGTTCAAGAATTTCAAGGAGATCAATGATGGAACGGTCTTCTTGGGGAATGACAATTCTTGCCAAGTGAGAGGGATTGGTGACATTCAATTGAAGATGTTTGATGGAGTCACAAGGCTACTACGAAATGTGAGGTATCTTCCAGATTTAAAGAGAAACTTGATCTCATTGGGGCAGCTTGATTCCATGGGTATACATGCAAAGTAGAGGGAGGAAAGATCAAAGTGGCCAAGGGATCTTCGGTAGTGATCAAGGCAGCAAGAAACGATGGACTCTATGAGATGATCGGAGAGACAAAAATCGATGATCAAGCAGCAAGCTTGATGGCTGAGATGGACAAGGCAGCCCTTTGGCACACTTGCTTGGAACACATGAGCGAAAAGGGCCTGCAAGTTCTTAGCAATGATGGTCTACTTGGAGGAGACAAAGTAGAGAAACTAGATTTTTGTGAGAGTTGCATTCTTGAGAAGCAACATCGGGTCAGCTTCAACACTGGAGTGCATAAGTCCAAAGGGATTCTTGACTACATTCATTCGGACCTTTGGGGACCAGCTAAGACACCAACACAGGGAGGTAACTTTTAATTTATGACTTTAATTGATGATTATTCAAGAAGAGTGTGGGTTTATTTGCTTAGGAATAAATCTGATGCCTTGAATAAATTTGTTGTGTGGAAGAAGTTGCTGGAAACTCAAATGGGTAAGGTAGTTAAGGCTTTACGAACCGATAATGGCTTAGAATTTTGCAATAAGGATTTTGATAAATTCTATGAATTAAATGGCATTCTAAGGCATAAAACGGTTGTAAAAACACCTCAGCGAAATGGAGTTGCTGAAAGAATGAATAGAACCCTTATGGAAAAGATTAGGTGCATGCTAATAGGATCCGAGTTACCAAAATATTTTTAGGGAGAAGCTGTGGCTACAGTTGCATACTTGATAAATAGATCACCCTCTAGAGCTTTAGAGCTCAAGACTCCCATGGAGATGTGGAATGGAAAACCCCGTGAATTAAACAACCTTAGGACTTTTGGTTGTGCTGCATATGCACATCAAAAGGAGGATAAACTTACCCAAGATCTAGAAAATGTATATTTCTAGGATATGGTGATGGGGTTAAGGGATATAGGTTGTGGTCCTTAGGAAAGAAGGGCATGAAATTGATTATAAGTAGGGATGTTATCTTTAATGAATTATTATTTCCCTACTTGGAGAAAACTAACCTTGTAAGGGCTAGTGAGCAAACCAAACCGGAAGTTGTGGAGCATTGCATCAAGGAGAACTCGATTCAGGTAGAGTAGAGGAGGCAAGAGGGTTCGGACCAGGTAGAGCCCTTGGATGAAGGCCAAGCTTAAGAAACTCAAGAAAAGGCTGAACAAGAAGAGGTTAATGCAGCAAATGACTACCAGCTCACAAGAGACCGGGGAAGGAGGGTGGTTAGACCACCCTTGAGATATAGGTTTGCAAATGCTAATGTAGCAGCTCGTTGGAGAGAAGGAGAGGTTCAACCAGAAACTTACACGGATGCCATGGAGTGTAAGGATTCGTCAAAGTGGCAGCTGGCTATGGAGGAAGAAATGGATTCTTTGATGAAGAACAACTCTTGGGAGTTGGTGCCCAAACCAGAAAGACAGAGAGTTGTGGATTGTAGATGGCTCTACAAGATCAAATAAGGGAATAATCTAGGGGATGAAGTCTGGTATAAAGCTAGGCTGGTGGTGAAGGAGTTCACACAATTTCACCGAAATCTTCTCACCGGTTGTGAAGTACAAGACGATCCAGATAGTGTTAGCATTGGTGGTCCAATTTGATTAGGAAATTGAGCAAATGGATGTGAAGACAGTGTTCTTACATGGAGAGCTCGATGAGACCATTTTCATGAGGCAACCTGAAGGTTATGAGGAAGGAAGGCAGGGAGAGTTAGTGTGCAAATCGAAGAAATCTCTCTATGGCCTGAAGCAATCACCTCGGCATTGGAACAAGAGGTTTAACTCCTTTGTAATTAGCTTGGGTTTCATGAGGAGCTACTATGATTCATGCTTATACTATAAAGGGCAGAAGGTTGAGGAAATGGTGATCATCCTTATTTATGTTGATGATATGTTGCTAGTTAGGAGCAGCATGGAGAGGATAAATAAATTGAAGGCTCAACTCAGTGAAGAGTTTGAGATGAAGAATCTTAGCCATGCACAAAAGATCCTTGGGATGTGTATCATCCGGGAAAGGGAGAGAAACAGATTGAAGATCTCTCAAACTTCCTACATAGAGAAGAAGATATCTAAATTCTCTATGGAAGATAGCAAACCAATAAAGGTTCCCCTTGCTGGTCATTTCAAGTTCTCCAGCGATCAATGTCCAAGATCGGAGGTGGAGAAGAAAGAAATGGAGAAAGTCCCTTACTCTAGTGCTATTGGTTCTGTTATGTACACCATGGTAAGCACTAGACCTAACATTGCTCATGCAATGAGTGTTCTCAGCAGGTTTATGAGAATCCCGGAAAGGAGCATTGGCTTGGGATGAAGTGGTTGTTGAGGTATTTGAAGGGAAGCCTAGAAGTAGGGCTGGTGTATGAGAAGAGAGGCAAGTCCATCTGCCTTGAGGGTTTTGCTGATTCGGACTATGGAGCAGACTGGGAAAAAAGGAGATCGATTACCTCCTACTTCTTCAACTTAAACAGATGTTGTGTAAGTTGAAAGGCTCAGTCGCAGCCAGTGGTAGCACTCTGAACAACTGAAGATGAGTACATAGCGGCTACGGAGGCCATCAAGGAGGCTATGTGGTGCAAAGGGTTGCTTGAAGAGTTGAAGGTATTGGAGGAGTAGGTTGTGGTATTTTTGGATAGTCAAAGTGCTTTGCACTTGTGTAAAAATCCAGTGTTCCATGAGAGGACAAAGCATATGGATGTTTAGTATCATTTCATTCGTGAATATGTTACAAAAGGAAGCATCCATGTGGACAAGGCAGCCACGAAAGAAAATCCTGCGGATTTGGGTACTAAAGTTCTACCTCTAAGTAAGTTCAATCACTTCCTTGGACTACTTAGGATTGGAGTTGGTTAATTGATGACTCAAGATGAGTTTGGATCCCGAAGCTCTCTGCACAATGGTTCAGGTTTTTTGAACACTTAGACAAAGGTAGAGATTGTTTGTATTTGTCTCAGGTTCAAACATGTCCAAGCATGGTTCAAAGATGGTTAAAGTCTAAACCAAGAATGGAGAATTAAAGTTCAGCAAGTTAGAAGACTGCACACATGTGTGTGCATCAATTTGGAGCAAGGTAAGGCTAGGCGCACTGGTGTGTGCACTTCTGCACACAAGCTGATTGAGTGTGCGCACTGCTAGGCAGCATCAGTGTGCACCAGCACCGCACCACTCGCCATCCAGCACCGCACCGTCCAGTATGGGTACTGCTGGGACAGGGCCAGCACTACACCGCTCACCATTCAGCACCGCACTGCCCAGAAGCTGATGCAAGCGTGCTCTGCCCAGCACCGCACCGCGCCCTGTTGAGCTCCTAGGTGCTAGGCAAAGTTAAGCACACATAGGCAGCATGCATAAGGAGTCTATTAGGTGCGTGTGTGAAAGGTTAAAATGCACAGAACCACTTAGGAAACTGATGAAGGGCCATGATTAAGTGATGATCTTGATCAAAGGGTGGGGATTGAATCTCAAGAATGTCCAAGAAGTGGATGGCTATAAAAGGGGTTTCCTAGCCTCATTTTTCACATATAACATAATAAGAGAATAGAGAATACATTGTGACATTGTGAGATCAATTGTAAACACATAGAGAAAATTGTGTGAGAAACATAAACACAAGAGGGACTCTTTGTAGTGAGGCTGGTTGTAAAAGAGAGAGTCTAGATTAGAGAGAGAGCATTATTAGTTCTCATCTTCTTCCTTTCTTCTCTTCTTGTTTCTTCAAGAAAATTGTGGTTCCTTGAAGGGGATTGCTGTAACTTGTAAGAACCATTGATATAGTGCAGAGAGTTTGGAGGAACTCACGGGGATATAGGCACATTGCCGAACCTCGATAACAAATTGCTTGTCTTCTTTCTTTCTTTGATTTTCTGTTCCTGTTTTCGATTCCAATTCTTTCTACAAGTCATTCTAGACTTGGGTCTTTGGAAGATCACCACTTGGGCATCTTGCCAAGGTGATTTCCAACACCAATGAAACAGTGTGATTCAGACTGAGTAACCTAATTTGGTTTACTCAGATCAATTGAATTTTGCTCAGATTAAGCATCTCCTGTATGTCAAAACTTATCGTTTATGCTTAATGATATTAATTATCAAAATTGGTTTTATGTTGCATGAAAATTAGATATCCTTTATTCTTATGCTTGTTTTTCTTTCCAAAAAGTATCAACGTAGGCCTCCACCGATGGGTCATGATATAAATCCGCTTAATCATGAGTACAACACATTATTTGGGGATGAACTTCTAGGTAACATATCATGCGATATTTCAGGCAACAATTAGCTTGCATTGTAGGACCCTCAAAACGCAGTGAGTACTTAGTAATTATATTTTTCATTCGTTCAAAATTTTATTGTGTTAAGTTTCACTATAATGTGTCGAACATGTATAAACAGACAGGAGTCAGATTCTTCTGTGATAAACTACAGTGACCAGATCTGATCTCTCAGCAACAGAACCCTCCATATAGGCCTATGACGACTCCTTTTTGGTATGACTTAGATTTCATCATATATCGGTATGAGTATTACTATTTGTGTAAAACAAAATACAAACAATGGACTGGTAAGTCATTGGAGCTAATTCAATTGATACATAACATACCATCTATTATCTATCATTTTCAGAGTATTAAATGTTATACTTTTTATCTAGAAAATTAACCTGATACTTCACTGAAGTGCAATACTAATTCACATAACTTAGTGCCATAAATATGAAGTGCTTCGTCTTATAAATTGTTGAAAACTTCTTAATTTCAGGAGTCAACAATTATTTGATAATGGACAAGTCAATCAACTCCCTTTGTTGCCAACATTCATTTCACAGTCAGAAGACTCCTTGCTTGCCGAGTAGCCTATTTAACTATCATAATTTCAAGCTTTTGTTGATATATTGAACAACTTATAATTTCTTGCTTTTACACTTTTTCTAGGCTACAAGGTCTCCAAGGACTAATGAATCAAACTACCAGGCCAAGTGCTTTATACCAAAGCCTTGACAGCTCCAAACCAAATCCAATCTTGAACTCGAGGACTCAACAAGTAAAAATCTCACTCAAGACCTCATTGATTGCACTTTTTTTTTTCATCAAGCTTTATTGTGTATCGTAGACTGACCTTATAAAATTTTGTTTGAAAAAAAAAATTAGCATGGAATTTCGAGGCGTGATCATGGTAGAAGAGGATTTGAATTTTTGCAATTATTGAGACACTCCAAGGTATTGCATTTTCTTCACATATTATCTTGTTATAGATTCATACACATTAAAGTTTTGTTGAATATCTCTTCTTCATAAAAGTGGAAAACCAATTAAGGACAGACCGAGACTTCAAAATCAAGTCACACCTTTTAGTAGAACTAAGATGACCATAAGATATTCATTTTTACTTTGATTGAATGCAGACATTATCTACTTTGGGAGAACAGACTCTGATAATTTGGGATTCACAATCTCAAGCAAATGAAGTTGGGAGCTCTAGTATTTCCAATCTTATGGACCAAAGGTTGTTTTATGGAACTTTACATAGTCATATTTCATTTTTATTTTCATCAAACCATAGTGTAAATTTCTTTTCAGCACTCATGGGAATTTAAACCAAAAGGTTTGGAGATTTCAGGCCAATTAAAAATGCACTCTATGATCCAATGTTTGAGACGATTGGTCTCCCCGTCGAACCCGATCTGAGATGTATGCTACTAAATAAATTGTAATTTTTTTGTCTTCTTGATCATTTAACTTTTAACCGGCTTTATAATTTTATTAGGAGCAAAAATAAGATGCCTTACTTAGTACAATCATATCATGCTGCAATATCATACTTTTTTCAAAAGTAAAAGAAAATATAAATTTAATCAGCATAAAAAAAGGATGCAAAATTACTAAGATTTCCAAAGGTGCAACATCATATTAACAATAATCAATAATTTACTCTCCATCCATCATCGTAGGATGAGAAAGAGTGAATCATGTGACAAAATTTAATCTTTCAAGGGTTTTTCCATAACAGATGAGACCTCATGCGGATGTGAAGAGTTGAGGAGTGCTTTGATATTTTGGGATATTTCCTATGTCGACTTGTTAGTGAATGTTCTTTCTGGACAAATTTTACAAGGTATTATATGTTCTGATGAAATCTATGGAGAAGAGTAGTTGAAACATCCTTTAAGTGGAACCTTATCGTTTTGTAACTGTGTTTCAAACTTTGATTTAAACTTTTTGTTTGGTGGTTAAATCAAAACAAGCATCTTTTTTGTTTTGTGGTTGGAATGTAGATGTAATTTAGTTTTCTATTTAAAAATAATTCATGAATGAATTCGAAGCTTGCAAGTAAAATGAAGAGAAAAGGCAGTATATATGGATTAGTACACAACTTATTGATTTAAAGTTTTGGCGGATGCATCGTTTATGTACAGCAAGACATTCTCTTGCACATGAAGTGTCATTCATGTATAGCAAGACACTCTCTTCACGTCGTTCAAGTATAGCAAGACATTCTCTTACCCAAGAGTAAGACACTCCAATTCTTTTAAAGCCTACCAGATTAGTAAACTGACATTCATTGTACTCCTACGAAATTAGGAATATAAATTCTTCATTCATTGTACACATCTGTCAAAGAATCACCTTGTATTAATGGAGAGAATCTCTCCTATATTATTGTAATTGATTCTTATTGATGGGTTTGGCTTCAATCCTCGTCAATTGATTAAAGGATGCAATCTCAACCTTTCATGTATTATGTGCGTGGGATCCATAAATTTATGTATTACGTGGAACACATATATACATTAATGGTTGAGATTACGTTATTTTCTTAAAGGATGAAAAAGTTAAATGATGGAACCTGAATCCCTTATAGATAAATGTATATAAAAGCCGATGCAATCACTCAGTGGGATACACTGCCAAATTCCTAAAACCTTTGGACTTTCATGGTATCAAAGCAGCAGCGATCTGAACCTATCCCTCTCTGTTTTTTTCTTTCCTCCTGCTCAAATACATCCTTTCAAATGTTCCCATGGCATCTTCAGCTTCTTTCATCCTCCCCCATGCCTTATCTTACCACTCAAAATATTATAAACCTTGTATGTGTTAAATTACAATTCGCCAATATACCTCTTATGGAAGATCTAGCTTCTTCCTATTTTGTGCGCACAAGACCTGTTCAAACTTCGATTTAAACTTTTGGTTTAGTGGTTAGATATATAAAAACTGTAGTAGTATCTTTAATGTTTTATTGTTGAAATGTGGAAGTAATTCAATTTTCTAGAAGATCTTATTCGAAAAGATTTCATGTATGAATTCAAAGCTTAAGTAAATTAAAGAGAGAAGGGATTATATATATGGATTACTACACAATTTATTGATTTAAACTTTTGGGGGAAGTGTCACTCATGTATAGCCAGACATTCTCGTACCCAAGAATACACTCCAATTCTTTTTGATGCTACGCATTCTCGTTAGCATAAACTTCATATTGAAGCCTGACCCTTTCCTTGAGGGTGAAAAGAGAGAACAGAGGAAAGACGAAGGAAAAATGGGCTTGTGTAGAAAAAAATTGTATTTTATTTTCTCTTTTAAGTAAAATCAAAAAGTTCCATCAAAGCTAAAAGCATTTCAAGTTAAGTGAGTAAACATAGAAAGACAGATAACAAATTTTTTTTACGCTTGTCAATATTGTGACATACATATTACTTTGAATATTAGTAATCGTTCTGTATCTTAAATAAATGACCAAAAACCTCAACGTTTATCATCAAAATTTAATTAACTGGATTGAAAGGTATTCATTCTTCAAAACTCAAACTTAGAAGATCCATTAGGTCAGACTGGTCATAACCCACCAACATATCCTTTTCCAAACTCAACAGGTCATATCTATTACACTCATTCAAATGACCTTTTCTTTATTTGTTAAAAAGTTCGCTGTCTTTTCCATTTTTAATCTATCTATTTCAATGATAAATGACAATTTGAAAGTAAAATACATGCAAGAAAGTATTTTATTAGTGTTTGGATTCTATAAAAATCAATTTCAAATAAAATAAGATTTTACATTGGTGAGTGAAAAACTTAACAAAACACTTTCCGTGTTTTTCTGGCGCAAGTTCTTTTATAGGTGATTGGAAAATGGTTCTTTTTTATAAAAGAAAATACTTTCCCACTTTCCTAAAATTTCTCTCATATTACGCCACTAATTTTCCCTTTTTGTTTATTTTTTACATTTTTCATCATTTATTTTGATATTTCAACTAAAAACTTATAATTTTATATGAATCTCATTTTAAATATATTTGATTTTACATGGTAATACATTTTACATGTAAAGAAACAGAGTTGAAATTAATTTTACTTTGTAATACATTTTACATGGAAACAAATGAAGCTTTTGATTAATAGGCTACTGTCAGGTGAGTCCCATACAAATCCTCCTGTACAATTTTCTACAAGGCACTTCACTCCCACTTTCTTATTTATGAAAACTGAATGGTACAAATCAACCTAAGCCATTGAAATTCTGGAAATGTTAAGTTAGTTAAGTTTTTACATTTTTTAAAACTTCGGATAAGATTAAAAAGATGTTAAATCTCTAAAAATTAGAAGCACGGATTCTCTCTTTTTCCTGTGAAGTCCAGAGGCAAGTTTCATTGTACAGACAGAAAGGACAACAAACGCCCTTTGTACTCAACCATGCATGCGTGGAAATATATTTAAATGATCAGCCAGTAAAAGTAAAGTGGGAATAAATTTTGTTTAGTGTCTAGTTTGAGATCATGAAAAATATATGATATAAGGGTACATTTCACTGTGATGAAAAGTAAATGTCTCTTTTTTCTCTTTCCATACCATTTAATAGTGTAAAAATTCTTCGCTGGCTCTTTAGACCCGCTGAAAACTTCATTGGTAAACTTGAAAAGCTTCATTGATAACGTCAATAAACATTTGGGACTCAAAAAAGTAATATTACTAGTAAAGTTTATAAGATTACCAGTGGAATTTCCAACTGGTTTAAAACATTGGTTTAGACCCGAGCCAACCAAAAAAATTTCATATAAGTGAGATGAATCCTTATGTTATATATTTTTCATAGACTTATACTAGAACAAAACTTCTCAGTAAAGCTACCGGTAAAAGAGCTACTTGGAGTTTGAAGAATCTAAACTGTTATCAATTTTGTACACACATGTTATGTAAAATCTATTATATAAAAGTCAATAAATTTTTACCTTTTTTGTTTCTTTTGAAGAAGTCCGAGATGATATTTTTGGTCCATTATTCATTTTAGTGCACTTTTCTTTTCCTTATATTTTTTGAATCTTTGCTGGTAATAATTAAACATGTATGAAATCAACGTACATGCATAAAAACAAGCACATTAAAAAACAACTTGTAATTAATTACAACTAGCTAAAACATCAACATGAATAAAAGGATCAAGATTGTCACAACCTTAAGCACCAATTTACCATCTTTAATTTCAATTCTAGATAGACTGATGATAAACACGCAACATGATTTTATCTAAACTTGATTGTTAATTCTCGCTGCTGAAAATACGATTGATATATTGATTAACGATATTGTCAAACCATGACAAAAGTGTGAGACTTTTTATTTTCAAATAACTTCTTCAGCCACAATTTGTATCTTTAGTTGACACTTAGAATTTTAGAAAGTAAAAGAATACAAATTAACAAAAAAATACAAAGAAGTTTCTCAACAAAGTACATTTCCAGCATTAAGTTTATGATACAGACTACATAATTTTTGTGATGACCCACACCTCTCATTAAGAGTGTAATGGGAAGATCATGATCCTTATAGTGTACAATTAGATATACTTTTGGGTCACGAAGTGAGAATGTGACAGAATGGTATCATAGTCGACCCAAGACCATTATCATGTGGATGCATGATATTTTGGTCTTATTCCCATCTTATCCTTCCTTCATAGAAAGGCTTAGTATTAACATTTGTCCTTCTTATCTTATGGTTCTCATGTTATCCTGATCTCTTGCTCCATTTTTCAGTCTCATCAACCACTTTCTAATAAATTTATCTATCTGTCATCCAATCATCTTTGAGAAGGATCAAACCATAATGAGAACTTATTCCAAGAGAAAGTGAAAGTGCCTTTTTTTCCTTTTTTCATTTATTGTTGACCACATTATATATATAAGTAATATTTCTGGAATGAACATAGAGGGATTCGATTTCTGTCACTAATTTTTCTTCTTTTGATTTTAAATATATTTTCAGATAAGGTTTGGTTTCATCTTGCATATAAGCCACATCTAAAGGTGAATTGCATAAGAGTTTTTTTGAGTTTTTCTTTTTGTGAAGAAGGTATACATAGATGGTATTATGGATATTATTTGTCGTAGGTTTCTCACAGTAGTTTGTAAGACTTAAAATGTAATTTAAATATATATATTATATACACGTATTTATATCTAAGATCTGATTCTAAATCTACATCTACGTCTATATCTATATTTTATCTATATATGTTAAGACAGAAAGAATCCCAAGGAAAAATAAAACTTCTATTAAAGAAAGTAACACATTCCGATGATCGACGAATTGTGCAGTTCTTGAGACTGGAAACCGAGTAAAGTACTTCAAATATACTAGTTAAAGAAGAAATGCGGAATACCCGTGTATGAGCTACATATATGTTTTCACATATATTTTGAGTTATTTTCTTAATGCTTACAGATCTGATAGTTGAATCGTTTAATTAACATTCAAGTTCAACATCTAGAAATGGTTACATAATTAGTTCCAGTATGATATTTAAGTCAACTTTGCATTGACTTGTTCGGTTGAGTTCAAAGTGAGACTAGGTCATTAACAAGTGAAATGATTACTATAGGTCAAATCATTATTTTTAATGTACTGTTGTTAGTTTATGAAGAATGATCAATTTTATTTCCTCTTGTAAAAAATCACAAGAATTAAATAGCTGGTGGCTACATTGATGATTTGGGAGTTGTATCTATAGAAACTACAAAAAATTAAGTTTTTAGTGGCGCGTTGAAATAACACAAAAAATTAATAATTTTGTCACGAAAGTATTTGGATAACGAAAAAAATATGTCATGATGATCGTCAATGTAGCTTCGTTGCTAAAAGTATTTGTAACGGTTCAATAATGTTGTTACTAATTGTTAGTTATAGGTGACAAAATTTATTATCATCACCAAAGGAAAAAATGATTTGTGACGCAACGTTGCATTTGTAATACTAATGAAATTTGGTCATTAAAGATTTGTATTCGTCACTAAATACATAACAAAGGTTCATCAAAGCTAATAACATGTTATCGTTGAAGGTTCCAATGTGTCACTAAATAGGCAGTTATGTTTCACTATAGAGGACGATGTTAAATGTCACCAAATAGAGGAAATTTTTGTGACGCAATGTAATGATCCATCTCAAGCGGGCCCTACTAGAGGCAACATCCTTACTTTTCATAACTGAGCACCTGAACAACTATAATATGAATAGAGTCTAACATAGACGTAGGATAATATATGTATATCATAGTAAGTACAACTTCGATCAACAATACAATCATTTAACTTTACAAAAGGATGTCTCATGAGATGTAACTTCAAAATATACATCTCAGTATAAAATACTAGATTGCTATTACAAAAAAGAGATTGGACGAGGATGCCAACACTTGGACCCACCTAGAGACTTCTCTTCCTTGCTTCTTCCCTAATGGTTCAAGGCCTTAAATAATCTTCTTGAAATAGTAAGAGGGAGAGGGTGAGCTAAAAAGCTCAACGAGTAAACCCTAAAAACATAGAGAAACACCTCTGATTTTTAATTTAAAATTATGCAAATACCAATAATAATGATAATCTGTCTTTTCTGTATGTGGCTTCCTTATTTATAAGGTCAAAGCAAAAAAAAAGGAAAAATCCCCAAAAACATAATCCTGGGGAAAACTAAGGAAATTACTAAAATTAAGCAATTGTATTAAGGCAGAATCAACGGCAGTCAATTCTGACTTGAATACAAAAGGAAATTGCAAATGGAAAGTTTTCTAAAACTGTAAACTGCAAATTTGAAGGCCTAAAATAGAATCAACGGCAGTCAACCGTTCTAGGTAGTCCACCTGCCATTTTTGCGCTGATCTGCTAACTCAAGGTATCTTAGTGCCAACAACGTGTTATCTAACAACTCAGCATCATCTAACTCGGATTCTCCTGCATCAGTCACCTCGGGTTTGAAAGAACTCGTCCTCGAGTTCAAAATAGCTTCATTGGAATCCACAAAATAAGGACTCAAGTGTTTCACATTAAAGACACCATGCGACAACCCAGGAGGAAGATCCTCTGGCATCCGGTCAGAAAACTCTGCTAGCAACTGCTGCACCTTTGCTGGTAATTCTGGATTCATGTCTACCGCACTATTCCCAAAAGGCAGCAGAGTATAGACCACGTCTCCACGCTTAATCTCAGCTAAAAAACTTGACATCGAAAGCAGATTAGTATTATTAGCTATAGGGGTAGGAGTGGTTCCTTCCCGACGAGGTGCCAACACAATCTTCTTCCCTTTGATGCTAAGGGAATATGTATTTTTCCGCCCATCATGAATAACACTGTGATCATACTGCCAAGGTCTGCCTAACAATACATGACAAACATCCATAGACACAACATCACACCAAGCATTATCGAAATATTTCCTATCAATCGAAAAAGACACTAGGCATCGCCTATCCACTGTTACCTCATTGCCTTTATTCAGCCTCGACAATTTATACGGCTTAGGATGACGGTCTGTCTTCAACTGTAGTTTCTAGACAGTCTCTTCAGACACTACATTCTCACAACTACCACTGTCAATGATCATCTTGCAGACTTTATCTGCAACTATGCAGGTCGTGTGGAAAATATTGGTTCTCAACCAATCGTCCCTTGTATCACCCTTGGGGGTCAGTAGACTCTTACGAACGACCAGAGTCTCATGGCCATCTCCATACAACACATCTCCATCTTCATCTTCATCATCGTCATACACAGGCTATCCAATCTCTTCAGTTTCGTCTACCATGTCGTCCTCAATCAGGAGATTTTTGCCCTTCTGACTAGCAGACTTCCTGCACTCAGTCGCTTTATGTCCCTGTTCACCACATCTGAAACATCTAATATTTGAGTTAGAGTTATCTTGGGGTGGCTGCTGGGCAAGACGGGATTCTTGAGGGCGAACTGGTTGACTGCTTTGATCGCTTCTATTCATTGGCCTCCTGTTCTGCTGTTTTTCCACCGCAAGTGCACGCTGGTATGCTTCAGAAATGGTCCACAACGATTGAAGGCTGAGGACATCCTGCCGGGGCTACCATAATCCCCCCAAATACCGTGCCACCATCTGCTCCTCTGTATCGGATAAATCATTTCGGGCTATCAATTGATAGAGCTCCTCCGTGTAATCATCCATCGATCTCGTGCCTTGCCTCAACGAATGAAGTCGCTGAAATATGGTTTGAGTGTAGCCGAAAGGAAAGAAGTGACCCTTCATCTTCTCCCAATCTGTGATCTTGGCCTTGCTCTGCCGGTCGCATGAGCACCGCAACTGCTCCCACCACGCAGATGCTCTGCCTTTGAGTTTGATGGCGACCAATTTCACTTTGACACGATCTGGGACTTCCCTATACTCGAAAATACACTCCACTTCGTTCAACCAATAGATGAATCCCTCGACCTGTAACGTACCAGAAAACTCGGGCAGATCCACTCTGAAACTGAGGTCTTCATAACGTTCTTCCCGACCACGGTGCTCCCAAAATCAAGTAGGATTGTGATGCAGGTTTTCGAAACTGGAATCGAAATCGTGATCTTCTATCTCACGATCACCGAAATTCTACGCCGCTAGACGCTAGGTTAACTCTGCAACTTGCCTTTGTAAATCCTCAATCATCGCATCCTGAACATTACGATCACGACGTGGGGCTTCCTCATTCAGAACCTGCTCGCAACGACCACGACCACGACCACCAGCCATGGAAACTGATGAAATCTCACCCCAGAAAGATGCTTAAGCTTTGGGACCAACTGACACCGGGCAGAATAGCGATTATTCTGCAGGCTAGTTTCGACAGATATTTCACAGGGAAAACACACAAGAGAAACCCTAAAAACACAGAGAAACACCTCTGATATTTAATTTAAAATTATGCAAATACCAATAATAATGATTATCTATCTTTTCCATATGTGGCCTCCTTATTTATAAGGTCAAAGCAAAAAAAGGAAAAAATCCCCGAAAACATAATCCCGGGGAAAACTAAAGAAATTACTAAAATTAAGCGATTGTATTAAGGCAGAATCAACGGCAGTCAATTCTGACTTGAATACAAAAGACTTGGGAAGAGTGATTAAAATGATAGGTAAGAGTACATATGGGTTAACGAGCATAGAAAGGAGTAGGAATAAAATTGTTGGACAAGTTGTTCTTGTAAAGGTTAAGGTATAGTAGGAATGAATGAAGCAAAAGGAGAGAAACAATTTACGTAAAGAAATGATGGTGTTAGATGATTTATAAATGATGTTTTTGAAGTATTTTGGATTCGAGGAGTGTTAGTATTTGTCTAAGGTTTAAACATGGTTGAGGTTGGAAGGAGTTCAGCATCAAGGTTCAGCACACTAGGTGTGTGCCTCAGTACACAAGCAACCAAAAGGTGTGTGCGCCTCAGCACGAAGCTGGAAAATGTGTGCGCACCAAGTCAGGCAGCGGCCCTCCTCTTCCAAGGCCGTGACACCCAGAAGGTGGTGAAGAGGAAGCTTTTCAGCCTTGTTTTAAGGTTGCAGCGTGCCCTGTTCTAAGGTGCAGCGCTAGGCACACTGAAGAAAGGTTGTTCAGCCTCTTGTTAGGTGCGTGGATCCAAGATCAAAACGCACAGGATCACTTAGACTTGATCAAAGGCCATGGTTGATTGGTCATCAAGATCTAAAGGTGGAGAATGACACTCAAGATTGATCAAGAAGTAGGTGCAGTATATAAAGGGTCACCTAGCTTCATTCTATCATAATCACATCATAATCAATTGAGAGATTACAAGAGACAAAAGTGTGACATACAAGAGAGAATTGTGTGAGAGTGCAAAGACACAAAACACAAAAGGGACTTATTGTAGAGAGGTTGGTTGTAAAGAGAGAGGAGTATAGATTTGATAGAGAACATTGTAATAGTTCTTATCATCTTCTTTCTTCTCTTCTTAGTTTCATCAAGAACTTGAGCTTCTTGGAGAGGAGTTGCTGTGATTGTAAAAGAACCATTGATTAAGTGCTAAGAGTTTAGAGGAACTCACGGGGACGTAAGCAATTGCCGAACCTCGATAACAAATCGTTTGTCTTCTTTCTTTCTTTGATTTCTATTCCTGTTTCCGATTCTAAATCTTTACAAGTCATTCTAGACTTGGGTGTTTGGAAGATCACCACCTTGACATCTTGTCAAGGTGATTTCCAACAAGAAAGATAGTAAGGGAGTAGGTTGGGAAGAAGAAATTTTTGTATATATGTGGAATTAGTAAAGGATAAAGGTGTAGTGAACTTTTCATTTGATCTTTGGTATTAAGTGAAGCTTGATGCAAGGAGATGGTGGATCTAAATTATAGAATAAAGAATGAGTAATTAAATGGTCGGTACTACTTGAGTGGACTAGAAAGTTTTGATTACTGGAAGATTTAAATTGAAAAGTACTTTTGGTGTCTATTGAGAGGTAGGTGATGATGGACTAAGATATAAGAAGCATTTGAAATCTAAAGACTTCTATTGAGAGGTAGGTGATGATGGACTAAGATATAAGAAGCATTTGAAATCTAAAGACTTGCGAATGACTTGCCTTAAGATATGGTTGGGAGTATTACAAAGGATAATAATTAAAGAAAGTATGAAACCTATGCTTGGTAAGAGAAGTTACCTTGTAAACGAAAGTGATAAGAAGGTGTTTCATAGGAAATCAAGAGTTTCATAAGGTACAAGGGTATTAGAACGATTATGGAGAAAAGTTATGAGTATAGTGTACAAAACCAAGGTTTACTGGATTGAAGGTTAAAGTACTAGTATACAATGAGAAACTAGAAAGTTAGAAAATTAGTTATATCCCCACCCATAGGTAATAATAAGGCTTGTATGTAGTTAGTAATAATATAAGAGGTAGAGATTTCAAGAGTAAATTTTTTTACTCATGAAATTCTGAAGTTTGGAGTATTTTAAAAGGAAATAGTATTGGAAGAGATGTCAAATCAGGAAGATAATTAATGAGATTTGAGGTTACTAGACATTTAGATCTCGATAGAACTTAATTTAAAGTGAAGGGAAGATTTTAGACAAATCAAAGAGCTACCAAGAAGTGTTAAAGAGAGTTGAAAATAGATTTTTACAAAGTGGATGATGGAAATTTAAATTCATGAAGGGATTAGGATATGTTTTGAGAAATAGTGTAAGTGGTTCGATGTAATTATGAAATATCCAATTGAAGGATTACCAATGATAATGAGTTAAAGGAGACTGTTGGGAGTCATCATTCATAGTGTGGCTAGACTTAAGATTCAATGAGGAAAAGAGTGGGGATGAGATATTAGATGGCCTTTTGGATGTGTATTTAGGTCAAGAGAGTAGCTTAAGTGTGTAAAAGTCTAAGAGAAAGGTGGAAGTAGAATAAAGAAATGAAGATATTTTAGTTCAGTGTGTTGATGAAAAGTATTGAGTAAAAAGTAAGAAGTCAATATTACTACCAATATTTTCTTATATTTATCCATAAATCCACACAAATTATTATTATTATTATTATCATCGTAATTCCATAAGCATTTATTATGCTATGCTTACTAAGAGTAAGGTGAAACTCATCTTTGATATGCCAAAAGTTAATCTTAGCTACTTCATTGCCTTTTGATAATTTTTTCCACCACATCTAAAGAACATACGATATAGTTTAACAATCCAAGAAGTAAACTAGTAATTAATAATTATCTATGTCAAGTAATTACAAGAATTAATTAAACCAATACATATACAATATCACAAGTTTCCTTTTCTTTTTCTACATTTCTTTCCTTTCCTTATCAAATTTTAGATTTACATCTCATGACAATCATACTTTTGAACTTAATCAAGTAAATTCTAAGTTAAACTACAAGAGAACTTACATATAAATAAGTTCTCCCAACTACTGAAAAGCTATTCCAATTTAAAGAAACCATACCAACTTTAATAATAATTATACCATCAAGCACTTATAATTTCAACTCATATAATTCACACTTTTCATAAACAAACTTAGAGTAAATCATATAACTTTCAAAATACCCACTTAATAGAAGTTTTCCAAACTTTTAGTTTTATCACTAGAAAACCTAAGAACTCAAGAAGTTCCTTTAGTTTTTTTTTTTTTTTTTAAAAAAAAAACCCAATTAAACTTTTCTTATGTCCTTCCATATTTTTCTCATCTTCACAAATTCCAAGAAAATTATAACTCTAACAAAGAAAAGTCTCCGATTTATGAAATTAAACCAAATTCAATATATCCCATACTCTTCTAGGTCTCAACTTTCATATTTTACAATAATCACCACTCAAATCAAACTCCAACATCATAGTTTTACAACATAAAATTTCCAGAATTTCTTCAAAATTTCATTCCATTGCAAATACATCAAACTAATTCAATTTAAACTTAAATTATCTTAAAGAAAGTCCTAGAATCAACTTCAAGAAGTCTACTTTTAACTTAGAAAGGGTTAGAACTCAAAACTTACTCAAATTCTTGGTGACAAACAGCGCAGAAAACAGTCCCTTTATGGTGAGTTTGTCCCACGTGCTGCCTTCCGTCGGTCATGACAGTCCACCTCTGGCACTGTCCTCTTCCTCTAGCTTCCCGAAGTTGTTCTATGAAGTTTGGGGGCAGTTGGACTTAGGGTGGATGGGTTATGGCTAAACGAAATTAGGAAGAAATTGGGTTTTCTTTCAAAACCATTTTCCCTCTCTCTGCCTCTAAATCTCTCTCCCTGCCCGCGCACTACGCAAGAAAGGAGAAAATACTTGGAAGTTTCTAGGTCCTTAGCCTATATATAGCCCTAATAGCTTTTACCTCTTTACCCCTCCAGTTATCTTTAATGAAATTGCAAGTCATCTCCTCCATTTTCTAACTAAAACTACTAAGGCCCAGAGCTTATATTTATAACAAAATATCCATAATTTAACTTTGCTTTTGAGTAACTACTCCCCCTTTGTCTCATGTCTAATTTTCCCCTTAAACAATAATCATATATTTTTTTTAAATTAACCTCAAATTTCTGTTATACATCAATTATATTTCGAAAATACAAACTCAGTGATATAAATATTCTTATTGAGGTACTGGTCTCTACAAATATAGAATTTTAACTGGCCTAATAGAAGAACCCCAAGTTTGCCACTAATCATTCGGCATGTCCTCTTTGCTCATTTGTATCTTTAAATTTTGGCCCACTTATTTTTTTAAAGCCAGTTCCAATTCAAGTCTATAGTATGCAAGAAAGTCCAATTTATAGGACTCGCTTGAAATTTAATAAAAGTTGACCTTATGACAGAAAAAATGGCTTTTTTTGGGATAAATTTATTACATATAGAAGCCAATACATTTTACTACTTTTGTTTATTTTGAAGATGCCTAATGATATAGAAATTTTTTAATTTAATTAGAGGTGCTAATTTATTATCCATTTCTCATTTTATTGAGTTTTTCCTTTCCTCATATTCGTTGAATAATTTTGTTCATGTTAAGTAAAAATGTAATAGCTAGTGATAAAATATATAGGCAATGTATTAAACATACACAAGCATATTGAAAAAAATTGTAAACACAGTTTGAAATTGAATACAACTAACTACGGATAAATGATTAATAGTATTAACATACATAATTAAAATGTTGTACACGTGTAGTCTTTCAGTTTATGATAATTGATCAAAAAATTCAAAACGTGGGCAACGCACAGGAATTTTATTTGTGAATAAATTCTTCTGCCATATTGCCTGCATATTTAATTGGCCCTCATACTTTAATAAAATAACATAATATAAGTTCATAAAAATTCTAAAAAGATTCCTAATTAAAGAAAAATTTCCACCATTAACTTAATGACACAGATACAATATACATAGTTTTCCTATATAAATAAGCTAGTTCCATTAGTTAGGGCTTTGTCTTCTTATTCCATCTTTCCTTCCGCCCATAGAAAATATCAGCATTACCATTTGTCTTCTTATCTTATACTTCTCATACTGTCCTTCCCTTGTTTCATTTAATTTCCAGTCTCCTCAATTACTTTCTAAGATATATACATCTATCTAGCTATTTCATGTAGCTATCTTGAAAAAGATCAAACGTAAAAGAGATCCTTAATTTTGCAAAGGAAAGGGTGTGTATTTTTTCTTGAATGAGCATTGATCAGTGATTATTTTTTCTTGTTTTGATTTTAAATTAATTTTCTTACAGGGCTGCAGTTCGATCTTTACTATAACAATAAACTTTGTAAAGAATCTAGAGGAGAATTTCATAGATCTTGTTTTGTTTTTTTGGGATGATGGAGAGTATACACAGATCTTGTTTTGAGCTTCTTTACCTTTGTTATGGATGTTATTTATCTCATGTTTCACCCAATATTTCTTATGCCTTAAAATATAACTTTATATATAATCTGAATCTAAATCTATAGTTGTATGTTTATGTATATATGTCAGCACAGAAAACATTCGAGTCAAATTTTTCTATGTAGGAAAAATAAATCTATATATGTAGTATTAAGGAAAACAGAACATCCTGGCCATTTGCGTGCAGTGTCAGTACTGAAAACGTAGTTAGCAGAGAGGAAACCATGGTGCAGGAGGAACATGGGCTGATATTCTGACTGATTTTCTTAATTCTTACAGATCTGCAAAGTCGCTCGAGTATGATTAGCCTTTTGTCATGGCTTAAGGCATCCTTTGAGGCATTACCTATCATTAGCAAACGTTATTATTTTCTTTATTCATCACAGTGAATGGTTCTTACAAGGAAATTAGCAGTGCTGGACATGAGCACTCAGTAACTGAAATCGCCAATTGTAATGATATATGTGCTAGTAGGTCCCACCATAGGAATTTATATGGGCTATTCACTAACTCATATGGTAGATTTTATCCTTCCAAGTAAAGTTTTTATATTTATTAAATAATAAAAAATTTCATTATTCAACTAATTAATTAAATTTTGGGTAATGATGGTTGATAAGGAGGTTGTGGAGTTAGGATCATCGAGTGGAAGCAATCTGCCACTAATGAATCATTCAAACTACAACAAGAACCTGATAGCCCCAATATCTGCACAAAACAATTATGAAGTTCTGTAGCCCTCACCTCCATTCAACAATTCTTCACTTATGGGGACACCTGTAGGAACTTACAATCCGGTAACAGCACATTGCTTTCATTTTGTATAAATTAACATGCCACCTCTTGTTTGATATATGGATCATATTCTAACTCTAAACCATTTTACCTTATTTGACAAATATACTAAATATATATTACGTTCATTTATTTTTGTTAATGTTTGGTCGGGAGGGCATGGATATCCAGTCATTGCTAGCTAAAGCAAATAATAATCACCCTCCAATGATTGCTGATACTGGAAACTCAAATTCTTCTATTGTAAATCCTCCCACCATGCTGTGATTGGGAACCACCCCCTCTAATACTGCATTGATTGAGACTCCACTAATAAATTTCTTGACGATGGTAGGTACAAAACTATTTACATCTAAACTAATAGAGAGAGAAGCAACCTAGTTATTTTATATCATCTCATAAATTAACTATAAATTAACTATTAATCACCATTTTTGCCTTTTTCTCATGATCCAGGAGGCGAATAACCCACAAAACAGTGCGATTCAGGCTGACCAACCTAATTTGGTTTACTCAAATCAACTGAATGCTGCTCAGACTAAGCATCTCCTACATGTCAAAACTTATCTTTTATTCTTAATGATATAAATTATCAAAATTGGGTTTATGTTGCATTATAAATTAGATATCCTTTATGCTTATGCTTGTTTT
Source organism: Bretschneidera sinensis (assembly GCA_023935145.1). NCBI lineage: Eukaryota > Viridiplantae > Streptophyta > Magnoliopsida > Brassicales > Akaniaceae > Bretschneidera > Bretschneidera sinensis. The sequence continues at coordinate 8,659,642 of CM043705.1, forward strand.
TCTTTCCAAAAAACATCAACATAGGCCTCCATCGATGGGTCATGATAGAAATCCGCTTAATCATGAGTACAACACATTATTTGGGGATGAACTTCTAGGAAACATATCAAGCAATATTTCAGGCAACAATCAGCTTGCATTGTTTGACCCTCAAAACGCAGTCTTATTCATTATATTTTTTATTCGTTTAAAGTTTTATTGTGTTAAGTTTCACTATATTGTATTGAACTTGTATAAACAGACAGTAGTCTGATTCTTATGTGATAAACTACTGCAACCAGATCTGATCTCTCAGCAACAGAACCCTCCATATAGGCCTATGACTACTCCTTTTTGGTATGACTTAGATTTCATCATCTATCGGTATGAGTATTATTCTTTGTGTAAAACAAAATACAAACATACCATCTATTATCTATCGGTTTCAAAGTATTAAATGTTATATTTTTTATATAGAAAATTAACCTGATACTTCACTGAAATGCAATACTAATGAACATAACTTAGTGCTATAAATATGAAGTACTTAATCTTCTGAATTGATGAAAACTTCTTAATTTCAGGAGTCAACAATTATTTGATAACAGACAAGTCAATCAACTCCCTTTGGTGGCAACGTTCAGTTCACAGTTGGAAGACTCCTTTCTTGCCGAATAGCCTATTTAACTATCTTAATTTCAAGCTGTTGTTGATATATTGAACGACTTATAATTTCTTGCTTTTAAACTTCTTATAGGCTACAAGGTCTCCTGGGACTAATGAATCAAACTACCAGGCCAAGTGCTTCATGCCTAAGCCTTGACAGTTCCAAACCAAATCCAATCTCGAACTTGAGGAATTAACAAGTAAAAATATCATTCAATGACCTCTTTAATTGCACTTTTTTTTTTATCAAGCTTTATTGTGCATCTTACACTGACCTTACAAAATTTTGGTTGAAAAAAAAATAGCTAGGAATTTCGTGGCGAGGTCATGCTAGACGAAGATTGGAATTTTGGATATCATCGGGACACTCCAAGGTATTTCATTTTCTTTACATATTGTCTTGTTATAAATTCGTTCACATAATAAAGTTTTGTTTAATATATATCTTCTTCATAAAAGTGGAAAACCAATTAAGGACAGATCGAGACTTCAAAATCAAATCACACATTTTAGTTTATCTAAGATGACCATAAGATATTAATTTTTACTTTAATTGAATGCAGACATTACCCACTTTGGGAGAACAGGCTCTGATAATTAGGGATTCACAATCTCAAGCAAATGAAGTTGGGAGCTCTGGTATTTCCAATCTTATGGACCAGAGGTTGTTTTATGGACCTTTACGTAGTCATGTTTCATTTTTTGTGGAAATTTAAACCAAGAAGTTTAGTGATTTCAGGCCAATTAAAAATGCACTCTATGATCCAATGTTTGAGGCGATTGGTCTCCCCATCGACCACCATCTGAGATGTATGCTACTAAATAAATGGTAATTTTTTTTATCTTCTCGATCATTTAACTTTTAACCGGCTTTATAATTTTTTTAGGAGCAGATATAACATGTCTTACTTAGTGCGATCTATCAAGGTGCAATATCATACTTTTTTTTAAAGCAAAATAAAATATAAATTTAATCAGCATAAAAAAAGGTTGCAAAATTACAAAGATTTCCAAAGGTGCAACATCATATTAACAATGCTTCATAATATACTCTTAGTCCATCATCATAGGATGAACTAGAGTGAATCATGTGACAAAATTTAATCTTTTATGGCTTTTTCCTTAACAGGTGAGACCTCATGCGGATGTGAAAAGCCGAGGAGTGCTTTGATATTTTGGGAGATTTTCTATGTTGACTTGTTAGTGAATGTTCTTTCTGGGCAAATTTTACAAGGTATTATATGTTCTGATGAAATCTATAGGTAAGAGTACTTGAAACTTCCTTTAAAACCTTATCGTTTTGTAACTGTGTCAAACTTTGATTTAAACTTTTGGTTTGGTGGTTAAATAAAAACTAGTATCTTTTTGGTTTTGTTGTTGGAATTTAGAAGTAATTTAATTTTCTATTGAAAAAGATTTCATGAATGAATTCGAAGCTTGCAAGTAAAATGAAGAGAAAAGGCAGTATATCCGTTAGTGTTGGAAATCACCTTGACAAGATGCCCAGGTGGTGATCTTCCAAACACCCAAGTCTTGAATGACTTGTAGAAAGAATTTCAGCAATCGAACACAAGAACTGAAAATCAAAGAAAGAAAGAAGACAAGTAATTTGTTGTCGAGGTTCGGCAATGTGCCTACGTCCCCGTGAGTTCCTCCGAACTCTCTGCACTATCTCAATGGTTCTTACAAAGTTACAGCAATCCCCTTCAAGAATCCAAGTTCTTGAAGAAACAAGAAGAGAAGTAAGAAGATGAGAACTCAACAATGTTCTCTAATCTAATCTAGACTCTCTCTATCTTATGATAACCAGCCTCACTACAAGAGTCCCTCTTGTGTTTATGTCTCTCTACACAATTCTCTCTTAGTGTTTACAATGATCTCACAATGTCACAAAACTCTATTGTATGTGTGTTTTTGTATCTTGTATTATCTTATGAAATGAGGCCTTGAGAACCCCTTTTATAGCCTCTTAATTCTTGGACATTCTTGTGAGTCATTATCCTCCTTTGATCATGTTCTTCCTTTAATCTCAGCCCTTCATCACTCTCCAAGTGATGCTGTGCGTTTTGGTGTGGTGCACACATGATTGGAGAGGTCTTATGCATGCTGGATCATGTGTGCAGCCATGTGCTATGTGGTGCGGCGCTGAAATGGTGTGGTGCGGCGCTGAGGCAGGGCTTGAAGCATGGCTTGCTGTGTGCTGCGGTGCTCGTGCTGTGTGCTGCGGCGTGACCTGATGCTGCAGCCTCCTGATGCTGTGCGCACACCTCCTACCTGTGGGCAGAAACTTCCACAGCAGTGTGCCTGACCTTCCCATGCTCAAAATTAAAGCACACACTTGTGTGCAACCTTTTAACTTGCTGAACTTTGATATCCCACAATTGGTTTGGACATTAACCAAACTTAGACTATGTTTGGATATGTTTGAAACTTAGACAAATAACAACAGTTAGTACACAACTTATTGATTTGAAGTTTCAGCGGAAGCGTTGTTCATGTACAGCAAGACATTCTCTTACACGTGAAGTGTCATTCATGTATAGCAAGACATTCTCTTCACATCGTTCAAGTATAGCCAAACATTATCTTACCCAAGAGTAAGACACTCCAATTCTTTTAAAGCCTACCAGATTAGTCAACTGACATTCACTGTACTACTATGAAATTAGGAATATAAATTCTTCATTCATTGTACAAATCTGTCAAAGAATCACCTTGTATTAAGGGAGAGAATCTCTCCTATATTATTGTAACTGATTCTTATAGATGGGTTTGGCTTCAATCATCGTCTTTTGATTAAAGGATGCAATCTCAACCTTTCATGTATTATGTGCGTGGGATCGGCAAATTTATGTATTATGTGGAATCCATATCTACATTAATGGTTGAGATTACGTCATTTTCGTAAAGGATGAAAAAGGTAAACGATGGAACCTGAACCCATTATGGATAAATGTATATAAAAGCAGATGCAATCACTATGTGGGATACGCTGCCAAATTCCTAAAACCTTAGGACTTTCATAGTATCCGAGCAACAGCGATCTGACCCTATCTTTCTCTGTTATTTTTTCCACTAATCAATTTCTTGACGATGGTATGTACAAAACTATTTACATATAAACTAATAGAGAGGAGCAACCTAGTTATTTTATATCATCTCATAAATTAACTATTAATCACCATGTTTGCCTTTTTCTCATGATCCAGGAGGCGAATAACCCACAAAACAGGGCGATTCATTCTGACCAACCTAATTTGGTTTACACAAATCAACTTAATGCTGCTCAGACTAAGCATCTCCTATATGTCAAAACTTAACTTTTATTCTTAATGATATGAAATATCAAAATTTGTTTTACGTTGCATTGTAAATTAGATATCCTTTATGCTTATCCTTGTTTTTCTTTCCAAAAAACATCAACATAGGCCTCCATCGATGGGTCATGTGTTGGAAATCACCTTAGCAAGATGCCCAGGTGGTGATCTTCCAAACACCCAAGTCTTGAATGACTTGTAGAAAGAAAAACAGCAATCGAACACAAGAACAGAAAATCAAAGAAAGAAAGAAAGAAGACAAGTAATTTGTTGTCAAGGTTCAGCAATGTGCCTACGTCCCCGTGAATTCCTCCAAACTCTCTGCACTAAATCAATGGTTCTTACAAAGTTACAGCAATCCCTTTCAAGAAGCCTCAAGTTCTTGAAGAACCAAGAAGACAACGAGAAAGTGATAGACCTATTACAATGCTTCCTATCAATTCTCTACTACCCTCTCTTCTTTACAACCAGCCTCTCTACAATGAGTCCATCTTGTGTTTTGTGTCTTTGCACTCTCACACAATTCTCTCTTGTATTACATTTGATCTCACACAATGTCACAACAATGATTCTTCTCACATGTGAAAAATGAGGCTAGGGAACCCCATTTATAGCCATCCACTTCTTGGACATTCTTGTGAGTTAATCTCCACCCTTAGATCTTGATGACCACTTAACCATGGCCCTCCATCAATCCTAAGTGGTGCTGTACGTTTTAGCCTTGCATTCACGCACCTAAGAGAAGGCTAAAGCATGCTGTCCATGTGAGGAACCGGCGCTGCAGCTTCAAGTTTCTGTCCCTTATGCTATTCCTGCCAGGTTCCAGCGCTGCAGCTCCAAGTTTCTGTCCCCTTCACACAACACCCTTCTGCTTGTGTGCAGAAGTGCGCAAACTAGTGCGCATGGCCTTCCCTTGCTCCAAAATGAAGCACACACGTGTGCAGCCTTCTAACTTGCTGAACTTTGATCCTCCACCTTTGGTTTAGACTTTAACCATCTATGAACCATACTTGGACATGTTTGAACCATGTTTAAACCTTAGACAAATACCAACATCATGATATAAATCCGCTTAATCATGAGTGCAACACATTATTTGGGGATGAACTTCTAGAAAACATATCAAACAATATTTCAGGCAACAATCAGCTTGCATTGTTTGACCCTCAAAATGCAGTCAGTACTTACTAATTATATTTTTTATTCGTTTATAATTTTTTTGTGTTAAGTTTCACTATAAAGTATTGAACATGTATAAACAGACAGTAGTCTGATTCATACGTGATAAACTACAGCGACCAGATCTGATCTCTCAGCAACAGAACCCTCCAAATAGGCCTATGACTACTCCTTTTTGGTATGACTTACATTTCATCATCAATCGGTATGAGTATTATTCTTTGTGTAAAACAAAATACAATCAATGGACTGGTAAGTCATTGGAGGTAATTGAATTGATACATAACATACCATCTATTATCTATCGGTTTCAAAGTATTAAATGTTATATTTATTATATAGAAAATTAACCTGATACTTCACTGAAATCTAATACTAATGAACATAACTTAGTGCTATAAATATGAAGTACTTAATCTTCTGAATTGATGAAAACTTCTTAATTTCGGGAGTCAACCATTATTTGATAACGGACAAGTCAATCAACTCCCTTTGGTGCGAACATTCAGTTCACAGTTAGAAGACTCATTTCTTGCCAAATAGCCTATTTAACTATCTTAATTTCAAGCTGTTGTTGATATATTAAATGACTTATAATTTCTTGCTTTTAAACTTCTTATAAACTACCAGATCTCCAGGGACTAATGAATCAAACTACCAGGCCAAGTGCTTCATACCTAAGCCTTGACAGTTCCAAACCAAATCTAATCTTGAACTTGAGGACTCAACAAGTAAAAATATCACTCAATGACCTCTTTAATTGCACTTTTTTTTTAATCAAGCTTTATTGTGCATCTGACACTGACCTTATAAAATTTTGGTTGAAAAAAAAATATATCAAGGAATTTCGTGGCGTGGTCATGCTAGAGGAAGATTTGAATTTTGGAAATCATTGAGGCACTCCAAGGTATTGCATTTTCTTCACATATTATCTTGTTATAAATTCATGCACATATTAAAGTTTTGTTTAATATATCTCTTTTTCATAAAAATGGAAAACCAATTAAGGACAGATCGAGAATTCACAATCAAATCACACATTTTAGTATAACTAAGATGACTATAAGATATTTAATTTGTTGATATTTTTCTAAGGTTTGCACTGGTGCAACTATGGTTCAAAGATGGTTAAAGTCTAAACCAAAGGTGGAGGATTAAATTTCAGCAAGTTAGAAGACTGCACACATGTGTGTGCATCAATTTGGAGCAATTGAAGGCCATGCGCACTAGTGTGCGCACTTCTGCACACAGGCAGAAGAGTTTGCGCACACAGCATCAGGTCTGGGTGCAGTGCGCACGCCCAGTGCCGCACCGCCCAGCATGCACACCATCAGGTGCGCACCAGCGCCGCACCGCCCAGCACACTGCTGCTCACATAGGCAGCATGCTTTAGGACCCTCTTAAGTGTGTGTGCGCAACACAAAAACGCACATCACCACTTGGAGAATGATAAAGGGCTAAGATTTAAAGGAGATCATGATCAAAGGGAGGAGACTGATTCACAAGAATGAACAAGAAGTGGGCACACTATATAAGGGGCTACTTATCTTCATTCTAGTGTAACATAAGAGTGTGACACACAACAAAAAGGTGTGAGAGAACACACAGGCTGTGACATTGTGTGAGATAAATACAAGAGAGAATTGTGTGAGAGAAACACAAGAGGGACTCTTGTAGTAAGGCTGGTTGTAAAAGAGAGAGAAGTCTAGATTAGAAAGAGAGCATTGTTAGTTCTCATCTTCTTCCTTTCTTCTCTTCTTGGTTTCTTCAAGAAAATTGTGATTCCTTGAAGGGGATTGCTGTAACTTGTAAGAACCATTTGATTAGTGCAGAGAGTTCGGAGGAACTCACAGAGACATAGGCACATTGCCGAACCTTGATAACAAATTGATTGTCTTCTTTCTTTCTTTGATTTTTTGTTCTTGTGTTCGATTGCTGTATTTCTTTCTACAAGTCATTCTAGACTTGGGTGTTTGGAAGAGCACCACCCGGGCATCTTGTCAAGGTGATTTCCAATAGTAGTATCAAAGTTTTGGACAGTGGAATCAGAGCTGCACAGCTGGGTATCAGAGCAAGAACAAGAAGGTGACGGAGCCAAGACTCCAAGAATCAAAGATTAATTTCTTGGGTGATTCAAGAACGGTGTAAAGATCAAGATCCGGTCGCGTTCTTAAAGGTTGATTCAAGAATGGTGTTAAGATCCATCTTCGATCTGTGTTATTGAGGTTGAAGAAAGCATTTGTGGGTAGTGCATAAATCTGGGATCTTTTCTGCAAAAGATGGCTTCAAATTTCTTTGTTGAGAAGTTTGATGGAAAGGGAGACTTTACCCTTTGGAAGCGAAAGATCAAGGCTGTTCTAATGCAACAGATAGTAGATATGGCTATTGGAGAAGATAATGCTCTTCCAGCAAGTGTCACAGAGGACCAGTGGACCGAGATGAAGAAGATGGTTTACAGCACCATTTTCTTGCACATGTCGGATAGTGTCACAAGGGAGTGCGGAGACTCAGAAGATCCAACTGCAATATGGAAGAAACTAGATGAGTTGTTTCTTGCCAAGACTCTCCCTAATAAGAGGTATCTTGATAAACAAATCTTTGCCTTAAAATTAGATCTCTAACAAAGGGCTGAGATGGATAAGGCAGCCCTTTGGCACACTCGCTTGGGACACATGAGCGAAAAGGGCCTGCAAGTTCTTAGCAAGGAAGGTCTACTTGGTGGTGACAAAGTAGAAAAACAAGATTTCTGTGAGAGTTGCATTCTTGGGAAGCAACACTGGGTCAGCTTCAACACCGGAGTGCACAAGTCCAAAGGGATTCTTGACTACATTCATTCAGACCTTTGGGGACCAGCTAGGACACCAACACAGGGAGGTAACTTTTACTTTCTGTCTTTAATTGATGATTATTCAAGAAAAGTGTGGGTTTATTTGCTTAGGAATAAATTTGATGTCTTGAATAAATTTGTTGTGTGGAAGAAGTTGCTGGAAACTCAAACGGGTAGGGTAGTTAAGGCTTTACGAACGGATAATGGATTCGAATTTTGAAATAATGATTTTGATAAATTCTTTGAATTAAATGGCATTCTAAGGCATAGGATGGTTGTAAAAACACCCTAGCAAAATGGAGTTGCTGAAAGAATGAATAGAACCCTTATGGAGAAGGTTAGGTGCATGTTAATAGGATATGGGTTACCAAAATAATTTTGGGGAGAAGCTGTGGCTACAGCTGCATACTTGATAAATAGATCACCCTCTAGAGCTTTAGAGCTCAAGAATCCCATGGAGATGTGGAGTGGAAAACCCCCTGAATTAAACAACCTTAGGACTGTTGGGTGTGCAACATATGCACATCAAAAGGAGGATAAACTTGACCCTAGATCTAGAAAATGTGTATTTCTAGGATATATGATGGAGTTAAGGGATATAGGTTGTGGTCCTTAGAAAAGAAGGGCATGAAATTGATCATAAGTAGGGATGTTATCTTTAATAAATTATTATTTCCCTACTTGGAGAAAACTAACCCGGCAAGGGCTAGTGAGCAAACCAGTCCAGAAGTTGTGGAGCATCGTATCAAGAATAACTCAGTTCAGATAGAGTAAAGGAGGTAAGAGGGTTCGGATCAGGTAGAGCCCTTGGATGAAGGCCAAGCTCAAGAAACTCAAGAAGAGGCTGAACAAGAAGAGGTTGATGTAGTAAATAACTACCAGCTCATAGGAGACCAGGGAAGGAGGGTGGTTAGACCACCTTTGAGATATGGGTTTGCGGATACTAATGTAGCAGCTCCTTGGATAGAAGGGGAGGTTGAACCAGAACTTACACGGATGCCATGGAGTGTAAGGATTCGTCAAAGTGGCAGCTGGCTATGGAGGAAGAAATGAACTCTTTGATGAAGAACAATTTTGGGAATTGGTGAAAATTCCAGGAAAGCAGAAAGTTGTGGAATGTAAGTGCACTTACAAGGTCAAAGAAGGGTACCCTCCAGGAGATGATGTCCGGAACAAGGCTAGACTGGTGGCGAATGGGTTCACAAGAAGAGAAGACATAGATTTCACAAAAACGTTCTCACCTGGAGACAAGGTGGAGAAGATGGTGAGTATCCTCATATATGTTATTAATGGGCTGTTGGTTCAAAACAAAAGTAAGAGGATGGAAAGGTTTACATCTCAACTCAATGAGGAGTTCGAGAGGAAGGATCTCAACCTTACACAAAAGATCCTTGGGATGTGTAGAATCCAAGAAAAGGAGAGAAACTAGTTAAGGGTTTCTTGGGCAATGAGTGTTCTCAGCAGATTTGTGAGTAATCTCGGAAAGGAGCATTGGCTTGGGATGAAGTGGCTGCTGAGGTATTGGAAGGCTCAATGGCAGCCAATGGTAGCACTCATAACAACTGGGGCAGAATACATAGCGGCTATGGAAGCCATAAAGGAGGCTATGGGGTGCGAAGGGTTGTTGGATGAGTGGGAGGTCCTAAAAGAGCAGGTTGTGGTGTCTTCGGATATCCAAAATATGTGGAATTTGTGGAGGAATCTGGTGTTCCATGAGGGGACGAAGCATATGGATGTTTGGTATCATTATATTCCAGAAAATGGTACGAAATGATGCATCATGTTGACAAAAAGATCACAGAGGAAAGTCCTGCAAAGTTAGGCACCAAGGTTCTACCTCTAAGTAAGTTCAATCATTGTCTTGAATTATTTAGGATTGGAGTTGGTTAATTTATGACTCAAAATGAGTTTGGATCCCGAAGGTCTCTACACAATGGTTCGGGTTTTTTGAACACTTAGACAAAGGTAGAGATTGTTGATATTTGTCTAAGGTTTGCACTGGTCCAACCATGGTTCAAAGATGGTTAAAGTCTAAACCAAAGGTGGAGGATTAAAGTTCAGCAAGTTAGAAGACTGCTCACATGTGTGTGCATCAATTTGGAGCAAGGGAAGGCCATGCGCACTACTGTGCGCACTTCTGCACACAGGCAGAAGAGTGTGCGCACAGCACCAGAAGGGAGCAGCATCAGGTCTGGGCGCAGCGCGCATGCCCAGCGCCACACCACCCAGCATGCACACCATCAGGTGCACACCAGTGCCACAGCGCGCACACCCAGCGCCGCACCGCCCAGCACACTGCTGCACACAGAGGCAGCATGCTTTAGGACCCTCTTAAGTGTGTGTGCGCAACACCAAAATGCACAGCACCACTTGGAGAATGATAAAAGGCTAAGATTTAAAGGAGATCATGATCAAATGGAGGAGACTGATTTGCAAGAATGAACAAGAAGTGGGCACACTATATAAGGGGCTACTTATCTTCATTCTAGTGTAACATGAGAGTGTGACACACAACAAAATGGTGTTAGAGAACACACAGGCTGTGACATTGTGTGAGATCAATACAAGAGAGAATTGTGTGAGAGAAACACAAGAGGGACTCTTGTAGTAAGGCTAGTTGTAAAAGAGAGAGAAGTCTAGATTAGAAAGAGAGCATTGTTAGTTCTCATCTTCTTCCTTTCTTCTCTTCTTGGTTTCTTCAAGAACTTGATTTCTTGAAGGGATTGCTGTAACTTGTAAGAACCATTTGATTAGTACAGAGAGTTCGGAGGAACTCATGGGGACATAGGCACATTGCCGAACCTCGATAACATATTGCTTGTCTTCTTTCTTTCTTTGATTTTCTGTTCTTGTGTTCGATTGCTTTATTTCTTTCTACAAGTCATTCTAGACTTGGGTGTTTGGAAGATCACCACCTGGGCATCTTGTCAAGGTGATTTCCAACATAATTTTTACTTTAATTGAATGCAGACATTACCCACTTTAGGAGAACAGGCTCTGATAACTAGGGATTCACAATCTCAAGCAAGTGAAGTTGGGAGCTCTGGTATTTCCAATCTTATGGACCAGAGGTTGTTTTATGGAACATTACATAGTCATGTTTCATTTTTATGGAAATTTAAACCAAGAGGTTTGGTGATTTCAGGCCAATTAAAAATGATCCCTATGATCCAATGTTTGAGGCGATTGGTCTCCCCATCGACCACCATCTGAGATGTATGCTACTAAATAAATGGTAATTTTATTTTATCTTCTTGATCATTTAACTTTTAACCGGCTTTATAATTTTATTAGGAGTAGATATAAGATGTCTTACTTAAGTGTGGTCATATCATGGTGCAATATCTTACTTTTTTTAAAAGCAAAATAAAATATAAATTTAATCAGCATAAAAAAAGGATTCAAAATTACAAAGATTTCCAAAGGTGCAGCATCATATTAACAATACTTGATAATTTACTCTCAGTCCATCATCATAGGATGAACTAGAGTGAATCATGTGACAAAATTTAATCTTTCATGGCTTTTTCCTAAACAGATGAGACCTCATGCGGATGTGTAGAGTCGAGGAGTTCTTTAATATTTTTGGAGATTTTTTATGTCTACTTGTTAGTGAATGTTCTTTCCGGACAAATTTTACAAGGTATTATATGTTTTGAGGAAATCTATGGATAAGAGTAGTTGAAACTTCCTTTAAAATAAATTATGGAACCTTATCATTTTGTAACTGTGTCAAACTTTGATTTAAACTTTTGGTTTCGTGGTTAAATAAAAACTAGTATTTTTTTTGTTTTGTGGTTGGAATTTAAAAGTAATATAATTTTCTATTGAAAAAGATTTCATGAATGAATTCGAAGCTTGCAAGTAAAATGAAGAGAAAAGGCAGTGTATCCGTTAGTACACAACTTATTGATTTAATGTTTTGGCGGAAGTGTCGTTCATGTACAGCAAAACATTCTCTTACACGTGAAGTGTCGTTCATGTATAGCAAGACATTCTCTTCACATCGTTCAAGTATAGCAAAACATTCTCTTACCCAAGAGTAAGACACTCCAATTCTTTTAAAGCCTACCAGATTAGTCAACTGACATTCACTGTACTCCTATGAAATTCGGAATATAAATTCTTCATTCATTGTACAAATCTGTCAAAGAATCACCTTGTATTAAGGGAGAGAATCTCTCATACATTAGTGTAATTGATTCTTATTGATGGGTTTGGCTTCAATCCTCGTCCTTTGATTAAAGGATACAATCTCAACCTTTCATGTATTATGTGCGTGGGATCGACAAATTTATGTATTATGTGGAATCCATATCTACATTAATGGTTGAGATTACGTCATTTTCTTAAAGGATGAAAGAGATAAATGATGGGACCTGAACCCCTTATAGATAAATATGTATATAAAAGCAGATGCAATCACTATGTGGGATACACTGCCAAATTCCTAAAACCTTAGGACTTTCATGGTTTCAGAGCAACAGCGATCTGAAACTACCTCTCTCTGTTATTTTTTTCTCCTGCTCAAGTACATCCTTTCAAACGTTCCCATGGAATCTTCAGCTTCTTTTGCTACAGTTGATCCTGATCTTTCATCCTCACCCATGCCTTATCTTACCATTAAAAATGTTACGAACCTTGTATGTGTTAAATTACAATTCACCAGTATATCTCTTTTGGAAGATCTAACTTCTTCTTATTTTGCACTCACATGACCTGTTCAAGCTTTGATTTATACTTTTGGTTTAGTGGTTAGATACATAAAAAGTGTAGCAGTATCTTTAATGTTTTGTGGTTGAAATGTGGAAGCAATTTAATTTTCTAAAAGATCTTATTGGAAAAGATTTCATGTATGAATTCAAAGCTTAAATAAAATAAAGATAGAAGGGATTATATATAAGGATTAGTGCACAATTTATTGATTTAAGCTTTCGGGTGAAGTGTCATTCATGTATAGCAAGACATTTTCGTACCCAAGAATACACTCCAATTCTTTTAGAGGCTATGCAATCTCGTTAGCATAACCTTCATATTGGAGCCTGACCCTTTCCTTGAGGGTGAAAAAAGAGAAAAGAGAAAAGATGAAAGAAAAATGGGCTTGTATAGAAAAAAAAATTATATTTTATTTTCTCTGTTAAAGAAAACAAAAAAATTCCATCAAAGCTAAAAGCATTTCAAGTTAATTGAGTAAACATAGAAAGACGGATAACAATTTTTTTTTATGCTTGTCAATATTGTGAAACACAAATAGCTTTCAATATCAGTCATCATTCTGTATCTTAAATAACTTACCAAAAACCTCAACGCTTATCATCAAAATTTAATTAACTGGAATGAAAGGTGTTCATTATTCAAAGCTCAAACTTAGAATATCCATGAGGTCAGATTGGTCATAACCCACCAATATATCCTTTCCAAACTCAATAGGTCATATGTGTGACACTCATTCAAATGACTTTTTCTTTATCTGTTAAAAAGTTCACTGTATTTTCCTTGTTTACTCTATTTATTTCACTGATAAATGACAATTTGAAAATAAAATACATCTGGCGTAAAGCATAAGTTGTTTTATAAGTGATTGGAAAATGGTTCTTTTTTATAAAAGAAATTACTTTCCCACTTTCCTAAAATTTCTCTCACTTATTGCACCACTAATTTTCACTTTTTGTTTATTTTTAACATTTTTCATAATTTATTTTCATATTTCAAATGAAAACTTATAATTTTACATGACTCATTTTAAATAAATTTTGTTTTACATTAAAATACATTTTTCAAGTAAAGAAACGGAGTCGAAAGTAATTTTACTTTGTAATATATTTTACATGGAAACAAATGAAGCTTTTGATTAATAGGCTACTGTCAGACAAGTCCCATACAAATCATCACCTACAATTTTCTACAAGGCACTTCACTTCCCCTTTCTTATTTATGAAAACTTAATGGTACAAATCAACCTAAGCCATGGAAATTTTGGAAATGTTAAGTCAGTGAAGTTTTTACTTTTTTAAAAACCTCGGACAAGATTAAAAAGACATTAAATCTCTAAAAACTAGAAGCGTGGATTCTCTATTTTTCTTACTAAGTCCAGCGGTAAGTTTCATTCTACGGATAGAAGGGACAGCAAATTCCCTTACTTCTGAACCATGTTGAAAAGAAAAAACATATTGACGCAGGAGGATCCAAGTCAGATGATGCAGAGTTGGCAGATCAGCGCAGAACTGGCAGGTGGACTACCTAGAACGGGCCACCGGCTCAGATCAGGCCCGGAAGACCCTAGTTGGATTGGAAATGGGCCAACGAATAAAACCTGATTCTTCGTAATCAGTGTTGTCGTTTTGAAGCCAAAAAACGATGTTTAGGCCCTCAAGTTGGCAATTTACAGTTTTTAGGAAACTTTTTATTTTAGTTATTTTAATTTCAGCCTTAATTTAATTTTCCTATTTTGTTTCGACCTTATAAATAAGGTCTTAGGGTTTCGTAAACATTATTATTGAATTTGCATAATTTTAAATAAAACATCAGAGTTGTTTCTCTATATTGTTTTTTAGGGTTTTTCTTGTGTTACTCCCTGTGAACAATCTGTTCGACTAGCCTGCAGAATAATCGCTATTATGCCCGATGTCAGTTGGTATCAGAGCTTTAGCGTTTTCCTAGGGCAAGATTTCATCAGTTCTATGGCTGGTGGTCGTGGTCATGGTCGTCGCGGGCAGGTTTTGAACGAGGAAGCCCCACATCGTGATCGTAACGTTCAGGATGCGATGATTAAGGATTTACAGAGGCAAGTTGCCGAGTTAACCCAGCGTCTAGCGGTGAAAAATTTCAGAGATCGTGAGATTGAAGATCACGATTCCGATTCCAGTTCCAGTTCCGAAAAACCACATCACAATCCTGCTCGATTCTGGGAGCACCGTGGTCGAGAAGAACGTTATGGAGACCTCGGATTCAGAGTGGATCTGCCCGAGTTTTCTGGTACGTTACAGGCCGAGGGATTCGTTGATTGGTTGAATGAAGTGGAGCGTATTTTCAAGTACAAGGAAGTCCCAGATCGTGTGAAGGTGAAATTGGTCGCCATCAAACTGAAGGGTAGAGCATCTGCGTGGTGGGAGCAGTTAAGGCGTTCGCGTGATCGGCAGGGCAAAGCCAAGATTACAGATTGGGAGAAGATGAAGAAGAAGATGAAGGGTCAATTCCTCCCTTTCGGTTACACTCAGACCTTGTTTCAGCGTCTTCATTCGTTGAGGCAGGGCACGAGATCGGTGGATGATTACACGGAGGAATTCTATCAGTTGATTGCCCGGAACGATTTATCTGAAACAGAGGAGCAGATGGTGGCACAGTATTTGGGGGGATTATGGCAGCCCCTACAGGATGTCCTCAGCCTTCACTCGCTGTGGACAGTTTCAGAAGCTTATCAGCGTGCACTTACGGTGGAAAAACAGCAGAACAGGAGGCCACTGAACAGAGGTGATCAAAACAATCAGCCAGTTTGCCCTCAGGAATCCCGTCCTGTCTAGCAACCACCTTAAGGTAACCCTAACCCTAACCCAAATATTAGATGTTTCAGATGTGGTGAACATGGGCATAAATCACCTGAGTGCAGGAAGCCTGCTAGTAATAAAGGCGAAAATCTCCTGATTGAGGACGATGGGGTAGACGAATTTGAAGAGATTCGGGAGCTTATGTATGATGATGATGAATATGGAGATGTGTTGTATGGGGATGGCCATGAGACTTTGGTCATTCGTAAGAGTCTATTGACCCCCAAGGGCGATTCAGGGGACGATTGGTTGAGGACAATATTTTCCACACGACCTGTACAGTTGTCGATAAAGTCTGCAAGATGATCATAGATAGCAAAAATTGTGAGAATGTGGTGTCTGAAGAGGCTGTCCAGAAACTGCAATTGAAAATAGATCGTCATCCTAAGCCGTACAAATTGTCTTTGTTGAATAAAGGCAGTGAGGTAACGGTGGATAGGCGTTGCCTAGTTTCTTTTTCGATTGGTAAGAGATATTTCGATAATGCTTGGTGTGATGTTGTGTGTATGGATGCTTGTCATGTATTGTTAGGTAGACCTTGGCAATATGATCATAATGTTATTCATGATGGGCGAAAAAACACATACTCCTTTAGCATCAAAGGGAAAAAGATTGTGTTGGCACCTCGTCGGGAAAGAATCACTCCTACCCGGATTTCCAATATTACTAATCTGCTTTCGATGTCCAGGTTTTTAGCAAAGGTTGAGCATGTAGACGTGGTTTATGCTCTGCTACCTTGTGGGAATAGCACAGCAGATCTGGATCCAGAATTACCAGTCGAAGTGCGGCAGCTGATGGCAAAGTTTTCTGATTGACCTTGTTCTAGGGTCCAGTTTGCCTAATCGACCGGTGTATCGCCACAGCCCCAAGGAATATGAAGAGTTGCAGCGGCAGGTGGTAGAGTTGTTGGAGAAAGGCTACGTCCGTGAAAGTATGAGCTCATGCGCGGTTCCTGCCCTACTAGTGCCGAAGAAGGATGGTTCTTGGCGTATGTGTGTTGATAGCAGAGCCATCAACAGAATTACAGTGAAAAACCGGTTCCCAATTCCCCGCCTAGATGATATGTTAGACCAACTGTCCGGATCTAGGGTCTTCTCCAAAATTGACCTTTGGAGCGGATACCACCAGATCAGAATAAGGCCTGGAGATGAGTGGAAGACAGCGTTTAAGACGCAGCATGGGTTATATGAGTGGATGATCATGCCTTTTGGGATGTCCAATGCGCCCAGCACATTTATGAGGTTCATGCATCAGGTTTTACAGCCTTTCATGGGGAAGTTTGTTGTAGTTTACTTCGATGACATCCTCATCTATAGTCCGACGTGGGAGTCACATTTTGAGCACCTCCGTGCTGTTTTTAATTTGTTAAGGACAGAGCACCTGTACGTCAATCAGAAAAAGTGTTCTTTCTTCACTACTTCTGTTACTTTTCTGTGTTTTGTTGTATCTACTGATGGTGTTCAAGCAGATCAGTCGAAGGTAGATGCGGTCTTGGAATGGCCCACACCGGGGACCTTGCACGATGTAAGAAGTTTCCATGGATTGGCTTCCTTCTACCGCCGGTTCATCAGAAATTTCAGCACTTTGATTGCTCCTATCACAGAGTGCCTTAAGGGGCGTGATTTTCAGTGGTCCGAGGAGGCAGAAACCAGCTTTCAACTGGTCAAACAGAAGATGACAGAGGCACCAGTTTTAGCACTTCCTGATTTCGAAAAGGTGTTTGAGGTAAATTGTGATGCATCTGGAGTGGGTATTGGTGGTGTTCGAAGTCAAGAAGGGCGACCAATAGCTTTTTTCAGTGAGAAGTTATTGGGATCAAAGAAGAATTACTCCACCTATGATATGGAATTCTATGTCATAGTTCAGTCCCTGAAACATTGGCGTCACTACCTAGTGTAGAGGGAATTTATTCTTATCACTAATCATGAGGCCCTGAAGTACATCAATGGCCAACACAAGCTGAGTAGGCGGCATGCCAAGTGGGTGGCGTACTTGCAAGAATTTACGTTTGCACTAAGGCACCAAGCAGGAAGTCTGAACCGTGTCGCAGATGCATTGAGCTGTCGTACATTACTTCTCACCACCATGAGCAGCAGAATTATGGGATTTGAGGTCTTCTCAGATATGTATGCTGCAGATCCTTCCTTAGGGAAGATAATTCAAGAGGTAACTACTGGTCAATGACATAATTTTATTTTGCATAATGGTTATCTATTTCGTGGATTGCAGTTGTGCGTTCCAGATTGTTCATTAAGGCAGCAGATTATTAGTGAACTTCATAATGAAGGTCATTTTGGGCGAGACAAGACACTGGCCCTGATTTCCTCTAACTATTATTGGCCCAAATTGACCAGTGACGTGGCTCATCATGTTGAGCGTTGTTATGTGTGCCAGCGGTCCAAGGGAGTTCTCACTAATGCAGGTCTGTACACACCTTTACCTGTACCTGAAGCCCCTTGGTTCGATTTTAGTATGGACTTTGTGTTGGGCTTACCCCGTACCCAACGAGGCTTGGATTCTAATTTGGTTGTGGTTGACAGATTTTCCATGATGGCCCATTTCATACCTTGTAAGAAGACAATGGATGCTACCAGGATCGCTCATCTTTACTTCAAGGAGATTGTGCGTTTGCATGGTGTTCCCCGATTCATCACTTCAGATCGTGACACCAAGTTCATGAGTCAATTCTGGAAGAGTTTATGGGAGAAGCTTGGGACGAAGTTAAATTTTAGCAGCGCCTATCATCCTCAAACAGATGGTCAGACCGAGGTGGTGAACCTGAGTTTGGGAAACCTTTTGAGGAGCTTAGCAGGAACTAAACCGATGCAGTGGGATCTTGCATTACCTCAAGCAGAATTTGCCTATAACAGGTCGAAAAACAGAACCACAGGAATGAGCCCATTTGAGATTGTGTATGGCCAGAATCCATCCGGAGTGCCTGACTTAGCCCTTATTCCACGAGTGGGTCGTTTGAATCCCCAGGCAGATGAGATGGCAGAACATCTTCGGGATATCCATGAGCAGGTGAAGTTAGCCATTCACGACAGTAATGCCTGTGAGATCTGGCAGAAGATCAATGATAACGCCTATAGACTACGCCTACCCAGTCATCTGAAGACTTCTGATGTGTTTAATGTGAAACACCTGAGTCCTTGTTTTGAGGATTCCGATGAAGCTATTGTGAACTCGAGGACGAGTTCTTTCCAACCCGAGGTGACTGACACAGGAGGATCCAAGTCAGATGATGCATAGTTGGCAGATCAACGCAGAACTGGCAGGTGGACTACCTAGAACGGGCCACAGGCTCAGATGAGGCACGGAAGACCCTAGTCTGATTGGAAACGGGCCAATGAATAAAATTTGATTCTTTGCAATCAGCATCGTCGTTTTTAAGCCAAAAAGCGATGTTTAAGCCCTCAAATTGGCAGATTACAGTTTTTAGGAAACTTTTTATTTTAGTTATTTTAATTTCAGCCTTAATTTAATTTTCTATTTTGTTTCGACCTTATAAATAAGGTCTTAGGGTTTCGTGAACATTATTATTGAATTTGCATAATTTTAAATAAAACATCAGAGCTGTTTCTCTGTATTGTTTTTTAGGGTTTTTCTTATGTTACTCCCTGTGACCAATCTGTTCGACTAGTCTGCAGAATAATCGCTATTCTGCCCTGCGTCAGATATACATATACATACATATATACATATACATACATATATACATATACATACATATATACATATACATACATATATACATATACATACATATATATATATATATATATATATATATATATATTTCTGGAATGAACATCGAGTGATTCAATTTCTAACACTAATTTTTATTGTTTTGATTTTAAATATATTTTCATATAAGGCCTGGTTTGATCTTGCTTATAAGCCACATCTAAAGGTGAATAGGGCATACATAGATCGTGTGATGGATATTAATTGTCTTAGGCGTCTCTCAGTATTTCGTAACATTTAAAATGTAATTTAAATTTAAATATTATATACACGTATGTATATATAAGATCTGAATCTAAATCTACATCTACGTCTATATCTGTATTTGTATCTATATATGTTAAGACAGAAAGAATCCCAAGGAAAAATGAAACTACTATTAAAGAAAGTAACACATTCCAATGATCAACGAATTGTGCAGTTCTTGAGGCCGGAAACCGAGTAAAGTGCTTCAAATATACTAGTTAAAGAAGAAATGTGGAATACCTGTGTAGAAGCTGCATATACGGTTTAACATATATTTTCAGTTATTTTCTTATTGCTTACAGATCTGATAGTTGAATTCACATTCAAGTTCAACATATAGAAATGGTTACATAATTAGTTACAGCATGATATTTAAGTCAACTTTGCATTGACTTGTTCGGTTGAGTTCAAAGTGAGATTAGGTCATTAACAAGTTAAATGAATACTATAGGTCTAATAATTATTTTTAATGTACTGTTATTAGTTAATGAAGAATAATCTATTTTATTTCCACTCGTAAAAAATCACAAGAATTAAAGGGCTGGTGGCTAAGCTGATGATTTGGGAGTTGGATCTACAGACACTACAACAAATTAAGTGTTTAGTAGCGCATCAAAACGTCACAAAAAATTAATAATTTCATCACAAAGTATTTAGGTAACGAAAAAAAATTTTCATGATGATTGTCAACGTATCTTCGTTGCTAAAAGTATTTGTGACAGTTCACTAAGGTTGTTACTAATTGTTAGTTATAGGTGACAAAATTGATAATCATCACCAAAGGAAAAAATGTTTTGTGATGCAAAGTTGCGTCAGTAATACTAGTGAAATTTCATCATTAAAGATTTGTATTCGTCACTAAATACATAACAAAGGTTTACAGTATTTGATAGTGAAAAAATCTTGGCTGACTCTTTAGACCCGCTAAAAACTTCATTGGTAAACTTGAGAAGCTTCATTGATAACATTCAATAAACGTTTAGGACCCAAAAAAGTAATATTACCTTATAAAGTTTCTAAGATCACCAGTGGAATTTTCAACTAGTCTAAAACATTGGTTTAGACCCGAGCCAGCCACAAAATCTTCATATAAGTGAGATGAACCCTTATACTATATATTTTTCATGGATCTATACTAGAACTAAACTTCTCGGTAAAGCTGCCAGTAAAGGAACTGCTTGAAGTTTTAAGAATCTAAACTGTTATCAATTTTGTACACACATTTTATGTAAAATTTATTATATAAAAGCCAAGAAATCTTAAGTTTTTTTTTTGAAGAAGTTCGAGATGATATTTTTGCTCCATTATTCATTTTAGTGCAGTTTTCCTTTCCTCATATTTTTTGAATCTTTTTTGTTCTTGTTATGTGAAAAACTAATAGCTGGTAATAATTAAACATGTATGAAATGAACGTACATGCATAAAAACAAGAACATTAAAAAACAACTTGGAAAAAACAACTTTTAATTAATTACAACTAGCTAAAACATCAACATGAATAAAATGATCAAGATTGTCACAACCTGAAGCAACAATTTGCCATCTTTAATTTCAATTCTAGATAGACTGATGATAAACACACAACATGATTTTATCTAAACTTGATTGTTAATTCTTGCTGCTAAAATTGATTGATATGTTGATTAACAATATTGACAAACCATGACAAAAGTGTGAGACTTTTTATTTTCAAATAACTACTTCAGCCACAATTTGTATCTTTAGTTGACACTTAGAATTTTAGAAAGTAAAAGAATACAAATTTACAAAAAAATACAAAGAAGTTTCTCAACAAAGAACATTTCCAGCATTAAGTTTATGATACAGACTACATAATTTTTGTGATGACCCACACCTCTCATTAAGAGTGTGAGGGGAAGATCATGATCCGTATAGTGTACAATTAGATATACTTTTGGGTCATGAAATGAGAGTGTGACAAAATTGTATCATAGTCGACCCAAGACCATTATCATGTGGATGCATGATATTTTGGTCTTATTCCCATCTTATCATTCCTTCATAGAAAGGATTAGTATTACCATTTGTCCTTCTTATCTTATGGTTCTCATATTATCCTGATCTCTTGCTCCATTTTTCAGTCTCATCAACCACTTTCTAATAAATTTATCTATCTGTCATCCAATCATCTTTGAGCAGGATCAAACCTAAATGAGAACTTATTCCAAGAGAAAGTGAAAATGCCTTTTTTTGCTTTTTTCATTGATTGTTCACCACATTATATATATATATTTCTGGAATGAACATTGAGTGATTCGATTTCTGACACTAATTTTTCTTGTTTTGATTTTAAATATATTTTCAGATAAGGTTTGGTTTCATCTTGCTTGTAAGCCACATCTAAAGGTGAATTGCATAAGAGTTTTTTGAGTTTTTCTTTTCTTGAAGAGGGTATACATAGATCGTATTATGGATATTATTTGTCTTAGGTGTCTCATAGTATTTCATAAGACTTAAAATGTAATTTAAATATATATATATATATATTATATACACGTATGTATATATAAGATCTGAATCTAAATCTATATCTATGTCTATATCTATATTTTATCAATATATGTTAAGACAGAAAGAATCCCAAGGAAAAATAAAACTTCTATTAAAGAAAGTTACACATTCCGATGATCGACGAATTGTGCAGTTCTTGAGATTGTGACACAGGAGGATCCAAGTCAGATGATGCAGAGTTGGCAGATCAGCGCAGAACTGGCAGGTGGACTACCTAGAACGGGCCACAGGCTCAGATCAGGCCCGAAAGACCCAGTCTGATTGGAAACGGGCCAACAAATAAAACTTGATTAACGTATCAGTGTCATCATTTTTAAGCCAAAAAACGACGTTTAGGCCCTCAAATTGGCAGTTTATAGTTTTTAGGAAACTTTTTGTTTTAGTTATTTTAATTTCAGCCTTAATTTAATTTTCCTATTTTGTTTCGACCTTATAAATAAGGTCTTAGGGTTTCGTAAACATTATTATTGAATTTGCATAATTTTAAATAAAACATCAGAGCTGTTTCTCTGTATTGTTTTTTAGGGTTTTTCTTGTGTTACTCCCTGTGAACGATTTGTTCGACTAGCCTACAGAATAATCGCTATTCTGCCCTGCGTCAAATTGGAAACCGAGTAAAGTACTTCAAATATACTAGTTAAAGAAGAAATGTGGAATACCCGTGTATGAGCTACATATATGGTTTAACATATATTTTGAGTTATTTTCTTAATGCTTACATATCTGATAGTTGAATCGTTGAATTAACGTTCAAGTTCAACATCTAGAAATGGTTACATAATTAGTTCCAGTATGATATTTAAGTCAACTTTGCATTGACTTTTTCGATTGAGTTCAAAGTGAGACTAGGTCATTAACAAGTAAAATTATTACTATAGGTCAAATCATTATTTTTAATGTACTGTTGTTAGTTTATGAAGAATGACCAATTTTATTTTTTCTCGTAAAAATTCACAAGAATTAAATGATTGGTGGCTACGCTGATGATTTGGGAAACTCAAATTCTCCTATTTTAAATGCTCCCACTAAGTAGCGATTGGGAACCACCTCCTCTAATACTCAATTGATTAAGACACCACTAATTCAATTTCTTGACGATGGTAGGTACAAAACAATTTACTTCTAAACTAATAGAGAGAGAAGCGACCTTAATTTCAAGCTGTTGTTGATATATTGAACAACTTATAACTTTTTGCTTTTACACTTCTTCTAGGCTACAAGGTCTCCAGGTACTAATGAATCAAACTACTAGGCCAAGTGCTTAATACCAAAGCCTTGACAGTTCCAAACCAAATCCAATCTTGAACTTGAGGATTGAACAAGTAAAAATCTCACTCAAGACCTCATTAATTGCACTTTTTTTTAATCAAGCTTTACTGTGCATCGTAGACTGACCTTATAAAATTTTGGTGGAAAAAAAAAATTTAGCATGGAATTTCAAGGCTCGATCATGGTAGAGGAGGATTTGAATTTTGGCAATTACTGAGACACTCCAAGGTATTGCATTTTCTTCACATATTATCTTGTTATAGATTCATACACATTAAAGTTTTGTTGAATGTATTTCTTCTTCATAAAAGTGGAAAACCAATTAAGAACAGAACGAGATTTCTAAATCAAATCACACATTTTAGTAGAACTAAGATGACCATAAGATATTCATTTTTACTTTGATTGAATGCAGACATTACCTACTTTGGGAGAACAGGCTCTGATAATTTGGGATTCACAATCTCAAGCAAATGAAGTTGGGAGCTCTGCTATTTCCAATCTTAGGGACCAAAGGTTGTTTTATGGAATTTTACATAGTCATGTTTCATTTTTATTTTCATCAAACCGTAGTGTAAATTTCTTTTCACCACTCATGGGAATTTAAACGAAAAGGTTTGGGGATTTCAAGCCAATTAAAAATGCACTCTATGATCCAATGTTTGAGGCGATTGGTCTCCCCGTCGACCCCGATCTGAGATGCATGCTACTAAATAAATGGTAATTTTTTTGTCTTCTTGATCATTTAACTTTTAACCGGCTTTATAATTTTATTAGGAGCAAAAATAAGATGTCTTACTTAGTACGATCCTATCATGGTGCAATATCATACTTTTGTCAAAAGTAAAATAAAATATAAATTTAATCAGCATAAAAAAAAGGATGCAAAATTACTAAGATTTCCAAAGGTGCAACATCATATTAACAAGAATTGATAATTTACTCTCTGTCCATCATCATAGGATAAGAAAGAGTAAATCATGTGACAAAATTTAATCTTTCAAGGGTTTTTCCATACCAGATGAGACCTCATGCGGATGTGAAGAGTTGAGGAGTGCTTTGATATTTAGGGATATTTTCTATGTCGACTTGTTAGTGAATGTTCTTTATGGACAAATTTTACAAGGTATTATATGTTATGATGAAATCTATGGGGAAGAGTAGTTGAAACATCCTTTAAAATAAATTGTGGAACCTTATTGTTTTGTAACTGTGTTTCAAACTTTGATTTAAACTTTTTGTTCGGTGGTTAAATAAAAACTAGTATCTTTATTGTTTTCTGGTTGGAATGTAGAAGTAATTTAATTTTCTATTGAAAAAGAATTCATGAATGAATTTGAAGCTTGCAAGTAAAATGAAGAGAAAAGGCAGGATATATGGATTAGTACACAACTTATTGATTCAAAGTTTTGGCAGAAGCGTCGTTCATGTACAGTAAGACATTCTCTTACACGTGAAGTGTCATTCATGTATAGCAAGACATTCTCTTCACGTCGTTCAAGTATAGCAAGACATTTTCTTACCCAAGAGTAAGATACTCCAATTCCTTTAAAGCCTACCAGATTAGTCAACTGACATTCATTGTACTCCTACGAAATTAGGAATATAAATTCTTCATTCATTGTACAAATCTCTTAAAGAATCACCTTGTATTAAGAGAGAGAATCTCTCCTATATTATTGTAATTGATTCTTATTGATGGGTTTGGCTTCCATCCTCGTCAATTGATTAAAGGATGCAATCTCAACCTTTCATGTATTATGTGCCTTGGATCCATAAATTTATGTATTATGTGGAACCCATATATACATTAATGGCTGAGATTACGTCATTTTCTTATAAGATGAAAAAGGTAAATGATGGAACCTGAATCCCTTCTAGATAAATGTATATAAAAGCTGATGCAATCACTCTGTGGGATACACTGCCAAATTCCTAAAACCTTTGGACTTTCATGGTATCAGAGCAGCAGCGATCTGAACCTATCCCTCTCTGTTAGATTTTTTCTCCTGCTCAAATACATCATTTCAAATGTTCCCATGGCATCTTCAGCTTCTTTCATCCTCCCCCATGCCTTATCTTACCACTCAAAATATTAGGAACCTTGTATGTGTTAAATTACAATTCACCAATATATCTCTTTTGGTTTAGTGGTTAGATATATAAAAACTGTAGTAGTATCGTTAATGTTTTATTGTTGAAATGTGGAAGTAATTCAATTTTCTAGAAGATCTTATTCCAAAAGATTTCATGTATGAATTCAAAGCTTAAGTAAAATAAAGAGAGAAGGGATTATATATATGGATTACTACACAATTTATTGATTTAAACTTTTGGGTGAAGCATCATTCATGTATAGCAAGACATTCTCGTACCCAAGAATACACTCCAATTCTTTTTTATGCTACGCATTCTCGTTAGCATAAACTTTATATTGAAGCCTGACCCTTTCCTTGAGGGTGAAAAAAGAGAAAAGAGGAAAGACGAAGGAAAAATGGGCTTGTGTACAAAAAAAAAAAATTTTATTTTATTTTCTCTTTTAAGTAAAAGCAAAAAGTTCCATCAAAGCTAAAAGCATTTCAAGTTAAGCGAGTAAACATAGAGAGACGGATAACAATTTTTTTTATGCTTTCAATATTGTGACATACAAATTACTTTCAATATTAGTAATTGTTCTGTATCTTAAATAAATGACCAAAAACCTCAACGTTTATCATCAAAATTTAATTAAGAGGATTGAAAGGTATTCATTATGCAAATGAGCTTTTCCTTATTTGTTAAAAAGTTCGCTGTCTTTTCCATTTTTAGTCTATTTATTTCAATGATAAATGACAATTTGAAAGTAAAATACAGGTAAGAAAGTATTTTATTAGTGTTTGGATTCTATGAAAATCAATTTCAAATAAAATAAGATTTTACATTGGTGAGTGAAAAACTTAACAAAACAATTTCACGTGTGGTCGAAAAATAGAACCACGTGAATGAACCCATTTGAGATTGTCTATGGCCAGAATCCATCCGGGGTGCTTGACATAGCCCCTATTCCACGTGTGGGTCCTTTGAGTCACAAGGCAGATGAGATGGCAGAACATCTTCGGGGTATCCATGAGCAGGTGAAGCTGGCCATTCATGAGAGTAATGCCAAGTACAAGGTTCAGGATGACAGTCATCATCGTCAGATACTTTTTGATGTTGGTGATTTTATTTGGGTAGTATTAAATCGTGATCGTTTTCCTGTTGGAGAGTATAATAAGCTTAAGGAGCGGAAGATTGGACCCTGTGAGAACCTGTAGAAGATCAATGATAACGCCTACAGACTACACCTCCCCAATCATTTGAGGACTTCTGATGTCTTTAATGTGAAACACCTGAGTCCTTGTTTTGTAGATTCCAATGAAGTTATTGTGAACTTGAGGACGAGTTCTTTGCAACCCGAGGCGACTGATGCACGAGGATCCGAGTCAGATGATGCTGAGTTGTCAGATAGCACATAGTTGGCACTGAGATACCTTGAGTTGGCAGATTAGTGCAAAGATGGCAGGTAGTTGTGACCTTTTCCAAATTAAAATCCATTGTTTTCCCTTCTGAATCCCCATTTTTATTTATTTTTTTCCTTTTATGGTAATATTTCATTTATCGTTTAGGAAGTGATTTTGAACCTGATTTGGACCAGATTTTTGGCAAATTACTTCTTTTATTACGTATTTCATTTTGGCATGATTATTGGGATTTTGCTATTTTTTGGTAAAATTCTAATAATGACGATTTTTGGCTATACAGCCCGGCTTGTGGGTTGATTTTTGGATAATTTTTGGATTGCATAATTTTGAATTGAACATCAGAGGTGTTTCTCTGTGTTTTTGGGCGATTCTCTTATGTTTTTCCCTGTGAATTATTTGTTAAAACTAGCCTGCAGAATAATCGTTGTTCTGTCTGGCGTCAATCATGTGACAAAATATAATCTTTTAAGGGTTTTCCCATAACAGATGAGACCTCATGCGGATGTGAAGAGTTGAGGAGTGCTTTGATATTTTGGGATATTTCCTATGTCGACTTGATTTAAACTTTTTTTTGGTGGTTAAATAAAAACAAGTATCTTTATTGTTTTGTGGTAGGAATGTAGAAGTAATTTAATTTTCTATTGAAAAAGAATTCAGGAATGAATTCAAACCTTGCAAGTAAAATGAAGAGAAAAGGCAGTATATACGGATTAGTACACAACTTATTGATTTAAAGTTTTGGCGGATGCGTCATTCATGTACAACAAGACATTCTCTTGCACATGAAGTGTCATTCATGTATAGTAAGACATTCTCTTCACGTCGTTCAAGTATAGCAAGACATTCTCTTACCCAAGAGTAAGACACTCCAATTTTTTTAAACCCTACCAGATTTGTCAACTATCATTCATTGTACTCCTACGAAATTAGGAATATAAATTCTTCATTCATTCTACAAATTTGTCAAAGAATCACCTTGTATTAACGGAGAGAATCTCCCCTATTCTTATTGATGGGTTTGGCTTCAATCCTCGTCCATTGATTAAAGGATGCAGTCTCAACCTTTCATGTATTATGTGCATGGGATCCATAAATTTATGTATTATATGGAACCCTGTTGGAAATCACCTTGACAAGATGCCCAGGTGGTGATCTTCCAAACACCTAAGTCTTGAATGACTTGTAGAAAGAATTTCAGCAATCGAACTCAAGAACAGAAAATCAAAGAAAGAAAGAAGACAAGTAATTTGTTGTCGAGGTTCGGCAATGTGCCTACGTCCCCGTGAGTTCCTCCGAACTCTCTGCACTATCTCAATGGTTCTTACAAAGTTACAGCAATCCCCTTCAAGAATCCAAGTTCTTGAAGAAACAAGAAGAGAAGGAAGAAGATGAGAACTCAACAATGTTCTCTAATCTAATCTAGACTCTCTCTATCTAATTACAACCAGCCTCACTACAAGAGTCCCTCTTGTGTTTATGTCTCTCTACACAATTCTCTCTTAGTGTTTACAATGATCTCACAATGTCACAAAACTCTTTTGTATGTGTGTTTTTGTCTCTTGTATTATCTTATGAAATGAGGCCTTGAGAACCCCTTTTATAGCCTCTTAATTCTTGGACATTCTTGTGAGTCATTATCCTCCCTTTGATCATGTTCTTCCTTTAATCTCAGCCCTACATCACTCTCCAAGTGATGCTGTGCGTTTTGTTGTGGTGCTGTGTGTTGCGGCGTGACCTGATGCTGCAGCCTCCTGATGCTGTGCGCACACCTCCTGCCTGTGGGCAGAAATTTCCACAGCAGTGTGCCTGACTTTCCCATGCTCAAAATTGAAGCACACACATGTGTGCAACCTTATAAATTGCTGAAATTTGATATCCCACAATTGGTTTGGACATTAACCAAACTTAGACCATGTTTGGACATGTTTGAAACTTAGGCAAATAACAACAATCTCAACCTTTGTCTAAGTGTTCAAAAAAAAACAAAACCTGAACCATTGTGCAGAAAGTTTCGGGATCCAAACTCATATTGAGTTACCAATTAACCCACTCCAATCCTAAGTAATTCAAGGCAATGATTGAACTTACTTAGAGGTAGAACCTTGGTGCCTAAATCTGCAGGACTTTTCTCCGTGGTCTTCTTGTCAACATGAATGCATCCTTTCGTACCATTTTCCAGAATGTAATGATACCAAACATCCATATGCTCTGTCCCCTCATGGAACACCGAATTCCTCCACAAGTGCTCCACACTTTGGCTATCCAAAGACATCACAACCTGCTCTTTTAGGACCTCCCACTCGTCCAACAACCCTTTGCACCCCACAGCCTCCTTTATGGCTTCCATAGCTGCTACGCATTCTGCCCCGGTTGTTATGAGTGCTACCATTGGCTGCCACTGAACCTCCTTGTTCCTCAGCAACCACTTCATCCCAAGCCAATGCTCTTTTTCGGGATTACTCACAATTTTGCTGAGAACACCCATTGCCCAAGAAACCCTCAACCAGCTTCTCTTCTTTTCTTGGATGATTCTCATCCCAAGGATCTTTTGTGAAAGGCTGAGATCCTTCCTCTCGAACTCCTCACTAAGTTGAGATGTAAACCTTTCCATCCTCTTCCTACTGTTCCAAACTAACAGCCCATCAATGACATAGGTGAGGATACTCACCATCTTCTCCACCTTGTGTCCAGGTGAGAAAGTTTCTGTGAAACCTACGTCTTCTCTTCTTGTTAACCCATTTGCCACCAGCCTAGCCATATTCTAGACTTCATCTCTTGGAGGGCACCTTTCTTTGATCTTGTAAGTGCACTTACATTCCACAACTTTCTGATTTCCTGGAATTTTTACCAATTCCCAGAAGTTGTTCTTCCTCAAAGAATCCATTTCTTCCTCCATAGCCAGCTGCCACTTTGACGAATCCTTACACTCTATGGCATCCATGTAAGTTTCTGGTTCAACAATCCCTCCTTCTTTCCAAGGAGCTGCTGCACCCGCAGTATCCGCAAATCCACATCTTAAAGGTGGTCCGACCAGCCTTCTTTCCCGGTCTCTTATGAGCTGAAAGTCCTTCTGACTTATTGCAGCATCCTCTTCTTGTTCAGCCTCTTCTTGAGTTTCTTGAGCTTGGCAATCATCCAAGGGCTCTACCTGGTCTGAACCTTCTTGCCTCCTTTGCTCTACCTAAACAGAATCTCCCATGATGCTATGCTCAACAATTTCTGAATTGGTTTGCTCACTAGCCCCTGCAGGGTTAGTTTTCTCCAAGTAGGGAAATAATAATTCATTAAAGACAACATCCCTACTTATAATCAGTTTTATTCCCTTCTTTTCTAAGGACCACAACCTATATCCCTTAACCCCATCACCATATCCTAGAAATACACATTTTCTAGACCCAGGGCCAAGTTTATCCTCATTTTGATGTGCATATGCTGCACACCCAAAAGTTTTAAGGTTGTTTAATTCAGGGAGTTTTCCACTCCACACCTCTTCGGGAGTCTTATGGTATACAATCCTAGAGGGTGATCTATTAATCAAATATGCAGCTGTAGCTACAGCTTCTCCCCAAAAATATTTTGGTAACTCGGATCCTATTAGCATGCACCTAACTTTTTCCATAAGGGTCTTATTCATCAACTCAGCAACTCCATTTTGCTGAGGAGTTTCCACAACCGTCCTATGTCTTAGAATGCCATTTAACCTACAAAATTGATCAAGTTCTTGGTTAAAAATTTCTAAGCCATTATCGGTTCTTATCCCCTTAACTACTCTACCCATTTGAGTCTCAACCAGCCCTTTCCACACCACTAATTTATTCAAGGCATCTAATTTATTCTTAACCAAATAAACCCATACTTTTCTTGAATAATCATCAATTAAAGATAGAAAGTAAATGTTACCTCCCTATGTTGGTGTCATTGCTGGTCCCCAAAGGTCCGCATGAATGTAGTCAAGAATGCCCTTAGACTTGTGCACTCCGGTGTTGAAGCTGACCCGATGTTGCTGCCCAAAAACACAGCTCTTACAGAAATCTATTTTTTCTACTTTGTCACCACCAAGTAGACCTTCTTGCTAAGCACTTGCAGGCCCTTTTCGCTCATGTGTCCTAAGCGAGTGTGCCAAAGGGCTGCCTTGTCCAGCTCAGCCATCAAGCTTGCTGCTTGATCATTGGTTTCTGTTTCTCCGATCATCTCATAGAGTCCATCGTTTCTTGCTGCCTTGATCACTACCAAAGATCCCTTGGCCACCTTGATCTTTCCTCCCTCTATCTTGCATGTATAGCCCATGGAATCCAGCTGCCCCAATGAGATCAAGTTCCTCTTCAAATCTGGAACATACCTCACATTTCGCAGCAGCCTTATGACTCCATCAAACATCCTCAATTGGATGTCTCCAATCCCTCTCACTTGGCAAGAATTGTCATTCCCCAAGAAGACTCTTCCCTCATTGATCTCCTTGAAATTCTTGAACCATTCTTTGTGAGGGCATATATGATAGGTGCACCCGGAGTCAAGAATCCACTTTCTGCTGCCTTGCCTCCTGCTCACATTTTAGCATGCAACAAGAACATCATCTTGCTGTTCTCCATTGGCAACCGAAGCCTCTCCATTGTTGGTATGACTTCTCCTCTCATCCCATATCCTCTTCTTGCAATATTTCTTGAAATGGCCCTCCTTGTTGCAGTAGAAGCATCTATTTCCTCCTCCATATCTTGTCTTGGAGTGAGATCTCCCATGGCTTTGCCCTCTACCTCTTGATTTCTCCCGGTAGCTGCCATAAGTGCTACTGCCATTCCGAGCTGCTGGCCTTCCTCTTACGAACAGCCCTTCACCACTTGATGCCTCCTTCATCTTGGCTTTGAAATCATGTGCCCTTATGGCATTGATCACAATCTCCTATGTCAAAGAATCCCTTCCATACTCAATTGCATTAATCAAATTATCAAAGCAATCTGGAAGTGAATTTAATAAAATGACAGCCAATTGTTCATCAGGAAAAGTAATGCTACAGCTATTCAAATCTTGAACTAGCTTGTTAAAGACATCAAGATTATCTTGCAACTCCTTACTAGGGTCCATTTTAAAAGCAAAGATTCTTTTAAGAAGATAAATTTTGTTAGGAAGAGTTTTGGTAAGAAACAACTTATCTAGTTTCTTCCATATGATAGCCGGATCCTCCGAGTCTCCGCACTCCCTTATGATACTATCCGACATGTGCAAGAAAATGGTGCTGTAGGTCATCTTCTTCATCTCGGTCCGCTGGTCCTCCGTGACACTTGCTGGAAAAGCATCATCTTCTCCAATAGCCAAGTCCACTTTCTGCTGCATTAGAACCGCCTTGATCTTCCGCTTCCATAGGGTAAAGTCCCCCTTTCCATCAAACTTCTCCACACAGAAATTTGAAGCCATCTTTTGCAGACAAGATCCCAGATTTGTGCACTAACCACAACTACTTTCTTTAACCTCAAGAACACAGATCGAAGATGGATCTTTAACACCGTTCTTGAATCAACCATCAAGAACACGACCGGATCTTGATCTTTAACCGTTCTTGATTCACCCAAGAAGTTTGATCTTTGATTCTTGGAGTCTTGGCTCCGTACTTTCTACTTCTTGTTCCGATAACCAGCTGCTGTGCTCTGATACCACTGTTGAAAATCACCTTGACAAGATGCTCAGGTGGTGATCTTCCAAACACCCAAGTCTTGAATGACTTGTAGAAAAAATTTCAGCAATCGAACTCAAGAACAGAAAATCAAAGAAAGAAAGAAGACAAGTAATTTGTTGTCGAGGTTCGGCAATGTGCCTACGTCCCCGTGAGTTCCTCCGAACTCTCTGCACTATCTCAATGGTTCTTACAAAGTTACAGCAATCCCCTTCAAGAATCCAAGTTCTTGAAGAAACAAGAAGAGAAGGAAGAAGATGAGAACTCAACAATGTTCTCTAATCTAATCTAGACTCTCTCTATCTTATTACAGCCAGCCTCACTATAAGAGTCCCTCTTGTGTTTATGTCTCTCTACACAATTCTCTCTTAGTGTTTACAACGATCTCACAATGTCACAAAACTCTCTTGTATGTGTGTTTTTGTCTCTTGTATTATCTTATGAAATGAGGCCTTGAGAACCCCTTTTATAGCCTCTTAATTCTTGGACATTCTTGTGAGTCATTATCCTCCCTTTGATCATGTTCTTCCTTTAATCTCAGCCCTACATAACTCTCCAAGTGATGCTGTGTGTTTTGTTGTGGTGCTGTGTGCTGCGGCGTGACCTGATGCTGCAGCCTCCCGATGCTGTGCGCACACCTCCTGCCTGTGGGCAGAAATTTCCACAGCAGTGTGCCTGACCTTCCCATGCTCAAAATTGAAGCACACACATGTGTGCAACCTTATAACTTGCTGAAATTTGATATCCCGCAATTGGTTTGGACATTAACCAAACTTAGACCATGTTTGAACATGTTTGAAACTTAGGCAAATAACAACAAACCCATATATACATTAATGGTTGAGATTATGTCATTTTCTTAAAGGGTGAAAAAGATAAATGATGGAACCTGAATCCCTTATCGATAAATGTATATAAAAGCTGATACAATTACTCTATGGGATACACTGCCAAATTCCTAAAACCTTTGGAGTTTCATGGTATCAGAGCAGCAACGATCTGAACCTATCCCTCTCTATTTTTTTTTTCTCCTGCTCAAATACATCCTTTCAAATGTTCCCGTGGCATCTTCAGCTTCTTTCATCCTCCCCCATGCCTTATCTTACCACTCAAAATATTACGAACCTTGTATGTGTTAAATTACAATTCACCAATATATCTCTTATGGAAGATCCAGCTTCTTCCTATTTTGTGCTCACAAGACCTGCTCAAACTTTGATTTAAACTTTTGGTTTAGTGGTTAGATATATAAAAACTGTAGTAGTATCTTTAATGTTTTATTGTTGAAATGTGGAAGTAATTCAATTTTCTAGAAGATCTTATTCGAAAAGATTTCATGTATGAATTCAAAGCTTAAGTAAATTAAATAGAGAAGGGATTATATATATGGACTACTACACAATTTATTGATTTAAACTTTTGGGTGAAGCGTCATTCATGTATAGCAAGACATTCTCATACCCAAGAATACACTCCAATTCTTTTTAATGCTACACATTCTCGTTAGCATAAACTTCATATTGAAGCCTGACCCTTTCCTTGAGGGTGAAAAAAGAGAAAAGAGGAAAGACGAAGGAAAAATGGGCTTGTGTAGAAAAAAAATTATATTTTATTTTCTCTTTTAAGTAAAACCAAAAAGTTCCATCAAAGCTAAAAGTATTTCAAGTTAAGTGAGTAAACATAGAAAGACGGATAACAATTTTTTTTTACGCTTGTCAGTATTGTGACATATAAATTACTTTGAATATTAGTAATCGTTCTGCATCTTAAATAAATGACCAAAAACCTCAATGTTTATCATCAAAATTTAATTAACTGAATTGAAAGGTATTCATTCTTCAAAACTCAAACTTAGAAGATCCATGAGGTCAGATTGGTCATAACCCACCAACATATCCTTTTCCAAACTCAATAGGTCATATCTGTTACACTCATTCAAATGACTTTTTCTTTATTTGTTAAAAAGTTCGCTGTCTTTTCCATTTTTAGTCTATTTATTTCAATGATAAATGACAATTTGAAAGTAAAATACATGTAAGAAAGTATTTTATTACTGTTTGGATTCTATGAAAATCAATTTCATATAAAATAAGATTTTACATTGGTGAGTGAAAAACTTAACAAAACAATTTCCTTGTTTTTCTGGCGTAAGATGTTTTATAGGTGATTGGAAAATGGTTCTTTTTTTTTAAAAGAAAATACTTTCCCACTTTCCTAAAATTTCTCTCACATATTACGCCACTAATTTTCCCTTTTTGTTTATTTTTAACATTTTTCATCATTTATTTTCATATTTCAACTGAAAACTTATAATTTTACATGAATCTCATTTTAAATAAATTTGGTTTTACATGGTAATACATTTTACATGTAAAGAAACAGAGTCAAAATTAATTTTACTTTGTGATACATTTTACATAGAAACAAATAAAGCTTTTGATTAATAGGCTACTGTCAGACAAGTCCCATACAAATCCTCCCCTACAATTTCCTCCCCTACAATTTTCTACAAGGCACTTCACTCCCACTTTCTTATTTATGAAAACTGAATGGTACAAATCAACCTAAGCCATTGAAATTCTGGAAATGTTAAGTTAGTGAAGTTTTTACATTTTTTAAAACTTCGGATAAGATTAAAAAGATGTTAAATCTCTAAAAATTAGAAGCACGGATTCTATTTTTTCTGTGAAGTCCCAAGGAAAGTTTCATTGGATCGACAGAAAGGACAACAAACACCCTTTCTACTCAAGCATGCATGCGTGGAAATATATTTAAATGATCAGCCAATAAAAGTAAAGCAGGAATAAATTTTGTTTAGCGTCTAGTTTGAGATCATGAAAAATATATGATATAAGGGTACATTTCACTATGATGAAAAGTAAATATCTCTTTTTCTCTCTTTCCATACCATTTAATAGTGTAAAAATTCTTCGCTGGCTCTTTAGACCCGCTGAAAACTTCATTGGTAAACTTGAAAAGCTTCATTGATAACGTCAATAAACGTTTGGGACTCCAAAAAGTAATATTACTAGTAAAGTTTATAAGATTATCAGTGAAATTTCCAACTGGTTTAAAACATTGGTTTAGATCTGAGCCAGCCAAAAAAATTTCATATTAGTGAGATGAACCCATATGTTATTATTTTTTATGGACTTATACTAAAACAAAACTTCTTGGTAAAGCTGCCGGTAAAGGAGCTGCTTGGAGTTTGAAGAATCTAAACTGTTATCAATTTTGTACACACATGTTATGTAAAATTTATTATATAAAAGTCAACAAATTT
The DNA here is from genome assembly GCA_023935145.1 of Bretschneidera sinensis. Lineage (NCBI taxonomy): Eukaryota > Viridiplantae > Streptophyta > Magnoliopsida > Brassicales > Akaniaceae > Bretschneidera > Bretschneidera sinensis. The sequence continues at coordinate 8,695,396 of CM043705.1, forward strand.
TACCTTTTTTTTTTCTTTTGAAGAAGTCCAAGATGATATTTTTGTTCCATTATTCATTTTAGTGCACTTTTCCTTTCCTTATATTTTTTGAATCTTTTTTGTTCTTGTTATGTGAAAAACTAATAGCTGGTAACAATTAAACATGTATGAAATGAAGGTACATGCATAAAAACAAGCGCTTTAAAAAACAACTTGTAATTAATTAGAACTAGCTAAAACATCAACATGAATAAAAGGATCAAGATTGTCACAACCATAAGCAACAATTTACCATCTTTAATTTCAATTTTAGATAGACTGAAGATAAACACACAACATGATTTTATCTAAACATGATTGTTAATTCTCGCTGCTGAAAAATTGATTGATATGTTGATTAACGATATTGACAAACCATGACAAAAGTGTGAGACTTTTTATTTTCAAATAACTTCTTCAGCCACAATTTGTATCTTTAGTTGACACCTAGAATTTTAGAAAGTAAAAGAATATAAATTAACAAAAAAATACAAAGAAGTTTTTCAACAAAGAACGTTTCCAGAATTAAGTTTATGATACAGACTACATAATTTTTGTGATGACCCACACCTCTCATTAAGAGTGTGATGGGAAGATCATGATCCTTATAGTGTACAATTAGATATACTTCTGGGTCACGAAGTGAGAGTGACAGAATGGTATCATAGTCGACCCAAGACCAGTATCATGTGGATGCATGATATTTTGGTCTTATTCCCATCTTATCCTGCCTTCATATAAAGGATTAGTATTAACATTTGTCCTTCTTATCTTATGGTCCTCATGTTATCCTGATCTGTTGCACCATTTTTCAGTCTCATCAACCACTTTCTAATAAATTTATCTATCTTTCATCCAATCATCTTTGAGAAGGATCAAACCATAATGAGAACTTATTCAAGAGAAAGTGAAAGTGCCTTTTTTTCCTTTTTTCATTGATTGTTCACCACATTATATATATCAGTAATATTTCTGGAATGAACATCGAGTCATTCGATTTTTGACACTAGTTTTTCTTGTTTTGATTTTAAATATATTTTCAGTAAGGTTTGGTTTCATCTTGCTTATAAGCCAAATCTAAAGGTGAATTGCATAAGAGTTTTTTGAGTTTTTCTTTTCGTGAAGAGGGTATACATAGATCGTATTATGGATATTATTTGTCTTAGGTTTCCCACAGTATTTCGTAGGATTTAAAATGTAATTTAAATATGTATATTATATACACGTATGTATATATAAGATCTGAATCTAAATCTACATCTACATCTATATCTGTATTTTATCTATATATGTTAAGACAGAAAGAATCCAAAAGAAAAATAAAACTTCTATTAAAGAAAGTAACACATTCCGATGATCGACGAATTGTGCAGTTCTTAAGACCGGAAACCGAGTAAAGTACTTCAAATATACTAGTTAAAGAAGAAATGCGGAATACCCGTGTATGAGCTACATATATGTTTTAACATATATTTGGAGTTATTTTCTTAATGCTTACAGATCTGATAGTTAAATCGTTGAATTAACATTCAAGTTCAACATCTAGAAATGGTTACATAATTAGTTCCAGTATGATATTTAAGTCAACTTTGCATTGACTTGTTCGGTTGAGTTCAAAGTGAGACTAGGTCATTAACAAGTGAAATGATTACTATAGGTCAAATCATTATTTTTAATGTACTGTTGTTAGTTTATGAAGAATGATCAATTTTATTTCCTCTCGTAAAAAATCACAAGAATTAAATGGCTGGTGGCTACGCTGATGATTTGGGAGTTGTATCTATAGAAACTACAACAAATTAAGTTTTTAGTGGCGAATTGAAAAATCACAAGAAATTAATAATTTTGTCACGAAAGTATTTGGGTAACGAAAAAAATATGTCATGATGATCGTCAACGTAGCTTCGTTGCTAAAAGTATTTGTAACTGTTCAATAATGTTGTTACTAATTGTTAGTTATAGGTGACAAAATTTATTATCATCACCAAAGGAAAAAATGTTTTGTGACACAACGTTGCGTTTGTAATACTAATGAAATTTGGTCATTAAAGATTTGTATTCATCACTAAGTACATAACAAAGGTTCATCAAAGCTAATAACATGTCGTCGCTGAAGGTTCCAATGTGTCACTAAATAGGCAGTTATGTTTCACTATAGAGGATGATGTTAAATGTCACCAAATAGAGGAAACTTTTGTGACGCAATGTAATGACCTATCTCAAGTGGGCCTTACTAGAGGCGACATCCTTACTTTTCATAACTGAGCACCTGAACAACTATAATATGAATAGAGTCTAACATAGACGTAGGATAATATATGTATATCATAGTAAGTAAGTACAACTTCGATCAATAATAAAATCATTTAACTTTACAAAAGGACGTCTCATGAGACTTAACTTCAAAATATACATCTCAGTATAAAATACTAGATTGCCATTAAAAAAAGAGATTGGACAAGGATGCCAACACTTGGACCCACCTAGAGACTTCTCTTCCTTGCTTCTTCACTAATGGTTCAAGGGCCTTGAATAATCTTCTTGAAATAGTAAGAGGGAGGGGGTGAGCTAAAAAGCTCAACGAGTAAACACATTACTCGAAGTAATCAAAGAAATCCTTTTATAAACCCCTTGCGGGTAGTTTAGTACATATTAATGTTTTATACAAATATATCTTTATACAATATATAGTAATTCATATGGCTCTTGGATTCCGAATATGCAACTCAAGGATGATATATCATACAACGTAAAGCACTCCTTCAATTACTTCAATTCTTTATAGTTTCAATCGAATAGTTCACGAATATCAGGACATCTCCCATTTAAATAAATTAGATCCCTTCTCTACCTCTTATCGAGCAAGGTCTCCACTTCCAAGAACAAGGGCCCTACCCCTTATCGAATGGAGTTATAACATTTGACACACTAATACTTCCTCCTTACCCGTTACCGGGTGAGATTTACATAGCTATAAAATAAATCCATTCCTTCCACATCACACAATAACAACAAAAGTAATACAAAAAATACAAAGCACTCTTGCTAATACAACCTTTTAATACACATTTCATGAACTAATTATATTCAAAGCCCCCGAATTTATTGATTTTTAATACACAAGTATTATCTACATGCATCTCATGCTCCTTAAATCTTTTATTTTATAATACATAAAATGCTTAAGTCCTTACTAATGTGTATAATCTAAGCTTTTAATTTTAATCAAGATTCTCACGCTTACTAAGAGTAAGTTGATACTCACCTTGTAGAATAAAACTTCACTCTCGAATCGCCTCCTTACCCTTAGAACATTCCTCAAACACACCTAAAGAATTCATCGATTAAAATTAACCTCGGAGATGTATACACTTACTCACAAATTACTCGAGTTATGAAATCAAGAGTTACTATTTAATTCATCTAATTATCCTTAAAGACTTGTAACATGAAGGAAAAGGAGAATTGAATTATACTAAGTGTAATAACTTGAATTATGCACGAATGTTTTATTGATGACTTTTCTTCTCTTGATATATATATATATATATATATATATATATATATATTGTAATAGATGATTGTGGAATAGTTGTGTAGTGTTAGTTTTTTAAATGACTAGTATAGAAATCTGTGAACTTAAAGTATATAAGGTTTAGCGTAGAGGGCATATATGTGTGTATGCTTGAGAGATGAGCATAGGAAGAAGGTAGTTGATGGAGTATCAGATAGTGTAATTTGAAAGTCCACGTTGAATTATCAATCTGAAAGTGTGGGAAATTCAAGTTTTGGGAAGTAGAACCGATTCATAGATAGTAAGTGTTTCATTAAGAAATGAGACTTGGGAAGAGTGATTAAAATGATAGGTAAGAGTACATCTGGGTTAACAAGTATAGAAAGGAGTAGGATTAAAATTGTTGGACAAGGGGTTCTTGTGAAGGTTAAGGTATAGTAGGAATGAATGAAGCAAAAGGAAAGAAACAATTTACGTAAAGAAATGATGGTGTTAGATAATTTATAAATGATATTTTTGAAGTATTTTGGATTCGAGGAATGTTAGTATTTGTCTAAGGTTTAAACATGGTTGAGGTTGGAAGGAGTTCAGCACACTAGATGTGTGCCTCGGTACACAAGCAACCAAAAGGTGTGTGCGCCTCAGCACGAAGCTGGAAAATGTGTGCGCACCAGGTCAGGCCGCGGCCCTCCTCTTCCAAGGCCGCGACACCCAGAAGGTGGTGAAGAGGAAGCTTTTCAGGCCTGTTTCAAGGTTGCAGCGCGCCTTGTTCTAAGGTGCAGTACTTGGCACACTGAAGCAAGGTTGTTCAGCCTCTTGTTAGGTGCGTGGATGCAAGATAAAAATGCACAGGATCACTTAGACTTGATCAAAGGCCATGGTTGATTGGTCATCAAGATCTAAGGGTGGAGAACAACACTCAAGATTGATCAAGAAGTAGGTGCAGTATATAAAGGGTCACCTAGCTTCATTCTATCATAATCACCTCATAATTAATTGAGAGATTACAAGAGACATAAGTGCGACATAAAAGAGATAATTGTGTGAGAGTGCAAAGACACAAAACACAAGAGGGACTCATTGTAGAGAGGTCGGTTGTAAAGAGAGAGGAGTATAGATTTGATAGAGAGCATTGTAATAGTTCTTATCATCTTCTTTCTTCTCTTTTTGGTTTCTTTAAGAACTTGAGCTTCTTGGAGAGGGGTTGCTGTGATTGTAAAAGAACCATTGATTTAGTGCTGAGAGTTCAGAGGAACTCATGGGGACGTAGGTTATTGCCGAACCTCGATATCAAATCGTTTGTCTTCTTTTTTTCTTTGATTTCTGTTCCTGTTTCCGATCCCAAATCTTTACAAGTCATTCTAGACTTCGGTGTTTGGAAGATCACCACCTGGGCATCTTGTCAATGTGATTTCCAACTAGGAGGATAGTAAGGGAGTAGGTTGGGAAGAAGAAATTTTTGTATATATGTGGAATTAGTAAAGGATAAAGGTGTAGTGAACTTTTCATTTGATCTTTGGTATTAAGTGAAGCTTGATGCAAGGAGATGGTGGATCTAAATTATAGAATAAAGAATGAGTAATAAAATGGTCGGTACTACTTGAGTGGACTAGAAAGTTTTGATTACTGGAAGATTTAAATTGAAAAGTACTTTTGGTGTCTATTGAGAGGTAGGTGATGATGGACTGAGATGTAAGAAGCATTTGAAATCTAAAGACTTGCGAATGACTTGCCTTAAGATATGGTTAGAAGTATTACAAAGGATAATAATTAGAGAAAGTATGAAACCTATGCTTGGTAAGAAAAGTTACCTTGTAAACGAAAGTGATAAGAAGGTGTTTCATAGGAAATCAAGAGTTTAGTAAGGTATAAGGGTATTAGAACGATTATGGTGAAAAGTGATGAGTATAGTGTACAAAAGCAAGGTCTGCTGGATTGAAGGTTAAAGCACTAGTATACAATGAGAAACTAGAAAGTTAGAAAATTAGTTATATCCCCACCCATAGGTAATAATAAGGCTTGTACATAGTTAGTAATAAAATAAGAGGTAGAGATTTCAAGAGTAAATTTTTTTACTTATGAAATTATGAAGTTTAGAGTATTTTAAAAGGAAATAGTATTGGAAGAGATGTCAAATAAGGAAGATAATTAAAGAGATTTGAGGTTACTAGACATTTAGATGTCGATAGAACTTAATTTAAAGTGAAGGGAAGATTTTAGACAAATCAAAGAGCTACCAAGAAGTGTTAGAGAGAGTTGAAAATAGATCTTTACTAAGTGGATGATGGAAATTTAAATTCATGAAGGGATTAGGATATGTTTTGAGAAATAGTATAAGTGGTTCGATGTAATTATGAAATATCCAATTGAAGGATTACCAATGATAATGAGTTAAAGGAGACTGTTGGGAGTCATCATTCATAGTGTGGCTAGACTTAAGATTCAATGAGGAAAAGAGTGGGGATGAGATGTTAGATGGTCTTTTGGATGTGTATTTAGGTCAAGAGGGTAGCTTAAGTGTGTACAAGTCTAAGAGAAAGGTGGAAGTAGAATAAAGAAATGAAGATATTTTAGTTCAGTGTGTTGATGAAAAGAATTGAGTAAAAAGTAAGAAGTCGATATTACTACAAATATTTTCTTATATTTATCCATAAATCCACACAAATTATTATTATTATTATTATTATTATCGTCGTAATTCCATAAGCATTTATTATGCTATGCTTACTAAAAGTAAGGTGAAACTCATCTTTGATATGCCAAAAGTTAATCTTAGCTACTTCATTACCTTTTAATCGTTTTTCCACCACATCTAAAGAACATACGATATAATTTAACAATCCAAGAAGTAAACTAGTAATTAATAATTATCTATATCAAGTAATTACAAGAATTAATTAAACCAATACATATACAATATCACAAGTTTCCTTTTCTTTTTCTACTTTTCTTTCTGTTCCTTATCAAATTTTAGATTTACATCTCATGACAATGATACTTTTGAACTTAATCAAGTAAATTCTAAGTTAAACTACAAGAGAACTTACATATAAAAAAGTTCTCCCAACTACTGAAAAGCTATTCCAATTTAAAGAAACCATACCAACTTTAATAATAATTATACCATCAAGCACTTATATTTTCAACTCATATAATTCACATTTTTCATAAACAAACTTCGAGTAAATCATATAACTTTCAAAATACCCACTTAATAGAAGTTTTCCAAACTTTTAGTTTTATCACTAGAAAACCTAAGAACTCAAGAAGTTCCTTTAGTTTAAAAAAAAAAAAAAAAAAAACCCAACTAAACTTTTCTTTTTTCCTTCCATATTTTTCTCATCTTCAAAAATTCAAAGAAAATTATAACTCTAACAAAGAAAAATCTCCAATTTATGAAATTAAACCAAATTCAATCTAACCCATAGTCTTCTAGGTCTCAACTTTCATATTTTACAATAATCACCACTCAAATCAAACTCCAGCATCATAGTTTTACAACATAAAATTTCCAGAATTTCTTCAAAATTACATTCCATTGGAAATACATCAAACTAATTCAATTTAAACTCAAATTATCTTAAAAAAAGTCCTAGAATCAACTTCAAGAAGTCTACTTTTAACTTAGAAAGGGTTAGAACTCAAAACTTACTCAAATTCTTGGTGACAAACAGCCTAGAAAACATTCCCTTTATGGTGAGTGTGTCCCACGTGCTGCCTTCCGTCGGTCGTGACAGTCCACCTCTGGCACTGTCCTCTTTCTCTAGCTTCCCGAAGTTGTTCTATGAAGTTTGGGGGCAGTTGGACTTAGGGTGGATGGGTTATGGCTAAACGAAATTCGGAAGAAATTGGGTTTTCTTTCAAAACCATTTTCCGTCTCTCTTTGTCTCTAAATCTCTCTCTCTGCCCGCGCACTACGGAAGAAAGGAGAAAATACTTGAAGTTTCTAGGTCTTTAGCCTTCATATAGCCCTAATAGCTTTTACCTTTTTACCCCTCCAGTTATCTTTAATGAAACTGCAAGTCATCTCCTCAATTTTCTAACTAAAACTACTAAGGCCCAGAGCTTATATTTATAACAAAATATCCATAATTTAACTTTGCTTTTGAATAACTACTCCCCTTTGTCTCATGTCTAATTTTCCCCTTAAACAATAGTCATATATATTTTTTTTATAATAACCTCAAATTTCTCTTATACATCAATTATAATTAGAAAATACAAACTCAGTGATATAAACATTCTTATTGAGGTACTGGTCTCTACAAATATAGAATTTTAACTGGCCTAATAGAAGAACCCCAAGTTTGCCACTAATCATTAGGCATGCTCTCTTTGCTCATTTGTATCTTTAAATTTTGGTCCACTTGTTTTTTTAAAGCCAGTTCCAATTCAAGTCTACAGTATGCAAGAAAGTCCAATTTATAGGACTCACTTGAAATTTAATAAAAGTTGACCTTATGATAGAAAAAAATGGCTTTTTTGGGATAAATTTATTACATATAGAAGCCAATACATTTTACTACTTTTTATTTTTATTTTGAAGATGCCTAATGATATAAAAAAAAATTAATTTAATTAGAGGTGCTAATTTATTCTCCACTTCTCATTTTATTGAGTTTTTCCTTTCCTTATATTCGTTGAATAATTTTGTTCATGTTAAGTAAAAATGTAATAGCAAGGGATAAAATATATAGGCAATGTATTAAACATACACAAGCATATTGGAAAAATTGTAAACACAGTTTGAAATTGAATACAACTAACTATGGATAAATAATTAACAGTATTAACAGACATAATTAAAATGTTGTACACATGTAGTCTTTCAGTTTATGATAATTGATCAAAAAATTCAAAACGTGGGCAACGCACAGGAATTTTATTTATGAATAAATTCTTCTGCCATATTGCCAGCATATTTAATTGGCCCTCATACTTTTATAAAATAACATAATATAAGTTCATAAAAATTCTAAAAAGATTCCTAATTAAAGAAAAATTCCCACCATTAACTTAATGACACAGACACAATATACATAGTTTTCTTATATAAATAAGCTAGTTCCATTAGTTAGGGCTTTGTCTTCTTATTCCATCTTTCCTTCCGCCCATAGAAAATATCAGCATTACCATTTGTCTTCCTATCTTAAACTTCTCATACTGTCCTTCTCTTGTTTAATTTAATTTCTAGTCTCCTCAATTACTTTCTAAGATATATATATACATCTATCTAGCTATTTCATGTAGCTATCTTGAAAAAGATCAAACATAAAGGGTGTGTATTTTTTCTTGAATGAGCATTGATCAGTGACTATTTTTTCTTGTTTTGATTTTAAATTTATTTTCTTACTGGGCTGCAGTTCGATCTTTACTATAAGCATAAACTTTGTATAGAATCTAGAGGAGAATTTCATAGATCTTGTTTTGCTTTTTTTGGGATGATGGAGAGTATACGCAGATCTTGTTTTGAGCTTCTTTACCTTTGTTATGGGTGTTATTTATCTTACATTTCACCCAATATTTCCTATATATAATCTGAATCTAAATTTATAGTTGTATATTTATGTATATATGTCAGCACAGAAAACATTCGAGTCAATTTTTTCTATGTAGGAAAAATAAATCTATGTATGTAGTATTAAGGAAAACAGAACATCCCGGACATTTGCGTGCAGTGTCAGTACTGAAAACGTAGTCAGTAGAAAGGAAAACATGGTGCAGGAGGTACATGGGCTATTCTGACTGATTTTCTTAATTCTTACAGATCTGCAAAGTCGCTGGAATATGATTAGCCTTTTGTCATAGTTTAAGGCATCCTTTGAGGCATTACCTATCATTAGAAAACGGTATTATTTTCTTTATTCATCACAGTGAATGGTTCTTACAAGGAAATTAGCAGTGCTGGACATGAGCACTCAGTAACTGAAATCGCCAATTGTAATGATATATGTGCTAGTAGGTCCCACCATAGGAATTTATATGGGCTATTTACTAACTCATATGGTAGATTTTATCCTTCCAGGTAAAGTTTTTATATTTATTAAATAATAAAAAACTTCATTATTCAACTAATTAATTAGGTTTTGGGTAATGATGGTTTATAAGGAGGTTGGGGAGTTAGGATCATCGAGTGGAAGCAATCTGCCACTAATGAATCATTCAAATTCCAACGAGAACCTGATAGCCCCAATATCTGTACAAAACAATTGTGAAGTTCTGGAGCCCTCGCCTTCATTCAACAATTTTTCACTTATGGGGACACCTGCAGGAACTTACAATCCGGTAACAGCACATTGCTTTCATTATGTATAAATTAACATGCCACCTCTTGTTTGATATATCGATCATATTCTAACTCTAAACCATTTTACCTTATTTGACATATATACTAAATATATATTAGGTTCATTTCTTTTTGTTAATGTTTGGTCAGGAGGGCATGGATATCCGGTCATTGCTAGCTAAAGCAAATAATAATCACCCTCCAATGATTGCTGATACTGGATACTCAAATTCTTCTATTGTAAATGCTCCCACCATGCTGCGATTGGGAACCACCTCCTCTAATACTCCATTGATTGAGACACCACTAATCAATTTCTTGACGATGGTAGGTACAAAACTATTTACATCTGTTGTGGCCATGGTCCGAGTCACCCCTCGGACCATGGCCACAACATAGCCCCCCAGTGAAGGGAAGACTGGCGGTTGTGTCTGGTCAATTCCGGGGTTCCCACAGACGGCGCCATTGATGAGATCACGGTAGACTGGCTCACGATATTGTCCGCTTTGGGAGCAGGTCCCTCACGATTTTAAAAGGCCTCATGAGGTGGTGCGGGACCACCACCCCGACCGAACTAAGGAGGGCCGTCCTAGCTCAGCTGGTAGGGCATTGGCTCATGATATTGTCCGCTTTGGGAGCAGGTCCCTCATGGATTTGTTCCCTTAAGGAAGGCGACATACCCCCTAAGGAAGGCCTCGTGAGGGAGTGAGGACTCCCACCCTTATAAGGCGCCAGTCTTGCCTTTCACTCGTCGATGTGGGATCCGAGTCACCCCTCGGACCATGGCCACAACAACATCTGAATTAATAGGGAGAGAAGCCACCTAGTTATTTTATATCATCTCATAAATTAACTAATAATCACCATGTTTGCCTTTTTCTCATGATCCAGGAGGCGAATAACCCACAAAACAGTGCGATTCAGGCTTACCAACCTAATTTGGTTGGCTCAGATCAACTGAATGCTGCTAAGACTAAGCATCTCCTATATGTCAAAACTTATCTTTTATTCTTAATGATATAAATTATCAAAATTGGGTTTATGTTGCATTATAAATTAGATATCCTTTATGCTTATGCTTGTTTTTCTTTCCAAAACATCATCAACATAGGCCTCCACCGATGGGTCATGATAGAAATCCACTTAATCATGAGCACAACACATTATTTGGGGATGAACTTCTACGAAACATATCAAGCAATATTTCAGGCAACAATCAGCTTGCATTGTTTGACCCTCAAAACGCAGTGAGTACTTATTAATTATATTTTTTATTCGTTTAAAGTTTTATTGCATTAAGTTTCACTATAATGTATTGAACATGTATAAACAGACAGTAGTCTGATTCTTATGTGATAAACTACCGCAACCAGATCTGATCTCTCAGCAACAGAACCCTCCATATAGGCCTATGACTACTCCTTTTTGGTATGTCTTAGATTTCATCATCTATCGGTATGAGTATTATTCTTTGTGTAAAACAAAATACAAACATACCATCTATTATCTATTGGTTTCAAAGTATTAACTGTTAAATTTTTTATATAGAAAATTAACCTGATACTCACTGAAATGCAATACTAATGAACGTAACTTAGTGCTATAAATATGAAGTACTTAATCTTCTGAACTGATGAAAACTTCTTAATTTCAGGAGTCAACAATTATTTGATAACAGACAAGCCAATCAACTCCCTTTGGTGCCAACGTTCAGTTCACAGTTAGAAGACTCCTTTCTTGCCGAAAAGCCTATTTAACTATCTTAATTTCAAGTTGTTGTTGATATATTGAACAACTTATAATTTCTTGCTTTTAAACTTCTTATAGGCTACAAGGTCTCCTGGGACTAATGAATCAAACTACCAGGCCAAGTGCTTCATGCCTAAGCCTTGACAGTTCCAAACCAAATCCAATCTTGACGCTGGGCAGAATAGTGATTATTTTGCAGGCTATTTTTCAACAGATAATTCACAAGGAAGAAAATAACACAAGAGAAAACACCCTAGAAAAAACTGAGGAACAACTCTGAATTTTATTCAAAATTATGCAAATCAATAATAATGTTTACTAAACCCTAAAACCTTATTTATAAGGTCAAGCTAACATAGGAAAATTAAATTAAGGCCGAATTTAAAGTATTTGCAAATAAAATAAAAAGTTTCCTAAAAACTGAAAACTGCCAAATTGAGGGCCTAAACGTCGTTTTTTGGCCTAAAGTCCTGAGTTTTGCCCGGAAGACCATTTCCAATCAGACTAGGGTCTCCGGGACCCGATCCGAGCACATGGCCTGCTAAACGATGTAAACCGGTCTAGGTAGTGGTTACGCCCAAAACATAACGCAATAGTTGTAGTGTAGTTTTGGGGTGTCGATTCCACAGGGAAACAAGTTAATTACAAAAGAAGGTGTAAACCTCAACACAAACGATGAAAGATTAAATGAATCTGAGTTTGTTTGAGAAAAAGAGTAATTGTGTGAATAGGTTTGAAATATAATTAAGAATGACAAGGTTCCGGAAATCCTCCCTAGACTCGTTGCTCTAATCCTAACTTGATTCAGTTGTTTTTATCTCGATTGCTAATTTCACATCCCAAACAGGCAATCGGCATATATTCAATTAAAGTGCATTTATAAATCCTAATGTAATTGTTATGAATTATTCTCTACTTTTAAGCACACATGACCCAACTTATAAATTATCAAAAGACGACAATATATCTAACGATAATACCGCAGTAATAGACAAATCTATAAAAGAAGTCTACCAGACTCAATCACATCCAAACAGATACACATAAGAAATGCATGACTGAACTTATATGGAAAGGAAGCATGCAATTACCGGATTAATAAAATAATCTATTAATTAAATTAAAACATAACAATGTTTGATAAAAATAATATCAACTACAACTGAATCAAATAAAGGAAAATAAGAACAACTACACCTAGGGATTCATCCCTTCGCCTTGCTTAGAGATTAGCTGGCCATAGAGCTCATGCCTCCTTGAGTTGCCTCCGGCCTCTCAACGATCATCCTCAGCTTGCCCTCCAAATTTTATACTTCGGATTCCTCTTAAAGGCCCTTTGGATTTACTCCTAAAGGCCCTCTAGAGTCACTCTGTAATGATCTCAAAATATGATCTTAGAAGAGCTCTGATTGGTTGATGATTTCAGCTGAGCATAGTGGGTCTTTATATAGGCAAACTCTCGGAACGTTATGTGTTATCTAGCCGATGTGGGATACTATCCTGGTGCGCTCGATCGCAGCCCGAGTGCGATCGATCGCACATGCGCTCGATCGCGGCTTGTGCACTCGATCGCGTATACACTGTAGAGTACCTTGCTCAATGTGGGATGTGTGCTCGATCGCATTGCTTGTGCGCTCGATCGCAATACAGGCAGCAGTCCATCTTGTCCTTCTAGAAGCATGGGATCTTGGTCTTTTAAGCAATGATTGCTTCTTGTTCTCTTTAAACTCAATGTACCTGAAAATTACACTGAAATAAGTCAGTGGTCCATTAATATTACTTTAGAGTTATTAACACATAAAATCACAATAAAGACCGAGATCAATCCTAAAATGCTAACAATTAACCACTGTTGAGAGGCATTTTATGACTCTCATCACAACCCTCAACTAGCTTATTGCTAGTCCCTAGCAATTCAAGCGAAATTAAGAGATGAAATCCATGGTGGGAATCAAAGTAAATGAAAAGAAATATTAGTGTTAACCAAGAGTATTTCACATTTTGTCTCAAAAATTGCACATAACACATGGCACAAAGAATCATTAAATTTCACCAAAATCCAAAAGTAATTCAAGCATCAATCTTAAAATCGTTATTGACTCTTAACATCCATCTTACCACAAACCATTAATCCAAACATCCAAATGATTTTATGCATAAAATTCATGAATACAAATCTTGGTCTCTAAAAACATAATAAATAGAGTGACATCAATCACAAAAACAAGCTCCATATGCTTACATTTCAAACCATTCTCCACTATTGTAGAAAAATCACACTACATTGGATCAAAAGGTCTTTAATAAGCTTGTAATGTTAGGCTAAGGTAAAGGCTAAGGAAGAATGGGAAAGATTCACAAGTAAAAGAACTCCATCTCTTAGCTTTAAACACAATCACTTTAAGCACTTGATAACCTTTACTTCCACACCCAACTCTTTCAACCATTTTTCGAGCATTTCTTTCAACAAATCACCATTTTTTCTTTTCTTTTTCTTTCTTTCTTCTTTCTTTGCCATAATTCATTTTTTTTTTCTTATTTTGGCACATAACCATTCACCTTCTTTTTCATCATTTTTTTCTTATCTTTTCCACAACCCCCAACTTATCTCCTTTAATGTACTTGGGTTGTTGTAGTAATGTTTTTTCATATTTCCACCCTTACTCCTTTTAAGTGCTTCTCACAACATGTGTATAACTAAGTTCTTTTAAAAGAAAGGTAAGGATAAAATATTTTTTGGCTCATAAAGGTAAGTAAATGGTTTATCCAAAGAAACAAGGCTCAATTTTTCTTTTCAAGAAAAAGGCTCAAATAGGTGACTAGTGATAAATATAGCAATGGTAGGTTTGAAAGGCTCAAACGGTTCAAAAATGGCCTACATCATATCCTAAGTAGTGTGCATTCTAGGAATTCGCCTAAAGTGGTTATCAAGTAAGTTCTAGAGCTTGTCGAGACCGCAAAAATATTCACAAAATAATCACACATAAAACTTTTCTAAATGTTAAAACTAATCATGCAATCTTACCACAAACTAGAGTCTCAAACCAGATCAAGATTGATACTTAAATTAATTTCAAACTGAAGCAAGATTTGACTACTTCTGAATGCTATATGCTGTCTCAATTAAGTTTATATCATTGACATGTAAATTGACTCTAAGGCTAACACAAAGCATGTTAAACACACACCAAGATGACACCAAGCAGTTCAACAGTTCAATGGTATGCAATAAGAAATGTGTTTCCTCCACCCCCAACTGAAGATAAACATTGTCCTCAATGTAAAAGCAAAAATTAAGGAAACTCCCTTTTTAACCAAAGGTGCATGGAGCTGAAAATCATGCACGACCAATTGAACCTCATGCTCAACTTCTTGTTGAAAGTTCGATCTACAACATAGAACAAACAAAAAGGAAAGCAATTGCGGTGTACCACCGTGTGTTAGCACACGAAAAATTAAAATGGACTCAATAATAAAATAAAATAAAAATGAAACAAACAGAACAAAAGAAAAAATAAAAGTAAATACGTACCTGTGTTGTGTGGTCAAGATGGACTCCATAAGCAGAATGTCTTCCACTTTACAATCTTGTTTATCGACTAAGATCTTAAGTCGTTGACCATTGACTTTAAAAATTCGACCATCCCTAGCATCTTCAATTTCTACTGCCCCATTTTCATAAACAGTTTTCACTACAAAAGGGCCGGTCCACCTCGACCGAAGTTTTCTAGGATGCTTATGGAGTCTAGATTCGTATAAGAACACCCGATCATTGGGTTTAAACGTTTTTCTCAAAATATTTTTATCATGGAATATTTTCATTTTAGACTTATAGATTCTAGAGCTCTCATAAGCATCATTTCTTAACTCCTCCAACTCGTTCAATTGATATTTCCGAAGCTTACCTGCTTCTCCTATGTCAAAATTAAAAGATTTGATTGCCCAATATGCTCGATGCTCGAGCTCTATAGGTAAGTGGGAAGGCTTTCCATAAACAAGTCGATAAGATGACATACCTAAGGGAGTTTTAAAAGCTGTACGGTAGGCCCAAAGCGCATCAACTAGTCTCAAAGACCAATCCTTGCGATCCGGGTTAACCGTTTTTTCTAGAATTTGTTAATCTCCTTATTAGCAAGCTCTACTTGCCCACTAGTCTGAGGATGATAAGCAGTAGAAATTTTATGTAACACCCCATATTTTCGAATCAAAGCTTCAAAAGAACGGTTGAAAAAATGTGTACTTTGATCACTAATTATAGCATGTGGTGTACCAAATCGAGATAACACATTTTCTTTAAGAAATTTAAGTACCGTTCTATTATCATTGCTTCGGCAAGTTGCTGCCTCTACCCACTTGGATACATAATCTATTGCCACAATGATATATAGGTATCCAAAAGAAGGAGGAAAGGGTCCTGTAAAATAGATGCCCCAATAATCAAAGATTTCAATTATTAAAATGGGGTTTAAGGGCATCATATTTCGCCGAGACACAACTCCTAACTTTTGACACCTTTCACATGAGCGACAATAGGTGTTTGTATCCTTAAACAAGGTAGGCCAATAAAATCCAAACTACAAAATTTTTGCAGCGGTTTTTTTCATTGAAAAGTGGCCTCCACAAGCTAGGGAATGACAAAATTCTAAGACACTTGTAATCTCTTCATTAGGGATGTAACCCCTTAGAATTTGGTTTGGGCAGTACTTGAAAAGATAAGGGTCATCCCAATAAAAATTACGTACCTCATATAAAAATTTCCTCTTGTCTTGAGCGCTCCAATCTACTGGTATCTCACCTGTAACCAAATAATTCAGAATGTGAGCAAACCATGGTTAGGCAGTAACAGCAAGTAAATGCTCATCAGGAAAGTCATCTTTGATTGGCATGTTATCAGACGTGTCCTCAAATGTGAGCCTTGAAAGATGGTCAGCTACTACATTCTCTACTCTTTTCTTGTCTTTGATGGTGATGTCGAATTCTTGTAGGAGCAGGATCCATCGGATTAGGCGTGCCTTGGCATCCTTCTTTGTAAGAAGGTACTTGAGAGCCGCGTGATCTGTATAAATAAGGATAGGAGAACCAATTAATATGCGCGAAATTTATCTAAATAAAATACTACAACTAGCAATTCTTTTTCAGTTGTGGAGTAATTCATCTGAGCACTATTCAAAGTCTTACTAGCATAGTAAATTACAAAAGTTTTCCCTCTCTTCGCTGTCCAAGAACAGCACCTACAACGTAGTCACTAGCATCACACATGATTTCAAAGGGTAAATTCCAATCAGGTGACTGCATTATAGGTGCTGAAGTAAGCTTGCCAATCAGTGTTTTAAAGGCCTCTTGACAAGTTTGAGTCCACTCAAATGAGGCATCTTTAACTAGGAGGGCACATAATGGTCTAGATATGTTGGAAAAATTTTGTATGAACCTCCTATAAAAACCAGCATGACCAAGGAAAGATCTCACATCCTTTATTGTATTAGGTGTAGGCAGTTTAGAGATTATTTCAATTTTAGATTGATCGACCTCTATTCCTCTAGAAGAGACAATATGCCCTAAGACAATGCCGGATGGTACCACGAAATGGAATTTTTCCCAGTTTAAGACCAATTCTTTTTCCTCACAACGAATTAAAACTCTTTCCAAATTCATTAAGCATGCATCAAATGAAGATCCAAAAATAGTTAGGTCATCCATAAAAACTTCCATGCAATTTTCAACCATATCACTAAAAATACTTATCATACAACGTTGAAAAGTGGCAGGGGCATTACATAATCCAAATGGCATTCTACAAAAAGCATAAGTGCCAAAAGGACAAGTGAAAGTGGTTTTATCCTGGTCTTCTAATGCAATTTCCATTTGATAATGGCCAGAATAACCATCTAAGAAACAGTAAAAAGGATGACCAGCTACACGCTCAAGAATTTGATCAATAAAAGGGAGTGGGAAATGGTCTTTCCGGGTGGCAGCATTTAATTTTCTGTAATCGATGCACATACGCCACCCGGTCACAAGTTTGGTAGGGACTAACTCTCCTAGGTCATTCATTACCACAGTGACTCCAGACTTTTTGGGAACGACTTGTGTAGGACTTATCCATTTACTATCAGTAATGGGGTATATAATACCTGCATCTAACAGTTTCAGTAGTTCATTTTTCACTACTTCTTTCATAGTGGGGTTAAGTCTACGTTGAGGGTCTCTACGAGGACTGGTTCCTTCATCCAAATTTATTTTATGGGAGCATATCAGGGAACTAATTCCCTTCAAATCAGCCATGCTCCATCCTAAGGCTGATTTATGGGCAATTAAGGTCTGAATCAGTTTCTCATATTGGGTCTCAGATAATTCAGATGAAATAATAACAGGAAAAGTATCACCTGGAATGAGAAATGCATGCTTTAAACCCTTAGGTAGTGGCTTCAATTCGACTTTAGGTGCTGCCACACTTGAGGGGATTTGTTTTTCGCTTCTTTCAGGCAACTCTTCAAACCTTGGTTGCCATGGCCGGGTGCTATAATCATGAGATTTGTCAAAAACAGCACAAATATCAATTACATCAGTTTTATCATCAAATAAATCAATCTCAGAATTAACAAGAGAATTCTTAAGAGGATCAAAATCATGAGCCATGGAAACTCCCTCATCGATGAGTGACTCAAGCATATATAGCTGGTGATTTTCATCCTCATCTTCGGGCTGTTTTGCAACATTGAAAATGTTCACTTCTAAGGTCATGTTTCCAAAAGACATCTTCATGAGTCCATTCCTGCAATTAATCAGAGCATTTGTAGTAGCAAGGAAAGGTCTACACAAAATCAAAGGAATTTCCGAGTTAGTGTCAACAGCAGAAGTTGTATCAAGGATTAGGAAATCAACAGGATAGTAAAATTTATCAATCTGAATCAACACATCCTCTACCACACCCCGGGGCACTTTGATTGAATGGTCAGCCAACTGTAACACCACACCGGTTGGTTTGATTTCCCCTAAACCTAACTATACATAAATAGAAAATGGCATCAGGTTCACACTAGCTCCTAGATCTAGTAAGGCTTGTCCAACCTCATGATTTCCAATGCTGCAAGCAATAGTAGGACAGCCTGGATCCTTGCATTTTGGGGAAATTCTTTCCTCAATTAAAGCACTAACTTGCTCAGTTAGGAATGCAGTTTTCTTGACATGGTGTCTCCTCTTAATTGTGCATAAATCCTTGAGAACTTTTGCATAGGTAGGCACTTGTTTAATCACATGCGAAATAGAAAGATTGAGTTTCACTTGCCTTAAGTTCTCTAGGATTTCATTATTTAAGTCCAGATTTTTCTTTTTTGACTTTAAGGCTTGAGGGTATGGTGCCTTAACAGGACTTTTGGTCACTTCAGGGTCTTTGGTCAGTTCAATATTACTACTAGTTTGACCCTTTTCCACATCCTCGGGTACATTCATTGGTGGGATGTGTAGTGACTTACCACTTCGGGTCACAATGACATTTACATCTTTCAGGTTTTCTTGTGCCATATGTTGACCGTGAGGTATGGACTGAGTTTGGGAGGGGAACTTACCTCGCTTAGTCATACTTGAGGAGCTCATTAACTTAGACACTTGGCTCCTAGTTTCTCTATTCTCTTCCATCACCTGCGTAAATAATGCCTCAAACCTTTGGTTTGTCTTACCTTGTGTCTCTATAAAGGCCTGTAAGGTGTCTTCTAGCGAGTTCCTAGAGGATGAGGGTGCATGATAAGGTGCAGGGGATGATCTAGGGGGCTGTACATGCTGGTTTTCAGATTTCCAGCTGAAGTTGGGGTGATTTCGCCACCCTGGGTTATAAGTGTTAGAGAAAGGTGCAAGAGGCTTCTTGTACATGCCTAAGGCATTACATTGTTCCTCATATAGCCCTCTCATATCAGCAAATGTGGGGCATTCTTGGAGGAGGTGATCTACCCCGCCACATACAAAACACGGCTCTAAAGACTCGGCATGATTAGCCACATGTGTTTGCTTTGAGCCCTTCATTTTCAATGCCTCTAACTCCCTAGTGATCATTTTAACCTTAGCTTTCAGGTTGTCTTCTTCTCTAAGATGGTATATCCCTCCACCACTGGGGTTTCCTACAGGTCGTGACCTATTTGTGCTTTCAGTAGCACTAGGTCCAGTCCATGTATGAGCTTCCTCAGTAAGCTCATTGAGGTATTCAATAGCCTCATCGGGGTCTTTTTTCAGAAATTCCCCATTGCACATCATCTCTACAAATTGGCGTTCTCTATAGGTAAGACCCTCATAGAAATAGCTCACTAAACACCAATTTTCATACCCATGGTGTGGGCACATACTCAACAGCTCTTTAAATTTCTCCTAAGACTGATATAAAGTCTCGTTTTCCTTTTGTGTAAAGGTAGAGATTTGTCTTTTCAACGCATTAGTCTTATGTTGAGGGAAGTACTTGTTAAAGAAGGCCCGAGTCATCTCAGTCCATGACCCAATATATCATGGTCTAAGTGAGTATAGCTAACTCTTAGCTCTATCCTTCAAAGCAAAAGGAAAGAACTTAAGTCGCACAATGTTAGCAGTTGCACCTTGATCATGGAAAGTTGCGACTACTTCCTCAAACTCCCTAATGTGCACATATGGGTTCTCATTTTCCAAGCCATAAAATGTAGGAAGTAACTGTATTATTCCTGTCCTAAGATCTAATTAGGGAATGTTGGCTGGAAACATGATGCAAGATGGTGTGGTTGTGCGTGTAAGGTGGAGGTAATCCTCAAGGGCCCTAGTAGGTTGATCCTCGTGTTCTCTCATTTCCTCAGGGAATGGTGAATTTCGATTTAGAATTATATTCGCAATGTAAAAATATAGAAATAATAAAAGAGTTGATTTTGATAAAGATAAAATAATAAAGATAAAGGCGTAGGGACTTGATATCTACCACTAATCATGCTGCCACAACAAAACAGTATGCCAATGCTTTACTCATGTCATGAATACCTAATGTTTGTCAACCTAAGGGCGTGGTATTTACTCCTTAAGCTATTGATCTCCCTAAGCAATGAGTTAGGCATGGTATCTACTCTAACTCTTTTCTCTCTCAAGGGATTCAACCTGGTGTATGCTGAGTTATTCCTTAAGAGAGCATAGGATCTGTGGAAATCGACAACCACACGGGACCTAGGGCATGGTATCTACTCCCGGTTTCCCATGTTGATTAACCCAAGAATCCGGTGTGGATATCTTTTGTTACTAATGTTAGACCCAGGACTCGGTCATCCAAATTGATCTAACTAACAAGTCCATACCACATGCACATATTGATCAGACATATACATATAAGGAATTTAAATAAAAGCAGGTATTAATCAAGTTAATCAACACAACATAAATATTGCAAAGGTGCCAATACTAAATTTATTGAGTAAACATAATTAGGGCTTCAACCAAGCCCTTACTAAAAGTTAAGTATACATAATAAAAATAAAGGAAAGAAGAAACCCGAGAGAAGAGTCGTCAATTCTCCTCCACAGTTTCCTTCTCCAAGCTAAAAGCAAAAGATAAAAGAAGGGATCTAAGAAGTGATTATTTGTGTGTGCTTTACAGGTGTATTTATAGGGCTTGAGTAGTCCTAGAAGGCTCATGAGTTCCTAAACTTTCCTAAAACAAAAAACTCCTTTATTTCCAAATTAAAATTATTTCCAAAATAGAGTTATTTCCAAAATAGGGTTATGTAGTTTACTATTCATGCCCGTACATGTGCACTCGATCGCATACGTGGTGCGCTCGATCGCAATTCTGCGCTCGATCGCACAGAGGAGTGCGCTCGATCGCAATCTAGCCAGCAACTGCTCCAGGATTTCCAGATTTCTTCCTTTAAGTGCCAAAAATGCTTCTTTTTCTCCAAGACCCTATAAAAACGTGTAAAACACAAAAGTGAAGTAAAATAGACTAAAACATATAGATAAAGAACTTAACAAATGTAAATTTAGGGGCTTAAATATGAATATTTAAGCTCCTATCAGACGCCAGTACTCGGACCCACCTAGAGACTTCTCTTCCTCGCTTCTTCACTTATGGTTCAAGGGCCTCGAATAATCTTTTTGAAATAGTAAGAGGGAAAGGTGAGCTAAAAAGCTCACTCATCAAGTAAACACTTTACTCGAAGTAATCAAATAAATCCTTTTATAAACCCGTTGCAGGTAGTTTAGTACATATTCATATTTTATGCAATTATATATTTATACTGTATATAGTAATTCATATGGCTCGTGGATCCTGAATATACAACTCAAGGATGATATATCATACAATGTAAAGCACTCCTTCAATTAATTCAATTATTTATCATTTCAATTGAATAGTTCACGAATATCGGGATGTTTCCCATTTAAATAAATTAGATCCTCGAGCAAGGTCTCCACTTCCAAGAACAAGGGCCTTACCCTTTATCCGATGGGGTTATAACATTTGACACATGAAGACTTCCTCCTTACCTGTTACCGGCTGAGATATACATAGCAACAAAATAAATCAATTCCTTCCACATCACACAATAAGAACAAAAGTAATACAAAACATACAAAGAATTCTTGGTATTATAACCTTTTAATACACATTTCACGAACTAATTATATTGAAAACCCCCAAATTGATAGATTTTTAATACACAAGTATTATCTACATTAATCTCATGCTCCTTAAATCTTTTATTTTGTAATACATAAAATGCTTAAGTCCTTACTAATGTGTATAATCTAAGCATTTAATTTCAATCAAGATTCTCACACTTACTAAGAGTAAGGTGATACTCACCTTGTAGAATAAACCTTCACTCTCGAATCACCTGCTTGCCCTTAGAACGTTCCTCAAACACCCCTAAAGAATTTATCGGTTAAAATCAACCTCGGAGATGTATACTATTTCTCACTAATAACTCAAGTTAAGAAATCTAGAGCTACTATTTAATTCATCTAATTATCCTTAAGGACTTGTAACGTGAAGGAAAAGGAGAATTTTGATGTAAAAAATCTGAAAATAGGGTTGGACAATCAACTGTCTTACTTGGACAGTTAATAGTCATACTTGCACAGTCGAGTGAGACTCCTATGGAGTTTGATAGTCGACTGGGAAATTCTCTGAAGGTCCCGTAATGGACTAAGGAGTTAAGAGGTCAGAAGCTCAGAAATGGGCGAAAATCTAATTTTTTCCTTTTGAAAACCAAATCAAACCTTCATAAATTTCCAAACCCTTTTGAAACAAAAGTTTTACAAGAATGTAAATCAATTTTCTAAAGTACCCTTAGCAAATCTTTCCAGTTAAAATCTTCAAATGCACAACCAAGCACAAAACTCTTTTCTTCGGACAAAAAACCTAACGTTTTCTCAAATTCTTTATTGAACACAATTTAAATCCAAAATCTTGAAACATAACCTAAAGAATCTTAAGAAATATGGAAGGAAGACACATCTCTTGAGATCTTTGCACTAGAACTCACCACAATCAAAGGAAAAAGAGAAAAGAAAAGGCTAAGTTTTTGTGTCTTGAAAGGAATAGGAGAAAAGTTGAAAATGAAGAGCTTCCTCTCATCCTTACTTATTTATACCACTTACCAAAGAAATAGGGTAGGTTAGACTTCACTCATTGAAGTCCATAATCTTTCTAAACAAACCCCAAATTAGACTTTTGTCTCACAAGTCCCCCACCAATTAACTCATCACTAATTATTAAGCTCTCAAAAATATCAGCATTACAATTTGTCTTCTTATCTTATGCTTCTCATACTGTCCTTCTCTTGTTTCATTTCATTTCAAGCCTCCTCAATTTCTTTATAAGACATATACATATATCTAGCTATTTCATGTAGCCATATTGAAAAAGATCAAACGTAAAGGAGATCCTTAATTTTGCAAGGGAAAGGGTGTGTATTTTTTTATTGAATGAGCATTGATATGTGATTATCTTTTCATGTTTTGATTTTAAATTTATTTTCTTACAGGGCTGCAGTTCGATCTTTACTATAAGCATAAATTTTTGTGAAGAACCTAGAGGTGAATTTCATAGATCTTGATTTGTTTTTTTGGGATGATTGAGAGTATACATAGATCTTGTTTTGAGCTTCTTTACCTTTGTTATGGATGTTATTTATTTTAGATTTCTCCCAATATTTCTTTTGACTTAAAATATAACTTTATACATAATCGGAATCTAAACTATATTTGTATGTTTATGCATATATATCAGCACAGAAAACATTCGAGTCAATTTTTTCTATGTAGGAAAAATAAATCTATGATGCAGGAGGATCCGAGTCAGATGATGCTGAGTTGTAAAATAGCACGTTGTTGGCATTGAGATACCTTGAGTTGGCAGATCAGTGCACAGATGGCAGGTGGACTACCTAGATCGGTTACATCGTTTTGCGTGTCGCGTGCTCAGATCGGACCCCGGAGACCCTAGTCTGATTGGAAACGGGCCTCCGATCAAAGCTAAGGTTATTCCGAAGTGTAGCAGTTTTTTAGCCAAAAAACGATGTTTAGGCCTTCAATTTTGCAGTTTTTAGTTTTTAAGAAACTTTCCGTTTGCAATTTATTTTCAAAATTAGTATTTTCCATAATTTTCCCCCAAATTTATGTTTTCGCGGATTTTTTCCTTTTTTTAGCTTTCGCCTTATAAATAAGGAGCCCACATATGGAAAGAATATTATTATTGGACTGCATAATTTTAAATTGAACATTAGAGGTGTTTCTTTGTGTTTTTAGGGTTCCTCTTATGTTTTTTCTGTGTGAAACTAGCCTGCAGAATAATCGCTATTCTGTTCGGTGTCAGTTGGTATCAGAGCTTCAGCATCTTCCTGGGGTGAGATTTCATTAGTTTCCATGGCTGGTAGTCGTGGTCGTGGTCATTGCAGGCAGGTTCCGAACGAGGAAGCCCCACACCGTGATCGTAACATTCAGGATGCGATGATTGAGGATTTACAGAGGCAAGTTACAGAGTTAACCCAGCGTCTAACGGCACAAAATTTAGGTGATCGTGAGATGGAAGATCACGATTTCGATTCTAAACCTGCATCACAATCCTGCTTGATTCTGGGAGCACCGTGGTCAGGAGGATCATTATGGAGACCTCGGTTTCAGAGTGGATCTACCCGAGTTTTCTGGTACATTAGAAGACGAGGAATTCATTGATTGGTTGAATGAAGTAGAGCATATTTTCGAGTATAAGGAAGTCCCAGATCGTGTCAAAGTGAAACTGGTCGCCATCAAACTCAAGGGCAGAGCATCTGTATGGTGACAGTAGTTGAAGTGCTCACGCGATCGGCAGGGCAAAACCAAGATCATAGATTGGGAGTGGATGAAGAAGAAGATGAAGGATCACTTCCTTCCTTTCGGCTACACTCAAACCTTGTTTCAACGACTTCATTCGTTGAGGCAAGGCACGAGATCGGTGGATGATTACACGGAGGAGTTCTATCAATTGATAGCCTGGAATGATTTATCCGAGACAGAAGAGCAGATGGTGGCATGGTACTTGGGGGGATTACGGCAGCCCCTACAGGATGTCCTCAGCCTTCACTCGCTGTGGACCGTTTCTGAAGCATACCAGCGTGCACTTGAGGTGGAAAAATAGCAGAACAGGAGGCCAGTGATCAGAAGTGATCAAAGCAGTCGGCTAGTTTGCCCTCAAGAATCCCGTCCTGCCCAGCAGCCTCCGCAGGGTAACTCTAACTCAAATATTAGATGTTTTAGATGTGGTGAACAGAGACATAAATCGACTGAGTGTAGGAAGCCTGCTAATCAGAAAGGCAAAAATCTCCTGATTGAGGACGACGTGGTAAACGGAATTGAGGAGATTGGAAAGCCTGTGTATAAAGATGATGAAGATGGAGATATGTTGTATGGAGATGGCCATGCGACTCTAGTTGTTCGTAAGAGTCTACTGACCCCCAAGGGCGATTCAGGGGATGATTGGTTGAGAACCAATATTTTCCACATGACCTTCATAGTTGCCGATAAAGTCTGCAAGATGATCATTAACTATGGCAGTTGTGAGAATGTAGTGTCTGAAGAGACTGTCCAGAAACTACAGTTGAAGACAGATCGCCATCCTAAGCCGTATAAATTGTTGTGGCTGAATAAAGGCAGTGAGGTAACAGTAGATAGGCGATGCCTAGTGTCTTTTTCGATTGGTAGGAAATATTTTGATAATGCTTGGTGTGATGTTGTGTCTATGGATGCTTGTCATGTATTGTTAGGCAAACCTTGGCAGTATGATCGCAGTGCTACTCATGATAGGAGATGTCTAGGTTTTTAGTTGAGATTGAGCGCGGAGACGTGGTCTATGCTCTGCTGCCTTGTGGGAATAGTGCAGCAGACATGATTCCAGATTTACCAGCAGAAGTGCAGCAGCTGCTAACAGATTTTTCTGACCTGATGCCAAAGGATTTTCCTCCTAGGTTGCTGCCTATGAGGGACATTCAGCATCAGATCAACTTTTTTTTAGGGTCAAGTTTGCCTAATCGACCGGCGTATCGCCTGAATCCCAAGGAATCTGAAGAGTTGCAGCGACAAGTGGTAGAGTTGTTAGAGAGGGGTTACGTTCGTGAGAGTATGAGCCCATGCGTAGTTCCTGCCCTACTGGTGCCGAAGAAAAATGGCTCTTGGCGTATGTGTGTTGATAGCAGAGCAATCAACAGGATTACAGTGAAATATATGTTTCCAATTCCCCGCCTGGATGATATGTTAGACCGGCTGTCCGGTTCTAGGATCTTTTCAAAAATTGAGATTAGAAGCGGATACCACCAGAAAAGAATAAGGCCTGGAGATGAGTGGAAGATAATTTTTAAGACGTAGCATGGGTTGTATGAGTGGATGGTCATGCCTTTAGGATTGTCCAATGCGCCCAACACATTTATTAGATTTATGCATTAGGTTTTACGGTCTTTCATGGGGAAATTTGTTATAGCTTACTTCGACAACATCCTCATTTATAGCCCGACATGGGTGTCACATTTTGATCACCTCTGTGCTGTTTTTGATATGTTGAGGATGAAGTGCCTGTTTGTCAATCAGAAGAAGTGTTCTTTATTCACTACCTCTGTTACTTTTTTGGGTTTTGTTGTGTCTATTGATGGTGTTCAAGCAGATAAGTCGAAGATAGATGCGGTCTTGGAGTGGCCTAAACCGAAGACCTTGCACGATGTCAGAAGTTTCGATGGATTGGCATCCTTCTACCGTCGGTTCATCAGAAATTTCAGCACTCTGATTGCTCCTATAACAGAGTGCCTCAAGGGACATGATTTCCAGTCGTCCGAGGACGCAGAAACCAGCTTTCAACTGGTCAAGCAGAAGATGACAGAGGCTCCCATTTTGGCACTTCCTGATTTCAAAAAAGTGTTTGAGGTAAACTGTCATGCATCTGGGGTTGGTATTGGTGATGTTTTGAGTCAGGAGGGGTGCCCAATAGCTTTTTTCAGTGAGAAGCTATCAGGATCAAAGAAGAATTATTCCACCTATTATTTGGAGCTATATGCCATAGTTAAGTCCCTGAAACATTGGCGTCACTACCTAGTGCAGAGGGAGTTGATTCTTATCACTGATCATGAGGCCCTAAAGTACATCAATGGCCAACACAAGCTAAGTAGGTGGCATACCAAATGGGTGGCATACTTGCAAGAGTTCACGTTTACGCTGAGGCACCAAGCTGGAAGTCTAAACCATGTCGCAAATGCACTGAGCCGTCATACATTGCTCCTCACCACCATGAGCACCAGAATTGTAGGATTTGAGGTTTTCTCTGATATGTATGCTGCAGATCCTTCCTTCGGGAGGATAATTCAGGAGGTAACTAATGGCCAACAACATGATTTTATTTTGCATAATGGTTATCTGTTTCATGGATTATAGTTATGCGTTCCAGATTGTTCACTAAGGCAGTAGATTATTAATGAACTTCATAACGAGGGTCACTTTGGGCGAGATAAGACGATGGCCTTGATCTCTTCTAACTATTATTGGCCCAAATTGACCAGTGACGTGGCTCATCATGTGGAGTGTTGTTATGTGTGTCAGTGGTCCAAGGGAGTTCTCACTAATGCGGGCCTGTACACACCTTTACCTATACCTGAAGCCCCTTGGTTTGATGTCAGTATGGACTTTGTGTTGGGCTTACCCTGTACCCAATAGGGCTTGGATTCTATTTTTATTGTGGTTGACAAGGTTTTCCAAGATGGCCCATTTTGTACCTTGCAAGAAAACAATGGATGCTGCTCGGATCACTCATCTTTACTTTAGGGAGATTGTGCGTTTACATGGTGTTCCCCGATCCATTACTTCGGATCATGACACCAAGTTCATGGGTCAGTTCTGGAAGAGTTTATGGGAGAAACTGGGGACAAAGTTGAATTTTAGCAGCGCCTACCATCCTCAGACAGATGGTCAGACCAGGGAGGTGAACCAAAGTTTGGGGAACCTTTTGAGGAGCTTAGCAGGAACTAAACCGAAGCAGTGGGATTTGGCATTACCTCAAGCAAAATTTTCCTATAACAGGACGAAAAACAGAACCACGAGAATGAGCCCATTTGGGATTGTCTATGGTCAGAATCCATCCGGGGTGCTTGACTTAGCTCCTATTCCATGTGTGGGTCGTTTGAATCACAAGGTAGATGAGATGGCAGAACATCTTCGGGCTATCCATGAGCAGGTGAAGCTGGCCATTCACGAGAGTAATGCCAAGTACAAGGTTCAGAGCGACAGTCATCGTTGTCAGGTACTTTTTGATGTTGGTGATTTTGTTTGGGCAATATTAACTCGTGATCGTTTTCCTGTGGGAGAGTATAATAAGCTTAAGCAGTGAAAGATTGGACCCTGTGAGATCCTGCAGATGATAAATGATAACACCTACAGACTATGCCTCCCCAGTCATTTGAGGACTTCTGATATCTTTAATGTGAAAGACCTGAGTCCTTGTTTTGTGGATTCTGATGAAGCTATTGTGAACTCGAGGACGAGTTCTTTCCAACCCGAGGCGACTGATGCAGGAGGATCCGAGTCAGATGATGCTGAGTTGTCAGATAGCACGTTGTTGGCACTGAGATATCTTGAGTTGCTAGATCAGCGCAAAGATGGCAGGTGGACTACCTAGAACGGTTACATTGTTTTTCGTGCCGTGGGCTCAAATTAGCCAAAAAACGACGTTTAGACCTTCAATTTTGCAGTTTTCAGTTTTTAAGAAAATTTTCATTTGTAATTTCTTTTCAGAATTATTATTTTCCATAATTTTTCCCCAAATTTATGTTTTCGGGGATTTTTGTCTTTTTTAGCTTTGGTCTTATAAATAAAGAGGCCACGTACGGAAAGAATATTATTATTGGATTGCATAATTTTAAATTGAACATCAGAGGTGTTTCTCTGTGTTTTTAGGGTTTCTCTTATGTTTTTTCCCTGTGAAATATATGTTGAAACTAGCCTGCAGAATAATCGCTAATCTGTCTAACATCAATCTATATATGTAGTATTAAGGAAAACAGAACATCCCGGCCATTTGCGTGGTGTCTCAGTACTGAAAACGTAGTCAGTAAAGAGGAAACCATGGTGCAGGAGGTATATAGGCTGATATTCTTACTGATTTTCTTAGTTCTTACAGATCTGCAAGGTCGCTGGAGTATGATTAGCCTTTTGTCATAGTTTAAGGCATTCTTTGAGGGATTACCTATTATTAGCAAACATTATTATTTCCTTAATTCATCACAGTGAATGATTCTTGCAAGGAAATCAGCAGTGCTGGACATGAGCACTCAGTAACTGAAATCACCAATTGTAATGATATATGTGCTAGTAGGTCCCACCATAGGAATTTATATTGGCTATTCACTAACTCATATGGTAGATTTTATCCTTGCACGTAATGTTTTTAGATTCGGTAGTAAGTTATCATATTTGGGAGTAATATCCAAATGTGACAATTACTATCAAATATGAATTATTTTACAAATAGATTTGACTATTTTACTAGCAAATGTGACAACTAATTTTAATGTGTTAAGACTAGGCAAGGAATCTGATGCAGGAGGATTCGAGTAAGATGATGCAGAGTTGTCAGATAGCACGATGTTAGCAATAAGGTACTAAGAGTTGGCAGATCAGTGCAAAACTGGCAGGTGGACTACCTAGAACGGGCCACGGGCTTAGATTGGGCCCCAGAGACCTTAGTCTGATTGAAAACGGGCCAACAAACAAAACTGAGGAATGCCCTCGGTGTAGCGGGATTTTAGCCAAAAAACGACGTTTAGGCCCTCAAATTGACAGCTAACAGTTTTTAGGAAACTTTTTTATTTTATTTAATTTAAATTCGGCCTTAATTTAAATTTCCTATTTTAGCTTCGACCTTATAAATAAAGTCTTAGGGTTTCGTAATCATCATTATTGTATTTGCATAATTTTAAATAAAACATCAGAGTTGTTTCTCTGTATTGTTTAGGGTTTTTTTTTGTGTTACTCCCTGTGAACTATCTGTTCAACTAGCCTGCAGAATAATCCCTATTCTGCTCTGCATCAGAATCTAAAAAAAAAAAAATTCCATTTTCATGTCAAAACACAATGTATTAAAATTAGACTATATCATTTCCATTTAATTTAAATCAATCTCATAGTTTTTATTGTAGTATGTCTTCAAGTTCATCATAGAGAAATGGGTACTTATTAGTTCTAGCATGATTCTTTGGTCAACTTTATGTTGACTTGTTCAGGTGAGATCAAAATTAGATTAGGACATTAAAAAGTAAAATGATTTTTTTAATATATCTTTTTTGTTTATTTCTCTTAGCTTGGTTGCTTTGCTTGTGTGATTGTTCGCTTCTCCCAATATTTATCATTTGCAGCATGCTGTTTCATTAATAAAATTGTCTTTTACCATTAAAAACACTAGTTAATTTGCGAAGAATGACCAATTTTGTTCCTCTTCTCAACAACTACCAGAACCAAATGGTGTTTGGCTCAGCTGGTGAACAAGGAGATCCATGTAGGGACTCTGCGTTGAACTTTGATTATGATCACGACTTTATGAACAAAAAGAATATTCAATCACCTGAAAATGAGCAAAATGAAACTGTTGGGAACTTAACAAATGTAAGTAAGCACGTTGATGCTTTTTGTTACGATGTTCGTTAGATGAAATTAATATATAGTTAGTTTCTTGTAATAATTAATTCACTTTTCAAGTATTTTTATTAAATAATAAAAATTTTCATTATTCATCTAATTAATTAAGTTTTGGGTAATGATGGTTGATAAAGAGGTTGTGGAGTTAGGATCATCGAGTGGAAGCAATCTGCCACTAATGAATCATTCAAACTCCAACCAGAACCTGATAGCCCCAGTATCTGTACACAACAATTGTGAAGTTTTGGAGCCCTCACCTCCATTCAGCAATTCTTCACTTATGAGGACACCTGCAGGAACTTACAATCCAGTAACAGTACATTGCTTTCTTTATGTATAAATTAACATGCCTTCTCTTGTTTGATATTTCGATCATATTCTAACTCTAAACCATTTTACCTTATTTCATATATATATACTAAATATATATTTGGTTCATTTCATTTTGTTAATGTTTGGTCAGGAGGGCATGGATATCCAGTCATTGCTTGCTAAAGCAAATGATAATCACCCTCCAATGATTGCTGATACTGGAAACTCTAATTCTCCTATTGTAAATGCTCCCGCTAAGCAGTGATTGGGAACCACCTCCTCTGATACTCCATTGATTGACACACCACTAATTCAATTTCTTGACGATGGTAGGTACAAAACGATTTACTTCTAAACTAATAGAGAGAAAAGCAACCTTGTTATTTATATCATCTCATAGATTAACTATTAATCACCATGTTTACGCTTTTCTCATGATCCCAGAGGAGAATAACCAATGAAACAGTGCGATTCAGACTGAGCAACCTAATTTGGTTTACTCAAATCAACTGAATTTCTCAGATTAAGCATCTCCTGTATGTCAAAACTTGTCTTTTATGCTTAATGATATTAATTATCAAAATTGGTTTTATGTTGCGTTGAAAATTAGATATCCTTTATTCTTATGCTTGTTTTTCTTTCCAAAAAAACTTCAACGCAGGCCTCCACCGATGGGTCATGATATAAATCCGCTTAATCATGAGTACAACACATTATTTGGGGATGAACTTCTAGGTAACATATCATGCGATATTTCAGGCAACAATCAGCTTGCATTGTTCGACCCTCAAAACGCAGTGAGTACTTAGTAATTATATTTTTTATTCGTTCAAAATTTATTGTGTTAAGTTTCACTATAATGTATCGAACATGTATAAAAAGGAAGGAGTCAGATTCTTCTGTGATAAACTACAGCGACCACATCTGATCTCTCAGCAACAGAACCCTCCATATAGGCCTATGACTACTCCTTTTTGGTATGACTTAGATTTCATCATATATCGGTATGAGTATTATTATTTGTGTAAAACAAAATACAAACAATGGACTGGTAAGTCATTGGAGTTAATTCAATTGATACGTAACATACCATCTATTATCTATCATTTTCAGAGTATTAAATGTTATATTTTTTATTTTGAAAATTAACCTGATACTACACTGAAACGCAATACTAATTAACATAACTTAGTGCCATCAATATGAAGTGCTTCATCTTCTGAATTGCTGAAAACTTCTTAATTTCAGGAGTCAACAATTATTTGATAACGGACAAGTCAGTGAACTCCCTTTGTTGCCAACATTCATTTCACAGTTAGAAGACTCCTTGCTTGCCGAATAGCATATTTAACTATCTTAATTTCAAGCTGTTGTTGATATATTGAACAACTTATCATTTCTTGCTTTTACACTTTTTCTAGGCTATAAGGTCTCCAAGGACTAATGAATCAAACTACCAGGCCATGTGCTTCATACCAAAGCCTTGACAGTTCCAAACCAGATCCAATCTTGAACTCAAGGACTTAACAAGTAAAAATCTCACTCAAGACCTCATTAATTGCACTTTTTTTTTTCATGAAGCTTTATTGTGCATCGTAGACTGACCTTATAAAATTTTGGTTGAAAAAAAAATTTTAGCTTCGAATTTCGAGGCGTGATCATGGTAGAGGAGAATTTGAATTTTTGCAATTATCGAGACACTCCAAGGTATTGCATTTTCTTCACATATTATCTTGTTTTAGATTTGTACACATATTAAAGTTTTGTTGAATATATCTCTTCTTCATAAAAGTAGAAAACCAATTAAGGACAGATCGAGACTTCAAAATCAAATCACACCTTTTAGTAGAACTAAGATGACCATAAGATATTCATTTTACTTTGATTGAATGCAGACATTACCTACTTTGGGAGAACAGGCTCTGATAATTCGGGATTCACAATCTCAAGCAAATGAAGTTAGGAGCTCTGGTATTTCCAATCTTATGGACCAAAGGTTGTTTTATGGAACTTTACATAGTCATTTCATTTTTATTTTCATCAAACCGTAGTGTAAATTTCTTTTCACCACTCATGGGAATTTAAACCAAAAGGTTTGGAGATTTCAGGCCAATTAAAAATGCACTCTATGATCCAATGTTTGAGACGATTGGTCTCCCCGTCGACCCTGATCTGAGATGTATGCTACTAAATAAATGGTAATTTTTTTGTCTTCGTGATCATTTAACTTTTAACCGGCTTTATAATTTTATTAGGAGCAAAAATAAGATGTCTTACTTAGTATGATCATATCATGGTGCAATATCATATTTTTTTTCAAAAGTAAAATAAAATATAAATTTAATCAGCATAAAAAAAAAGGATGCAAAATTACTAAGATTTCCAAAGGTGCAACATCGTATTAACAATAATTGATAATTTACTCTCTGTCCATCATCATAGGATGAGAAAGAGTGAATCATGTGACAAAATTTAATCTTTCAAGGGTTTTTTCCAGAACAGATGAGACCTCATGTGGATGTGAAGAGTTGAGGAGTGCTTTGATATTTTGGGATATTTCCTATGTCGACTTGTTAGTGAATGTTCTTTTTGGAAAAATTTTACAAGGTTATGTTCTGATGAAATCTATGGAGAAGAGTAGTTGAAACATCCTTTAAAATAAATTATGGATCCTTATCATTTTGTAACTGTGTTTCAAACTTTGATTTAAACTTTTTGTTTGGTGGTTAAATAAAAACAAGTATCTTTATTGTTTTGTGGTTGGAATGTAGAAGTAATTTAATTTTCTATTGAAAAAGATTTCATGAATGAATTCGAAGCTTGCAAGTAAAATGAAGAGAAAATGCAGTATATATGGATTAGTACACAACTTGTTGATTTAAAGTTTTGGCTGATGCGTCGTTCATGTACAGCAAGACATTCTCTTACCCAAGAGTAAGACACTCCAATTCATTTAAAGACTACCAGATTAGTCAACTGACATTCATTGTACTCCTACGAAATTAGGAATATAAAATCTTCATTCATTGTACAAATCTGTCAAAGAATCACCTTGTATTAACGGAGAGAATCTCTCCTATATTATTGTAATTGATTCTTATTGATGGGTTTGGCTTCAATCCTCCTCCATTGATTAAAGGATGCAATTTCAACCTTTCATGTATTATGTGCGTGGGATCCATAAATTTATGTATTATGTGGAACCCATATATACATTAATGGTTGAGATTACGTCAATTTCTTAAAGGATGAAAAAGGTAAATGATGGAACTTGAATCCCTTATAGATAAATGTATATAAAAGCTGATGCAATCACTCTGTGGGATACACTGCCAAATTCCTAAAACCTTTGGACTTTCATGGTATCAGAGCAGCAGCGATCTGAACCTATCCCTCTCTGTTTTTTTTTGCTCTCCTGCTCAAATATATCCTTTCAAATGTTCCCATGGCATCTTCAGCTTCTTTTATCCTCGCCCATGCCTTATCTTACCACTCAAAATATTACGAACCTTGTATGTGTTAAATTACAATTCACCAATATATCTCTTATGGAAGATCTAGCTTCTTCCTATTTTGTGCTCACAAGACCTGTTCAAACTTTGATTTAAACTTTTAGTTTAGTGGTTAGATATATAAAAACTGTAGTAGTATCTTTAATGTTTTATTGTTGAAATGTAGAAGTAATTCAATTTTCTAGAAGATCTTATTCGAAAATATTTCATGTATGAATTCAAAGCTTAAGTAAATTAAATAGAGCAGGGATTATATATATGGATTACTACACAATTTATTGATTTAAACTTTTGGGTGAAGCATCATTCATGTATAGCAAGACATTCTCGTACCCAAGAATACACTCCAATTCTTTTTGATGCTACGCATTCTCGTTAGCATAAACTTCGTATTGAAGCTTGACCCTTTCCTTGAGGGTGAAAAAAGAGAAAAGAGGAAAGACGAAGGAAAAATGGGCTGGTGTAGAAAAAAATTATATTTTATTTTCTCTTTTAAGTAAAACCATAAAGTTCCATCAAAGCTAAAAGCATTTCAAGTTAAGTGAGTAAACATAGAAAGACGGATAACAAATTTTTTTTTTACGCTTGCCAATATTGTGACATACAAATTACTTTGAATATTAGCAATCGTTCTGGATCTTAAATAAATGACCAAAAACCTCAACGTTTATCATCAAAATATAATTAACTGGATTGAAAGGTATTCATTCTTCAAAACTCAAACTTAGAAGATCCATGAGTTCAGATTGGTCATAACCCACCAACATATCCTTTTCCAAACTCAATAGGTCATATCTGTTACACTCATTCAAATGACCTTTTCTTTATTTGTTAAAAAGTTTGCTGTCTTTTCCATTTTTAGTCTATTTATTTCAGTGATAAATGACAATTTGAAAGTAAAATACATATAAGAAAGCTTTTGATTAATAGGCTACTGTCAGACGAGTCCCATACAAATCCTCCCCTACAATTTTCTACAAGGCACTTCACTCTCACTTTCTTATTTATGAAAAATGAATGGTACAAATCAACCTACGCCATCGAAATTCTGGAAATGTTAAGTTAGTGAAGTTTTTACATTTTTTAAAACTTCGGATAAGATTAAAAAGATGTTAAATCTCTAAAAATTAGAAGCATGGATTCTCTCTTTTTCCTGTGAAGTCCAGAGGCAAATTTCATTGTACAGACAGAAAGGACAACAAACTCCCTTTCTACTCAACCATGCATGCGTGGAAATATATTTAAAGGATCAGCCAATAAAAGTAAAGCGGGAATAAATTTTGTTTAGTGTCTAGTTTGAGATCATAAAAAATATATGATATAAGGGTACATTTCATTGTGATGAAAAGTAAATATCTCTTTTTCTCTCTTTCCATACGATTTAATAGTGTAAAAATTCATCGCTGGCTCTTTAGACCCGCTGAAAACTTCATTCGTAAACTTGAAAAGCTTTATTGATAACGTCAATAAACGTTTGGGACCCAAAAGACACTACAAGATAATTGATATATTCCGGCGCTTTATTTCTGGCGCTTGACAAAAGCGCCGCGATATATAACCGCCGGCGCTTTATTGGTGGCGCTCCCTTAAAGCGCCGCAATATTCAAAGACCATTTAATGGCGTTTTAAAGCGCCATTATACGCGAATATGATTACATATTCCGGCGCTTGAAAGCACCGAAATATGAAATGGGTTTTGAGCATATACCAGCGCTTTGAAGCACCGCAATATGACAAGGAGCATATTCCAGCGCTTAAAAGCGCCGGTATATGCAAAAAATTTCACATATAAAATGTTCCTTGCCGCGATTTCCCCCAAATTTTTTCTCTGCTCCCACTCTAACGGGGCCACCGTCCGTTCCGTGAAGAACCACGAACCATTGCTGGGATCGCCACCGGCTTTCTCCTATCCAACATCAGTTTCTTCCTTAACCCTTCCGACCCAACCCTCTAGCTCAACCACGTCCGGGTCAAGTCATCCCCGAAACTCATCCACGACCTCTCTTTCTCTCTCACCATGTAGGAGAGCTCGGACTGTTGTTCTTCAAAATTCCTCTTCAGGTACCTTTTCTTGTATAATGCTACTAATTGGTGTTTGTTTATGATATATTATTGACTTCTATTGGAAATTTTATCAACAAAAAAAAAATCACAAAAAAGTAATTCTGAAAGATTAAACATGGTTTGAGGTTTTTTTTTGTACATAGTATTCTGAAGGAAAACTTTTTGTCAAATATCTGTTGCTAGGAAAGCATTTTATCCATAAATTTGTTTATATTCACAAAATCAGGGTCACCCAGATTCATACGAACAGCAAACATGTATTTCATTGCTTCGGTCAAGTGATGTAAGCCGAGATTTCTGTTAGCAGCATAAAAACTTTTATAGCTATCCAGATGTTTGAAACCTGTTTTATATCAATATAGAACAAGGAACTTCCCATATCCATTGGCTCACCACCAATTCAAGAGGTAGAAGTAACAACTAAGCTTGGTCTCACTCCCTGCATCAGTATTTGAAAGTCATGTTTATGTTTTTGATGTAGAAGTCTATTTTTATAATGTAGAGTGACAGAACAGTATCAAGATATTGATGTGAAATTACCAATTAGAAAAACTAAAATCTTCAACCAATTCAAAAATATAAAATTTCACTTTTTTCCCAGTTGGGGTGGTTTATTTTTGCACCATATCTTCTGAGTTGAAATTTGAAAGTCAATTTCTTCCCTTTTATGCTAAATACAGAAACTAATGCATGTATGTTCTGCTTATGTTGGTGTTCTTGAACCATAAAATTTTGCCAGCTATTCTCTGGCTTTCATTTAGCTGTCATCTTTTCCTTTTGTGCTCATCTTAATTTCCTTGATTTCTCTTTTTTTTAATTTATGAAGATGCAGTTTATGGTCTTTTGTTGGCTTAAATGGTAATGCTAGCTATTTATGGACAAGTGAAATATATAGAATATTCCACTATAGACATGAGCAAAGAAATGAAATCTACTGTGTTTCGCGCACAGTTTAAATGGACACTTAAAAGCAGTATGTAACGTCCAGCAAGAATCACAATTTTACAGTGGTGTGTTGAACCAAGAATATCCATCAGAGAATGGTTTGTATAGAATGTGGGACATTAGAGATGAAGATAGGCTGATTCACTAATCTTGAGAAAATTTCAGTATGAAAACTTTATCCATTGCATGCTCTTAAGTGGGAGAAAATCATACTTTATTTACAATCCCATGAAATGAGATGGCGTCCTTAATGTGCCACAGTTTAAGAAAGTCATTCTATTTTGAGAAAGTTAAGGTTTGAGAGCATGGCTTTTGATAATCACTTTGTGATTTTTTCATGCTACTGACACTCTAGACTGTCTTTGCCTGAGCGCATACATTGATTTTTTCATGCTACTGACACTCTATACTGATCGTGTCATTATTTGCTTGCTTGAGATCTAAAACCCTCTGTTTTCCAAAGGAGAATGCTGCAAATTTGGTAGAGCTGATCTATGCTAAATTTTTTTAATTGAGTATTGTTTTGGCTTGTTTACTTTGCTCATACTTCCTTTCCTGTCTAGTTTAGTTTAGTAAATCATATGGCACCTCCTGTTTATTGTCTCAACTTGCTTTTTTTGTGCTAATGTTATGTATTTGATGTTATTTGAGTGTGGAAATCTTTTACTTGCTTTCATAACCATGCATTCATCCAGAGTTTCAAAGACTATTGTCTCTGTAACTTTTTACAACCAATTATGCCAGTGGAGTTGTGATAATTGATCAAATGTGTAATCAAGTATTCAGATGTTGCCTTAATTGGTGGCTAGGACTCAAAATTTGGAATCATATTTTTTAATGCTTGTGAGAGTTTTTTTTTCTTGCTCAAATATGCTGACAATATGCCTCTAGTTTTGCCCTTCGCAACTAAGGGTCCCATAGCCTGGATGATTACATTCTTCTTTAACATGTTGGAAATAAGTGAGTCTGATTAAGTGTAATAAACCATGGTTGTCTTCCACAAAGAACTGATCAAACACATCTACAAAGTTTATTTTTTTAATTATTCTATATATTTAAATTAGTGGAAAACCATTTACTACCCTCAGGCTTTTACTTCCAAACCATCTCTAGCCAAAACATCCTAGCGCAAACTGAAAACCTCTTAAAGAGACGTAACACAAAAAACGGTTTTAGTTCATTAATTTTCCTTCCTATCATGAAAAGAGAATCAGATAAAATAGACAAAACATAAGATATATATATATATATATATATATATATATATATATATATATATATATATACACACACACACACACACACAATAGTAACAATATCATTGTTTTAGTATATTTTAAGGAAGAAATCATTTTAATCTGTATTTTTATTGCTTCCAGAAAATTAAATAAATTTAAAAACCTTTTTTACTGCATCCTTTACTGAGAATTCTTATTTCTAAGAATCTCTCAACAATAATTTGTGCACCCTTCTGCATTGAAGTTAGCCTAATAGTTTTTAATTATTATTATAATTAATAAATTTTTATATTATAATATAATAATTAATAATAATAATAATAATAATAATTTTATTATTTCATATTTAGTAGTATTATTTAGTATTATCTAAGTTTGTGATTATGCCTGCTTTTGCCAGAAATATTTCAATTCTGACTTTCTTGATATTGTTTTAGGGAAGTCTATTGGTTCATCTAAAAATGGATAAAAGTTGGATAGATAAACCGAGGTCGAGTACAGCCTATATGGATGGTGAAGCAAACTTCATTATATTTGCATGTTAGAAAGTTTGTGGCCGTGGCAGTATTGTTTGTCCATGTAGGAGATGTGGTAATTGTTATTCATTCGAACCAGAAATTGTTCATGAGCATCTATTGTATAATGGGTTTAGTCCAGGTTACACCGAGTGAGTTTTTCATGGGGAGAAAGTCTCTCGTATAGACCACACTCACACTAGTTTACAACCCACTAGTGTTCCAGTTGGCTTCATGGGACGAGATGACGTGTTGGGTTTGCTTCGAGGTAACTTGTGAAAACCCAAACAATGAACCAGTAAGTTCAGAAATCGTAGTGGGATCTTCGAATGAGCATACTGAAGAGCAACAGGCTCATGGTGGTTTTGAGTTCAATAATTGTGGTGATCCTTCACACGTCGAACAATAAGTTCGTTCTACTATTGATGAGACGACTCAGTATCGTAATTTAATGAAAGATTACGATATTGAACTTTATCTAGGTTGTCAGAATTTCACAAAGTTAAGTTTTATGTTATATCTACTACATCTCAAATGTTTGAATGGGTGGTCTGGTAAATCTCTTACTATGTTGCTTGAGTTTATCAACATGGCATTTCCGATGTGTGCTCCATTGCCATCAAATTATTATGAAGCCATGAAGATTATCAAGGGATTGGGTCTGGGCTATGAGAAGATTCATGTTTGTCCTAATAACTGCACACTGTATTGGGGCGAGCATGTGAATGATGATTTTTGTCATGCATGTGGTGTGCCGCGGTGGGTTAAAAACAATGCTGATGATGAGGATCCGTTGAATGAGATGGATGGTCAATCTCAAAAGAAAAAGCCAGCTAAAGTATTGCGTTATTTTTCACTTATACCGAGATTGAAGAGGATATATATGTCATCTAAAATGGCTTCGTTAACGAGATGGCATGATAAAGATCGGACAAAGGATGGGATTTTAAGACACCCGACGGATGGATTAGCCTGGAATAAATTTAATACTTTGTATCCCGATTTTGCAGCTAATCCTCGGAGTGTTAGGCTTGGCCTAGCTAGTGACAGGTTCAATCCTTTTCGAACTATAAGTTCAACTTATAGCACATGGCTCGTCCTTTTGGTCCCATACAACTTGCCACCGTGGCTTTGGATGAAGCAAACATCCTTCCTCCTTTCAATGGTTATTCCTGGTGAGAAAAGCCCCAGTAATGATATTGATATCTTTTTGCAGCCTCTAATTGAAGAGTTGAAACAATTATGGGATGGTGTTGATGCGTCCACCAATCAAAGCTTTAAGCTACGCGCTTCTCTTCTTTGGACCATTAATGATTTCCCAGCCTATACAAAATTATCTGGTTGGAGCACCAAGGGTTGGGTTGCTTGTCCATGTTGTGGGGAATCTATGCATTCTGTATGGTTAAAGCACAGGGGTAAGTTTTGCTATATAGGTCATCGTCGATGGTTAGCAGAAAACCATGAGTTTCCTTTTCAAAAGGATCAGTTTGATGGCACCATAGAGTTGGGATCTGTTCCTGTTCCACCGTCTGGGCACGATGTTTTAAGACAACTACAGGGTGGAAACTATAGCTATGGTAAAACTTCGAAGCCTTTTAAGAAGAGGGCATGAGAGGATGTTGGTACCTCTATGGGTCAAGTGCTAGTGGATGAAGTTGATAGCCTTTTTGAGGGTGTGGACGATTTCCTTGAAAATGTTGATAATGAGGATATTCCCATGGATGACGGAGTTGTAGATACGTTGTGGAAAAAGAGAAGCATTTTTTTTGAGCTACCATATTGGAAAGACAATCTATTGCATCCTAATTTAGATGTGATGCATATAGAGAAGAATGTATGTGATAATTTGATTGGAACAATATTGAATATAGATGGTAAGACTAAAGATAATAAGAAGGCACGCCGCGATCTCGAGGAACTTGGTATTAGGAAAGACCTCCATTTAATTGTTCTTCCTAATGGAAAAGATCACTCGCCTCCAGCCTGCTACACTATGTCCACGAAGGAGAAGCAGAATATCTTGACAGTTTTGGCAAATCTTAAAGTTCCTGATGGGTATGCATCAAACATCTCGAGATGTGTCAACCTAAAGGATCGTAAGCTGTTAAACTTAAAGAGTCATGACGGTCACATAGTGATGCAAGAAATCCTTCTGATTACCTTAAGCGCATCTTTGCCTAGACATGTTGTAGCAGTTGTGTCTAAGTTATCATCATTTTTCAAAGCTTTATGCGCTAAAGCCCTTGATCCCCATGAGCTTGACTTATTTGAGTCGCATGTTGCTTTGACACTCTGCCATTTGGAGAAAATATTCCCCCCGGGTTTCTTTACCATTATGGTTCATCTTATCATTCACTTAGCCTCTGAGGCTAGACTTGGGGGTATCCTACAGGTGGATGTATCCTGTTGAGAAGTTAGATGTTCAAAGCTATTTTGTGCACTTTGTTGTTTTTTTGTTATATATTGGATACTTAATTTATCTTTAATTTTTTGGCTCTGAAAGGTATTTAGTGCGCTTGAAATCTTACGTACGTAATAGAAGTCGACCCGAGGGGTCAATTGCTGAAGGGTACAATGGGGAAGAGTGTCTAAAATATTGCTCCCAATACTTCAAAGGTGTAGAGACGAGATTCAACCGCCCCCAAAGGAACAATGATATTGTAAATTTTCCGGATGAATACATGTTTTCCTCTGGTGGACGGATAATGGGAAAGATTGTGAGTGATGAGCTCGATGGCATGTCCTTGGCTCAAGCACATCGTTATGTGTTGCTCCATAATGATAAACTTTCTGACCTTCGTAGGTTAGTATCAATAAAGGAATTTAATTACTAATAATGTGTTTAAATTGAGTTTTTATTATCTGTTGTTATCACTGTGATAGCTAACAGTTACATAAAAACATCAATTATTTCAGCGGATTTTTGGCTACTCAAAGGCTAACCAACTGTTCCAATCGACCAATACAAAGTCTCAAACAAAAGTGGTTGGTTGAGAAATTTCCCTCATGGCTTATGAGACAGGTTAGGCATAATACCAAGAGTCTTCGAATGTTATACGTGTTTTCAATAAAACATTGAATGTTGTTGTCTCATATTAATTGTTGGAAAATGTTTAGGTGCCATGGATGGTGGATAACAATTATTCAAATGAACTAATTGCCTTTGCTTGAGGTCCGAATAACATTGTTAGGAGATTCAATGGATTCAACATCAACAGATTTAAATTCCACACAAAGGAACGTGAGAGGTGTAGACGATCTCAAAATTCGTGAGTTATGGTTGAAACGGATGATAAAATGTATTATGGTGTACTCAACGATATCATCGAGTTGGATTACTATGGGACATTTAAGATTGTGTTGTTCCGTTGTGATTGGGTGGATATTAATTCACCCAGGGGTTTAAAGAAAGATGCAAGTGAGTACATTCTCATGAACTTGAATAGGTTAATACACACTGGTCAGTTATTGAAGGATGACCCGTTCGAACTTTCATCTCAAGCAAAACAAGTGTTTTATATGCAAGACCCAACAATAAAGGAATGGTATCATGTTGTGATCACAAAGCCAAGGGACCTATATGAAATGGGAGAAAACACGCAGGAAGAGGATGATGACACTTACAATCAGTGCATGCATTCTAATGTAGTGGTAGATGATCAATTAGATTGTATCTTAACTTGGGCTAGGATAGACATTGACGAAGATACCAACTAGTTTTATGTTCATTCCCATGTAATTATATTTCGATGTGTATTTATGTGATGGACATGTGTCTCAATGAGTTTTATAAGGTTTTATTGTAATCTATCGGGTTATTGTTGCTTTGTATCACACATAACAAGAGTCCAGAACTTTTTGCGTACCGTTTGTGTAATGCTACTTTAGAATGTCGTAAATATATAGTTTGATTGTATCATTGATTATTGCTTGTTCTTTAACTATTTGAATCACTTATTTGTTCATTTGTTCTCAGGTACTCTGAAGTTATTGATTGCTGCATTTGTTGCGACCCCTTGACCATTCCTATATTTCAGGTGTGGTTCTTCTAATTCTTGTTAACTTTTAATGCATTCTTGATAGTGTGAGATATAATCATTTTAATGTTTTTATGTATACAGATTGCAAGATGTATAGGTCCAAAAATATCCCTCCATCAGTTAGAGATAACATGTCAAACCAGTATGCAGCTGAGTCTTCACATCATCAAGAAGATTTTCACCCTAAACATGAGTATCACCTCGATGATGATGACCATGACTTGCAAAATGATTCTGAAACCGATCCCATAACAACGGGTAGTGATCACAATGACAGTGAACAGTACGAGATAATTGGTAATTTTTGTATTAGAATACATTCTCTCTATAACTAGTTTGATACCACATTGTTATACTAATTATAAAATTTACGTTTTTAATTATAGATTCTGAAGGGGAGGTGAGGAAGCAAACACGTCTCCTTAGAACCTCACAAGTGCAGTCCCTTGAACGTGGGGAAAAAATTGTGGTCTACTTCAATGCACGTCATCAACCTATTAAGAAAGGTGGCCAAATGTTAAGTAGCTGGTTGGGCAAGGTTGCGAAGCGAGGGAACCTTTGTCCGCTTAATTACACGGATTGGAAGAAGGTCCCTTCTAGCTACAAGAAGGACCTTGTTATATTGATTTGGGTAAGTAACAAATTAATAACCGTTGATTGCCTCCAATTTTTTTTTGTTTTTTTTGTATTCGTGGTGTTGCACATGCATATTCTCTAACACCAATAATGCTTATTTGACATCGATTTCCTTTCATTGTGATAGAGGAAGTTCCATTACCCTACCATCGAGGGGATAGACAAGATTTTGTTGAGGATGATAGGGAAAAAATGGAGGAACTACCGATATGTACTGAAAAGGGACTACGTGAGGAACAAAACAAAACAACAAGTTTTAGGCAATGCTGTTCCAAAAGGCGTAGGTCAAGACCAGTGGAAGGAACTGGTGAACTACTGGTTCTCTGACCAGAGTGAGGTTGTTTTAAGATAATTATGTTGAGTTTTTATTATTGTTTCTATTTTTCTAATAATGTCTGATTATTCAATTGTTTTATTATTGGTGCAGAAATATTCTACTATCGGGACAGCAGCACGTGAAAGACAACAATGTCCTCACACGTCTGGT
The DNA here is from genome assembly GCA_023935145.1 of Bretschneidera sinensis. Taxonomy (NCBI): domain Eukaryota; kingdom Viridiplantae; phylum Streptophyta; class Magnoliopsida; order Brassicales; family Akaniaceae; genus Bretschneidera; species Bretschneidera sinensis. The sequence continues at coordinate 8,739,854 of CM043705.1, forward strand.
TCAAAGAGTTTTGCTAGAAAGCAAGATGAATATGTGAGTTAATTTGCTTCATTCAACCAATCTGTCATTTGAGATGTAGTGTATTGAGTCACAATTTGATCTTTTTTTCATATATGGTAGGAGATGACACATGGGAATGAGCCCAGGCGCATAGAATTTTTTGCTGAAACTCATAAACGCAAGGATGAGACTTTTATTGATGATGCATCACGACAATTTATGGTACGTTCACTAGACACACGCATGTCACTGACAACAGTCAGTGCTCTTTTTAGTTAAAAATACTATAGAATCACTTTTAAAAAAAATGCTATAGAATGACTTATTGGTTGGGAAACCTTGCTTGAGACGCATAAAGAGTTACTATACTATTTGAGTTGCAGTTTTATGTTTTGAGTGTTGGTTGTTTACTGGGAATAGAAGTATATCCATGAGCATCCTTGTGCGAAGGTTAAATTCATTTTGCTAGCTGTGTGTGAGTGATGCAGTTGATTGAGTCTTCATTGTTTGCAAGTATGGTATTGGAAAATTCAACAAGTTGAAATTCATTTTTAGGTTGAGGGTGAAAGAGTCTCTGTTTTTGTGTGACATCTGGTTGGTTATTGAGTTGACTGATTATCACTGTTGATATTATTGGTGATTTAAATGCGATATACTTAATACTAGTTGTGGGATGCTCATTTGTTCTATCTTGGGATGGATCACGGTTATGGTTGGACAATAGCTAGTGCTTAAGACTGTAGGAATTTGGGATACAAGTGTGTTCTGTTGCTAATGTACGTCTTCTGTCATGGTTAGACAGTAGCTTGATATTTTAGTTACATCCCCAGTAGTATTGCATGTAGTCAGGTCTTTTCTACAACTGCTTCATTTTATCAATGACAGTATAATATTTACGATTATGCTGAATTTCTTGGGCGATTTTATGCAAGATAAAACTAGTGTACAGATATAAGTCTGGTAAATTTAACATTATTAGCATCTGGTTCTATTTTTTTTATTGATAAAACACATGCACACACCTCTCAAACTTGGGACCTTTAGGACCCAGGGCCACATTTGGTTCTATTTGATCGCTGTGATCTTCAATTGCTTTCATTGTTGGCTATCTTTAATGTATTTCTGGCTATTTAATCTTGCAATTGAACTCTCTCTCTCTCTCTCTCTCTCTCTCTCTTAAGGTATCGGGTATGGCTCCTGGCTTGTAGGGTTAGATTTGTAATCTGCGCTTATTTTCTTGGGAAATATTCTGCTGTAATGGATTCTGAAATTTTTTTTCTTCTATCCAAATACATATTCTGAGACAAGTACAGAGTGTTTTTTGGTTGGGGCAAGGGGTTGTAGGCATATATGTTTCCATGATTGACTGTTTTCATGTTGATTAGTGCAGATTTATCACAGAAACATATATTTTACCTGATCCAGCAGAGTAGGTAATGTCAAATGTTGTGTTAATACCAACTATGAACATTGTGGAAGAGTCATGACCGGGTGTGGTATTGTTATTTTTTACTTCTTGTTAGGCTGGGAACAGTGTTCGTCATTGCGCTAAAAGTAGAGATACTTTTCTTTCTTTGTTTGTGCACTGCTATTGAAGCTTCTCATGTATGCATACATGTAAATTTGCATGAAATGACCCAAAAACTAATACAGTTAGTAAATTCTGAGATTTGCCAAGAAGATCTAAACATACAAAGACATATTGGATAGTTGTTGTGTTCATTTTTTGGGTAGTAATGTATGTCTTCTGCCATTGGATAGTAAATTCCAGCATTAATTTTCTTAAATTCAAAAACTATGCTGGAATAAGGTTGTTGAAATTCCATTCGAATTCTAGCCATTATGAATTGGCTACATTGTTTGGATTGTATATTTTTTTTTCTTGTAGGAGATTTTATGGAAAAATAGGGGAGATTCTACCCGTTTTTCTATAAAATATGATAAGCACTTTTTGTTTTATGTATATTTCGCAGTAATTAGATACTAAATATTTGGAGGAGTTTAATCTTTATTGTTTCCTAATTGTAGGTGACAGCTGAAGCTCGTGTTGCTGAACTTGTTGCAGCTTCAGGATCCTCTGATGCTAGCAATAATTTAGCAATACAAAATGAAGTCTTCACCCAACTTATGGGTGAAGAGAGTTCCGGTCGTGTCTGAGGTCAGGGTTTTTGAGTTACACCCTCTGCTGTGTTTGGAATTTCAGCTCAAATAAGGAATGAAATGGGATACCATGGGGCTTATGCTGAAGAGATAAATAGTCAGAGAGCACAAATGGAAGAAACCAATCAACAGCATGCGCATCAGATTGAACAGTAATCGCATCAGATTGAATAGCAGTCGCATCAGATTCAAGAAATTACAGCTAAGCAAGATGATCAAATGAACAGAATGCAATCCCAAATAGATGAGCTGAAGTCTTTACTAAAACAATTGGTTAGTAGAAGACCTCAAAATTGATGTCAAGTGTGATGCTCTATGATTGTTTTTATTTTTTTTTTGTACATGAGATGACTTTTGTACCGAGTCAAAGAATTTTTATGGATGATTATATATTTTATATATTGAAGAACATTTTTAAATTTTATGGTACATTTTATTTATTGAAGGGGTTTATTTTATTGTACAATATTAAACCAAAATAATGCGAAAAAATATAATTAAAACAGTTATATATAGTGGTGTTTGTAAGCACTGGTAAACCCAAAATGCCAAAATTGAACTGTTATATATACTGGCAATTACAAGCGCCGAAATAATGGACACATTGCGGCGCTTACAGAAAGCGTCGGTATATGCGCTTCGACACCATATATACCAGCGCTTTATTCAGCGCTTGCAAAAAGCGCCGGAAATTCATATTTCAGCGCTTCAAAGCGTCGGAATATGCAAAAAAAAGTGCTGGCGTTAACCTTTTCTCTTGTAGTGAAAGTAATATTACTAGTAAAGTTTATAAGATTACCAGTGGAATTTCCAACTGGTTTAAAATATTGACAGTGAGATGAACTCTTATGTTATATGTTTTTCATGGACATATACTAGAACAAAACTTCTCGATAAAGCTGCCGGTAAAGGAGCTGCTTGGAGTTTGAAGAATCCAAACTGCTATCAATTTTGTACACACATGTTTTGTAAAATTTATTATATAAAAGTCAATAAATTTTGCCTTTTTTTTTTTTTTCTTTTGAAGAAGTCCGAGATGATATTTTTGTTCCATTATTCATTTTAGTGCACTTTTCCTTTCCTTATATTTTTTGAATATTTTTTGTTCTTGTTATGTGAAAAACTAATAGCTGGTAATAATTAAAAATGTATGAATTGATCGTACATGCATAAAAACAAGCACATTAAAAAACAACTTGTAATTAATTACAACTAGCTAAAACATCAACATGAATAAAAGGATCAGGATTGTCACAACCTTAAGCAACAATTTACCATCTTTAATTTCAATTCAAGATAGACTGATGATAAACTCACAACATGATTTTATCTAAACTTGATTGTTAATTCTCGCTGCTGAAAAATTGATTGATATGTTGATTAACGATATTGACAAACCATGACAAAAGTGTGAGACTTTTTATTTTCAAATAACTTCTTCAGCCACAATTTGTATCTTTAGTTGACACTTAGAATTTTAGAAAGTAAAAGAATACAAATTAACAAAAAATACAAAGAAGTTTCTCAACAAAGAACATTTCCTGCATTAAGTTTATGATACAGACTTCATAATTTTTGTGATGACCCACACTTCTCATTAAGATTGTGATGGGAAGATCATGATCCTTATAGTGTACAATTAGATATACTTTTGGGTCACGAAGTGAGAGTGTGACAGAATGGTATCATAGTCGACCCAAGACCATTATCATGTGGATGCATGATATTTTGGTCTTATTCCCATCTTATCCTTCCTTAATAGAAAGGATTAGTATTAACATTTATCCTTCTTATCTTATGGTTCTCATGTTATCCTGATCTGTTGCTCCATTTTTCAGTCTCATCAACCACTTTCTAATAAATTTATCTATCTGTCATTCAATCATCTTTGAGAAGGATCAAACCATAATGAGAACTTATTCCAAGAGAAAGTGAAAGTGAAAGTGCCTTTGATTGTTCACCACATTATATATATATAAGTAATATTCCTGGAATGAACATCAAGTGATCCGATTTCTGACACTAATTTTTCTTGTTTTGATTTTAAATATATTTTCATATAAGGTTTGCTTTCATCTTGCTTATAAGCCACATCTAAAGGTGAATTGCATAAGAGTTTTTTGAGTTTTTCTTTTCGTGAAGAGGGTATACATAGATCGTATTATGGATATTATTTGTCTCAAGTTTCTCACAGTATTTCGTAAGACTTAAAATGTAATTTAAATATATATACTATATACACGTATGTATATATAAGATCTGAATCTAAATCTACATCTATGTCTATATCTGTATTTTATCTATATATGTTAAGACAGAAAGAATCCCAAGGAAAAATAAAACTTCTATTAAAGAAAGTAACACATTCCGATGATCGACGAATTGTGCAGTCCTTGAGACCGGAATCCGAGTAAAGTACTTCAAATATACTAGTTAAAGAAGAAATGTGGAATACCCCTGTATGAGCTACATATATGTGTTAACATATATTTTGAGTTATTTTCTTAATGCTTACAGATCTGATAGTTGAATCGTTGAATTAACATTCAAGTTTAACATCTAGAAATGGTTACATAATTATTTTTAATGATCAATTTTATTTCCTCGTAAAAAATCACAAGAATTAAATGGCTGGTGGCTACGCTGATGATTTGGGAGTTGTGTTGTATGAAACTACAACAAAGTAAGTTTTTTGTGGCGCATTGAAACATCACAGAAAATTAATAATTTTGTCACGAAAGTATTTGGGTAACGAAAAAAATGTCATGATGATCGTCAACTTCGTTGCTAAAAGTATTTGTAACGGTTCACTAATGTTGTTACTAATTGTTAGTTATAGGTGAAAAAATTTATTATCATCACCAAAGGAAAAAATGTTTTATGACGCAACGTTGCGATTGTAATACTAATGAAATTTGGTCATTAAAGATTTGTATTCGTCACTAAATACATAACAAAGGTTCACCAAAGCTAATAACATGTCGTCGCTGAAGGTTCCAATGTGTCACTAAATAGGCAGTTATGTTTCACTATAGAGGACGATGTTAAATGTCACCTAATAGAAGAAACTTTTGTGACGCAATCTAATGACCCCTCTCAAGCGGGCCCTACTAGAGACGACATCCTTACTTTTCATAACTGAGCACTAGAACAACTATAATATGAATAGAGTCTAAGATAGACGTAAGATAATATATGTATATCATAGGAAGTAAGTACAACTTCGATCAATAATACAATCATTTAACTTTACAAAAGGATGTCTCATGTGACGTAACTTCAAAATATACATGTCAGTATAAAATACTAGATTGCTATTACAAAAAGAGATTGGACGAGGATGCCAGCACTTAGACGCACCTAGAGACTTCTCTTCCCATCTTCTTCGCTAATGGTTCAAGGGCCTTGAATAATCTTCTTGAAATAGTAAGAGGGAGGGGGTGAACTAAAAAGCTCAACGAGTAAACACATTACTCGAGTTAATCAAAGAAATCCTTTTATAAACCTCTTGCGGGTAGTTTAGTACATATTCATATTTTATACAATTATATCTTTATACAATATATAGTAATTCATATGGCTCGTGGATTCTGAATATACAACTCAAGGATGATATATCATACAACGTAAAGCACTTCTTCAATTACTTCAATTCTTTATAGTTTCAATCGAATAGTTCACGAATATCGAGACATCTCCCATTTAAATAAATTAGATCCCTTCTCTACCTCTTATCGAGCAAGGTCTCCACTTCCAAGAACAAGGGCCCTACCCCTTATCGGATGGAGTTATAACATTTGACACACTAACACTTCCTCCTTACCCGTTACCGGGTGAGATTTACATAGCTACAAAATAAATCAATTCTTTCCACATCACACAATAACAACAAAAGTAATACAACAAATACAAAGCACTCTTGGTAATACAACCTTTAAATACACATTTCATGAACTAATTATATTCAAAGCCCCCAAATTTATTGATTGTTAATACACAAGTATTATCTACATGCATCTCATGCTCCTTAAATCTTTTATTTTATAATACGTAAAATGCTTAAGTCCTTACTAATGTGTATAATCTACGCTTTTAATTTTAATCAAGATTCCCACGCTTACTAAGAGTAAGTTGATACTCACCTTGTAGAATAAAACTTCACTCTCGAATCGCCTCCTTACCCTTAGAACATTCCTCAAACACACCTAAAGAATTCATCGATTAAAATCAACCTCGGAGTTGTATACAATTACTCACTAATTACTCGAGTTACGAAATCAAGAGCTACTATTTAATTCATCTAATTATCCTTAAAGACTTGTAACATGAAGGAAAAGGAGAATTGAATTATACTAAGTTAGTGTAATAACTTGAATTATGCATGAATGTTTTATTGATGACTTGTCTTCTCTTGATATATATATATATATATATATATATATATATATATATATATATATATATTGTAATAGATGATTGTGGAATAGTTGTGTAGTGTTAGTTTTTTAAACGACTAGTATAGAAATTTGTGAACTTGAAGTATATAAGGTTTAGTGTAGAGGGCATATATGTGTGTATGCTAGAGAGATGAGCATAGGAAGAAGGTAGTCGATGGAGTATCAGATAGTAGTAATTTGAAAGTATGCGTTGAATTATCAATCTGAAAGTGTGGGAAATTCGAGTTTTGGGAAGTAGAACCGATTCATAGATAGTATGTGTTTCGTTAAGAAATGAGACTTGAGAAGAGTGATTAAAATGATAGGCAAGAGTACATATGGGTTAACGAGTATAGAAAGGAGTAGGATTAAAATTGTTGGACAAGTGGTTCTTGTGAAGATTAAGGTATAGTAGGAATGAATGAAGCAAAAGGAGAGAAACAATTTACGTAAAGAAATGATGGTGTTAGATAAATGATGTTTTTGAAGTATTTTGGATTTGAAGAATGTTAGTATTTGGCTAAGGTTTAAACATGGTTGAGGTTGGAAGGAGTTCAGCATCAAGGTTCAGCACACTAGGTGTGTGCATCAGGTCAGGCCGCGGCCCTCCTCTTCCAAGGTCGCGGCACCTAGAAGGTGGTGAAGAGAAAGCTTTTCAGCCCTGTTTCAAGGCAGCAGCGCGCCGTGTTCTAAGGTGCAGTGCTAGGCACACTGAAGCAAGGTTGTTCAGCTCTTGTTAGGTGCGTGGATGCAAGATCAAAACGCACAGGATCACTTAGACTTGATCAAAGTCCATGGTTGATTGGTCTTCAAGATCTAGGGGTGGAGAATGACACTCAAGATTGATCAAGAAATAGGTGCACAATATAAGGGGTCACCTAGCTTCATTCTATCATAATCACATCATAATCAATTGAGAGATTACAAGAGACACAAGTGTGAAGAGAGAATTGTGTGAGAGTGCAAAGACGCAAAACACAAGAGGGACTCATTGTAGAGAGGTTGGTTGTAAAGAGAGAGGAGTATAGAGTTGATAGAGAGCATTGTAAAAGTTCTTATCATCTTCTTTCTTCTCTTATTGGTTTCTTCAAGAAATTGAGCTTCTTGGAGAGGTGTTGCTGTGATTGTAAAAGAATTATTGATTTAGTACTAAGAGTTCAAAGAAACTCAAGGGGACGTACGCTATTGCCGAACCTCGATAACAAATCGTTTGTCTTCTTTCTTTCTTTGATTTCTTTTCCTGGTTCCGATTCCAAATATTTACATGTCATTCTAGACTTGGGTGTTTGGAAGATCACCACCAGGGCATCTTGTCAAGGTGATTTCCAACAAGGAGGATAGTAAAAGAGTAGGTTGGGAAGAAGAAATTTTTGTATATATGTGGAATTAGTAAAGGATAAAGGTGTTGTGAACTTTTCATTTGATCTTAGGTATTAAGTGAAGCTTGATGCAAGGAGATGGTGGATCTAAATTATAGAATAAAGAATGAGTAATTAAATGGTCGGTACTAGAGTGAACTAGAAAGTTTTGATTACTGGAAGATTTAAATTGAAAAGTACTTTTGGTATCTATTGAGAGGTAGGTGATGATGGACTAAGATATAAGAAGCATTTGAAATCTAAAGACTTGCGAATGACTTGCCTTAAGATATGGTTGGGAGTATTAGAAAGGATAATAATTAGAGAAAGTATGAAACCTATGCTTGGTAAGAGAAGTTGCCTTGTAAACGAAAGTGATAAGAAGGTGTTTCATAGGAAATCAAGAGTTTAGTAAGGTATAAGGGTATTAGAATGATTATGCTGAAAAGTGATGAGTATAGTGTACAAAACCAAGGTCTACTGGATTGAAGGTTAAAGTACTAGTATACAATGAGAAACTAGAAAGTTAGAAAATTAGTTATATCCCCACCCATAGGTAATAATAAGGCTTGTACGTAGTTAGTAATAATATAAGAGGTAGAGATTTCAAGAGTAAATTTTTTTACTTATGAAATTATGAAGTTTGGAGTATTTTAAAAGGAAATAGTATTGGAAGAGATGTCAAATAAGGAAGATAATTAAAGAGATTTGAGGTTACTAGACATTTAGATCTCGATAGAACTTAATTTAAAGTGAAGGGAAGATTTTAGACAAATTAAAGAGCTACCAAGAAGTGTTAGAGAGAGTTCAAAATAGATTTTTACTAAGCGGATGATGGAAATTTAAATTCATGAAGGGATTAGGATATGTTTTGAGAAATAGTATAAGTGGTTCAATGTAATTATGAAATATCCAATTGAAGGATTACCAATGATAATGAGTTAAAGGAGACTGTTGGGAGTCATCATTCATAGTGTGGCTAGACTTAAGATTCAATGAGGAAAAGAGTGGGGATGAGATGTTAGATGGTCTTTTGGATGTGTATTTAGGTCAAGAGAGTAGCTTAAGTGTGTAAAAGTCCAAGAGAAAGGTGGAAGTAGAATAAAGAAATGAAGATATTTTAGTTCAGTGTGTTGATGAAAAGAATTGAGTAAAAAGTAAGAAGTCAATATTACTACCAATATTTTCTTATATTTATCCATAAATCCACACATATTATTATTATTATTATTATTATTATTATTATCATCGTAATTCCATAAGTATTTATTATGCTATGCTTACTAAAAGTAAGGTGAAACTCATCTTTGATATGCCAAAAGTTAATCTTAGCTACTTCATTGCCTTTTGATCGTTTTTCCACCACATCTAAAGAACATATGATATAGTTTAACAATCCAAGAAGTAAACTAGTAATTAATAATTATCTATATCAAGTAATTACAAGAATTAATTAAACCAACACATACAATATCACAAGTTTCCTTTTCTTTTTCTACCTTTCTTTCCTTTCCTCATCAAATGTTAGATTTACATCTCATGACAATGATACTTTTGAACTTAATCAAGTAAATTCTAAGTTAAACTACAAGAGAACTTACATATAAAAAAGTTCTCCCAACTACTGAAAAGCTATTCCAATTTAGAGAAACCATACCAACTTTAATAATAATTATACCATCAAGAACTTATATTTTCAACTCATATAATTCACACTTTTCATAAACAAACTTAGAGTAAATCATATAACTTTCAAAATATCCACTTAATAGAAGTTTTCCAAACTTTTAGTTTTATCACTAGAAAACCTAAGAACTCAAGAAGTTCCTTTAGTTTGAAAAAAAAAAAAAAAATAACCCAATTAAACTTTTCTTATTTCCTTCCATATTTTTCTCATCTTCACAAATTCCAAGAAAATTATAACTCTAACAAAGAAAAATCTCCAATTGATGAAATTAAACCAAATTCAATCTAACCCATACTCTTCTAAGTCTCAACTTTCATATTTTACAATAATCACAAATCAAATCAAACTCCAACATCATAGTTTTACAACATAAAATTTCCAGAATTTCTTCAAAATTTCGTTCCATTGCAAATACATCAAACTAATTCAATTTAAACTCAAATTATCTTAAAGAAAGTCCTAGAATCAACTTCAAGAAGTCTACTTTTAAATTAGAATGGGTTAGAACTCAAAACTTACTCAACTTCTTGGAGACAAACAGCCCAGAAAACAGTCCCTTTATGGTGAGTGTGTCCCACGTGCCGCCTTCCGTCTGTCGTGACAGTCCACCTCTGGCACTGTTCTCTTCGTCTAGCTTCCCGAAGTTGTTCTATGAAGTTTGGGGGCGGTTGGACTTAGGGTGGATGGGTTATGGCTAAACGAAATTAGGAAGAAATTGGGTTTTCTATCAAAACCATTTTCTGTCTCTCTTTGTCTCTAAATCTTTCCCTCTGCCCGCGCACTACGGAAGAAATGAGAAAATACTTGAAGTTTCTAGGTCTTTAGCCTTTAGATAGCCCTAACAGCTTTAACCTTTTTACCCCTCCAGTTATCTTTAATGAAATTGCAAATCATCTCCTCCATTTTATAACAAAACTACTAAGGCCCAGAGCTTATATTTATAACAAAATATCCATAATTTAACTTTGCTTTTGAATAACTATTCCCCTTTGTCTCATGTCTAATTTTCCCCTTAAACGATAGTCATTTTTTTTAAATTAACCTCAAATTTCTCTTATACATCAATTATAATTCGAAAATATAAACTCAGTGACATAAATATTCTTATTGAGGTATTGGTCTCTACAAATATAGAATTTTAACTGGACTAATAGAAGAACCCCAAGTTTGCCACTAATCATTAGGCATGTCCTCTTCGCACATATGTATCTTTAAATTTTGGTCCACTTATTTTTTTAAAGCCAGTTCCAATTCAAATCTATAGGATGCAAGAAAGTCCAATTTATAGGACTCACTTGAAATTTAATAAAAGTTGACCTTATGACAGAAAAAATGGCTTTTTTTGGGATAAATTTATTACATATAGAAGCCAATACATTTTACTACTTTTGTTTATTTTGAAGATGCCTAATGATATAGAAATTTTTTAATTTAATTAGAGGTACTAATTTATTCTCCACTTCTCATTTTATTGAGTTTTTCCTTTCCTTATATTCGTTGAATAATTTTGTTCATGTTAAGTAAAAATGTAATAGCTACTGATAAAATATATAGGCAATGTATTAAACATACACAAGCATATTGAAAAAATTGTAAACACAGTTTGAAATTGAATACAACTAACTACGCATAAATAATTAACAGTATTAATAGACATAATTAAAATGTTGTACACGTGTAGTCTTTCTTTTTATGATAATTGATCAAAAAATTCAAAACGTGGGCAACGCACAGGAATTTTATTTGTGAATAAATTCTTCTGCCATATTGCCCGCATATTTAATTGGCCCTCATACTTTTATAAAATAACATAATATAAGTTAATGAAAATTCTAAAAAGATTCCTAGTTAAAGAAAAATCTCCACCATTAACTTAATGACACAGACACAATATACATAGTTTTCCTATATAAATAAGCTAGTTCCATTAGTTAGGGCTTTGTCTTCTTATTCCATATTTCCTTCCGCCCATAGAAAATATCAGCATTACCATTTGTCTTCTTATCTTATACTTCTCATACTGTCCTTCTCTTGTTTCATTTAATTTCCAGTCTCCTCAATTACTTTCTAAGATATATACATCTATCTAGCTATTTCATGTAGCTATCTTGAAAAAGATCAAATGTAAAAGAGATCCTTAATTTTGCAAAGGAAAGGGTGTGTATTTTTTCTTGAATGAGCATTGATCAGTGATTATTTTTTCTTGTTTTGATTTTAAATTTATTTTCTTACAGGGCTGCAGTTCGATCTTTACTATAAGCATAAACTTTGTAAAGAATCTAGAGGAGAATTTCATCGATCTTGTTTTGTTTTTTGGGTTGACGGAGAGTATACACAGATCTTGTTTTGAGCTTCTTTACCTTTGTTATGGATGTTATTTATCTTAAGTTTCATCCAATATTTCTTATGCCTTAAAATATAACTTTATATATAATCTGAATCTAAATCTATAGTTGTATGTTTATGTATATATGTCAGCACAGAAAACATTCGAGTCAATTTTTTCTTTGTAGGAAAAATAAATCTATATATGTCATATTAAGGAAAACATAACATCCCGGCCATTTGCGTGCAGTGTCAGTGCGGAAAACGTAGTCAGTAGAGAGGAAACCATGGTGCAGGAGGTACATGGGCTGATATTCTGACTGATTTAATTTCTTAATTCTTAAAGATCTGCAAAGTCGCTGGAGTATGATTAGCCTTTTGTCATAGTTTAAGGCATCCTTTGAGGCATTACCTATCATTAGCCAACGTTATTATTTTCTTTATTCATCACAGTGAATGGTTCTTACAAGGAAATTAGCAGTGCTGGACATGAGCATTCAGTAACTGAAATCGCCAACTGTAATGATATATGTGCTAGTAGGTCCCACCATAGGAATTTATATGGGCTATTCACTAACTCATATGGTAGATTTTATCCTTCCAGGTAAAGTTTTTAGATTTGGTAGTAAGTTATCATATTCGGGAGAAATATCGAAATGTGACAATTACTATCAAATATGACTTATTTTACAAATAGATTTGACTATTTTACTAGCAAATGTGACAACTAATTTTCTTGAGTTAAAACTAGGCAAGGAATCTAAAAAAAATCCAATTTAATGTCAACACAATGTATTTAATTTAGACTATATCATTGCCATTTAATTTAAATCAATCTCATGGTTTTCATTGTAGTTTGCCTTCAAGTTCAGCATACAGAATTATTTGTCATATCATGATTCTTTTGTAAACTTTATGTTGACTTGTTCAGGTTAGATCAAAATGAGATTAGGCCATTAAATAGTAAAATGATTATTTTAATATACTTTTTTGTTTATTGGTCTTTGCTTGGTTGCTTTGTTCATGCGATTGTTCATTTATCCTAATATTTATCATTTGCAGCATGCTGTTTTATTAATAAAATTGTCTTTTACCATTAAAAAAACTAGTTAATTTGCCAAGAATGACCAATTTTATTTCCTCTTGTCAACAACTACCAGAATCAAATGGTGTTTCGCTCAGCTGATGAACAGGGAGATCCATGTAGGGACTTTGCCTTGAACTTTGATTATGATCATGACTTTATGAACAAAGAGAATATTCAATAACCTGAAAATGAGCAAAATGAAACAGCTGGGAACTTATCAAATGTTAGTAAGCACGCGGATGCATTTTGTTATGATGTTCTTTAGATGAAATTAGTATAAAGATATTTGTGGGTAATAATTAATTCATTTTTCAAGTATATTTATTAAATAATAAAAAATTTCATTATTCAACTAATTAACTAAGTTTTGGGTAATGATGGTTGATAAGGAGGTTGTGGAGTTAGGATCATAGAGTGGAAGCAATCTGCCACTAATGAATCATTCAAACTCCAACCAGAACCTGATAGCCCCAATATCTGTACAAACCAATTGTGAAGTTCTGGAGCCCTCACCTCCATTCAACAATTCTTCACTTATGGAGACACCTGCAGGAACTTACAATCCGGTAACAGCACATTGCTTTCATTCTGTATAAATTAACATGCCACCTCTTGTTTGATATATCGATCATATTCTAACTCTAAACCATTTTACCTTATTTGACATATATACTAAATATACATTAGGTTCATTTCTTTTTGTTAATGTTGGGTCAGGAAGGAAAGGATATCCGGTCATTGCTAGCTAAAGCAAATAATAATCACCCTCCAATGATTGCTGATACTGGAAACTCAAATTCTTCTATTGTAAATGCTCCCACCATGGTAGGTACAAAACTATTTACATCTAAACTAATAGAGAGAGAATCAACCTAGTTATTTTATATCATCTCATAAATTAACTATTAATCACCATGTTTGCCTTTTTCTCATGATCCAGGAGCCGAATAACCCATATAACAGTGCGATTCAGGCTGACCAACCTACTTTGGTTTACTCAAATCAACTGAATGCTGCTCCGACTAAGCATCTCCTATATGTCAAAACTTTTCTTTTATTCTTAATGATATAAATTATCAAAATTGGGTTTATGTTGCATTATAAATTAGATATCCTTTATGCTTATGTTTGTTTTTCTTTCCAAAAAACATCAACATAGGCCTAAACCGATGGGTTATGATATAAATCCGCTTAATCATGAGTACAACACATTATTTGGGGATGAACTTCTAGGAAACATATCAAGCAATATTTCAGGCAACAATCAGCTTGCATTGTTTGACCCTCAAAATGCTGTGAGTACTTATTAATTATATTTTTTATTCGTTTAAAGTTTTATTGTGTTAAGTTTCACTATAATGTATTGAACATGTATAAACAGACAGTAGTCTGATTCTTATGTGACAAACTACAGCAACCAGATCTGATCTCTCAGCAACAGAACCCTCCATATAGGCCTATGACTACTCCTTTTGGCATGACTTAGATTTCATCATCTATCGGTATGAGTATTATTATTTGTGTAAAACAAAATACAAACATACCATCTATTATCTATCGGTTTCAAAGTATTAAGTGCTATATTTTTTATATAGAAAATTAACCTGATACTTCACTGAAATGCAATACTAATGAACATAACTTAGTGCTATAAATACGAAGTACTTAATCTTCTGAATTGATGAAAACTTCTTAATTTCAGGAGTCAACAATTATTTGATAACAGGCAAGTCAATCAACTCCCTTTGGTGCCAACATTCAGTTCACAGTTAGAAGACTCCTTTCTTGCCGAATAGCCTATTTAACTATCTTAATTTCAAGCTGTTGTTGATATATTGAACGACTTATAATTTCTTTCTTTTAAACTTCTTATAGGCTACAAGGTCTCCAGGGACTAATGAATCTAACTACCAGGCCAAGTGCTTCATACCTAAGCCTTGACAGTTCCAAACCAAATCCAATCTTGAACTTGAGGACTCAACAAGTAAAAATATCACTCAATGACCTCTTTAATTGCACTTTTTTTTAATGAAGCTTTATTGTGCATCTTACACTGACCTTATAAAATTTTGGTTGAAAAAAAAAATTAGCAAGGAATTTCGTGGCGTGGTCATGCTAGAGGAAGATTTGAATTTTGGAAATCATCGAGACACTCCAAGGTATTGCATTTTCTTCACACATTATCTTGTTATAAATTCGTACACATAATAATGTTTTGTTTAATGTATCTCTTCTTCATAAAAGTGGAAAACCAATTAAGGACAGATCAAGACTTCAAAATCAAATCACACATTTTAGTATAACTAAGATGACCATAAGATATTAATTTTTACATTAATTGAATGCAGACATTACCCACTTTGGGAGAACAGGCTCTGATAATTATGGATTCACAATTTCAAGCAAATGAAGTTGTGAGCTCTGGTATTTCCAATCTTATGGACCAGAGGTTGTTTTATGGAACTTTACATAGTCATGTTTCATTTTTATGGAAATTTAAATCAAGAGGTTTGGTGATTTCAGGGCAATTAAAAATGCACTCTATGATCCAATGTTTGAGGCGTTTGGTCTCCCCATCGACCACCATTTGAGATATATGTTACTAAATAAATGGTAATTTTTTTTATCTTCTTGATCATTTAACTTTTAACCGGCTCTATAATTTTATTAGGAGCCGATATAAAGATGTCTTACTTAGTGCGATCATATCATGGGGCAATATCATACTTTTTTTAAAAACAAAATAAAATATAAATTTAATCAGCATAAAAAAAGTGTTGTTATTTGTCTAAGTTTCAAACATATCCAAACATGGTCTAAAGTTGGTTAAAGTCCAAATCAAAGGTGGAGTAAATTTTAGCAAGTTAAAAGGTTGCACACAAGTGTGTGCTAAAGTTTTGAGCATGGCAAGGTCAGGCACACTGCTGTGGAAGTTTCTGCCCACAGGCAGGAGGTGTGCGCACAGCATCAGGAGGCTGCCGCATCAGGTCACGCCGCAGCACACAGCACCA
Organism: Bretschneidera sinensis; assembly: GCA_023935145.1. Lineage (NCBI taxonomy): Eukaryota > Viridiplantae > Streptophyta > Magnoliopsida > Brassicales > Akaniaceae > Bretschneidera > Bretschneidera sinensis. Next base: position 8,755,918 of record CM043705.1, read on the forward strand.
CACCAAAACGCACAGCATCACTTGGAGAGTGATGAAGGGCTGAGATTAAAGGAAGAACATGATCAAAGGGTCAAGAATGATTCACAAGATTGTCCAAGAATTAAGAGGCTATAAAAAGGGTTTCTTAGCCTCATTTCAAGTGGTGAAAAAGGTGTGTGAGAGAACCACACAGGTTGTGACATTGTGAGATCATTGTAAACACAAGAGAGAATTTTGTGAGAGACATAAACATAAGAGGGACTCTTGTAGTGAGGCTGGTTGTAAAGAAGAGAGGTTAGTAGAGAATTTATAGAAAGCATTGTAATAGGTCTATCACTTTCTCGTTCTCTTCTTGGTTCTTCAAGAACTTGGATTCTTGAAGGGGATTGCTGTAACTTTGTAAGAACCATTGAGATAGTGCAGAGAGTTCGGAGGAACTCACGGGGACGTAGGCACATTGCCGAATCTCGACAACAAATTACTTGTCTTCTTTCTTTCTTTGATTTTCTGTTCTTGTGTTCGATTGCTGAAATTCTTTCTACAAGTCATTCAAGACTTGGGTGTTTGGAAGATCACCACCTGGGCATCTTGTCAAGGTGATTTCCAACAAAAAGGATGCAAAATTATAAAGATTTCCAAAGGTGCAACATCATATTAACAATACTTGAGAATTTACTCTCAGTCCATCATCATAGGATGAACTAGAGTGAATCATGTGACAAAATTTAATCTTTCATGGCTTTTTCCTTGACAGATGAGACCTCATGCGGATGTGAAGAGTCGAGGAGTGCTTTGATATTGTGGGAGATTTTCTATGTTGACTTGTTAGTGAATGTTCTTTCTTGACAAATTTTACAAGGTATTATATGTTTTGATGAAATCTATGGATAAGAGTAGTTGAAACTTCCTTTAAAATAAATTATGGAACCTTCTCGTTTTGTAACTGTGTCAAATTTTGATTTAAACTTTTGGTTTGGTGGTTAAATAAAAACGAGTATCTTTTTTGTTTTGTGGTTCGAATTTAGAAATAATTTAATTTTCTATTGAAAAAGATTTCATGAATGAATTCGAATCTTGCAAGTAAATTGAAGAGAAAAGGCAGTATATCCGTTAGTACACAACTTATTGATTTAAACTTTTGGGGGAAGCGTCGTTCAAGTACAGCTAGACATTCTCTTACACATGAAGTGTCTTTCATGTACAGCAAGACATTCTCTTCACGTCATTCAAGTATAGCAAAACATTCTCTTACCAAAAAGTAAGACACTCCAATTCTTTTAAAGCCTACCAGATTAGTCAACTGACATTCACTGTACTCCTATGAAATTGGGAATATAAATTCTTCATTCATTGTACAAATCTGTCAATCACCTTGTATTAAGGGAGAGAATCCCTCCTATATTATTGTAATTGATTCTTATAGATAGGTTTGATTTCAATCCTCATCCTTTGATTAAAGGATGCAATCTCAACCTTTCATGTATTATGTGCGTGGGATCGACAAATTTATGTATTATGTGGAATCCATATCTACATTAATGGTTGAGATTACGTCATTTTCTTAAAGGATGAAAATGGTAAATGATGGAACCTGAACCCCTTATAGATAAATGTATATAAAAGCATATGTAATGACTATGTGAGATACACTGCCAAATTCCAAAAAACCTTTGGACTTTCATGGTATCAGAGCAACAGCGATCTGAACCTACCTCTCTCTATTATTTTTTCCACTAATCAATTTCTTGACGATGGTAGGTACAAAACTATTTACATCTAAACTAATAGAGAGAGTAGCAACCTAGTTATTTTATATCATCTCATAAATTAACTATTAATCACCATGTTTTCCTTTTTCTCATGATCCAGGAGGCAAATAACCCACAAAACAGTGCAATTCATGCTGACCATCCTAATTTGGTTTACTCAAATCAACTGAATGCTGCTCAGACTAAGCATCTCCTATACCTCAAAACTTACTTTTATTCTTAATGATATAAATTATCAAAATTGGTTTTATGTTGCTTTGTAAATTAGATATCCTCTATGCTTATGCTTGTTTTTCTTTCCAAAAAACATCAACATAGGCCTCGACCGATGGGTCATGATATAAATCCGCTTAATCATGAGGACAACACATTATTTGGGGATGAACTTCTAGGAAACATATCAAGCAATATTTCGGGCAACAATCAGCCTGCATTGTTTGACCCTCAAAACGCTGTGAGTACTTATTAATTATATTTTTTATTCATTTAAAATTTTATTGTGTTAAGTTTCACTATAATGTATTGAACATGTATAAACAGACAGTTGTCTGATTCTTATGTGACAAACTACAGCAACCAGATCTGATCTCTCAGCAACAGAACCCTCCATATAGGCCTATGACTACTCCTTTTTGGTATGACTTAGATTTCCTCATCTATCGGTATGAGTATTATTCTTTGTGTAAAACAAAATAAAAACAATGGACTGGTAAGTCATTGGAGGTAATTCAATTGATACATAACATACCATCTATTATCTATCGGTTTCAAAGTATTAAATGTTATATTTTTTATATAGAAAATTAACCTGATACTTCACTGAAATCCAATACTAATGAACATAACTTAGTGCTATAAATATGAAGTACTTAATCTTCTGAATTGATGAAAACTTCTTAATTTCAGGAGTCAACAATTATTTGATAACGGACAAGTCAATGAACTCCCTTTGGTGCCAACATTCAGTTTACAGTTAGAAGACTCCTTTCTTGCCGAATAGCCTATTTAACTATCTCAATTTCAAGATGTTGTTGATTTATTGAACGACTTATAATTTCTTGCTTTTAAACTTCTTATAGGCTACCAGGTCTCCAGGGACTAATTAATCAAACTACCAGGCCAAGTGCTTCATACCTGAGCCTTGACAGTTCCAAACCAAATCCAATCTTGAACTTGAGGACTCAACAAATAAAAATATGTCTCAATGAGCTCTTTAATTGCACTTTTTTTATCAAGCTTTATTGTGCATCTTACACTGACCTTATAAAATTTTGGTTGAAAAAAAAATTAGCAAGGAATTTCGTGGCGTGGTCATGCTAGAGGAAGATTTGAATTTTGGAAATCATCAAGACACTCCAAGGTATTGCATTTTCTTCACAGATTATCTTGTTATAAATTCGTACACATATTAAAGTTTTGTTTAATATATCTCTTCTTCATAAAAGTGGAAAACCAATTAAGGACAGATCCAGACTTCAAAATCAAATCACACATTTTAGAATAACTAAGATGACCATAAGATATTAATTTTTACTTTAATTGAATGCAGATATTACTCACTTTAGGAGAACAGCCTCTAATAACTAGGGATTCACAATCTCAAGCAAATGAAGTTGGGAGCTCTGGTATTTCCAATCTTATGGACCAGAGGTTGTTTTATGGAACATTACATAGTCATGTTTCATTTTTATGGAAATTTAAACCAAGAGGTTTGGTGATTTCAGGCCAATTAAAAATGATTTCTATGATCCAATGTTTGAGGCGATTGGTCTCCCCATCGACGACCATCTGAGATATATGCTGCTAAATAAATGGTAATTTTTTTTTTATCTTCTTGATCATTTAACTTTTAACCGGCTTAATAATTTTATTAGGAGCAGATATAAGATGTCTTACTTAGTGCGATCAGATCATGGTGCAATATCACACTTTTTTTAAATGCAAAATAAAATATAAATTTAATCAGCATAAAAAAAGGATGCAAAATTACAAAGATTTCCAAAGGTGCAACATCATATTAACAATACTTGATAATTTACTCTCAGTCCATCATCATAGGATGAACTAGAGTGAATCATGTGACAAAATTTAATCTTTCATGGCTTTTTCCTTAACAGATGAGACCTCATACGGATGTGAAGAGTCGAGGAGTGCTTTGATATTTTGGGAGATTTTCTATGTCGACTTGTTAGTGAATATTCTTTCTGGACAAATTTTACAAGGTATTATATGTTTTGATGAAATCTATGGATAAGAGTAGTTGAAACGTCCTTTAAAATAAATTATGGAACCTTATCGTTTTGTAACTGTGTCAAACTTTGATTTAAACTTTTGGTTTGGTGGTTAAATAAAAACTAGTATCTTTTTTGTTTTGTGGTTTGAATTTAGAAGTAATTTAATTTTCTATTGAAAAAGATTTCATGAATGAATTCGAAGCTTACAAGTAAATTGAAGGCAGTATATCCCTTAGTACATAACTTATTGATTTAAACTTTTGGGGGAAGCGTCGTTCAAGTACAGCAAGACCTTCTCTTACATGTGAAGTGTCTTTTATGTATAGCAAGACATTCTCTTCACGTCGTTCAAGTATAGCAAAACATTCTTTTACCAAATAGTAAGACACTCCAATTCTTTTAAAGCCTACCAGATTAGTCAACTGACATTCACTGTACTCCTATGAAATTGGGAATATAAATTCTTCATTCATTGTACAAATCCGTCAAGAATCACCTTGTATTAAGGGAGAGAATCTCTCCTATATTATTGTAATTGATTCTTTATAGATAAGTTTGGCTTCAATCCTCGTCCCTTGATTAAAGGATGCATTCTCAACCTTTCATGTATTATGTGCGTGGGATCGACAAATTTATGTATTATGTGGAATCCATATCTACATTAATGGTTGAGATTACGTCATTTTCTTAAAGGATGAAAAAAGTAAATAATAGAACCTGAACACCTTATAGATAAATGTATATAAAAGCAGATGCAATGACTATGTGGGATACACTGCCAAATTCCTAAAACCTTAGGACTTTCATGGTATCAGAGCAACAGCGATCTGAACCTACCTCTCTCTGTTATTTTTTTCTCCTGCTCAAGTACATCCTTTCAAACATTCCCTTGGCATCTTCAGCATCTTTTGCTACAGTTGATCCTGATCTTTCATCCTCACCCATGCCTTATGTTACCATTAAAAATGTTACGAACCTTGTATGTGTTAAATTACAATTCACCAGTATATCTCTTATGGAAGATCTAACTTCTTCCTATTTTGCGCTCACAAGACCTGTTCAAACTTTGATTTATACTTTTGGTTTAGTGGTTAGATACATAAAAAGTGTAGCAGTATCTTTAATGTTTTGTGGTTGAAATGTGGAAGCAATTTAATTTTCTAGAAGATCTTATTGGAAAAGATTTCATGTATGAATTCAAAGCTTAAATAAAATAGATATAGAAGGGATTATATATATGGATTAGTGCACAATTTATTGATTTAAGCTTTCGGGTGAAGCGTCATTCATGTATAGCAAGACATTCTCGTACCCAAGAATACACTTCAATTCTTTTAGAGGCTATGCAATCTCGTTAGCATAACCTTCATATTGGAGCCGGACCCTTTCCTTGAGGGTGAAAAAAGAGAAAAGATAAAAGATGAAAGGAAAATGGGCTTGTGTAGAAAAAAATTATATTTTATTTTCTCTTTTAAGGAAAACCAAAAAATTCCATCAAAGCCAAAAGCATTTCAAGTTAATTGAATAAACATAGAAAGACGGATAACAATTTTTTTTTATGCTTGTCAATATTGTGAAATACAAATTGTTTTCAATATCAGTCATCAGTCTGTATCTTAAATAACTGACCAAAAACCTCAACGTTTATCATCAATATTTAATTAACTGGATTGAAAGGTATTCATTATTCAAAGCTCAAACTTAGAATATCCATGAGGTCAGATTGGTCATAACCCACCAACATATCCTTTTCCAAACTCAATAGGTCATATGTGTGACACTCATTCAAATGACTTTTTCTTTATCTGTTAAAAAGTTCACTGTATTTTCCTTTTTTACTCTATTTATTTCAATGATAAATGACAATTTGAAAATAAAATACATGAAAGAAAGTATTTTATTAGTGTTTGAATTCTATAAAAATCAATTTCATGTAAAATAAGATTTTACATTGGTGAGTGAAAAACTTAACGAAACAATTTCCCTTTTTTCTGGTGTAAGTTGTTTTATAAGTGATTGGAAAATGGTTCTTTTTATAAAAGAAATTACTTTCCCACTTTCCTAAACTTTCTCTCACTTATTACACCACTAATTTTCACTTTTTGTTTATTTTTAACATTTTTCATCATTTATTTTCATATTTCAACTGAAAACTTATAATTTTACATGACTCTCATTGTCAATAAATTTGGTTTTACATTGAAATACATTTTTCATGTAAAGAAACGGAGTCGAAATTAATTTTACTTTGTAATATATTTTAAATGGAAACAAATGAAGCTTTTGATTAATAGGCTACTGTCAGACGAGTCCCATACAAATCATCACCTACAATTTTTTACAAGGCACTTCACTTCCCCTTTCTTATTTATGAAAACTTAATGGTACAAATCAACCTAAGCCATGGAAATTCTGGAAATGTTAAGTCAGTGAAGTTTTTACTTTTTTTAAAACTTCGGATAAGATTAAAAAGATGTTAAATCTCTAAAAATTAGAAGCATGGATTCTCTATTTTTCTTATCAAGTCCAGCGGTAAGTTTCATTGTACGGACAGAAAGGACAACAAATTCCCTTACTTTTGAACCATGTTGAAAAGAAAAAACATATACACACACACACACACACACACACACACACACACACACATATATATATATATATATATATATATATTTCTGGAATGAACATCGAGTGATTCAATTTCTAACACTAATTTTTATTGTTTTAATTTTAAATATATTTTCATATAAGGTCTGGTTTGGTCTTGCTTATAAGCCACATCTAAAGGTGAATAGGGCATACATAGATTGTGTTATGGATATTAATTGTCTTAGGTTTCTCTCAGTATTTCGTAAGACTTAAAATGTAATTTAAATATAAATATTATATACACATATGTATATATAAGATCTGAATCTAAATCTACATCTACGTCTACATCTGTATTTGTATCTATATATGTTAAGACAAAAAGAATCCCAAGGAAAAATGAAACTACTATTAAAGAAAGTAACACATTCCAGTTATCAACGAATTGTGCAGTTCTTGAGACCGGAAACCGAGTAAAGTGCTTCAAATATACTAGTTAAAGAAGAAATGTGGAATACCCGTGTAGAAGCTACATATACGGTTTAACATATATTTTGAGTTATTTTCTTAATGCTTACAGATCTGATTGTTGAATAGTTGAATTCACGTTCAAGTTCAACATATAGAAATGGTTACATAATTAGTTACAGCATGATATTTAAGTCAACTTTGCATTGACTTGTTCGGTTGAGTTCAAAGTGAGATTAGGTCATTAACAAGTTAAATGAATACTATAGGTCTAATAATTATTTTTAATGTACTGTTGTTAGTTAATGAAGAATAATCAATTTTATTTCCACTCGTAAAAAATCACAAGAATTAAAGGGCTGGTGGCTAAGCTGATGATTTGGGACTTGTATCTATGGATGCTACAACAAATTAAGTTTTTAGTAGCGCATCGAAACGTCACAAAAAATTAATAACTTCATCACGAAGTATTTAGTTAACGAAAAAAATATGTCATGATGATCGTCAACATATCTTCGTTGCTAAAAGTATTTGTGACGGTTCAATGAGGTTGTTACTAATTGTTAGTTATAAGTGACAAAATTGATAATCATCACCAAAGGAAAAAATGTTTTGTGATGCAAAGTTGTGTCAGTAATACTAGTGGTAAACTTGAGAAGCATCATTGATAACATTCAATAAACGTTTAGGACCCAAAAAAGTAATATTACTAGTAAAGTTTCTAAGATCACCAGTGGAATTTTCAACTAGTCTAAAACATTGGTTTAGACCCGAGCCAGCCAAAAAAATCTTCATATAAGTGAGATGAACCCTTATGTTATATATTTTTCATGGACCTATACTAGAACAAAACTTCTCGGTAAAGCTGCTGGTAAAGGAACTGCTTGGAGTTTGAAGAATCTAAATTGTTATCAATTTTGTACACATATTTTATGTAAAATTTATTATATAAAAGCCAATAAATCTTACCTTTTTTTTTTCTTTTGAAGAAGTTCGAGATGATATTTTTTCTCTATTATTCATTTTAGTGCAGTTTTCCTTTCCTCATATTTTTTGAATCTTTTTTGTTCTTGTTATGTGAAAAACTAATAGCTGGTAATAATTAAACATGTATAAAATGAACGTACATGCATAAAAGCAAGCACATTAAAAAAAATTGAAAAAACAACTTGTAATTAATTACAACTAGCTAAAACATCAACATGAATAAAATGATCAAGATTGTCACAACCTTAAGCAACAATTTACCGTCTTTAATTAAAATTGTAGATAGACTAATGATAAACACAAAACATGATTTTATCTAAACTTGATTGTTAATTCTCACTGCTGAAAAATTGATTGCTATGTTGATTAACGATATTGACAAACCATGACAAAAGTGTGAGACTTTTTATTTTCAAATAACTTCTTTGGCCAAAATTTGTATGTTTAGTTGACACTTAGAATTTTAGAAAGTAAAAGAATACAAATTAACAAAAAAATACAAAGAAGTTTCTCAACAAAGAACATTTCCAGCATTAAGTTTATGATATAGACTACATAATTTTTGTGATGACCCACACCTCTCATTAAGAGTGTGAGGGGAAGATCATGATCCGTATAGTGTACAATTAGATATACTTTTGGGTCACGAAATGAGAGTGTGACAGAATGGTATCATAGTCGACCCAAGACCATTATCATGTGGATGCATGATATTTTGTCCTTATTCCCATCTTATCATTCCTTCATAGAAAGGATTAGTATTACCATTTGTCCTTCTTATCTAATGGTTCTCATGTTATCCTGATCTCTTGCTCCATTTTTCGGTCTCATCAACCACTTTTTAATAAATTTATCTATCTGTCATCCAATTATCTTTGAGGAGGATCAAACCTAAATGAGAACTTATTCCAAGAGAAAGAGAAAGTGCCTTTTTTTTTTCCTTTTCTCATTGATTGTTCACCACATTATATATATAAGTAATATTTCTGGAATGAACATCAAGTGATTCGATTTCTGACACTAATTTTTCTTGTTTTGATTTTAAATATATTTTCAGATAAGGTTTGGTTTCATCTTGATTATAAGCCACATCTAGAGGTGAATTGCATAAGAGTTTTTTGAGTTTTTCTTTTGGTGAAGAGGGTATACATAGATTGTATTATGGATATTATTTGTCTTAGGTGTCTCACCGTATTTCGTAAGACTTAAAATGCAATTTAAATATATATATTATAGACACGTATGTATATATAAGATCTGAATCTAAATCTACATCTATGTCTGTATTTGTATTTTATCTATATATGTTAAGACAGAAAGAATCCCAATGAAAAATAAAACTTCTATTAAAGAAAGTAACACATTCCGATGATTGTTGAATTGTGCAGTTCTTGAGATCGGAAACTGAGTAAAGTACTTCAAATATAATAGTTAGAGAAGAAATGTGGAATACCCGTGTATGAGCTACATATATGGTTTAACATATATTTTGAGTTATTTTCTTAATGCTTACAGATCTGATAGTTGAATTGTTGAATTAACATTCAAGTTCAACATCTAGAAATGGTTACATAATTAGTTCCAGTATGATATTTAAGTCAACTTTGCATTGACTTGTTCGGTTGAGTTCAAAGTGAGACTAGCTCATTAACAAGTGAAATGATTACTATAGGAAAAATCATTATTTTTAATGTACTGTTGTTAGTTTATGAAGAATGATCAATTTTATTTATTTTCATAAAAAATCACAAGAATTAAATGGCTGGTGGCTACGCTGATGATTTGGGAGTTGTATTGTTGGTATTTGTCTAAGGTTTAAACATGGTTCAAACATGGTTAAGGTTTGAACAGGTCCAAGCATGGTTCAAAGATGGTTAAAGTCTAAACCAAAGTTGTAGGAGTAAATTTCAGAAATTTAAAAGACTGCACACATGTGTGTGCATCAATTTGGAGCAAAGGAAGGCCATGCACACTGGTGTGCGCACTTCAGCACGCAATCAGGAAAGTGTGCGCACAGCATCAGCATCAGTGTGCGCCTAGGCACCCTCCACCAGCGCCCTGGTGCCCAGAATGGTGTCTCCCTGACCAGCACCAGCGCCTAGGCGCTCCCCACCAGTACCATGGCATCCAGAAGGTGCCTTGCCCAGCGCCGTGGCGCCTCCTGTTGAGCGCCTAGGCGCTAGGCAAAGGGCTGCACACATGGACAGCTTGTTTTAAGACCCTCTTAAGCACGTGAGTGCAAGGTTAAAATGCACAGCACCACTTGGGAAGTGATGGAGGGCTATGATTAGGTGGAGATCATGATCAAAGGATGGAGATTGATTCACAAAAATGTCCAAGAAGTGAAAGGCTATAAAAGGGGTTTCCTAGCCTCATTTATAGAGGTGTGATGTGTGTGAGAACAAACATAAGTTGTGAAATTGTGAGAGATCAAATGTAATACAAGAGAGAATTGTGTGAGAGTGCAAAGACACATAAACACAAGAGGGACTCTTTGTAGTGAGGCTTGTTGTAAGAAGAGAGGTTAGTAGAGAATTGATAGGAAGCATTGTAATAGGTCTATCACTTTCTCATTCTCTTCTTGGTTTCTTCAAGAACTTGAGCTTCTTGAAGGGGATTGCTGTAAACTTGTAAGAACCATTGATTTAGTGCAGAGAGTTCAAAGGAACTCATGGGGACGTAAGCACATTGCCGAACCTCGATAACAATTGCTTGTCTTCTTTTCTTTCTTTGATTTTCTGTTCTTGTGTTCGATTGCTGAAATTCTTTCTACAAGTCATTCTAGACTTGGGTGTTTGGAAGATCACCGCATGGGCATCTTGTCAAGGTGATTTCCAACAGTGATACCAAGGCTTTGGACGGTGGAATCAGAGCTGCACAGCTGGGTATCGGAGCAAGAACAAGAAGGTGACGGAGCCAAGACTCGAAGAATCAAAGATCAACTTCTTGGGTGATTCAAGAACGGAGTTAAGATCTATATCTGATCGTGTTCTTGAGGTTAATCAAGGACGGAGTTAAGATCAATATCTGACCATGTTCTTGAGGGTGATTCAAGAATGATGTAAAGATCAAGATCCGATCGTGTTCTTGAAGGTTGATTCAAGAACGGTGTTAAGATCCATCTTCGATCTGTGTTCTTGAGGTTAAAGAAAGCATTTATGGGTAGTGCATAAATCAGGGATCTTGTTCGCAAAATATGGCTTCAAATTTCGGTATTGAGAAGTTTGATGGAAAGAGAGATTTTTCCCTGTGGAATTGGAAGATCAAGGAGGTTCTAATGCAATAGAAAGTGGACTTGGCTCTTGGAGAAGATGATGCTTTTCCAGCAAGTGTCATGGAGGACCAGCAGAATTAGATGAAGAAGATGCCATACAGCACCATCCTCTTGCACTTGTCAGATAATGTCATAAGGGAGTGCGAAGACTCGGAAGATCCAGCTGCAATATGGAAGAAACTAGATGAGTTTTTCTTGCCAAGACTCTCTCGGATAAGAGGTATCTTCATAAATGAATCTTTGTTTTTAAATTTGATCCTAAGAAAGAGTTGCGAGAAAATCTTGGTGCCAAGATAAGGAGTGCATCAAATGGTAAAGGGTTGTTCTTTAAAAGAAGGCCAGCAACTCGGTATGGCAGCAACCATGGCTACTACCGGGATAGAGGTAGAGGAGAGAGCCATGGGAGAGTGCACAGCAGCATGTATGGCTACTACCGGGGTAGAGGTAGAGGAGAGAGCCATGGGAGAGTGCACAGCAGCATGCTTGGCTACTATCGGGACAGAGGTAGAGGAGAGAGCTATGGGAGAGTGCACAGCAGCATGCATGGCTATTACCAGGATAGAGGTAGAGGAGAGAGCCATGGGAGAGTGCATAGCAGCATACATGGCTACTACCAGGACAGAGGTAGAGGAGAAAGCCATGGGAGAATGCATTCCAAACTGAGATTTGGAGGGAAGAATTACTACTACTGCCATAAGGAGGGTCATGTCAAGAAAGATTGCAAGAAGATGACAAGGGATAGAGGAGGAAGCCATACCAAGAATGGAGAGGCTTCGATTGCCAAAACAGAATAGCAAGATGGTGATGTTCTTGTTGTGTGCTCAGGTGTGAGCAAGGGGCAAGAAGGCAGCGGGAAATGGATCTTGGACACCGGGTGCACTCATCACATGTGCTCTCACCGGAGTTGGTTCAAGAATTTCAAGGAAACCAATGATGAAAGGATTTTCTTGGGGAATGATATTTCTTACCAAGTGAGAGGCATAGGAGACATCCAGGTGAGGATGTTTGATGGAGTCACAAGGCTACTGGAAAATGTGAGGTATCTCCCGGATTTGAGGAGGAATTTGATCTCATTGGGGTAGCTGGATTCCAAGGGGTACACATGCAAGATAGAGGGAGGAAAGATCAATGTAGCAAGAAACGATGGATTCTATGAGATGATCGGAGAGACATTAATCAATGATCAAGCAGCAAGCTTGATGGCTGAGATGGATAGGGCAGCCCTTTGGCATACTCGCTTGCGACATATGAGCGAAGAGGGCCTACAAGTTCTCAGCAAGGATGACCTATTTGGTGGAGACAAAGTAGAGGAACTTGATTTCTGTGAGTGTTGTGTTCTTGAGAAGCAACACCGGGTCAGCTTCAACACCGGAGTGCACAAGTCTAAGGGCATTCTTGACTACATTCATGTGGACCTTTGGGGACCAGCAAGGACACCAACACAGGGAGGTAACATTTACTTTCTGTCATTAATTGATGATTATTTAAGAACAGTGTGGGTTTATTTGCTTAGAAATAAATTGGATGCCTTGAATAAGTTAGTGGTGTGGAAAGGGTTGGTTGAGTCTCAAATGGGTAGAGTAGTTAAGGGGATAAGAACTGATAATGGCTTAGAAATTTTTAACCAAGAACTTGATCAATTCTATAGGTTAAATGACATTCTAAGACATAGGACAGTTGTGAAAACCCCTCAGCAAAGTGGAGTTACTGAGTGGATAAATAAGACCCTTATGGAAAAGGTTAGGTGCATGTTAAATGGATTCGGATTACCCAAATATTTTTGGAGAGAAGCTGTGGCTACAGCTGCATACTTGATAAATTGATCACCCTCTACAGCTTTAGAGCTTAAGACTCCCATGAAGATATGGAGTGGAAAACCCCCTGAGTTGGACAACCTTAGGACTTTTGGGTATGCTGTGTATGCACAACAAAAGGATGATAGAATTAGCCCAGGATCTAGAAAGTGTGTGTTTCTAGGATATGGGGAAGGGGCTAAGGGGTATAGGTTGTGGTCTTTAGAGAAAGAAGGATTGAAACTCATAATAAGTAGGGATGTTAATTTTAATGAATTGTTATTTCCCTATTTGGAGAAAACTAACCCTGCAGGGGCTAGTGAGCAAACCAGTTTGGTTCTTGTGGAGCATTTCATCAAGGAGAACTCAGTTCAGGTAGAGCAAAAGAGGCAAGAGGGTTTGGACCAGGTAGAGCCCTTGGATGAAGGCCAAGCTCAAGAAACTCAAGAAGAGGTTGATGCAGCAAATCGGAATGACTACCAGCTCACAAGAGACCAGGAAGGAAGGCTAGTTAGACCACCTTCAAAATATGGGCTTGTGGATGCTGCAAATGCAGCAGCTCCTTGGACAGAAAGAGAGATGAGTGAAAAAAAGACTTACACGGATGCCATGGAGTGTAAGGATTCGCCAAGATGGAAGCTAGCTATGGAGGAAGAAATGGATTCTTTGAGGAAGAACAACTTCTGGGAATTGGTGAAAATTCCAGGAAAGCAGAAAGTTGTGGAATGTAAGTGCACTTACAAGGTCAAAGAAGGGTACCCTTCGGGAGATGAAGTCCGGAACAAGGCTAGGCTGGTGGTGAATGGGTTCACAAGAAGAGAAGACATAGGTTCCACAAAAACTTTCTCACCTGGACACAAGGTGGAGAAGATAGTGAGTATCCTCACCTATGTCACTGATGGGTTGCTGGTTTGGAACAGCAAGAAGAGGATGGAAAGGTTTACATCTCAACTCAGTGAGGAGTTCAAGAGGAAGGATCTCAGCCTTACACAAAAGATCTGTGGGATGTGTATAATCCAAGAAAAGGAGAGAAACCGGTTAAGGGTTTCTTGGGCAATGGGTGTTCTCAGCAAATTTGTGAGTAATCTCGGAAAGAAGCATTGGCTTGGGATGAAGTGGTTGCTAAGGTATATGAAGGCTCAGTGGCATCCGGTGGTAGCACTCATAACAACCAGGGCAGAATGCATAGCGGCTATGGAAGCCATAAAGGAGGCTATGGGGTGCAAAGAGTTGTTGGACGAGTGGGAGGTCCTAAAAGAGCAGGTGGTGGTGTCTTTGGATAGCCAAAGTGCATGGAACTTGTGGAGGAATCCGGTGTTCCATGAGGGGAAGAAGCATATGGATGTTCAGTATCATTACATTCTGGAAAATGGTACGAAAGGATGCATTCATGTTGACAAGAAGACCACAGAGGAAAGTCCTGCATATTTAGGCACCAAGTTTCTATCTCTAAGAAGGTCCAATCATTGCCTTGGACTTCTTAGGAATGGAGTTGGTTGATTGATGACTCAAGATGAGTTTGGATCCTGAAGTTTTCTGCAAAAATGGTTCGGGTTTAAACACTTAGACAAAGGTAGAGATTGTTGGTATTTGTCTAAGGTTTAAACATGGTTCAAACATGGTTAAGGTTTGAACAGGTCCAAGCATGGTTCAAAGATGGTTAAAGTCTAAACCAAACTTGGAAGATTGAAGTTCAGCAAGTTAAAAGACTGCACACATGTGTGTGCATCAATTTGGAGCAAGGGAAGGCCATGTGCACTGGTGTGCGCACTTCAGCACACAATCAGGAAAGTGTGCGTGCAGCATCAGCATCAGTGTGCGCCTAGACACCCTTCACCAGCGCCCTGGCGCCCAGAATGGTGTCTCCCTGACCAGCACCAGTGCCTAGGCACTCCCCACCAGCACTATGGCATCCAGAAGGTGTGCAAAGGTGCCCTGCCTAGCGCCATGGCGCCCCCTGTTGAGAGCCTAGGCGCTAGGCAAAGGGCTGCACACATGGACAGCTTGTTTTAAGACCCTCCTAAGTGAGTGAGTGCAAGGTTAAAATGCACAGCACCACTTGGGAAGTGATGGAGGGCTATGATTAAGTAGAGGTCATGATCAAATGGTGGAGATTGATTCACAAAAATGTCCAAGAAGTGATAGGCTATAAAAGGGGTTTCCTAGCCTTATTTCTAGAGGTGTGATGTGTGTGAGAACAAACATAAGTTGTGACATTGTGAGAGATCAAATGTAATTCAAGAGTGAATTCTATGAGAGTGCAAAGACACATAAACACAAGAGGGACTCTTTGTAGTGAGGCTGGTTGTAAGAAGAGAGGTTAGTAGAGAATTGATAGGAAGCATTGTAATAGGTCTATCACTTTCTCATTCTCTTCTTGGTTTCTTCAAGAACTTGAGCTTCTTGAAGGGGATTGCTGTAAACTTGTAAGAACCATTGATTTAGTGCAGAGAGTTCAGAGGAACTCACGGGGACGTAGGCACATTGCCGAACCTCGATAACAATTGCTTGTCTTCTTTTCTTTCTTTGATTTTCTGTTCTTGTGTTCGATTGCTGAAATTCTTTGTACAAGTCATTCTAGACTTGGGTGTTTGGAAGATCACCACCTGGGCATCTTGTCAAGGTGATTTCCAACATGTATCTATAGAAACTACAACAAATAAAGTTTTTAGTGGCACATTGAAACATAAAAAAAAAATTAATAATTTTGTCACGAAAGTATTTGGGTAACAAAATTGGTAGTTGTATCTATAGAAACTACTAATTGTTAGTTATAGGTGACAAAAATTGATAATCATCACCAAAGGATTTGTTTTGTGACGCAACGTTGCGTCTTTAATACTAATGAAATGTTTTCATTAAAGATTTGTATTCGTCACTAAATACCTAACAAAGGTTTACTGTATGTGAAGAAAAGTTACGCTTTATCTTAAGAATGACTAATTAGTAAAATAAAAAAATAGTCATGAAAGCTAATATCATGTCAGCGCTGAAGGTTCCAATGCGTCACTAAATAGGCTGTTATTTTCCACTATAGAGGATGATGTTAAATGTCACCAAATAGAGGAAATTTTTGTGACGCAATGTAAAGACCCATCTCTAGTGGGCCCTACTAGAGGCAACATCCTTACTTTTCATAACTAAGCACCTGAACAACTATAATATGAATAAAGTCTAACATAGACGTAGGATAATATATGTGTATCATAGTAAGTACAACTTCGATCAATAATACAATCATTTAACATTACGAAAAGATGTCTCAGAAGACGTAACTTCAAAATATACATCTTAGTATAAAATACCAGACTGCTATTACAAACAAGATTAGACGTGGATGCCAGTACTTGGACCCACCTAGAGACTTCTCTTCCTTGCTTTTTCACTAATGGTTCAAGGGCCTCGAATAATCTTCTTGAAATAGTAAGGGGGAGGGGGTGAGCTAAAAAGCTCAACGAGTAAACACATTACTCGAAGTAATCAAAGAAATCCTTTTCTAAACCCCTTGCGGGTAGTTTAGTACATATTCTTGTTTTATACAATTATATCATTATACAATATATTGTAATTCATATGGCTCGTGGATCCTGAGTATACAACTCAAGGATGATATATCATACAACGTAAAGCACTCCTTCAATTACTTCAATTCTTTATCATTTCAATCGAATAGTTCAAGAATATCGGGACATCTCCCATTTAAATAAATTAGATCCTCGAGCAAGGTCTCCACTTCCAAGAACAAGGGCCCTACCCCTTATCCGATGGAGTTATAACATTTGACACACTAATACTTCCTCCTTACCTATTACCGGGTGAGATTTACATAGCTACAAAATAAATCCATTCCTTCCACATCACACAATAAGAACAAAAGTAATACAACATATACAAAGAATTCTTGGTAATATAACCTTTCAATACACATTTCATGAACTAATTATATTCAAAACCCCCAAATTTATAGATTTTTAATGCACAAGTATTATCTACAAGAATCTCATGCTCCTTAAATCTTTTATTTTATAATACGTAAAATGCTTAAGTCCTTACTAATGTGTATAATCTAAGCATTTAATTTCAATCAAGATTCTCACGCTTACTAAGAGTAAGGTGATACTCACCTTGTAGAATAAACCTTCATTCTCGAATCACCTCATTGCCCTTAGAACATTCCTCAAACACCCCTAAACAATTTATCGATTAAAATCAACCTTGGAGATGTATACAATTACTTACTAATTACTCGAGTTAAGAAATCAAGAGCTACTATTTAATTCATCTCATTATCCTTAAGGACTTGTAACATGAAGGAAAAGGAGAATTTTGATGTAAAAAATCTGAAAATATGGTTGGACAATCGACTGTCTTACTTGGACAGTCAATAGTCTTACTTGCACAGTTGAGTGAGACTTCTAGGGAGTTTCACAGTTGACTCTAAGACTTCCAGAGAGTTACACAGTCGACTGTTTAACTCCATAGTCCATTGTGGTACCTTTAGAGAATTTCCTAGTCGACTGTTTAACTCCATAGTCGATTATCGTGAGGTCAGAAGCTCAGAAATGGGCGAAAATCTAACTTTCTCCTTTTGAAAACCAAATCAAACCTTCAAAAATTTCCAAACCCTTTTGAAACTAAAGTTTTACAAGAATGTAAATCAATTTTCTACAGTACCCTTAGCAAATCTTTCCAGATAAAATCTTCAAATCCACAACCAAGCCCAAAACTCTTTTCTTCGAACAAAAAACCTAATGTTTTCTCAAATTCTTTATTGAACACAATTTAAATCCAAAATCTTGAAATATAACCTAAATAATCTTAAGAAATATAGAAGGAAGACACCTCTCTTGAGATCTTTGCACTAGAACTCACCACAATCAAAGGAAAAAGAGAAAAGAAAAGGCTAGGTTTTTGTGTCTTGAAAGGAATAGGAGAAAAGTTGAAAATGAAGAGCTCCCTCTCATCCTTTCTTATTTATACCACTTACCAAAGAAATAGAGTAGGTTAGACTTCACCCCTTGAAGTCTCAAATATTTCTAAATAAACCCCAAATTAGACATTCCTCTCACAAGTCCCCCACCAATTAACTCATCACTAATTATTAAGCTCTCAAAAATATCAGCATTACAATTTGTCTTCTTATCTTATACTTCTCATACAGTCCTTCTCTTGTTTCATTTTATTTCAAGCCTCCTCAATTACTTTCTAAGACATTTACATATATCTAGCTATTTCATGTAGCCATCTTGAAAAAGATCGAACGTAAAGGAGATCCTTAATTTTGCAAGGGAAAGGGTGTGTATTTTTTCTTGAATGAGCATTGATCTGTGATTATTTTTTCTTGTTTTGATTTTAAATTTATTTTCTTACAGGGCTGCAGTTCAATCTTTACTATAAGCAAAAACTTTTGTAAAGAATCTAGAGGTGAATTTCATAGATCTTGATTTGTCTTTTTGGGATGACTGAGAGTATACATAGATCTTGTTTTGAGCTTCTTTACCTTGGTTATGAATGTTATTTATCTTAAGTTTCTCCCAATATTTCTTATGACTTAAAATATAACTTTATATATAATCTGAATCTAAACTATATTTGTATGTTTATTTATATATGTCAGCACAGAAAACATTCGAGCCAGTTTTTTCTTTGCAGGAAAAATAATTCTATATATGTAGTATTAAGGAAAACAGAATATCCCGGCCATTTGCGTGGTGTGTCAGTACTGAAAACGTAGTCAGTAGAGAGGAAACCATGGTGCAGGAGGTACATGGGCTGATATTCTGACTGATTTTCTTAATTCTTACAGATCTGCAAGGTCACTGGAGTATGGTTAGCCTTTTGTCATAGTTTAAGGCATCCCTTGAGGGATTACCTATTATTAGCAAACGTTATTGTTTCCTTTATTCATCACAGTGAATGGTTATTGCAAGGAAATTAGCAGTGCTGGACATGAGCACTCAGTAACTGAAATCGCCAATTGTAATGGTATATGTGCTAGTAGGTCCCACCATAGGAATTTATATGGGCTATTCACTAACTCATATGGTAGATTTTATCCTTGCAGCTAATGTTTTTAGATTCGGTAGTAAGAGTAATATCCAAATGTGACAATTACTATCAAATATGAATTATTTTACAAATAGTTTGACTATTTTAATAGCAAATGTGACAACTAATTTTAATGTGTTAAGACTAGGCAAGGAATCTTAAAAAAAAATCCAATTTCTTGTCAAAACACAATGTATTTAATTTAGACTATATCATTTCCATTTAATTTAAATCAATCTCATAGTTTTCATTGTAGTTTGCCTTCAAGTTCAGCTTAGAGAAATGGGTACTTATTAGTTCTAGCATGATTCTTTGGTCAACTTTATGTTGACTCGTTCAAGTGAGATCAAAATTAGATTAGGCCATTAAAAAGTAAAATGATTTTTTTAGTACATTATTTTTTTGTTTATTTCTTTTAGCTTGGTTGCTTTGCTTGTGTGACTGTTCGTTTCTCCTAATATTTATCATTTGCAGCATGCTGTTTCATTAATAAAATTGTCTTTTACCGTTAAAAAACTAGTTAATTTGCGAAGAATGACCAGTTTTATTTCCTCTTCTCAACAACTACCAGAATCAAAAGGTGTTTGGCTCAGCTGGTGAACAGGGAGATCCATGTAGGGACTTTGCCTTGAACTTTGATTATGATCATGACTTTATGAACAAAGAGAATATTCAATCACCTTAAAATGAGCAAAATGAAACAGTTGGGAACTTATCAAATGTAAGTAAGCATGTAGATGCTTTTTGTTACGATGTTCGTTAGATGAAATTAATATATAGATAGTTTCTTGTAATTATTAATTCACTTTTCAAGTATTTTTATTAAATAATAAAAAATTTCATTATTCAACTAATTAATTAAGTTTTGGGTAATGATGGTTGATAAAGAGGTTGTGGAGTTAGGATCATCGAGCGGAAGCAATCTGCAACTAATGAATCATTCAAACTCCAACCAGAACCTGATAGCCCCAATATCTATACACAACAATTGTGAAGTTGTTGGAAATCACCTTGACAAGATGCCCAGCTGGTGATCTTCCAAACACCCAAGTCAAGAATGACTTGTAGAAAGAAATACAGCAATCAAAGAGAGAAACAAGACAAGCAATTGTTATCGAGGTTCGGCAATGTGCCTACGTCCCCGTGAGTTCCTCCGAACTCTCTGCACTAAATCAATGGTTCTTTACAATTCAGCAACCCTCTCCAAGAAACCTCAAGTTCTTAAAGAAACCAAGAGGAGAACTAGAAAGTGATAGACCTATACAATGCTTGCTATCAATTCTATACTAACCTCTCTTCTTTACAACCAGCCTCTCTACAATGAGTCCCTTTTGTGTTTTGTGTCTTTGCACTCCCACATAATTCTCTCATCCACACACATGTCTCACAAGTTACATTACATCTTGTGTCACAATTTTTTTTATTTTTTTTTATGTTGAACCTACGTGACCCTTTATATAGTGCACCCACTTCTTGTCCATTCTTGAGATTCAATCCTCACCCTTTGATCATGATTACCACTTAATCATGGCCCTCCATCACTCTTAAGTGGTGTTGTGTGTGCTTTACTTTTCCTAGTGCCTAGGTGCTCAATAGGGCGCGGTGCTGGGAAGAGTCCCTTTGCACACTCTTTGGGTGGTGCGCTGCTGGTGGGGAGTGGTGCGGTATTGGGGCACTTCAGGAGGCATGCATTCTGGACGGTGCGGTGCCGGGCTGTGCGCGGTGCGGTGCTGGCGATCACCTGTAGTGCGCACACACCTTCAGCTTATGTGCAGAAGTGCACACACTAGTGCGCCTACCCTTAACTTGCTCCAAAGTGATGCACACACATGTGTGCAGACCTTTAATTGCTGAACTTTAATACTCCAACCTTGGTTTAGACTTTAACCATCTTTGAACCATGTTTAAACATGTTTAAACCTTAGACAAATACTAATAATCTCTACCTTTGTCTAAGTGTTTAAACCCGAACCATTTTTGCAGGGAGCTTCAGGATCCAAACTCATCTTGAGTCATCAATTAACCAACTCAAATCCTAAGAAGTCTAAGGCAATGATTAAACCTTCTTAGAGGTAGAACCTTGGTGCCTAAATCTACAACACTTTCCTCTGTGGTCTTCTTGTCAACATGAATGCATCCTTTCATACCATTTTTCGGAATGTAATGATACTGAACATCCATATGCTTCATCCCCTCATGGAACACCGGATTCATCCACAAGTGCCATGCACTTTGGCTATCCGAAGACACTACCACCTACTCTTTTAGGACCTCCCACTCGTCCAACAACCCTTTGCACCCCATAACCTCTTTTATGGCTTCCGTAGCCGCTATGCATCCTGCCCCAGTTGTTATGAGTGCTACCACTGGCTACCACTGAGCCTTCAAATACCTCAGCAACCACTTCATCCCAAGCCAATGTTTCTTTCTGGGATTACTCACAAATCTGCTGAGAACACCCATTGCCTAAGAAACCCTTAACCAGTTTCTGTCCTTTTCCCGGATGATTCTCCTCATCCCAAGGATTTTTTGTGTAAGCCTGAGATCCTTCCTCTTGAACTCCTCACTGAGTTGAGATGTAAACCTTTCCATCCTCTTCTGCTGTTCCGAACCAACAGCACATCATCGATGTAGATGAGGATACTCACCATCTTCTCCACCTTGTGTCCAGGTGAGAAAGTTCTTGTGAAATCTATGTCTTTTCTTCTTGTGAACCCATTCGCCACCAGCCTAGCCTTGTTCTGGACTTCATCTCCTGGGGGGTACCCTTCTTTGACCTTGTAAGTGTACTTACATTCTACAACTTTATGCTTTCTTAGAATTTTCACCAATTCCCAGAAGTTGTTCTTCTTTAAAGAATCCATTTCTTCCTCCATAGCTAGCTTCCATCTTGGTGAATCATTACACTCCATGACATACGTGTAAGTCTCTTGTTCACTCATCTCTTCTTCTGTCCAAGGAGCTGCTGCATCCGCAGTATTCACAAACCCATATCTTGAAGGTGGTCCGACTAGCCATCCTTCCTGGTCTCTTGTGAGCTAGTAGTCATTCCAACTTGCTGCATCAACCTCTTCTTGAGTTTCTTGAGCTTGGCCTTCATCCAAGGGCTCTACCTGGTCCAAACCCTCTTGCCTTCCTTGCTCCTCCTGAACCGAATCTTCCTTGATGCTTGATAAGGATTCATAATATCTATATGTTTGTTATATTTCCTCATGTTTTAATGGTTATAAATGCTTAAATCTTGGATTTTGATTATGTTTTGTATTTTGTGGAGTAAATTGAGGAGTTAAATCAAATTGAATTCAAAATCAAGAGATTTGGAGAGGAAAAATCAGAGCTCAAAAAGATATACATTCCAGAAGCGGTTTTTACTTAAAGCATGGGCACGTCCTGTTTTTCCAGAATGTTCACGAAAGCAGTCAATAGATAAAGTGTGAGCGCGCCTTACTGGATCCGAGGATCTGACCTAGGGTTATGAATTTGTTGGAGAAAAAAGGATATGTATGATAGCTGGAAAGATTTAGTTACTCATTCTTATCTTTAGGAAAGTATTTGCTAAGACTCCCTATTAAGGTTTAGAAGAAGAGAAAGATCCAAATTTAAATTGTAGTGTCCTATCATCAAGGGTATCTTTCTCTTGTTTAAAAAAGGAAATTTAAATTGAAGACTTTGGAGCCTATATAAAGGGAAGAGAGAAACCCTAATAAAAGACATAGCTTGCAACCTGAGAGACGGCTTGCAGCACTAGAGACTTAGATTATTCCCAAGAAAAGTTCCTCTACTCTTTTCTTTAGGCGTTCTTTTAATTTTGAGTAGCTAAATACTTTTCTTCCTGCTGAAGGATAATTGAAGTTTTGGTTCTTCAAGAATTGTGAGATCTGAATAATTTTCATTGCTCTTTTATTTCTTCGCTATTTATATATCTTCTATATTTATTAAAAAGTATTGTCTTGATTGATTGATGCAAAGGGCCCGTTGTTCAATTATCAGGTTAATAAATTGCCATTTAGAACTTTAAATCTGTAATTGTTTAATTGTTCTAATATTAGTGGCAAAATAACATAGTTGATTATAGAGAGATTTTTTATTATGTTATGAAGATATATAACCTAGTCTAAATGAATCGAGCTTGTGTATTTGTTGGCTAGAATTGGTAGTCTCTCTAATTATTAATGTTGTCGATAGATTAAATCCTAAGAGCTTGTTTAGAGTTGTTTATTAACAAGGGAAGTAATCAAAGAGCTTGTTTTGGTTATCGAGAAAGTAAGGAGAGATAGGTTGTTAGAGCCTGTTAATAACCATAACCAATTTAGTGAAGAATAGAAGATTTTATCCTCGTATCTGTGATCAATTCTCTGAACCAATTATGAAATTATACCTTTGGTTGGATATTTGCCTGATATTGATTTCTCCTTAGTTTTTAGTTGATTATAATTGCTTTCTCTTTTATTTCACTTCAAAATTTCAAACCCCCCTTTTTTTTCTTTGTTTTAATTTTCATTAAAATAAATCTACCCAATCCCTTAGGATACGACCTTGCTCATCACTGTTACAGTTTGTATTTTTCAAGAGTGAGAATTTTATTATTTGTTGGATTCGACACCCACCAAATTTTTGGCGCTGTTGCCAGGGATTGGTGTTAATTAGATTTATTTTAATGCTTCGTTCTTCTCATGCAGGTGAACTCCAATACGATCTTGAGATTGAGAAGACAGCTCGAAAGTTGAGGAAGGAAGCTAAATTGCGTGACAAACAAGCATCTTCATACTCACCCCCCAGATTTAATTTAGTACCTAACTTGGTTGATTCATCTAGTGATTTTGAAATAGAAGAAGCAATGGCCAATCAAGAGAGAACTTTAAGGGAATTGGCTGCACCAAATGTAAATCAACAGCCACTCTTGGCTCTTCTATGAACAGATTGGAATCTCAAGGTAAATTGCCCTAACAAACTGTTGTTAACCCAAAACAAAATGCTAGTGCAGTTACCTTGAGAAGCGGGAAGGAGTTGAAGGAACTTAGTAAGGCACATGTGGAGAAGAAATCGAAAAAGAAGTAGTTACTCCTCAACCTCAAAATGACCAGCCTAGAGGACTCGAGAGTGAACAACCAAAGGCATTGGTGACAAATCCTCCTTTTCCTACTAGATTGACTAAATCCAAGAAAAAAGAGGAAGAGAAGGAAATTCTTGAAACTTTTCGCAAGGTTGAGGTAAATATACCCTTACTTGATGCAATTAAACAAGCACCTCGATACGCTAAATTTCTCAAGGAGTTGTGCACCAATAAGAGGAAGTTGAAAGGTAACGAAAAGATAAGTATGGGGGAAAATGTTTCAACCGTCCTCTAGAAAAAATTACCTCCAAAATGCAAGGACCCAGGTATGTTTACTATCCCTTGCAAACTAGGTGATGTTAGGATTGAGAAAGCAATGCTAGATCTAGGAGCTTCAATAAATATCATGCCTCTCTTTATTTATTCATCTTTGAATATTGGTCCATTAAAAGAAACAGGTGTGATTATTCAACTTGCTGATAGATATAATGTATATCCTGAAGGAGTCTTGGAGGATGTCTTAGTACAAGTTAATGGGTTGGTCTTTCCTGCTGATTTTTATGTTCTTGACATGGAAGAAGATGACTCTTCTAATTCAACACTAATGTTATTAGGAAGGCCATTTCTAAAAACATCTAGGACAAAAATTGATGTGCATGATGGTACACTCACAATGGAATTTGATGGTGAAATTATTAAATTCAATATTTATGATGCCATTAGGTACCTTAATGATGTGTCTTTTGTTTTTGTTATGGATGTTATTGACCCGTTGGCGCAGGAAATCTTTGATCTAATTGATGATGATAAGCTAAAAGTTATACTTAGCAGGCATTTCACTCTTGAATGGCTACAGAAGATCATGAAGAAGTTTGTGTTGGAGTCTGACCTGAAAGATGCAATCTACAAATTGGAATCACTTAAACCTGTAAGGTATGATGTGTCTTACATTGAGTTGCCTCTTTGTCACACAAAACTTCTTCCTTCTATTGTGCAGGCACCGAAATTGGAATTGAAACCCTTACCAGGTCATATGAAATATGCATTTTTGGGAGAAGGAGAAACTCTTCCGGTGATAATCTCAAACAAACTCTCCATATTAGAGGAAGAAAAGTTGATTTGGATGCTTAGAGAGTATAAAAAGGCTATTGGCTGGACTATAGCTGACATTAAGGGATTGAGGCCTCCCACATGCATGCATAGGATACTATTAGAGGAAGATTGTAAGCCTTCTAGCGAAGCCCAACGCTGACTGAATCCACCAATGATGGAAGTGGTAAAGAAAGAAATTTTGAAACTTCTCGATGCAGGTATGATCTATCCAATTTCAAATAGTAAATGGGTAAGTTAGGTTCAGGTTGTACTAAAGAAAATAGGTATAACAGTAAAAAAAATTCCTGATGGTGAGTTGGTGCCCACTCGAATTCAAAACGGGTGGCGAGTTTGTATAGATTATAGGAAGTTAAATGCATCAATTAGAAAAGATCACTTTCCTCTTCCATTTATTGATCAAATGCTTGAATGTTTGGCTGGTCGTACTCATTATTGCTGTTTTGATGGTTATTCAGGTTTTCATCAAATCCCAGTCGCACCAGAGGATCAAGAAAAAACCATCTTCACATGCCCGTTTGGCACTTTTGTATACCGATGAATGCCATTTGGACTTTGCAACGCTCCTGCTACATTTCAAAGGTGTATGGTTAGTATATTTTCAGAGTACGTAGAAAACATCATAGAGGTATTTATGGATGACTTTACAGTCTATGGTGATTCTTTTGATACTTGTTTAACTAACCTTACAAAAGTGCTTAAAAGATGCATAGAAACGAACCTTGTTCTGAATTATGAAAAGTGTCACTTTATGGTTGATCAAGGTATTATTCTAGGCCATATTGTATCTTCTAAGGGAATTGAAGTTGATAAAGCTAAGATAGAAATTATCAAATCTTTTCCTTACCCCGCAAGTGTGTGGGAAATTCGCTCTTTTCTTGGACATGTAGGATTTTATCGACGCTTTATCAAGGATTTTTCCAAAATCACTCAACCCGTATGTAGGTTATTGCAAAAAGATGTGGTGTTCGAATTTGATGAGGTGTGCAAAGGTGCATTCGATAAGTTGAAGGATATGCTGACTTCGGCACCAATTATCCGGCCACTGAATTGGGATCTTCCATTCGAAATCATGTGTGACGCAAGCAATCATGCAGTTGGTGTCGTTCTTGGACAATGAGTTGGACAAGTCTCTCATGCCATCTACTATGCTTCAAGAACACTTGATAGTGCGCAGAGGAACTATTCAACGACGGAAAAAGAACTTCTAGCTATTGTTTTTGCTTTAGAAAAATTCCGTCCATATTTACTTGGCACTAAATTAATTGTTTATTCTGATCATGCAACTCTCAAGTATTTGCTGTCAAAGAATGAGGCAAAACCCAGACTCATTCGTTGGATACTTTTGCTACAAGAGTTCAAATTGGAGATAAGTGATAAAAAGGTGCAGAGGATTTGGTCGCCGATAATCTCAGTAGATTACCCACAAATGAAGAACCATCACCATTACAAGATGACTTTCCAGATGAGTATCTCTTTTTTATTGAAAAGTCAATCCCCTGGTATGCTGATATTGTTAATTATCTAGTTACTAGAAAACTACCAGATGATTTCTCTAGAGCTCAAAGAGATAAAATCAAAAGTGATGCTAAATATTATGTTTGGGATGATCCTTATTTGTGAAAACATTGTTCTGATCAAATTATTCGAAGGTGCATCTCTCAACAAGAAACTCCTTCCATTTTGAAATTTTGTCATTTATATGCATGCGGAGGACACTTTGGTCCCAAAAGAACTACTCGTAAGGTGTTAGAATGTGGATTGTTTTGGCCTACTTTGTTTCATGATTCATATATGTTTTGTAAAGCATGTGAACAGTGTCAGAAAACTGGAAATTTAGGGCATAGAGACCAAATGCCACTCACCTCTATTCTTGTTTGTGAAATATTTGATGTGTGGGGTATTGATTTCATGGGCCTTTTTCCTTCTTCTCATGGTAATGTTTACATCATTCTTGTTATGGATTATGTTTCAAAATGGGTAGAAGCTAAGGCTACTCAGACTAACGATGCTAAAGTTGTTGTAGATTTTGTCAAATCTCATATTTTTGTCAGGTTCGGGACACCAAGAGCTATAATCAGTGATCGTGGGACTCATTTTTGCAACAGAGAAGTGGGGGCTTTATTCATGAAATATAATGTTACCCACCGCATCTCCACTGCTTACCATCTGCAAACAAATGGGCAAGCTGAAGTATCCAATAGAGAGATTAAGTCCATACTCGAGAAAACTGTCAACCCAAATAGGAAGGATTGGAGTATGCGGCTTGATGATGCACTATGGGCCTACTAAACAGCCTACAAGACCCCCATAGGTATGTCTCCTTATCGTTTGGTATTTCACAAACCATGTCATCTCCTAGTCGAACTAGAACACAAGGCATATTGGGCTGTCAAGCATTGCAACATGGGAATGGATGAATCAGGCAAACAAAGGAAATTACAATTGCAAGAGTTGGAGGAAATCCGCAATGATGCCTATGAAAGCTCAAGAATATACAAAGAAAAGACCAAAGCCTTTCATGATCAATTGATTTCTAGGAAAAAATTTTCTATTGGTCAAAAAGTTTTACTTTATCACTCTAGACTGAAGTTAGTTCCTGGTAAATTGCGTTCTAGATGGGTAGGTCCTTTTATTGTTACTAATGCATTTCCTCACGGTGTAGTTGAAATACAAAGTTCGGATACAGGTAAAACTTTTAAGGTCAATGATCGTCGTTTGAAACCTTTTTATGAGGGTTTTCGAGTGTATAATGTTGATCAAATTATTTTGGAATGTCCGACTTATGGCGATTAAGAGGTGGCAACGTCTAGCCAAAGACGTTAAAGAACGACACTTTTAGGAGGCAACCCAACTTTTTGTCTTACTTTCCTTGTTTTCTTTATTTTATTCCTTTTTCTTTTATTTAGACTATTTTTAGTTTTTTTTTTATCATTTTTTGAAGTGCATTTGATTTTCTTTCCAATTTATTTGCAGAAGATGATTTTCATAACCTGTGGGCACGCCTTATGGAAAATCTCGAATCCTGAAATTAGGTAACAAACCGAAAGAAATCTTTGAATACAACGTGCCCATGCCTTATTGCAATTGCTCTCCTGGTTGAAAGAGTCAAAAACAAAACAAAAAAAATCAAAAATCAAAAATCAAATATATATATATATATATTGACAATTATTTCCTTTTCAATTTCTTTTATTCTCAGTTGCCCTAACTCTTCTCTTGCTCTAAATTTTCCAGCCACCTCTTTCACCCAGCCGCCCAGCCCTACACCACCAGCGGCGAGGGCAGAACGGTGAGCTTCACTGTGTGCGCCGCTCGTGCACAGTGCGCTTTATTTCTAGTGCGGCACCAAGCACCGATCGTCCAGCACCACCAGGCCCGCGCCCATACACTATGGCAGACAGACGCGCGTGATCAACCAGCCCCACACCACCACGCGGTGGCTGAGCACCACCCCAGTTCACCCCTGCACATCACTCAACCCCGTGCGAGCAGAACAGTCCCTTGGAAGCCTACCACACAGCCCTCTACCAGTCCACTTCTATCTCTCTTCCTCATGCCTTGGGAAAGAGAAAGATTGCTCCAAGCCAGTTGAACACATAGCAAGGAACCCCTCCAGTGCGTACAAGAGCCAGAATTGCAAAAGGGAAGCACATTCTTGCACCTTCAGAATCAGATATGAAAGGGCATTTAACATTCACTAAAAAGAAAGATAAGGCAAGGTATCAGGACATCTGTAGGCGGTCAATAATCCCCTGTAAGTAAATTCATCACCCTACAATGGAAGCTTTGGATATCTCTACTGCTGTGTTTGAGCTCATTAACAATATAGGGTGGCAAACTTACTTTTTCATTACTTTCCCGACATTTATTGAACTAGTCAGGGAATTTTACACTACTTTTGAGTTCAACAAGCCTAATCATTTCACATTTCACAGCCCACAAGTAGTCAAGTTTAGATTAATGGGAAAAGAATTTAAGCTCTCAATCACGGAATTCAACATTGCCTTTGGATTTATCTCTGAAGAATATGCTAGTTCACTGCTGATAGAAGTACCTAAAAATTCCTTTTCACCACACCTTACCTAAGCCCCATTACAACCCATTTAAGACCCTTAGATTCTTTGCATTCACTTCAATCCATTGATGATAAAGATGTGATATATTAGCAAGCTTATGGTAAAGATCTTTTATGTTTTCACTTGAGGGTTCATTGATACCCTAAACACTTTGAGTGTATTGAGTGAATCCAATGAGAGGGTGTTAGATCCTATTGCATTTTGATTTCGAGAAGTTCATTGAGGTGATTGTTCATGGGTGTGGTTTATAAGAATTTACTCTATGAAATTGTTCGTTTCTTATTTATCTTTAGATTTAAATCTTTAAGGCATGATAATTTGGATTATAGAGGATGAGTAAAGGTAGAAGAAGGAACAATGATGAGAAAAGGTGACGAACTTGAGCTATTGCATGCTTGAGGACAAGCATTGTTTAAATGTGGGGAATTTGATAAGCATTCATAATATCTATATGTTTGTTATATTTCCTCATGTTTTAATGGTTATAAATTCTTAAATCTTGAATTTTGATTATGTTTCGTATTTTGTGGAGTAGATTGAGAAGTTAAATCAAATTGAATTCAAAATCAAGAGATTTGGAGAGGAAAAATCGGAGCTCAAAAAGATATACATTCTAGAAGCAGTTTTTGCTTAAAGGTTGGGCATGTCTTGTTTTCCCGGAATGTTCACAAAAGCAGTCAGCAGGTATAGTGTGAGCGCGCCTTACTGGATTCGAGGATCTGACCTACGGTTACGAATTTGTTGGAGAAAAAAGAATATGTATGATAGCTGGAAAGATTTAGTTACCCATTCTTATCTTTAGGAAAGTATTTGCCAAGACTCCCTATTAAGGTTTAGAAGAAGGGAAAAATCCAAATTTAAATTGTAGTGTCCTATCGCCAAGAGACTTTTTCTCTTGTTTAAAAAAAGAAATTTAAATTTAAGACTTTGGAGCCTATATAAAGGGAAGGGAGCAACCCTAATAAAAGACATAGCTTGCAGCCCTAGAGACTCAGATTATTCCCAAGAAAAATTCCTCTTCTCTTTTCTTTAGGCGTTCTTTTAATTATGAGTAGCTAAATACTTTTCTTCCTGCTGAAGGATAATTGAAGTTTTGGTTCTTCAAGAATTGTGAGATATGAATAATTTTCATTCCTCTTTTATTTCTTCACTATTTATATATCTTCTATATTTATTAAAAAGTATTTTCTTGATTGATTGATGCAAAGGGCCCGTTGTTCAATTATCAGGTTAATAAATTTACATTTAGAACTTTAAATCCGTAATTGTTTAATTGTTCTAATATTAGTGGTAAAATAACATAGTTGATTATAAAGAGATTTTCGATTTATGTTATGAAGATATATAACCTAGTCTAAATGAATCGAGCTTGTGTATTTGTTGGCTAGAATTGGTAGTCTCTCTAATTATTAATGCTGTCGATAGATTAAATCCTAAGAGCTTGTTTAGGGTTGTTTATTAACAAGGGAAGTAATCAAAAAGCTTGTTTTGGTTATCAAGAAAGTAAGGAGAGATAGATTGTTAGAGCCTGTTAATAACCATAACCAATTTAGTGAAAAATAGAAGATTTTGTCCTCGTATCTGTGATCAATTCTCTGAACCAATTCTGAAATTATACCTTTTGTTGGATATTTGCCTGATATTGATTTCTCCTTAGTTTTCAGTTGATTATAATTGCTTTCTCTTTTATTTCACTTTGAAATTTCAAACCCCTCTTTTTTTTTCTTTGTTTTAATTTTCATTAAAATAAATCTACCCAATCCCTATGGATACGACCTTGTTCATCACTATTACAATTTTTATTTTTCAAGAGCGAGAATTTTATTATTTGTTGGATTCGACACCCACCAATTCTATGCTCCACAAAAACCAAACTGGTTTGCTCACTAGCCCCGGCAGGGTTAGTTTTCTCCAAGTAGGGAAATAAAAATTCATTAAAATTAACATCCCTACTTATTATGAGTTTCAATCCTTCTTTCTCTTAAGGACCACAACCTATACCCCTTAGGCCCTTCCCCATATCCTAGAAACACACACTTTCTAGATCCTGGGCTAAGTCTATCATCCTTTTGTTGTGCATACGCAGCACACCCAAAAGTCCTAAGGTTTTCCAACTCAGGTGGTTTGCACTCCACATCTCCATGGGAGTCTTGAGCTCTAAAGCTCTAAAGGGTGATCTATTCACTAAGTATACAGCTATAGCCACATCTTCTCCACAAAAATATTTCGGTAAACCGGATCCATTTAACATGCACCTAACTTTTTCTATAAGGGTCTTATTCATCCACTCAGCAACTCCACTTTGCTGAGGGGTTTCCATAACCGTTCTATGTCTTAGAATCCCATTTAACCTATAGAATTGATCAAGTTCTTGGTTAAAAATTTCTAAGTCATTATCAGTTCTTATCTCCTTAACTACTCTACCCATTTAAGTCTCTACTAGCTTTTTCCACACCATTAATTTATTCAAAGCATCTGATTTATTTTTAACCAAATAAACCCAAACCTTTCTTGAATAATCATCAATTAAAGAAAGAAAGTAAATGTTACCTCCCTATGTTGGTGTCCTTGCTGGTCCCCAAAGGTCCGCATAAATGTAGTCAAGAATCCCCTTAGACTTGTGCACTCAGATGTTGAAGCTGACCCGGTGTTGCTTCCCAAGAACACAACACTTGCAGAAATCAAGTTCCTCTACTTTGTCTCCACCAAGTAGGCCATCCTTGTTGAGAACTTACAAGCCCTCTTCGCTCATATGTCCCAAGCGAGTGTGCCAAAGGGCTGCCCTATCCATCTCAGTCATCAAGCTTGCTGCTTGATCATTGATTTCTGTCTCTTCGATCATCTCATAGAGTCTATTGTTTCTTGCTGCCTTGATCACTACCAAAGATCCCTTGGCCACCTTGATCTTTCCTCCCTCTACTTTGCATGTATACCCCATGGAATCCAATTGCCCCAATGAGATCAAATTCCTCCTCAAATCTGAGAGATACCTCACATTTTCCAGCAGCGTTACCATTCCATCAAACATCCTCACCTGGATGTCTCCTGTGCCCCTCACTTGGTAAGAAATATCATTCCCCAAGAAAACTCTTTCATTATTGGTTTCCTTGAAATTCTTGAACCAACTCCGGTGAGGGCACATGTGATGAGTGCACCCGGTGTCCAAGATCCATTTCCCACTTCCTTCTTGTCCCTTGCTCACATCCGAGCACACAACAAGAACATCACCATCTTGCTGTTCTATCTTGGCAATCGAAGCCTCTCCATTCTTGGTATGGCTTCCTCCTCTATCCCACATCATCTTCTTGCAAAATTTCTTG
This sequence comes from Bretschneidera sinensis, assembly GCA_023935145.1. Lineage (NCBI taxonomy): Eukaryota > Viridiplantae > Streptophyta > Magnoliopsida > Brassicales > Akaniaceae > Bretschneidera > Bretschneidera sinensis. The sequence goes on from CM043705.1 coordinate 8,788,621, forward strand.
ACATGACCCTCCTTATAGCAGTAGTAGCAACTCTTCCCTCCAAATCTCAGTTTGGAATGCATTCTCCCATGGCTTTCTCCTCTACCTCTATCTCGATAGTAGCCATGCATGCTACTGTGCACTCTCCCATGGCTCTCTCCTCTACCTCTGTCTTTGTAGTGGCCATGCATGCTGCTATGCACTCTCCCATGGCTCTCTCCTTTACCTCTATCCGGGTAGTAGCCATGCATGCTGTTGTGCACTCTCCCATGGCTCTCTCCTCTACCTCTGTCCTGGTAGTAGTCATGCATGCTGCTGCTATACCGAGTTGTTGGACTTCTTTTAAAGAATAGCCCTTTACCACTTGATGCACTCCTTATCCTAGCACCAAAATTTTCTTGCAACTCTTGCCTAGGATCAAATTGAAAAGCAAAGATTCATTTACGAAGATACCTCTTATCCGGGAGAGTCTTGGTAAGAAACAACTCATCTAGTTTCTTCTATATTGTAGCTGGATCTTCCGAGTCTCCGCACTCCCATGTGACATTATCCGAAAAGTGCAAGAAGATGGTGTTGTATGCCATCTTTTTCATCTCATTTCGCTGGTCCTCCATGGCACTTGCTGGAAAAGCATTTTGTTGCACTAGAACCGCCTTGATATTCTGCTTCCATAGGGAAAAATCTCCCTTTCCATCAAACTTCTCAATATCGAAATTTGAAGCCATCTTTGCGGACAAGATCCTTGATTTATGCACTACCCACAAATGCTTTCTTCAACCTCAAGAACACAGATCGAAGATGGATCTTAATACCGTTCTTGAATCAACCTTCAAGAACACGACCAGATCTTGATCTTTACACCGTTCTTGAATCACCCTCAAGAACACGATCAGATATTGATCTTAACTCCGTTCTTGATTCACCTCAAGAACACGATCAGATATAGATCTTAACTCCGTTCTTGAATCACCCAAGAAGTTGATCTTTGATTCTTGGAGTCTTGGCTCCGTTACCTTCTTGTTCTTGCTCCGATACCCAACTGTGCAGCTCTGATACTACTGTCCAAAGCTCTGATACTACTGTTTGAAATCACCTTGACAAGATGCCCAGGTGGTGATATTCCAAACACCCAAGTCTAGAATGACTTGTAGAAAGAAATAGAGCAATCAAAGACAAGAATAGAAAATCAAAGAAAGAAAGAAGACAAGAAATTGTTATCGAGGTTCAGAAATGTGCCTACGTCCCCATGAGTTCCTCCGAACTCTCTGCACTAAATCAATGGTTCTTTACAATTCAGCAACCCTCTCCAAGAAACCTCAAGTTCTTGAAGGAACCAAGAAGAGAACTAGAAAGTGATAGACCTATACAATGCTTTCTATCAATTCTATACTAACCTCTCTTCTTTACAAACAGCCTCTCTACAATGAGTCCCTATTGTGTTTTGTGTCTTTGCACTCTCACAAAATTCTCTCATCCACACACATTTCTCACAAGTTACATTACATCTTGTGCCACGATCTTTTTTTTTTAGATTGAACCTAGGTGACCCTTTATATAGTGCATCCACTTCTTGTCCATTCTTGAGATTCAATCCTCACCCTTTGATCATGATTACCACTTAATAATGGCCCTCCATCACTCCTAAGTGGTGCTGTGCGTGCTTTACTTTACCTAGCGCCTAGGTGCTCAACAGGACGTGGTGCTGTGCTGGGCAGAGTCCCTTTGCACACTCTCTGGGTGATGCGCCGCTGGTGGGGAGCGATGTGGTGCTGGGGCGCTTCAGGAGGCAAGCATTTTGGATGGTGCAGTGCTGGGCTATGCGTGGTGCAGTGCTGGCCATTACCTGTAGTATGCACACACCTTCAGCTTATGTGCAGAAGTGCACACACTAGTGCACCTACCCTTACCTTGCTCCAAAGTGATGCACACACATGTGTGCAGACCTTTAACTTGCTGAACTTTAATCTAACATTGGTTTAGACTTTAACCATCTTTGAACCATGTTTAGACATGTTTAAACCTTAGATAAATACCAATAGAAGTCTTGGAGCCCTCACCTCCATTCAACAATTCTTCACTTATGAGGACACCTACAGGAACTTACAATCCGGTAACAGTACATTGCTTTCTTTATGTATAAATTAACATGCCTTCTCTTGTTTGATATATCGATCATATTCTTACTCTAAACCATTTTACCTTATTTCATAAATAAAATAAATATATATTAGGTTCATTTCATTTTGTTAATGTTTGGTCCGGAGGGCATGGATATATAGTCATTGCTGGCTAAAGCAAATGATAATCACCCTCCAATGATTGCTGATACTGGAAACTCAAATTCTCCTATTGCAAATGCTCCCACTAAGCAACGATTGGGAACCACCTCCTCTAATACTCCATTGATTAAGACACCACTAATTCAATTTCTTGACAATGGTAGGTACAAAACGATTTACTTCTAAACTAATTGAGAGAGAAGCAACCTTGTTATTTATATCATCTCATAAATTAACTATTAATCACCATGTTAGCATTTTTCTCATGATCCCAAAGGTGAATAACCAACAAAACAGTGCGATTCAGGCTGAGCAACCTAATTTGGTTTACTCAAATCAACTGAATGCTGCTCAGATTAAGCATCTCCTGTATGTCAAAACTTATCTTTCATGCTTAATGATATTAATTATCAAAATTGGTTTTATGTTGCATTGAAAATTAGATATCCTTTATTCTTATGCTTGTTTTTCTTTCCAAAAAAACTTCGACGTAGGCCTTCACCGATGGGTCATGATATAAATCCGCTTAATCATGAGTACAACACATGATTTGGGGATGAACTTCTAGGTAACATATCATGCATTGTTCGACCCTCAAAACGCAATGAGTACTTAGCAATTATATCTTTTATTCATTTAAAATTTTATTGTGTAAAGTTTCACTATAATGTATCGAACATGTATAAACAAACAGGGGTCAGATTCTTCTGTGATAAACTACAGCGACCAGATCTGATCTCTCAGCAACAGAACCCTCCATATAGGCCTATGACTACTCCTTTTTGGTATGACTTAGATTTCATCATATATCAGTATGAGTATTATTGTTTGTGTAAAACAAAATACAAACAATGGACTAGTAAGTCATTGGAGCTAATTCAATTGATACATAACATACCATCTATTATCCATCATTTTCAAAGTATTAAATGTTATATTTTTTATATAGAAAATTAACCTGATACTTCACTGAAATGCAATACTAATTAACATAACTTAGTGCCATAAATATAAAGTGGTTCATCTTCTTAATTGCTGAAAACTTCTTAATTTCAGGAGTCAACAATTATTTGATAACGGACAAGTCAATCAACTCCCTTTGGTGCCAACATTCATTTCACAGTTAGAAGACTCCTTGCTTGTTGAATAGCCTATTTAACAATCTTAATTTCAAGCTGTTGTTGATATATTGAACAACTTATAACTTCTTGCTTTCACACTTCTTCTAGGCTACAAGGTCTCCAGGGACTAATGAATCAAACTACTAGGCCAAGTGCTTCATAGCAAAGCCTTGACAGTTCCAAACCAAATCCAATCTTGAACTCGAGGACTCAACAAGTAAAAATCTCACGCAAGACCTCATTAATTGCACTTTTTTTCTAATCAAGCTTGATTGTGCATCGTAGACTGACCTTACAAAATTTTGGTTGAAAAAAAAAATTTAGCATGGAATTTCAAGGCATGATCATGGTAGAGGAGGATTTGAATTTTGGCAATTATCGAGACACTCCAAGGTATTGCATTTTCTTCACATATTATCTTGTTATAGATTCGTACACAATAAAGTTTTGTTGAATGTATCTCTTCTTCATAAAAGTGGAAAACCAATTAAGGACAGATCGAGACTTCTAAATCAAATCACACATTTTAGTAGAACTAAGATCACCACAAGACATTCATTTTTACTTTAATTGAATGCAGACATTACCTACTTTGGGAGAACAGGCTCCGATATTTTGGGATTCACAATCTCAAGCAAATGAAGTTGGGAGCTCTGGTATTTCCTATCTTAGGGACCAAAGGTTGTTTTATGGAACTTTATATAGTCATGTTTCATTTTTATTTTCATCAAACCATAGTGTAAATTTCTTTTCACCACTCATGGGAATTTAAACAAAAAGGTTGGGAGATTTTAGGCCAATTAAAAATGCACTCTATGATCAAATGTTTGACGTGATTGGTCTCCTCGTCGACCCCGATCTGAGATGTATGCTACTAAATAAATGGTAATTTTTTTGTCTTCTTGATCATTTAACTTTTAACCAGCTTTATAATTTTATTAGGAGCAAAAACAAGATGTCTTACTTAGTACGATCATTTCATGGTGCAATATCATACCTTTTTCAAAAGTAAAATAAAATATAAATTTAATCAGCATAAAAAAAAGGATGGAAAATTACAAACATTTCCAAAGGTGCAACATCGTATTAACAATAATTGATAATTTACTCTCTGTCCATCATCATAGGATGAGAAAGAGTGAATCATGTGACAAAATTTAATCTTTCAAGGGTTTTTCCATAACAGATGAGACCTCATGCGGATGTGAAGAGTTGAGGAGTGCTTTGATATTTTGGGATATTTTCTATGTCGACTTGTTTGTGAATGTTCTTTCTAGACAAATTTTACAAGGTATTATATGTTATGATGAAATCTATGGAGAAGAGTAGTTGAAACATCCTTTAAAATAAATTGTGGAACCTTATCGTTTTGTAACTGTGTTTCAAACTTTGATTGAAACTTTGTGTTTTGTGGTTAAATAAAAACTAGTATCTTTATTGTTTTGTGGTTGGAATGTAGAGGTAATTTAATTTTCTATTGAAAAAGAATTCATGAATGAATTCGAAGCATGCAAGTAAAATGAAGAGAAAAGGCAGTATATATAGATTAGTACACGACTTATTGATTTAAAGTTTTGGCAGAAGCGTCGTTCATGTACAGCAAAACATTCTCTTGCACGTGAAGTGTCATTCATGTATAGCAAGTGTTGGAAATCACCTTGACAAGATGCCCAGGTGGTGATCTTCCAAACACCCAAGTCTTGAATGACTTGTAGAAAGAATTTCAGCAATCGAACACAAGAACAGAAAATCAAAGAAAGAAAGAAGACAAGTAATTTGTTGTCGAGGTTCGGCAATGTGCCTACATCCCCATGAGTTCCTCCAAACTCTCTGCACTATCTCAATGGTTCTTACAAAGTTACAGCAATCCCCTTCAAGAATCCAAGTTCTTGAAGAACCAAGAAGAGAACGAGAAAGTGATAGACCTATTACAATGCTTTCATCAATTCTCTACTAACCTCTCTTCTTTACAACCAGCCTCACTACAAGAGTCCCTCTTGTGTTTATGTCTCTCACACAATTCTCTCTTGTGTTTACAATGATCTCACAATGTCACAACCTATGTGGTTCTCTCACACACCTTTTTCACCACTTGAAATGAGGCTAGGAAACCCTTTTTATAGCCTCTTAATTCTTGGACAATCTTATGAATCATGCTTGACCCTTTGATCATGTTTTTCCTTTAATCTCAGCCCTATATCACTCTCCAAGTGATGCTGTGCGTTTTGGTGTGGTGCTGTGTGCTGCGGCATGACCTGATGCTGCAGCCTCCTGATGCTCTGCGCACACCTCCTGCCTGGGGGCAGAAAATTCCACAGCAGTGTGCCTGACCTTCCCATGCTCAAAATTGAAGCACACACATGTGTGCAACCTTATAACTTGCTTAACTTTGATATCCCACAATTGGTTTGGACATTAACCAAACTTAGACCATGTTTGGACATGTTTGAAACTTAGGCAAATAACAACAATCTCTACCTTTGTCTAAGAGTTCAAAAACCTGAACCATTGTGCAGAAAGCTTCGGGATTCAAACTCATCTGGAGTTATCAATTAACCAAATCCATTCCTAAGAAGTCCAAGGCAATGATTGGACCATCTTAAAGGTAGAACCTTGGTGCCTAAATCTGCAGGACTTTTCTCCGTGGTCTTCTTGTCAACATGAATGCATCCTTTCGTACCATTTTCCAGAATGTAATGATACCAAACATCCATATGCTCTGTCCCCTCATGGAACACCGGATTCCTCCAAAAGTGCCCCGCACTTTGGTTATCCAAAGTTACCACCACCTGCTCTTTTAGGACCTCCCACTCGTCCAACAACCCTTTGCACCCCATAGCCTCCTTTATGGCTTCCGTAGCCGCTATGCATTCTGCCCTGGTTGTTATGAGTGCTACCACTGGCTGCCACTGAACCTCCATGTACCTCAGCAACCAATTCATCCCAAGGCAATGCTCTTTTCGAGGATTACTCACACATTAGCTGAAAACATCCATTGCCCAAGAAACACTTGACCTGTTTCTCTTCCTTTCCTGGATGATTCTCCTCTTCCCAAGGATCTTTTGTGTAAGGCTGAGATCCTTCCTCTTGAACTCCTCACTGAGTTGAGATGTAAACCTTTCCATCCTCTTCCTGCTGTTCCAAACTAACAGCCCATCAATGACATAGGTGAGGATACTCACCATCTTCTCCACCTTGTGTCCAGGTGAGAAAGTTTCTGTGAAACCTATGTCTTCTCTTCTTGTGAACCCATTCGCCACCAGCTTAGCCTTGTTCTGGACTTCATCTCTTGGAGGGCACCCTTCTTTGATCTTGTAAGTGCACTTACATTCCACAACTTTCTGATTTCCTAGAATTTTCACCAATTCCCAGAAGTTGTTCTTCCTCAAAGAATTCATTTCTTCCTCCATAGCTAGCTGCCACTTTGACGAATCCTTACACTCCATGGCATCCGTGTAAGTTTCTTGTTCACTCATCTCTCCTTCTGTCCAAGGAGCTGCTGCATCCGCAGCATCCGCAAACCCACATCTTGAAGGTGGTCTGACCAGCCTTCTTTCCCGGTCTCTTATGAGCTGAAAGTCCTTCTGACTTGTTGCAGCATCCTCTTCTTGTTTAGCCTCTTCTTGAGTTTCTTGAGCTTGGCAATCATCCAAGGGCTCTACCTGAATAGAATCTCCCTTGATACTATGCTCCACAAGAACCAAACTAGTTTGCTCACTAGCCCCTGCAGGGTTAGTATTCTCCAAGTAGGGAAATAATAATTCATTAAAGACAACATCCCTACTTATTATGAGTTTAAATCCTTTCTTTTCTAAGGACCAAAACCTTAGCCCCTTCCCCATATCCTAGAAACACATATTTTCTAGATCCTGGGCTAAGCTTATCCTCCTTTTGGAGTGCATACGCAGCACACCCAAAAGTCCTAAGGTTGTCAAACTCAGGGGGTTTTCCACTCCACAACTCTTCGGGAGTCTTATGGTATACAATCCTAGAGAGTGATCTATTAATTAAATATGCAGTTGTAGACACCGCTTCCCCCCAAAAATATTTGGGTAATCCGGATTTATTTAACATGCACCTAACCTTTTCCCTAAGGGTCTTATTCATCCACTCAGCAACTCCACTTTACTGAGGGGTTTCCACAACCATGCTATGTCTTAGAATGCCATTTAACCTACAGAATTGATCAAGTTCTTGGTTAAAAATTTCTAAGCCATTATCGGTTCTTATCCCCTTAACTACTCTACCCATTTGAGTCTCAACCAGCCCTTTCCACACCACTAACTTATTCAATGCATCTGATTTATTTTTCACCAAATAAACCCACACTTTTCTTGAATAATCATCAATTAAAGATAGAAAGTAAATGTTACCTCCCTGTGTTGGTGTCCTTGCTGGTCCCCAAAGGTCCGTATGAATGTAGTCAAGAATGCCCTTAGACTTGTGCACTCCGGTGTTGAAGTTGACCCGATGTTGCTGGCCAAAAACACAGCTCTTACAGAAATCCAATTTTTCTACTTTGTCACCACCAAGTAGACCTTCCTTGCTAAGCACTTGCAGGCCCTTTTCACTCATGTGTCCCAAGCGAGTGTGCCAAAGGGCTGCCTTGTCCAGCTCAGCCATCAAGCTTGCTGCTTGATCATTGGTTTTTGTTTTTCCGATCATCTCATAGAGTCCATCGTTTCTTGCTGCCTTGATCACTACCAAAGATCCCTTGGCCACCTTGATCTTTCCTCCCTCTATCTTGCATGTATAGCCTATGGAATCCAGCTGCCCTAATGAGATCAAGTTCCTCTCCAAACCTGGAACATACCTCACATTTTCCAGCAGCCTTGTGACTCTATCAAACATCTTCAATTGGATGCCTCCAATCCCTCTCACTTGGCAAGAATTGTCATTCCCCAAGAAGACTCTTCCCTCATTGATCTCCTTGAAATTCTTGAACCATTCTTTGTGAGGGCTCATATAATGAGTGCACCCGGTATCCAAGATCCATTTCCCACTGCCTTCTTGCCCCTTGCTCACACTTGAGCACACAACAAGAACATCATCATCTTGCTGTTCTATTTTGGCAACCGAAGCCTCTCCATTCTTGGTATGGCTTCCTCCTCTATCCCTTGTCATCTTCTTGCAATCTTTCTTGACATGACCCTCATTATGGTAGTAGTAGCAGCTCTTCCCTCCAAATCTCAGTTTGGAATGCATTCTCCCATGGCTTTCTCCTCTACCTCTGTCTTGGTAGTAGCCATGCATGCTGTTGTGCACTCTCCTATGGCTCTCTCCTCTACCTCTATCCCGGTAGTAGCCATACATGCTGCTGTGCACTCTCCCATGGCTCTCTCCTCTACCTCTATCCCGGTAGTAGCCATGGTTGCTGCCATACCAAGTTGCTGGCCTTCTTTTAAAGAACAACCCTTTACCACTTGATGCACTCCCTATCTTGGCATCAAGATCATCTTGCAACTCTTTCTTAGGATCAAATTTAAAAGCAAAGATTCGTTTCCGAAGATACCTCTTATGTGGGAGAGTCTTGGCAAGAAACAATTCATCTAGTTTCTTCCATAATGCAGCTGGATCTTCCGAGTCTCCGCACTCCCTTGTGACATTATCCGATATGTGCAAGAAAATGGTGCTGTAAGCCATCTTCTTCATCTCGGTCCGCTGGTCCTCCGTGACACTTGCTGGAAAAGTATCATCTTCTCCAATAGCCAAGTCCACTTTTTTGTTGTACAAGAACCTCCTTGATCTTCCACTTCCATAGGGAAAAATATCCCTTTCCATCAAACTTCTCAATACCAAAATTTGAACTCATCTTTTGCGGACAAGATCCCAGATTTGTGCACTAACCACAACAGCTTTCTTCAACCTCAAGAACACAGATCGAAGATGGATCTTTAACACCGTTCTTGAATCAACCTTCAAGAATACGACCGGATCTTGATCTTTACACCGTTCTTGAATCACCCAAGAAGTTTGATCTTTGATTCTTGGAGTCTGGGCTCCGTACCTTCTACTTCTTGTTCTGATAACCAGCTGCTGTGCTCTAATACCACTGACCAAAGCTCTGATACCACTGTTGGAAATCACCTTGACAAGATGCCCAGGTGGTGATCTTCCAAACACCCAAGTCTTGAATGACTTGTAGAAAGAATTTCAGCAATCGAACACAAGAACAGAAAATCAAAGAAAGAAAGAAGATAAGTAATTTGTTGTCGAGGTTCGGCAATGTGCCTACGTCCCCGTGAGTTCCTCCAAACTCTCTGCACTATCTCAATGGTTCTTACAAAGTTACAGCAATCCCCTTCAAGAATCCAAGTTCTTGAAGAACCAAGAAGAGAACGAGAAAGTGATAGACCTATTACAATGCTTTCTATCAATTCTCTACTAACCTCTCTTCTTTACAACCAGCCTCACTACAAGAGTCCCTCTTGTGTTTATGTCTCTCACACAATTTTCTCTTGTGTTTACAATGATCTCACAATGTCACAACCTGTGTGGTTCTCTCACACACCTTTTTCACCACTTGAAATGAGGCTAGGAAACCCTTTTTATAGCCTCTTAATTCTTGGACAATCTTGTGAATCATTCTTGACCCTTTGATCATGTTCTTCCTTTAATCTCAGCCCTACATCACTCTCCAAGTGATGCTGTGCGTTTTGGTGTGGTGTTGTGTGCTGCGGCGTGACCTGATGCTGCAGCCTCCTGATGCTGTGCGCACACCTCCTGCCTGTGGGCAGAAACTTCCACAGCAGTGTGCCTGACCTTCCCATGCTCAAAATTAAAGCACACACATGTGTGCAATCTTATAACTTGCTGAACTTTGATATCCCACAATTGGTTGGGACATTAACCAAACTTAGACCATGTTTGGACATGTTTGAAACTTAGGAAAATAACAACAGCAAGAAATTTTCTTCACGTCATTCAAGTATAGCAAGACATTCTCTTAACCCAACAGTAAGATACTCCAATTCCTTTAAAGCCTACCAGATTAGTCAACTGACATTCATTGTACTCCTACGAAATTAGGAATATAAATTCTCCATTCATTGTACAAATCTGTCAAAGAATCACCTTGTATTAAGGGAGAGAATCTCTCCTATATTATTGTACGGACAGAAAGGACAACAAACTCCCTTTCTACTCAACCATGCATGCGTGGAAATATATTTAAATGATCTGCCAATAAAAGTAAAGTGGGAATAAATTTTGTTTAGTGTCTAGTTTGAGATCATGAAAAATATATGATATAAGAGTACATTTCACTATGATGAAAAGTAAATATCTCTTTTCTCTCTTTCCATACCATTTAATAGTGTAAAAATTCTTCGCTGGCTCTTTAGACCCGCTGAAAACTTCATTGGTAAACTTGAGAAGCTTCAATGATAACGTCAATAAACGTTTAGGACCCAAAAAGGTAATATTACTAGTAAAGTTTCTAAGATTACCAGTAGAATTTCCAACTGGTCTAAAACATTGGTTTAGACCCTAGCCAGCCAAAAAATCTTCATATAAATGAGATGAACCCTTATGTTATATATTTTTCATGGACTTATACTAGAACAAAACTTCTCGGTAATGCTGCCAGTAAAGGAGTTGCTTGGAGTTTGAAGAATCTAAACTGTAACCAATTTTGTACACACATGTTATGTAAAATTTGTTATATAAAAGCCAATAATTTTTACCTTTCTTTTTCTTTTGAAGAAGATGATATTTTTGTTCCATTATTCACTTTAGTGCACTTTTCCTTTCCTTATATTTTTTTAGTCTTTTTTGTTCTTGTTATGTGAAAAACTAATAGCTGGTAATAATTAAACATGTATAAAATGAACGTACATGCATAAAAACAAGCACATTAAAAAAAATTTCTAAAAACAACTTGTAATTAATTACAACTAGCTAAAACATTAACATGAATAAAAGGATCAAGATTGTCACAACCTTAAGCAACAATTTACCATTTTTAATTTCAATTCTAGATAGACTGATGATAAACACACAAAATTATTTTATGTAAACTTGACTGTTAATTCTCACTGCTGAAAAATTGATAGATAGGTTGTTTAACGATATTGACAAACCATGACAAAAGTGTGAGACTTATTATTTTCAAATAACTTCTTCAGCCACAATTTGAATCTTTAGTTGACACTTAGAATTTTAGAAAATGAAAGAAAACAAATTAACAAAAAAAAATACAAAGAAGTTTCTCAATAAAGAATGTTTCCAGCATTAAGTTTATGATACAGACTACATAGTTTTTGTGATGACCCACACCCCTCATTAAGAGTGCGATGGGAAGATCATGATCGCAATAGTGTACAATTAGATATACTTTTGGGTCACGAAGTGAGAGTATGACAGAATGGTATCATAGTCGACCCAAGCCCATTATCATGTGGATGCATGATATTTTGGTCTTATTTCAATCTTATCCTTCCTTCATAGAAAGGATTAGTATTACAATTTGTCCTTCTTATCTTATGGTTCTCATGTTATCCTAATCTCTTGCTCCATTTTTCAGTCTCATCAACCACTTTCTAATAGATTTATCTATCTATCATTGAATCATTTTTGAGAAGGATCAAACCTAAATGAGAACTTATTCCAAGAGAAAGTGAAAGTGCCTTCTTTTTTTCGTTTTTCATTGATTGTTCAGCACATTATATATATAAGTAATATTTCGGGAATGAACATCGAGTGATTCGATTTCTGACACTAATTTTTCTTGTTTTGATTTTAAATATATTTTCATATAAGGTTTGGTTTCATCTTGCTTATAAGCCACATCTAAAAGTGAATTGCATAAGAGTTTTTTGAGTTTTTCTTTTGGAGAAGAGGGTATACATAGATCGTATTATGGATATTATTTGTGTTAGGTTTTTCTCAGTATTTCATAAGACTTAAAATGTAATTTAAATACATATATTATATACAAGTATGTATATATAAGATCATTTGTATCTATATATGTTAAGACAGAAAGAATCCCAAGGAAAAATAAAACTACTATTAAAGAAAGTAACACATTCCGATGATCGACGAATTGTGCAGTTCTTGAGACCGAAAACCGAGTAAAGCACTTCAAATATCCTAGTTAAAGAAGAAATGTGGAATACCCGTGAATGAGCTACTTATATGGTTTAGCATATATTTTGAGTTCTTTTCTTAATGCTTACAGATCTGATAGTTGAATCGTTGAATTCACGTTCAAGTTCAGCATCTAGGAATGGTTACATAATTAGTTCCAGTTTGATATTTAAGTCAACTTTGCATTGACTTGTTCGGTTGAGTTCAAAGTGAGATTAGGTCATTAACATGTGAAATCTTTACTATAGGTCTAATAATTATTTTTAATGTACTGTTGTTAGTTTACGAAGAATGATCAATTTTATTTCCTCTCGTAAAAAATCACTAGAATTAAATGAATAATGGCTAAGCTGATAATTTGGGAGTTGCATCTATGGACACTACAACAAATTAAGTTTTTAGTGGCGCATCAAAACGTCAAAAAAAAAATTATAATTTTGTCACGAAAGTATTTGGGTAACGAAAAAAATATGTCATGATGATCGTCAACATAGCTTCGTTGCTAAAAGTATTTGTGACTGTTCAATAATATTGTTACTAATTGTTAGTTATAGGTGACAAAATTGATTATCATCACCAAAGGAAAAAATGTTTTGTGACACAATGTTGCGTCTGTAATACTAATGAAATTTGGTCATTAAAGATTTGTATTTGTCACTAAATACATAACAAAGGTTCACTGTATGTGAAGAAAACTTACGCATCATCTTAAGAATGACTAATTAGTAACACAAAAAAATAGTCATCAAAGCTAATAACATGTCGTCGCTGAAGGTTCCAATGCGTCACTAAATAGGCAGTTATGTTTCATGATAGAGGACGATGTTAAATGTCACCAAGTAGAGGAAACTTTTGTGAAGAAATGTAATGATCCATCTCAAGCGAGCCCTACTAGAGGCGACATCCTTACTTTTCATAATTGAGCACCTAAACAACTATAATATGAATAGAGTCTAACATAGACGTAGGATAATATATGTATACCATAGTAAGTAAGTACAACTTCGATCAATAATACAATCATTTAACTTTACAAAAGGACATCTCATGAGACGTAACTTCAAAATATACATCTTAGTATAAAATACTAGACTACTATTACAAAAACAGATTGGACGAGGATTCCAGCACTTGGACCCACCTAGGGACTTCTCTTCCTTGCTTCTTCACTAATGGTTCAAAGGTCTCGAATAATCTTCTTGAAATAGTAAGAGGGAGGGGGTGAGCTAAAAAGCTCAAAGAGTAAACACATTACTCGAAGTAATCAAAAAAATCCTTTTATAAACCCCTTGCGGGTAGTTTAGTACATATTCATGTTTTATACAATTATATCTTTATACAATATATAGTAATTCATATGGCTCGTGGATTCTGAATAAACAACTCAAGGATGATATATCATACAACGTAAAGCACTCCTTCAATTACTTCAATTCTTTATTGTTTCAATCGAATAGTTCATGAATATCGGGATGTCGCCCATTTAAATAAATTAGATCCCCTCTCTACCTCTTATCGAGCAAGGTCTCCACTTCCAAGAACAAAGGCCCTACCACTTATCGGATGGAGTTATAACATTTTACACACTAATACTTCCTCGTTACCCGTTACCGGGTGAGTTTTACATAGCTACAAAATAAATCCATTCCTTCCACATCACACAATAACAACAAAAGTAATTCAACAAATACAAAGCATTCTTGGTAATATAACCTTTTAATACACATTTCATGAACTAATTATATTCAAAGCCCCCAAATTTATTGATTTTTAATACACAAGTATTATCTACATGCATCTCATGCTCCTTAAATATTTTATTTTAGAATACGTAAAAAGCTTAAGTCCTTACTAATGTTTATAATCTAAGCTTTTAATTTCAATCAAGATTGTCACGCTTACTAAGAGTAAGGTGATACTCACCTTGTTGAATAAAACTTCACCGTCGAATCACCTCCTTACCCTTAGAAAATTCCTCAAATACACCTAAAGAATTCATCGATTAAAATTAACCTCGGAGATGTATACAATTTCTAACTAATTACTCGAGTTATGAAATCAAGAGCTACTATTTAATTCATCTAATTATCCATAAAGACTTGTAACATAAAGGAAAAGGAGAATTGAATTATACTAAGTGTAATATGTTGAATTATGCATGATTGTTTTATTGATGACTTTTCTTCTCTTGATATATATATATTGTAATAGATGATTGTGGAATAGTTATGTAGCGTTAGTTTTTTAAACGACTAGTATAGAAATCTGTGAACTTAAAGTATATAAGGTTTAGCGTAGTGGGCATATATATGTGTATGCTTGAGAGATGAGCATAAGAAGAAGGTAGTCGATGGAGTACCAGATAGTAGTAATTTGAAAATCCGCGTTGAATGATCAATCTGAAAGTGTGGGAAATTTGAATTTTGGGAAGTAGAACTGATTCATAGATAGTAAGTGTTTCATTAAGAAATGAGACTTGGGAAGAGTGATTAAAATGATAGGTAAGAGTACATATGGGTTAACGAGTATAGAAAGGAGTAGGATTTAAATTGTTGGACAAGTGGTTCTTGTGAAGATTAAGGTATAGTAGGAATGAATGAAGCAAAAGGAGAGAAACAATTTACTTAAAGAAATGATGGCGTTATGATTTATAAATGATGTTTTTGAAATATTTTGGTTTTGAGGAGGATAGTAAAGGAGTAGGTTGGGAAGAAGAAATTTTTGTATATATGTGGAATTAGTAAAGGATAAAGGTGTAGTGAACTTTTCATTTGATCTTAGGTATTAAGTGAAGCTTGATGCAAGGAGATGGTGGATCTAAATTATAGAATAAAGAATGAGTAATTAAATGGTTGGTACTACTTGAGTGAACTAGAAAGTTTTGATTACTGGAAGATTTAAATTGAAAAATACTTTTGGTGTCTATTGAGAGGTAGGTGATGATGGACTAAGATATATTAGAAGCATTTGAAATCTAAAGACTTGTGAATGACTTGTCTTAAGATATGGTTGGTAGTATTAGAAAGAATAATATTTAGAGAAAGTATGAAACCTATGCTTGGTAAGAGAAGTTACCTTGTAAATGAAAGTGATAAGAAGGTGTTTCATAGGAAATCAAGAGTTTAGTAAGGTATAAGGGTATTAGAACGATTATGCTAAAAAGTGATGAGTATAGTGTACAAAACCAAGGTCTGCTGGATTGAAGGTTAAAGTACTAGTATACAATGAGGAACTAGAAAGTTAGGAAATTAGTAATATCCCCACCCATAGTTAATAATAAGGCTTGTACGTAGTTAGTAATAATATAAGAGGTAGAGATTTCAAGAGTAAATTTTTTTACTTAAGAAATTCTGAAGTTTGGAGTATTTTAAAAGGAAATAGTATTGGAAGAGATGTCAAATAAGAAAGATAATTAAAGAGATTTGAGGTTACTAGACATTTAGATCTCGATAGAACTTAATTTAAAGTGAAGGGAAGATTTTAGACAAATCAAAGAGCTACCAGGAAGTGTTAGAGAGAGTTTAAAATAGATTTTTACTAAGTGGATGATGGAAATTTAAATTCATGAAGGGATTAAGATATGTTTTGAGAAATAGTATAAGTGGTTCGATGTAATTATGAAATATCCAATTGAAGGATTACCAATGATAATTAGTTAAATGAGACTATTGGGAGTCATCATTCATAGTGTGGCTAGACTTAAGATTCAATGAGGAAAAGAGTGGGGATGAGATGTTAGATGGTCTTTTGGATGTGTATTTAGGTCAAGAGAGTAGCTTAAGTGTGTAAAAGTCTAAGAGAAAGGTGGAAGTAGAATAAAGAAATGAAGATATTTTAGTTCAGTGTGTTGATGAAAAGAATTGAGTAAAAAGTAAGAAGTCGATATTACTACCAATATTTTCTTATATTTATCCATAAATCCACACAAATTATTATTATTATCATCATAATTCCATAAGCATTTATTATGCTATGCTTACTAAAAGTAAGGTGAAACTCACCTTTGATATGCCAAAAGTTAATCTTAGCTACTTCATTGCCTTTTGTTCGTTTTTCCACCACATCTAAAGAACATACAATATAGTTTAACAATCCAAGAAGTAAACTAGTAATTAATAATTATCTATATCAAGTAATTACAAGAATTAATTAAACCAATACATATACAATATCACAAGTTTCCTTTTCTTTTTCTACCTTTCTTTCCTTTCCTTATCAAATTTTAGATTTACATCTCATGACAATGATACTTTTGAACTTAATCAAGTAAATTCTAAGTTAAACTACAAGAGAACTTACATATAAAAAGTTTCTCTCAACTACTGAAAAGCTATTCCAATTTAAAGAAACCATACCAACTTTAATAATAATTATACCATCAAGCACTTGTTTTTTCAACTCATATAATTCACACTTTTCATAAACATTCTTGAGTAAATCATATAACTTTCAAAATACCCACTTAATAGAAGTTTTCCAAACTTTTAGTTTTATCACTAGAAAACCTAAGAACTCAAGAAATTCCTTTAGTTTTTTTTTTTTTTTTTTTTAAAAATACCCAATTAAACTTTTCTTATTTCCTTCCATAATTTTCTCATCTTCACAAATTCCAAGAAAATTATAACTCTAACAAAGAAAAATCTCCAATTTATGAAATTAAACCAAATTCAATCTAACCCATACTCTTCTAGGTCTCAACTTTCATATTTTAGAATAATCACAACTCAAATCAAACTCCAACATCATAGTTTTACAACATAAAATTTTCAAAATTTCTTCAAAATTTCGTTCCATTGCAAACATCAAACTAATTCAATTTAAACTCAAATTATCTTAAAGAAAGTCCTCGAATCAACTTTAAGCAGTCAATTTTTTCTATGTAGGAAAAATAAATCTATATATGTAGTATTAAGGAAAACAGAACATCCCGGCCATTTGCCTGCAGTGTCAGTACTGAAAACGTTGTCAGTAGAGAGGAAACCATGGTGCGGGAGGTACATGGGCTGATATTCTGACTGATTTTCTTAATTCTTACAGATCTGCAGGGTCGCTGGAGTATGGTTAGCCTTTTCTCAAAGTTTAGGGCATCCCTTGAGGCATTACCTATCATTAGCAAACGTTATTATTTTCTTTATTCATCACAGTGAATGGTTCTTACAAGGAAATTAGCAGTGCTGGACATGAGCACTCAGTAACTGAAATCGCCAATTGTAATGATATATGTGCTAGTAGGTCCCACCATAGGAATTTATATGGGCTATTCACTAACTCATATGGTAGATTTTATCCTTCCAGGTAAAGTTTTTAGATTTGGTAGTAAGTTATCATATTTGGGAGTAATATCCAAATGTGGCAATTACTATCAAATATGACTTATTTTACAAATAGATTTGACTATTTTACTAGCAAATGTGACAACTAATTTTCATGAGTTAAAACTAGGAAAGGAATCTAAAAAAAAATCCAATTTAATGTCAAAACACAATGTATTTAATTTAGACTATATCATTTCCATTTAATTTAAATCAATCTCATGGTTTTCATTATAGTTTGCCTTCAAGTTCAGCATACAGAATTATTAGTCATATCATGATTCCTTCGTAAACTTTATGTTGACTTGTTCAGGTTAGATCAAAATGAGATTAGGCCATTAAAAAGTAAAATGATTATTTTAATATACTTTTTTGTTTATTGGTCTTTGCTTGGTTGCTTTGTTCGTGCGATTGAACATTTATCCTAATATTTATCATTTGCAGCATGCTGTTTCATTAATAAAATTGTCTTTTACCATAAAAAAAAAAAAAAAAAACTAGTTAATTTGCGAAGAATGACCAATTTTATTTCCTCTTCTCAACAACAACCAGAATCAAATGGTGTTTGGCTCAGCTGATGAACAGAGAGATCCATGTTGAGACTTTGCCTTGAACTTTGATTATGATCATGACTTTATGAACAAAGAGAATATTCAATAACCTGAAAATGAGCAAAATGAAACAGCTGGGAACTTATCAAATGTTAGTAAGCATGTGGATGCATTTTGTTATGATGTTCTTTAGATGAAATTAATATAAAGATATTTGTGGGTAACAATTAATTCACTTTTCAAGTATATTTATTAAATAATAAAAAATTTCATTATTTAACTAATTAATTAATTTTTGGGTAATGATGATTGATAAGGAGGTTGTGGAGTTAGGATCATCGAGTGGAAGCAATCTGCCACTAATGAATCATTCAAACTCCAACCAGAACCTGATAGCCCCAATATCTGTACAAAACAAATTGTGAAGTTTTGGAGCCCTCGCCTCCATTCAACAATTCTTCACTTATGGGGACACCTGCAGGAACTTACAATCCGGTAACAGTACATTGCTTTCATTATGTATAAATTAACATGCCACCTCTAGTTTGATATATCGATCATATCCTAACTCTAAACCATTTAACCTTATTTGATATATATACTAAATATATATTAGGTTCATTTCTTTTTGTTAATGTTTGGTCTGGAGGGCATTGATATACGGTCATTGCTAGCTAAAGCAAATAATAATCACCCTCCAATGATTGCTGATACTGGAAACTCAAATTCTTCTATTGTAAATGCTCCCACCATGCCGCGATTGGGAACCACCTCCTCTAATACTCCATTGATTGAGACTCCACTAATCAATTTCTTGACGATTGTAGGTACAAAACTATTTACATCTAAACTAATAGAGAGAGAAGCAACCTCGTTATTTTATATCATCTCATAAATTAACTATTAATCACCATGTTTGCCTTTTTGTCATGATCCTGGAGGCGAATAACCCACAAAACAGTGTGATTCAGGCTGACCAACCTAATTTGGTTTACTCAAATCAACTGAATGCTGCTCAGACTAAGCATCTCCTATATGTCAAAACTTATCTTTTATTCTTAATGATATAAATTGTTAAAATTGGTTTTACATTGCATTGTAAATTTGATATCCTTTATGCTTATGCTTGTTTTTCTTTCCAAAAAACATCAACATAGGCCTCCACCGATGGGTCATGATATAAATTCGCTTAATCATGAGTACAACACATTATTTGGGGATAAACTTCTAGGAAACATATCAAGCAATATTTCAGGCAACAATCAGCTTACATTGTTTGACCCTCAAAACGCAGTGAGTACTTATTAAATATATTTTTTATTCGTTTAAAATTTTATTGTGTTAAGTTTCACTATAATGTATTGAACATGTAAAAACAGACAGTAGTCTGATTCTTATGTGATATACTACAACGACCAGATCTGATCTCTCAGCAACAGAACCCTCAATATAGGCCTATGACTACTCCGTTTTGGTATGACTTAGATTTCATCATCTATCGGTATGAGTATTATTCTTTGTGTAGAGCAAAATACAAACAATGGACTGGTAAGTCATTGGAGGGAATTCAATTGATACATAACATACCATCTATTATCTATTGGTTTCAAAGTATTAAATGTTATATTTTTTATATAGAAAATTAACCTAATACTTCACTGAAATGCAATACTAATGAACATAACTTAGTGCTATAAATATGAAGTACTTAATCTTCTGAATTGATGAAAACTTCTTAATTTCAGAAGTCAACAATTATTTGATAACGGATAAGTCAATCAACTCCCTTTAGTGCCAACATTCAGTTCACAGTTAGAAGACTCCTTTCTTGCCGAATAGCCTATTTAACTATCTTAATTTCAAGCTGTTGTTGATATATTGAACAACTTATAATTTCTTGCTTTTAAACTTCTTATAGGCTATAAGGTCTCCAGGGACTAATGAATCAAACTACCAGACCAAGTGCTTCATACCTAAGCCTTGAAAGTTCCAAACCAAATCCAATCTCGAACTTGAGGACTCAACAAGTAAAAATATCACTCAATGGCCTCTTTAATTGCACTTTTTTGTTATCAAGCTTTATTGTGCATCTTACACTGACCTTATAAAATTTTGGTTGAAAAAAAAAATAGCAAGGAATTTCAAGGTGTGGTCATGCTAGAGGAAGATTTGAATTTTGGAAATCATCGAGACACTCCAAGGTATTGCATTTTCTTCACATATTATCTTGTTATAAATTCGTACACATATTAAAGTTTCGTTTAATATATCTCTTCTTCATAAAAGTGGAAAACCAATTAAGGACAGATCGAGACTTCAAAATCAAATCACACATTTTAATATAACTAAGATGACCGTAAGATATTAATTTTTACTTTAATTGAATGCAGACATTACCCACTTTGGGAGAACAGGTTCTGATAATTAGGGATTCACAATCTCAAGCAAATGAAGTTTGGAGTTCTGGTGTTTCCATCTTATGGACCAGAGGTTGTTTTATGGAACTTTAAATAGTCATGTTTCATTTTTATGGAAATTTAAACCAAGAGGTTGGTGATATCAGGCCAATTAAAAATGTACTCTATGATCAAATGTTTGAGGCGATTGGTCTCCCCATCGACCACCATCTGAGATGTATGCTACTAAATAAATGGTAATTTTTTTTTTATCTTCTTGATCATTTAACTTTTAACCCGCTTTATAATTTTATTAGGAGCAGATAAAAGATATCTTACTTAGTGCGATCATATCATGGTGCAATATCATACTTTTTTTAAAAGCAAAATAAAATATAAATTTAATCATCATAAAAAAGGATGCAAAATTACAAAGATTTCCAAAGGTGCAACATCATATTAACAATATTTGATAATTTTCTCTTAGTCCATCATCATAGGATGAGCTAGAGTGAATCATGTGACAAAATTTAATCTTTCATGGCTTTTTCCTTAACAGATGAGACCTCATGCGGATGTGAAGAGTTGAGGAGTGCTTTGATATTTTGGGAGATTTTCTATGTCGACTTGTTAGTGAATGTTCTTTCTAGACAAATTTTACAAGGTATTATATGTTTTGATGAAATCTGTGGATAAGAGTAGTTGAAACTTCATTTAAAATAAATTTGGAACCTTATCGTTTTCTAACTGTGTCAAAATTTGATTTAAACTTTTGGAATGGTGGTTAAATAAAAACTAGTATCTTTTTTTTTGTTTTGTGGTTGGAATGTAAATGTAATTTAATTTTCTATTGAAAAAGATTTCATGAACGAATTCGAAGTTTGCAAGTGAATTCAAGAGAAAAGGCAGAATATATGGGTTAGTACACAACTTATTGATTTAAACTTTTGGGGGAAGTGTCGTTCATGTACAGCAAGACATTCTCTTGCACCTGAAGAGTCGTTCATGTATAGCAAGACATTCTCTTACCCAAGAGTAAGGCACTCCAATTCTTTTAAAGCCTACCTGATTAGTCAACTGACATTCACTGTACTCCTATGAAATTAGGAATATAAATTCTTCATTCATTGTACAAATCTGTCAAAGAATCGCCTTGTATTAAGGGAGAGAATCTCTCCTATATTATTGTAATTGATTCTTATAGATGGGTTTGGCTTCAATCCTCGTCCTTTGATTAAAGGATGCAATCTCAACCTTTCATGTATTATTTGCGTGGGATCGACAAATTTATGTATTATGTGGAATCCATATCTACATTAATGGTTGAGATTACGTCATTTTCTTAAAAGGATGAAAAAAGTAAATGATGGAACCTGAACCCCTTATAGATAAATGTATATAAAAGCATATGCAATCACTATGTGGGATACACTGCCAAATTCCTAAAACCCTAGGACTTTTGTTGGTGGTATCTCTTCTAGCTCTAATACCACTTGTTGGAAATCACCTCTAGATGCCCAAGTGGTGATCCTCCAAACAACCCAAGTCTAGAATGACCTGTAATGAATAGAATCAAACCAATCAAAGAAAGAATACGAGCAATTTGTTATTGAGGTTTGACAAATGCCTATGTCCCCGTGAGCTACTCCAAGCTCTCTGCACTAAATCAATGAGTTCTTACTAGTTACAGCAACTCTTCTCCGAGAAACCTCTTATTCTTGAAGAATGAAAAAAGAGAAAAAAGAAAGTGATAAGGTCTTGAGTTACCCTGGAATTTTCCCCAAGAAAATTCAACTTACAAGTCCCTTGAATCCCCAATCTATACTACTCTCTCTCTCTAAACAACCAGCCTCTCCAATGAGCTTCTCCTGTTTGTGTCTTTGCACTCCTACAATTAATCTCAGTTTCACATTCACAAGTTATGTCTTTCACATTCTTGTTGAGATTGAAGCTAGGTGACCCTTTATATAGTGCACCACTTCTTGGCTAATCTTTGAAGTCAATCTCCACCCTTAGATCTTGAGGACCAATCAATCATAGCCCTTCAACAAGTTAAGTGATTTTGTGCGTTTTGATCATGCCCCACGCACTAGGAGAAGAGTGCTAAAAATTTCCATCAGGTGTGCCTTTGCGTTGCACCTTGGAACAGGGCAAGCCACACCTTGGAAGGAGAACTTTTGCTGCCTTCCTGGGTGCCACACCTTGGGAAAGCTAGGCCGTGGCATGGCCTGGAGATCTTACTTCCTGGACTTGCTATAGGGTAAGGCGTGGAGTGGTTGAGGTGTGGCGCACACCTAGGGCTGAAGCTGAATTTTTCCTCTTTTGTTCTTAGACAAATTCCAACAACTTTCATGGTATCAGAGCAACAGTGATCTGAACCTATCTTTCTCTGTTATTTTTTTCTCCTACTCAAGTACATCCTTTCAAACATTCCCATGGCTTCTTCAGCTCTTTTTGCTACAGTTGATCCTGATCTTTCGTCCTTCCCCATGCCTTATCTTACCATTAAAAATGTTACGAACCTTGTATGTGTTAAATTACAATTCACCAGTATATCTCTTATGGAAGATCTAACTGCTTCCTATTTTACGCTCACAAGACCTGTTCAAACTTTGATTTATACTTTTGGTTTGGTGGTTAGATACATAAAAACTGTAGTAGTATCTTTAATGTTTTGTGGTTGAAATGTGGAAGTAATTTAATTTTCTAGAAGATCTTATTGGAAAAGATTTCATGTATGAATTCAAAGCTTAAATAAAATAAAGAGAGAAGGGATTGCTGGAAATCACCTTGACAAGATGCCCAGGTGGTGATCTTCCAAACATCCAAGTCTAGAATGACTTGTAGAAAGAAATACAGCAATCAAAGACAAGAACAGAAAATCAAAGAAAGAAAGAAGACAAGCAATTGTTATCGAGGTTCGGCAATGTGCTTATGTCCCCGTGAGTTCCTCCGAACTCTCTGCACTAAATCAAATGGTTCTTTACAATTCATCAACCCTCTCTAAGAAACCTCAAGTTCTTGAAGGAACCAAAAAGAGAACTAGAAAGTGATAGACCTATACAATGCTTTCTATCAATTCTATACTAACCTCTCTTCTTTACAACCAGCCTCTCTACAATGAGTCCCTCTTGTGTTTTGTGTCTTTGCACTCTCACACAATTCTCTCATCCACACACATGTCTCACAAGTTATATTACATCTTGTGTCACAACCTTTTTTGAGATTGAACCTAGGTGACCCTTTATATAGTGCACCCACTTCTTGTCCATTCTTGAGATTCAATCCTCACCCTTTGATCATGATTACCACTTAATCATGGCCCTCCATCACTCCTAAGTGGTGCTGTGCATTTTAACCTTTCACCAACGCACCTAAGAGGGGGTTAAAACATGCTGTCCATGTGTGCTGCACTTTGCCTAGCGCCTAGGTGCTCAACAAGGCACGGTGCAGTGCTGGGCAGAGTCCCTTTGCACATTCTCTGGGCAGTGCGCTGCTGGTGGAGAGTGGTGCGGTGCTGGGGTGCATCAGGAGGCATGCATTCTTGATGGTACGGTGCTGGGCTGTGCACGGTGCGGTGTTGCCCTTCCCCAGCAGTGCGCACACTCCTTCAGCTTGTGTGCAGAAGTGCACACACTAGTGCACCTACCCTTACCTTGCTCCAAAGTGATACACACACATGTGTGCAGTCTTTTGACTTATGGAAATTTAATCCTTCAACCTTGGTTTAGACTTTAACCATCTTTGAACCATGTTTGGACATATTCAAACCTTAACCATGTTTAAACCATGTTTAAACCTTAGACAAATACCAACAACCTCTACCTTTGTCTAAGCGTTTAAACCTAAACCATTTTTGCAAAGAGCTTCAGGATCCAAACTCATCATGAGTCATCTATCAACTGACTCCAATCCTAAGTAGTCCAAGGCAATGATTGAACTTACTTAGAGGTAGAACCTTGGTGCCTAAATCTGCCGGACTTTCCTCCATGGTCTTCTTGTCAACATGAATGCATCCTTTCATAGCATTTTTCGAAATGTAATGATACCAAACATCCATATGCTTCGTCCCCTCATAGAACATCAGATTCCTCCACAAGTGTCACGCACTTTGGCTATCCAAATACACCACCACCTGCTCTTTTAGGACCTCCCATTCATCCAACAACCCTTTGCACCCCATAGTCTCCTTTATGGCCTCCGTAGCCGCTATGCATTCTGCCCCGGTTGTTATGAGTGCTACCACCGGCTACCACTGAGCCTTCAAATACCTCAGCAACCACTTCATCCCAAGTCAATGCTTCTTTCCAAGACTACTCACAAATCTGCTGAGAACACCCATTGCCCAAGAAACCCTTAACCAGTGTCTCTCTTTTTCTTAGATTCTACACATCGTAAGGATCTTTTGTGTAAGGCTGGGATCCTTCCTCTCGTACTCCTCACTGAGTTGAGATGTAAACCTTTCCATCCTCTTCTTGCTATTCTAAACCAGCAGTACACCAATGACATAGATGAGGATACTCACCATCTCCTCCACCTTGTGTCCAGGTGAGAAAGTTCTTGTGAAATCTATGTCTTTTCTTCTTGTGAACCCATTCGCCACTAGCTTAGCCTTGTTCCAGACTTCATCTCTTAGAGGGTACCCTTCTTTGACCTTGTAAATCCACTTACAATCCACAACCCTCTGATTTTCCAAAATGTGCACCAATTCCCAGAAGTTGTTCTTCCTCAAAGAATCCATTTCTTCCTCCATAGCTAGCTTCCATCTTGGCAAATCCTTACATCCCATGACATCAATGTAAGTCTCTTGGTCACTCATCTCTCCTTCTGTCCAAGGAGTTGTTGCATCCGCAGCATCTGCAAACCCATATCTTGAAGGTGGTCTGACCAGCCTTCTTTCCCGGTTTCTTGTGAGCTGATAGTCCTTCCGACTCCCGTCATCACCAACCTCCAGTTCAACCTCCTCATGAGTGTCCTGAGCTTCGCATTCATCAATGGGCTCTATCTGGTCTGAACCCTCTTACCTTCCTTATTCTACCTGAACTGAATCCTCTTTGATGCTATGCTCCATAAGAACCAAACTGGTTTGCTCACTAGCCCCTACACGGTTAGTTTTCTCCAAAGTAGGAAAATAACAATTCATTAAAAATAACATCCCTACTTATTATGAGTTTCAATCCTTCTAAGGACCACAATCTATACCCCTTAGCCCCTTCCCCATATCCTAGAAACACACACTTTCTAGATCCTGGGCTAAGTCTATCATCCTTTTGTTGTGCATATGTAGCACACCCAAAAGTCTTAAGGTTGTCCAACTCAGGGGATTTTCCACTCCACATCTCCTTGGGAGTCTTTTGGTACACAATCCTAGAGGGTGATCTATTTACCAAGTATGCAGCTGTAGCCACAACTTCCCCCCAAAAACATTTTAGTAATCCGGATCCATTTAACATGCACCTAACTTTTTCCATAAGGGTCTTATTCATCCACTCAACAACTCCACTTTGCTGAGGGGTTTCCACAACCGTCCTATGTCTTGTAATTCCTTTTAATCTATAGAATTGATCAAATTCTTGGTTAAAAATTTCTAAGCCATTATCGGTTCTTATCCCTTTAACTACTCTACCCATTTGAGTCTCTACCAGCCCTTTCCACACCACTAATTTATTCAAAGCATCTGATTTATTTTTAACCAAATAAACCCAAACCTTTCTTGAATAATTAACAAGTAAAAACAGAAAGTAAATATTACCTCCCTGTGTTGGTGTCCTTGCTGGTCCCCAAAGGTCTGCATGAATGTTGTCAAGAATGCCCTTAGACTTGTGCACTCCGGTGTTATAGCTGACCCGGTGTTGCTTCTCAAGAACACAACACTCGCAGAAATCAAGTTCCTCTACTTTGTTTCCACCACGTAGGCCATCCTTGCTGAGAACTTGCAGGCCCTCTTCACTTATATGTCCTAAGCGAGTGTGCCAAAGGGCTGCCTCATCCATCTCAGCCATCAAGCTTGCTGCTTGATCCTTGATCACCATGTCTCTGATCATCTCATAGAGACCATCCTTCATTGCTGCTTTGATCACTACCAAAGATCCCTTGGCTACCTTGATCTTTCCTCCCTCTATCTTGCATGTGTACCCCATAGAATTCAGCTACCCCAATAAGATCAAATTCCTCCTTAAATCCAGGAGATACCTCACATTCTCCAACAGCCTTATCATTCTATCAAACATCCTCACCTGGATGTCTCCTATTCCTCTTACTTGGTAAGAAATATCATTCCCCAAGAAAACCCTTTCATTATTGGTTTCCTTGATATTCTTGAACCAACTCCGGTGAGGGCACATGTGATGAGTGCACCCGGAATCCAAGATCCATTTCCCACTGCCTTCTTGCCCCTTGCTCACATCTGAGCACACAACAAGAACATCACCATCTTGTTGTTCTATTTTGGCAATTGAAGCCTCTCCATTCTTGGTATGGCTTCCTCCTCTATCCCATGTCATCTTCTTGCAATCTTTCTTGACATGACCCTCCTTATGGCAGTAGTAGCAACTCTTCCCTCTAAATCTCGGTTTGGAATGCATTCTCCCATGGCTTTCTTCTCTACCTCTGTCCCGATAGAAGCCATGCATGCTATTGTGCACTCTCCCATGGCTCTCTCCTCTACCTCTATCTCGGTAGTAGCCATGCATGTTGCTGTGCACTCTCCAATGGCTCTCTCCTCTACCTCTGTCCCGATAGCAGCTATGCATGCTGCTGTGCACTCTCCCATGGCTCTCTCCTCTATCTCTGTCCCAGTAGTAGCCATGCATGCTGCTGTGCACTCTTCTATGGCTTTCTCCTCTACCTCTGTCCCGGTAGTAGCCATGCATGCTGCTGTGCACTCTTCCATGGCTCTCTCCTCTACCTCTATCCCGGTAGTAGCCATGGTTGCTGCCATACCGAGTTATTGGCCTTCTTTTAAAGAACAACTCTTTACCACTTGATGCACTCCTCATCTTGGCATCAAGATTATCTTGCAATTCTTTCATAGGATCAAATTTAAAAGCAAAGATTCGTTTACGAAGATACCTCTTATCCGGGAGAGTTTTGGCAAGAAACAACTCATCTAGTTTCTTCCAAATTGCAGCTGAATCTTCCAAGTCTCTGCACTCCGTTGTGACATTATCCGACATGTGCAAGAAAATGGTGTTGTAAGTCATCTTCTTCATCTCATTCCACTGGTTCTTCGTGGTACTTGCTGGAAAAGCAGAATCATCTCAAAGAGCCAAGTCCACCTTTTGTTGCATAAGAACCGCCTTGATCTTCCACTTCCAAAGGGAAAAGTCTCCCTTTCCATCAAACTTCTCAATACCGAAATTTGAAGCCATCTTTGCAGACAAGATCCCAGATTTATGCACTACCCACAAATGCTTTCTTCAACCTCAAGAACACAAATTGAGGATGGATCTTAACACCGTTCTTGAATCTACCTCAAGAACACAATTAGATCTTGATCTTTACACCGTTCTTGAATCACCTTCAAGAACACGATCAGATATGGATCTTAACTCTATCCTTGATTCACCTCAAGAACACGATCAGATATAGATCTTAACTCCATTCTTGAATCACACAAGAAGTTGATCTTTGATTCTTGGAGTCTTGGCTCCGTTACCTTCTTGTTCTTGCTCCGATACCCAACTGTGCAGCTCTGATACTACTGTCCAAAGCTCTGATACCACTATTGGAAATCACCTTGACAAGATGCCCAGGTGGTGATATTCCAAACACCCAAGTCTAGAATGACTTGTAGAAAGAAATACAGCAATCAAAGACAAGAACAGAAAATCAAAGAAAGAAAGAAGACAAGCAATTGTTATCGAGGTTCGGCAATGTGCTTACGTCCCTGTGAGTTCCTCCGAACTCTCTGCACTAAACCAAATGGTTCTTTACAATTCAACAACCCTCTCTAAGAAACCTCAAGTTCTTGAAGGAACCAAGAAGAGAACTAGAAAGTGATAGACCTATACAATGCTTTCTATAAATTCTATACTAACCTCTCTTCTTCACAACCAACCTCTCTACAATGAGTTTGACACCGGGCAGAATAGCGATTATTCTGCAGGCTAGTTTCGACAGATATTTCACAGGGAAAAACACTAGAGAAACCCTCAAAAAACATATAGAAACACCTTTGATGTTTAATTTAAAATTTTTCAAATTCAATAATAATGATCATCTGTCTTTTCTGTATGTGACCTCCTTATTTATAAGGTCAAAGCAAAAAAAGGAAAAAATCCCCGAAAACATAATCCTGGGGAAAACTAAGGAAATTACTAAAATTAAGTGATTGTATTAAGGCAGAATCAACGACAGTCAATTCTGACTTGAATACAAAAGGAAATTGCAAATGGAAAGTTTCCTAAAACTGAAAACTGCAAATTTGAAGGCCTAAAACAGAATCAACGGCAGTCAACCATTCTAGGTAGTCCACCTGCCATTTTTGCGCTGATCTGCCAACTCAAGGTATCTCAGTGCCAATAACGTGTTATTTGACAACTTAACATCTTCTGACTCGGATCCTCCTGCATCAGTCGCCTCGGGTTGGAAAGAACTCGAGGACTGGAAAGAATTCATCCTCGAGTTCACAATAGCTTCATCGAAATCCACAAAACAAGGACTCAAGTGTTTCACATTAAAGAAATCAGGCGGCAACCCAGGAGAAAGATCCTCTGGCATCAGGTCAGAAAACTCTGCTAGCAGCTGTTACACCTCTGCTGGTAAATCTGGATTCATGTCTACTGCACTATTCCCACAAAGCAGCAGAGCATGGACCACGTCTCCACGCTCAATCTCAGCTAAAAACCTAGACATCAGATTAGTATTATTGGTTACCGGGGTAGGAGTGGTTCCTTCCCACGAGGTGCCAACACCATCTTCTTCCCTTTGATGCTAAGGGAATATGTATTTTTCTGCTCATCATGACTAACACTACGATTATACTGCCAAGGTCTGCCTAACAATACATGACAAGCATCCATAAACACAACATCACACCAAGCATTATCAAAATATTTCCTTCCAATCGAAAAAGACACTAGGCATCACCTATCTACTGTTACCTCACTGCCTTTATTCAGCCACGACAATTTATATGGCTTAGGATGACGATCTGTCTTCAACTACAGTTTCTGGATAGTCTTTTCAGACACTACATTCTCACAACTACCACTGTCAATGATTATCTTATAGAATTTATCTGAAACTATGCAGGTCATGTGGAAAATATTGGTTCTCAACCAATCGTCCCCTGTATCGCCCTTGGGGCTCAGTAGACTCTTACGAATGACCAGAGTCTCATGGCCATCTCCATACAACACATCTCCATCTTCATCATCGTCATGCATAGGCTCTCCAATCTCTTCAGTTTCGTTTACCCTGTCGTCCTCAATCAAAAGATTTTTGCCCTTATGACTAGCAGGCTTCCTGCACTCAGTCGATTTATGCCATGTTCATCACATCTGAAACATCTAATATTTGGGTTAAAGTTACCTTAAGGTGGCTGCTGGGCAGGACGAGATTCTTGAGGGTGAACTGGCCAACTGATTTGATCGCTTTTGATCACTGGCCTCTTGTTCTGCTGTTTTTCCACCGCAAGTGCACACTGGCATGCTTCAAAAATGGTCCACAGTGAGTGAAGGCTGAGGATATCCTGGAGGGGCTGCCATAATCCCCCCAAATACCGTGCCACCATCTTCTCTTCTGTCTCAGATAAATCATTCTGGGCCATCAATTGATAGAACTCCTTCGTGTAATCATCCACCGATCTCGTGCCTTTCCTCAACGAATGAAGTCGCTGAAACAAGGTTTGAGTGTAGCCGAAAGGAAGGAAGTGACCCTTCATCTTCTTCTTCATCCTCTCCCAATCTGTGATCTTGGCCTTGCCTTGCTGATCACGTGAGTGCCTCAACTGCTCCCACCACGCAGATGCTCTGCCTTTGAGTTTGATGGCGACCAGTTTCACTTTGACACGATCTGGGACTTCCTTATACTCGAAAATATGCTCTACTTCATCCAACCAATCGACGAATCCCTCGGCCTGTAACGTACCAGAAAACTCGGGTAGATCCACTCTGAAACCGAGGTCTCTATAATGATTCTTCCAACCACGATGCTCCTAGAATCGAGTAGGATTGTGATACGGGTTTTCAAAACTAGAATCGGAATCATGATCTTCCATCTCACGATCACCAAAATTCTGTATCGCTAGACGCTAGGTTAACTCTGCAACTTGCCTCTGTAAATCCTCAATCATTGCATCCTGAACGTTACGATCACGGTGTGGGGCTTCCTCGTTCGGAACCTACCCGCGACAACCATGACCATGACCACCAGCCATGGAAACTGATGAACACACATATGTGCAGTCTTTTAACTTGCTGAAATTTAATTCTCCAACCTTGGTTTAGACTTTAACCATCTTTGACCCATGTTTGGATAACACCATGTTTAAACCATGTTTAAACCTTAGACAAATACCAATAGGGATTATATATATGGATTAGTGCACAATTTATTGATTTAAGCTTTTGGGTGAAGCATCATTCATGTATAGAAGACATTCTCGTACCCAAGAATACACTCCAATTCTTTTAGACGCTATGCAATCTCATTAGCATAACCTTCATATTGGAGCATGACCATTTCCTTGAGGGTGAAAAAAGAGCAAAGAAAAAAAGATGAAAGGAAAATGGGCTTGTGTAGAAAAAAAATTATATTTTATTTTCTCTTTTAAGGAAAACAAAAAAATTCCATCAAAGCTAAAAACATTTCAAGTTAATCGACTAAACATAGAAAGACGGATAACAATTTTTTTTTCTGCTTGTCAATATTATGACATACAAATTGCCTTCCATATTAGTCATCGTTCTGTATATTAAATAACTGACCAAAAACCTCAACGTTTATCATCAAATTTTAATTAATTGGATTGAAAGGTATTCATTATTCAAAGCACAAACTTAGAATATCCATGAGGTCGGATTGGTCATAACCCACCAACATATCCTTTTCCAAACTCAATCGGTCATATGTGTGACACTCATTCAAATGATTTTTTTTTATTTGTTAAAAAGTTCACTGACTTTTCCTTTTCTACTCTATTTATTTCATTGATAAATGACAATTTGAAAATAAAATACATGAAAGAAAGTATTTTATTAGTGTTTGGATTCTATGAAAATCAATTTCATGTAAAATAAGATTTTACATTGGTGAGTGAAAAACAACAAAACAATTTCCCTTTTTTTTTCTGACGTAAGTTGTTTTATAAGTGATTGGGAAATGGTTCCTTTTTTATAAAAGAAATTACTTTCCCACTTTCCTAAAATTTCTCACTTATTACGCACCTAATTTTCTCTTTTTGTTTATTTTTAACATTTTTCATCATTTATTTTCATATTTCAACTGAAAACTTATAATTTTACATGACTCTCATTTTAAATAAATTTGGTTTTATATTGAAATACATTTTTTATGTAAAGAAACGGAGTCGAAATTAATTTTACTTTGTAATATATTTTACATGGAAACAAATGAAGCTTTTAATTAATAGGCTACTGTCAGACAAGTCACATACAAATCATCACCTACAATTTTCTACAAGGCACTTCACCCTCCCTTTCTTATTTATGAAAACTTAATGGTACAAATCAACCTAAGCCATGGAAATTCTGGAAATGTTAAGTCAGTGAAGTTTTTACTTTTTAAGAACTTCGGATAAGATTAAAAAGATGTTACATCTCTAAAAATTAGAAGCATGAATTCTCTCTTTTTCTTATCAAGTCCAGCGGTAAGTTTCATTGTACAGACAGAAAGGACAACAAATTCCCTTACTTCTGAACCATGTTGAAAAGAAGATATATATATATTTCGGGAATGAACATCGAGTGATTCAATTTTTTACACTAATTTTTATCGTTTTGATTTTAAATATATTTTCATATAAGGTTTGGTTTGATCTTGCTTATAAGCCACATATAAAGGTGAATAGGGTATACATAGATTGTGTTATGGATATTAATTGTCTTAGGTTTCTCTCAGTATTTTGTAAGACTTAAAATGTAATTTAAATATAAATATTATATACACGTATGTATATTTAAGATCTGAATCTAAATCTACATCTACATCTACATCTATATCTGTATTTGTATCTATATATGTTAAGACAGAAAGAATCCCAAGGAAAAATAAAACTACTACTAAAGAAGGTAACACATTCCAATGATCAACGAATTGTGCAGTTCTTGAGACCGGAAACTGAGTAAAATACTTCAAATACACTAGTTAAAGAAGAAATGTGGAATACCCGTGTAGGAGCTACATATATGGTTTAACATATATTTTGACTTATTTTCTTAATGCTTACAGATCTGATAGTTGAATCGTTGAATTCATGTTCAAGTTCAACATATAGAAATGGTTACATAATTAGTTACAACACGATATTTAAGTCAACTTTGCATTGACTTGTTCGGTTGAGTTCAAAGTGAGATTAGGTCATTAACAAGTTAAATGTCTAATAATTATTTTTAATATACTGTTGTTAGTTAATGAAGAATGATCGATTTTATTTCCACTCTTAAAAAATCACAAGAATTAAAGGGCTGGTGGCTAAGCTGATGATTGTATTTATGGACACTACAACAAATTAAGTTTTTAGTAGCACATCGAAATGTCACAAAAAATTTAAAATTTTGTCAGAAGTATTTGGGTAATGAAAAAAATATGTCATGATGGTCATCAACGTAGATTCGTTGCTAAAAGTATTTGTGATGGTTCAATAATGTTGTTACTAATTGTTAGTTATAGGTGACAAAATTGATAATCATCACCAAAGGAAAAATTGTTTTGTGATGCAAAGTTGCGTCAGTAATACTAGTGAAATTTCATCATTAAAGATTTGTATTCATCACTAAATACAGAACAAAGGTTTACTTTATTTGAAGAAAAGTTACACGTCATCTTAAGAATGACTAATTAGTAACACAAAAAAATAGTCATGAAAGCTAATAACATGCCGTTGTTGAAGGTTTCAATGTGTCACTAAATAGGCAGCTATGCTTCACTATAGAGGATGATCTTACATGTCACAAAATAGAGGAAATTTTTGTGACGCTATGTAATGACTCATCTCGAGCGGGCCCTACTAGAGACGACATCCTTACTTTTCAAGACTGAGCACCAGAAAAATTATAATAAGAATAGAGTCTAACACAGATGTAGGATAATATATGTATATCATAGTAAGTAAGTACAACTTTGATCCATAATACAATCATTTAACTTTACAAAAGGATGTCTCATGAGATGTAACTTCAAAATATACAACTTAATAATAAATACTGGACTACTATTACAAAAAGAGATTGGACGTGGATGTCAGCACTTGGACCCACCTAGAGACTTTTCTTCCTTGCTTCTTCACTAATGGTTCAAGGTCCTTGAATAATCTTCTTGAAATAGTAAGAGGGAGGGGTGAGCTAAAAAGCTCAACAAGTAATCACATTACTCGAAGTAATCAAAGATATCCTTTTATATACCCCTTGCGGGTAGTTTAGTATATATTCATCTCTTATACAATTATATCTTTATACAATATATAGTAATTCATATGGCTCATGGATTCTGAATATACAACTCAGGGATGATATATCATACAACATAAAGTACTCCTTCAATTACTTCAATTCTTTACCGTTTCAATCGGGTAGTTCCCAAATTTCGGGACGTCTACCTCTTATCCAGCCAGGTCTCCACTTCCAAGAACAATGGACCTACCCCTTTTCGGATGGAGTTATAATATTTGACACACTAATACTTCCTCCATACCCGTTACCAGGTGAGATTTACATAGCCACAAAATAAATCCATTCCTTCCACATCACACAATAAGAACAAAAGTAATACAACAAATACAATGCATTCTTGGTAATATAACCTTTCAATACACCATTCATGAACTAATTATATTCAAAACCCCCTAATTTATAGATTTCTAATACACAAGTATTATCTACATGCATCTCATGCTCCTTAAATTATTTATTTTTTAATACGTAAAATGCTTAAGTCCTTACTAATGTGTATAATCTAAGTTTTAATTTCAATTAAGATTCTCGCGCTTACTAAGA
The DNA here is from genome assembly GCA_023935145.1 of Bretschneidera sinensis. Classification (NCBI taxonomy): domain Eukaryota; kingdom Viridiplantae; phylum Streptophyta; class Magnoliopsida; order Brassicales; family Akaniaceae; genus Bretschneidera; species Bretschneidera sinensis. The sequence goes on from CM043705.1 coordinate 8,823,526, forward strand.
GTAAGGTGATACTCACCTTGTAGAATAAACCTTCACTATTGAGTCACCTCCTTTCCCTTAGAACGTTCCTCAAACACACCTAAAGAATTCATCGATTAAAATCAACTTCGGAGATGTATACAATTAAACACTAATTAATCGAGTTGAGAAATCAAGAGAAACTATTTAATTTGTCTAATTATCCTTAAGGATTTGTAACATTAAAGAAAAGGAGAATTTTGATGTAAAAAATCTAAAAATAGGTTTGGACAATCGACTATCTTACTTGGACAGTCAATTGTCTTACTTGCACAGTCGAGTGAGACTTCCAGGGAGTTTTACAGTCAACTGTTTAACTCCACAATCCATTGTAGGACCTCTAGAGAATTTCATAGTCGACTGTTTAACTCCATAGTCGACTGTCAAGAGGTCAAAAGCTCATAAATGGGTGAAAATCTCACTTCTTCCTTTTGAAAACCAAATTAAACCTTCATAAAATTCAAAACCCTTTTGAAACAAAAGTTTTACAAGAACATAAATCAATTTTCTACATCACCCTTACCAAATCTTTCAAGTTAAAATCTTCAAATCCACAACCAAGCACAAAACTCTTTTCTTCAATGAAAAAACCTAACGTTTTCTTAAATTCTTTGTTGAACACAATTTAAATCCAAAATCTTGAAACAAAACCTAAAGAATCTTAAGAGATATGGAAGGAAGACAACTCACTTGAGATCTTTGCACTAGAACTCACCAAAATCAAAGGAAAAAGAGAAAAGTTGAAAATGAAGAGCTCTCTCTCATCCTTACTTATTTATCCCACTTACCAAAGAAAATGGGTAGGTCAGACTTCACTCCTTGAAGTCTCTAATCTTTCTAATTAAACCCAAAATTAGACTTTCCTATCAAAAGTCCCCAACCAGTTAACTCATCACTAACTATTAAGCTCTCAAAAATACCCACACATCATTTAAATTTACTAGGCTATTAAATAATTAAATTAAAAGAAAGTGGCAGGCTCTACACAATATATTCTTCGCTAAATCAAATACACTTTTGTCATTAATTTCCTTCATACTATATATACGACTCAAATTTAGTACAGACAACGAAAAATGAACACCATAAAAGGTTTGTCTCTTGGTAAAGCTATGTGTGTCACAAAATTTGTTGAAGTTGTGTCATTAAATACCTTAAGTTCGTCGCCAAAAACTTGACTTAATTGGTTTGGGTAAACATTAGTGATAATGCTGATTTTGTTGACGAAAAGTTGGGTGTCAAAAAACTTTTAGAATTTTTTTTTGTCACGAAACAACAACCGTCATAAAAAATTATTATTTGTGACGAAAGGTCTCTCTTCATTGAATACCTTTTGTGACTATTGGAAGTGTTTTTTCTGACAAAAGATAAACTGTTACAAAAGTTATTAAAGTGTTTATGTTATTGAATGAAATGAGCCAAATTTGTTTCCCATTTGGTGAAAAAATTTTATCATCTTGAAAACTTGTGTTAGTTCTTTTATATGACAAAATATTAATGCCATCCTTCATTCATTTTTTTTATTAAATTTTCTTTTGTGACAAAATAATTTCGCCAATGAACTTAGTAGAAACCTCCTATGGTGAAAAACTATATACACACACATACACATTCTCAATAGTATACAAATCTTAAAAAAAAGAACAATTTTTTTTTAGAACTTAACTAACAAAAATAAAGTCTCATAGCACTTCATAAAAAATGTTTATAAGTTTTCCAAGTACCAAAAAAATCTTAAATTAATCTTATCACTAATAAAAATAATTCAAAAAAAAATAATTCGGATGCAAACTCACTTCATCATTAATTATTATACAAAATTTGAACTATTTAATTTAAATAGTAAACATAGTTCAACTCCTCAAGTCTATCCATGTGTTGATAGTGTATTCGAGACGTCGGATCCTGCAACCATCATTTAAAAAAAAAAAAATTAGTTAACAAGTAGTATACTATCATTTATACTACAATGATCTTATATAAAAATGTAGATTGATATTTGTAGAGCTCAATATTTTAAAAAGGACATTTAAAATCATGGAGTTCCAATTCGATGCGTTTTTTGTAGGCTTGTTCAGATTTGGGCTAGAATTTTTTTTTATTATACTTGAATTTGTGGAACTTGGGGACAAGTAAATAAATTAAGGATAAAGTATTAAAATAGTTTTCTTTGGATTTTTTTTTTAAAAAAAAATTTGAGGATTAGTAAGAAAAACTAAGTAAAAATGGAATTTTTAAAAAGTTGTGTGGTGGAAATAGGAAAGGGTGAGAACTAGAGGGGTGTCTATGCAATTAAGAAAGAGCTTGAGTATAAATAGGGGTGAGAGAGTGAGAGACCAGCATTTTGTGATTGAACTCTTTAGAATGCCCGAGAGATAGGAGAGACAGAAAGAAAAAAAGAGAAAAGAGAAGAGGGAAGAAAGAGAGGAAGAAGAAGAAAAAATAAGAGATATTTCTTTCTATGGGTAATGCAAAATCTCTGATTTAAAACCCTTTAGAACTTATGTTTGATTGGATTTGAAAGATAAGAGGTTTGACTTAAAGAAAATGGTGGTTTTACCCTAAAATTTTCAGATTTCACGACCAGACAATTGACTCTGCAAATTTCTGGGCTGCCTACAATCGCCTGTCTAATATGCCCAGTATGAATAGTCGACTGTTCGAGCCCTTGAACATGATTTTAGCCCCGTTTTACCAAAATAAGTCACTTTCGTTAAATTATTTCAATCATAAACTTCTTCTAAGGTGCTATGAACCTAAATATATGTTAAAGTTCAAAAAGCTAAGATCTTGAAAGGATTTCATTTGTTTTAATCCATGCTAGATGGAATACTCGTGCTCATAAAATAAGGGTAAAAAAGTAATTTTACATATATTATATTGAATTAAATAATCCATGGATGAAAGATTTAGTATTGATTTGAAATAATATTGAAAATTTTCTTGAAAAGATTTAGAAATATTTGAAGAAGAAAGTATTGAAATTTTTTGAAATTTGAAGTTTAAATGAAAGTATTTTGTAGAAAATATGGACTGATATTGAAGAAAATAATTAAAAAAAATTGAAAGAAAATATAAATTTTTATATTTCTCTATAAATTTTCTAAAATTTTTGGAACCAAAAAAAGATGAAATTTTGATTTTAAAGGGAAAATGGAAAAAGTGTAACTATGTAATGGCAAAACGGTACATTTTAAATGATGGCGGAATTGTAAATAATTGATAGAAAATGTGTAGATTGTATTAAAAAAAATGGCAGTTCACGTGAAGTGGTGAAGGCGGTCAAGGTAGGTAAAATAAAAAAATTAAATATAAATATATATATATATATATATAATATATTGATAAAAAAAGAAAAGGAAAAAAAATTAAAAGGCAAACTGCGAAGAACATGCGTTCTTACAAAACCCTTGTGAAACAATGATAACTATATTGATATTTTTAATAAAATAATATTATAATATATTATTTTAAAAAAAAATTGCAAAGCTTATAAGTCTCTGAAGCTCAGAGACATTATTTTCTTTCAAATCCCATTTAGTTTCTTTCTTTCTACAATTCAAATTCTTAGCAAAAAAGTTATAAAAAAAATTTCTCCACTATTATAGATAATTACTGTCATTCAATTACAATAGCAAGATTTCATCATATTTGTGGTAAATTTTTAATAAGACTCATAACTAAATAATTATATTGTTTGAATTAAGTTATGAAATAGTAAGATTTATGAAAGTTGATGATTAGTTGTTGGTGATCAAAAATCTCAAGAAATTATTGAAAGGAGCAAGAAAGCCAAGGAGGTGATCTATGGGTAGCTTTAAGAGCTACACAGTGAGTTAGATTTACTTTTAGTAATCGAGACCAATTAAAAAAACATAAATTTAGATTAGTTGAATAAATTGTGGAATTATAATGATTAGATGAGGTATTTTCTTTTATGCATGATAATTGATTGATTTATTGATTAGGGATTAAGTAATATGTTGAAAATTAATTATATAAGAATTTATATTTTAAAAAAACAGATTAATGAAAAATATACTGAAAATATATGTGACTTTTTTGAAAAATGTAATATAAAATTTTATATGATATATGAGGAGACAATTTATTAAATATGATAAAAATAATAATTTTTAGAAAAAGATAATTGAATTGAATGCTTTGATGTATGCTTACTTGCATGTTATTGCTCATATGCAAAAAAAGGAGACCAAGAAGGTAGCTCTGGTCTGGCTGGGAAGACCAGGAAGGTAGCTGGTCTGGTGAAACATGTCGACATGTGGGAAAACGTTCCTCGATGCTAATATGAATTGATCTGATCAAAAAGAAAGAAAGATAATTTAAATTCGTGCATTATATTTGTTTTAAATATTTATTATTAATGACTGATATGCTAACGAATCAGTTTTGATTATTAAATTATTATTAGATAGATGAGTCTAACAATGAGATGATTTTGATGATAAATAAATATAAATGATGATTTAATAAAGAATTCTATGATCTATTGTTTGTACGATATGAACCTTTTGATGATATTAAATTGATCAAATATATGAGATATATGTATTGAAAGAAAATAGACTGATAGTTTATTTATTGAGAGATTGGCAAATGATTGAATTAGTATTTGAGAAGAGATAGATGATTAATTATGCTGATTTAACAATGATTGAATATAACTAGAAGTATATAAATCAAGTACCTCTAGTAAATTTAGTTCACTGAGCTTGTGAAGCTCACTCCTCATTGTTAAATCATTTTTGGTATCAGGTAAGACAGATAAATTTTTGAGCTAAGATTCAGATTGAGTTATTATTTGTAAGTCTTGTGGTCCACATCCTTAGACTAATGAAAACGCAATTGTAGATATTCATGTATAATATGTTGTATATTTTGTTTCATAAGGGATGCTAATAATGTAACTCCCTTGTTGAGGGTTGAGGATTGATGTATATATATTTTTAGTAAATGTATGTTTTTATATTGTTGCATATTGATGGGACGATTATCTACCTAAATAAAATGCGAATAACAGTACTAGTTTTACTTGCAAGTGCACAAGGTCAATGGTAGCATAGTGTGCAAGTGCGAGATCATTTCCACAAGGATTGGTGAATTTCGTTTTAGAATTAGTTTCTTCAAAGTAAAAAGAGAAATAGTTGTTTGATTGTGAGTGAATAATAATAATAAGAATATAGGACTACGATATCCACCACTAATTATACATTCCCACTAAGTAAGGTGTCAATGTTCTAGCATTATCATGAATATTTAATGGCTGCCAACCTAAGGGCTTGGTCCACACCTTAGGCTATTGATCTCCCTATGCAACGAGTTAGGCATGGTGTATACTCTAACTTTTTTCTCTCTTAAGGGATTCAGCATGGGTGTATACTAAGTCGTTCCTTAAGAGAGTATCAGGGTTGGGGAGATTGGCAACCACTCGGGACCTAGGGCTTGGTCCGCTCCCGGTTTCCCATGTTGATTAATCTAAGAATTCGGTGTGCATATCTCTTGTTACTAATGTCGAACCCAAGACTCGATCATCCAAATTGATTCGACTAACTAATCCATACCACAAGTATACGTTGATCAGGCACACACATATGAGGAATTTAAATACAAACAGGTATTAATCAAGTTAAATATTCTAACAAGGCTATAGCAAAGGTAATCAATGAATAAACATGTGGAAAAGCATAACTAGGGCTTCAATCGAGCCCTATAGGAGTTTAGTTACACATGCTAGTTAAACTAAACATTCTAAACATAATGAAATAAAAATAGAAAAATAAAACCAAAGAAGACTCGGGAGACAAGTCATCAATTCCTCTCCTAAGCTTGCTACTTCGAGTATCAAACAAAAGGTCTGGTTTATGTGTTTTACAGGGCTATTTATAGGGTCATCAGGGTGTCCGAAAACCCTAATTTCCTATTTGGAATCCGGAGACTTCTTTCCATATTTGGCTCTGCCGCCTCTGTAATGAGTGAGCTCGATCGTATGCGGGATGCACTTGAGCGCATGTGTGCGCTCGATCACAATAGAGGTGCGCTTGAGCGTACCTTGCTGGATGGCAGAACTTGACTTTTACTCCTAAAAGCTCCAAATTATTATCTTTTTGTCCAAGTCCTGTGAAAAACACATAAAACACTAAAATGAAGTAAAATCTACTAATATAGACAGATAAATAGCCTAACAAGCGTAAATTACTTATCACACACCCAAACTTACATATTGCTAGTCCCTTAACAATACTAAACTAAAGACTATGTTAAAACAAAATTAAGGATAAATTCTTTTTTATGATATTCAAAAATTTGGGTTGAGTGTAAAACCATGATAACCGTTAATGAGTAAACTTATAATAAAAACACATTTTTTCTTGTTTTGATTTTAAATATATTTTTAGATAAAGTTTGGTTTCATCTTGCTTATAAGCCACATCTAAAGGTGAATTGCATAAGAGTTTTTTGAGTTTTTCTTTTGGTGAAGAGGGTATACATAGATTGTATTATGGATATTATTTGTCTTAGGTGTCTCACAATGTTTCGTAAGACTTAAAATGTAATTTAAATATCTATATTATAGTCACATATGTATATATAAGATCTGAATCTAAATCTAGATCTATGTCTATATCTGTATTTTATCTATATATGTTAAGACAGAAAGAATCCCAAGGAAAATAAAACTTCTATTAAAGAAAGTAACACATTCCGATCATCGACGAATTGTGCAGTTCTTGAGATCGAAAACCGAGTAAAGTACTTCAAATATACTAGTTAAAGAAGAAATGTGGAATACCCGTGTATGAGCTACATATATGGTTTAACATATATTTTGAGTTATTTGCTTAATGCTAACAGATCTGATAGTTGAATCGTTGAATTAACATTCAAGTTTAACATCTAGAAATGGTTACATAATTAGTTCCAGTATGATATTTAAGTCAACTTTGCATTGACTTGTTCGGTTGAGTTCAAAGTGAGACTAGGTCATTAACAAGTGAAATAATTACTATAGGTCAAATCATTATTTGTATTGTACTGTTGTTAGTTTATGAAGAATGATCAATTTTATTTATTTTCGTAAAAAATCATAAGAATTAAATGGCCGGTGGCTACGCTGATGATTTGGGAGTTGTATCTATAGAAACTACAACAAATTAAGTTTTTAGTGGTGCATTGAAACATCACAAAAATTAATAATTTTGTCACGAAAGTATTTGGGTAACGAAATTGGTAGTTGTATCTATAGAAACTACTAATTGTTAGTTATATGTGACAAAATTGATAATCATCACCAAAGGATAAAATGTTTTGTGACGCAACGTTGTGTCTTTAATACTAATGAAATTTTGTCGTTAAATATTTGTATTCGTCACTAAATACATAACAAAGGTTTACTGTATGTGAAGAAAAGTTACGCATCATCTTAAGAATGACTAATTAGTAAAACAAAAAAATAGTCATGAAAGCTAATATCATGTCGTCACTGAAGGTTCCAATGCGTTACTAAATAAGCTGTTATTTTCCACTATAGAGGATGATGTTAAATGTCACCAAATAGAGGAAAATTTTGTGACGCAATGTAATGACCCATCTCTAGCGGGCCCTACTAGAGGCGACGTCCTTACTTTTCATAACTGAGCACCTGAACAACTATAATATGAATGAAATCTAACATAGACGTAGGATAATATTTGTATATCATAGTAAGTACAACTTCAATCAATAATACAATCATTTAACATTACGAAAAGACGTCTCAGAAGACGTAACTTCAAAATATACATCTTAGTATAAAATACTAGACTGCTATTCCAAAAAAGATTGGACGTGGATGCCAGTACTTGGACCCACCTAGAGACTTCTCTTCCTCGCTTCTTCACTAATGGTTCAAGGGCCTCGAATAATCTTCTTGAAATAGTAAGAGGGAGGGGGTGAGCTAAAAACTCAACAAGTAAACACATTACTCGAAGTATCAAATAAATCCTTTTATAAACCCGTTGCAGGTAGTTTAGTACATATTCATATTTTATACAATTATATATTTATACAATATATAGTAATTCATATGGCCCGTGGATCCTGAGTATACAACTCAAGGATGATATATCATACAACGTAAAGCACTCCTTCAATTACTTCAATTCTTTATCATTTCAATAAAATAGTTCACGAATATCAGGACATCTCCCATTTAAATAAATTAGATCCTCGAGCAAGGTCTCCACTTCCAAGAACAAGGGCCCTACCCCTTATCCGATGGAGTTATAACATTTGACACACTAATACTTCCTCCTTACCTGTTACTGGGTGAGATTTACATAGCTACAAAATAAATCCATTCCTTCCACATCACACAATAAGAACAAAAGTAATACAACATATACAAAGAATTCTTGGTAATATAACCTTTCAATACACATTTCATGAACTAATTATATTCAAAACCCAAAAATTTATAGATTTTTAATACACGAGTATTATCTACAAGAATCTCATGCTCCTTAAATCTTTTATTTTATAATACATAAAATGCTTAAGTTTTTACTAATGTGTATAATCTAAACATTTAATTTCAATCAATATTCTCACGCTTACTAAGAGTAAGGTGATACTCTGATGCAGGAGGATCCGAGTCAGATGATGCTGAGTTGTTAGATAGCACGTTATTGGCATTGAGATACCTTGAGTTGGCAGATCAGCGTAAAGATAACAAGTGGGCTACCTAGATCGGTTTACATCGTTTAGCGGGCCACGGGCTCGAATCAAGTCCCGGAGACCCTAGTCTGATTGGAAACGGGCTTCCGGGCAAAACTAAGGTTCAACCCTGAAGGTCGTATTTTTTAAGCCAAAAAACGATGTTTAGGCCTTCAATTTGGCAGTTTTCAGTTTTTAAGAAACTTTTTATTTTATTTGCAATTACTTTAAATTCGGCCTTAATTTAATTTTCCTATTTTAGCTTGACCTTATAAATAAGGTTTTAGGGTTTAATAATCATTATTATTGATTTGCATAATTTTGAATAAAACTCAGAGTTGTTCCTCTGTTTTTTAGGGTTTTGTTCTCTTGTGTTATTTTCTTCCCTGTGAATTATCTGTTGAAAACTAGCCTGCAGAAAATTTGCTATTCTGCCTGGTGTCAATTGGTATCAGAGCTTTAGCATCTTCCTGGAGTGAGATTTCATCAATTCCATGGCTGGTGGTCGTGGTCGTCGTGGGCAGGTTCCGAACGAGGAAGTCCCACATCGTGATCGTAACATTCAGGATGCAATGATTGAGGATTTATAGAGGTAAGTCACGGAGTTAACCCAGCGGCTAACGGCATAGAATTTCGATGATCGTGAGGTCGAAGATCACGATTCCGATTACAATTTTGAAAACCCGCATCACAATCTTGCTCGGGAGCACCATGGTCGAGAAGAACGTTATGGAGACCTCGGTTTTAGAGCGGATCTGCCTGAGTTTTCTGGTACATTACAGGCTGAGGGATTCTTCGATTGGTTGAATGAAATGGAGCGTATTTTCGAGTATAAGGAAGTCCCAGATCGTGTCAAAGTGAAACTGGTCCCCATCAAACTCAAAGGCAGAGCATCTGCGTGGTGGGAGCAGTTGAGGCCCTCACGCGACTGGCAGGGCAAGGCCAAGATCACAGATTGGGAAAAGATGAAGAAGAAGATGAAGGGTCACTTCCTTCCTTTTGGCTACACTCAAACCTTGTTTCAGTGACTTCATTCGTTGAGGCAAGGTACGAGGTACGTGGATGATTACACGGAGGAGTTCTATCAATTGATAGCCCGGAATGATTTATCCGAGACAGAGGAGTAGATGGTGGCCCCGTATTTTGGGGGTTACGACAGCCCCTACAGGATGTCCTCAGCCTTCACTCGTTGTGGACCATTTCTGAAGCATACCAGCGTGCACTTGTGGTGGAAAAACAACAGAACAGGAGGCCAATGAGCCGAAGAAGTGATCAAAGCAGTCGGCCAGTTCGCCCTCAAGAATTCCGTCCTGCCCAGTAGCCACCCCAAGGTAACCCTAGCTCAAATATTAGATGTTTCAGATGTGGTGAACAGGAAGCCTACTAGTCATAAGGGCAAAAATCTCCTGATTGAGGACGACGGGGTAGACGAAACTGAGGAGATTGGAGAGCCTGTGTATGACGATGATGAAGATGGAGATGTGTTGTATAGAGATGGCCATGAGACCTTGGTTTTTCGTTAGAGTTTATTGACCCCCAAGGGTGATACAGGGGACGATTGGTTGAGGACCAATATTTTCCACACAACCTGCACAATTGCAGATAAAATCTGCAAGATGATCATTGACAATGGTAGTTATGAGAAGGTAGTGTCTGAAGAGACTGTCCAAAAATTACAGCTAAAGATAGATTGTCATCCCAAGCCGTATAAATTGTTGTGGCTGAATAAAGGCAGTGAGGTAACAGTAGATAGGTGATGCCTATTGTCGTTTTCGATTGGTAGGAAATATCTTGATAATGTTTGGTGTGATGTTGTGTCTATGGATGCTTGTCATGTATTGTTAGGCAGACCTTGGCAGTATGATCGCAGTGTTATTCATGATGGGCGGAAAAATACCTATTCCCTTGGCATCAAAGGGAATTAGATTGTGTTGGCACCTCGTCAGGAAGGAACCACTCCTACCCCAGTAGCCAATAATACTAATCTGCTTTTGATGTCCAGGTTTTTAGCTGAGATTGAGCATGGAGATGTGGTCTATGCTTTGCTGCCTTGTGGGGATAATGTGGTAGACATGAATCCAGAATTACCATCAGAGGTGCAGCAGCTGTTAGCAGAGTTTTTTTGACCTGATGCCAGAGGATCTTCCCCCTAGGTTATCACCTATGAGGGATATTCAGCATCAGATTGACCTTGTTCCGGGATCCAGTTTGTCTAATCGACCGGCTTATCGCCTTAGTCCCAAGGAATCTGAAGAGCTGCAGCAACAGATGGTAGAGTTATTGGAGAGGGGTTACGTCTGTGAGAATATGAGCCCATGCACAGTTCCTGCCCTGCTAGTGCCAAATAAAGATGGCTCTTGGTGTATGAGTGTTGACAGCAGAGTAATTAACAGGATTACAGTAAAATACAGGTTTTCAATTCCCCGCCTAGATGATATGCTAGACCAGCTGTCCGGTTCTAAGGTTTTCTCAAAAATTGACTTTAAAAGCATATACCACCAGATCAGAATAAGGCCTGAAGATGAGTGGAAGACAGCGTTTAAGACACAACAGGGGTTGTATGAGTGGATGGTCATGCCTTTTGGGTTATCCAATGCACCTAGCACATTTATGAGATTTATGTATTAGGTTTTACGGCCATTCATGGGGAAATTTGTAGTAGTTTACTTCGACGACATCCTCATTTATAGCCCAATGTGGGCGTCACATTTTGATCACCTTCGTGCTGTTTTTGATAAGTTGAGGATGGAGCGCCTGTTCGTCATTCAGAAGAAGTGTTCTTTCTTCACCACCACTGCAACTTTTCTGGGGTTTGTTGTGTCTATTGATGGTGTTCATGCCGATCAGTCGAAGATAGATGCGGTCTTGGAGTGGCCCAAACCGAAAACCTTGCACGATGTCAGAAGTTTCCATGGGTTGGCATCCTTTTACAGGCGGTTCATCAGAAATTTCAGCACTCTGATTGCTCCTATCACAGAGTTCCTAAAGGGATGTGATTTTCAGTGGTCTAGGGAGGCAGAGACCAGTTTCCAACTGGTCAAGCAGAAGATGACAGAAGCACTAGTTTTGGCACTTCCTAATTTTGAAAAGGTGTTTGAGGTAAACTGTGATGCATCTGGGGTTGGCATTGGTGGTGTTCTGAGTCAGGAGGGGCACCCAATAGCTTTTTTTAGTGAGAAGCTATCAGGATCCAAGAAGAATTATTCCACCTATGATATGGAGTTTTATGCCATAGTTCAGTCCCTGAAGTATTGGCGTCACTACCTAATGCAAAGGGAGTTTATTCTTATCACTGATCATGAGGCCCTAAAGTACATCAATTACCAACACAAGCTGAGTAGGCGGTATGCCAAATGGGTGGCGTACTTACAGGAGTTCACATTTGCACTAAGGCACCAAGCAGGAAGTGTGAACAGTGTTGTAGATGCACTGCGCCGTCGTACATTACTCCTTACCACCATGAGCACCAGAATCGTTGGATTTGAGGTTTTCCCTGATATGTATACTGTCGATTCTTCCTTCGGGAAGATAATTCATGAGGTAACTGATGGTCAACGACATGATTTTATTTTGCATAATGGTTATCTGTTTCGTGGATTATAGTTGTGCGTTCTAGATTATTCACTAAGACAACAAATTATTAGTGAACTTCATAATGAGGGACACTTTGGGCGGGATAAGACGTTGGCTTTGATCTCTTGTAACTATTATTGGCCCAAATTGACCAGTGACGTGGCTCATCATGTGGAGCGTTGTTATATGCGTCAGCGGTCCAAGGGAGTTCTCACTAATGCGGGCCTGTACACACCTTTACCTGTACCTAAAGCCCCTTGGTTTGATGTCAATATGAACTTTGTATTGGGCTTACCCCGCACCCAACGGGGCTTGGATTCTATTTTGGTGGTGGTTGATAGATTTTTCAAGATGACCCATTTTATACCTTGTAGGAAGACAATGGATGCTACCCAGATCACTCATCTTTACTTTAGGGAGATTGTGTGTTTACATGGTGTTCCCCAATCCATCACTTCAGATCGTAACACCAAGTTCATGAGTCAGTTTTGGAAGAGTTTATGGGAGAAGCTGGGGACGAAGTTGAATTTTAGTAGCGCCTACCATCCTCAGACAGATGGTCAGATCAAGGTGGTGAACTGGAGTTTGGGAAACCTTTTGAGGAGCTTGGCAGGAACTAAACCGAAGCAGTGGGATTTGGCTTTACCTTAAGCAGAATTTGCTTATAATAGGTTGAAAAACAGAACCACAAGAATGAGCCCATTTGAGATGGTCTATGGTCAGAATCCATCCGGGGTGCTTGACTTAGCCCCTATTCCATGTGTTGGTCGTTTGAATCACAAGGCAGATGAGATGGTAGAACATCTTCGGGGTATCCATAAGCAGGTGAGGCTGGCCATTCACGAGAGTAATGCCAAGTACAAGGCTCAGAGCCACAGTCATCATCATCAGGTACTTTTTAATGTTGGTGATTTTGTTTGGGCGGTATTAACTTGTGATTGTTTTCCTGTGGGAGAGTATAATAAGCTTAAGGAGCGGAAGATTGGACCCTATGAGATCCTATAGAAGATCAATGATAATGCCTACAGGCTATGCCTCCCCAATCATTTGAGGACTTCTGATGTCTTTAATGTGAAACACCTGAGTCCTTGTTTTAGGGATTCCGATGAGGCTATTGTGAACTCGAGGATGAGTTCTTTCCAACCCGGGGTGACTGATGCAGGAGGATCCGAGTCAGATGATGCTGAGTTGTCAGATAGCACGTTGTTGGCACTGAGATACCTTGAGTTGGCAGATCACCGCAAAGATAGCAAGTGGGCTACCTAGACCAGTTTACATCATTTAACGGGCCGCAGGTTCGGATCAGGTCCCAGAGACCCTAGTCTGATTGAAAATGGGCTTTCGGGCAAAACTTAGGTTTAATCTTGAGCGTCGTCATTTTTAAGCCAAAAAACGACGTTTAGGCCTTCAATTTGGCAGTTTTCAGTTTTTAGGAAACTTTTTATTTTATTTGCAATTACTTTAAATTTGGCCTTAATTTAATTTTCCTATTTTAGCTTGACCTTATAAATAAGATTTTAGGGTTTAGTAATCATTATTATTGATTTGCATAATTTTGAATAAAACTCAGAGTTGTTCCTCTGTTTTTTAGGGTTTTTTTTTCTCTTGTGTTATTTTCTTCCCTTTGAATTATCTGTTGAAAATTAGCCTGCAGAATAATCGTTATTCTGCCCGACATCATACTCACCTTGTAAAATAAACCTTCATTCTCGAATCACCTCATTGCCCTTAGAACGTTCCTTAAACACCCTAAACAATTTATCAATTAAAATCAACCTCGGAGATGTATACAATTACTCACTAATTACTCGAGTTATGAAATCAAGACCTACTATTTAATTCATCTAATTATCCTTAAGGACTTGTAACATGAAGGAAAAGGAGAATTTTGATGTAAAAAATCTGAAAATAGGGTTGGACAGTCGACTGTCTTACTTGGACAGTCAATAGTCTTACTTGCACAATCGAGTGAGACTTCTAAGGAGTTTCACAGTCGACTCTAAGACTTCAGAGAGTTACACAGTCGACTATTTTACTCTATAGTCCATTGCGGTACCTTCAGAGAATTTCCCAGTCGACTGTTTAACTCCATAATCGACTGTTGTGAGGTCAGAAGCTCAAAAATAGGAGAAAATCTAACTTTTTCCTTTTGAAAACCAAATCAAACCTTCATAAATTTCTAAACCCTTTTGAAACAAAAGTTTTACAAGAATGTAAATCAATTTTCTACAGTACCCTTAGCAAATCTTTCCAGATAAAATCTACAAATCCACAACCAAGCACAAAACTCTTTTCTTCAAACAAAAAACCTAATGTTTTCTCAAATTCTTTATTGAACACAATTTAAATCCAAAATCTTGAAACATAACCTAAATAATCTTAAGAAATATGGAAGGAAGACACCTCTCTTGAGATCTTTGCACTAGAACTCACCACAATCAAAGGAAAAAGAGAAAAGAAAAGGCTAGGTTTTTGTGTTTTGAAAGGAATAGGAGAAAAGTTGAAAATGAAGAGCTCCCTCTCATCTTTACTTATTTATACCACTTACCAAAGAAATAGGGTAGGTTAGATTTCACCCCTTGAAGTCTCAAATATTTCTAAATAAACCCCAAATTAGACTTTCCTCTCACAAGTCCCCCACCAATTAACTCATCACTAATTATTAAGCTCTCAAAAATATCAGCATTACAATTTGTCTTCTTATCTTATACTTCTCATAATGTCCTTCTCTTGTTTCATTTCATTTCAAGCCTCCTCAATTACTTTCTAAGACATATACACATATCTAGCTATTTCATGTAGCCATCTTGAAAAAGATCGAACGTAAAGGAGATCCTTAATTTTGCAAGGGAAAGGGTGTGTATTTTTTCTTGAATGAGTATTGATCTGTGATTATTTTTTCTTGTTTTGAATTTAAATCTATTTTCTTACAGGGCTGCAGTTCGATCTTTACTATAAGCAAAAACTTTTGTAAAGAATCTAGAGGTGAATTTCATAGATCTTGATTTGTTTTTTTGGGATGACTGAGAGTATACATAGATCTTGTTTTGAGCTTCTTTACCTTTGTTATGGATGTTATTTATCTTAAGTTTCTCCCAATATTTCTTATGACTTAAAATATAACTTTATATATAATCTGAATCTAAACTATATTTGTATGTTTATGTATATATGTCAGCACAGAAAACATTCGAATCAATTTTTTCTATGTAGGAAAAATAATTCTATATATGTAGTATTAAGGAAAACAGAACATCCCGGCCATTTGTGTGCTGTGTCAGTACTGAAAACGTAGTTAGTAGAGAGGAAACCATGGTGAAGGAGGTACATGGGCTGATATTCTGACTGATTTTCTTAATTCTTACAGATCTACAAGGTCACTGGAGTATGGTTAGCCTTTTGTCATAGTTTAAGGCATCCCTTGAGGGATTACCTATTATTAGCAAACGTTATTGTTTCCTTTATTCATCACAGTGAATGGTTCTTGCAAGGAAATTAGCAGTGCTGGACATGAGCACTCAATAACTGAAATCGCCAATTGTAATGATATATGTGCTAGTAGGTCCCACCATAGGAATTTATATGGGCTATTCACTAACTCATAAGGTAGATTTTATCCTTGCAGGTAATGTTTTTAGATTCAGTAGTAAGAGTAATATCCAAATGTGACAATTACTATCAAATATGAATTATTTTACAAATAGATTTGACTATTTTACTAGCAAATGTGACAACTAATTTTAATGTGTTAAGAGTAGGCAAGGAATCTAAAAAAAATCCAATTTCATGTGAAAACACAATGTACTTAATTTAGACTATATCATTTCCATTTAATTTAAATCAATCTCATAGTTTTCATTGTAGTTTGCCTTCAAGTTCAGCATAGAGAAATGGGTACTTATTAGTTCTAGCATGATTCTTTGGTCAACTTTATGTTGACTCATTCAGGTGAGATCAAAATTAGATTAGGCCATTAAAAAGTAAAATGATTTTTTTAATATATTATTTTTTTGTTTATTTCTCTTAGCTTGGTTGCTTTGCTTGTGTGATTGTTCGTTTCTCCTAATATTTATCATTTGCAGCATGCTGTTTCATTAATAAAATTGTCTTTTACCATTAAAAAACTAGTTAATTTGCGAAGAATGACAAATTTTATTTCCTCTTCGCAACAATTACCAGAATCAAAAGGTGTTTGGCTCAGCTGGTGAACAGGGAGATCCATGTAGGGACTTTGCCTTGAACTTTGATTATGATCATGACTTTATGAACATAGAGAATATTCAATCACCTTAAAATGAGCAAAATGAAACCGTTGGGAACTTATCAAATGTAAGTAAGCACGTGGATGCTTTTTGTTACGATGTCCGTTAGATGAAATTAATATATAGATAGTTTCTTGTAATAATTAATTCACTTTTCAAGTATTTTTATTAAATAATAAAATTTTTCATTATTCAACTAATTAATTAAGTTTTGGGTAATGATGGTTGATAAGGAGGTTGTGGAGTAAGGATCATCGAGTGGAAGCAATCTGCAACTAATGAATCATTCAAACTCCAACCAGAACCTGATAGCCCCAATATCTGTACACAACAATTGTGAAGTCTTGGAGCCCTCACCTCCATTCAACAATTCTTCACTTATGAGGACACCTGCAGGAACTTACAATCCAGTAACAGTACATTGCTTTCTTTATGTATAAATTAACATGCCTTCTCTTGTTTGATATATCGATCATATTCTTACTCTAAACCATTTTACCTTATTTCATATATATACTAAATATATATTAGGTTCATTTCATTTTGTTAATGTTTGGTCAGGAGGGCATGGATATCCAGTCATTGCTGGCTAAAGCAAATGATAATCACCCTCCCATGATTGCTGATACTGGAAACTCAAATTCTCATATTGCAAATGCTCCCACTAAGCAGCGATTGGGAACCACCTCCTCTAATACTCCATTGATTAAGACACCACTAATTTAATTTCTTGACGATGGTAGGTACACAACGATTTACTTCTAAACTAATAGAGAGAGAAGCAACCTTGTTATTTATATCATCTCATAAATTAACTATAAATCACCATGTTTGCGTTTTTCTCATGATCCCAGAGGCAAATAACCAACGAAACAGTGCGATTCAGGCTGAGCAACCTAATTTGGTTTACTCAAATCAACTGAATGCTGCTCAGATTAAGCATCTCCTGTATGTCAAAACTTATCTTTTATGCTTAATGATATTAATTAACAAAATTAGTTTTATGTTGCGTTGAAAATTAGATATCCTTTATTCTTATGCTTGTTTTTCTTTCCAAAAAACTTCGACGTAGGCCTCCACCAATGGGTCATGATATAAATCCGCTTAATCACGAGTACAACACATGATTTGGGCATGAACTTCTAGGTAACATATCATGCGATATTTCAGACAACGATCAGCTTGCATTGTTCGACCCTCAAAACACAGTGAGTACTTAGTAATTATATCTTTTATTCATTTAAAATTTTATTGTGTAAAGTTTCACTACAATGTATCGAACATGTATAAACAGACAGGGGTCAGATTCTTCTGTGATAAACTACAGCGACCAGATCTGATCTCTCAGCCACAGAACCCTCCATATAGGCCTATGACTACTCCTTTTTGGTATGACTTAGATTTCATCATATATCGATATGAGTATTATTATTTGTGTAAAACAAAATACAAACAATGGACTGGTAAGTCATTGGAGCTAATTCAATTGATACATAACATACCATCTATTATCTATCATTTTCAAAGTATTAAATGTTATATTTTTTATATAGAAAATTAACGTGATACTTCACTGAAATGCAATACTACTTAACATAACTTAGTGCCACAAATATGAAGTGCTTCATCTTCTGAATTGCTGAAAACTTCTTAATTTCAGGAGTCAACAATTATTTGATAACGGACAAGTCAATCAACTCCCTTTGGTGCCAACATTCATTTCACAGTTAGAAGACTCCTTGCTTGCCGAATAGCCTATTTAACAATCTTAATTTCAAGTTGTTGTTGATATATTGAACAACTTATAACTTCTTGCTTTTACACTTCTTCTAGGCTACAAGGTCTCCAGGGACTAATGAATCAAACTACTAGGCCAAGTGCTTCATATCAAAGCCTTGACAGTTCCAAACCAAATCCAATCTTGAGCTCAAGGACTCAACAAGTAAAAATCTCACACAAGACCTCATTAATTGCACTTTTTTTTTAATCAAGCTTTATTGTGCATCGTAGACTGACCTTATAAAATTTTGGTTGAAAAAAAAAAATTTAGCATGGAATTTCAAGGCGTGATCATGGTAAAGGAGGATTTGAATTTTGGCAATTATCGAGACACTCCAAGGTATTGCATTTTCTTCACATATTATCTTGTTATAGATTCGTACACATATTAAAGTTTTGTTGAATGTATCTCTTCTTCATAAAAGTGGAAACCCAATTAAGGACAGATCGAGACTTCCAAATCAAATTACACATTTTAGTAGAACTATGATGACCCCAAGATATTCATTTTTACTTTGATTGAATGCAGACATTACCTACTTTGGAGAACAGGCTCTGATAATTCAGGATTCACAATCTCAAGCAAATGAAGTTGGGAGCTCTAGTATTTCCAATTTTATGGACCAGAGGTTGTTTTATGGACCTTTACATAGTCATGTTTCATTTTTGTAGAAATTTAAACCAAGAGGTTTGGTGATTTCAGGCCAATTAAAAATGCACTCTATGATCCAATGTTTGAGGCGATTGGTCTCCCGATCGACCACCATCTGAGATGTATGCAACTAAATAAATGGTAATTTTTTTTTTCTTCTTGATCATTTAACTTTTAACCGGCTTTATAATTTTATTAGGAGCAAATATAAGATGCCTTACTTAGTGCGATCATATCATGGTGCAATATCATACTTTTTTTAAAAGCAAAATAAAATATAAATTTAATCAGCATAAAAAAAAGATTGCAAAATTACAAAGATTTCCAAAGGTGCAACATCATATTAACAATACTTGATAATATACTCTCAGTCCATTATCATAGGATGAACTAGAGTGAATCATGTGATAAAATTTAATCTTTCATGGCTTTTTCCTTAATAGATGAGACCTCATGCGGATGTGAAGAGTCGAGGAGTGCTTTGATATTTTGGAAGATTTTCTATGTCGACTTGTTAGTGAATGTTCTTTCTGGACAAATTTTACAAGGTATTATATGTTATGATGAAATCTATGGAGAAGAGTAGTTGAAACATCCTTTAAAATAAATTGTGGAACCTTATCGTTTTGTAACTGTGTTTCAAACTTTGATTTAAACTTTTTGTTTGGTGGTTAAATAAAAACTAGTATCTTTATTGTTTTGTGGTTGGAATGTAGAGGTAATTTAATTTTCTATTGAAAAAGAATTCATGAATGAATTCGAAGCTTGCAAGTAAAATGAAGAGAAAAGGCAATATATATGGATTAGTACACAACTTATTGATTTAAAGTTTTGGCAGAAACGTCGTTCATGTACAGCAAAACATTCTCTTGCACCTAAAGTGTCATTCATGTATAGTAAGACATTCTCTTCACGTTGTTCAAGTATAGCAAGACATTCTCTTACCCAAGAGTAAGATACTCCAATTCCTTTAAAGCCTACCAGATTAGTCAACTGACATTCATTGTACTCCTACGAAATTAGGAATATAAATTCTTCATTCATTGTACAAATCTGTCAAAGAATCACCTAGTATGAAGGGAGAGAATCTCTCCTATATTATTGTAATTGATTCTTATTGATGGGTTTGGCTTCAATCCTTGTCCATTGATTAAAGGATGCAATCTCAACCTTTCATGTATTATGTGTGTGGGAGTAATTCAATTTTTTAGAAGATCTTATTCCAAAAGATTTCATGCATGAATTCAAAGATTAACTAAAATAAAGAGAGAAGGGATTATATATATGGATTACTACACAATTTATTGATTTAAACTTTTGGGTGAAGCATCATTCATGTATAGCAAGACATTCTCGTACCCAAGAATACACTCCAATTCTTTTTGATGCTACGCATTCTCGTTAGCAGAAACTTCATATTGAAGCCTAACCCTTTCCTTGAGGGTGAAAAAAGAGAAAATAGGAAAGACGAGGGAAAAATAGGCTTGTGTAGAAAAAATTTATAGTTTATTTTCTCTTTTAAGTAAAACCAAAAAGTTCCATCAAAGCTAAAAGCATTTCAAGTTAAGTGAGTAAACATAGAAAGACGGATAACAATTTTTTTATGCTTGTCAATATTATGACATACAAATTACTTTCAATATTAATAATCGTTCTGTATCTTAAATAAATGACCAAAAACCTCAACGTTTATCATCAAAATGTAATTAACTGGATTGAAAGGTATTCATTCTGCAAATGAGCTTTTCTTTATTTGTTAAAAAGTTCGTTGTCTTTTCCATTTTTAGTCTATTTATTTCAATGATAAATGACAATTTGAAAGTAAAATATAAGTAAGAATGTATTTTATTAGTGTTTAGATTATGTGAAAATCAATTTCATATAAAATAAGATTTTACATTGGTGAGTGAAAAACTTAACAAAACAATTTCCGTGTTTTTCTGGCGTAAGTTGTTTTATAGGTGATTGGAAAATGGTTCTTTTTTATAAAAGAAAATACTTTCCCACTTTCCTAAAATTTCTCTCACATATTAGGCCACTAATTTTTCTTTTTTGTTTATTTTTAACATTTTTCATCATTTATTTTCATATTTCAACTGAAAACTTATAATTTTAAATGAATCTCATTTTAAATAAATTTGGTTTTACATTTTAATACATTTTACATGTAAAGAAACGGAATCGAAATTAATTTTACTTTGTAATACATTTTACATGGAAACAAATGAAGCCTTTGATTAATAGGCTACTGTCAGACGAGTCCCATACAAATCCTACCCTACAATTTTCTGCAAGGAACTTCACTCCCACTTTCTTATTTATGAAAACTGAGTGGTACAAATCGACCTAAGCCATTGAAATTCTAGAAATGTTAAGTTAGTGAAGTTTTTACATTTTTTAAAACTTCGGATAAGATTATAAAGATGTTAAATCTCTAAAAATTAGAAGCACGGGTTCCCTCTTTTTCCTGTGAAATCCAGAGGCAAGTTTCATTGTACAGACATAAAGGACAACAAACTCCCTTTCTACTCAACCATGCATGCGTGGAAATATATTTAAATGATCAGCCAATAAAAGTAAAGCGGGAATAAATTTTGTTTAGTGTCTAGTTTGAGATCATGAAAAATATATGATATAAGAGTACATTTCATTATGATGAAAAGTAAATATCTCTTTTCTCTCTTTCCATACCATTTAATAGTGTAAAAATTCTTCGCTAGCTCTTTAGACCCGCTGAAAACTTCATTGGTAAACTTGAGAAGCTTCAATGATAACGTCAATAAACGTTTGGGACCCAAAAAGTAATATTACTAGTAAAGTTTCTAAGATTACCAGTGAAATTTTCAACTGGTCTAAAACATTGGTTTAGACCCTAGCCAGCCAAAAATCTTCATATAAGTGAGATGAACCCTTAGAACATTCCTCAAACACACCTAAAGAATTCATCGATTAAAATTAACCTCGGAGATGTATACAATTACTCACTAATTACTCGAGTTATGAAATCAAGAGCCACTATTTAATTAATCTAATTATCCTTAAAGACTTGTAACATAAAGGAAAAGGAGAATTGAATTATACTAAGTTAGTGTAATATGTTGAATTATGCATGATTCTTTTATTGATGACTTTTCTTCTCTTGATATATATATTGTAATAGATGATTGTGGAATAGTTGTGTAGTGTTAGTTTTTTAAATGACTAGCATAGAAATCTGTGAACTTAAAGTATATAAAGTTTAGTGTAGAGGGCATATATGTGTGTACGCTTGAGAGATGAGGATAGGAAGAAGGTAGTCGATGGAGTATTAGATAGTAGTAATTTGAAAATCCGTGTTGAATGATCAATCTGAAACTGTGGGAAATTTGAATTTTGGGAAGTAGAACCGATTCATAGATAGTAAGTGTTTCGTTAAGAAATGAGACTTGGGAAGAGTGATTAAAATGATAGGTAAGAGTACATATGGGTTAACAAGTATAGAAAGGAGTAGGATTAAAATTGTTGGACAAGTGGTTCTTGTGAAGATTAAGGTATAGTAGGAATGAATGAAGAAAAAGGAGAGAAACAATTTACGTAAGAAATGATGGCGTTAGATGATTTATAAATGATGTTTTTTGAAGTATTTTGGATTTGAGGAGGATAGTAAAGGAGTAGGTTGGGAAGAAGAAATTTTTGTATATATGTGGAATTAGTAAAGGATAAAGGTGTAGTGAACTTTTCATTTGATCTTAGGTATTAAGTGAAGCTTGATGCAAGGAGATGGTGAATCTAAATTATAGAATAAAGAATGAGTAATTAAATGGTCGGTACTACTTGAGTGAACTAGAAAGTTTTGATTACTAGAAGATTTAAATTGAAAAATACTTTTGGTGTCTATTGAGAGGTAGGTGATGATGGACTAAGATATAAGAAGCATTTGAAATCTAAAGGCTTGTGAATGTCTTGCCTTAAGATATGGTTGGGAGTATTAGAAAGGATAATATTTAGAGAAAGTATGAAACCTATGCTTGGTAAGAGAAGTTACCTTGTAAATGAAAGTGATAAGAAGGTGTTTCATAGGAAATCAAAAGTTTAGTAAGGTATAAGGGTATTAGAATGATTATGGTGAAAAGTGATGAGTATAGTGTACAAAACCAACGTCTGCTGGATTGAAGGTTAAAGTACTAGTATAAAATGAGGAACTAGAAAGTTAGGAAGTTAGTTATATCCCCACCCATAGTTAATAATAAGGCTTGTACGTAGTTAGTAATAATATAAGAGGTAGAGATTTCAAGAGTAAATTTTTGTACTTAATAAATTCTGAAGTTTGGAGTATTTTAAATGGAAATAGTATTGGAAGAGATGTCAAATAAGGAAGATAATCAAAGAGATTTAAGGTTACTAGACATTTAGATCTCGATAGAACTTAATTTAAAGTGAAGGGAAGATTTTAGACAAATCAAAGAGCTACCAGGAAGTGTTAGAGAGAGTTGAAAATAGATTTTTACTACGTGGATGATGGAAATTTAAATTCATGAAGGGATTAATATATGTTTTGAGAAATAGTATAAGTGGTTCGATGTAATTATGAAATATCCAATTGAAGGATTACCAATGATAATGAGTTGAAGGAGACTGTTGGGAGTCATCATTCATAGTGTGGCTAGACTTAAGATTCGATGAGGAAAAGAGTGGGGATGAGATGTTAGATGGTCTTTTGGATGTGTATTTAGGTCAAGAGAGTTGCTTAAGGGTGTAATTGTCTAAGAGAAAGGTGGAAGTAGAATAAAGAAATGAAGATATTTTAGTTCAGCGTGTTGATGAAAAGAACTGAGTAAAAAGTAAGAAGTTGATATTACTACCAATATTTTTTTATATTTATCCATAAATCCACACAAATTATTATTACTATTATTATTATTATTATTATCATCGTAATTCCATAAGCATTTATTATGCTATGCTTACTAAAAGTAAGGTGAAACTCACCTTTGATATGCCAAAAGTTAATCTTAGCTACTTCATTGCCTTTTGATCGTTTTTCCACCACATCTAAAGAACATTCGATATAGTTTAATAATCCAAGAAGTAAACTAGTAATTAATAATTATCTATATCAAGTAATTACAAGAATTAATTAAACCAATACATATACAATATCACAAGTTTCCTTTTCTTTTTCTACCTTTCTTTCCTTTCCTTATCAAATTTTAGATTTACATCTCATGACAATGATACTTTTGAACTTAATCAAGTAAATTCTAAGTTAAACTACAAGAGAACTTACATATAAAAAGTTTCTCCCAACTACTGAAAAGCTATTCCAATTTAAAGAAACCATACCAACTTTAATAATAATTATACCATCAAGCACTTATATTTTCAACTCATATAATTCACACTTTTCATAAACATTCTTGAGTAAATCATGTAACTTTCAAAATACCCACTTAATAGAAGTTTTCCAAACTTTTAGTTTTATCACTAGAAAACCTAAGAACTCAAGAAGTTCCTTTAGTTTTAAAAAAAAAAATACCCAATTAAACTTTTCTTATTTCCTTCCATAATTTTCTCATCTTCACAAATTCCAAGAAAATTATAACTCTAACAAAGAAAAATCTCCAATTTATGAAATTAAACCAAATTCAATCTAACCCATACTCTTCTAGGTCTCAACTTTCATATTTTACAATAATCACAACTCAAATCAAACTCCAACATCATAGTTTTACAACATAAAATTTTCAGAATTTCTTCAAAATTTCATTCCACTGCAAACATCAAACTAATTAAATTTAAACTCAAATTATTTTAAAGAAAGTCCTAGAATCAACTTTAAGCAGTCTACTTTTAACTTAGAAAGGGTTAGAACTCAAAGCTTACTCAAATTCTTGGTGACAAACTGACACCGGGCAGAATAGCGATTATTCTGCAGGCTAGTCGAACAGATCGTTCACAGAGAGTAACACTAGAAAAACTCTAAAAAACAATACAGAGAAATAGCTCTGATGTTTTATTTAAAATTATGAAAATTCAATAATAATGTTTACGAAACCCTAAGACCTTATTTATAAGGTCGAAACAAAATAGGAAAATTAAATTAAGGCTGAAATTAAAATAACTAAAATAAAAAGTTTCTTAAAAACTATAAACTGCCAATTTGAGAGCTTAAACGTCGTTTTTTGGCTTAAAAACAATGATTCTGAGGTTATCTCAGTTTTGTTCATTGGCCCGTTTCCAATCAAACTAGAGTCTTCCGGGCCTGATCTGAGCCCATGGCCCGTTCTAGGTAGTCCACCTGCCAGTTCTGCGCTGATATGCCAACTCTGCATCATCTAACTTGGATCCTCCTGCGTCAGTCGCCTCGGGTCGGAAAGAACTCATCCTCGAGTTCACAATAGCTTCATTGGAATCCTCAAAACAAGGACTCAGGTGTTTCACATTAAATACATCAGAAGTCCTCAGATGATTGGGTAGGTGTAGTCTATAGGTGTTATCATTGATCTTCTGCAAGATCTCACAGGGTTCAATCTTTCACTCCTTAAGCTTATTATACTCTCCCATG
This sequence comes from Bretschneidera sinensis, assembly GCA_023935145.1. Lineage (NCBI taxonomy): Eukaryota > Viridiplantae > Streptophyta > Magnoliopsida > Brassicales > Akaniaceae > Bretschneidera > Bretschneidera sinensis. Next base: position 8,849,066 of record CM043705.1, read on the forward strand.
GGAAAACGATCACGAGTTAATATTGCCCAAGCAAAATCACCAACATCAAAAAGTACCTGAGGACGATGACTGTCACTCTGAGTCTTGTACTTGGCATTATTGTCGTGAATGGCTAGCTTCACGTGCTCATGGATACCCCGAAGATGTTCTGCCATCTCATCTGCCTTGCGATTCAAACGATCCACTCTTGGAATAGGGGCTAAGTCAAGCACTCCGGATGGATTCTGACCATACACAATCTCAAATGGGCTCATTCTTGTGGTTCTGTTTTTCGACCTGTTATAGGCAAATTCTGCTTGAGGTAATGCGAGATCCCACTGCTTCGGTTTAGTTCCTGTTAAGCTCCTCAAAAGGTTTCCCAAACTCCGTTTCACCACCTCGGTCTGACCATCTGTTTGAGGATGATAGGCGCTGCTAAAATTTAACTTCATCCCCAGCTTCTCCCATAAACTCTTCCAGAACTGACTCATGAACTTGGTGTCACGATCTGAAGTGATGGATCGGGGAACACCATGCAAACGCACAATCTCCTTGAAGTAAAGATGAGCGATCCTGGTAGCATCCATTGTCTTCCTACAAGGTATGAAATGAGCCATCTTGAAAAATCTGTCAACCACAACCAAAATAGAATCCAAGCCTCGTTGGGTACGGGGTAAGACCAACACAAAGTCCATACTAACATCGAACCAAGGGGCTTCAGGTACAGGTAAGGGTGTGTACAAACCCGCATTAGTGAGAACTCCCTTGGACCTCTGGCACACATAACAATGCTCCACATGATGAGCCATGTCACTGGTCAATTTGGGCCAATAATAGTTAGAGGAAATCAGGGCCAATGTCTTGTCTCGCCCAAAGTGACCTTTATTATGAAGTTCACTAATAATCTACTGCCTTAGTGAACAATCTGGAACGCACAGCTGCAATCCACGAAATAGATAACCATTACGCAAAATAAAATCATGTCGTTGACCAGTAGTTACCTCCTGAATTATCCTCCCGAAGGAAGGATCTGCAGCATACATATCTGAGAAGACCTCAAATCCCACAATTCTGGTGCTCATGGTGGTGAGAAGTAATGTACGACGGCTCAGTGCATCTGTGACACGGTTCAGACTTCCTGCTTGGTGCCTCAGTGTAAACGTTAATTCTTGCAAGTACGCCACCCACTTGGCATGCCGCCTACTCAGCTTGTGTTGGCCATTGATGTACTTCAAGGCCTCATGATCAGTGATAAGAATAAATTCCCTCTGCATTAGGTAGTGACGCCAATGTTTCAAGGACTGAACTATGGCATAGAATTCCAGATCATAGGTGGAGTAATTCTTTTTTGATCCTGATAACTTCTCACTGAAAAAAGCTACTGGTCGCCTTTCTTGATTTACAACACCACCAATACCCACTCTAGATGCATCACAATTTACCTCAAACACCTTTTCGAAATCAGGAAGTGCTAAAACTGGTGCCTCTGTCATCTTCTGTTTGACCAGTTGAAAGCTGGTTTCTGCCTTCTCGGACCACTGAAAATCACGCCCCTTAAGGTACTCTGTGGTAGGAGCAATCAAAGTGCTAAAATTTTTGATGAACCGACGGTAGAAGGAAGCCAATCCATGGAAACTTCTTACATCATGCAAGGTCCTTGGTGTGGGACATTCCAAGACCGCATCTACCTTCGACTGATCTGCTTGAACACCATCAGTAGATACAACAAAGCCTAGAAAAGTAACAGAAGTAGTGAAGAAAGAACACTTCTTCTGATTAACGTACAAGCACTCTGTCCTCAACAAATTAAAAACAACACAGAGGTGCTCAAAATGTGACTCCCACGTCGGACTATAAATGAGGATGTCATCGAAGTAAACTACAACAAACTTCCCCACGAAAAGCCGTAAAACCTGATGCTTGAACCTCATAAATGTGCTGGGCACATTGGACAGCCCAAAAGGCATGACCATCCACTCATACAGCCCATACTGCGTCTTAAATGATATCTTCCACTCATCTCCAGGCCTTATTCTGATATGGTGGTATCCGCTTCTAAGGTCAATTTTGGAGAAGACCCTAGAACCAGACAGCTGGTCTAACATATCATCCAGGCGGGGAATTGGGAACTAGTATTTCACTATGATCCTATTGATGGCTTTGCTATCAACACACATATGCCAAGAACCATCCTTCTTCGGCACTAGTAGGGTAGGAACCGCGCATGGGCTCATACTCTCACGGACGTAGCCCCTCTCCAACAACTCTACCATCTGTCGCTGCAACTCTTCAGATTCCTTGGGGCTATGGTGATACACCGGTCGATTAGGAAAACTAGACACTGGAACAAGGTCGATCTGATGCTGAATGTCTCTCATAGGTGGCAACCTAGGAGGAAGATCCTCTGGCATCAGGTCAGAAAACTCTGCCATCAGCTGCTGCACTTTGGCTGGTAATTCTGGATTCAGATCTGCTGCACTATTCCCACAAGGCAGCAGAGCATAAACCATGTCTACATGCTCAACCTCTGCTAAAAACCTGGACATCGAAAGCAGATTAGTGTTATTGGAAATCGGGGTAGGAGTGATTCCTTCCCGACGAGGTGCCAATACAATATTCTTCCCTTTGATGCTAAGGGAGTATGTGTTTTTTCGCCCATCATGAATAACATTACAATTATACTGCCAAGGCCTTCCTAACAATACATGACAAGCATCCATATACACAACATCACACCAAGCATTATCGAAATTTCTCTTACCAATCGAAAAAGAAACTAGGCAGCGCCTATCTACCGTTACCTCACTGCCTTTATTCAGCCAAGACAATTTGTACGGCTTAGGATGACGATTTGTTTTCAACTGCAGTTTATGGACAACCTCTTCAGACACCACATTCTCACAACTACCACTATCTATGATCATCTTGCAGACTTTATCGGCAACTGTACAAGTCGTGTGGAAAATATTGGTCCTCAACCAATCGTCCCCTGACTCGCCCTTGGGGGTCAGTAGACTCTTACAAACGACTAAGGTCTTATGGCCATCCCCATACAACGCATCTCCATATTCATCATCGTCATACACAGGCTCCCCAATCTCCTCGGTTTCGTCTACCCCATCGTCCTCAATCAGGAGATTTTTGCCTTTATTACTAGCAGGCTTCCTGCACTCAGGTGATTTATGCCCATGTTCACCACATCTGAAACATCTAATATTCGGGTTAGGGTTACCTTGAGGTGGTTGCTGGACAGGATGATATTCTTGAGGGCGAACTGGCCGATTGTTTTGATCGCCTCTGTTCATTGGCCTCCTGTTCTGCTATTTTTCCACCGCAAGTGCACGCTGATATGCTTTTGAAACTGTCCACAACGAGTGAAGGCTGAGGACATCCTGTAAGGGCTGCCGTAATCCCCCCAAATACTGTGCCACCATCTGCTCCTCTGTCTGAGATAAATCGTTCCGGGCAATCAACTGATAGAATTCCTCCGTGTAATCATCCACCAATCTTGTGCCCTGCCTCAACGAATGAAGACGCTGAAACAAGGTCTGAGTGTAACCGAAAAGAAGGAAGTGACACTTTATCCTCTCCCAATCTGTAATCTTGGCTTTGCCCTGCCGATCACACGAACGCCTCAACTGCTCCCACCACGTAGATGCTCTGCCCTTAAGTTTGATGGCGACCAGTTTCACCTTCACACAATCTGGGACTTCCTTGTACTCGAAAATACACTCCACTTCGTTCAACCAATTAACGAATCCCTCGGCCTGTAATGTACCAGAAAACTCAGGCAGATCAACTCTGAAACCGAGGTCTCCACAATGTTCTTCCCGACCACGTTGCTTCCAGAATCGAGTAGGATTGTGATGTGGGTTTTTAGAACTGGAATTGGAGTCATGATCTTCAATCTCACGATTACCGAAATTTTGCGCCGCTAGATGCTGGGTTAACTTTGTAACTTGTCGCTGTAAACCCTCAATCATCGCATCCTGAACGTTACGATCACGGTGTGTGGCTTCCTCGTTCGGAACCTGCCCGCGACGACCACGACCACGACCACGACCACCAGCCATGGAACTGATGAAATCTTGCCCTAGGAAAATGCTGAAGCTCTGATACCAACTGACGTCAGGCAGAATAACGATTATTCTACAGGCTAGTCGAACAGATCATTCACAGGGATTAACACTAGAAAAACCCTAAAAAATAATACAGAGAAACAACTATGATGTTTTATTTAAAATTATGCAAATTCAATAATAATGTTTATGAAACCCTAAGACCTTATTTATGAGGTCGAAACAAAATAGGAAAATTAAATTAAGGCTGAAATTAAAATAACTAAAATAAAAAGTTTCCTAAAAACTATAAACTGCCAATTTGAGGGCTTAAACGTCGTTTTTTGGCTGAAAAACAATGATACTGAGGATAAATCCTCTGTTTTGTTCGTTGGCCCGTTTCCAATCAGACTAGGGTCTTTTGGGCCTGATCTGAGCCCATGGCCCGTTCTAGGTAGTCCATCTGCCAGTTCTACGCTGATCTGCCAACTCTGCATCATCTGACTTGGATCCTCCTGCGTCACAAACAGCCCAGAAAACAGTCCCTTTATGGTGAGTGTGTCCCAGGTGCCGCCTTCTGTAGGTTGTGACAACCCACCTCTAGCACTGTCCTCTTCCTCTAGCTTCCTGAAGTTGTTCTATGAAGTTTGGGGGCATTTGGACTTAGGGTGGATGGGTTATGGCTAAACGAAATTAGGAAGAAATTGGGTTTTCTTTCAAAACCATTTTCCATCTCGCTTTATCTCTAAATCTCTCTCTCTGCCCGCGCACTACGGAAGAAAGGAGAAAATACTTAAGTTTCTAGGCCTTTAGCCGTTATATAGCCCTAATCGCTTTTATCTCTTTACCCCTCCAGTTATCTTTAATGAAATTGCAAGTCATCTCCTCCATTTTCTAACTAAAACTACTAAGGCCCAAAGCTTATATTTATAACAAAATATCCATAATTTAACTTTGCTTTTGAATAACTCTCCCCTTTGTCTCATGACTAATTTTCCCCTTAAACAATAGTCATATATATATATATATATATATATATATATATATATATATATATTTTAAATTAACCTCAAATTTCTCTTATACACCAATTATAATTCGAAAACAAACTCAGTGATTTAAATATTCTTATTGAGATACCGGTCTCTATAAATATAAAATTTTATCTGGCCTAATAGCAGAACCCCGAGTTTGCCACTAATCATTAGGTATGTCCTCTTTACTCATTTGTATCTTTAAATTTTGGTCCACTTATTTTTTTTAAAGCCAGTTTCACTTCAAATCTATAGTATGCAAGAAAGTACAATTTATAGGACTCGCTTGAAATTTAATAAAAGTTGACCTTATGACAGAAAAAATCGCTTTTTTGTGATAAATTTATTATATATAGAAGCCAATACATTTTACTACTTTTGTTTATTTTAGAGGTGCTAATTTATTCTCCACTTCTCATTTTATTTCTTTTTTCCTTTCCTTATATTCGTTGAATAATTTTGTTCATGTTAAGTAAAAATGTAATAGCTAGTGATAAGATATATAGGCAATGCATTAAACATACACAAGCATATTGAAAAAATTGTAAACACAGTTTGAAATTGAATACAACTAACTACGGATAAATGATTAACAGTATTAACAGACATAATTAAAATGTCGTACACGTGTGGTCTTTCAGTTTATGATAATTGATAAAAAAAATTCAAATTGTAGGCAACGCACAGGAATTTTATTTGTGAATAAATTCTTCTGCCATATTGCCTGCATATTTAATTGGCCCTCATACTTTTATAAAATAACATAATATAAGTTCACGAAAATTCTAAAAAGATTCCTAATTAAAGAAAATTTTCCACCATTAACTTAATAAGACAGACACAATATACATAGTTTTCCTACATAAATAAGCTAGTTCCATTAGTTAGGGCTTTGTCTTCTTATCTTGTACTTCTCATACTGTCCTTCTCTTGTTTCATTAAATTTCCAGTCTCCTCAATTACTTTCTAAGATATATACATCTATCTAGCTATTTCATGTAGCCATCTTGAAAAAGATCAAACGTAAAAGAGATCCTTACTTTTGCAAAGGAAAGGGTGTGAATTTTTTCTTGAATGAGCATTTTTCAGTGATTATTTTTTTCTTGTTTTGATTTTAAATTTATTTTCTTACAGGGCTGCAGTTCGATCTTTACTATAAGCATAAACTTTGTAAAGAATCTAGGGGTGAATTTCATAGATCTTGTTTTGTTTTTTTGGGATGATGGAGAGTATACACAGATCATGTTTTGGCTTCTTTACCTTTGTTATGGATGTTATTTATCTCAAGTTTCTCCCAATATTTCTTATGACTTAAAATATAACTTTATATATAATCTGAATCTAAATCTATAGTTGTATGTTTATGTATATATGTCAGCACAGAAAACATTCGAGTCAATTTTTTCTATGTAGGAAAAATAAATCTATATATGTAGTATTAAGGAAAACAGAACATCCCGGCCATTTGCCTGCAGTGTCAGTACTGAAAACGTTGTCAGTAGATAGGAAACCATGGTGCGGGAGGTACATGGACTGATATTCTGACTGATTTTCTTAATTATTACAGATCTGCAGGGTCGCTGGAGTATGATTAGCCTTTTGTCATAGTTTAAGGCATTCCTTGAGGCATTACGATCATTAGCAAACGTTATTATTTTCTTTATTCATCACAGTGAATGGTTCTTACAAGGAAATTAGCAGTGCTGGACATGAGCACTCAGCAACTGAAATCGCCAATTGTAATGATATATGTGCTAGTAGGTCCCACCATAGGAATTTATGTGGGCTATTCACTAACTCATAAGGTAGATTTTATCCTTGCAGGTAATGTTTTTAGATTCAGTAGTAAGTTATCATATTTGGGAGTAATATCTGAATGTGGCAATTACTATCAAATATGACTTATTTTACAAATAGATTTGACTATTTTACTAGCAAATCCAATTTAATGTCAAAACACAATGTATTTAATTTAGACTATATCATTTCAATTTAATTTAAATCAATCTCATGGTTTTCATTGTAGTTTGCCTTCAAGTTCAGCATACAGAATTATTAGTCATATCATGATTCTTTCGTGAACTTTATGTTGACTTGTTCAGTTTAGATCAAAATGAGAGATTAGGCCATTAAAAAGTAAAACGATTATTTTAATATACTTTTTTGTTTATTGGTCTTTGCTTGGTTGCTTTGTTCGTGCGATTGTTCATTTATCCTAATATTTATCATTTGCAGCATGCTGTTTCATTAATAAAATTGTCTTTTAACATTAAAAAAACTAGTTAATTTGCGAAGAATGACCAATTTTATTTCCTCTTCTCAACAACTACCAGAATCAAATGGCACTTGGCTCAGCTGATGAACAGGGAGATCCATGTAGAGACTTTGCCTTGAACTTTGATTATGATCATGACTTTATGAACAAAGAGAATATTCAATAACCTGAAAATGAGCAAAATGAAAGAGCTGGGAACTTATCAAATGTTAGTAAGCACGTGGATGCATTTTGTTATGATGTTCTTTAGATGAAATTAATATAAAGATATTTGTGGGTAATAATTAATTCACTTTTCAAGTATATTTATTAAATAATAAAAAATTTCATTATTTAACTAATTAATTAAGTTTTGGGTAATGATGATTGATAAGGAGGTTGTGGAGTTAGGATCATCGAGTGGAAGCAATCTGCCACTAATGAATCATTCAAACTCCAACCAGAACCTGATAGCCCCAATACCTGTACAAAACAATTGTGAAGTTTTGGAGCCCTCACCTCCATTCAACAATTATTCACTTATGGGTACACCTGCAGGAACTTACAATCTGGTAACAGTATATTGCTTTCATTATGTATAAATTAACATGCCACCTCTTGTTTGATATATCGATCATATCGTAACTCTAAACCATTTAACCTTATTTGATATATATACTAATTATATATTAGGTTCATTTCTTTTTGTTAATGTTTGGTCTGGAGGGAATTGATATACGGTCATTGCTAGCTAAAGCAAATAATAATCACCCTCCAATGATTGCTGATACTGGAAACTCAAATTCTTCTATTGTAAATGCTCCCACCATGCTGCGGTTGGGAACCACCTCCTCTAATACTCCATTGATTGAGACTCCACAAATCAATTTCTTGACGATGGTAGGTACAAAACTATTTACATCTAAACTAATAGAGAGAGAAGCAACCTAGTTATTTTATATCATCTCATAAATTAACTATTAATCACCATGTTTGCATTTTTCTCATGATCCTGGAGGCGAATAACCCACAAAACACTGTGATTAAGGCTGACCAACCTAATTTGGTTTAGTCAAATCAACTGAATGCTGCTCAGACTAAGCATCTCCCGTATGTCAAAACTTATCTTTTATTCTTAATCATATAAATTGTCAAAATTGGTTTTATGTTGCATTGTATATTAGATATCCTTTATGCTTATGCTTGTTGTTCTGTCCAAAAAACTTCAACATAGGCCTCCACCGATGGGTCATGATATAAATCCAATTAGTCATGAGTACAACACATTATTTGGGGATAAACTTCTAGGAAACATATCAAGCAATATTTCAGGCAACAATCAGCTTGCATTGTTTGACCCTCAAAACGCAGTGAGTACTTATTAAATATATTTTTTATTTGTTTAAAATTTTATTGTGTTAAGTTTCACTATAATGTATTGAACATGTAAAAACAGACAGTAGTCTGATTCTTATGTGATATACAACAACGACCAGATCTGATCTCTCAGCAACAGAACCCTCAATATAGGCCTATGACTACTCCTTTTTGGTATGACTTAGATTTCATCATCTATAGGTATGAGTATTATTCTTTATGTAGAGAAAAATACAAACAATGGACTGATAAGTCATTGGAGGTAATTCAATTGATACATAACATACCATCTATTATCTATCGGTTTCAAAGTATTAAATGTTATATTTTTTGTATAGAAAATTAACCTGATACTTCACTGAAATGCAATACTAATGAACAAAACTTAGTGCTATATATATGAAGTACTTAATCTTCTGAATTGATGAAAACTTCTTAATTTCAGAAGTCAACAATTATTTGATAACGGACAAGTCAATCAACTCCCTTTGGTGCCAACATTCAGTTCACAGTTAGAAGACTTCTTTCTTGCCGAATAGCCTATTTAACTATATTAATTTCAAGCTGTTGTTGATGTATTGAAAAACTTATAATTTCTTGCTTTTAAACTTCTTATAGGCTACAAGGTCTCCAGGGACTAATGAATCAAACTACCAGACCAAGTGCTTCATACCTAAGCCTTGACAGTTCCAAACCAAATCCAATCTCGAACTTGAGGACTCAACAAGTAAAAATATCACTCAATGACCGCTTTAATTGCACTTTTTGTTATCAAGCTTTATTGTGCATCTTACGCTGACCTTATAAAATTTTGGTTGAAAAAAAAAATTAGCAAGGAATTTCGAGCCTTGGTCATGCTAGAAGAAGATTTTAATTTTGGAAATCATCGAGACACTCCAAGGTTGTTATAAATTCGTACACATATTAAAGTTTTGTTTAATATATCTCTTCTTCATTAAAGTGGAAAACCAATTAAGGACAGATCGAGACTTCAAAATCAAATCACACATTTTAGTATAACTAAGATGACCGTAAGATATTAATTTTTACTTTAATTGAATGCAGACATTACCCACTTTGGGAGAACAGGTTCTGATAATTAGGGATTCACAATCTCAAGGAAATGAAGTTGGGAGTTCTGGTATTTCCAATCTTATGGACCAGAGGTTGTTTTATGGAACTTTACATAGTCATGTTTCATTTTTATGGAAATTTAAACCAAGAGGTTGGTGATATCAGGCCAATTAAAAACGTACTCTATGATCCAATGTTTGAGGCAATTGGTCATCCCATCGACCACCATATGAGATGTATGCTACTAAATAAATAGTAATTTTTTTTTTATCTTCTTGATCATTTAACTTTTAACCGGCTTTATAATTTTATTAGGAGCAGATATAAGATGTCTTACTTAGTGCGATCATATCATGGTGCAATATCATACTTTTTTTAAAAGCAAAGTAAAATATATATTTAATCATCATAAAACAAGGATGCAAAATTACAAAAATTTCCAAAGGTGCAACATCATATTAACAATACTTGATAATTTTCTCTCAGTCCATCATCATAATGACGCCGGGCAGAATAGCTGGCTAGTTTCAACAGATATTTCATAGGGAGGAACAAGAGAAAAAACCTAAAAACACAGAGAAACACCTCTAATGTTCAATTTAAAATTTATGCAATCAAAATATATCCCTCTTTCTGTTCGTGGCCTCCTTATTTATAAGGCCAAAGCTAAAAAAGGCAAAAATCCCTGAAAACATAAATTTGGGGAAAAATTATGGAAAATACTAATTTTGAAAAGAAATCGAAAATGGAAAGTTTCCTAAAAACTGAAAACTGTAAAATTGAAGGTCTAAACGTCGTTTTTTAGCTTAAAAACAACGATGCTCAAGACAAAGCTTGAGTTTTGCTCGAAGGCCTATTTCCAATCAAACTAGGGTCTCCGAAGTCTGATTTGAGCCTTTGGCCCACTAAACGATGTAACCGCTCTAGGTAGTCCACTTGCCATCTTTGCACTGATCTACCAACTCAGGATATCTCAGTGCCAACAACGTGCTATCTGACAACTCAGCATCATCTGACTCGGATTCTCCTATATCAGTCGCTTCGGGTTGGAAAGAACTCGTCCTTGAGTCCACAATAGCCTCATTGAAATCTACAAAACAATGACTCAGGTGTTTCACATTAAAGACATCAGAAGTCCTCAAATGACTGGGGAGGCGTAGTCTGTAGGTGTTATCATTGATCTTCTGCAGGATCTCACAGGGTCCAATCTTCCGCTCCTTAAGCTTATTATACTCTCCCATAGGAAAACAATCACAAGTTAATATCACCCAAACAAAATCACCAACATCAAAAAGTACCTGACGACGATGACTGTCGCTCTGAACCTTCTTATTTGATCCTGATAGCTTCTCACTGAAAAAAGCTATGGGGCACCCCGCCTGATTCAGAACACCACCAATACCAACCCCAGATGCATCACAGTTTACCTCGAACTCTTTTTCAAAATCAAGCAGCAACTCAAGAGGAAGATCCTCTGGCATCAGGTCAGAAAATTCTGCCAGTAGCTGCTGCACCTCTGCTGGTAAATCTGGATTCATGTCTGCTGCACTATTCCCATAAGGCAGCAGAGCATAGGCCATGTCTCCATGCTAAATCTCAGCTAAAAACTTGGATATAGAAAGCAGATTAATATTATTGGCTATCAGGGTAGGAGTGGTTCTTTCCCGACGAGGTGCCAACACAACCTTCATCCCTTTGATGCTAAGGGAATATGTATTTTTTCGCCCATCATGAATAACACTGCGATCATACTGCCAAGGTCTGCCTAACAATACATGACAAGCATCCATAGACACAACATCACACCAAACATTATCAAGATATTTCCTACCAATTGAAAAAGACAATAGGCATCGCCTATCTACTGTTACCTCACTGCCTTTATTCAGCCACAACAATTTATACAGCTTGGGATGACAATCTATCTTTAGCTGCAATTTCTGGACAGTCTCTTCAGACACTACGTTCTCATAACTACCACTGTCAATGATCATCTTGCAGATTTTATCTGCAATTGTGCAGGTCGTGTGGAAAATATTGGTTCTCAACCAATAGTCCCCTAAATCGCCCTTGGGGGTCAGTAGACTCTTACGAATGACCAAAGTCTCATGGCCATCTCCATACAACACATCTCCATCTTCATCACTGTCATACACAGGTTCTCCAATCTCCTCAGTTTCGTCTACCCCGTCGTCCTCAATCAGGAAATTTTTGCCCTTATGACTAGCAGGCTTCCTGCACTCAGTCATTTTATGTCCATGTTCACCACATCTAAAACATCTAATATTTGAGTTAGAGTTACTTTGGGGCGGCTGCTGCGCAGGATAGGATTCTTGAGGGTGAACTGGCTGACTACTTTGATCGCTTCTGTTCATTGGCCTCCTGTTCTGCTGTTTTTCCACTGCAAGTGCACGCTGGTATGCATCAGAAACGGTCCACAGCGAGTGAAGGCTGAGAACATCCTGTAGGGGCTGTCATAATCCCCACAAATACCATCCCACCATCTGCTTTTCCGTCTCAGATAAATCATTCCGGGCTACCAATTGATAGAACTCCTCCGTGTAATCATTAACCGATCTCGTGCCTTGCCTCCACGAATGAAGTAGCTGAAACAAGGTTTGAGTGTAGCCGAAAGGAAGGAAGTGTCCCTTCATCTTCTTCTTCATCTTCTCCCAATCAGTGATCTTGGCCTTGCCCTGTCGGTCGCATGAGCGCCTCAACTGCTCCGACCACGCAAATGCTCTGCCTTTGAGTTTGATGGCGACCAGTTTCACTTTGACACGATTTGGGACTTCCTTATACTTGAAAATACGCTCTACTTCATTTAATCAATTGATGAATCCTTCGGCCTGTAACATACCAAAAAACTCGGGTAGATCCACTCTGAAACTGAGGTCTCCATAATGATCCTCCCGACTACGGCGTTCCCCAAATCGAGCAGGATTGTAATACGGGTTTTCAAAACTAGAATCGGAATCGTGATATTCCACCTCACGATCACCGAAATTTTACTACGGTAGACGCTGGGTTAACTCTGCAACTTACCTCTGTAAATCCTCAATCATTGCATCCTGAACATTACGATCACGGCGTGGGGCTTCCTCTTTCGGAACCTACCCGCGATGACCACGATCACGACCACCAGCTATAGAAACTTATGAAATCTCACCCCAGGAAGATGCTGAAGCTCTGATACCAACTGACGCCGGGCAGAATAGCGATTATTCTGGAGGCTAGTTTCAACAGATATTTCACAGGGAGGAACAAGAGAAAAAACCTTAAAACACAGAGAAACACCTCTGATGTTCAATTTAAAATTTATACAATCAAAATATATCCCTCTTTCCGTTCGTGGCCTCCTTATTTATAAGACCAAAGTTAAAAAAGGCAAAAATCCCTGAAAACATAAATTTGGGGAAAAATTATGGAAAATACTAATTCTGAAAAGAAATCGAAAATAGAAAGTTTACTAAAAACTAAAAATTGTAAAATTGAAGGCCTAAATGTCGTTTTTTGGCTTAAAAACAACGATGCTTAAGGTAAGGTTTGAGTTTTGCCTGAAGGCCCGTTTCCAATCAAAGTAAGGTCTCCGAAGTTCGATCCGAGCTCGTGGCCTACGAAATGAAGTAAATTGTTCTAGGTAGTCCACTTGCCATCTTTGCGCTGATCTGCCAACTCAAGGTATCTCAGTGCCAACAACGTGCTATCTGACAACTCAGCATCATCTGACTCAGATCCTCCTGCATCACATAGGATGAGCTAGAGTGAATCATGTGAAAAAATTTAATCTTTCATGGCTTTTTCCTTAACAGATGAGACCTCATGCGGATGTGAAGAGTCGAGGAGTGCTTTGATACTTTGGGAGATTTTCTATGTCGACTAGTTAGTGAATGTTCTTTCTAGACAAATTTTACAAGGTATTATATGTTTTGATGAAATCTATGGATAAGAGTAGTTGAAACTTCCTTTAAAATAAATTATGGAACCTTATCGTTTTGTAGAGAAAAGGCAGTATATATGGGTTAGTACACAACTTATTGATTTAAACTTTTAGGGGAAGTGTCGTTCATGTACAACAAGACATTCTCTTGCACCTGAAGAGTCGTTCATGTATAGTAAGACATTCTTTTCACGTCGTTCAAGTATAGCAAAACATTCTCTTACCCAAGAATAAGACACTCCAATTCTTTTAAAGCCTACCTAATTAGTCAACTGACATTCACTGTACTCCTATGAAATTAGGAATATAAATTCTTCATTCATTGTACAAATCTATCAAAGAATCACCTTGTATTAAGGGAGAGAATCTCTCCTATATTATTGTAATTGATTCTTATAGATGGGTTTGGCTTCAATCCTCGTTCTTTGATTAAAGGATGCAATCTCAACCTTTCATGTATTGTGTGCATGGGATCGACAAATTTATGTATTATGTGGAATCCATATCTACATTAATGGTTGAGATTACGTCATTTTCTTAAAAGGATGAAAAAAGTAAATGATGGAACCTGAACCCCTTATAAATAAATGTATATGAAAGCAGATGCAATCACTATGTTGGAAACACTGCCAAATTCCTAAAACTCTAGGACTTTTGTTGGTGGTATCTCTTCTAGCTCTGATATCACTTGCTGGAAATCACCTCTAGATGCCAAGGTGGTGATCCTCCGAACAACCCAAGTCTAGAATGACTTGTAATGAACATAATCAAACCAATCAAAGAAAGAACACGAGCAATTTGTAATCGAGGTTCGACAAATGCCTATGTCCCCGTGAACTACTCCGAGCTCTCTGCACTAAATCAACGAGTTCTTACTAGTTACAACAACTCCTCTCCAAGAAACCTCTTGTTCTTGAAGAACAAAAGAAGAGAGAAAAGAAAGTGATAAGGTCTTGAGTTACCCTGAAATTTTCCCCAAGAAAATTCCACTTACAAGTCCCTTGAATCCCTAATCTATACTACTCTCTCTCTCCTGCTTTGTGTCTTTGCACTCTTACAATTGATCTCACTTTCACATTCACAAGTTATGTCTTTCACATTCTTGTTGAGATTGAAGCTAGGTGACCCTAAGAATAGTGCTGAAAATTTCCATCAGGTGTGCCTTCACGCTGCACCTTGGAACAGGGCAAGTCACACCTTGGAAGGAGAACTTTTGCTGCCTTTCTGGGTGCCGCACCTTGGGAAAGCTGGGCCGTGGCACGGCTTGGAGAGCTCACTTCCTAGACTTGCTGCAGGGTGAGGTGCCGACTGCCTGAGGTGCGGCGCAACCCTAGGGCTGAAGCTGAATTTTTCCTCTTTAATTCTTAGACAAATCCCAATAACTTTCATGGTATCAGAGCAACAACGATCTGAACCTATCTTTCTCTGTTATTTTTTTCTCCTGCTCAAGTACATCCTTTCAAACATTCCCATGGCATCTTCATCTCCTTTTGCTACAGTTGATCCTGAGCTTTCATCCTTCCCCATGCCTTATCTTACCATTAAAAATGTTACGAACCTTGTATGTGTTAAATTACAATTCACCAGTGTATCTCTTATGGAAGATCTAACTGTTGTTATTTGTCTAAGTTTCAAACATATCCAAACATGGTCTAAAGTTGGTTAAAGTCCAAATCAAAGGTGGAGTATAAAATTTCAGCAAGTTAAACTGTTGCACACGTGTGTGCTTAAGTTTTGAGCGTGGCAAGGTCAGGCACACTGCTGTGGAAGTTTCTGCCCACAGGCAGGAGGTGTGCGCACAGCATCAGGAGGCTGCAGCATCAGGTCACGCCGCAGCACACAGCACCACACCAAAACGAACAGCATCACTTGGAGAGTGATGAAGGGCTGAGATTAAAGGAAGAACATGATCAAAGGGTCAAGAATGATTCACAAGATTGTCCAAGAATTAAGAGGCTATAAAAAGGGTTTCTTAGCCTCATTTCAAGTGGTGAAAAAGGTGTGTGAGAGAACCACACAGGTTGTGACATTGTGAGATCATTGTAAACACAAGAGAGAATTTTGTGAGAGACATAAACACAAGAGGGACTCTTGTAGTGAGGCTGGTTGTAAAGAAGAGAGGTTAGTAGAGAATTGATAGAAAGCTTTGTAATAGGTCTATCACTTTCTCGTTCTCTTCTTGGTTCTTCAAGAACTTGGATTCTTGAAGGGGATTGCTGTAACTTTGTAAGAACCATTGAGATAGTGCAGAGAGTTCGGAGGAACTCACGGGGATGGAGGCACATTGTCGAACCTCGACAACAAATTACTTGTCTTCTTTCTTTCTTTGATTTTCTGTTCTTGTGTTCGATTGCTGAAATTCTTTCTACAAGTCATTCAAGACTTGGGTGTTTGGAAGATCACCACCTGGGCATCTTGTCAAGGTGATTTCCAACAGTGGTATCAGAGCTTTGGACAGTGGTATCCGAGCACAGCAGCTGGTTATCGGAACAAGAAGTAGAAGGTACGGAGCCAAGACTCCAAGAATCAAAGATCAAACTTCTTGGGTGATTCAAGAACGGTGTAAAGATCAAGATCTGGTCGTGTTCTTGAAAGTGATTCAAGAACGGTTAAGATCCATCTTCGATCTGTGTTCTTGAGGTTGAAGAAAGCATTTGTGGGTACTGCATAAGACAAGGGATCATCTCCGCAAGATGGGTTCAAATTTCGGTATTAAGAAGTTTGATGGAAAGGGAGATTTTTCCCTATGGAAGCGGAAGATCAAGGAGGTTCTTGTGCAACAAAAAGTGAACTTGGCTATTGGAGAAGATGATGCTTTTCCAGCAAGTGTCACGGAGGACCAGCAGACCGAGATTAAGAAGATGGCTTACAGCACCATTTTCTTGCACATGTCGGATAATGTCACAAGGGAGTACGGAGACTCAGAAGATCCAGCTGCATTATGGAAGAAACTAGATGAATTGTTTCTTTCCAAGACTCTCCCACATAAGAGGTATCTTCCAAAACGAATCTTTGCTTTTAAATTTGATCCTAAGAAAGAGTTGCAAGATAATCTTGATGCCAAGAAAAGGTGTTCATCAAGTGGTAAAGGGCTGTTCTTTAAAAGAAGGCCAGCAACTTGGTATGGCAGCAACCATGGCTACTACCGGGACAGAGGTAGAGGAGAGAGCCATGGGAGAGTGCACAGCAGCATGCATGGCTACTACCGGGACAGAGGTAGAGGTGAGAGCCATGGGAGAGTGCACAGCAGCATGCATGGCTACTACCGGGACAGAGGTAGAGGAGAAAGCCATGGAAGAATGCATTCCAAACTGAGATTTGGAGGGAAGAGCTGCTACTACTGCCATAAGGAGGGTCATGTCAAGAAAGATTGCAAGAAGATGACAAGGGATAGAGGAGGAAGCCAAACCAAGAATGGAGAGGCTTCGGTTGCCAAAACAGAATAGCAAGATGATGATGTTCTTGTTGTGTGCTCAAGTGTGAGCAAGGGGCAAGAAGGCAGCGGGAAATGGATCTTGGATACCGGGTGCACTCATCATATGAGCCCTCACAAAGAACGGTTCAATAATTTCAAGAAGATCAATGATGGAAGGGTCTTCTTGGGGAATGATAATTCTTGCCAAGTGAGAGGGATTGGAGATATCCAATTGAGGATGTTTGATGGAGTCACAAGGCTGCTGGAAAATGTGAGGTATGTTCCAGATTTGAAGAGGAACTTGATCTCATTGGGGCAGCTGGATTCCATGGGCTATACATGCAAGATCGAGGGAGGAAAGATCAAGGTGGCCAAGGGATCTTTGGTAGTGATCAAGGCAGGAAACGATGGACTCTATGAAATGATCGGAGAAACAGAAACCAATGATCAAGCAGCAAGCTTGATGGCTGAGCTGGACGAGGCAGCCCTTTGGCACACTCGCTTGGGACACATGAGCGAAAAGGGCCTGCAAGTGCTTAGCAAGGAAGGTCTACTTGGTGGTGACAAAGTAGAAGAACTGGATTTCTGTAAGAGCTGTGTTTTTGGGCAGCAACATCGGGTCAGCTTCAACACCGGAGTGCACAAGTCTAAGGGCATTCTTGACTACATTCATGCGGACCTTTGGGGACCAGCAAGGACACCAACACAGGGAGGTAACATTTACTTTCTATCTTTGATTGATGATTATTCAAGAAAAGTATGGGTTTATTTGGTTAAGAATAAATTAGATGCCTTGAATAAATTAGTGGTGTGGAAAGGGCTGGTTGAGACTCAAATGAGTAGAGTAGTTAAGGGGATAAGAACTGATAATGGCTTAGAAATTTTTAACTAAGAACTTGATCAATTATGTAGGTTAAATGGCATTCTAAGACATAGGACGGTTGTGGAAACTCCTCAGTAAAATGGAGTTGTTGAGTTGATGAATAAGACCCTTATGGAAAAGGTTAGGTGCATGTTAGATGGATCCCGGTTACCAAAATATTTTTGGGGAGAAGCTGTAGCTACAGCTGCATATTTGATTAATAGATCACCCTCTAGGATTGTGTTCCAAAAGACTCCCATGGAGATGTGGAGTGGAAAACCCCCTGAGTTGGACAACCTTAGGACTTTTGGGTGTGCTGCGTATGCACTCCAAAAGGAGGATAAGCTTAGCCCAGGATCTAGAAAATATATGTTTCTAGGATATGGGGAAGGGGCTAAGGGGTACAGGTTGTGGTCCTTAGAAAAAGAAGGATTGAAACTCATAATAAGTAGGGATGTTATTTTTAATGAATTGTTATTTCCCTACTTGGAGATTACTAACCCTGCAGGGGCTAGTGAGCAAACTAGTTTGGTTCTTGTTGAGCATAGCATCAAGGGAGATTCTGTTCAGGTAGAGCAAAGGAGGCAAGAGGGTTCGGACCAGGTAGAGCCCTCGGATGATTGCCAAGCTCAAGAAACTCAAGAAGAGGCTAAACAAGAAGAGGATGCTACAGCAAGTTAGAAGGACTACCAGCTCATAAGAGACCGGGAAAGAAGAGTGGTTAGACCACCCTTGAGATATGGGTTTGCAAATGCTGCAGATGTAGCAACTCCTTGGATAGAAGGAGGGATGACTGAACCAAAAACTTACACAGATGCCATGGAGTGTAAGGATTCGTCAAAGTGGCAGCTAGCTATGGAGGAAGAAATGGATTCTTTGAGGAAGAACAACTTCTGGGAATTGGTGAAAATTCCAGGAAATCAGAAAGTTGTGGAATGTAAGTGCACTTACAAGATCAAAGAAGGGTGCCCTCCAAGAGATGAAGTCTGGAACAAGGCTAGGCTGGTGGCGAATGGGTTCACGAGAAGAGAAGACATAGGTTTCACAGAAACTTTCTCACCTGGACACAAGGTGGAGAAGATGGTGAGTATCCTCACCTATGTCATGGATGGGCTGTTAGTTTGGAACAGCAGGAAGAGGATGGAAAGGTTTACATCTCAACTCAGTGAGGAGTTCGAGAGGAAGGATCTCAGCCTTGCACAAAAGATCCTTGGGATGAGGAGAATCATCCGGGAAAGGAAGAGAAACAGGTCAAGTGTTTCTTGGGCAATGGATGTTTTCAGCAAATGTGTGAGTAATCTCATAAAAGAGCATTGTCTTGGGATGAAGTGGTTGCTGAGGTACATGGAGGCTCAGTGGCAGCCAGTGGTAGCACTCATAACAACCAGGGCAGAATGCATAGCGACTACGGAAGCCATAAAGGAGGCTATGGGGTGCAAAGGGTTGTTGGACGAGTGGGAGGTCCTAAAAGAGCAGGTGGTGGTATCTTTGGATAGCCAAAGTGTGGGGCACTTGTGGAGGTATCCGGTGTTCCATGAGGGGACGGAGCATATGGATGTTCGGTATCATTACATTCTGGAAAATGGTACAGAAGGAAGCATTCATGTTGACAAGAAGACCACGGAGAAAAGTCCTGCAGATTTAGGCACCAAGTTTCTACCTCTAAGTAAGTTCAATCATTGCCTTGAATTACTTAGGAATGGAGTTGGTTAATTGGTAACTCAATATGAGTTTGGATCCCGAAGCTTTCTGCACAATGGTTCAGATTTTTTGAACACTTAGACAAAGGTAGAGATTGTTGTTATTTGTCTAAGTTTCAAACATATCCAAACATGGTCTAAAGTTGGTTAAAGTCCAAATCAAAGGTGGAGTATAAAATTTCAGCAAGTTAAACGGTTGCACACGTGTGTGCTTAAGTTTTGAGCGTGGCAAGGTCAGGCACACTGCTGTGGAAGTTTCTGCCCACAGGCAGGAGGTGTGCGCACAGCATCAGGAGGCTGCAGCATCAGGTCACGCCGCAGCACACAGCACCACACCAAAACGCACAGCATCACTTGGAGAGTGATGAAGGGCTGAGATTAAAGGAAGAACATGATCAAAGGGTCAAGAATGATTCACAAGATTGTCCAAGAATTAAGAGGCTATAAAAAGGGTTTCTTAGCCTCATTTCAAGTGGTGAAAAAGGTGTGTGAGAGAACCACACAGGTTGTGACATTGTGAGATCATTGTAAACACAAGAGAGAATTTTGTGAGAGACATAAACACAAGAGAGACTCTTGTAGTGAGGTTGGTTGTAAAGAAGAGAGGTTAGTAGAGAATTGATAGAAAGCATTGTAATAGGTCTATCACTTTCTCGTTCTCTTCTTGGTTCTTCAAGAACTTGGATTCTTGAAGGGGATTGCTGTAACTTTGTAAGAACCATTGAGATAGTGCAGAGAGTTCGGAGGAACTCACGGGGACGTAGGCACATTGCCGAACCTCGACAACAAATTACTTGTCTTCTTTCTTTCTTTGATTTTCTGTTCTTGTGTTCGATTGCTGAAATTCTTTCTACAAGTCATTCAAGACTTGGGTGTTTGGAAGATCACCACCTGGGCATCTTGTCAAGGTGATTTCCAACACTAACTTATTCCTATTTTGCGCTCACAAGAGCTGTTCAAACTTTGATTTATACTTTTGGTTTAGTGGTTAGATACATAAAAACTGTAGTAGTATCTTTAATGTTTTGTGGTTGAAATGTGGAAGTAATTTAATTTGCTAGAAGATCTTATTGGAAAAGATTTCAAGTATGAATTCATAGCTTAAATAAAATAAAGAGAGAAGGGATTATATTTATGGATTAGTGCACAATTTATTGATTTAAGCTTTTGGGTGAAGCATCATTCATGTATAGCAAGACATTCTCATACCCAAGAATACACTCCAATTCTTTTAGACGCTATGCAATCTCGTTAGCATAACCTTCATATTGAAGCCTGACCCTTTCCTTGAGGGTGAAAAAAGAGAAAAGAGAAAAGATGAAAGGAAAATGGGCTTGTGTAGAAAAAAATTATATTTTATTTTCTCTTTTAAGGAAAACCAAAAAATTCCATCAAAGCTAAAAGCATTTCAAGCTAATCGAGTAAACATAGAAAGACAGATAACAATTTTTTTTCTGCTTGTCAATATTGTGACATACAAATTGCCTTCAATATTAGTCATCGTTCTGTATATTAAATAACTGACCAAAAACCTCAACATTTATCATCAAATTTTAATTAACTGGATTGAAAGGTATTCATTATTCAAAGCTCAAACTTAGAATATCCATGAGGTCAGATTGGTCATAACCCACCAACATATCCTTTTCCAAACTCAATAGGTCATATGTGTGACACTCATTCAAATGATTTTTTCTTTATTTGTTAAAAAGTTCACTGTCTTTTCCTTTTTTACTCTATTTATTTCATTGATAAATGACAATTTGAAAATAAAATACATGAAAGAAAGTATTTTATTATTGTTTGGATTCTATGAAAATCAATTTCATGTAAAATAAGATTTTACATTGGTGAGTGAAAAACTGAACAAAACAATTTCCCTTTTTTTTTTGACATAAGTTGTTTTATAAGTGATTGGGAAATGGTTCCTTTTTTATAAAAGAAATTACTTTCCCACTTTCCTAAAATTTCTCTCACTTATCACACACCTAATTTTCTCTTTTTGTTTATTTTTAACATTTTTCATCATTTATTTTCATATTTCAACTGAAAACTTATAATTTTACATGACTCATTTTAAATAAATTTGGTTTGATATTGAAATACATTTTTCATTTAAAGAAACAGAGTCGAAATTAATTTTACTTTGTAATATATTTTACATGGAAACAAATGAAGCTTTTAATTAATAGGCTACTGTCAGACGAGTCCCATACAAATCATCACCTACAATTTTCTACAAGGCACTTCACTCCCCGTCTTATTTATGAAAACTTAATGGTACAAATCAACCTAAGCCATGGAAATTCTGGAAATGTTAAGTCAGTGAAGTTTTTACTTTTTTTAAAACTTTGGATAAGATTAAAAAGATGTTAAATCTCTAAAAATTAGAAGCATGGATTCTCTATTTTTCTTATCAAGTCCAGCGGTAAGTTTCATTGTACGGACAGAAAAGACAACAAATTCCCTTACTTCTGAACCATGTTGAAAAGAAAATACATATATATATATACATATATATATATACACATATATATATATATACACATATATATATATATACACATATATATATATATACACATATATATATATATATATTTCTGGAATGAACATCGAGTGATTCAATTTTTTACACTAATTTTTATTGTTTTGATTTTAAATATATTTTCGTATAAGGTTTGGTTTGATCTTGCTTATAAGCCACATCTAAAGGTGAATAGGGTATACATAGATCATGTTATGGATATTAATTGTCTTAGGTTTCTCTCAGTATTTCATAAGACTTAAAATGTAATTTAAATATAAATATTATATACACATATGTATATGTAAGATCTGAATCTAAATCTACATCTACATCTATATCTGTATTTGTATCTATATATGTTAAGACAGAAAGAATATCAAGGAAAAATAAAACTACTACTAAAGAAACTAACACATTCCAATGATCAACGAATTGTGCAGTTCTTGAGACCGGAAACTGAGTAAAATACTTCAAATATACACGTTAAAGATGAAATGTGGAATACGCTACATAGATAGTTTAACATATATTTTGAGTTATTTTCTTAATGCTTACAGATCTGATAGTTGAATCGTTGAATTCATGTTCAAGTTCAACATATAGAAATGGTTACATAATTAGTTACAGCATGATATTTAAGTCAACTTTGCATTGACTTATTCGGTTGAGTTCAAAGTGAGATTAGGTCATTAACAAGTTAAATGAATACTATAGGTCTAATAATTATTTTTAATGTACTGTTGTTAGTTAATGAAGAATGATCGATTTTATTTCCACTCTTAAAAAATCACAAGAATTAAGGGCTGGTGGCTAAGCTGATGATTTGGGAGTTATATATATGGACACTACAACAAATTAAGTTTTTAGTAGCGCATCGAAGCGTCACAAAAAAAATTACAATTTTGTCATGAAGTATTTGGGTAAAAAAAAAAATATGTCATGATGATCATCAACGTTGCTTCGTTGCTAAAAGTATTTGTGACGGTTCAATAATGTTGTTACTAATTGTTAGTTATAGGTGACAAAATTGATAATCATCACCAAAGGAAAAATTGTTTTGTGATGCAAAGTTGCGTCAGTAATACTAGTGAAATTTCATCATTAAAGATTTGTATTCGTCACTAAATACAGAACAAAGGTTTACTGTATTTGAAGAAAAGTTACGCGTCATCTTAAGAATGACTAATTAGTAACACAAAAAAATAGTCATGAAAGCTAATAACATGCCGTTGTTCAAGGTTCCAATGCGTCACTAAATAGGCAGCTATGCTTCACTATAGAGGATGATCTTACGTGTCACAAAATAGAGGAAATTTTTGTGACGCTATGTAATGACTCATCTCGAGCAAGCCCTACTAGAGACGACATCCTTACTTTTCAAGATTGAGCACCAGAACAATTATAATAAGAATAGAGTCTAACACAGATGTAGGATAATATATGTATATCATAGTAAGTAAGTACAACTTTGATCCATAATACAATCATTTAACTTTACAAAAGGATGTCTCATGAGATGTAACTTCAAAATATACAACTTAGTATAAAATACTGGACTGCTATTACAAAAAGAGATTGGACGTGGATGCCAGCACTTGGACCCACCTAGAGACTTCTCTTCCTTCCTTCTTCACTAATGGTTCAAGGTCCTTGAATAATCTTCTTGAAATAGTAAGAGGGAGGGGGTGAGCTAAAAAGCTCAACAAGTAATCAGATTACTCGAAGTAATCAAACAGATCCTTTTATATACCCCTTGCGGGTAGTTTAGTATATATTTATGTTTTATACAATTATATCTTTATACAATATATAGTAATTCATATGGCTCGTGGATTCTGAATATTCAACTCAAGGATGATATATCATACAACTTAAAGTACTCCTTCAATTACTTCAATTCTTTACCGTTTCAATTGGGTAGTTCACGAATTTCGGGACGTCTACCTCTTATCGAGCCAGGTCTCCACTTCCAAGAACAAGGGACCTACTCCTTTTCGGCTGGAGTTATAACATTTGACACACTAATACTTCCTCCTTACCCCTTACCAGGTGAGATTTACACAGCCACAAAATAAATCCATTCCTTCCACATCACACAATAAGAACAAAAGTAATACAACAAATACAATGCATTCTTGGTAATATAACCTTTCTATACACCATTCATGAACTAATTATATTCAAAACCCCCAAATTTATAGATTTCTAATCCACAAGTATTATCTACATGCATCTCATGCTCCCTAAATTATTAATTTTTTAATACATAAAATGCTTAAGTCCTTACTATTGTGTATAATCTAAGCTTTTAATTTCAATTAAGATTCTCACGCTTACTAAGAGTAAGGTGATACTCACCTTGTAGAATAAACCTTCACTTTTGAGTCACCTCCTTGCCCTTAGAACGTTCCTCAAACACACCTAAAGAACTCATCGATTAAAATCAACTTCAGAGATGTATACAATTAAACACTAATTAATCGAGTTGAGAAATCAAGAGAAACTATTTAATTTGTCTAATTATCCTTAAGGACTTGTAACATTAAAGAAAAGGAGAATTTTGATGTAAAAAATCTAAAAATAGGTTTGGACAGTCAATTGTCTTACTTGCACAGTCGAGTGAGACTTCTGGGGAGTTTTACAGTTGACTGTTTAACTCCACAGTCCATTACGGGACCTCTAGAGAATTTCACAGTCGACTGTTTAACTCCATAGTCGACTGTGAAGAGGTCAAAAGCTCAGAAATGGGTGAAAATCTCAATTCTTCCTTTTGAAAACCAAATCAAACCTTCATAAAATTCCAAACCCTTTTGAAACAAAAGTTTTACAAGAATATAAATTAATTTTCTACATCACCCTTACCAAATCTTTCAAGTTAAAATCTTTAAATCCACAACCAAGCACAAAACTCTTTTCTTCAATAAAAAAATCTAACGTTTTCTTAAATTCTTTCTTGAACACAATTTAAATCCAAAATCTTGAAACAAAACCTAAAGAATCTTAAGAGATATGGAAGGAAGACAACTCACTTGAGATCTTTGCACTAGAACTCACCAAAATCAAAGAAAAAAGAGAAAAGTTGAAAATGAAGAGCTCTCTCTCATCTTTACTTATTTATCCCACTTTCCAAAGAAAATGGGTAGGTTAGACTTCACTTCTTGAAGTCTCTAATCTTTCTAATTAAACCCCAAATTAGACTTTCCTATCAAAAGTCCCCAACCAGTTAACTAAGCTCTTAAAAATACCCACACATCATTTAAATTTACTAGGCTATTAAATAATTAAATTAAAAGAAAATGGCAGGCTCTACACACTATATTCTTCACTAAATCAAATACACTTTTGTCATTTATTTCCTTCAAACTATATATACGACTCAAATTTAGTACAGACGACGAAAAATAAACGCCATAAAAGGTTTGTCTCTTGGTAAAGCTATGTGTGTCACAAAAGTTGTTGAAGTTGTGTCATTGAATACCTTAAATTCATCGCCAAAAACTTCACTTAATTGGTTTGGGTAAACACTAGTGATAATGCTGATTTTGCTGACAAAAGGTTAGGTGTCAAAAACTTTTTAGAATTTTTTTTGTCACGAAACAACAACCGTCATAAAAAAATAATATTTGTGACAAAAGGTCTCTCTTCATTAAATAACTTTTGTGACTATTGCAAGTGTTGTTTTCTGACTAAAGATAAACTGTTACAAAAGTTATTAAAGTGTTTATTTTATTGAATGAAATGAGCCATATTTGTTTCCCATTTGGTGAAAATTTTTTATCATCTTGAAAACTTGTATTAGTTCTTTTATATGACAAAATATTAATGCCATCTTTCATTCATTTTTTTATTAAATTTTCTTTTGTGACCAAATAATTTTGTCAATGAACTTAGTAGAAACCTCATACGGTGAAAAACTATAT
This sequence comes from Bretschneidera sinensis, assembly GCA_023935145.1. NCBI lineage: Eukaryota > Viridiplantae > Streptophyta > Magnoliopsida > Brassicales > Akaniaceae > Bretschneidera > Bretschneidera sinensis. Next base: position 8,875,209 of record CM043705.1, read on the forward strand.
ACACACACATACATATTCTCAATAGTATACAAATCTATAAAAAAAAAGAACAAATTATTTTTATAACTTAACTAACAAAAATAAAGTCTTATAGCACTTCATAAAAAATGTTTATATGTTTTCGAAGTACCAAAAAATTCTTAAATAAATCTTATCACTAATAAAAATAATTCAAAAAACAAAATAATTCATATGCAAACTCACTTCATCATTAATTATTATACAAAATTTGAACTATTTAATTTAAATAGTAGACATAGTTCAACTCCTCAATTCTATCCATGTGTTAATAGTGTATTCGAGACATCGGATCCTGCAACCATCATTTTAAAAAAAAATAAATTAGTTAACAAGTAGTATACTATCATATATACTACAATGATCTTATATAAAAATATAGATTGATATTTGTAGAGCCTAGTATTTTAAAAAGGACATTAAAAATCGCGGAGTTCCACTTCGATGCGTTTTTTGTATGCTTGTTCAAATTTGGGCTAGAATTTTTTTTTATTATACTTGAATTTGTGGAACTTGGGGACAAGTAAATAAATTAAGGATAAAGCATTAAAATAGTTTTCCTTTGATTTTTTTTAGAATTTTTGAGGATTAGTAAGAAAAACTAAATAAAAATGGAATTTTTAAAAAGTTGTGTGGTGGAAATAGGAAAGGATGAGAACTAGAGGGGTGTCTATGCAATTAAGAAAGAGCTTGAGTATAAATACGGGTGAGAGAGTGAGAGACCAGCATTTTGTGATTGAACTCTCTAGAATGCCCAAGAGATAGGAGAGACAGAAAGAAAAAAAGAGAAAAGAGAAGAGGGAAGAAAGAGAGGAAGAAGAAGGAAAAAAATAAGAGATATTTCTTTCTATGAGTAATGCAAAAATTTTGATTTAAAACCCTTTAGAACTTGTGTTTGATTGGATTTGAACGATAAGAGGTTTGACTTGAAGAAAATGGTGGTTTTACCCTAAAATTTTTAGATTTCACGACCAGACAATTGACTCTGCAAGTTTTTGGGCTGCCTACAATCGCCTGTCTAATATGCTCAGTATGAATAGTCGACTGTTCGAGCCCTTGAACATGATTTTAGCCCCGTTTTACCAAAATAAGTCACTTTCGTTAAATTATTTCAATCATAAACTTCTTCCAAGGTGCTATGAACCAAAATACATGTTAAAGTTTAAAAAGCTAAGATCTTGAAAGGATTTCATTTGTTTTAATCCATGCTAGATGTAATACTCATGTTCATAAAATAAGGGTAAAGAAGTAATTTTACATATACTATATTAGTATTGATTTGAAATAATATTGAAAATTTTGTTGAAAAGATTTGGAAATATTTGAAGAAGAAAGTATTGAAATTTTTTGAAATTTGAAGTTTAAATGAAAGTATTTTGAAGAAAAATATGGACTGATGTTGAAGAAAATAATTTAAAAAAAAATTGGAAGAAAATATAAATTTTTTAAAATTTTGGAAGCAAGAAAAGATGAAATTTTAATTTTAAAGGGAAAATGGAAAAAGTGTAACTATGTAATGGCAAAACGGTACATTTTAAATGATGGCAGAATTGTAAATAATTGATAGAAAATGTGTAGATTGTATTAAAAAAATCACGTTAAGTGGTGAAGGCGGTCAAGGTAGGTAAAAAAAAAATATTAAATATAAATATATATAATATATTGATAAAAAAAGAAAAGGAAAAAAAATTAAAAGGCAAACTGTGAAGAACATGGGTTCTTAAAAAACTCTTGTGAAACAACGATAATTGTATTGATATTTTTAATAAAATAATATTATAATGTATTATTTTTTAAAAAATTGCAAAGCTTATAATTCTCTGAAGCTCAGAGACATTATTTTCTTTCAAATCCCATTTAGTTCCTTTCTTTCTACAATTCAAATTCTTAGCAAAAAGGTTATAAAAAAAATTTCTCCACTATTATAGATAATTACTATCATTCAATTATAATAGCAAGATTTCATCACATTTGAGGTAAATTTTTAATAAAACTCATAACTAAATAATTATATTGTTTGAATTAAGTTATGAAATAGTCAGATTTATGAAAGTTAATGATTAGCTGTTGGTGATCAACAATCTCAAGAAATTATTGAAATGAGCAAGAAAGCCAAGAGGTGATCCACCAGTAGCTTTAAGAGCTACACGGTGAGTTAGATTTACTTTTAGTAATCGAGACCAGTAAAAAAATATAAATTTATAATAGTTGAATAAATTGTTGAATTATAATGATTAGATGAGGTATTTTCTTTTATGTATGATAATTGATTGATTTATTGATTAGGGATTAAATAGTATGTTGAAAATTAATTATATAAGAATTTATATTTTAAAAAAACAGATTAATGAAAAATATGCTGAAAATATATGTGACTTTTTTTGAAAAATGTAATAGAAAATTTTATATGATATATGAGGAGACAATTTATTAAATATGATAAAAATAATAATTTTTAGAAAAAGATAATTGAATTGAATGCTTTGATGTATGCTTGCTTGCATGTTATTGCTCATATGCAAAAAAGGAATACCAAGACTGCAGTTGGTCTGGCTGAGAAGACCAGGAAGGTAGCTGGTCTGGTGAAACATGTCGACATATGGGAAGATGTTCCCAGATGATAATATGAAATGATCTGATCAAAAAGAAAGAAAGAAAATTTAAATTCGTGCATTATATTTGTTTTAAATATTTATCATTAATGGTTGATATGCTCACGAATCAGTTTTGATTATTAAATGATTAATAGATAGATGAGTCTAATAATGAGACGATTTTGATGATAAATAAATATAAATGATGATTTAATAAAGAATTATATGATCTATTGTTTGTATGATATGAACCTTTTGATGATATTAAATTGAAAATATTAAATTGATCAAATACATGAGATATATGTATTGAAAGAAAATAGCCTGATAGTTTATTTATTGAGAGATTGGCAAATGATTGAATTAGTATGTGAGAAGAGATAGATGATTAATTATGTTGATTTAACAATGATTGAATATAACTAGAAGTATACAAATCAAGTACTTCTAGTAAATTTAGTTCACTGAGCTTGTGAAGCTCACTCCTCATTGTTAAGTCATTTTTGGTATCAGGCAAGATAGATAAATTTTTGAGCTGAGATTCAGACTGAGTTATTATTTTTAAGTCTTGTGGTCCACATCCTTAGACTAATGGAAAAGAAATTGTAGATATTCATGTATAATATGTCGTATATTTTGTTTCAGAAGGGATACTAATAATGTAACTCCCTTGTTGAGGGCTGAGGACTCATGTATATATATCTTTAGTCAATGTATGTTTTTATATTGTTGTATATTGATGGGGATGATTATCTACATAAATAAATATGCAAATAACTGTACTAGTTTTACTTGCAAGTGCACAAGGTCAATGGTAGCATAGTGTGTAAGTGCGAGATCATTTCCACAGGGATTGGTGAATTTCGTTTTAGAATTAGTTTCTTCAAAGTAAAAAGAGAAATAACTGTTTGATTGTGAGTGAATAATAATAATGAGAACATAGGACTACGATATCCACCATTAATTATACATTCCCACTAAGTTAAATATTCTAACAAGGCTATAGCAAAGGTAATCAATGAATAAACATGTGGAAAAGCATAACTAGGGCTTCAATCGAGCCCTATAGGAGTTTAGTTACACATGCTAGTTAAACTAAACATTCTAAACATAATGAAATAAAAACAGAAAAATAAAACCAAAGAAAACTCGGGAGATGAGTCGTCAATTCCTCTCCTAAGCTTACTACTTCGAGTCTCAAACAAAAGGTCCGGTTTATGTGTTTTACAGGGCTATTTATAGGGTCTTTAGGGTGTCCCGAAACCCTAATTTCCTATTTGGAATCCAGAGACTTCTTTCCATATCCAGCTCTGTCGCTTCTGTAATGAGTGCGCTCGATCGTATGCGGGATGCGCTCGAGCGCATGTGTGCACTCGAGCCTTCTTCAAGTGCGCTCGTGTGCCTGTGCGCTCGATCACAATGGAGGTGTGCTCGAGCGTACCTTGCTGGATGGCAAAACTTGACTTTTACTCCCAAAAGCTCCAAATTATTATCTTTTTGTCCAAGTCCTGTGAAAAACACATAAAACACTAAAATGAAGTAGAATATACTGAAATAGATAAATAAAGAGTCTAACAAGTGTAAATTAAGGGGCTTAAATATGACTATTTAAGCACTTATCACACCCCCAAACTTATATATTGCTAGTCCCTTAGCAATACTAAACTAAAGACTATGTTAAAACAAAATTAAAGATAAATTCATTTTTATGATATTAAAAAATTTGGGTTGTGTGTAAAACCATGATAACCGTTCATGAGTAAGCTTATAATAAAAACACATTTTTGTATTGAAAAAGGATTTTCAAAAGCTCACGTTACTTATCTAAGGTTGGCTTAAGGCATCACAAGTTTGATTTGTGTGTGATGAATTAGCACATATAAGATGGGGCTTCCGTATATTTTAGTGTATAGTGTTTCGGTGCCTAAACCTTTATCGAATTTTTTATCAAAGAGAACAAAAATGGCATAATGCTTGCTTGTTTTTCTTTTTCTTTTATCATGCAATCTTTGCCATATTGAGTTCCATCAAGCTTTCTAATTGACCCTTGTAACGAGTGTTTGTCCAATGACTCCCAAACCAGATGGTTTTAGGGCATTAGGTGTAAAGATACCTCTAAGGACTTACTAACTCGAGTCAAAAAGGCTACGGAACTAACAGGTTTTAATGATTCTAATGCAATTCCCACCTTTTGACGTGAACACTCAATACTTACTGAGGCAAGAGGCCCAGTTACTCAGTGAAAATTTTTATTATGATCATTAAAGGCTTACTTCCAACCTTTTGACGTGAATACTCACTGCTTACTGAGGCAAGAGGTCCAGTTACTCAGTTGAAAGTTTTTAATGATCATTAGAAGTTTTTTACTTTCTTTTTGCATGATGGACATTTTCCTTTATTTTTCTTATGCCAAAGTGTTCTTTTTAACAAGTTATCCAATTACAGTTAGGTCATGGAAACATATACAAAAGGATTATATGTCATACCCCACACAAATGCTTGCTGAATGTGCTTTTGTAATTTTGGATCAAACTCGTGAATTCTTAGGTGCCTTGAGGTAGGTAACTAAACTTTGCAAAATTCTTATTACAAGACTATATGTTCTAGCTTTTAAGCTTACTAATGACGTTTTATCAAAATTTTTAATTTAACCAAATTTTTGTTACCAAATGAATATGCATTTATCTTTTCTAAAAAAAAAAAACTGGGACCTAGTTTGTGCATGTGTTTCAAGTGTGTGTAATAGTGTCTCCCACTGCCCCCAAACTTAATATACACATTGTCCTTAATGTGTGTGTGGCATGAGAAGATCTGACCTGGGAGATGGAGAACTAGGTTGCTTGCTTTGCTAGTAACATGCCCCTAAACTTGAACGGGATACACGCGCTAAGTACATGACAAAGAAAAATAAACGTAGTTTTGGAAAACAAGAAATAAAGATAATTTAAATATAAACATAAACAAAGAAAAGTACTAAAATGAAAAGGATATGTCTGGGGTGCCTCCCATGAGCACTAAGTTTTATGCCTTCAGCCAGATGGGGTATCCTCTCACTGCTGATCATCTGTGGGTGCAATCAAAGAGGTACTGGGTGCAAGAGGTTGGCGGTCCAGGATGGCCTGTAGCATCACCTCCTGTCGTGTAAACTGTGCTTCTAACCCATTGATCCGCTGATGGATCAAACAAGCTACCTCATGATCCTCCCAGCGGATGTCGGATAGCTCACAGCGGAAGGAAGACAGCTCATCTAGAAGATGCTAATACTCCATGGATCCCATATTTGGCTGGTCCTCCTCCCATATAGGGCTCACTGGTGGATGATCGACCTCCATCGGGTCATCTGCCATAGGTTCAACAACATAGATTTGTACCTGAGGTCCTCGGAGCATGTGTGACTGGCTGAGGATCCACTGGGCTCTCCCAAAGAAAGGATGGTCACTCACTGGGCCGTCTATAGAGGAGCCTCTAATCCTCTTCTTCTTGAAGATGTGACTAAGCAAGAAGGGGAAAGGGAGGCCCCAGGCATTAGCTGTGGTTGTCTGCCGGTTATGCACACCGTTCCAGAACTTGTGTATTTGACTCCAAATAACCGCTAGGATGGAGTACCAATGACCCCGGTGAAAGGCATAGAGAGCCTGTAAAAATTGGTCCCGCCTCTATTTCTTGTGCCCCAAAGGACACACATTACGCTACAGGATTGAGTTAACGAACCATAAACGGGGAGGCAACCTCGACCAGCTCTCCGCATTATTGTGGCGGTCTGCATACTGGCCCGCACACATATCCTCTATGATATGTGGTTGAGGGAACGGGTCAGGTTACTCCTCCATATGGCTATCCTCCGGCGGGGACTCATCACAGCAGTGTAAAGAGCTGGCTATGTCGGTGGTGGTCAGCTCTATGAATCTACCTTGGACTGAATAAGATAAGATCTCTGGCCTAGTGTAGTCATAGGTCAGGTTCTCGTAGAAGCTGACCACAAATCGAGTGTATGCCGTCGAACAGACCGGCTTGAATAGCCACTTGAGACCCTGGTTCTTAAACTCTTGGACCGCCCATCTTGTGGCACCAAACTCTTGAAGTCCTCTTCTACATTAAATGTGGTTTCGAACAGCATTTCATGTTGCTCGAACCTGGGTCGGGATGCTTGGTGGCGGCTATTGGGAGCTCGGGATATGGAAGCCATGTGCTGTGAGAAAACAATGTTGCTTCTTGTGTGATTGCGCTCATGCACAGTTGATGGTGCGCTCGATCTCACAGATTGAGGTGCGCTTGATCACAAATGGTTGGTGCTCGAGCGTACTTGACTAAGGTATTTTGTCAAACAGTTGATAGGCAACAAAAAATCTGAAGCTATAGAAATTACATTGCATTTGATCCTAACCTCCTGTAGTCATGAAAACAATCCATCAACACATAAAATATACATATAATAAGACGACAATAAATGAAAATCTAATGTGTGATGTATGTGAGTGGTTTTTTTCATAGAACATTGTTTTCGCATACCGTTTAGGCTTGGGAAAGTGTGGGGCTGTTTGTTGGGGGAAAGGAAAAAGCATGTGACTAGTGGTAGGTTAGTTTACAGTGAAAATGTGGTGGTAGGAGTGGTATGTCTATGGTGAGTTAGCTTGGAGGATGAGTGTAAGAGCTGTTAGCGGTGCGAGTGCGAGAGAGCGTCGTCAGAGTGCGTTTGAGTGTAAGGGTGAAAATGGGTTTCTGGGCTGAGTGTACTTAAAAATCCTCACATGCCTTCTGCCCCAAGTGTGCTCGAGCACATAGTGACAGGTGCTGGATCGTACTTGTGCGCAGTTGCTTAATGTGATGCACACTCGCGCGCAATGGAGTGTAGGGCAAGAGGGCGCTCGAGTGCATGTGGTGTGCACTCGATTGCAAGATAGAAATTTGTTGATAGTAATAAGAGTCAAAATAAAGAAATAAATAAAGAGAAAAATAGTAACGATATAGTCTTACCATCTTGTAGTGGCCTCAGTACCACTAACCTCGATAGAGGCACTTGAGCTATATGTTATGCAAGTGGAATTGCTCAAGCGCTCTCTATGGTAGCTTCAATGCTACGTCCTTTGAAGGAGGCACTTAGGGCCCACATCAGGTGGTTCTAGTGCCATCAACAGCTACTTTGTCTCCAATTTTTGTGCCTGGTCAATAAAATAGGGAAAAGTAGTATTAGTAAGTTCAAGATTTTCAACTCGAGGACTATACTTACTTGAAGGCTTAGGTGTGCTCTTGATGGTGTGCATAGCTCCATTGATATCTTTAATCACATTATCATCCTCTAGTATAATGTCCAAACTCATGTCAGCATGGTTGGGGATGGTCTCCAATGGAACAGTGTAATGGACCTTAGAAACTTTCTCACCAATACCTTGCATGAAGCTCACATTATAACACTCATCATCAGTTTTAGTGGTGTCTAGTGTATTAAATATTTTGAATTATATCTCTTCATCATTTACTCTCATAGTGATAATGCCCATTTTTACATTAATATTCATGTCAACAATGATCATAAATGGTCTCCCTAAGATGATAGAGAGTGGTACAGGCATATGGCATTCCTCCATGCTTAACACAATAAAATCAGCAGGTAAAATAAACTTACCTACTCTTACCAAAACATCATCGAGGATACCTCTCGGTCATTTGATGCTTCTGTCAGCTAATTGCAAAGTAATTGCGGTTGGTTGGAGTTCCCCCAAACCTAGTGTCTCGAATACACTGTATGGTAATAAGTTGACACTCGCCCCTAGATCCAATAATGCATGCTCGAAAACCTGGTCACCTAGCCTGTAAGGAATAGTAAAACTACCCGAATCTTTTAGTTTTGGTGGTAATTTTCTTAATAGTACAGCACTCACCTCTTCAGTCAAGGCTACTGTCTCATGCTCCTGAAACTTCCTTTTGTTAGTGCAACAATCTTTTAAAAACTTAGCATAAGCAGGAAGTTGTTTTATTGCATCTAATAAAGGAATATTTATTTCCACTTTTTTCAAGTTTTCGAAAATGTCACTCAATTTAGTTTCCTTTTTAGACTTTACTAACCTTTAAGGGAAGGGTGGAGGTGTATTTACCTTTTCCATCTCACTTACCTTAGATGTGGAGGCTTGGTCTGGAGATGCTCATGTAAGCTCATTGGTGCCGATGATCTTACCACTTCTTAATGTTGTTACAACATTCAGCTACTTATGTCCTCTTGGATTAGGTAGTGACTGGGCTGGAAGCTCTCCTTGCTTTCTAGTATTTAATTCCTTGGCCAATTGTCCTATTTGTACTTCTAGTCCTTGAATGGCTTGATCATGTTTTGCAGTGATTTGCCTCATTTCAGTCCAAAATTGCCTTGTTTCTTCAATGAATTGTTCATGTGTATTCAGGAGTTGTTGCTGCTGAGACGCTAATTGTCTCACAAGACTTTCGAGGTCATTCTTCCTTGGTTCAGGAATAGATTGGGTTGCTGGTTGGAAGTTTCTTTGCTGCCCTTGGCTATTTTGATTGTTGCTCCACGAGAAATTTATGTGATTCCGCCTTCTCAGGTTGTATTTGTTTGCATAAGGGTTGTTCTTCGGCGGATAATTATTTGGTCCCACAAAGTTTGCTTGCTCATGATCTGCAGATGAATATAAGGGACATGTATCAGTATTATAATCAAATTGGGAGCAAATAGCACATACCTGGAATGGTTTAGCTGGTGGGTTAGATAAGGTGTTCTGGGTAGCCATAGCTTTAACCAATAGGTCTAGCTTCCTCTCCACAGCGGTTATTTGAGGAGATGATCCTCCATTCGAGTTTACCTCATACATACCTTTACTCTTGGTTATATGTCTACCTCGAGAGGAGAACTGCTTCATGCGTTCACTTAAGGTTTCAAAGAGTTCCATCACTTCTTCACTGCTTTTCTCCATCAGCACTCCTACACAACCTGAATCCATAATATTTTTGTTAGTGTCACTCAAACCTTCATAGAAAGCTTGTACTAGTACGTCTTGAGGTAGGTTGTGGATTGGGCATTTGAGTAACAGCTCATTGAAGTGTCCCCAGGCCTCAAAGAATAGATCTCCATCCTTTTGTTAGAAGGATTGAATTTCCTTCCTCATTTGCCTTGTCTTTTCGGCTGGGAAGAACTTCCTCAGGAATTTACTAGCCAACTCCTCCCAAGTGTGGATAAAAACTGCAGGCAAAGAATTATACCATAATTTAGCATTATCTTTCAAGGAAAAAGAGAAAAGAATTAACCTTATTCCTTCTTGGTCTAAGCCTCAGATGTGCTGGAATTTGCAAAGGTCGAAGAACTCTCGAAGTTGCAAGTGTGGATCCTCACTAGGTGTACCCCTAAAGTGAGTCAGTGCACTGAGTATCTGCGAAGATATGTAGTGGTTTTCTTCCGCCTCAGGTTGATATGCAATGCACGATGGTTGATCGAGGTTCTGTGGGATGAAGGATCGCTTCATCGGCCTCCACTTAGGTTGTTGCTGCTCGGCTATCTGTTCTGCCATTGGTGCTTTTTCCTTAATTCCTCCTTCTACCTCTTCTTGGGATCAATGGGAAAAAATGTTAGATGTCTGGAACGAAGCCCGTGCATGAATTAGGAAAAACAGCTTCAGTGCAGTAGTTAAATATTGCTGCTCGGATGACTCACTGCCTAAATTACGCTCGATCGCAAGTGGCACAGAGAGCTCTGAGGGGGTGAATTGGGTTTTTAAAAAATTTCGCGGAATAAATACAAGTTTATAAAAACATATAAGCAACAAGCAATTAAATAAGTCATGTGTTGTAAATAAAGAGTTTAAAGAGCAGAGAATGCAAACTCAGATTATAGTGGTTCGGCAATATCGGATTCGTTCCGACCCTTCGTCCACTCTCTTCAAGGAACCTCCTTGAAGTAATCCACTAAGAAACTTAGTCGTACAACTTCACCGGTGTTGTACAAACCTTACAATCCCCTTCCTCTCGGAAGTAATCCCTTTACAATAAATATTGTAAAGTAAATGGTAGAGAGATAGCAAATGAAAGCTTATACAACTGAATAATGTCTCTCTTTTAAAGTAAAGCTTGAATAATGGCTCAACAAGAATATTTCAAAGCTTTTCGTGTTTCAAAGAGTATGATAACTTGATTGTGTGAATTCTACTCTTTCTGAATATATGCAGCCCCCTTCTTGAATGCTCAATAGAGTGGGTTTATATAGCCATCAATTAATATGGCCGTTGGGACTTTAATTTGAAAAGATTATGCTTTTAAAAGTTTAGATTTCGTGTCCAACGGTCATATTTTTGAACTACCATTCGACTGGGTCGTGATACCAGTCGACTGGGTTCTCTTGAAAAATCTTGTTTTTAAAGCTTCTGGGCTACCAGTCGACTGGTATGATTCATCCAGTCGACTCACTGTCCCATATACCAGTCGACTGGTATATGTACCCAGTCGACTGGGTTGTCTTCTAACCCAGTTTTTCTATTTTAAGAAGTGTTTTAACTTAAAATATTTTATCAAGAAGTTTGGTTTTGAAAACCTTTTGTGTGCGAGCCATTGAACAAGCTATTACAATGTACAAGTGAGACTTACACTGGTTTTAACACCTTAGACCTATACTAGTTCTTCAGTCTTCACTTGAAAGTTTGATTCGGTTAGAGTTCTTGCACCTCGATCCTTGGTTGAATGTTTCTATTGCTTACTACACTTAGTTTGCACTGTTAGTATAATAACAGTTGTGTTTTGTCATCATTAAAATACAGGTGAGGGTCAACAGATAGGTAAGAGTACATATGGGTTAATGAGTATAGAAAGGAGTAGAATTAAAAATGTTGGACAACTAGTTCTTGTGAAGATTAAGGTATAGTAGGAATGAATGAAGTAAAAGGTGAGAAACAATTTAAGTAAAGAAATGATGGCGCTAGATGATTTATAAGTCATGTTTTTGAAGTATTTTGGATTTGAGGAGGATAGTAAAGGAGTATGTTGGGAAGAAGAAATTTTTGTATATATGTGGAATTGGTAAAGGATAAAGATGTAGTGAACTTTTCATTTGATCTTAGGTATTAAGTGAACCTTGACGCAAGGAGATGGTGGATCTAAATTACAGAATAAAGAATGAGTAATCAAATGGTAGGTACTACTTGAGTGAACTAGAAAGTTTTGATTACAGGAAGATTTAAATTGAAAAATACTTTTGGTGTCTATTGAGAGGTAGGTGACGATGGAATAATATATAAGAAGCATTTGAAATCTAAAGACTTGCGAATGACTTGCCTTAATATATGGTTGGAAGTATTAGAAATGATAATAATTAGAGAAAGTATGAAACCTATGCTTTGTAAGAGAAGTTACCTTGTAAATGAAAGTGATAAGAAGGTGTTTCATAGGAAATTAAGAGTTTAGTAAGGTATAAGGGTATTAGAATGATTATGGTGAAAAGTGATGTGTATAGAGTACAAAACCAAGGTCTGCTGGATAGAAGGTTAAAGTACTAGTATACAATGAGGAACTAGAAAGTTAGGAAATTAGTTTTATCCCCACCCATATTTAATAATATGGCTTATAGGTAGTTAGTAATAATATAAGAGGTACAGATTTCAAGAGTAACATTTTTTACTTAAGAAATTATGAAGTTTAGAGTATTTTAAAAGGAAAGAGTATTGGAAGAGATGTCTAATAAGGAAGACAATAAAAGAGATTTGAGGTTAGTAGACATTTTGATCTCAATAGAACTTAATGTAAAGTGAATGGAAGATTTTAGACAAATCAAAGAGCTACTAGGAAATGTTAGAGAGAGTTGAAAATAGAGTTTTACTAAGTGGATGAAGGAAATTTAAATTCATGATGGATTAAGATATGCTTTGAGAAATGGTATAAGTGGTTCGACGTAATTATGAAATATATAATTGAAGGATTACTAATGATAATCTGTTAAAGGAGACTGTTAGGAGTCATTATACATAGTGTGGCTAGACTTGAGATTTGATAAGGAAAAGAATGGGGATGAGATGTTAGATGGTCGTTTGGTTGTGTATTTAGGTCAAGAGAGTAGCTTAAGTGTAACGACCCATCCTGGGTTGACCACATCGAGACGGTGTTGTGACATTTTGAAAATCCTAGCACGACATATATATGCAACAATAAAAATACCAACTATAATTATTTACATCAATCCTCAACCCTCAATAATGGAGATACATCATTCAGATATCAAATTTAACATTATATACAACATAATATGCATGAATATTTGCAAAAAAAAAATAATAATAATTCTCTTTCCATTAGTTTGAGGATGTGGACCCCATGGCTTCCAAATAATGACTCCGTCTGAATCTCAGCTCACCAACTATTTGTCCTGCTCTGCTACCTGAAATTGTTTAAAAATAAGGAGTAAGCTTCACAAGCTTAGTGAATTAAATTTACTAGTAGTATTCAATTTGTATAAATAGTCTTCCAATATTCCTTCATCTATATCTCATAAAATTTGATAATAGCATTCTATTATCACTACTTATATCATAATCCACATTCTTTATCAGTCTCTTCTTCTCATATATTTATTCACCTTGAGACCATCAATTATATCTCAAAATTACCTCGTTATGAGGTTCACAACATATAATCTATCACCCAGATCGTTCTTATCATATCATACTTTCATTTTTCTTTCCCATCATATCTATCTCTCTGTGAGACTCATTCATTTATCAATAAATTTTCGATCAAGAACAACACTTTAGCATCTCAGAAATAAAAATCAATGTTTAAAACATATGCAATTCATGAATTATTAATTGGTAACGTCTTCCCACAAGTCATCATGTTTTTATTTTAGACTGGCTGCTTTCTTGTTTCTTTTATCTCCAGCATATACCGACTGTCACAGTTTTTATTTATCACCGACATATACCGGTGGTCACGGTTTTCATTTAGATCGGCCCCCTCCTAGTTCTTTTATTTCATGTATATGCATATCAATAATGATATGAAATATGCATATGGGCAATAATATAAAAACAAGCATGTATTCACACATTCAAACTTGCTATCCTGCTTCTTCTCAAATTATTATTTGATCAATTTCACTAATTTCTTCTCCTCATGTGTCATATAAATTTATCAACTATAGTTCGTCAAGAATTTCATTTATCACATTCACTATTAAATCGACTCATTATTCCAATAATACTATTTCTCATATAATAATTCTCTACATTTCAATTATTTCTATCATACCCACCAACCAACTTTCATCTATCATCAAATCGTAAGTTCATAATTTATTCCAATATTATCACTCTTATCTTGATTACTTAAAGTAAATCTAACTCACCACGTAGCACTTCGAGCTACTCGTGGATCGCCTCCTTGCATTTCCTACTCCTTTCAACAATCTCCTCTGATTGCTGATCGTTAATACCTGATATAATATTTATGTTAAAATTTTTAATTTATCATTAAATTCTACCATAATTCACACTCTTTGAAATTCCTACATTGAATTCTGGGAAATTTCATATATTCTAAATTTCAAAAATAAAATTCATGTTATTACCATTTGTTTTTCTTAGAGTTTTCTGTTATTCTCTGTAAAATTCTCCCGTAAACCCCTTCAAAATTTTACTCTTTCAGCTTTTCTTTCAGTCCCTATGTATTTAAAGAAATAGAGTAGTTTGTATTGAAGAATGAAGAAAAACTAAATAGGATTTGGTAAGTATAATTAAAATAAAGTAAAAAGTGTATATATATATATATATTGCCGTCCACTACTTTCTTGTTGTTGTACTGCTTAATATGCAACAATTTGCATTTGTTGAGGCAACACCTAGACTTCCAGGTGTTGCAGGACTCTTGTTGAGCATTTATTTACTTAAATAATTAGGCAAATAATCGTTCTAGTGTTACTTGCAAGTGCACAAGGTCTGTGGTAGCATAGTGTGCAAGTGCGAGATCATTTCCACAGGAATTGGTGAATTTCTATCTAGAACTAATTTCTTTAAGTTAAAAGAGAAATAAAAGTTGATAGTGAGTGAATAACAATAATGAGAAACATAGGGCTATGATATCCACCACTAATTATACTTTCCCACTTACTAAGGTTTCAATGCTCTAGCCTTATCATGAATATCTAATGGTTGCCAACCTAAGGGCTTGGCCCACACCTTAGGCTATTGATCTCCCTATGCAACGAGTTAGGCATGGTGTATATAACTCTTTTCTCTCTTTAAGGGATTCAGCATGGGTGTATACTGAGTTATTCCTTAAGAGAGCATGAGGGCTATGGAGATCGACAACCAGACGGGACCTAGGGCTTGGTCTGCTCCCGGTTTTCCATGTTGATTAACCCGGGAATCCGGTGTGGATATCTCTTATTACTAATGTCGAACCCAGGACTCGATCATCCAAATTGATTCGACTAACCTATCCATACCACATGCATACATTGATCAGGCACATACATATGAGGAATGTAAATATAAACAGGTATTAATCAAGTTAAATATTCTAACAAGGCTATAGCAAAGATAGTCAATGAATAAATGTGTGGTAAAGCATAACTAGGGTTTCAATCAAGCCCTATAAGAGTTTAGTTACATATGCTAAGTAAAGTAAACATGCTAAACATAAAACCATAAAACTAAAACCGAAGAAACTCGGGAGATGAGTTGTCAATTCTTCTCCTAAGCTATCTACTTCGAGTCTATAACCAAATGTATGTGTTAGGTGTTTTTACAGGGCTATTTATAGGGTCTTCATGGCGTCTCAAAACTCTAATTCCGTTTTGGGGTCGGAAGACATCTTTCCAATTCTGGCTTTGCCGTCTCTGGAGTAATTGCACTTGAGCGTATACGGGATGCGCTCAATCGCGTATGTGCGCTCGAGCCTACTTCAAGTGTGCTCGTATGCTTGTGCACTCAATCTCAAGGGGGTTGCGCTCAAGCGCCCCTTGCTGCAGGGCAGAACTTAATTTTTTGCTTCTAAAAGCTCCATTTTGTTATATTTTTGTCCAAGACCTATGAAAAACACACAAAACACAAAAGTGAAGTATAATCTACTAAAATAGATAAGTAAAGAGTCTAACAAGTGTAAATTAAGGGCTTAAATATGACTATTTTAGCATTTATCACACCCCCAAACTTACATATTGCTAGTCCCTTAGGAATAGAAAACCAAAAACTATGTTGAACTAAAATTTTAAAGATAAATTCATTTTCATGGTACTCAAAAATATTTGGGTTGTGCATAAAACCATGATAACCGTTCATGAGTAAGCTTATAATTAAAACACATTTTGGATTGCAAAAGGACTTTTAAAAGTTTTATGTTAACCACCTAAGGTTGGCTTAAGGCATCGCAAGTTTGATTTGTGTGTGATGGATTAGCACATATGAGATGGGGTTTTCACATAATTTTAGTGGATAGTGTTTCGGTGCCCAAACTTTTATCAAATTTCTTATCAAAGAGAACAAAATGGCATAATACTTGCTTCTTTTTCTTTTCCTTTTATCATGCGATCTTTGCCATGTTGAGTTCCATCTAGCTTTCTATTTGACCCTTGTAATGAGCGTTTGGCCAATGACTCCCAAACCAGATGGTTTTAGGGCATTAGGTGTGAAGACACCCCTAAGGACTTTACTAACTCGAGTAAAAAAGGCTACGGAACTTAACAGGTTTTTAATGCTTCATAATGAAACTCCCACCTTTTGACGTGAACACTCAATGCTTACTGAAGCAAGAGGCCCAGTTACTCAGTGGAAATTTGATTTTTGGAAGCTTTTTGATTTTCTTTTCGCATGATGAACATATTTTTTTTCTTTATTTTTCTTATGCCAAAAGGTTCTTTTCAACAAGTTATCCGACTAAAGTTTAGGTAATAGAAACATATGCAAAAGAATTATATGTCATACCTCACACAAATGCGTGCTAAATGTGCTTGTGCAAATTTAAATCAAACTTGTGAATTCTTAGGTGCCTTGAGGTAGTTAACTCAACTTTGTAAAATTCCTAATACAAGACTATGTGTTCTAGATTTAAGCTTACTAATGAAGTGTTATCAAATTTTTATTCAACCAAAATTTTTGTTTGCCTATTGATCATGCATTTAACTTTTCTAAAAAAAGCTGGGACTTAGTGTGTGCATGTGTTCCAAGTGCGTGTGTGATAGTATCTAGTATCTCCCACTACCCCCAAACTTAAAATGCACAATGTCCCCAATGTCCCCAATGTGTGTGGCATGGAAAGATCTGACCTGGGAGATGGAGAACTAGGCTGCTTGCTTGCTTGTACACACCCCCAAACTTGAACTGGATGTACGCACTAAGTACCTGACAAAGGAAAACAAATGTTGCTCCAGAAAGCAAAATAATAGATATGAAAATATGACTATAAAAAGAAAAGTACTAAATAAATAAAAAAAAGGATATGTTTGGGGTGCCTCTCATTAGTGCTAAGTTTAACGTCTTCAGCCAGATGGGTATCTCCTCTCACTGCTGATCATCAGTGGGTGCAGTCGAGAAGGTATCGGGTACAGGAGATAGGCGGTCAAGGATAGACTATAGCATGGCCTCCTACCATGTGAACTGTGCCTCTAACCCATCAATCCGCTGATGGATCAGATGAGCTACCTCACGATCCTCCCGGCGAATGTCGGACAGCTCACAGCAGAAGGAGGATCGCTCATCTAGGAGGTACTGATACTCCATGGATCCCATGTTTGTCTGATCCTCCTCCCATGAAGGGCTCACCAGTGGATGCTCGGCCTCCATCGAATCATCTGCAATAGGCTCGGCGGCTGGTATCTGTGCCCAGGGTCGTTGGGGCATGTGCGATTGGCTGAGGCTCCACTGTGCTCGACCAAAGATGGGATGGTGAGTAACCAGGCCATCTATAGAGGATCCTCTAATCCCCTTCTTCTTGAAGATATGACTGAGCAAGAAGGGGAAAGGAAGACCCCAAGCATTAGCTGTGGTCGTCTACCGATTATGCACCCCATCCCAGAACTTGTGTATCTGACTCCATATGACTGCTGGGATGGAGTACCAATGACCTCGGTGAAAAGCTTATAGAGCTTGCAGAAACTGATCCTGCCTCTGTGTCTTGTGGCCCAAAGGGCACACATTACGCTGCAGGACTAAATCGACGAACCATAAAAGGGGAGGCAGCCTCGACCGGCTTCCCACATTGTTATGGCGGTCAGCATACTGTCCCACACACATATCCTCAATGATGTGTGGGAGAAGGAACAAGTTAGGCTGCTCCTCTATGTGGCTGTCCTCTGGTGAGGACTCATCGCAGCAATGCAAAGAGCTGGCTATAGCAGTGGTGGTCAACTCTATGAACCTGCACTCGATTGAGGAAGATAAAAGTTGTTTTCTGGTGCAATCATAAGTCAAGTTCTCGTAGAAACTAATCACAAATTGTGTGTAGGCCGTCGAGCAGACCGGCTTGAATAGCCGTTTAAGACCCCGGTTCTTGAATTCTTGGACCGCCCATCTTGTGGCTTCCAAAGTCTTGAAGTCCTCTTCTACATTGAATGTTGTCTTGAACAGTATTTCATGCTGTTCGAAACTGGGCCGGGATGAATGATGGCGACTGCTAGAGGCACGGGATGTGGAAGCCATGTTTCAGAATCTGGATCTGCGGTTACTGTCAAAATTGCGCTTGATCACAGATATTGTGCGCTCGATCGCACTGTGGGTAGTGCGCTCGATCGTTGGTGCCTAGTGCTCGATCGCAATTGGTCAGACACTTTATCAAACACTTGATGTGCACCAAAACCAGAAGTTGAAGGATTTTTGTTTACTCCCGTGCTCCAAACCTCCTGCAAGCATAAAACAATCCAATCAACACACATGAATGACAAATATAGAATGTACATATGAGTTGAAGATATAAAATCGTATGATTGCTTTAAGAAACAAAAACATGTATGTACCTTGCTCTTTTAGAAGAGGGGTGTGTGTGTAAGGTAGACCGAAAATGTTTTTGCCGCGTGTTTGGCTGGGTTGTATGGTGAGGTGATGGTGGAGATGTGCCAGATGACAGTTGAAGGTAGGTTTTGCTGTGTGAGATGGTTCATGCGAAGGAGAGAGAGACAGCAGAAGTGTGATTGAGCGTAAGTGAGGGAAAGAGTGGGAAACTATTTATAACGTGCACGTGACCCCTCTGCCCTGATTGCACTCGAACGCATTGATGAAGTGCGATCGAGCGCTATGTGCGCAAGTGTTTAAATTGTGATGCGCTTGCGCGCAGCACAAGGTGAGGTGATGCTAGAGCGTAGATGGTGTGCGCTCGATCGTAAGACCGAAATAGTAAAAAGAGGTTATAAAAAGAAATTTAATTAAGGAAATAAAGTAAGAACGATATAGTCATACCGATTTGTAGTGGCCTCAGTACCACTAACCTTCATAGAGGCACTTGAGTTATATGTTTAAGCAAGTGAAATTGCTCAAGTGCTCTCTATTGTAGCTTTTAAGGCTACGTCTTTTGAAGGAGGCAATAAGGGCCCCCATCAGGTGGTTCTAAGTCTATTGATAACTGCTTTGTCTCCAATTTAGGTACTTGGTAGATAAAACAAGGAGAGGTAGTATTAGTAAGTACATGATTTTGAACTTGAGATTTATACTTTCTTTAAGGTTTAGGTGTGCTCTTGTTGGTGTGCACAACTTTGTAGACATCTTTAATCACATTATCTTTTGGCCTAACTATCAATCCTATGTCATCATGGATGGTCTTCAATGGTACAGTGAAATGGTCCTTGGACACTTTCTTATCAATCTCTTGCATGAAACTCACATTATGACACTCATCATTAGTATTCGTGGAGTCTAGTGTATTAAAAATTTTAAATTCTACCTCTTCATCATTTACTCTCATTGTAACTATGCCTCTTTTGACATTAATGGTTGTGTCAGCAGTGATCATAAATGGTCTCCCTAAAATGATAGGGAGTGGTACAGGCATATGGCACTCCTCCATATCTAATATGATAAAATCAGCAGGTAAAATAAATTTACCTACTCTTACCAAAACATCCTCGAGGATACCTCTTGGACGTTTGATGCTTCTATCAGCCAATTGTAATGTAACAGAGGTTGGTTGGAGCTCTCCCAAACCTAGTGTCTCAAATACACTGTAAGGTAGTAAATTGACACTTACTCCTAGATCCAATAATGCATGTTCAAAGAGCTGGTCACCTAGCCTGTAAGGAATAGTGAAATTACCTGGATCTTTTAATTTAGGTGGTAACTTTCACAGTAATACAGCACTCACCTCTTCGGTTAAGGCTACTGTCTCATGCTCCTGAAACTTTCGTTTGTTAGTGCAACAATTTTTTAAAAACTTAGCATAAGCAGGTAGTTGTTTTATTGCCTCTAGTAAAGGAATATTTATTTCTACTTTTTTCAAGGTTTCAAATATGTCAATCATTTTAGTTTCCTTTTTAGGCTTTACTAACCTTTGAGGGAAGAGTGGAGGTGCATTTACCTTTTCTATCTCCTTTACCTTAGATGTAGTGGTTTGGTCTGGAGACACTTGTGTAGGCTCATTGGTACCGATGACTTTTCCACTTCTTAAGGTAGTTATGGAATTCAGCAGCTGGTGTCCTCTTGGATTCGGTAATGGCTGGGCCAGGAGTTCTCCCTGCTTTCTGTTACTCAACTCCTTAGCCAACTGTCCCATTTGTACCTCTAGACCTTGAATGGCTTGATCGTGCTTGGCAGTGATTTGCCTCATTTCAGTCCGAAATTGCCTTAACTCTTCCATGAATTGTTCATGCTTATTCAGGATTTGTTGCTGCTGAGTTGCTAGTTGCCTCACAAGAATTTCAAGGTCATTCTTCTTTGGTTTAGGAGCTGATTGGGCTGCTGGTTGGAAATTTCTTTGCTGCCCTTGATTGTTTTGGTTGTTGCTCCATGAAAAGTTTGGGTGATTCCACCATCCAGGGTTGTATGTGTTGGCATAGGGGTTGTTCTTTGGCGGATAATTGTTCAGGCCCAAAAAGTTAGCTTACTCATGATCTGCAGATGAATATAAAGGACAAGTATTAGTATCATGATCAAATTGTGAGCAAATGGGACATACCTATAGTGGTGCGGCTGATGGATTAGTTGAGGTATTCTGAGCGGCCATGGCTTTCACTAATAGGTCATTTTTTCTTTCCATAGCGGTTATTTAAGGAGATGATCCTTTGTTCATGCTTACCTCATACATACCCTTACTTTTTGTTATATGTCTACCTCGAGAGGAGAACTGTTGTGTCTGCTCACTTAGGGTTTCGAACAATTTCATTGCCTTTTCGCTGCTCTTTTCCATTAGCACTCCTCTATAACCTGAATCAACAATATTTTTATTAGAATCACTTAAACCTTCATAAAAAGCTTGTACCAGTTCGTCTTGGGGTAGGTTGTGGTGTGGGCACTTGAGTAGTAGCTCGTTGAAGTGTCTCTAGGCCTCGAAGAACAGATCTCCATCCTTTTGTTGGAAGGATTGTATTTCTTTCCTCATTTGCCTTATCTTCTGGGCTGGGAAGAACTTCTTTAGAAACTTGCTTGCCAACTCCTCCCAAGTGTGGATGGAAACTGCAGGCAAAGAATTATACCATAATTTAGCATTGTCTTTCAAGGAAAAAGGGAAAAGAATTAACCTTATTCCTTCTTGGTCTAGGCCTTGGATGTACTAGAATTTGCAGAGGTCTAAGAACTCTCGAAGGTGCAGATGTGGATCCTCACTAAGTGTACCCCTAAAGTGAGTCAGTGCACTGAGTATCTGCGGAGATATGTAATAGTTTCCTTCCGCCTCAGGTTGATACGCAATGCACGAAGGTTGTTCGAGGTTCTCCGGGATGAAGGACTGCTTCATCGGCCTCCGCTCAGGTGGTTGCTGGTCAGCTATTTGTTCTGCCATTGGTGGAGTCTCTTCCTCACTCCCTTCTTCTACCTCTTCCGAGTTATCCCTAAACCTTTGTCGGATTAACCTCTCAAGCTCGGGATCAAAGGGAAGGAATGCTGTATTTTTGGACCGACATCCGTGCATGAATCGGTGAATGATATGTGAGTGCAGCAGTTAAACACTGCTGCTCGGATAACTCCCTGCCTCAATTGCGCTTGATCACAAAAGGGAGTGCGCTTGATCGCAAGTGGCACAAAAAGCTTCCAGGGGTGCTTGAAACAAAGAAAAAAAAGGAAGATTTGATTAGTAAAATGAAAAATATAAGATAAAAACATAATAAAAAAATAATGGTAACTGAATGAGAATTTAATTCTAAAAGAAATTTAGCGCAATCCCCAGCAACGGCGCCAAAAACTTGTTGAGTGTTTATTTACTTAAATAATTAGGCAAATAATTGTTCTAGTTTTACTTACAAGTGCACAAGGTTTGTGGTAGCATAGTGTGCAAGTGTGAGATCATTTCCACAGGGATTGATGAATTTCTATCTAGAACTAATTTCTTTAAGTTAAAAGAGAAATAACAGTTGATAGTGAGTGAATAACAATAATGAGAAACATAGGGCTATGATATCCACCACTAATTATACTTTCCCACTTACTAAGGTTTCAATGCTCTAGCCTTATCATGAATATCTAATGGTTGCCAACCTAAGGGCTTGGCCCACACCTTAGGCTATTGATCTCCCTACGCAACGAGTTAGGCATGGTGTGTACTCTAACTCTTTTCTCTCTTTAAGGGATTCAGCATGGGTGTATACTGAGTTGTTCCTTAAGAGAGCATGAGGGCTGTGGAGATCGGCAACCACACGGGACCTAGGGCTTGGTTTGCTCCCGGTTTCCCATGTTGATTAACCCAGGAATCCGGTGTGGATATCCTTTGTTACTAATGTCGAACCCAGGACTCGGTCATCCAAATTGATTCGACTAACCTATCCATACCACATGCATACGTTGATCAGACACATACATATAAGGAATGTAAATATAAACAGGTATTAATCAAGTTAAATATTCTAACAAAGCTATAGCAAAGATAGTCAATGAATAAATGTGTGGTAAAGCATAACTAGGGCTTCAATCAAGCCCTATAGGAGTTTAGTTACACATACTAAGTAAAGTAAACATGCTAAACATAAAAATAGAAAACTAAAACCGAAGAAACTCAGGAGACGAGTTGTCAATTCTTCTCCTAAGCTCTCTACTTTGAGTCTAGAACCAAAGGTGTGTGTTATGTGTTTTTACAGGGTTATTTATAGGGTCTTCATGGCGTCACAAAACCCTAATTCCATTTTGGAGTCGGAAGACATCTTTCCATCTATGGCTCTGCCGTCTCTGGAGTAATTGCGCTCGAGCGTATGCGGGATGCGCTCGAGCCTACTTCAAGTGCGCTCGTATGCTTGTGCGCTCGATCTCAAGGGGGGTGCGCTCGAGCGCCCCTTGCTGGAGGGCAGAACTTCACTTTTTGCTTTTAAAAGCTTCATTTTGTTATCTTTTTGTCCAAAACCTGTGAAAAGCACACAAAACACAAAAGTGAAGTATAATCTACTAAAATAGATAAGTAAATAGTCTAACAAGTGTAAATTAAGGGGCTTAAATATGACTATTTAAGCATTTATCAACTCTCTCTCTATCTCTTTTTCTTCTTCTTCTTATTCTCCATGTTGCTGTTTTTTTTTTTAAATATATATACCTTAAAATTACAAATATGCCATCAACCTATTAAATTTACAGTTCTGCCATTCATTTTTTACAATTATGTCATTACATAATTACAGTTCTGCCACCGGTCCTTAGCTTTTAATTTTTACAGTTTTATCTTTCCTTATTTACAGTTCTACCACCGATCCTTAACCCTTTATTTTTTTTAGTTTTTCCATTCCTTTTAAAAATCAATTTTTTTATATTTTCTTCCTTCAAAATTTATTTTATTTTATTTTATTTTTTTAAATTATAAAAATATTTAGAAACTTATATTTTCTTCCAACAAATTTTCTAATTAATTTTCTTCAACCTCATTCTATGTTCTACATGTTTCTTCAAAATTCTTTCATTTCAACTTGAAATTTCATAATTTTTAGTACTTTCTTCTTAAAAAAAATTATATCTTTTTCAATAAATTTCTCAATATCATCTTTAAATTATTATTTCAAATTTATGATAAATCTTTCATATCTGCATAATTTAATTCAATACAGTATCTATCAAATTACTCATTTATCCTTACTTTAAGAACACAGGTATAACAATTCTACCCACCTTAAAAAAATTTCGTCCCTAAAATTTCCTTACCTAACTCATGAAAAAGCTAGGGGTACTCTTTCCCCATTCTTGCCTCATGTTCCCATAAAATTTCTTTAACATTTTTGTTTTGCCATAATATTTGAACCCATGGAATTACTTTATTACACAAGACTTGTTATTCTCTGTCTAAAATTCTCAATGGTACTTGTATGAAAGTCAAATCTTTCAGAATTTCTATAGCTTGGCTCGAAATATTATGAGATTTATGATGTAAACACTTTCTTAAAAGTGAAACATGAAACATATTATGTAACTGCTTCAACTTTGGAGGCAAATCCAGGCTATTCACAACTAGCCCAACTTTCTCAATAATCTCATAGGGTCCCACTTAACTCAGACTCAACTTTCATTTCTTTTTGACCCTCAACACACCTTTTCATGGAGATGTTTTTAAATACACCTAATCACCTACTTGAAACTCAAGAGGTCTTTTCTTATCAGCATAGTTATTTGATCTACTCTATGCAACTTTAAGGTTCTCTCTAACCAGTTTGATCATCTTAGTTGTTAACTTAATAATTTATGAGCCAAATATATTTCTCTCTCCCACTTTTTCCCAACAAACTAGAGTTTTGCACCTTCTACCCATCTATTGAGGATGAAAAACTATATTAAATTATAACTGCATACCCATAGCTTTCTGAAAGCCTCTCCAAAACAAGATATAACTCTAGCATCTCTATTTGACACTATGCTCAATAGTATTCCAGAAAACCTCACAATCTTAGCTACATACAGTTCAACCAACTTTTTAGGACTCCAATTAGTTTTAATTTGAAGAAATTTAGATGACTTAGAAAGTCTATCTACTATCACTTACACTGTATCGTGACCTCTCTGGGTACGAAAAAATCCATGCTTACATTTTTTTATAGTCATTCGAGCACAGGAAGAGGGTGTAGTAAGCCTCCCGGATGTTTATTCTTTGACTTTGCTGACAAACCAAACATCTAGAAATATATTCAGCTACATCCCTCTTCAATTCTAACTACTAGTAATTCTGTCTCAATCCTCTATACATTTTTTTGTTACTTGAGTGCATCAAATATACATGATTATGTGCCTCTCTCAATTCCACATCATTAGGAACATATATTCTATGTTCCAACACCATAACACCATCATTTCAAGTTTTAAACTTATATTACTTTCTACTACGCACTTCTTGCTTAATCTTCTCTACCTCCTCATCTCTACCTTGCATTTCTAACAAGTATTGTACTATGGATGACTGTAGAACCATGTTTGTTAACAATGATCCTCTATCACTGACATTTAACTTCATTTTTATCTCTCTTAAATCTATCATCAATTTCACATCAGGACTCTCAATAGCAGTTAACCTTCTTGTAGACTTTCTACTTAATGCATCAACTACTACATTAGCATTTCTTGGATGATATTGAATTGTACAGTCATAATCATTAATCAACTCCATCGGCTGCCTCTGTCTCAAATCCAACTTTCTTTAGGTAGGTAAGTATGTCAAACTCTTGTGATCAGTAAATATCTCACAAGTGGCTCCACACAGATGATGTCTCCAAATTTTTAAGCAAGCACTATGGCAGTAAACTCTAAGTCATGGGTAGGGTAATTTCTCTCATGATTCCTCAATTGCCTAGAAGCATATGCAATTACCTTCCCATGTTGCATCAACACACATCCCAACTCTTGATGGGATGCATCACTATTCAGCACAATTTCTTCATCACCAGAAAGAAGCACCAATACTGGAGCTCTAGTCAATTTCTTCTTTAGTATTTGAAAAGTTTTCTCACACTCCCTAAACTATACAACTTCACCTATTTCCTGATCAATCAAGTCAACAGTACTGCGATAATAGAAAATTTCTGAATGAATCTTTTATAATAAGCAGTTAACCCCGAGAATATTCTAATCTCAGTAACATTAGTTGGTCTCTCCTAACTCAATATTGCCTCTACCTTTTGTGCATCAACTATTATGCCATCTCTAGATATTACATGTTCCAAGAAAGTTATTTCGTTCAGTCAAAATTCACATTTAGGAAATTATAGCATACAATCTCTCTCTCCTCAAAATCTCCAACACAATTTCTAAATGTTTTACATGCTCTCCCTTAGTCTTAGAAGACACCAAGATGTGATGAATGAACACAACCACAAAATTATCAAGAAATGGTTTCAACATTTTATTTATCAATTCCATGAATGTTGTTAGAACATTAGTCAATCTAAATGGCATCGCCAAAAATTTATGACCATAACGTGTCCTAAAAGCATTCTTAGATACGTCTCCTTCTTTTATTCTAAAATGGATGATAACTTGATCTCAAGTATATCTTAGAAAATATCGTTGCTCTCTGCAACTTCTCAATTAAATCATCTATCCTGGGTAAAGGATGTTTGTTCTTAATGGTGATCTTATTCTGTTTTTTGTAATCTATTGTTGGAAAATCACCTCTCAAGAATCTCAGGTTGTGATCTTTCCAAACACTCAAATCCAGAATGATTTGTACTAGAACCAGAATCAAACCATAAAAGAGAAAATACAAGCAATTTTTATCGAGGTTCGACAAATGCCTACGTCCCTGTGAGCTCTTCCGAGCTCTCTGCACTAAATCAATGGAGTTCTTATAATTACAGTAACATCCCTTCAAGAACTCTCTTGTTCTTGAAGAATGAAAGACGAGAAAAGAAAGAGATAAGAACTGAGTGTTTCCTCGGAATTTTCCCCAAGAAAATTCCAATTACAAAGCCCTTGAATCCCACTTCTTGAATACTCTCTCTCACTAGAAACATCTCTGAAGATTTGAGAGTCTTTCTATCTTAACACCAGCCACTCTTGGAATGAGATCATTTCTTGTGTTCCTTCTCTCTTGACACTTCTATCTTTGCACTCTTGTTTCATGCTTGTTGTTATTGCTCCTAGATGACCCTTTATATAGAGCAATAACTACCTCAACCAATCTTGAAGTCAATCCCAACCCTTAGATCTCAAGAACCAAAGACTCATGGCTCTCAAAGAGTCTAAGTGAACCTGTGCGTTTTAATCCATGCACAACACACCAGCTGAAAAACAGAACATAAGATGTTAGGTATGCTTAGCGCCACAGCCCATAACAGGGTAGATCACGATGCACACTAGGGCAGAAAGCCTCCCATGCTGGTGGCCGCGGCGAAAAAGGCCTGGGCCATGGCGCACACTAGGCTGTGCCATAGTGCTACCTGGAGGAGGAACTTTTCTGCCTTGCTGGAGGCTGTGACGCACCAAGCCTGTGCCGTGGCTCAAAGACTGCTAAAGCTTCAATCTTTAGCCATTTAATTCTTAGACAAATTCCCAACAAACTCTACCTTTGTCGAAGAAATTAAACTCAAACCCATTGTGCAGAGAACTCAGGATCCAAACTCATCATGAGTCACCATATCATTCGATTCCAATTCTAAGAAGTCCAAGGCAATGATTGAACTTGCTTAGAGGTAGAACTTTAGTGCCTAAATCTACAAGATTTTCTTCCGTGGCTACTTTATCCACATGAATGCATCCTTCCGTAATATTTTCCCGAATGAAATGATACCGAACATCCATATGCTTTGTCCTCTCATGGAACATCGGATTCTTACACAAGTGCAACGCACTTTGGCTATCCGAATACACCACCATCTGCTCTTTTAGGACCCTCAAATCTTCCAATAACCTTTTACACCACATAGGTTCCTAAACAGCTTCCGTTGCTGCTATGTACTCTACCTTGTTTGTTGAGAGTGCTACCACCGGCTGCAACTGAGCCTTCCAACTGATACAACATCCATTTAAGTTGAAGAAGTATAAGGTAATCGATCTTCTCTTGTCCCGGTCTGCTCCATAGTCCGAATCAGCATAACCTTCTTACTAGATGGACTTACCCCTCTTCTTGTAAACAAGCCCCACATCTGAGCTTCCCTTCAAATACCTCAGCAACCACTTCATCCCAAGCCAATGTTCCTTTTCAGGATTACTTGTAAATCTGCTGAGAACACTTATTACATGAGAAATGTTGCGTCTAGTGCTTACCATGGTGAACATGATTGATCCAACCGCACTAGAGTATGGGATCTTTTCCATTTCCTTCTTCTCCTCATCCGATCTAGGACATTGATCACTAGAGAACTTGAAATGACCAGCAAAGAGAATCTTTACTGGTTTGCTATCTTCCATAGAAAACTTGGATATCATCTTTTTTATGTAGGAAGTCTAAGAAATCTTCAGCTTGTTTCTCTCATTTTCTCGAATTATACTCATCCAAAGGATTTTTTGTGCATGACCAAGGTCCTTCATCTCAAACTTCGAACTGAGTTGAGACTTTAACCTTTCTATCCTCTCCCTGCTGTTACCAACCAATAGCCTATCATCGACATAGATGAGGATAATCACCATTTCCTTCACCCTGTGACCTTTGTAGTACAAGCACGAATCATAGTAGCTCTTCATGAAACCCAAGCTAGTTACAAAGGAGTCGAACCTCTTATTCCATTGCCGAGATGATTGATTCAGGCCATAGAGAGATTTCTTCAATTAGCACACCAAATCTCCCTGCTTTCCTTCCTCATAGCCTTCGGGTTGCCTCATTTAGATAGTCTCATCAAGCTCTCAATGTAAGAACGCTGTCTTCACATCCATTTGCTCGATCTCCCAATTAAATTGGACCACCATAGTTAAAACTATCCTTATCATATTGTATTTCACAACCAGTGAAAATATTTTGATGAAATATATACCTCCTCTTTGCGTGAACCCCTTCGCCACCAACCTAGCCTTGCACCGGATTTTATCCCCTGGAGTATTCCCTTCTTTGATCTTGTAAATCCATTTACAATCCACAACTCTCTATTTTTCTGGTTTGGGCACCAATTCCCAAGAGTTGTTATTCCTCAAAGAATGCATTTCCTCCTCCATAGCTAGCTTCCATCTTGATGAATCCTTACATTCCATGGCATCAATGTAAGTTTTTGGTTCACTCTCTTCTTCTGAATAAGGAGCAGCTACATTAGCATCCACAAAACCATATCTCAAAGGTGGTCTGACCAGCCTTCTTTCTCGATCCCTTGTGAGCCGATAATCATTTTGATTTGCTGCATCATGCCCTTCTAGTTTAGCTTCCACTCGAGTGTCTTGAGCTTGGCCTTCATCAATGGGCTCTATCTGGTCTGAACCCTCTTGCCTTTCTTGTTCTATTTGAACTGAATTTTCTTTGATGCTATTCTCCACAAATACCGGGCTGGTTTGCCCACTATCCTCTGTAGAGCTAGTTTTCTCCAAATAGGGAAATAATAGCTCATTAAAAATGATATCCCTACTTATTATGAGTTTAGTTCCTTTTTGCTTTAAGGACCATAACCTATACCCCTTAACCCCTTCACCATATCCTAAAAACACACATTTTCTAGATCTTTGGCTAAGTTTATCATCCTTTTGATGTGCAAACGCAGCACATCCAAAAGCCATAAGGTTGTTTAACTTAAGGGGTTTACCACTCCACATCTCATCGGGAGTCTTGAGATCCAAATACGCAGCAGTAGACACGGCTTCCCCCAAAAAAACATTTGGGTAACTCGGATCCAATTATCATGCACCTAACCTTTTCTAAAAGGGTTCTATTCATCGTCTCAGCAACTCTATTTTGCCGAGGGGTTTTCACAATCGTTCTATGTCTTAGAATCCCATTTAACTCACAGAATTTATTAAAATACTTATTCAAAAATTCAAAGCCATTATCAGTTCTTAAAACCTTAACTACCTTACCCGTTTAAGTTTCCAGCAACTTTTTCCACACCACAAACTTATTCAAAACATTTGATTTAGTTTTGAGCAAATAAACCCAAACCTTTCTATAATAATCATCAATTAAAGAAAGAAAGTAAAGATTACCTCCTTGTATTGGTGTTCTTGCTGGTCCCCAAAGATCTGCATGAATGTAGTCAAGAATACCCTTTGATTTGTGCACTTTGGTGTTGAAGCTGACCCGATGTTGCTTCCCAAGAATGCAACTCTCGCAGAAATCAAGTTTCTCTACCTTGTCACCATCAAGTAAACTGTTCTTGCTGAGAACTTGCAGACCCTTTTTGCTCACGTATCCCAAGCGATTGTGCCAAAGAACCACCTTATCCATCTCAGCCATCAAGCTTGCTACTTGATCCTTGATGTCCGTGTCTCCAATCATCTAATAGAGACCATCCTTTATTGCTGCTTTGATCACTATCAAAGATCCCTTGCTTACCTTTATCTTTCCTCCCTCTGCTTTATATGTGTACCCCATGGAATCTAGCTGTCCAAATGAGATCAAATTTCTTCTCAACTCTGGAAGATATCTCACATTCCGCAGCAGCCTAGTAACTCCATCAAACATCCTTAATTGGATGTCACCTATTCCCCTCACTTGGGAAGAATTATCGTTCCCCAAGAAAACCTTTCCATCATTGGTTTCCTTGAAATTCTTGAACCAATCTCGGTGAGGACACATGTGATAAGTGCACCTAGAGCCGAAGATCCATTTCTCGCTGCCTTGCTTCTTACTCACATTTGAGCACACAACAAGAACATCATCATCTTGTTGTTCTCCCTTGGTAATCGAAGCCTCTCAATTGTTGGTATTGCCTCTTCCTCTCTTATTCCTCATCATCTTCTTGCAATCTTTCTTTAAATAACCCTCCTTATTGCAGTAATAGCATCTTTTTCCTCCAAACTTCAGTTTGGAATTCGATCTTCCATGACCTTGACCTCTACTCTTTGATTTGTCCCGGTAGTTGCCATAGATGTTACTGCCATTCCGAGTTGCTGGCCTTCCTCTAACAAACAACCCTTCTCCACTTGATCCTTCCCTCATTTTGGCTTTGAAATCATGAGCCCATATAGCATTGATCACAATTTCCTTGGTTAGTGTATCTCTTCTATATTCAATAGCATTAATCCAGCTTTCAAAACAATCCGGAAGAGAATTGAACAATATAACAGCCAATTGTTCATCCGACAATGTTATGCTACAACTAGTCAAATCTTGAACTAGTTTATTAAACATATAAAGATTATCTTGCAACTCTTTATTAGGATTCATTTTAAAAGAAAATATTCATTTCAGAAGAAAAATTATTTTAGGGAGAGTCTTGTTAAGAAACAACTCATCTAGTTTCTTCCAAATGACAGTTGGATCTTTCAAATCTCCACATTCCCTTGTCACACTATCCGACATGTGCCGAAAGATGGTGCTATACACCATCTTCTTCATCTCATTTCGCTGGAGCTCTGTGATACTTGCTGGAAAATCATCATCTTCTCCAATCTCCAAGTCCACCTTTTGTTCAAAAAGAACTGCCTTAATTTTCAGCTTCCAAAGGGCAAAGTCTCCCTTTCCATCAAACTTCTCAACAATGAAGTTTAAACCAATCTTGCAGAAAAATCCGAAGATTTATGCAACACCCACAATTGCTTTCCAATCATCTTTTCTCCAACTTTTAAACATCAAGAACCCGATCAAATCTTGATCCCAGTACCGTTCTTAAACCTCAAGAACCCGATCAGATCTTGATCCCAATACCGTTCTTGAATCACCCAAGAAGTTTCCTTTGATTCTTGGGGCCTTGCTCTGATACCCACTATTCTAGCTCTGATACCACTATTGGAAAATAACCTCTCAAGAATCCTAGGTTGTGATCTTTCCAAATACCCAAATCCAGAATGATTTGTACTAGAATCATAATCAAACAATAAAAGAGAAAATACAAGCAATTGTTATCGAGGTTCGGCAAATGCCTACATCCTCGTGAGCTCCTCTGAGCTCTCTGCACTAAATCAATGAAGTTCTTACAATTATAGCAACACCCCTTCAAGAACCCTCTTATTCTTGAAGAATGAAAGACGAGAAAAGAAAGAGATAAGAACTGAGTGTTTCCCTGAAATTTTCTTTTGAATCTAACTTCTTGAATACTCTCTCCCACTAGAAACACCTCTGAAGATTTGAGAGTCTTTCTCTCTCAACACCAGCCACTCTTGGAACGAGACCTCTTCCTATGTTTATTCTCTCTTGACACTTATGTCTTTTCACTCTTGTGTCATGCTTGTCGTTATTGCTCCTAGATGACCCTTTATATAGAGCAATAACTACCTCAACCAATCTTGAAGTTAATCTCAACTCTTAGATCTCAAGAACCAAAGACTCATAGCTCTCAAAGAGTCTAAGTGAACCTATGCGTTTTAATCCACCCACAATGCACCAGTTGAAAAACAGAACATAAGGTGTTAGGTGTGCCTGATGTCGCGGCCCATAATAGGGCAGGCCGTGGAGCACACTAGGGCAGAAAGCCTCCCATGCTGGTGGCCATGATGCACAAGGCCTGGGTCGCGGTGCACAGCCCTATGCGGCGGCGCACACCAGCCTGTACCGTGATGCCACCTGGAGGAGGAACTTTTCTGCCTTGCTGGAGGCCGCAGTGCACTAAGCATATCTCGCGGCTCAAAGACTATTGAAGCTTCAATCTTTAACCATTTCATTCTTAGACAAATTCCCAACATCTATAAACCACATCATCGTTCTATCTTTCGTTTTTATAAATAATATAGGGGCTCCCCATGGTGACACACTTTGTCGAATAAATAGTTTATCTAACAACTCTTAAAGTTGAACTTTCAATTCTCTTAACTCTGCGAGTGTCATTCTGTAAGGTGCTATAGATATATGTGATGAACCTGGTATCACATCAATAGAGAATTTAATCTCCCTACTGTGGGAAAAAGTAGACAACTCATCAAGAAATACATTAGAAAAATCTTCGACTACTAAGATTTCTTCTAGCTCTCTACTATCATTTCTAAAATCCACCACGTATGCCAAATACCCCTCACATCCTTTCCTTGACCATTTACTAGTAGTTATAGCAAAATAAGATAGCTCGAAAGTATCTTACATTCTCCCTGAAACTAAATTCTTCTTATCTATATCCTGAACACTACATTCTTTTTGGAACATTCAACCCAAGCGTAATACGTCGACAACCAATTCTTTCCTAAAATCAAATGAAATTATATCATATTCAAAGGTAGTAAATCAACTTCAAATTCTCTATCACCGATATGAATCACACAACCCTTGTAAACATTTATGCTTATCACTCTATCTCTAGTGGAAACTTCAACAATAATATTATGTATCAATAGGACTAATACATGCATAGATAGACTTCATAAATACATTGGATGCAAAAGAATGAGTTGCACCAAGATCAACCAATATTGATATGTCCGCCTTTTCTGTATACAACACACTTCAATTTAGGACAATTTTGGGATAAATATCTCATATGATTACATCGATAACATGTTCTAGTCTTTCTATCACATTACCACATCCTTTAGGTAGTACACTCCCACCTCTACCATAACTTCTAGTTATCACAAACTATTTTCCAAATCTAGGGGTCCCACCAACATTACTTTGAATTATAGAAGCTATGGATCTAGCTTACCTCTAACTCTGCATTATAGGTCTTTCTTTCACATGGACGAGTCCTCTAGGGTGGTCTCCCACCTTGTACACTCATACTACAACTACCTCTAGAACTTTCATGTCTAAGTCTCATCAACCACTCTCTCCCTCCCCCTTAAACTCCATCACATCTTTCTTAATTGGAAGTGCTATATCCACCAACCTAACATAATTCATATGTTTCATGTAAGATAATGTCACTTTAATCTCAAAATGTATTCCATCTATGAACCTCTTACACTTCTTCTCCTTTATGTCTACCATTTTCAATACAAACCTTGAAAAGACCACAAATCTACTATCATACTGAGCCAAAATCAACATATTTTACCTCAAATAAATGAAATCTTTCTTCTATTGGGCTCTACCAGTATATGAGCAATTTTTATAAAAGAAGAAAAAGTCTCCTTAAACCTACTCCAAGTTAAGGGTTTATCAATATATACCCTTACTCTAGGAAGAGTATCCTCCCACCATTTTAAAGCTTCTCCTTCTAACTTAAATGAAGCAAGGGCGACCCTTTGCCTGTCAGTCACTGGTAAAATATCAAATAATCTTTCTACATGTTTCACTAATAGCTTAGGCTCAAAACAAATCATAAATCCTTAAAAAAAAGCCTAGCATTCAACTTAATATACCTAACAATCTCCTTGCATCTCGTGCATAAACTCACATTTCCCCTTTTAAACGTTTACCATTACTGGATTTACAACAACCTCAAGCACTGCTCTAGCCTGTTCATCAAGTCAATGCTATAGACTATCAAATCTATCATTTGTTACATTCATTTTCTCAAGAACATGAGCATAGGCTTCTCTTAGCTCATCTTTTTCGACTGCAGATTCTCTCACACCCCTATTAGTATCAATTATATTGTCAACACGTTCCCTTCTAGGAACCAAAAACTCAGACTCAACCTCTATCTCAACCTTGACTTGTCTAAATATTGGGGTCTACCATGCCATCTCATGTCAACAGTTCTAACTCTAGGACGTCTGCATATCATACTCAGACTATTCTTAAAATATAATTTATTTTAATCTTCCACTTTCTTTCTTTTTATGCAGTCTACAGAATCATAAAACCTAATGCTCTGATACAAAAATTGTAACGACCCATCCCAGGTTGGCCACCCCTGAGACAGTACTGTCACATTTTGAAAATCCCAGCATGACACATATATGAAACAATAAAAATACCAATTGCAATTATTTACATCAATCCTCAACCCTCAACAAGGGAGATACATCAATCAAATCTCAACTTAAACATTATATACAACATAATATGTATGAATATTTACAAATATATTTTTTTTCTCTTTCCATTAGTTTGAGGATGTGGACCATGTGGTTTACAGATAATGACTCTGTCTAAATCTCAGCTCACTAACTATTTGTCCTGCCTGCTACTTGAAATTGTTTAACATGAAGGGTGAGCTTTACAAGCTCATTGAATTAAATTTACTAGAAGTATCCAATTTGTATAAATAGTCTTGTAATATTCATTCATCTATATCTCATAAATTTTGATAGTAGCATTCTATTATCACTACTCATATCATAATCCTCATTCTTTATCAATCTGTTCTTCTCATATATTTATTCATCTTGAGACCATAAATTTTATCTCATAATGTAATGACCCATCCCGGGTTGGCCACCCCCGAAATGGTGTCATCACATTTTGAAAATCCAACACAACATATATATGCAACAATAAAAAATAATACTAACATAAATTCTTTTGCATCAATCCTCAACCCTCAACAGGGGAGATACATCAATCTGATCTTTAAGCATTAGATAAGCGTAAAATGCATGCATATTTACAAATAAATTATTATTTTATTTTCTCATTAGTCTGAGGATATTGACACGTATGTGGCTTATAGAAAAATAATTTCGTCTGACTCTCAACCCACCAGACTATTTGTCCTGTCTGCTACCTGAAATCATTGTACAATGAGGAATGAGCTTCACAAGCTTATGAATTAAATTTACTAGAAGTACTCAGTCTATATAAATAGTCTTTCAATATTTAATCAATTATATTTTACATATCTACTATCACTACATAAATCATAAGTCTCATTCTCAAACAATCTCTTCTTCTTATGTATTGGTTCGCCTCCAAACCATCAATTATCTCTTAATTACCTCGCAATAAGGTTCACATCATAAAGTCTACCATTTAGATGGTTCTTATCATCATAACTGTCTCCCTATGAGACTCATCTGTCTATAAATAAATTCACAATAACACACCACACATAAGCATTTAATTAATGCAAGCAATAATTAAAATAGATGCAATGCATGAATTATTATTATGGGAATGTCTTCCCACATGTCGATATGTTTTTATCTCAGACTGGCTACCTTCACGGTTCTTTCATTCTCATTTAGACCGGTTGTTTTACCGATTCTTTTCTTTACAGCTTGTCCCGACTGTCACGGTATTCATTTTCGGCATATACCGGCTGTCATAGTGTCCCTTTTATTTCCAGCACATACTAGCTGTCACGGTTTTTCACTTAGATCTGCTACCTTCCTGGTTCTTTTCATTTCATTTTATGCATATGAATATGAACAATGATATGAAATATGCATATTAACAGTAACATAAAAGAACAAACTTGAATACAAATATTTAAATTGGCTACCTTGATTTTTCTCAAATTATATAAAAATTACTACTAAATTCCATTCATCATAAATCACATCAAATCATCCATCAAAGCTTGTCCAGATTCACTAAATTTCATTTCCTCATAATTCGTATAAAAATATCAACCATAGCTCATCAAGAATTTCACTTATCACTTTTATTATTAAATCAACTTATTATTCCAAAAATATTATTTCTCACCTAATAATTTTTTAGATGTCCAAAATTCATCTCATACCTATCAATCAAATTTTTTAATCTACCACCAAAGCATAAGCTAATAACTTATTTAATATTATCACTAGATATTTCATTGTTTTATTTAGATTACTTAAAGTAAATCTAACTCACCACGTAGCTCTTAAAACTACCCATGGATCACCTCCTTGCTTTTCCCGTTCCTCTCAAAAATTTCCCCTGGTTGCTGACCGTCAACACCTGACATAATATTTGTATTGAATTTCTATTTCTTTCTACAATTCCTCATAAACCACATCCTTTGAAAATTCTCACTTTGAATTCTCAGAAATTTCATGTACGCTAAAATTTAAAAATAAACACTACGTTATTACCTTTTGTTTTCTGAGAGCTTCTCACAATTCTCTATGAAATTCTACAGTAAATGCTTTCAAAATTTTGCTCTTTCAACCTTTCTTTTAGTCCCCAAGTGTATAGAGAAAACGCGTAATGGAAGGAAACTAAACGAATTTGGTAAGAAAAAATCAATTTATAAACAATTTAAACGGCAGTTGCCGCTTTGCCACTATTCCTAAATCACCAGCTACTTAACATGTAGCGTACACCATTTCATGTTGCAACACCTAGACTTCCAGGTGTTGCATGAAATTAATATTTTTTTTTGGAAAACTTGTTTTTTCCTTTTTTCTTTTCGTTTTCTTTTTACTGTTCACGTTTTGACGCCGGGCAGAATAGCGATTATTCTGTAGGCTAGTCGAACAGATAGTTCACAGGGAGTAACACAAGAAAAACCCTAAAACAATACAGAGAAACTACTCTGATGCTTTATTTTAATTTATTTCAAAAATACAATTATAATATTACGAAACCCTAAGACCTTATTTATAAGGTCGAAGCTAAAATAGGAAAATTAAATTAAGACCGAATTTAAATTAAATAAAATAAAAGGTTTCTTAAAAACTAAAAACTGCCAATTTGAAAGTCTAAACTTCGTTTTTTGGCTTAAAAACGATAAGACTTAGTGTAAAATACTAAGTTTTTTTTGAAAGCTCGTTTCCAATCAGACTAGGGTCTTCGGGGCCCAATTCGAACCTGTGGCCCACTAAACAATGTAAATCGGCTTAGGTAGCCCACTTGCCATCTGACAGCTCAGCATCATCTGACTCGAATCCTCCTGCATCAGTCACCTCGGGTTGGAAAGAACTTGTCCTCGAGTTCACAATAGCTTCATCGGAATCCACAAAACAAGGACTCAGGTGTTTAACATTAAAGACATCAGGCAGCAACCCATGAGGAGGATCCGCTGGCATAAGGTCAGAAAACTCTGCTAGCAGCTGCTGAACCTCTGCTGATAAATCTGTATTCATGTCTGCTGCACTATTCCCACAAGGCAGCAGAGCATAGACCATGTCTCCATGCTCAATCTCAGCTAAAAACCTGGACATCGAAAGCAGATTAGTATTATTGGCTACCAGGGTAGGAGTGGTTCCTTCCCGACGAGGTGCCAACACAATCTTCTTCCCTTTGATGTTAAGGGAATATGTATTTTACCGCCCATCATGAATAACATTACGGTCATACTGCCAAGGCCTGCCTAACAATACATGACAAGCATCTATACATACAACATCACACCAAGCATTATCGAAATATCTCTTACCAATCGAAAAAGAAACTAGGCAACGCCTATCTACCGTTACCTCACTGCCTTTATTCAGCAAAGACAATTTGTACGGCTTAGGATGATGATCTGTTTTCAACTGTAGTTTCTTGACAGCCTCTTCAGACACCACATTCTCACAACTGCCACTATCTATGGTCATCTTGTAGACTTTATCGGCAACTGTACAGGTCGTGTGGAAAATATTGGTCCTCAACCAATCGTCCCCAGAATCGCCCTTGGGGTTCAGTAGGCTCTTACGAACGATCAAGGTCTCATGGCCATCCCCATACAATACATCTCCATACTCATCATCGTCATACATAGGCTCTCCAATCTCCTCAGTTTCGTCTACTCCATCATCCTCAATCAGGAGATTTTTACCTTTATTACTAGCAGGCTTCCTGCACTCAGGTGATTTATGCCCATGTTCACCACATCTGAAACATCTAATATTCGGGTTAGGGTTACCTTGAGGTGGTTGCTGGACAGGACGGGATTCTTGAGGGTGAACTGGTCGATTGTTTTGATCGCCTTTGTTCAATGGCCTCCTATTCTGCTGTTTCTCCACCGCAAGTGCACGCTGATATGCCTCTGAAACTGTCCACAGCGAGTGAAAGCTGAGGACATCCTGTAGGGGCTGCCGTAATCCCCCCAAATATCGTGCCACCATCTACTCCTCTGTTTCAGATAAGTCGTTCTGGGCAATCAACTGATAGAATTCCTTTGTGTAATCATCCACCGATCTAGTGCCCAGCCTCAACGAATGAAGACGCTGAAACAAGGTCTGAGTGTAACCGAAAGGAAGGAAGTGACCCTTCATCTTCTTCTTCATCTTCTCCCAATCTGTAATCTTGGCTTTGCCCTGCCGATCACGCGAATGCCTTAACTGCTCCCACCACGCAGATGCTCTGCCCTTCAGTTTGATGGCGGCCAGTTTCACCTTCACACGATCTGGGACTTCCTTGTATTCGAAAGTACGCTCCACTTCATTCAACTAATCAACGAATCCCTTGGCCTGTAACGTACCAGAAAACTCGGGCAGATCCACTCTGAATCCGAGGTCTCTATAACGTTCTTCCCAACCACGGTGCTCCCAGAATCGAGCAGGATTGTGATGTGGGTTTTCGGAACTGGAACTGGAATCGTGATATTTCATCTCATGATCACCAAAATTATGCACCATTAGACGCTGGGTTAACTTTTCAACCTGCCGCTGTAAATCCTCAATCATCGCATCCTGAACGTTTCGATCATGGCATGGGGCTTCCTCGTTCGGAACCTGCCCACGACGACCACGACCACGATCACTAGCCATAGAAACTGATGAAATCTCACCCCAGGAAGATGCTAAAGCTCTAATACCAACTGATGCCGGGCAGAATAGCGATTATTCTGTGGGCTAGTCGAACAGATAGTTCACAGGGAGTAACACAAGAAAAACCCTAAAACAATACAGAGAAACTACTCTGATGCTTTATTTTAATTTATTCCAAAAATAAAATTATAATATTACGAAACCCTAAGACCTTATTTATAAGGTCGAAGCTAAAATAGGAAAATTAAATTAAGACCGAATTTAAATTAAATAAAATAAAAGGTTTCCTAAAAACTAAAAACTGCCAATTTGAAGATCTAAACTTCGTTTTTTGGCTTAAAAACGATAAGGCTTAGTATAAAATACTAAGTTTTTTTCGAAAGCTCGTTTCCAATCAGACTAGGGTCTTTAGGGCCCAATCCAAACCTGTGGCCCGCTAAATGATGCAAACCGGCTTAGGTAGCCCACTTGCTATCTGACAGCTCAGCATCATCTGACTCGGATCCTCCTGCATCACGTTTTCTTCCTTTTTTTCCTTTTTCTTTTTCTTTGTAACTACGCCTCCAAGCGTTCAATTTGTTTTTTCAAAAGAATTATTT